>CM051235.1:280769669-282154693 GCA_027917425.1 Gastrophryne carolinensis
CCAGTATCGTTGGAAAACATATTACATGAATGTATGATGAAAAGGTAAAAAAAAATTCCATTACATGATTTCTAGATTCTAGTGTTATGTGTCTCACTTTATAGTTAGTAAGGCCTCGGCTTGTGGAGAAACTGAAGGCATCATGTGCAAAGTATTTAAGGTATTACATATTTCTCCTTAGGATATTTCACTGGATGTATGAGGACAGCCTCAGCGACCATTGGTTTGTATCAAATTAGTGGTCACGGGGCTGATATGATTATTAGTATTTGCAATATTTATAGTATTAATCTCTAGTAGAAATATTGAAGATTAATGTGCAGCAAATATTAATTTTAAATTATATTTCCCCTTTTTTTAGTTGGGAAACATATTACATGAATGTAAATGTAAATGATGAAAACGTAAAAAAAAATATTCTATGGGACTTTCATTACATGATTTTTAGATTTTTAAATTCTAGTGTTATATGTCACACTGGATAGTTAGTAAGGCTTTGGCTTGTGCAGAAACTGAAGGAATCAGTCTCTGAGCAATTACTGCTTTCCTTTAAGGCAGTATTGAAGATACTGGCTTTAGGAAATACATAAATACCAGTGAAAAAGTCAACTGGACACATTTAATTCCAGAGCAATTGGTTTGGGGGGTGAAAAGTGATAAATAGCATCATGCACGCTTTGTTGGGAAGGAAGGAAGGGATATATACCTGGAATGCTGAGTCTGCATTATAAGCAGACACATAAACATGTGGTCTTTATCCATTCAGCACTTCTAACTTCTAAGACACTGCCTGTGTCAGGAGATTAGTGTGGACTGACAACATGTCATTAAAGTGGAAGATTGTACACTTCTATACAGACGCATTACTGTCACGCTTCTGTATACAAGCGAGAAATAACCCGAAAGGAGAAGCCATACTTGAACAGCAATAGTTGGTTTCAGTGTATCATACAGAACATGTTTTTCAATACAGGTCCAAAATAATTTTTTGGTTCTGGCTGTTTATAAGTATAGGGCAGCCGCATGCATAGTATTTATTCTATATAGCTGAAGGTTGGCCCTGTGAATGATTTCATCTTGTGCGCTGAAGATACTCTAATCTGTTAATCAGCTCAAAGCACAAACTCTCATGAGATCTTTTGACTCACACGGGGTAATTTGCTGTCTTTTCAGGCGTGCAACAAGCAATGGAACTGGACTGGTGAAATCAAGCAGTGCCACAGAGAGGTAAGCCAATCTTGTATTATCTGCTTTTTATTTTGGCTGTGTTTGCCAAAATCTCTTCAGGTTTCCATTGAGGGTTAATGTGTGGCATGATGACTACTTGTGGAGGTTAACGGGTACTGGGTCATTTTATGGATTTAAAGTGGCTCTTCAAGTGACCATTGATAGCTTGGATTTTGTTGCTGGCCTACAAAAAACAAGTAAGAGACATAAAAAGGAGGGTTGTTAGTTTCACCTGTGTAAAATGTGTAAATGTACTATTTATTATTTTTAAAAACCCTAAAATTCCCAATACCGTATTTGCCGGCGTATAAGACGACTGGGCGTATAAGACGACCCCCCAACATTTCCACTCAAAATATAGAGTTTGTTATATACTCGCCGTATAAGACTACTCCCTCTTCAGCACACCACATAAAACGTAAAAGAACAACATGTTAATTTATATTCAAATGCTTATGACATGCAGGACAACTGTCACAAGGCTATATGTTATCAAACCCTTGTGTACGCCTGCCAGGGCTGGCTCCGGGTTTTGATGGGCCCTTGGGCCACAGTGGGCCCCTTGCAGTGATCATGTCTGTGATTTTCTGCTGTTCTTTTCTAGTGCTCAGAAACCAAATGTTCTTTTCTGGATGTTTAATAGTGATGCAGCAGGACCAGCACCTAGGCAATAGTCAGTGTTGATAATGAGGCATCCCAATTTGGGATTAAACACTTTACCTGTCCTGGGAATCTAAAGCTGCCATGGGAGCTGTGGCCAGTGAATGTGCAGAGCAGGCAACAACATGATGGCTAAAGTTCAAATGGAGCCATCCCCGCTCGCGCATGCACCGTTGGATCACTGGATAGGTAAGTTTATGCACTGATCCAGGGGGGGTTGACACAGTTGGGTATCCCAAATCAGGATTTGATCCACTTCAAAACACACCAAAACTCTGGTAAAACAGCTCTAAAGCACTCAAAGGCTGGGTTACAGCTTGTACCTAGGGCATCCCAATACGGGTTGCCTGGCTATGTGAATCCCTGTTACTCCTGCAGCTCGTGTGACATCCACTGCCAGCATATTGGAATGGCAGGCAGTGGCTGTGCATAGCACCAAGGAGCAGTCAGCAGAGGTTGCTGCATTCAGAATAGATTGTGGTCAATAATATGCACCACAATCTTTTCTGATTAAATGTTAGCCTGTGCATGCGCCGTGGGTGGGTGGTTGGAGTTGAGTAAAAACCAATGTGGGTTTCACACACATGGTTATCTAAAATTCGGATGCCCCTGTAATGTAGACCAAAAACCAAGTGAGGGAAACTCCTGGGATTGGGTCTGCTTTGAGGTACTGACAGTTTGCCTTCCGACCTGCTCTGATGCTTCATGTTTCTTCCGTAGCCATCTTCTTATCAGCCTCTTATCAGCAAGTCAGTCCCGGCAGCTCATCACTTCACACATGGCCCGGGAAGGGGAACACATACTGGCGCACACTGACACAGAAAACAGGAGAGGGAGAGGAGGAAGAGAGGGGGGAGAGGGGCAGCGTGGAGGAGCTCCATGGAGAGGAGACCATGGAGAGACGCCGCTGCACTATCATCACACATGGCCAGGGGAAGGGAAAGATATAATGGCGCGCTGACACAGGAAACAGGAGGGAGGGTGGGAGAGGAGGAAGAGAGGGGGGAGAGGGGCAGCGCGGGGGAGCTGCAAGCACACACACTGACAGTTCCCGGCTACCTTCTGCAGCTTCGGACCAGGCTGCGGGGGGAGCGCCACTGCTTCCAGCCCAGCAGAACGGGCTGCTGATGCTTGCCGCTGCATGTGCATACCTCCCAACTTTTGAAAGCTGTAAAGAGGGACAGAAGAAGCCACGCCCCAACCACACCCTTAGCCACGCCCTTAAAGGGAAACACCACCTAAGAATTAAATAGGGCATCCCTCGCTGCAGTCAGTGAGTGGGGGTGTTGTTCCTCTCTAAAGCAGAGCAAAACCCTGGTGGCATGGCCCTGACACCCAAAAGATTCCAGGGCTGGCCACTGGCCTTCCCCGCGGGATATGGGACTGGGATGACCCGCTGTGCAAAACATGCCCCATGCCACAAAAAGATAGGCGGGGGGAGCATGCCCGCTGAGCTCCTGATTGCAGGGGCTCTGCATGTAAACAGAGCCATTTGCCAACTATTACATATGCACAGCAAACAACTCTACTTGAATGATAGTGCACGCATGTGCCATAGGACTGGGAAGAGTGGGATGCCCCACTGTGTGAAATACCACCAATTGGCATTTTTCCCAGAGCGCACATCAGATTACACTGCAGCCGCATCCCTGCTCGCCTTTAGTTTGGGATGTGCCCACACTGGCTATTCAGAATGCGTCCCAGCTAAAGGCATAGTAGGGATGCAGCTGTAGTTTGGGATCTGGGAAAAGGGCCAGATGGGGGGTTTCACACAGTGGAGGATCACAATTTGGGATACCCCTGGAGTAGAGAACAAAACCCAGTGGGGCCTCCCAAACTTGGAAGCCCCACTGTGTGAAATACCCCCGACTGGCCTTTTTCCCAGAGCGCACATCAGATTACACTGCAGCCGCATCCCTGCTCGCCTTTAGTTGGGGACGTGCCTGTGCTGGCTATTCAGAATGCGGCCCAGCTAAAGGCATAGTAGGGATGCAGCTGTAGGGTAATGTGGTGTTGGCTCTGGGAATAGGGCCAATAGGGAGGGTTTTACAGTGGGGCATCCGGAATTGGAATGCCCCAGTGGGTTTGTTCCCTACTCCAGGGGCATGCCAAATTGGGTTTCCTCTACTGTGTGAAACCCCCCAACTGGCCCTTTTCCCAGAGCCCAAACCACATTACACTGCAGCCACACCCCTACTATGCCTTTAGATGGGACGCATTCTGAATAGCCAGCACAGGCCCCAACTAAAGGCGAGCAGGAATGTGGCTGCAGTGTAATGTGGTGTGGAGTCTGGGAAAAAGGCCAAACGGGGGATTCAGACAGGGGCCATTCCATTTTGCTGCCCCTGATGCAGGGAACAAAACCCAGTGGGGCATCCCAAGTTGGGGTGCCCCCTGTGTAAACTCCCTCAATTTGGGATGCCCCCTGTGTAAACTTCCTCAATGACCCCGTTTCCCAGAGTCCACACCACATTACACTGCGGCCACATACCTGCTCGCCTATAGCTGGGGACATGCCTGGGTTGTTTAGAATGTGTCCCATCTAATGGCATAGTGTGTAATGTGTGGGGTCTGGGAAAGGGGCCAGTTGGGGAGTTTACACTGGGGGATGCCCCATAGAAACTTTTTTTCTTAATAAATCTTAAATAAATCACACCTCAGATCAGATGCTGAAGAGCCCCATTCAAAGTGGAGAGCAGCGAGGGTGATGTCAGGAGTGCATGCCAGGAGCCAGCCCCCTGCCTGCCCACACAGTGCCTGAGAGCTGGAAAGATGATCTGCTCAGCGCTCACCCTGCTGGCCTGCTCAGTCTCTCCCTGCTCTAATCGACTAGTGCTGCCTGAGCAAGAGCATCGCTCTGCTGGAGGAGGTGCAGCGGCGGACGATCGTGCTCCCCAGCTTGGTGAAGGTAGGTACATTTACTGCGATGGTGTGGGACATGACAGCGCGGGACAACTGCATGCGCCGCCAGACGCGGGACCAATGATGAAGAATCGGGGCAGTCCCGGGAAAATCGGGACAGTTGGGGGTTATGTATGTGACCCAGGTGCACCCGGCGTATAAGACTACCCCCCACTTGGAGGCATGTTTTACAGGGGGAAAAAGTCGTCTTATACGCCTGCAAATATGGTATGTCATTTTTTTTTTAATTAATCCCTTATGTTTATAGTGTGGATAGTAGTATTTTATTTGTAAATGTTATAAAGTGCTCTTTTCAGTTTGGGGGGTCTCCTGGGCAAGAATGGGGGGGCTACCGATACATATGTGGTACCGTTGTAATCGGGAGAAATGGGGCTTTCACATGCATTAATAAAACAAATGTTTTATTTAAAATAAAGGAGACAATTGTCTAAAAAATATTATTTTATTTATTTTTTGGAATTTTTACGCAAAAATATTTAAAAAAACAGTAGAAAAATTACAAACAAGGCATTTCATGTTAAAGCCTAAACTCTTCTGCAAAATATATATTTTCCTGGAAATTCCTGCAAAAATCACGGTTAAACATGGCGCAAAATGGGGAAAAATGACCTGTCAACAGAGGGTGGCAAAACTTCAAGTAGGCTGGCACTTAAAAGGGTTAATAGTACCTATGCATGTTGGGTATTGTTCTGCTCGAGGGACCTTGCGCTTTCAGATTTAGCTTGTTTTTTTCTTGTTTGCATATTGATATTTTAAGAAAACATGTTTTTTATTCTGCTTTTTTATAATTTTTTTTAGGGAAACCCTGTGCAACCTAAGAATTCTTCAAAGGATTACTTCCAGAAAGATGATCACACTACAACAAGCTGGGTACGCTTAGAAGGTTTAACATGTGTACTTTCAGGGAATAGGGTTTGTGGGGGGTATTCCAAATGTAAAGGGTTGTTTTGGTTGAAAAATTGCAAGGTGCGCACTTTGTCTGCAGAGCTGAAATTTTCAAGTAAAATTACCGTTACGCACATGCTTTACTTTGTGTTTGCCAACTCTTGACAGTAGCTATGCATGTTGGGTATTGTTCTGTTCAGGGGATGTTGTTTTTTCAGATTTTACTTGTTGTTTCTTGTTTGCATATATTTTTTTTTAGGAAAATGTGGCTTTGATTCTTCTTTTTTATTCTTTTTTAGGGAAACTCTGTGCAACCAAAGAACTCATTGAGGGATTAGTTCCACAAAACTACACCCACATAAACAAGCCTGGTATTCCTAGAAAGCTTGAGGCAAGTACTTCCAGAGAATATATAGTTTGTGGGGGGTATTTCAAATGTAAAGGGTTGTTTTTCTGGAAAATCTGCAAGGTGCGCATAGCGCATATCACAGTTGTATTTTATCTGAAAATCTCCTAAAGCTCTGTTTCAGTTTGGGGGGAGTCTCCTGGGCAGGAAAGGGTATCTACCAACACATATGTGGTACCGCTGTAACCGGGAGAAATTGGGGTTTCACACGCAATAAGATTTTATTGACAAACTTACATTTTTTTATTACAAAAAAACACTACAAATTGCAAAAAATAGATTTTTTTTATTTGTTTGCACATATTTCACCCAAAAGTATTGAGAATACACAAAAAAAGGCCAAACAAGACATTTCATGTTGAAGCTCAGACTCGGCTTAAAAGAACAATATATAATTTTCCTGAAAAATCCCTGAAAATCCCTTCAAAAATCAAAGTTGAACATATGTAGAGCAAAATAGTGAAAAGTGGTCTGGCAACAAAGTGTGACAAAAGTTCTAGGAAGGCTGGCACTTAATGAAGTGGTGTGCTTTTTGTGTGATAACAGTAGGTGTCCTGTTTTAATGTGGGTCAAAACCAGGGATTTTGAATATCCCAGGTTTCTTTCCCTGCCCCCGGATTGCCTAGTAAAACCTCTTCCCAGTCCTGCGGTGCATGCATGGGCTCTCATCCAGTCAGAGGCATTTGTTTTGCATATTAAATGAGTTGCCACTTCCCCAGAATGGCTGAGGCGGGAGCGCACTCACAGCCCAAAGATTCAGGAATTCAGCACCCCGAAGCAGGTGAATTTTGCAGCACCCCAGGGGCGGGGTTCACACAGCGTGGCATCTCGATTTGGGATAATGACCACTGAATTACTTATTTTCTACCTGCATGAGGAGTGTTCAGCAAGTTATCCTCCTGCGAATGAAAACAGAGCATTTATTCTATATAGCTGAAGGTTGGCCCTGTGAATGATTTCATCTTGTGCGCCGAAGATACTCTAATCTGTTCATCAGCTCAAAGCACAAACTCTCATGGGATCTTTTGACTCACAATAATAATTTGCTGTCTTTTCAGGCATGCACCAAGCAATGGAACTGGACTGGTGAAATCCAGCAGTGCCACAGAAAGGTAAGCAAATCTTGTATTGTCTGCTTTTTATTTTGGCTGTGTTTGCCAAAAATCTCTTCAGGTTTCCTTTGAGGGTTAATGTGTGGCATGATGACTACTTGTGGAGGTTAACGGGTACAGGGTCATTTTATGGATTTAAAGTGGATCTTCAAGTGAACATTGATAATTTGGTTTTTGTTGCTGGCCTACAAAAAACAAGTAAGAGACAGAAAATGGAGGGTTGTTAGTTTTACCTGAGTAAAATGTGTAGATATACTATTTATTAGATTTTTAAAGTGGAATGTTGATGCTGTTTTTTATTGTTGTTTTTGTTTTTTGAAATTGTGAAGAATAAAATATTACATTTAACTGGCTGTATCAGGGGTCTTAGGTATTGCTTGGTATTATAACATAAACTAAGGAGGTTTCCAGAGAGGCTCTCTTATGTTTATAGGTAATGTGCTAATTTTAGTTTTAGTTCTTCTTACGGACTTTTATAGGCAGGTGGTAGAATGGCATTTGGAACAGATGTCGTTGCATTTTCACAGATTAATTCAATGAGAAAAAACACATACTCATCTTTTGTCCCCTGCAACACTTCTGTGCTCATCCAGTAGTATAAAACTAAAGTCCCGAGAGTTTCCCAGCCTTCCCACTCACCGGCACACTTTAATAGCTAAATGGAGGGGCTGTGCTGAAGTCACTTTGACTGACATAGAGTATGGGGAAAGTGGGAGCGGTAGATGGAATTGGTATGTAAAAGGAATTAAATAGAAGGATGGTAGGTTGCAGGAAGAGTGATATAAGAAGGGTGAATGGGTAAACAGAGGTGGCAGCAGCGACTTGGACATTGATTGAAGGGGGTATCCCAAAAAGCTCAGATAGCAGTAAAGGGGGAAAATAAGCATGTGTATAGGTAGATTGTGAGGAATGTTGCATATAAATGTGGTAACAGGGTGATGTGGACATAAGAGAGTAAAAATTCTCATTAATGGAGTGGTGTGATTTTTGTGTGATAGCAGTAGGTGTCCTGTTTTAAAATGGGTCAAAACCGGAGATTTGAACTATCCCGGGGTTGGTGCCCTGCCCCCAGATTTCCTAGTAAAAATACCTTTTCCCATTCATACGGTGCATGCATAGTCTCTTATCCAATCAGATGCATTTGTTTTGCATATTAAATGAGTGGCCACAGAATGGCTGGGGGTGGTAGCGCGCTCACAGCCCAAAGATGCAGCTGCCCAAAGCAGGTAAATTCTCAGCATCCGGGGGGGGGGGGGGGGGGGTCCCACTGCACGGCATCCTGATTTGGTATAATGACCACTGCGTTACTAGCGTGTTTACCCCTCTCCCTTTCTTACCACCTTTTCTACCTGTATGAGGGGGTGTTCAGTGTCAGTTATCCGCCTATCCGAGTATGAAATAAAACA
This sequence comes from Gastrophryne carolinensis, assembly GCA_027917425.1. Classification (NCBI taxonomy): domain Eukaryota; kingdom Metazoa; phylum Chordata; class Amphibia; order Anura; family Microhylidae; genus Gastrophryne; species Gastrophryne carolinensis. Next base: position 280,778,288 of record CM051235.1, read on the forward strand.
TTTCTGATAAAATGTAACTTCCCGCTTTTCCTGCTGAATGTGCTTCTTCTGGTAAAAAAAAAAGTTGGGAACCCCTGCCTTAGTCATTTTTTGGTGTCTTAATATAATTAAGAAAAAAGAGACTGCAGGAAGCTTGTAAACTGATACTTTTATATGTGGTGTATAAAGTCATTGGGTAGTTGCCAAGTGGTTAAAAGAAACACATTTTCAAAAGTTCGAGCACCCTGATTTAGACAATCAAAAAGCCAAGGACTGTCGTGAAAAAACTATTAAAATACTGGATGGCAGGTGGAGGGGTGACTTATACATACGGCATCAAGAAATATCCTGCTAATCGAAGGAAGAGGTGCCCCGGGATTTTATGTCATTGTTTTATATTTTCATATATATATATTTTTTTACAAAGGTTTTTATAGGTAAAGCATAGGCACAGTGACCTACCTGGAGCTTGGTCATGCCAGGCTTGATTAATCTGCCCCTTAAGCTTGAATGATCTACTACTACATCCTGACAGTAAGCTTTCAGCATATCTGGGAAGTGCTGACAGCTTTTCCTGTTGTTGGCCTCTGGGGTCTAACTGTACCTTTCACCAGGCTATGAGGAATCACAATATTTTTTATTAGCCCACAAGAGATTAGCAATAAATGTACCAAATGCACAGCAGTAATGCCTAGTTTTTCGTTGACCTGGAGGCCTCCAGAGACCTTACCATAGCACTGTTTGCAATTTCTACTTACTAGCAATTAGCAATTAAAAAAAAAAAGCTGTATCATTTGTGCAACTAGTTTAATGCTCCTTTCCTGTAGTCTGTATTAGATGAGACAGAGGGGTGGTGAAGTACTGTTGATGGCGCTTTACTGCCCTCCTCTCCCATCCACAGAAACATGCAGACAGTGGCCTTGATTCACTTCATGAGAAAAAAGCTTGAGAATTTCACTGTTGCTGAATCAGCAGCTAGGAAAACGTTAATGGTACTTTTTTACTCCTAAGAAAAGTAAAGAACCCTTTACTCCTTATTCTTAGTATACAGTACATCCTGCTCCAGATAATATTCATTACTCTTGGGTATTACTCCACCAGATGGCGCTGGACTGCAGAGACCGCGAAATTGGCTCCTCAGGGCCCCTCAAATACCCGGGACCTCCCACAAATCCCCAGAATTTCTCTGCAGTCTGGACTGCGAAGGACAAGAAGATGTCTCTCTCTTCTCGCAGGTGAGCGGGGCTATTAGCCTGCGGCCCTGTAGGACTATTCCCACCCGTTCCATTATTAATGCGCCTCCCAGCCTTGGCTGCCCTGGTCCGGGTGATGGTAGGCAGCAGGAGCGCTGCTCCACCGCAATCCCCCACCAAAGGGTAGGCGGTATAGGCATATGGTGATCCTCTATGGGATGCCCCTCCCGCCCTATTGCCCCTGTCTATCGGTGGGCCCTTCTTTAAGTGGCCGCTGCCCTCCCTCGCTCTCCCTTGTAGCTCTCGGGGGGGGGGGGGGTGTATGCCTTAGTGCTTTCACTTGGATGGTATGCTTGTAACTTTGTTCAGTCTCCACGCTGACTTGGTTGCACTGTTTGCGTTTTGAATATGCCACCGCCACGCGCGCTTCCACTGCGTTCCGCGGTTGGCGGCGGCATTACCTCAGGTGCTGATGTGCCTTCATTGGCTGCTTGTCGCGTGTGCTGCTTCGCGCTCTTCGGGGGGGGACAGGGCCTGGGGATGGCGCGTCACCGTCTCCGCGGCCCGCCCCTCGAGGTATACTCGGCACTTTTTTTCTCTGGTTTCTGCTGCGTGGCTGGCATCTACCTACCGCGGTCCGTGAGTGCCCTCGCGGGCAGTTTTTTTTACCCTATGTTATTATACATGTCACTTATAGGGTTCTCTTCTCTTATGTCTTTCAGGTGGGTCGAACTCCATTGGTTTCTCCCGGCCCTGCCCCTCCTTTTAGTTATTAAACTTTGTGAGGCCTAGTGTGCTAATTACTCCCACTTCCCTAGCGGGCTATTGGGGCATCCCGGGTTGCTGTTATAGCATGAATCCCTATCGGCCTATTGTGCCGCTATAATCACCATATGGAGGCGTCTCAGGATAATGTGCTCGGGGTTCCTTCGGGACAAGCCCGGCTGTGTGTAGCTTGTGGGGTGTCCCCTACTAGTGCTGACAATGTGCGGGTCTGTATAACTTGTGCCCAGCAGGTGCTTGCGCTGCAGCCTGGTTTGCCAGTGGCTGGGCCTGCGCCACGTATGGCTTCACCAACCCCCTCAAGCTTGAATTTGACTCCCATTGAGTTGCATACCAGTGGGGATTCTCAGCCTGATGTGTCTGCTAGACTGGCTAGTGTTGAGAAGTTACTTGCTAATAACATGGTGCGTAAGGCCTCTTCTAAAAAGCGGCACTTGATGCCACTCTTTTCCCTATGGAGGCTGAAGAGTTCTTTGAACTGTCAGCTTATACCCCCTTGGAAGAAGGGGAGTTGTTCTCTGACTCGGAGTCATCTGATGAGAGGCCCAGGGGTCATGATGATTCTGGCTCTGACCCCTGGGCCCCAGATGGTACTGATAGGCTGTTGGCTCAGATTTTTGAGGTACTGTCTATCTCTCCCCCCGGTTGCGGCCCCTAGGCAGCAGGGGGAATTGTTTCATACTGCTAAGCCACGTTTAGAGTTTCCTGAGCAAGCCCATTTTAATAATCTCGTGCTCAAGGAATGGGAGCGTCCTAGCAGGCCCCCCGGAGTCCCTAAGAGTTGGGATAAGAGGTATCCCTTTCCAGCTGATGTGGTGAAGCGTTGGTCATCCCTTCCAGAGGGGGATGCCCTGGTCCTAGGGTTAGCTAACACCTCTGTCATGCATTCCCCTGACTCTACTACGCTGCGAGATAGTGAGGACCGGCGTATTGATCAGCTGGCGTCCCATGCGTTTGCCTGTGTGGGGACTGCACTGTGCCCGGTTTGTGCCTCTGCCATTACAGCGGTGGCTATTAGGACCCTGCTTAGAAGTGTCCTAGATGGTGCTCCTGATGATGTGTCTAGTGAGGAGTTTAATGCACTCTCTCGTTGTGAGGTTTTTGTGACTTATGTCCTCTCTGCCTTGGATGATACCATTAGGATGTGTGGCAGAGCCTCTGACCTAGTGGTGGCTATAAGCCGCTCAGGTTTGGCTGCGCCAGTGGGCAGCTGACACCGCTGCCAAGAAGGCTCTCACTGGTTTTCCCTTCAAAGGACTACGCCTGTTTGGGGACCGCCTGGACCTGTTTGCCAAGGGAGGCAGGTTACCCCAGTGCAGGAGGCAGTTTCAGCCCCTGCGGGGCCAAGGCTCCTTTTCCTCCCCCTACCGTGGACCCAGACAGGGGAGGGCGGTCTCCTTTACTGGGGCCCTAGGAGATTTCTGGGGTAGGGGCAGAGGACGTGGACGCCCTGGCTCATCCTGGGGCTCCAAACCTAGGTCTTCTCCCAAGCCCCCTCAGGCATGAAGGGGCGCCCTCACCCATCCGGGTGGGGGGACGGCTTCAGCATTTTGCTCACATCTGGAGGCTTCATGTCTCAGACCAGTGGATTCAGGAGGTAGTGTCCTCCGGTTACAAGATAGAGTTTGCTGCCTGGTCGCCCCCAAGATTCATCAGATCCCGAATGTCTAAGGATCCCATGTCAGCTCAGGCTCTAATTCTGGCGGTGCAAAGCCGTCTGGAGCTGGGGGTCATCTGTCAGGCCCCCTTACGAGAAAGGGGCAAGGGGTTCTATTCCAACCTTTTCACCCTGCCCAAAAGAGATGGGTCAGTCAGGCCCATCCTGGACTTGAAGATCCTCAACAAATTTGTCAGGTGCAGGCGCTTTCGCATGGAAACTTTGCGCTCTGCTATCAGTTCCCTGCATCCAGGGGACTTCATGACCTCCGTGGACATCAAGGATGCTTACCTTCATATTCCTGTTTTTCCAGGTCATCAAATATTCCTCAGGTTCGCTCTGGAGGATCAGCACTACCAATTTGTGGCATTGCCCTTCGGTCTCACTTCAGCTCCCAGAGTGTTCACCAAGGTGCTGGCAGGAGTGATGGCTCTGCTCAAGGCTCAGGGCATTCGCGTGCGGCCATATTTGGACGACATTCTCATCACTTCTTAGTCCCTCCATCAGGCAGAGCTGGATACTCAGCTAGTAGTGTCCACTCTGGAGTCATTTGGCTGGGTGATCAACCATCCCAAGTCTTCCCTGTCCCCCTCCTTGGTGACACCCTTCCTGGTAATGAATCTGGATACAGTTCAGGCAAGGATTTTTCTTCCTCAGCAGACGGTGGACAGTCTGCTAGTGCAATTTCAGTTCCTGCTCTCTTGCCCTCATCCCTCCATCAGGCAGGGAATACAGCTGGTGGGCCTGATGGTGTCGTGCTTCGAGTTTCACATGAGGCCTCTGCAACTCCACCTCTTGTCAGTATGGGACAAGGATCCTGCGTCCCTGGACCAGGTCCTTGTTCTGTCCCCCCTAGCCAGGCGGTCCCTCTCATGGTGGCTGGACTCCAGGAACCTGTTGGTGGGCAGATCCTTTCTGGCCCCCTGCTGGGGAACGGTTACCACGGATGCCAGTCTGACAGGATGGGGGGGCTTCTGGAAGTCCCTACAGTTCCAAGGGAGGTGGGGCCCCCCAGGAGGCCCACACAACTATCAACATTCTGGAACTGAGGGCGATCAGGTTGGTTCTGGCTCACTTGACCCAACACCTTCGGGGCCGGCTTGTTCAGGTACGCTCGGACAACCAGACGGCGGTTGCCTACATCAATCATCAGGGAGGGACCCGGAGCAAGGGGGCTCTCAAGGAAATGTCTCTGATCCTGTCCTGGGCGGAGGACAATGTTCCCTGCATATCAGGTGTGTACATTCCGGGGGTGGAGAATCTGCAGGCAGACTCTCTGAGCAGGGGGACCTCTCGCCTGGGAGAATGATCCCTCTGCGACAGGGTGTTTCACTTTCTATGTCACCGTTGGGGCCAACCAGATGTGGATCTGTTTGCGTCCTGTCACAATCACAAGCTTCCGGCCTTTGTCTCCCTGTCCCAGGACCCTCTGGCCTTGGCCACGGATGCTCTAGCAATGGCAGGACTTTCAGCTCCTGTATGTCTTTCCCCCATTCCCCCTGTTGGGCAGGGTGCTGCTCAAGATAGCTCAGGAGGGGGTGCCAGCTGTCCTGGTGGCTCCCAGGTGGCCAAGAAGAGTGTGGTTCACAGGCGTGGTGCAACTGGCGGTAGATCAGTACGCTCTGCCCAGGGTTCCAGACCTGCTCACTCAGGGTCTTTTACGCCATCCCAATTTACAAACGCTGGCTTTGACGGCCTGGCTGCTGAAACCTCCATCTTGATGGAGAAGGGGCTGTCTGCCTCTGTTGTTGATACCATGACAAGGGTTTGGCGTGCCTACATTGACTGGTGTGAGTCTAGGTCTCTTCCCTGTCGTGTGTTCGCTATTCCCAGGATCCTGGAGTTCCTGCAGCATGGGTCTTCCAGAGGTCCTTTGCCCAGCATTCTCTGATCAGGACTTTTTTCCAGGGGGTTACTCATGTGCGTCCCCCACGTAAGCCCATGTTGCCTGTTTGGGATTTGAACTTGGTCTTGTCTGCCTTGCAGGGTGCTCCCTTTGAACCTGTGCAGGAGGCTGCCCTGGCCATTCTTACTTTCAAAGTTGTCTTTTTGGTGGCTATCATTTCTGTTAGGCGTGTTTCTGAGTTGGCGGCACTTTCCATCCAGCCCCCCTACTTTGAGAGACACCAGGACAAGGTGGTTTTTCGCTTCAAGCCAGATTTTCTACCTGAGGTTGTGTCTGCCTTTCATCTGAATCAGGACATTGTTCTTCCCTCCTTGTGCCCTAATCCTAGTAACTCTAAGGAGAGGGTTTTGCATTCCTTGGATGTGGTTAGGTGTCTGAAGTACTATCTGGTGGCTACTGCACCTTCCAGAAAAACTGATGCTCTTTTTGTGGTCCCTTCTGGGCCTAGGAAGGGTTTGGCTCCTGCTAAATCTACTATCTGCAAATGTATCCATCAGGCTGTGATTCAGGCCTACTCTGCTAAGGGGAAGAATCCTCCCTTCCATCTTACTGCTCATTCTACTCGTGCTATTGGTGCCTCTTGGGCTATTCAGCACCAGGCTTCTGTTGAACAAGTTTGCACTTGGTCTTCTGTTCATACTTTTTCAAAGTTTTACATGGTTGATGTTAGGGCTTCAGCTGATGCTGCTTCTGGCCGCAAGGTTCTGCAGGCAGCAGTGGTCTGACCTGTCTGTTGTTACCTTTTGGGAACCCACCCTACTTTATGGACACTGCTATTGGATGTCCCAAGAGTAATGACTCTTATCTGGAGCAGGACATACTGTATACTAAGAATAATACAATTCTATGATTACTCACCTGTAGAATTGTTTGGTTTGCATTATCCTTGGATCTCCTGTATGGTGATTGTTGTCATTGTTTTATAGTTACTGGTTGGTTCTGTTATCATTCTCCCGGCTTCTCGTTAACTGCTTTTCAATGCTGGGGATTTGTGGGAGGTCCCGGGTATTTGAGGGGCCGGGAGGAGCCAATTTCACGGTCTCTGCAGTCCAGCGCCATCTGGCGGAATAATACCCAAGAGTAATGAATCTTATCTGGAGCAGGACGTACTGTATACTCATATTAACAATTCTACAGGTGAGTAATCACAGAATTGTATTTTTACACTGTAGTGCTAGTCTTTCTAGCTGGTGATTCCTCAACAGTGAAATTCTCAGGCTTTTTTTCATTATATCCAGTCCAGGTCGTCCCAGAAGTAATTACATGTGGGTATTCCGCCACCAGGTGGCGCACTCTTCTACAAGATCCCAAGCTGTCGCTCCTTCCGGCCCCCTATATAATTAGGTGTCTCACTAGATTCTCCCAGAGTTCATCTTGCAGTCTGCTGCTGAGGATCGTTTGGATACTCTCTCCGGGATATTGCAGCTGAGCGGGGCCTCCTAGCCCGTCGGCCGCTGAGGACCCTATTCCCACTGATCCCGTGGACCCACTACTGCCTCCCAGCCTTGGCTGATCGGGACGGTGACTGTAGGGAGAACAACGGAGTCAGGCGTCTGTCAGAGCTAGGCTCTGGGCTGCAGACCCTGTCTAAAGGATAGCCGGCCATAGGCTAATGGTGAGCCTATGGGGGGGAGGAACCACCTTTGCCCTCTGGCTTCATCCCATTTTCCCACAAGCTTTATTACAAGCCCGCCCCTCGAGGAAAGTGTGGTGCTGTGCTGGCGCCATCCTGCTTCTCCTGCCTGCTCTTCTTCGGGCTGCTGGGACCCCTCCGGTGATCTCTGACGGTGTCGTGAGTCCTTGTATTCTTTTTATTGTATTCTGCCATGCGCATGCGCTGTGGGATGCTTACGGGCCTTTCTTGCTTGTGTCCTCAGGTCGGGCCCTTGTTGCTTGTGGTTCCTTCCGGTCTCTCCCCCCCCTTTTTATTAAGAGGGATCACACTGAAAGAGGGATTATATAGGAGGGATATAGCGATTTGGGCCATTAGTACCTCATAACTTGCATAAAATTTTTGTGGGCTAATCACCATGATGGAGGCTGCTGGGGATAGTGAGCTAGGAGCCCCATCTGGGCGAGTGAAGCTCTGCCCCATGTGCGGTGCCAGTCCTCTGGGCGGAGTCAGCACGGTTTGTGTCACTTGCGGCAGGAGCGTCCTTTTGGAGCATGATCGGGCAGGCGTATCTGCTCCTAGCCCTTTATTGCCTGCGGCCTCTCCAGCACCCCGCTGTTGCACTCAGCCCCCAGCGAGGGGGAAGCCAGCAGGGGGTCCCAAGCTGATTTGGCTCCCGGTGGCCAGCCTTGAGAGACAGATCTCTCGCATGGCTTCTGGGAAGGCCACGAGTAAGAAGCAGCACATCGAGCCCGTTTACTCGGATATTGATTATGATGATGATCTTTTTGGAGGTCTGGACTCCATGGAGGAAGGCGAGTTGTATAAGGACTCCTTTTCCACAGTGGATCATTCTGCCGGCTATGACAGCGGGCCTGGCTCTTCTTCAGGTGAGGATATGTGGCTTCCTGATGATACAGAGAAGTTGCTGACTTCAGTGTTTGAGACGTTGCATATTGTCCCTCCTAAAGCGGCTAAGAGGAAGCAGGGTGATTTATTTCGGCTTGAGAGACAGAGACTTGTCTTCCCTGAGCAGGCCCATTTTTCTAATATGGTTTTCAAGGAGTGGGAAAGGCCTAACAAGCTACCGTCGGTGCCTAAGGGCCTGGACAGGCGATATCCCTTCCCAGAGGAACTGGTCCCGTCCCCCGAAGTGGATTCCCCTGTGTCGGGGTTATCCAACACTACGGTTATGCCATCACCCGATACTGCTTCCTTGCGTGATCCAGTTGACATGCGTATGGATCAGTTAGCTTGTCATGCATTCACCTTTGCTGGTGCGTGGTTTCGCCCTGTGTGTGCCGTGGCTATTGTCTCAGCCATCAGAAAGAAGGTGAGACATCTTGTGGACATTGCTAAGTCTCGCAAGCGGGCGGAGGAGTATGAAGACCTCAAAGCTTGCGTGGATTTTATTGCCTTTGTTGTCTTTGCCATGGACGATGGTGTCCGGCTCGGTGCCAGGGTTTTCAGCCCTGCTTGTTGCGCTTCCTCGCTCGCTCTGGTTGCGGCAATGGTCGGCTGATGCCGCGGCCAAGAAGTCGCTCACTAGTATCCCCTTCTTGGGGCACAGGTTATTCGGGGAGCATCTGGACCTTCTGGTTAAGGATGGTAGACTCCCTCAGCGACGGAAGCCTGCGCAGCCCTTTCGGGGTTCCTCTGCCTATCGATCATCTCGTCGAGGAAGAGGCTCTTCATTTTCACGTGTCCGCAGAGATTCCTGGGGGCGAGGTAGGTCCCGCGGCCAACCCAATCCCTCCTGGGGATCCAAGTCCAAGCCCACTGCCAAGGCTCCTCAGGCATGAAGAGGCGCCCTCACCTATCCGGGTGGGGGGACGGCTTCTGCTATTTGCTCATATCTGGAGACAGCGTGTCTCAGATCGATGGATTCAGGAGGTGGTGTCCTCCGGTTACAAAATAGAGCTGGCAGTCAGGCCGCCCCGAAGATTTCTTCAATCTCGCATGTCCCAGAATCCAGTGACGGCACAGGGCCTGAGAATGGCCATGCAGCACCTCCTGCAGCTAGATGTGTTTTGCCCTGTACCTCTTCAGGAGCAGGGTCGAGGTTTTTACTCCAACCTGTTCATGGTGCCCAAGAAGGACGGAACGTTAAGACCTATCCTGGACCTGAAGGGTCTCAACAGGTTTGTAAGAGTCAGGCATTTCCGCATGGAAACCTTACGGTCAGCGGTGATTTCGCTTTGGCCGGCGACTTCATGACCACGGTGGACATCAGGGATGCCTATTTGCACATCCCGAGGCCGAACCAGAGGTTCCTGAGGTTTGCTCTGGAGGACCAGCGTTATCAGTTTGTGGCCCTGCCTTTCGGGATATCCTAAGCCCTCCGGGTTTTCACCAAGGTGCTGGCTGGCATCATGGCTATTCTGAGGAATCAGGGCGTTCGTGTGCTGCCTTATGTGGACGATTTACTGATTGCGGCTCGGTCCCTTCAACAGGCCGAGAGGGAAACACGGACGGGGTTATCCACTGTCGAGGAGTTTGGATGGGTAATCAACTACCCCAAGTCCTCGATCACTCCCTCAACGGTGAGGTCCTTCCTGGGCATGATGTTAGACAAGGTGTTCCTACCACAGCAGAAGGTGGCGGGGCTTCAGACGCAGGTGCAAGCCTTGCTGTCTTGTCAGCGACCATCGATCCGTCTGGGGACGAAGCTGGTGGGCCTGATTGTGTCCTGCTTCGAGGCAGTGTCCTTCACTCAGTTCCACATGAGACCTCTTAAATTGAACTTGTTGACCGGCTGGAATCGGAGTCGCTGGAACAGGAATTCTCTCTGTCTCCAGACAGTCCCTCTTGTGGTGGCTGGACCCCAGGAAGCTATTGGTGGGCAAGTCCTTTCTGACTCCCCGGTGGGAGATAGTTACCACGGATGCCAGTCTGACTGGCTGGGGAGGCGTTTGGCAGACGCAGAAGATCCAGGGTCAGTGGGGTCCCCAGGAGAACCACTTGCCCATGAATCTCCTGGAGCTGAGGGCGATCCGGTTGGTGCTTCTTCACTTGACTCCCCATTTAAGGGGTCGTGCAGTACAGGTTCACTCGGACAATCAGACGGCTGTTGCCTACATCAATCACCAGGGCAGGACTCGGAGCAAGCGAGCCTTCCAGGAGGTGACCCAGATTCTGACTTGGGCAGAGGAGAATGTTCCCTGCATCTCGGCGGTTTACATTCCCGGGGTAGAAAACCCTTTTGGTAGCAATCACCTCGGTGCGTCGCGTGTCAGAGCTGGCTGCACTTTGTATGAAGCCTCCTTATTTTGAACGGTATAAGGATAAGGTGGTTTTTCGTTTTGAACCTGATTTTTTGCCTAAGGTCTTTTCCCCCTTTCATCTTAATGAGGAAGGGGTATTGCCTTCCTTGTGTCCAGCACCGTCTAATGCTAAGGAAAGGACCCTCCATGCCTTGGATGTGGTCAGAGCCATTAATTTTACCTGGTTGCAACTGAGTCCTTCAGGAAGTCGGATTTGCTCTTTGTCTTAACAGAGGGCTCTAGAAAGGGTTTGCCACCAGCCAAGTCCACTCTCAGTAAGTGGATCAGACAGGCGGTGGTGCAAGCGTATTCTGCCAAGGGGAAGGAACCCCCTTTTTGTATTACGGCTCATTCTACCAGAGCTGTTGGTGCCTCTTTTCAGCACCAGGCATCTGTTGAACAGGTTTGTAAGGCCGCCACTTGGTCTTCAGTTCATACCTTCACCAAGTTTTACAAGGTTGATGTTAGGGCCTCAGCTGATGCTGTCTTTGGCCAAAAAGTGCTTCAGGCGGTAGTGAAATGAACTACATGCTGTTCAGCACTGGGGATCCCACCCTAATGGACACTGCTTTTGGATGTCCCACATGTAATTTCTTCTGGGATGACCTGGACTGGATATAGTGTGAAAAATACAATTCTGTGATACTCACCTGTAGAATTGTTTTTAAATATATCCATTCCAGATCGTCCAGGTCATTATCTCTGTTTGCCTTTTATGGTGATTACCATTTTTGTATTGGACCGTTGTCCTTAAGGTTTTTCTGTTGGAGAGAGTACATGCTGAAGCTATGTGACGTAACATGGTTTCTTGGCTTCCCGGCCTGTCTCTTTTTTCTTACTGCTTTTTGACCACTTGAGAATCTAGTGAGACACCTGATTTTATAGAGGGCCGGGAGGAGCGACAGCTTTGGATCTTGCAGTCGAATACGCCACCTGGTGGTGGAATACCCGCATGTAATTACTTCTGGGACGACCCAGAAAGCCCCAAAAACTCACCCCTCCCCGCTCGAGCGTGACCACTGCAGCCAATCCCCGCCGGCGGACAAGCGGGAGGCAGCGACGGACAAAAGAGCGCGCCCTCCCCCGCCTCCCGCGCGTCACTCATACAGGGGCCGGCGCGGGTGCGCGTCCTGCTAGAGGGACGCACGGGAGGCGGCGGCGGGCGCCCCTGGATCAAGGAGCAGGTAGGAATTTAGGGGTTTCTGGGGGGTTTCACACAGCGGGCCCCCCCCCCCCCCCCGATCGGGGTGCTCCGCAGTCAGGGAGCTGATCGGTCCGGGAATCTTATAGATTCTCGGGTCGATCATGGGAGGGTGTTGGTCCACTTTAAGGCTTGCTACACATTGTACGTTGAAAGTTATTGTCCAGGCACACTCAAAAATACACAGAATCTAAAAATTGCTAACAATGATCCACCCACACAGGCTGCATCTGATGAGTGGCACCACCCAATCTCACAATACAGCATCGCAAAAAGTTAGTACAATGAATACATAACACAAAAAAAGAATGATTTGTGTTTGTGAATAATGGATAACAGCCAGCACCTGACGAATCCAGACTCATGCACTCCGCACCCTTGTTAGAGTTTTACCAGGGTAGATTGTGAGCACATACTCACCCCCACCTACCCTTTAAACTGTGTTGGTGTGCATGATTGGCTGCTGCTCCACAGACCCCCATGTCTGGCGTCACACAGAGATTGCGCATCTGACATCAGATGGGCCATGTTGCAGGACAAACCGTGCCCATAAAGCTGCTTGTGAGCAAGTGAGAGCATGAGCCACTCCCCCCCTTCTGCTTGGCTGCTGTACCAGAACTGCCTGGTCGCACACGAGCACCCCACCCCAGACCCTTCCCCCCAGCAACATCACCGGTCGGCCAAGCTTATGACTAGGCCCAGAGACACAGACACCAGAAGGTAAGTATGTTGAAAACCATGACAAATTGTGACATTTAGTTATGAGCTAAAGCATATAAAAGGATAACATTTAGTAAACATAGGCATTATTATTAAGTTATTAATGATCAATATAAAGGAGTCTGCCTGCTTTCATAAAAACAATCCTCAAAGGTTAACGTAAATGGGTTCCTATGGGCCTACAAAAATGAGAACCCTATCATGCTACAGCTAACTAAGAAGGAATGTTAGGGGCTGAGTACATCCCCCACATACACATTCAACCATGAATGTGTATGTGGGGGATGTACTCAGCCCCTAACATTCTGTTTGTTCCCATAACAAACACTTCTCAAAGGGTAACCTAAAGGTTCCTATGGGCCCACAAAAGGGAGAACCCTATCATGTTACATAAGCCACTGTAAGAATTTGGGGCTGGCATTAACAGCTAACTTAGAAGGACTATTAGAGGCTGAGCACATCCCCCACATACATGTCCAACACTGGACAGGTGTCTATTAGGGTCAGGGGCCTAAATATAAGCCCCAACATTTAAAGGACCAACTACCTTATATTTGGGGGTGGTTACTGGGAGTGATAGACATGGGTGAAAATAACCACACATTCTAGAGGGAGGTGTTTTCACACCAGTGTACCACAATGGGACTATCATAAAATATACTTGATAATAGGTCAATAATAATAGCCCATTGTTAGGTATAGGTTATGGTATATGTTATGAAGGACCCATGCATGAGGTGCAGCTAAAGCAGGGTGCTTGCACACAATGAGGTAGTTCTGGTACAGCGGAAGGGGGTAGGGGCTCCCACATGCACGCAACCCAGCCCACACCGTCTATGTGACGTCAGACACACAAGGCCTCTGTGATGTCGGACATGGGGGTGTGTGGGGCAGCAGCCAATCATGCGCACCTACACAGTTTAAAGAGGAGTGGGGAAAGTTTGTGCTCACAATCTACCCTGGTGAAGCCCTAACAATGGCACGGAGGTGTGGGTCTGTGGGTTTGTCAGTTGCTGGCTGCTAACCATTTTTCACAGGCATGTATCATTTTTGGGGGGGATTATGTATTCATTGTATTATATGTGTTTTTGCAGCAGAGTATTGTGAGATTGGGGGGTGCCACTCATCAGGTGCAGCCTGTGTGGGTAAATCATTGTTGGCTATTTTTAGATTATGTATTTTTGCCCCTCTTTTCCCAATTCGGTTTGTACTTGTTTGCGGTTAATGTGCCTTTTATTCTGCAATTGCCGGATCTGGCTTGTTTTTCCCAATTTTGGATGCCCCAGGTGCACAAAACAAAAAATTCAAAATCCCGGGTTTTGTTCTGCTTTAATTAAAAAATATATGCAACGTGTGACTTCTTTCCATGTGCGCATATCAAGGCTTCATTGTCCTGGTTGTGTATAAAGTGCCTTACCTTCCAGTGGTAGGGGATTGATCCTCAGGCATTATAGTATAGACTGGAATATCTGTCCCCTTCCCTAGCCTGTGTTTGCCTTGTGTTGTCATGTGATTCAGTGTTGTATGTCTTGCTGATCTCTGGAATGGACCTCTGGCTTGTCTAAGAGCTCAGCTAATCTTTTATAGTTAATCATGTGAAAGGTGTAAAAAGTAAAACTATGCTACCTGCATTATTTATTCTATGAGACTGGAAGGAAGGTAAGGTACAAGATCCCCCCTGGTTCTGCTCACTAAAGCACATGCTAACTGCAGTGTGTGAAAGAATAGTGTCTGTCTGTGGTCACTTTTAACTAATAGAAGTTAAAATATATAATGGAAATTGTGATGTTTCGTGCTTATTTTTTTTTAAATAAGGAGTGTGTTAAAATAATGTATGATTCAGTAAATGTAGTGCATGCATTGGTACCTAAAACATTCGGTTATATGCTTGCAATCAAGTATACCTTAAAAAAAGCTTAAAGGGAAACTCCCATTTTGCCAGGTTGTTTGTGTTCTGCCTTATTGTTTGCCTCTTCTGTATTGTAAAGCAAACATGTGTAGGATTGTGCCCTCCTCAGGCATGTGATTATACTTATCAGCATGCTGGTTTCAAGTTTCCTATTTTCCTGTGGCTTTGTGTTGCTAAAGTGGGAGCGGCTTTCCTCGCTTTGAGTAAGAACTACTGACTACAAGTCCCAGAATCCTTCCACTGTAACAGGTGAGCTTATCAGCAGCTTTGGCTAAATCAAGTAGATGAGAATGTTGCCAGTGACCCTTTAGCTACTGGAATACGAGATTGTGATCCCCATCTGAAGAAGCTTAATTACAGCAGGAAGGTTTAAACTTGTGAGCTCAGGAATGAGGAGCGCCTTCTCTGCCTCAGCTAATCAGATGATTAGCAAGCCAAAGTCAGGAAGTCTCTGCTACTCACACAAAACACACTAGTTGGTGTATGTTGCTAGAGAAAATAGTTTTATACCAGAGTTGCAAGTGAATAAAAAAATCACAGATAAGTTCAGCATCATGAGAACATCCTCTTGGCACACAATAATGGAAACTTTTAAAAATGCCTTCCAAAGTGGAACTACCCGTTAGGCTATTGTTTTACTACCCCCAGTCCATTGTTGTTCCAATCCAAAGAGTCACTCGTCAGGTTGCTTGCCTTACCACCAGGCAATTACCTGCACACCCCCGGCCAGTGGGGGTGCAGGTAATTGGGCTGGTGGTAATGGCAAGCCCAGTGCCCATTGCATTGGACCCTGGAAGAGCACCAGATCTATTCTGAAATGCAAAGGGGCTGGAAAGTTGGCAGGGCCTGAGCCCTGGTGCACAAAGCTGGTAATCCAGGTGGGGAGGGGCACACTTAAAAAAAGGAAAAAAATAATAACCAAGGGCCAAAAGTCAGCCAAATGGTTTGATAGACTTTGAAGGAGGACTTTGCGAAAAATGGCCCAACGACAAAAATCCATACACCGTATTTTTTTTTTTTTTTAATATTCTTTATTTAATTGTTTTAGCAATTTTATAGGTACAATACAACCAACAAAAAATACAAGGAAGAATCCAAAAGCACAGTAGAGAAAGCAAAGGGAGGGGGATGGAGGAAGTAAGGCCACATGTCAGCTTCATACAAAAGTGTCACAAAGCAGTTGTCTTTATAATCAGCAGGTGTCTCTACATGTCTACTATTTCAAAACATTATTCTAGCTCTTGGCTTGCTGGTGACCTCTCGTAGCGTATCAGTTCCAGTCAAGGACCACTGTCCTCCAGCACACAGGGGCATAGGGTGCTCCGGCCCCACTCCCAGACACAAGACAGTACGGGATTACACATAAAGGGGGGAGGGGGGACTAGGGAAGCACGGGGGGGGGAAAGAGGGGAAGGGAAGGAGGCACGTATAGTGCAAAACAGTACAGTAACCCCTAGCAACGGGCAATTACGCCGGGGCATATTTGAAAACTTCTCTTCTCTCTAGGGACCCAGCTCCAGTCGAGTCAAACCCACCAAGGCAACCCAGGCCCATGCCCGATCAGCCGTACAATGCCCTGAACTCCTCCGACTCCTGGAACATTAACCAGGACATCCAGGTGTTCCTAAACTGTTCCTCCCTGTCATGGAGCGACAGCGTGAGATCCTCCATTTCACATATATTGAGTACCTCCGCCAGCCAGTCCCTCACCGACGGTGCGGTATTTTGTTTCCATCGCCTGGGGATCACCTGCTTAGCAGCGTTTAGCAGGTGGACCCGCAGCGATTTCCTGTATTTCCCGACTGGACATCTTGTTGAGTGAAGCAGGACCTGGGCAGGGTCGTCCTGCATATCTACCCCCGTGATTTGTGTGATAATGGGCAAGACTTTACCCCAGAATTCTCTGATCTTAGGACACGTCCAGAAGATGTGGAACAGCGTACCGCTCTCGGCTCCACACCTCCAGCACTTTGGGTCTACCGTTGAGAACATCCTGTTGAGCCTGTCCGGGGTGTAGTACCAGCGAGTGAGGATTTTATAATTAGTCTCCTGTACCCTGGAGGCGACAGAGGACTTGTGCGCCAGCAGGGAAATTTTCTCTTTCTCCTTCCTCCCTAGGGGTCTGCCCAGGTCCCTCTCCCACTCACGCCAAAACCAAAAATTCGGGGGAGCCATCTCCGCATTAATCAGTAAGGAGTATAGACTCGAGATCAAGTGCGGGGAAGGCTGGGTATCCAGGCAAATCCTCTCAAACTCCGTGGGGCACCTACTCAGACCCCTTTTAAACCCCAGTTGGGAGAGGAAGGACTGGAAACGCAGGAGGGTCCAGGGGTCCAATCTATCATTCTCCCATCTTGCTCTAAGGTCATTCAAATTGATCCACCCCTCTCTATTAATTAAATCTCCGCTTCGGAGCTGTGGCAGGCCTCCCCACTCCCGCAGGCCCGGCCCAAGTGGGTCCGCGGGCAACAGAGGATTCCCGATTATCGGCAGAACCGGTGTTGGCCATGGGGAGAATTCCGGTCGCTCCCTATATTCCTTGAAAATCCCCAGTGACGCCCCTATGGACGGGTGAGCTCTAGTCTCCGGGGTGGAGGGTGACCTATTCCACACCAGTAACTCCAGGCGGGCGGGGATCATCGTTGTTTCTAGTTGGACCCACCTTTTTGTCTCTCGGCAATTCTGCCACTCACAGACTCCTTGCAGGTGCGTGGCAACCCAATACAACTTTATGTCAGGAAGTGCCATACCGCCAGCTCGCTTAGGTCTGTACAGCAAGTGGGATCTCAGTCTCGCCCTTCTCCTGCCCCAAACAAATCCCAACAGGGCTCTATTAAGTTCCCGAAAGAAGCGTTGCGTAATGCGGATCGGGAGGGCCTGAAACAGGAACAGCAGCTTTGGGAGAACAGTCATTTTAATGATGTTTACTCTGCCTATCCAGGAGAACGCAGGGCGGTCCCAGGACTCCAGGTCCGTCTCGATTTTCCGCGCCAAAGGCCAAAAGTTTAAGGACAGGATCCTAGACAACTGGCTGGGCAGGTGTGTGCCAAGATATGGAATAGAGGATCTGGCCCACCTAAACTAGAAGGACTGTTGGATGGTTCTAGCCGTCTCGCCAGAGAGCGAGATGTTCAGGGCCTCTGACTTGTCGAAATTTATCTTGAGATAGGATAACCTCCCATAGATCTCAAACTCCCTCATCAGGACTGGAACCGACACTACTGGGTTCGCAATGAAGAAGAGCATGTCGTCTGCGTACGCAGCGACCTTATGTGAGCCATCCGCTAAGTCCACCCCTCGGATGTCGCTGTTACCCCTCACCCTACAGAGGAACGGTTCGAGCGACAAAGCAAAGAGTAAGGGGGACAGCGGGCACCCCTGTCTGGTTCCATTCCGGATGAGAACTGGCTCCGACTGAACACCATTCACTCTGACCCTTGCCAATGGAGTGGTATACAGCGCCTCTATAAGTAGCCTCATCCCATCTCCCAGGCCTATGTGTCTGAGGGTCTCTCTGAGGAAAGGCCAGCTCACCCTATCGAAGGCCTTCTCCGCGTCCGTAGATAGGAGCATGGCTGGGGTGCAGGATGTCTTAGCCCCGTGTATCACATTAATAGCCCGTACCACATTATCTCTGGCTTCCCTACCCAGCACGAAGCCCGTTTGATCGAGGTGCACTATCCGCGCCACCACTGGAGCCAGTCTCATGGCCAGGATTTTTGCATACAATTTGAGGTCTGTGTTGAGCAGGGAAATGGGGCGATAGCTCCCACATGACAACGGGTCTTTACCCGGTTTAGGTATCACCGAGATTTGAGCCTCTAGGTCTCTCCCAGAGAAGCGCCCGGGGGTCTCCCCATCCAAGATCGTGTTCCATGCCCTCACCATGCGGGGGCCCAGTAGTGCAAAAAATGCTTTGTAGTATTTGGTGGTGTACCCATCCGGACCCGGGGCCTTTCCCGCTGGCGTGCGTTTGAGCGCCTCGGCCAACTCCTCCATGTTGATTGGGCCCTCCAGGGACTCGGCTACTTCTCGCGGAAGCACCGGCATACCTGACTCCCCTATATATGCCCTGACCCTCTCTGGGAGTGTCCGCTCATCCTTCCCATTGGCCAGGTCGTACAGCTTGGAATAATACGTCCGGAAGGTCTCCGCTATCTTTCCGGAGGTATATTGTTTTTGCTGTGAGCCATCTATGATCTCAGAGACAAAGTTCTGTGTGTACTGTTGTTTTAGGGCTCTCGCCAGAAGTGTGCCACTTTTGTTTCCATGCTCATAGTATCTACGCCTACATTTCTTAATCATGTACTTTGCTCTCTGCCTAAGTAATGCATTAAGGGCCTCCCGCGTCTGTGTCAATTCTCCCAGTACATTTGCTGCCTCGGTTTGTTTATGAGTCAGTTCTAAGCGCCGAACCTTTTCCGTGAGCTGTTCTAGCTGCTTCGTTCTCTCCCTCTTCAACCTTGAAGCATGGCTGATCAGGACCCCTCTAATGACACTTTTGTGAGCCTCCCACAGAAGCATAGGCGATACCTCTCCATTATCATTACTGCTAAAGTAAGCCTCTATCCCCTCCCGCACTGCCAGAACCACCGCCTCATCCTGCAACAAAGACTCGTTCAGTCGCCAGGTCAGAGGGGGCGGAGGCCTATCGATCAAGTTCAGTTCGAGGGAGACCGGTGCATGGTCCGAAAAGGAGGTTGGGAGAATCCCACTATCCATTGCCAAGTCCAGCAAACTGTGCGAGACCCAGAAGTAATCCAACCTGGAATATGTCCCGTGCACCCTCGAGTAGAAGGAGTAATCCCGCCCCGCCGGGTTCAGTACCCTCCACGCATCAACCAGCTGTAGTTCATGGAGTCTTTTTCTCAAGGTTCTCAGCGCCAGGTGGGAAACCGCCGACCTACCCGCTGAGGAGTCCAATAGTGGTTCCATGACCAGGTTAAAGTCGCCAGCGAGGACTATTTCGCCTTCTGCGAACTCCATAATTCTAGTCAGTGAGCGTGTAAGGAACTGGACTTGTCCCTGATTGGGGGCATATAAGGATATCAAGGTGTAAGTTTTTTGGCCTAGGAGACATTTTACCATAAGAAGCCGCCCCGAATCATCTCCCCATGAGTCCCGGAGGGTGAATGGCACCCCGCCTGCAATCATGATTGCCACGCCCTTCCGCTTGGCATCCGCCGCACTACTGGTAAATATGTGCGGGAATAGCCGGCTACTTAGTCGGGGGGCTTGCGACCTCTTAAAGTGCGTCTCTTGTAAAAAGACTATTTTCGCTCTGAGCCTACGCAACTCCTGTCCCAGGATCGCCCTCTTCTCAGGGGAGTTGAGGCCTTTCACATTCAAGGATATTAGCTTCGTTCCGGACATTACTCAATAATTTCAGAGATATCACCAGACAACCAGATCCCCACGGGAGTTCAGCTCCACGCCTGATGCTGTATCACGAGTGGTCTGGTTCACGGGGTGGGGGGGGGGGGGGGGTGGGAGGGGGGGGTGGGAGGGCAGGGGGGGAGGGCAAAAGGTGGGGTAGGAGGGGAGACAGGAACGAGAGGGTGTACAAAGGGGACGGTCACTAATAAGTAGATTGAAACTAACTAACACTTAACAACAGACTACTAGTGTAGTCAACCGGATAGTGGCCTACAAGGGACCTCCAGAGCTGGTGCAACTTTGTTCACCACTCTTCACCTCGTCCTCCAAGTGGAATAAGCAAGCGCGTATTTCAATTAGGCGCTGCTTTACCCCGTTCGTGAATGACCACCGTCAGTCACGGAGGGGGGCACCAAAAATCGTGGGGGGGGTGGAGGATCAGAACACGGAGCAGCAGCAAGGGAGCCACACCATTTTAAAGAACAGTTAGTATTGTAACCCAAGGCATTGTTAACTTTTAGGGGGAGACAGCAGAACATGACATAGCAAAGCGCAACCCGTAACAATAAAGATAGGAAACCGCAGAAACCCTGAGGGGGCCGGCGACTAGGGCGCGGCCCAGAGTCACCCTCCCCATCAGAGCTCGCCCAGCAGAAACATTCGTCAACAGTGAGACTCGGTAAATCGGGGGGGGGGGCCCGTCCGTCCAGCCACCACCCTCCCACCCCTAATCGCGGGGAAGGGATATTGAAGGGGAGTCCCACGGCCGGGGGCGCAATACGCCTCCCGCGTGGACCCCGCTAAGGTGACTAAGCAGAACAGAAAAGGGCCCCCCGGGGCCGCAGATCTCAATCTTAACCAAAGACCAGTACAAGAGGATGAAATAGGACACAGCCTGGGGGCGCCCGCCCTCCGGCCCCGCCAAGGCGGCCCGGAGAGCCAGCGCCCATCATGACCACCACGTAGCCCGACACCACTAGGTACCAGGGAGCAGCATGTAAAGTAGCAGCAGCTTCCCCGGTAGCTCTCAAGGGATGCCCGATGCAGGTAGGTGACGGAGGGCCTCCCCGCCCGTCCACAGGGCCTCCGCTGAATTTCGGAGAGGCCGCCTCGCCGCCAGTCGGCAGAACCCCTTCAATTCCGGTGTACCCCGGGCCCCCCAGGGAGGGTCCAGGGGCGAAGACTTCCTGGCTGTCCCAGGTTGGCATAGGGCTCAGCGGGGGGGAGGGGGTGCCAATCACGCTTCCTGGGGACAGGGAGCGCTGCACGGCTCCGTTTGGGGACCAGAGCCGGGGGAGCCGGCGGGGAGAGTCAACTCCACGTGCTGGGGCACAAGGCGGGGAGTCCGGGCTCGGGATGCCCTCCTGGCGCAGCCACACCCCTGGCGAGGCAGCTGCTGCTGGGTTATGGGTTCGGGCTGCCACCAGCCATTCAGCACAGCCTGTGCTCTCTGGGTGGGTCCTTCCCTCCCTCGGGCGCTGGTCACTTGTGGTGGGTGCTCCCCCGTCTGTATGGGCCACAGGGGGCTCCGCCAGGCTCGGCTTATAATGGTGGTCTGCCCGGGGCCCAACGGGTGATCCCCCCGTCTCGCCAGGCGGCCGGTGCACCTCCGCTGCGTCAGTGCGGAGGCGCCGGGCTGAGACACGTGGGGCCACTAGCTCCTCACCTCCATGTGTTCTCTGTGTTCCTCCTCTCAGCGGCGTGGGGCTCCGATGCCGGGAGACGCCTCGGTGGTCTGCAGCGCGTCCCCTCTCATCGCCGCCCGCCGGGGGTACAAGTGCCGGCATCTCGACGGGAGCTCCCGTCTCCTCCTCTCCTCCCCGCATCTGTGTTGTCGGCAGCTTCGGGTCCGCCGCCACCTCTGCTCCAGCTGACCGCAGGGGTTCCGCTCCCGCCTCCGCCGCCGATTGCGGCTGCCAGGGTAAGACCACAGGGGGATCAGCGCCTCTCCTCTCCTCCTCTGCCTCCGGGACCACGTGCGCCGCCATCTTGCGGGAGGTCTCCACCTCTCCCCTTCCTCCCCGTGCCACGAAATAAGCGGGGATGGGACGCTCCTGTCCCCTCCGGCGCTGTCTGCTCACTTTCCCCCTCCTGGGCATCAGGGAAAGGGGGTCACGGTGGGGTGCCTGGGTGCTCAACAGGTCAAATTGGTGCGGAGCTCCCTCGTCTCGCTTCCTCACGGCGCCATAGCAAGCCACGCCCCCCCATACACCGTATTTTTTGCCCTATAAGTTGCACCTACAGAATTTGGAGGAGGAAGACAAGAAAAAAGTATTCTAAGCCAAATGTGGTAAAACTCTGCCCCCCCCCCCCCCCAATAACCAAATAATAGGCAAGGTGCAGAATCCCCCATTACAGGCAGAGTATAATTCTCCCCCCATCCCTCCATTATCGGCAGTGTGGCAGACCCCCATTCCCCATTACATGCAGTGGAGAATTGCCCCCCATTCCTGGCTGCGTTGCAGGAACAACAGTTAATGTATGTTGATTTTTTTCCCCAGAAGCCTTTCACTGACATGGGTGAGATCCTGTCCTCCCACAAAGCCTGGAAAAATCAGGCAGCAGTAATTACAGACATCCCTACCCAGGTGAGAACACTGGCTGTAACCTTTTAGCTACTGGGTTGTGAACCCCTCTTCGGCACAGGCTGAATTAGCGAAGGGAGGGTTAAACCTGCGAGCTTATCCCTCAGCTAATCAGATGATTATCAAGCCAGATTCAGAAAGTCTCTCTTCGTACAATAAACACACACGTTTGTGTACAGTTGCTAAGGTAAACACTTTGTTGCTCTTTTGTGTTTTTTGTTTCTCTTTTGAAACACAGAGTTGCAAACTAAAAAAAAAGAAAAACAAATAACAGATAAGCCTAGCACCTTGAGAACATCATTCTGGCACACAATAACGGACACTTTTAACAATGACATCAAAAGTGGAATTATCCTCTAAGGAGCTCAAGAAGCATTACCAATGTTCAATCCTCGATCTGGATAACTGCTGTCCAGACAATCTATTATAGCCTTGTAAGGAGATATTTTTTTTTCCTTTGCACTATGGAATTGGATTAAGCGTTTTAAAGATTCCAATAAATATTTTAATATTTTGTGACTCACTTGATGCTGGACACAGCAATTCCGAAAAAAACATTGCACAAAAAACAGCACATATACTGTACAGACCTCCTAATAGATATTTTACCCACCAATAAATATAAATAAGTAACTGACTTATTCTGGAAATAGTACCCTATGGGTTCAAATAGGGGCCATGCTGGTGTCACATGCACTGAAGCCTCTGTCATTAGTGTACTTTCTGCTTTTATGTGCTCTTTTGGTAAGTACTTGCGGGTAGAGATAGGGACAGTGATGAGGTGCCGCTCTTAACACAGAAGCTTTAGTCTTTAACACGTTTCAGTGTGTGGAGTAAACAGATCTATCATACCAATGTAAGATTGCAGACTGGAGGGGGAAGTGCCTGCCCGTTATAAACACCTCATTGATCCTGGGATTCAGGCTCGGGATTATTGGCAGGGCTTTTCCTGATGAGCTTTGAAAACAGATTCAGTTTTCTTACGTAGAGGAGTAAACCGATCTATCGACACAATGAGATGTGGAAGGTAAATGGTCCTTTTGCCAGAAAGACAGGTGATGTGGAAACTCAATGTCATTGAAGGTCATTTGGTATATTTATGTATTATGCTATGCAACCGTGTTAAATATGTTCTCTAGCAATTTATTCAACAAACCACACACTTGCCAAAAATAATTTCTTACAAGTACTTATAGCACCTGCTATTTTTTTTATTTGTGAACATAATTTAAGTAATTGAGAAGTAAATGGCCGGGGGAGGCCATATTTGCAATAAGGCAATCCAAGGCCTAGAGTGTCCGGCTGCAGCAGTGCTCTTCATCAAAGGGCAACTGGCTCATTTAATTAATGAAGTAAGGTAATAAACACAGGTATTGTAATAATATATACAGGTCCTTCTCAAAAAATTAGCATATAGTGCTAAAGTTCATTATTTTCCATAATGAAATGATAAAAATTAAACTTTCATATATTTGAGATTCATTGCACACCAACTGAAATTTTTCAGGTCTTTTTTTGCTTTAATACTGATGATTTTGCCATACAGCTCATGAAAACCCCAAAATCCTATCTCAAAAAATTAGCATATTTCATCCGACCAATAAAAGAAAAGTGTTTTTAATAAAAAAAAAAGTCAACCTTCAAATAATTATGTTCAGTTATGCACTCAATACTTGGTCGGGAATCCTTTTGCAGAAATGACTGCTTCAATGCGGCGTGGCATGGAGGCAATCAGCCTGTGGCACTGCTGCGGTGTTATGGAGGCCCATAATGCTTCGAGGAGGAGCTACATTCTGGGTTAGACTTTCAAAGCAGAATTCCAGTCTGTATAACAAAGTGCACAGGTCATTTTGGACATGAGTAGCAGCATTACCTATCCGCTGCACCAAGAGCATGTATTTTGTAAATATGCCAGGTGCATTGTATCAAATTATGTGCTGCATTTCCAATGCATTTTTTCGAAACGAAAAAACATTATTTTGTACAACAGGTTAATGGTAAAGTCTATGGCAACGCAAGTGCTACATAAGTACACTGTGTTATACATATATTGCACTTGCATTGCCATAGACTTCTATTAGCATGTTATAGCGTTATGTGAAAAAACTGCTTCCAATGTTTTCCAAATGCATTGTGCAAAGCAGCGTATATATGTAAACTGACCCATTAAAAATAATGAGCAACATTTTCTCTTGGGCCATTAATGCTTTACTCAATGCAGTTCAGGAGGATAGGTGTATACAGAGCCTAATAGCTAATTAGATCTCCAAGAATAGCGAATTAGACCTCAACCCTTTTTTGGGGGGTCATCTAAGTGTCCTTTTAAAAAGAGCAAAATGTGTTTTTCCCACAGCAGATTCAAAGATAATGGGCTTGATTCATTAAAGGTCGAATTCAAATTTTCGCATTTTTTTTGAGAAAAAGGTGCGATTTTGCGCGCAAAAATTCTATGCGCGATTCAACAAAGTTTTATTTTCGTTTTGTACTTGTGGCCCAGATGAAGTAACGGGAGGTCCGTTACGAAACGCGTTGGCTGGCTGGGACGGGGTGAGGCGCTCGGCGCATGTCTGCCTGGTGAAGTACACATAGCACATGTTATGATTTATTGCACTGTTTTTCTATGTCTTTTTCCCCTCTGTGTTTTCATTATGGTAGAGTGATACTGATAGCACTGGATTGCACTTTACTGATGTATATTTGTATAAAATAGGATTGCATATAGGATAGTTTAGACACATTTTATAAGCTGGTTGATATTGTATACTGATGTTTTTGAAGATAACACGGGGTTAATAATTGTATGTATATAGATGTACTAGGCATACATGTGTTCTTGTAGTCCTCCCCCTCATGAGATGTGTGTTTTTAATTGTTTTTAAACTTTTTTTTGTATTGGATTAATAATAAATTGAATACATTTTGTTATAAGAGTATGTGGTGGTGCCAGTTGTTTGGTTAGGCATTGTTTTGGGGTCTTGTGGGATCCCATGCTCTGGAGATTATTGTAATTTCTTGCCAACCAGGCACACCAGTTACTACTAGGTACTTTAACACTAGCTGGAGCGGTTTTTTCTTTCCTTTTTTATTTTCGTTTTTGCCGATGCCAACTCCCTTCTTCCCGGTCCTACGGCACATGCACAGCCACTCGTCCAATCAGCGTGCTCGGAGCCGCTGACGCCACCTTGTCTAAGTCTTCGTCTAATGCCAGAGGTTCCGTGCGCGCTGGCGGCCCCTTCCCCCTTTCCCTCTAACAGGGAGCGTGCCCGCGCTGGCCATTCACAAATGCCTGGTGCAGGCACGCTTCCTGCTAGATAGCGGGGATGTGGTCGCGGCTCGTGCATGCGCCGTTGGACTGGGAAACAAGGTAAGTGTATGGGGCGACCTGGGGGGTTTCACACAGCGGGGCATCCCAATTTTGGATGCCCCTGGGGGAGGGAATCACTTTAAGAAACGCTAAGGCCACTTGTCAGTGCCAGGTGTCAGGTAAATGTCAGGTCCCAGTGCAAAAGATGTATTTATCAAATCAAAAATCCAGAGCACCTGTGATAGTGCCAGGTAGCGTCACATTTATCATCAGTGCCATTGCTGAGTTCCCTACAGTGTCAGACCAGGCGCTTACCCTGCACTGTGTGGCCTTATCCCATACATTTCAATGGCCTGGGAGTGTTATAATTATTTTGGCCACTTTTGTTAATTTTTTTTTTGGCTGGTGCATGTGCCACGGGATTCCTGGGCTGCTTGGAATTGTTTTTGGAAGTATTTTTTTGTACTTTTGTGTTGCGCTGCAAACTTGTGATTTAGGCTGTGCGCACCACAGACTGCAGGGAGGCCAAGGATATGCCGAGACCCATAAATCTGGCGTGGATCCACGGAAAGGTATTTGTGGGGGTTCCTAGGGTGTTTCACACAGTAGAACATCCCTAATAGGGATGCCCCGGGGGTTGTAAGTTGCCCGTGTGTATTTTAAGTGATCTTTTAGACCCCATGGCTGCCCAGGCGAATCTTCCTCTTTAAACTGGACCAGTCGCCACCATGGAAAGCCCTGGAGTCTAAAAGGCTCCCCAGTATTCCTGCTAATGTGTGCGCTCCCACACCCATCCATTCAGACAGTCCAAATGCATGGTAAAGTGCACTCCACAGGGAAACCTGATCCCTATGCCGACGCTGAATCCAAAACAACTGCTTTATGCCCTACAATAGTATGCACGGCATAAATCACTGATTGGATACGATCATGCACTGTGGGAACAGCAGAAAGATGACTGGAGTGGGAGATCAGGGGGTTTGTAACAGCAGGACATCAGGATGCCCGTAGGGCAAGGATAGTGAAAATCCTGGTGATTGGTCCACTTTAAAGTGGAACAAAACCCGCAGTGCCCCTCAGAATGTCGCTATTCACTCACCTCTTCCTCGTTCCAGTAGCACATGCCCTGGCTTT
Organism: Gastrophryne carolinensis; assembly: GCA_027917425.1. Lineage (NCBI taxonomy): Eukaryota > Metazoa > Chordata > Amphibia > Anura > Microhylidae > Gastrophryne > Gastrophryne carolinensis. The sequence continues at coordinate 280,804,910 of CM051235.1, forward strand.
CGTCCAATGACAGCTGTCTGCCATGACTATGTCATTCAACAAATGGCTCTCATTGACTTTAATGGGAAGTGCGCGCTGATGCATCCCCAGTGGCACCCGCTCCTGTCTCAGCCTATATGATTGGCTGGGGGCAAGGACCAGAACCCAAGATAGTCAAAATCCTGGGTTTTGGTGCACTTTAATATGTGTGGTGAGTATACCAGTCATCCCAGGGGGATTCACAGAGCCGCACAAGTGGCGTGACACAAGGGGCGCGCTGGGACTCTGGAGCTGGCCCTGGATGCAACAGAAACCTTTAATGTGGTTTGGAAATGTAAGTACATCAGGATGTGTGTGCTCCAGCACCCAGGTTGTCTGTCTGAGCTCCCGCCCGAACATAAACTGGGGATGAGCTGTGGGGCCACAGGCAAGATGAGTATACAGGTGATCCCTAAGGGTTGGCCCATGGATAGGGATTTGGCCGCATTAGGAGTTTTTGACTGCAGAGTCAGCTGGGTTTGAGTCCACTTTAACAACAATCTCAAATATTCCACTGTACACTGGCTTTCTCCCATGGCATCCTGAGTTAGGATATCGCACTGTGTGAACACGCCCCCCCAGAATATCAATATTCACTCACCTCTACCTCGTTCCTATGGCGCATGCGCAGGCTCTCCTCCAATACGAGGCATCTGCTGTGGCTCTCATTGACTTCAATGTAGAGTGCATGCTGGCGTATCCCCCCTGTGGCATGTGCTTGCTCCTGCCCTAGCCAATCATATAGTCATGGCAGACAGCTGTCATTGGACGAAAGCCCGGGCATGCGCCGCTGGAACGAGGAAGAGGTGAGTGACTAGCGACATTCTGAGGGTGTTTCACCCATGGGGCATTGCGGGTTTTGTTCCACTTTAAAGTGGACCAATCACCAGGATTTTCACTATCCTTGCCCTACGGGCATCCTGATGTCCTGCTGTTACAAACCCCCTGATCTCCCACTCCAGTCATCTTTCTGCTGTTCCCACAGCGCATGATCTTATCCAATCAGTGATTTATGCCGTGCATACTAATGTAGGGCATAAAGCCGTTGTTGATTCAGCGTCGGCATAGGGAGCAGGTTTCCCGGTGGAGTGCACGTTGCCATGCATTTGGACTGTCTGAATGGATGGGTGTGGGAGCGCACACATCAGCAGGAATACTGGGGAGCCTTTTAGACTCCAGGGCTTTCCATGGTGGCGACTGGTCCAGTTTAGAGAGAAAGATTCGCCTGGGCAGCCATGGGGTCTAAAAGATCACTTAAAATACACACGGGCAACTTACAACCCCCGGGGCATCCCTATTAGGAATCTTCTACTGTGTGAAACACCCTAGGAACCCCCACAAATACCTTTCCGTGGATCCACACCAGATTTATGGGTCTCGGCATATCCTTGGCCTCTCTGCAGTCTGTGGTGCGCTCCCACGCTCAGGCACGGCCTAAATCACAAGTTTGCAGTGCAACACAAAAGTACAAAAAAATACTTCCAAAAACAATTCCAAGCAGCCCAGGAATCCCGTGGCACATGCACCAGCCAAAAAAAAAATTAACAAAAGTGGCCAAAATAATTATAACAATCCCAGCCCATTGAAATGTATGGGATAATGCCACACAGTGCAGGGTAAGCGCCTGGTCTGACACTGTAGGGAACTCAGCAATGGCACTGATGATAGATGTGACGCTACCTGGCACTATCACAGGTGCTCTGGATTTTTGATTTGATAAATACATCTTTTGCACTGGGACCTGACATTTACCTGACATCTGGCACTAAGTGGCCTTAGCGTTTCTTAAAGTGATTCCCTCCCCCAGGGGCATCCAAAATCGGGATGCCCCGCTGTGTGAAACCCCCCAGGTCGCCATATACACTTACCTTGTTTCCCAGTCCAACGGCGCATGCACGAGCCGCGACCACATCCCCACTATCTAGCAGGAAGCGTGCCTGCACCAGGCATTTGTGAATGGCCAGCGCGGGCATGCTCCCTGTTAGAGGGAAACGGGGGATGCGGCCACCAGCTCGCACGGAGCCTCTGGCATTAGATGAAGACTTAGACAAGGTGGCGTCAGCGGCTCCGAGCACGCTGATTGGATGAGCGGCTGTGCATGTGCCGTAGGACCGGGAAGAAGAGAGTTGACATCGGCGATCTGGAGGGGGTTTTACACAGCAGGGCACACCCGATCGCGGTGCCCCAGGGGAAAGGACCAAAACCCAGTATAGTAAAAATCCTGGGTTTTGGGCCACTTTAACCCCTAAATGTTTTTTTAATATTTTGGGATGGTCATTTTTCTGTCTGCTATATTTATGTTGTCATGGCGTTAGGTATTGTTTGCATCACATTTATCAAGTTGTGCAGCGGCATGCAATGTGGTAGATAAAACATTGCACATGTTACTGCACATTATTTATTTTATATACATGTTTTTGCTAATATGTGTATATTAAATATATATTCATTACATATAATAAAATTATTATATTAAATATAATAATACAGTTTACACAATTTCATGTTAATAGGCCTCCTTATGGTGTACGATGGGCTTTTTTTGCAGGTATAGTGGATAGAAGGACTCCATTGTGGAAGTCAGAAAACAGACTTTTCTCCTCCTGAAAGCTGCTGTAAAAAATTTGTGTGAAACACTTGAATTTAACTCATGTGTGGAGCCAATCCATGGCACCTGAATCACTAGAATTATTTTTTCGCTTGTAAATTCCACATAAATTATTTTCGCAAATCGAATTATTTTCGAGTGCTTTTTCGAATTGAATTGAATTAGCAGAAACGAAAATAAAACTTTGTTGAATCGCGCGTAGAACTTTCGCGCGCAAAATCGCACCTTTTTCTCAAAAAAACACGCGAAAATTTGAATTCGACCTTTAATGAATCAAGCCCACAGCATTTGGGTATGGAAAATTTGTGCACTTTTTTACTGAGTTTTCCAGTTGTAAAGCGATTTTCAACTGCGCACGAAAAAATTTTGACAGCAAATTCGCACACACGAATTTAATTCAACTGCCTTTGTGAATCACTCAGTTTGAAAAATTCTCGCATGCGAATTTATTTTCCAAGCGTTCATTTTTATTCTTGGTGTGCCACACACCCCGCTTCACTTCTTAAATATTCATTACTTCATGGGTTAATCACCTGCAGGTGACGTAGTGCAGAGAGGAAGTCTTGTAACGAGCCCCACCTTCCGGCCTATATATACCTGGTACCTCCCTTCAATCACCAGTATTTTTCTCTCTGCGTGACAAGCAGAGGTTGGAAGTTTCCTGCTTACAGGTAGGCCGGGGCTTACCCCGCCACCCCCCTTTTGGTCTATTTCTGCCCGGTTTGAGTTGTATACCTCTATGGTGGATAGGAAGCCTCCTAGCTTAGGCTGCTCACCGGGTAATTGGTAGATGGCACTATTGGTGCCTAGGAGCTTATCTCCTCCGCTCATCCCCCTCTTTTGGGGGCAATGCGGCAATCCGGCATGGTGATCCGGAAATGGGATGCCCCTGTCCCGAGGGTCCCCGTAGCCCTTTCTCCCCCGCTCTGGTCCTTTCTCCCTTCACTTGGGGGGGGGGGGGGGGGGGGGTATAGAGGGTTGTGTATCTTGTATGATGTTTTCACTGTGTGTTATTTCTGTGTGTTCACTTTTACATAGTAACTGTTTTTTTTTTTTGACCGGGGCTCCGGGCAGATGCTTTAGGCATGGCCAGTGTATTTGGTCTGCTTTATGGGGGTGGGGCAGCGGACCGCGCTCAGCTGGCCTCAGTTGGTTCCCTCCCGCCTCCCTTCCTTCCCCGCTGCTCCGTGCGGCAGCCTGTGTGGCTGCGCTTGTGTCTCTTTTTCCCCTCCTCCTCCTCCGCCGGCTCGGTGTCAGCCAGCGCAGCTGGTGGCATTCCCCCGTTGATTAGAGCAGGGCAGGCTCCCTGTGACGCGGGGGGGCGTGGCGCCGGCGGAAGCGGCGCCGGCGGAAGCGGCGCTCGGCGGCCTCAGCCTCGCTTCCTTCATGTTGCGGTGAAAAGAGGTCACGTGGGGGGGGGCGCGCGCTGCAGCAACACATGAGTTTGTGTGCTGCGGCTGCTACATGTCCCTCCGGTCTGGCTCCTGGCGTCGGTAACAGGTAAGCGGCCTCGCTTTTGTGGGGCCAGAATGAGTTTTACTCATGGGGCTGACTTTTAAGGAGGCACTCTCTTTGTTGTACTATTGTGAACATGCTGCTTGTTACTCTCACAAGGGATCTGATGGTTTGTTTTTTCTTTCCTTTCAGATCCTGGGATCCCTCTTTTACTGCGGCCTCCGGCTCTATATTGCCTGGCTAGTCTTTCTTGATATGAAATTGCACATTTTGGATATATATATATATATATATATGTATATATATTTATTTTGAGACTGTTAAGGGGGACCTTTTTCTCTTAAAAAAGAAAAAAAAAAAAAAAAAAAAAAAAAAAAGAAATATAAAAATAAAAACCCTCCCTTCCGGGACATTCTTATAAAGGGGCATCCCGGGTTGGCTTATGCCTTAAAAGTCCCAGTATTTGCGATACCATAAATCACCAATATGGAGGCTTCTGTTACTACCGGAAACGACTCGTCAGAGCCGTCCAGGGGGTGTGTAAAATGTGGGGCTGCGCTCCCTGCTGATGATATCTTTATTTGCATTTCTTGTGCAAGGCAGATTGTTGCGCGTCAGTCTGTTGATCCGGCGGCTGACCCGTCGCAACCTCTATCATCTCCTGCCTCTCCCTCCCTGTTCCGGACCCCGCATGACATTGTCAAGGGTGGGGATTCGCAATCCGAGGTGGTGGTAAAATCAGCCAATCTTCGGGAAGTATTGCCCGTTAAAGCGGGGCTAAAGGCCTCTGCAAAACGGAAGCGCCTGACTCCGGTTTCTTCGGCTCCTCAGGACGAATTATGTGAGCCTGTGGAATGGTCCGATGGCTCCCCGGATGAGGGTGAATTCCTCTTGGAGTCAGATGAGCCGGCAGGTCAGCTTAAGGCTGATGCGATTGGCGATTGGTCGGCGGGGGTTGCCCTTGACACCCCCTCCATTCTGGCACAAATGTTTGAATTTAGATCCGCCTGAGGCTGTCACCCGGCCAAAGGGTCAGTTGTTTGAAGAGCCTCAGCCGCGTTTGGTTTTTCCCAGACAGCACCACTTTGAGAGGGTGGTCCTGAAAGAATGGGAACATCCCACACGGTTATCTGGAATCCCTCCCAGTTGGGAAAAGCGTTATCCTTTTCCGCCAGAATTGCTGAAGCTTTGGTCCGTCCCTCCTGAAGTCGATACCCCTGTGCTAGGGTTATCTAGCTCCGCTATGGTACAGTCTGCTGAGACCTCTGTCCCTAAAGATGGGGAGGATCGTAGGATTGACCAGTATGCTCGCTATGGCTTTGTTTATGCTGGGTCAACAATGCGCCCCTTGTGCGCTTCGGCCCTTCTTCTTTTAGCGGTAAGATCTGTTATCCAGGGGCTATGCGAGGATCTCAATCCCGCCTGTGATGAGTTCGCTGCGCTTAAGCAGTGCGATTCTTTTGTGTCTTACGTTCTATCCGCTCAGGACGATGCGCTGGCTATGAGTAGCAGGACAGCGGCAATGCTGGTCGCTATTCGTCGGTCAGTATGGCTGCGACAGTGGTCGGCGGACTCAGCTTCTAAAAGGGTGCTCACAGCTCTCCCCTTTTTGGGGCTGCGGCTGTTCGGGGAGAAAATTGATTCAGTCGCAAAGGGTGGCAAGATGCCACAGCGCAGGAGGCCTCGACGCCCCTTTAGAGGGGCTGTTTCTGGTAGGCCGTCCTTTCGAGGTTACAGAGCGGGTAGGGGGACTTCCCTTCCCTCTACCAGTCGTACAGGTTGGACGCGGGGAAGGGGCCGTGGCCGTCCCGCCCAGTCCTGGGGCTCCAAGCCCAAACCTGCGGGTAAGCCCACTCAGCAATGAGGGGCCGCCCTCACCCGTGCGGGTGGGGGGACGATTGCGACACTTCTCCCAGGTTTGGAACCGGGAGGTTCCGGACAGGTGGATTCAGGAGATAGTGTCGTCCGGTTACAAACTGGAGTTCGAGTCTCGCCCTCCTTCACGGTTCTTTCGGTCTCGGGTGCCCATCGATCCTTCGGCTGCACAGGGGCTCCTGGCGTCGGTAGAGAATCTGTTAGAGATGGCGGTCATCCGGCCGGTACCGCGTTTAGAGATGGGCCTCGGTTTCTACTCCAATCTGTTCGCTGTCCCCAAGAGGGATGGGTCGGTTCGTCCCGTCCTGGACCTGAAGTTGCTCAACAGGTTCATCCGTTTTCGGAAGTTTCACATGGAAACCTTGCGCACTGCCGTCGGCTCTCTTCGGCAAGGGGACTTCATGACGTCTATAGACATCAAGGATGCTTATCTGCATGTTCCCATCTGCCTCCCTCATCAACGCTTTCTTCGATTCATGATGAAGGATCGGCATTATCAGTTCGTGGCTCTTCCGTTTGGCCTTACCTCAGCTCCAAGAGTGTTCACCAAGGTGCTGGCAGGGGTCATGGCCATTTTCAGAGCTCGGGGCATTCGTGTCGTACCTTATTTGGACGACCTTCTTATCATGGCTCCGTCACCCGATCAATCGGAGAAAGACACCAGGGTGGTGCTCTCCACGCTGGAAAGTTTCGGTTGGGTGATCAACCTCTCCAAGTCCTCCCTCGCTCCGGCCAGGGTGGTGTCCTTTCTGGGGATGCGGTTAGACTCTTATCAACACAGAGTGTTTCTCCCTCAGTCCAAGATTCTTTTAATTCAGGAGTTGGCTCGGGTCCTACTCTCCAATCCTCGGCCGTCCATCCGTCTGGGGATGAGGCTGGTAGGGTTGATGGTTGCCTCCTTCGAGGCAGTTCCTTTTGCTCAATTCCACACGAGGACGCTTCAGCTTTATCTGTTGGCGTCCTGGGACCGGCAGCCTCGGTCGCTGGATCAGCCCTTCCAGTTGTCCTCCCGGGTCCGGCAGTCCCTCCAGTGGTGGTTGGTCTCGACCAATCTCGTGAAGGGCAGGTCTTTCCTGGCCCCCCTTTGGGAAATTGTCACCACGGACGCCAGTCTGTCGGGATGGGGCGGATTCTGGAAGGAGCTGCAGTTCCAGGGGCAGTGGGGACCTCGGGAGGCCCTCTTACCCATCAATATTCTGGAACTGAGAGCCATCCGTCGGGTGCTTACTCTCCTGACTCAGCACGTTCTGGGCCTTCCGGTCCAGGTGCGTTCAGACAATCGAACAGCGGTTGCTTACATCAATCATCAGGGAGGGACTCGCAGCCTGAGTGCTCTCAGGGAAGTGTCCCTGATCCTGACCTGGGCAGAAGCCCATGTTCCTCGTCTCTCGGCGGTATACATCCCAGGAGTGGAGAACCTGAAAGCGGACCGCTTGAGCAGGGGCTCTCCCCGTCGGGGAGAATGGGCCCTCCATCCTCGGGTATTTCGCTCACTGTGTCGCCAATGGGGGACTCCAGAGGTGGACCTGTTTGCCTCTCGTCACAATCACAGGCTCCCGAACTTCGTATCGCTCTCCCAGGACCCTCTGGCTCTGGCAGTGGACGCCATGTCCCTGAGCTGGGGGGATCTGGGGTTTCTGTACCTGTTTCCTCCGACACCCATGCTAGGCAGAGTGCTTCGGAAGTTGGCTCTGGAAGGGGTGTCCGCCGTCCTCGTGGCCCCAAGGTGGCCGAGGCGAGTGTGGTTCGCAGACATCGTTCGGCTGGCAGTGGACCAGGTCGTTCTGCCCCTTCGGCCCGATTTGCTCACTCAGGGTCAATTGTGTTACCCCAATTTACCAGCGCTAGCTTTGACGGCCTGGCTGCTGAGACCTCCATCCTAAAGGAAGAGGGTCTTTCTGATTCTGTCGTTAAGACTTTGATCAGTGCCCGAAAGAGGTCTTCTTCTGTCATCTACTATAGGACCTGGAAAGCCTATATCGCTTGGTGCGAGATGAGATCTTTTTCTTGTAGGGTATTTTCGGTCCCCAGGGTTCTGGAGTTTTTACAATCTGGGCTGGACTCTGGTCTTCAGCTAAGTACGTTGAAAGGGCAAGTTTCTGCCTTATCTATCTTTTTTCAGAAGCGTGTTGCGCTTAAGTCTTTAGTTAAAACCTTTTTCCAGGGGGTTACGCATGTGCGGCCTCCCAGGAAACCATTACTCCCGGTTTGGGATTTGAATTTGGTTCTTTCTGCTCTTCAGGCTCCTCCTTTTGAGCCTTTGCAAGGGATTGCTTTATCTACCCTGACTCAGAAGATTGTCTTCTTGGTAGCGATCACTTCGATCCGGCGTGTCTCGGAATTGGCGGCCTTGTCTATTCAGGCGCCCTACTTCGAGAAGCATCGGGATAAGGTGGTCTTTCGATTCAAGCCAGACTTTCTTCCTAAGGTTGTTTCTGCTTTTCATTTGAACCAAGATATTGTTCTTCCCTCCTTATGTCCTAATCCTAAGAATGACAAAGAGAGGGGTTTGCATTGTTTGGATGTAGTACGCTGTGTTAAGTGCTACTTGGTTATCACGTCTCCTTTCCGTAGGACGGATTCCTTTTTTGTTGTGCCCCATGGGCCTAGGAAGGGTTTGGCACCAGCCAAATCTGCCATTAGCAAGTGGATACGTCAGGCCGTTACTGCGGCCTATTCTGCCAAGGGAAGAGTTCCCCCTTTTCGTATCACTGCTCATTCCACTCGCGCTGTTGGGGCGTCTTGGGCTTTTCAGCACCAAGCTTCGGTTGAACAGGTTTGTAAGGCCGCCACTTGGTCTTCTGTTCACACTTTTTCTAAATTTTACAAAGTTGATGTGCGGGCCTCAGCGGATGCTGTTTTCGGCCGCAAAGTTCTGCAGACTGCAGTCGTTTAAGTTATGCTTCACCTGGCCTTGAGTTGCCCAGCCCTTGTGGACACTGCTTTTGGATGTCCCATGAAGTAATGAATATTTAAGAAGTGAAGCGGGGTGTGTGGCACACCAAGAATAATACCATTTTGTGAGTACTCACCTGAAAAATGGATATTGTTGGTGTGCCACACACCCCGCTTCACACCCGCCCTTTTCGGTATTACCGAAGCCTTTATATGGTGAAGCCTTTTTTATATCAAATTTGATTTTGAGGTTACTGGTGGAATACTGGTACCTTGTATTACTGCTTTGTTGATTATACTGGTGATTGAAGGGAGGTACCAGGTATATATAGGCCGGAAGGTGGGGCTCGTTACAAGACTTCCTCTCTGCACTACGTCACCTGCAGGTGATTAACCCATGAAGTAATGAATATTTAAGAAGTGAAGCGGGGTGTGTGGCACACCAACAATATCCATTTTTCAGGTGAGTACTCACAAAATGGTATTTTTTTCTACCTTTAGTGAATCAAGGCCAATATGTCTGCCAATCATTCCTTGATATTAAAAGATTTTGATATGCAACAAGCAAAGAGATCTAGGGACAGTCTAGACATAGATGAATGACACAATTTCTGTATGATTCCTTCATTGATCTATTGACCACTTGTTTTCATGTGGCCACAAACAGTTCTGGATAATCACTGTTACATCATCAAAGAAAATCAAGAGCTAAGAAGTAACAAATGCAGATAAGTCACCTTGTAGTTAACAAACCACTCCAGCCCTATTCACGTAAGTGGGTGGACAAGAGTGCGTATGATGCAGACTTCGGGGGCTGGATTCGGGGTGAAGGTGAGTGTCTTTTTTTTTTCATTTATTACATGAGCATAATGTGCTATTTGGAGGAGGTGGGATCATGTTTATTTTGAAGGAAGGGGCTGAACTGGCCCTTTAAGCCTAAGAACTTAGTAGTATCCCTGCAATATGTTATACTTTGCTTTTGTCTTTATTTAAAATATACTTATTTATCAAATGAAACTAAAGTACCTATCCTTATCTTTTTGATTATTGATGTTAGTTTCCTCTGCTGGGGTTCTTTAGACCAAATGACACCTAGTAATGTGATGTGCTGTGGGTGAGGTGCACTTACTCTTTAGCAGATCTTCTAAAGATGAAGATGAAGTTGGGTTGAAAGGCAAACAATTCTGTATTCCAGCTCTTTAGGTCAGATCAGTTGCATCACAACATCATACAGAGCATTCCACAGCATCCCAGTCACCACAACTTCCCTTGAGACCTTCCAGCTGGACTTACTCCCATCCTCGAGGTTTACAAGTCTTGTTCAGCTTGTTTTTCCTTGGACTACCACCGACATCTTGTCTTCACCCTAGCTGGCACTGGCTTATTTTGCAATCCACTCTTCTCTAACATTAAGGCGGACCTTCAGCCTGAATAAAAGCATATCTTATATGTTTCCCACACCCTGTACATACAGATTGCTCACATTAAAAATCATCCTACCTGCATCTACTGCATGTTATGTGCCTTTAAACATCCAAGATGGTGGTTCATGGAGCATCAGACAGCTATAACCCCACCCCCTGTACTTTATCCCGCTTTCCTCTCCTCAGTATGTGTCATGCTTCTGAGTAAAGATGGCGGCGCCCATATACTAGACTGCTGAACAGAGTTGCAGCCCGGTGTGGATAAGAATAATAATGAACAAAAACTTAAAATATATTAATGTTAGATGCTGGGGAATAGTTTTTTAAGGGTTTGGACTTCTTATTAAATCATGCTGAAGGTCCGGTTTAATACCTTATCCCCCCCAGATGGACTGCATATAACTAAGGCAGGGCTATCCCCTGTATCTACTTCTAGGCAACGGGGGATTTGCAGATGAAGCTCTGGTCCCATTCCTGGAAGCTGCGTAGTGTCTTAATTGGGAGGTTCTTTTTTGTTTCATGATCACTAAAGGAGCAGGTGAGTCCTGTCAGGGAGTATTTTTTGCTGACCCTTTTTCTTCTACTGTCCAGTTAAAGCCGGGTCTAGAAGACCCCTCATTGAGAGGACCATGGCACCAGAGTGCTCTCAGCGAGTGCAGATCCACCTACCCTTTGGAGGTTTTGATCAAACTTGTTCCCATGAGAGTGTTGGAAGAGGAATAAACTCTGATGTTGGCATACCAGGAGGATCTAAAACTCCAGTCCAATTATATAGAGTACCTAATATTGGCTGTAGTGCTAAATGTCCTCCACAAACCAGAGGAAGAGACGCTATCTGTAAATTGGTTTACAAGAGCAAGAGGACTAGCAAGTCTTATTTCAGTTAATTTGATCAGATCCTCATTGACTAGTGAGGCAGCACCCATACAAAATCCCTGCTATACCTGGACATATGCTTCTAAGCACACATGTATCCTGACCTCAGAAAGAGGCTTGATAAAGAATCCTGTGGACAAGTGTTTGCATTCTACTGTATGTTTAGAATCGGCCCTTAAATCTGTGTGGCCTAAGCGGGGATTTCCTAGAATACCTAAAATAACTGGCCCTGGTGGACACTGTTGGTACAGCTGTGAATTCTTTTAATTGCTCTGAGGCATACATTCCTACTTTTAGTGAAAAGACCCACATTTGACAGTGGGGTAACAGTGACTGTGACAACCCAAGGACAATAATCAATTAGTATTGCTACCCATCCTGGGTCTGGATGCCTGGGATTTGTGGAAGAAAATGTCCAGTGATCTGCAGTTGCTGCATCAAAGAGGTGAGCAGCTATATGAGGTAGTCAAGAATGTAACTTAATTTAGAAGGTCCTTGTCATTTCGTCCATTTCAAAGTTAGGGATAGTCTTGACCTGAGCTTGGCACCAGCGAAAAGAATATAATTTTCTGTATAAACCAAAGAAGGGGTGGTAGGATAACAGCAAATGGGGCAAGAAGCCCTTTCCAGCCTGAATGGATGTCTTCATTTGCATCGGATGCAAAATACAGTTCCATGCATCTACTCCAGACAATTTATTCCAGGTTAACCAACCACAGTCTACAACATATGCCACAGCCTTTCATAGGGAAGTCCATTGTCTTTTGGTCAATGACCAGGGAACCTCTGTGTTGCTTTCAGAAAGAAGCTGGGCTTAGTCTGCATGATACTGGGTCTCAAAGGCCAGCATTGATTTTTCTGCAGTCTTGGAGCTATCTTAGCCTTCCGAATATAAGGGGAATTTCCAGCATCCATGGACATCCATGATGCATGATCTTCTATCTTCTGCCAATGTTTGAGATAATTCAGCCCCATGGGTGCCAACCTATCAGGCTGGGCAATGTTCTAGAGAAGGTGTTTCCAACCTTTTCCATTTTCAAAGGATCTCAAGTAACAACTGAGAAGTGCATATGGGCTGTCAGCCTTCTATTATCTATGGAGCAAATCAGGTTTGGGAAAGGTATAGATGGCAGGAAATCAATTTGGGGTACATATTATTCTGTAGCCTCACCAAGTACCACCTAATAGGACCACCAGTGGCACGCATACCACTTGTTGGGAACCCCTGTTCTAGAGGCAATGGATCAGGCAAGGGGCAAGTTCTCTTATCCTCACAAAACTAGTCTAGAAATCTTACCAGGCAGCTGATAAGTATTAAATTATATAATGCCATGACTGCCGAATATATCAATCATCAAGGGGGACAAGAAGCAGAGCAGTGTCGGATTGGACAATATTACTTACTGTGGTTTCTTTTGTTATCAACTGGATGGTCCTTCATAACTTACTACAACTGGAGATGTGGGAGGATGGTAAGATCCATATTTTTGTAACTTTTTAGTGAGTATGATCTCATGGCAATCAGACATCTGCCAAATTCCGTGAATTTCAAAAGATTTGACTATAACTAAAATCCCAGAGTTACTGGGTAAACCTGCATAAACCTCCAGAACTGAGCGCTGCATGGCAAGACCTCTGCACTGTCTTGTATTTAAGAAGAAGAAAATACATTCATTGTTTTTTTTATTTTAATGATGGCATTCGTCAAAGGCAAAATGCGGGAAAAAATAATGACCTCATTTTTCATTACTCATCCTTTTAACATGAAGAATGAAATATCGTCAGACAGGACACATCAGGTAAAGCAATTTTAAATAACTCCTGAGCCAATACTCGGCAGCACTCATTAAAAGATCCCTTTCTAATGAGATTGCATTGTGCTTCCCCAGGGGTCCTGTGTTCTCTGTGGTGGTAAGATTGCCCATTTCTTATTACAATGGGCAAATTGTGAAAACTGGAGAGATGGGAAAAGAGGGGTCTGACGAGAATATTGATTGTTCCATTCAGGCATCTCTGTGGAACTGCAGCTTTCATTATTTGAGCCACATAGGTAGAGCCACTTTCAAGCATATCTCCATAATTTACTTTGGCTGCCCATCCCATCTCTCTCCCACACATACATTTTAGATCAAATGACCTAACTTCAATGACACACACAGGGATTTAACCCCTGAGAGCATCATTCTCTGCTTGTTAGTCCATCCCTGATGAAGTGGTGAAACGCACCCCGAAATGTTGGATACCTATGGACATTTATGGACTTCTCTTAAACATGGATTATGTGTATTATTGGACACATTACAGGATATTGAAGCAATTTAAAAAGGAGTACTGGCCGTTCTTGCTCACTTATTTAATGTCTGTGTTCACTGAAGAAAATCTGCCATAAAACCATTTTGTCTGTCACCTTTCAGCCCTGATAGAAATGGAGTTTTGATAAATGGTACAACTGTATCTTTCAAATTAGCACACAGAAAACAAAAAACCCAATTCCGAGGTATCCTTGTACCTATGTTGCAGACAGAAGCTGCTGCCTGAAACTTATACAGTAGCTAGAGTCTGGTGTGCCATTCTCTTGCCATGTTTGCAGTATTCAGGCATCCTCTGCACTGAATAAGGAGCACAGACTCCTGGTTACAGCAGCCAATCCTGCAGTGTATGGGGGAGGGGATAGGTGACAGGGGGTTTATGGGGTGTGTTTCAGGGGGTGTAAAGGAGACCTTTTATGACATTTTCTATTGGTACAGATATGTTCTAACAGGAGTGGTACCACAACACATGTAAAAAATCCATGGGGAGGCTGGGGAGGGAGGTTATGTAGGAGTTGTGGGTCAGCGTCTATGAGTGGGTGGTTAGGTGAGGGATTAGCAGCTGAGGAGGGGGTTTATGTGGGTCAGAGGCTGGAGAGACATATTAGATGAAGGGGTTTTGGGTCGGTGGCTGGAATTGAGGCAAGGTGAGACCAGATGGCAAGGGGGTTTATGTGAGGGTTGTCAGTCAGTGGCTAGGTAGAGGGTGGTTAGGTGAGGAGTGTGGGTGAGCGGTTGCGGAGGGGGTTATGTGGGGGTTACTGGTCAGCGGCTAGAGAAGGAAGTTAGTTGAGGGGTTAGTGGCTGAGGAGGGGGATTATGTGAGGATTTCAGGTCTTCGTCTGGAGTGAGGGTTTTTCAGTGGCATTGTCTGGGTAGATACGAGGGGTTAAGTGATGGGTTTTGGTCAGTGCCTGGGGAAAAAGATTAGATGAGAGGAGCTAAGTAAGGGGTTTTGGTCAGCATCTGGGGAGCAGGGTTAGGTGAGGGGTTAGGTCAGCAGCTGGGGAGCGGTTAGGTAAGGAGTTTAGATCAGTGGCTGGGGATGGAGGTTAGGGGAGGTGCTTAGGTGAGTGGCTGGGGGGGGGGGTGTCAGATAAGGTGTCAAAGTTTCTAGCCTTGATCCCTCTTCTTGTGAATACATAAACATGCTTGTAAATATCTGAACACTGAAAGGGAAACACTTATACATTAAAGTTATACTAAAGGCAAGCCCAATTGGTGTCCCATTGTGATGGGCTATATGTTGCACTGTCCCAAACCTCAATCCATTTTCAAAAAGAACCTGAAGTTCATAAGTTATCGCTAAAGGTAATGGAGCGTAGGAGTTGCAGGGCAAAACGAAGAGAAACATTGGGTGTGGCAACAGCAATGTGATGTAAGCACAGATATAAGCAAAGTTATTGTCCCCAGCCTGTCAGCTCAGTGAGAGCAGAACATGGTGGTAAGAGACGTGTTGCAGGCAGAGATATTGTATCCAGCCTGTCAGCTCATAGTTTGCTCAGATGGAGGGGGGGTGTTGCTTCAGGGTGGGTGTCTGACCTGTGGCAAGGCTGGCAAACAGTGGCATACGCTGTTGATTGCTGGCAGCCTGATTAGAGACTGGAGCCAGACTTCTAAATGCTGAGAGCTCTGCACGTTAACAAAAAGAGAGAGGAGGTTGGAGTTTCAGAGCTGCACAGAGAGGCAGCCAATCAGGACATCTGATTGGGGGTGTTTCCATTCTCGGTCCACTGAAGGTTGATTAAATGACCAGGTCATGAGCACAGCTGCCTGCCAGCATTTTCCTAGTTACTTTCATGCATCCCTGTGGAGCTGGCGTTCTTACATTCTGAAAATGCATCTTTAATGTATGTGCATTTATATACACATTTCACAGCTTCTCGCAATCCGATATGCTGGAATTTAAACGCAAAACCTGCTAGCATCTGTCTTTCTCCTACCACATTATATTCTCCAGCCTTGATATCAGACAGAGTCCAGTAGAGGGCCCTGATTAAGTAGAGCCCATAATGTAATCACCAAACCGTTATATATTTATCATTCGTGCTATGGTGATATTGGTGCGATTTCTGTCTACTAAGATCAGCCCAAAACACATGTCACTAATGGACGTGTAACTAGAATAAATGTCACAAAAGAGAATGTGCTCTGGATAGATGCCTTCAATTTATATGTGTCTCCTCATTTGGGTCACAGAGTAATTGTTATTGCAGGCTGCATGGCTGCCACTTACACAGATGAATATTAATGCAGACTCTAGCCTCTACCACAGAGGGTTGCTGAGTGCCCCAGGGTGATAGGGTAGCCGATGTTCTTTGAAGGTGTTTTAAACAGATCTTCAGTTTATGTTAGGCATAACAATCTGCTGACACTTTCTGGCGCCTTTTTTCGATAACTCTGACGTCATATAGATATCTCCCATTCTGTTTAAAATTGTATTTTGGGGAGCTAGGAATGGAGACAGATATCTACAGGAAATCTACTCCCACCATAATACGGGGCACATTAGAACTTTGCACCTCTGAGCAGAAAAGATTACAACCAGAAATCACCAAATAATCCCTTAGAGGGTCCTTAGAAAGGACCAAAATCCAGAAAATTGCTCTTCCCAGCTTTTGTTTCACCCTCCCAAAGCATCCTATATCTGCGTTTGCCCTAAACTCACCACAATCTGGTGATCCTATGGTGCATACATGAGCCTTGCATTCTTAGGCTGTGGACTCACCAGCTTGCTGCCATGTGCAGCAGCAATGATGAGCACAGCTGAGCACTTATATTATTGCCACAGCACCCTGCGACATGCCCACTTCCTCCACTCTACACACACCTGTTAGCAGCTATTTAAGTCTGCCCGGAGCAGTCAGTGCATAGACCGGGGATTCCACCAGATGTCCACACATGTACCTTGGGATCTCAGAATTGAGTTGAGCATAGGGCCAGCCAGGGTGTGTCACACAGGGGGCAACTAAAATCAGGATGCCCAAGGGCTAATTTTCAAACAATCCATGTGAAGAGTCCAGCTTGAATAAAGGTGTGGGCTTAGATACCTATTGCCTTCTACTTAAACACTGTGTTAATAAGGACCGAAACTTGTCCTAGAGCACTGTGGTTGACCTGTCCAAGGGAAATCCTGATGTCTTGTTGTGTAAAACCCTACCATTTGGTCATGTGTGGAACGTGCACCCTCTATCACACCCTTGCCAGACCTATGTGAATTGCTAGTGTGGAAACGCACAGCAGGAGGCGCACAGGTAGCTTTCAATTCAGTTTTCCTTAAAGCGGACCTTCACTCTGAATAAGAGTCTATCTTATATGTTTCCCACACCCTGTACATACAGATTGGCCACATTAAAAATCATCCTACCTGCATCTACTGCATGTTATGAGCCTTTAAACATCCAAGATGGCGGCTTATGGAAGCCGCCATCTTAACAGGCAGCCTGCAAACAGGAAGTGCCTCCTGACTGTGCTGCTCTGCATTCTGGGACTGCTGACCTTTACCTGACCCCAGCTCTGCTCTGTCTGAGCAAAGCACAGCTATAACCCGCCCCCCTGTACCTTATCCCACTCTCCTCTCCTCAGTAAGTGTGATGCTTCTGAGTCAAGATGGCGGCACCCGTGTCCTATATTCCTGAACAGAGTTGCAGCCCAGTGGGGGAAAGAATAATAAGTTAGTGACTAAAAACATAAAATATATTAATTTTAGATGCTGGGGAACCGTTTTTTAAGAGTTTGGGCTTTTCATTAAATCACGCTGAAGGTCCGGTTTAAGGCTGATTAGAGGAGAGCCTGCACAGGTGCTGTGGTAAAACCAGAAGGGATGGTTAATATCCCAGGTTTTGTTCCTCTTTAACTCCATTTCTTAGGCTGTTTAATAACACCTCATAGCCCCATTCATGCTAATTCAGTGACACCTCCTAAATTCAGTCATGCCAATTCGGTGTCACCTCATAGCACCAGCCATACTAATTCAATAAATGCAACCAACACCTTACTTCCATGCTGTTTATGGTAGATCGTGGATCTGGAGCTTCTTCTTCAATGATTTGAGAAAGCCGGTCAAATTACTAGCAAAACATCTTCAGGAAAATAAAACAGCACAAGCATATTAGCTCAGCTAGTGGGACAGTCCATACAATAATAAGGCAGCAAGGAGCTTACCTGAAGACTGTCCCATGTGACCTCTCCTCTATTTGCTGCAGTGCACTGTAAATGTTTTAGCAGGTCTGCAAAGTTTGCCTCTCCTCTCCTTTCCATTTTTCATGACCACCCTCAAAATGTGGTCACACAGCTGATCTTGTCACTCCCAGCTTGAGCAAACACAGCAAGCACAAAGTGGATCTGCAAAACATGCTCTGTGCTCGGATTTTAAAGAGAGCGGGTAGCTGCGGCTGAGTCAGTCATTTTTTAAGTCACATTGCATACTTTTAATTTCATTTTTAATTTTGCCAGTTATGATTGCTATTCACAGCCTGCAAATAGTGGTGCTTGTGACATCCAATGTCCTTATTTATGTCATGATTTCCCCTCTGCCTCATCCCCAGCATTTCTACAGAGATCCTATAACAAATAAAGTTCTTCAAAGTCTTCCTGCACACAGGGGCAATAAATCTGTAAGGACTGTACCGGACACCAGTCTGTCTTGAGCTGATAATCCCCAATCTCCACCGCCTCTTCTGCCTATAGACAAGTCCCCGCTTGTAGGAGACGCGGGTAATGCCTCTCCTACTCGGTTACCCCCAGGACTTATAGGGCGCAAAGATTATCAGCTTAAGGTGGAGTCTGATGAACGGCAGGGAGTCCCAAGCGAGGATGCTGGATGGCGGAAGTCCGATTACAAGCCGAGGTCAGAGCCGGGAGGTCACGGGGCGAGGTATCCAATGGAGGTAACGAAGAATAGTCAAACAAGCCGAGGTCAATCCAGAAGGTCACGGGGCGAGGTATCAGAGGGGTCAGGCGAAAATCGTGGTCAGGCAGGCAAAAGGTCGGTTCAGGCTGAGGTCGACAACAGGAATCAATCGAGCTTCAATGCTTGTACTAGGCGCTATAACAGGCAATGACACACTGCAGTGGAAATCCCTTTATAGTGGGAAAACCAGCAGGATTGGACAGGGAGACAGTGGCTGGGATTGGTGCACTTAGGATCTGACGGCAGATTGGAGCACTGGCCCTGTGGTCTGATTGGTGAGCTCTGGGCTGATTGCTCCAGCTGAGCTTCCCAGGCAAACTGCTAAGAGCTGCACCTTCTAGACTTCGTTCTTTTAAACAGCCTCCGGTGGCCATTCTGAGTATTGCACCACCGGAGGACATGAGCTGATGTATAGGCCAGCAAGCACAAGCTGAGTGACAATGGGCAAGGGGGGAGGACTTACTCGGCGACACACGCATCGCTGGGGATGGCACCGGAGGCAGAGGCGGCTGCTGGGCAGGAGAAACCCTGGCCAGTTGCCTAGGGACACCACGGGCACGGACTGAAGGCAAGTCATTAATGACAGTACCCTCCCCTTCACGAGGGGCCTCAGGACCCTCACCAGACTTAACAGGATTATCACCCTGAATGGTTCCGGCGGACTTCAATAAAGATACATGGAGGTACCCTCATGGATGGAGAGGCAGACGGACAAATAAGCTCTGAGACTTGGGTTGCTCCAACAGTGATACTATAGCAATGTTCTGCACAGTGCGGGCTCCATCCTGTCAATTCCCCAGTTTCCCAATCAAAGGTAGGGTTGTGCACCTTTAACCAGGGGAACCCTAAGACAACCGGGGCTTCAGGGCTGTCTAAGACAAAAAATTCAAGGTTCTCAGAATGGGAAGGCCCCACAACTAGGTTAATTAAAGGGGTTTTGGAGGTGACAGTTCCTCTAGGAACAGGAGTATTGTTTACTGCCAAAATCTGAAGGGGCTTCCCAAGGGGGATTAAGGGAATGCCTAAGGCGGCTACTATGGATTTATCCAAGAAGTTGCCAACTGCTCCGCTATCGACAAAAGCAGAGACGGATTTCCTGGACAACTCCCAACCCACAGTAGCAGGTAACAACATTTTATTTCTATGAAGAGAAGTTACCTGACCGTCCTGACAAACTTTCTCTATCTTGTCAGGACGTTGCAATCCCGCCAAAGGTCTTTTATTGGGGCAGGTCTTAACCAGGTGACCTGAAACCCCGCAGTACATGCATAGGCCTAAGGTGCGACGTCTACTCTTTTCAGCCGGGGAAAGGTGAGTAGCACCAAGTTGCATAGGCTCTTCTGGGGGCGAAGATGAGACAACACCCATAGAGGATGACTCCTGGTGGGAAGATTCCCAGAAGTGAGAGTGATTCTTCTCTATATGTCTCTCCCGTAGCCGTCTGTCAATTTTAATGGCCATAAGCATGAGTTCATCCAGGCTTTTAGGGTAAGGAAAATTTGTTAGAACATCCTTAACACCTTCTGAAAGACCAATTCTATACTGACTACAGAGAGCAGGATCATTCCAACGGGATTCAATCGCCCAGCGGCGGAATTTGGCACTATATTCCTCTGCTGAGCGTTTCCCCTGTTTCAGGCTTCGAAGCCTGGCATCAGCGGTCGAAGTCCTGTCAGGGTCCGAATATAGGATCTCCATAGCGGAGAAAAAGGCTGAGACAGATTGCAAGGGCTCATCTGTTGGCGCTAAGCCAAACGCCCAGGACTGTGGATCACCCTGGAGCAGAGAGATAACCAGGCCCACCCTCTGCATTTCTGTGCCTGAAGAGTAGGGCCGTAGTCTGAAATAAAGTTAACAGGAGTTCTTGAAGTTGGAGAATCTTGTACGATCCCCATCAAATTTCTCAGGAAGGGGAACCTTCGGCTCAACAGGAGGTGAGGATACAGGTGGTGCAGGCAGCTGGCGATTTTCTTGATCAGCCACACGTTGGGCCAGCTGGTTAATGGCGGTAGCCATGGCCTGCACTTGTTGTACAAGTTCTTCCATATCAATTTTTGGGCCTGTTATAATGTAAGGACTGTACCGGACACCAGTCTGTCTTGAGCTGATAATCCCCAATCTCCACCGCCTCTTCTGCCTATAGACAAGTCCCCGCTTGTAGGAGACGCAGGTAATGCCTCTCCTACTCGGTTACCCCCAGGACTTATAGGGCGCAAAGATTATCAGCTTAAGGTGGAGTCTGATGAACGGCAGGGAGTCCCAAGCGAGGATGCCGGAAGTCCGATTACAAGCCGAGGTCAGAGCCGGGAGGTCACGGGGCGAGGTATCCAATGGAGGTAACGAAGAATAGTCAAACAAGCCGAGGTCAATCCAGAAGGTCACGGGGCGAGGTATCAGAGGGGTCAGGCGAAAATCGTGGTCAGGCAGGCAAAAGGTCGGTTCAGGCTGAGGTCGACAACAGGAATCAATCAAGCTTCAATGCTTGGTACTAGGCGCTATAACAGGCAATGACACACTGCAGTGGAAATCCCTTTATAGTGGGAAAACCGGCAGGATTGGACAGTGAGACAGTGGCTGGGATTGGTGCACTTAGGATCTGGCAGCAGATTGGAGCACTGGCCCTGTGGTCTGATTGGTGAGCTCTGGGCTGATTGCTCCAGCTGAGCTTCCTAGGCAAACTGCTCAGAGCTGCACCTTCTAGACTTCGTTCTTTTAAACAGCCTCCGGTGGCCATTCTGAGTATTGCACCACCGGAGGACATGAGCTGATGTATAGGCCAGCAAGCACAAGCTGAGTGACAATGGGCAAGGGGGGAGGACTTACTCGACGACACACGCGCCGCTGGGGATGGCAACCGAGGCATAAGCGGCTGCTGGGCAGGAGGAACCCTGGCCAGTTGCCTAGGGACACCACGGGCACGGACTGAAGGCAAGTCATTCATGACAAAATCCTTATCTAGGAACAGAAAGCACCACTGCTGTGGGGGGAGCACAGCTTGGAGCGAGAGATTTACAATTTGTCCCCCAGCACCCACCCAGGGAGGGATGGCATCTGTCCTTCCAGCCCCTTGGAATCAAGGATAAATCCAGGGGATAAATGGTTTTCTGGGTCACATACAGAGGGTCCGATCCTTGATCGTGGTGTGTCCCATTGCTCCTCCAGCCCTCGGAAGCAGAAGACTTTATCCATTTATGAGGTATAGGATTTTCAGTGTTTCTCCCCTCTTATTTTCTAACTGTTTTTCTGCACATTTGTATATTGTCTTTTTTTTGTTCATTATTTGTATTTTTGTCTTTCTATTTTTTTTATAAAAATTTTAAAATTTCCACGTTTGCATGTGCACGGGCCTACCTTTTTGGCAATTAGAAACCCTCTAATCTGGTTTCCTTGGAGCTCTAAAAACGACCCTGGTTTCTGAAGATTGTATAACCGCTCGTAAATCTGTGTTAACCCATAGACTGTAAGATCGATTGTAACTAACCCACTGTATGATTAGGAAAGTGTAACTAATCATATAGTGTTACAAGGTTGAATGACTCACAATTAACTTGGAGTGCTGCATGGTGACTGTGTGTGACCCAGCAGATTGCAAGCTGATTGTATCTGATCGTTCCACAGCAGAACTGATCAGACTCTCCTCGGGATAAGTGTGGGACTGAATCAGTGTGTATTGCCTGTGCCCTGCTTGTATGTGGAGAGGGGTGTGTATGTGTGTGTGGTGACTGTCTCGATTACTCGCCAGCAGAGTTTGATCGGATGGTGATTGAGGAGGGTTCCCCCGGCCCGATTTCATCGTTTAAAGTGTAGTTGCGGTGGTGGTGGCAGCTTGTTGTAATTGGTGTATGGGGTGGTTCTGGTGTGATTGCTCTCTGTGCTGGAAGCAGCCCACACACGTTGCAGATCGCTTGATCACGTTGAACGATCGATTTTGTGACAGTGCTTCCCCTACACAACCCACATGCATTTAATTTACATCCTCCCTATCCTGTATTCCTTGTAGCTGCAGGGCATACATGGTGCCTTCCTAAGTAGTGGGGGGCTGGATCCAGTTCATCTAAGGTTGCGAGCTTGCTTGCTCTTCCCTATGCCTGTATTGTTGGTGGTGCTGGGGCAGGAGGATGCGGGAAGTCATTGCCTCGCAACCTATCCCTGATTGAGGGGTTGTGTTGTCCCTCACCCATCTTCCTGGCTGTCGAGTGACATGACCGGTAGCCATCAGAGACCCGGAAGTGGTATCCGGACAGCGTGAACTTTCTGATATATCAGCGCATGGCGCCTGTTTTGTGATGCTGACCTAGGATGAAGGTAGGTCATTAATAGACCATGCTTTCTCAATGCCTGGTAGGGCGGCATGCTGTTGGGTGGGTGGAGTTAGTATTACATATGTGTACTTATTATCTGTGTTGGAGAATGGCTGCTTGCAAGACTAAGGGGCAGAAGAGCCCTGAAATATGTTGCAGTGCCATTTTCACCGAAATGGACTGGATTAAGCTGGGACTGTATGATTTTAAATGTTTAAAATAAATGGAATTTTAACCTCTGGGTACTGGTTCTTCATTTAAACATTAAATATTAACCTCCCCCAAGTTTTTTTTACTGTATGTGCGGTACTTTTAGCAGCAATTACATTGAATCTGTATGGACACATCTCTGTCAGCTTTGCACATCTGGAATCTCCATATCCAATCCATTTTTTTGCAAGATTTCACAAGCTATGTCAGGTTTCATGTAAGTGAGCAGACACAACATTTTGGCAGGATTAGGATGTTGAATCTGGCCTTATCACTCCAAGGTATTGTCATCAAGGATGTTGGACTGCTAGTGCTTTGTGTGGCACACACTGCGTAAAAGGTGAAATTTCTGTAACAGAAGGTACTCCTACCACTGGTGGTACTGGAGCTTCACTACAATGGTACCATAACTACTAGAAGGTGAGAAGCAGGAGAACATGTAGCACTGTGGATCAGCAGCCTCACAATCCTGCAATAAAAAGCATAGCTGAAGCTCCTCAGCTAACAGTACCTTGAGATCAGGCATCCCAGGATGTGTTTACCAAGTGAAATTTTGCATGTTCTGCCGCAATGTCCATGTTTTTTGGATTTACTTCTACTTGAGTTTGGTTCGGTGAATGCTGGTGAATACTTTTGCATTCGCCACCTTTTAGTGGCGCACCCCGTAGAAATCAGAGTTATTTAGGGAGAAATGGTCACTAGGTTTTTTGAACTTTACAAAGTTGCTCAGTATGTAAAAGACAACTAACAATAATGTTTTACATGACTTTTATATTTTCAAATAAACTTTTATTCTTAAGCTTCCCAAGATTCCCCACATATATTCTAAGACACCCCCCCCCCATGCTGCTGCAAACACAGAAAAATGCATTGTGAAAGTCTGTGTTCACTAGTATTCGCCGCAGTAAGTTTCGCTCAATTCACAGCAGTTTTCACCTCTGGCCGCACATATGGAGAAAGCAGGGAAGCAGAAAACTAGCGCACAACTAATGCAAACTAGAGCACGTTGTAAATCACCCCCCATGGGGTCGATTTATGACTGTAGTTAACTGTGCAATTCAGCACCATATTTAGCCATATTTTAACAAATTGCAGAGCTAAATATGCTGCTGAATTGCACTTAGGGAAAAAAATCCAAAGAAAAAGTGTCACTTCTCAAAAAGTGTGAGTAAGAAAATTACTCACAGTCATGAATCGACCCTTATTTGTAATTAGAATGCAGTGATTCCATTGCAGCTCTTAATACGCTAAATCGATCTTTATCTCAATTATAATTAGCTCTTGGAAAAGACGATCTATGCAAATTATATCTCTCATTTCATGCATCTTAGTTTTGTAGAGCAGTTTGGAGCATTAGGCACATTTCTCTGTGTCGCTGTTGGCCACAAACCCTGTACAGCACCCCTCTAAATTCTATACCTTCTTGTTATGATCGATGCTCTTATCAACCCCTACTGCAGAACAGCCTCGAGGCCTGCTCGACTCTCCACTATATGTGTATTATCTAAATAGGGAAACAACGTTAGAGCTGCCATGGCATTTGTAGTCTTGGATACATTTTTTTATCCACAATCTGGACGTGCATAGCAAGTTAACAGCAAACTGCCTGCTGAAATCTATCAGACAAATCATACTGCAAAACAACCACTAGATGGCAGGATTGATAAGGTTGAATAAAAGCATGCAGCAAAATCCAGATGGAACAATGACATGTTTGGTGAATATTTGTATGTATAAAGCTATTTTTTGGTTGCATGTTGGTCATTTTGCTTAGGGACATACCTATTTGTGATGTGGCCCATATCTGTTTACCATGTTGAGGGGGTATAAGGGAGGGGGTTGTATTAAAAGGGGCTTGATTCATTAAAGGTCGAAAATGACATTTTGTGTGTCTTTTTTCTTAAAAAGATGCGATTTTCGGGCGCGATTCATCAACCCTAAAGTCTGTGTTTTTTTTTTATATCTGTTAATTAAATTCGAACAGAAGCCCGAAAAGATGCACCTGAAAATTTCATGTGGAATTTGTGAATGCAAAATATTTTAAGCGATTCATATGCTCTAGATTGCCTCCTCACATGAATTAAATTGTAGTGTTTCACACATTTTTTTTTATGCTGCTTGCAATAGGAGAGAATGCTGTTTAACAGGAGAAAACTCTATTTGCTATCTTCAATCATGTAGCTGGTCTCTGCTTTCTGCATGAAGTTTGAGCAGTTGGATGCTGTTTTGCCCAGAGAAGGTGCAGAATTTGTGTACC
The DNA here is from genome assembly GCA_027917425.1 of Gastrophryne carolinensis. NCBI lineage: Eukaryota > Metazoa > Chordata > Amphibia > Anura > Microhylidae > Gastrophryne > Gastrophryne carolinensis. The sequence goes on from CM051235.1 coordinate 280,830,050, forward strand.
TTGGATCTTTAGAGAACGATGTTGAACAGTTACCTGATCGTGCCCTCTATAAACTAAACCAAAAGAAAATGACACAGCTAAGCAACCTCTTGGTTGTGAGTGCCAGGCTGGGACTCCTTGTGTCCCCAAAAAGCATCAAGATAGAAAGGGGTAGCCGGCACAGCCAAAGTTATTAAAACGTCCAAAATTAATTCCAGTTATTTAAAAACGGCATAAGGCCACCATGCCCAAAATGTTGAGTGTGCTGAACCTGCAAAGTTCGGATCTGTGCCGAAATGCGTGCACAGCAGCCAATCAGCCTCCTTCTTTGCCTAGCAGCCACAGCCATGCCCATCCTGATTGGTCAGATGGGACACAAGACCTGCCGTATAAAATGCAGGGTTGCGTGTCCCAGTGTCATTGCAGAGCTGATTTAGATATCTTCCTTTATGTACTGGAGTTTTAGTGCCCCAGTAACCCACCTTTTCATTTAAGAACTGATGTTTGGGTACCCCCTTAACCCACCTTTTCATTTAAGCACTGGGGTGTATCCCCTTATCCTACAAGAAACTATAAGCACTGGGTTTTATGTGCCCGCTAAACCCACATCTTCATTTAAGCACTGGGGTGTATCTCTTTATCCTACAAGAAGCTATAAGCACTGGCGTTTGTGTGTAATGTTATCCCACAACATCCTCTAAGCACTGGGTTAAACCGCGCTTTAATACCAATTGTTCAGGGCACTGGTATGTTAGTGCTTTTCAATACCTATTGTTAGTGGAGTATCCACAGTTTCAGGGTACTTGAGACCCCCTTGGGGAATATAAAGAAAATGTGCACCTTCCTCTGGTGCAAGCAGGTGCCAGAGTTTGGAGCACATTTTTGTAGGCCCCAATACTGCTGGCAGAGTGCTGAGGCCAGAACATATTGAGGAAGTCGCAGATTATATGGCACACATATACACACATATATGGCCTCCAGTTCCTTGGGATAATCTTCCACCCACTCCGCTGCTGCAGTGAGTGCAGAACCCTCCACCTCACCCCCCATAACATCTGCAAGGCCGTCCCCGCCATGTCATGGAGTCACTAATGCGCTATGATGACAAGTCTGGCTGGGATACCATGGGCCATCCGTCTGCCCCAGTTGTAGACTGAGGGCTCACGGATGCCTAAGAGCTTCCGTAGGAGAATTTGGCCAGCGTAACAGAGGACTCTGGATAATGATGAGACACAAGTGCTGACCACTGCAGCTTTCTGCAGTGTTGAGGCTGAGAGGGAGACTAGCAGGTGGGAGTGTGTGAAAGAGGATACTAGGGGTGAAGCAAGACAAGACACGTGTCATCTGCATGCTTTGCCAACAGTCACTGCAGCAAGGGAAAACTACTAATCATTTCTGCACTTCGTGCATCTACAAACAAAACACAAGCTGTAGTGGCAGAACTACTAGAAAATTCTGCAAACACCGGAGTCTCCTTCTGTCTCAGCCTCCAGCTTCACTTCCCCAAAAACAAAGCCACCTGTCTCCCTCTAAAGGGAGAATGTGGGAACCCCACCGCCTCCAGCACCAAGCTGGTCCACATCATCCTGGGGAAGTGCTCAGCTTTCCATCCTGCAAGCTTTGTAGAAAAAAGTTGGGCCCATCTCTCCGACAAACCCTGGCCCTGAATGTAAGTATTTCAAAATTGCTAGCATTTGAAATGCTCCCATCCCGTCTAGTGGACAGTTTCAAAGAGCTAATGGTGACTACTTTGCTTGCCAGGCCATCGCTGCACTGCACCAATAGGTTGTGAAAAAAATAAAATGTGCACTGGGTAATGCCATTAGTTTCATTGTCCACCTCACCACAGACATGCAGACAAGTAACCATGGGCAGGGAGGTTACATCTCTCTAACTGCCCACTGGGTTAATATAGCGGTAGCTGAGGGGGGAATCACTGTGGCACAGATCCTTCCACCTCCTACTCTGCTTCCTCCTCTGCTTCCTCCTCAGGCAGTCAGTGTAGCCCCTGCACCAACAGTTTGAGCACTGCCATGGGGAAACGGCAGCATGCGGTGCTAAAATTAATCTGTCTGGGCAAAAGACCCCATACCGCCCAGGAGCTGTGGACCGACATCCAGAAGCAGACAGATGAGTGGCTGCTGCCATTTCACCTGAAGCCCGGTAAGGTGGTGTGCTACAATGGGCTAAACCTTGTAGTAGCCTAGGGCTGAGACAGGTTGACGCACATCCCTTGCCTGCGCATGTACTTGGTGGTACAATGCTTCCTAGCTTATTATCCAGAAATGCCAGAGCTGCTCCATAAAGTGTGTAGCATGTGCTCGCACCTTCGGCATTCCCACCCTGCTACCGCTCGCCTGTCTGAATTGCAGAGGAATTTCGGCCTTCCCACCCACTGCGTCATATGTGACTTGGCCACCAGGTGGAAATTCACAGCAGGCGATAGTGGAGTTCCACCTCCAATATGCCCAAGTGAGTCGAAATGCAGACCAACCGCACTTCACCATCAGTGAGTGGGCCTCTATGAGGGGCATCTGTGCAGTGCTGCAGTGCTTCCAGTACGCCATCAATATGACCAGCACTGATGAAGCCATCGTAAGCGCTACCATCTCCATCCTCTACAATGCTTCTGACCATGATGGACCAGGATGAAGAAGAGAGGAAAAGGAAGGCCCATTTTCCCTGCTGTCAGCAGGCCGACAGTGGCCAGGTACGCCAATGTCCAGCCAGAGGACAGTTTTGGAGAGGAGGACTACTTTCTCTAAGCCACTACATACTCCAGTGCCTGCGCAATAACCACAGAGTTGCCCGCATAGTCACCAGTGCTGATTACTGGGTGGCCACCCTGCTTGATCTCCGCTATAAGGACAACTTCACCTCCTTGTTTCCAGCATTAAAGCAGGTGCAAGTCACCAATGCAGCAAGGGCACAGGTAGCTCCTCACAGGGGAGGGTGAGCATGGCCACAATGTGAAACAACTTATTCCATTGTCTACCACATCCACTACCATCAAATACTATGGCCCGTAGTACCAGGAGGCAGACTTTGACTTGCATGGTGGATGACTACCTGTCCATGCGTCTCCTGGTACTGAGCAATAGGTCCTCCCTGTTCACTTTCTGGGTTTTTAAATTGGACACGTGGCCAGAGCTTGCCCTCTATGCATGGAGGTGCTGGCCTGCCCTGCTGCAAGTGTCTTATCAAAATGTGACGGCATGGGGTGTCATTGCTGACAATAGTCACAGCCAACATGGACATTCTTACATTCCATAAAATGAACCAGGCGTGCATCCCACAGAATTTGGCCGTGCCAGCACCTGAGTGACTGGTAAACTGTTAGCTACCTCTTCCTCTGCCTCTTACACTTAACCCTTTCAGTGCCAAGCACATAGATTCTATGTGCTCGCTTCTACTCCACTTAAAGCGGACCTTCACCCTGAATAAGAGCCTATCTTATATGTTTCCCACACCCTGTACATACAGATTGACCACATTAAAAATCATCCTACCTGCATCTACTGCATGTTACGAGCCTTTAAACATCCAAGATGGCGGCTTATGGAAGCCGCCATCTTATCAGGCAGCCTGCAAACAGGAAGTGCCTCCTGACTGTGCTGCTCTGCATTCTGGGACTGCTGACCTTTACCTGATGCCAGCTCTGCTCTGTCTGAGCAAAGCACAGCTATAACCCGCCCCCCTGTACCTTATCCCACTCTTCTCTCCTCAGTAAGTGTGATGCTTCTGAGTCAAGATGGCGGCGCCCGTATCCTAAATTCCTGAACAGAGTTACAGCCCAGTGGGGGAAAGAATAATATGTTAGTGACTAAAAACGTAAAATATATTAATTTTAGATGCTGGGGAACCGTTTAAGAGTTTGGGCTTTTCATTAAATCACGCTGAAGGTCCAGTTTAAGTGCCAAGCACGTAGAATCTACGTGCCTGAATTTCCCCCCTGCTAGTTAAAAAAAAATAAATAAAAAATACTCACCCCTCGTTGGATCCGGCCCGGTCTCCTCTTTAATTTGGTGCCATACGATCCCCCGTGGGGGCTCGAATGGCTCCAGGAGAGCCCCCGGAATAGCACCCCCCCCCCCCCCCCGCTTTGGCAGCAGCAGCTGCTAACTGTAAAAAAAAAAAAAAATTAAAAATAACATTTACTTACCTGTGGCCGCGCTGCCTCCCGACAGGTCTCCTCTTTACTGGGGGGGGGGGCAGGCTCTTCCGTGGTGAGGAGAGGGCAGAAATCACCCTCCCCCCCACTTCCTGGATCAGGTCTGCTAGCCGGCGTCATAATACCGGCACCCGAGACTCTGAATCAGTCTGCTTGGGTGCTTGGAGGAGAGAGGTGGGGAGGGGCCGGGAGGGGCCCTCCCCCCCAGGCTCTTTCCTCCAAACACCCGAGCAGACTGTCAGCTGTCATCGCAGATCGCCGGGGGACAGAGGATTGGAGGTGAGTAAAGTAAAAAAAAAAATGTCATTTTTTTTCTTATGTGTGTCAATGTGTTTATTTTTACATTTAACCCCTTGTGAACTGGCTGCTCCACTCTGTTCCTACAAGCCCCCATAGCTGGTCCCAGGCTGGTAATGCTGGGCAAGGGGGACCCCATTTCATTTTTTTGGGGATTTTTAAGGGTTTTTACCCCTTAAAATTCAAAAAAATTGGGGCTTCCAGCTGCAGCAGGAGAGCAGAAGCCAGACTGGTCAGCGTGGGACACAGGGATGGATGGGAGGTAAGCAGTAAAAAGTATTAAAAAAATAAAGCAGAAAAAAATTAGATCCATGAGATCCCTATACCAGTTCACAAAGCTGGGGGCTGGCAAGTCACCTGCGGCTAGTGAGTGACTTGCCGTTAACCCCCGGCACCCCAATTACCTGCCTCCCCAAAGCCTGGGGGGGGGGCAGAAGAGCCCGGGCCATGGCTATGTGGGCTTGTAGCCTGCAGGGTGGGGGGCCACCAAAGCTGGCCCCCTTGCACCCTGTTCTACAAGCCCCCATAGCTGGTCCAGGGCTGGTTATGATGGGTAAGTGGGACCCCATATCATTTTTTGGGGGAGTTTTAAGGGTTTTTAACCCTTAAATAACCCTTAAAATTCCCCAAAAAATGGGTCCCCCCAGGAGTGGGGATCCTATGTCATTTTTTTTAAAATTAACCCCTTATGTTTATAGTGTGGATAGTAGTAGTAGTATTTTATTTGTAAATGTTATAAAGTGCTATTTTCAGTTTGGGGGGTCTCCTGGGCAAGAATGGGGGGGCTACCGATACATATGTGGTACCGTTGTAATCGGGAGAAATTGGGCTTTCAAATGCAATATGGTTTTCTCTAATAAAGTGGACAATTGTCTAAAAAATATTTATTTTTTTTTGTTTTTGTTTTTTTACACAAAAATATAAAAAAAAACAGTAGAAAAATTACAAACAAGACATTTCATGTTCCACCCTAAACTCTGCTGCAAAATATATATCTATAATTTTCCTGGAAATTCCGGCAAAATCACGGTTAAACATGGCGCAGAATGGGGAAAAATGACCTGTCAACAGAGGGTGACAAAACTTCAAGTAGGCTGGCAATTAAAAGGGTTAATAGTACCTATGCATGTTGGGTATTGTTCTGCTCGGGGGACCTTGCTCTTTCAGATTTAGCTTGTTTTTTCTTGTTTGCATATTTATATTTTAGGAAAACATGTTATTTATTCAGTTTTTTTATTTATTTTTTTAGGGAAACCCTGTGCAACCTAAGAATTCTTCGAGGGATTACTTCCAGAAAGGCGAGCCTACTACAATAAGCTGGGTACTCTTAGAAATCTTAACGTGTACTTTCAGGGAATATATGGTTTATCGGGGATATTCCAAATGTAAAGGGTTGTTTTGGTTGAAAAATTGCAAGGTGCGCACTTTGTCTGCAGAGCTGAAATTTTCAAGTAAAATTACTGTTATGCGCACGCTTTACTTTGTGGTGTTGCCAACTCTTCCCTTGAGAGTACCTATGCATGTTGGGTATCGTTTTGTTCGGGGCATGTTGCTTTTTGAGATTTTACTTGTTTTTGCTTGTTTGCATATAGTTTTTTTTAGGAAAATGTGGCTTGATTCTTCCTTTGTATTATTTTTTAGGGAAACTTTGTGCAACCAAAGAATACATTGAGGGATTACTTCCAGAAAACTAAGCCCACATAAACAAGCTTGGTACGCCTAGAAAGCTTGAGGCGTGTACTTCCAGGGAATATATATTTGTGGGGGGTATTTCAAATGTAAAGGGTTGTTTTTCTGGAAAAAATGCAAGGTGTGCATAGCGCAGTTGTATTTTATCTGAAAATCTCCTAAAGCTCTGTTTCAGTTTGGGGGAGTCTCCTGGGCAGGAAAGGATGTCTATCAATACATATGTGGTACCGTGACTGGGAGAAATTAGGGTTTCGCACGCAATAAAATTTTATTGACAAACATATTTTTTATTACAAAAAACACTACAAATTGCAAAAAATTGATTTTTTTTTTTTTTTTTTTGCACATATTTCACCAAAAAGTATTGAGAATACACTAAAAAAAGGCCAAACAAGAGATTTCATGTTGAAGCCCAGACTCTCTTGAAAAAAACAATATATCATTTTCCGGGGAAATCCCTGGAAATCCTTAAAAAAAACCCAGTTGAACATGTGTAGCGCAAAATAGTGAAACATGGTCTGGCAACAGAGGGCGACAAAAGCTGCAGGTAGGCTGGCAGCGAAAGGGTTAAAGAAGATGTCCATTTATAGCCCAACCCAAGGTCTCGAGCCTTAATGCTTGATCCTGAGGATTTTTCATGATGTTCAAGTTAAATCTTTTCCCAGCCTTTTTTTGCCTTGCTTGCAGTATTCTTAATGTCTTGGCAGGGAGGTCTCTCTGCCAATTCCTAATCCAACAAGTGACGGGACCTCCGTCGCTTACCTTGGCTCACAGCCAGGGACTGGAGTTTGCAGAAAACTGCATTTATAACTTAGAGGTAGGACTTTCCTTGATTTCACTGTAACACCAGTGGAACCCAGGAAAGCGCCTGGGGCTCCTCCTTTGGCTCCTATTGCAGTAACAGTGAATGTGACTGCTATGCTGACATATGGGCTGACAAAGCCCCCCTGTCTGTATGCCTTGGAATCCCACCAGGCACTGGGGAGGGAGCTTTTTTATATACTAAATGTGGGGTGCTGCTGACTCCACTCCATGTCACTGTGCGTCACTCTAGAGTGGCTCTGGGGTAACACCAGTGTTTTCCCTCCATGCTCCTTTTCTCTGCAAAGCCAGCAGATGGCTTGCCTATACCCCCTAGCCTCATTGCCCCACTGACTAGGTTGGGGTGTTGAAGAGCCCAGTGCCATTAATATGGGCTCAGTGAACTTCCAGAGCATAGGACCTATCCAGATAGGGGCTGGTAACTTGCAAGGGACAGGTTTTCTTATAGACTTTAATTTGTCTAGCTTATGATTTATAAAAATTCTCAGTGTGTCAGTAGATAAACATTTATGCTTTTTTGCATGTAAATATGTGGCTATAGAGCTGTTTTGTCTCTAGCATACATAACTTGTATGTAATAATACATGATTAATCCACAGGTTCAGTTTTTCTGATTTTAAGATTAGTGCTCATTTTCAGTGATGACATCACATATGTATTTGTCAAAATTGCAGCTGCTCGGTACCTTCTCAGAATGTATGCATTCTGCAGATCTCAGACTTCTGCCACATCACCTGTTGCAAAAAGAGGCAGAATCTGTGCTTGACATGGTCCCTCCTATACATGGGGGGATTGTGGATATTGTGAGGATAGCATGGGGCTTTGTCTTTGGGCTCTTGTCTTTATCTCTTGGGTGGCCTTTTGTTTTGTCTTGTCCGGCCTGGCTGTTTTTTGAATCTCTGATGTCCCAATCTCCCCCCAAAATCCAATTCTCCCATATTCTTAGTATACAGTACGTCCTGCTCCAAATCTAATACTTACACGTGGGATATACTCCGCCAGATGGCGCTGGACTGCAGAGACATCAAAAATAGGCTCCTCCCGGCCCCTCCCGCACTATTGCCCCTGTCTATCGGTGGGCCCTATTTAAGTGGCCGCCGTCCTCCCTCATCCTACTTATAGTCTTCGGGGGAAAAGAGGGGGGGGGGTGTATGTGTATAGATATGTAGGTTTTGAAGTCTGTGCTTTCACCTTTCACATGTCTTTATTATTGTGTCAGCCGCCGCGCTGACTTGTCTTTATTGCTTTTAAATTTACCGCTGCGCGCTGACTTGGTTCCGCGCTTGGCGGCGGCATTACCTCAGGCGCTGGTGCGCCATCATTGGCTGTTGGCCTTCTGGCTTTGCGCTCTTCGGGGGGGGGCGGGGCCCGTCTTTGGCACCTTCCGCGTCATCGCTGTTACTGGCCCGCCCCTCGAGGTATACCGACGCCATCTTTTCTGACTTGGTTGGCCTATGCGCGACGGACTCCTACCTACCGCGGTCCGTAAGTGCCCTCCCGGGCGACTTTATCTGCTTCACTTTTGTTACGATGTACTTAAGGTCTTGTCTGCTTATGTCTTTTAGGCCGGACGAACCTTCTTGGCTTCTCCCTGCCCTGTTTTTTAGTATATTACTGGTAGGCCTTGTAAAAATTTTACTCCCACGTCCCTAGCGGGTTATTGGGGCATCCAGGGTTGCTATATAGCGTTATTCCCTATCGGCGTATAGCGCCACTATAATCACCATATGGAGGCATCTCAGGATAATGTTACCGGGGTCCCTTCGGGACAAGACCGGCTATGTGTAGCGTGTGGGCAGCCTCATGCTGATGCTGACAAGGCACGGGTCTGTGTACCCTGTGCTGAGCAGGTGCTTGCATTGCAATCTGGCCTGCCAGAGGCTGCACCTCGTTTCACTTCATCTACTCCCCCAAGCTTAAATCTCACTCCTACTGAGTTGCCTAATAGTGGGGATTCTCAGCCTGATGTGTCTTCTAGACTGGCTACTGTTGAACAGATTATTGCTAAGTCCTTAGCGCGTAAGGCCCCTGCTAAGAAGCGGCACTTGACGCCTAATGTCACTGTTTTCCCTATGGGAACTGAGGAGTTTATGAATCTGTGTGGCTATACCCCGTCTGACGAAGGAGAGCTCTTTTCTGATTCAGGCTCATCTGATGAGAGACCAAGGGGTCATGACGATTCTGGCTCTGACCCCTGGGCCCCGGATGACACTGACAGATTATTGACCCAGATTTTTGAGGTTCTGTCTATCTCTCTCCCTGTTGAGGCTCCCAGGCAAAGAGGGGAGCTTTTGCCATACAGCAAAATCACGTTTGGAATTTCCAGAGTAGGCACATTTCCATAACCTTGTGCTCAAGTAATGGGAGCGCCCCAGTAAACTTCCCGGGGTTCCAAAGAGTTGGGATAGGAAGTATCCCTTTGCTGCTGAGGTGGTTAAATGTTGGTCATCCCCCTCCGAGGTGGATGCCCCAATCCTAGGGCTATCTAACACCTCTGTCATGCATTCCCCTGATTCTACTACCCTGCGGGATGCTGAGGACCGGCGCATTGACCAGCTGGCCTCCCACGCCTTTGCATGTGCGGGGACAGCGCTGCGCCCGGTCTGTGCCTCTGCTATTACTGCTGTGGCCACTAGAACCCTTATCAGAAATATGCTTGATAGTGCCCCTGATGATTTGCCTTGTGAGGTGAGTTGTGATGTTTTTGTAAATTTTGTCCTATCAGCATTGGATGACACCATCAGAATGTGTGCCAGAACTTCTGCCCTCGTGGTGGCTATACGCCGCTCAGTTTGGCTGCGACAATGCTGCCAAGAAGGCCCTCACTGGGTTTCCCTTTAAAGGACTGCGTCTGTTTGGAGACCGCCTGGACCTTTTTGCTAAGGGAGGCAGGTTACCCCAGCGCAGGCGGCAACCTCTGCCCTTTTGGGGTCAGGGTTCCTTCTCCTCCCCTTACCGTGGTGCAAGACAGGGAAGGGGGGTATCTTTCCCTGGGGCCCGGGGAGATTTCTGGGGTAGAGGCAGAGGACGTGGACGTCCTGGCTCCTCCTGGGGTCCCAAAGCTAAATCCTCTCCCAAGCCCCCTCAGGCATGATGGGGCGCCCTCACCGATCCGGGTGGGGGGACGGCTGCAGCACTTCGCTCACGTCTGGAGGCTTCATGTCTCAGAGGTAGTGTCCTCCGGTTACAAGTTGGAGTTTGCTGCCGATCCCCCTCCAAGATTCATCAGATCTCGGATTCCTCAGGACCCTGTGTCAGCTCAGGAGCTAGTGCAAGCAGTGCAAGGCCTCCTGGACCTGGGGGTCATCTGCCAGGTCCCTTTAAGAGAAAAAGGCAAGGGCTTTTATTCCAACCTATTCACAATACCCAAAAAGGATGGTTCTGTCAGACCCATCCTGGACTTAAAGATTCACAACAAGTTTGTCAGGGGCAGGAGCTTTCTCATGGAGACTCTTCCATTAGTTCCCTGAACCAAGGGGATTTCATGACTTCTGTGGACATCAAAGATGCTTACCTTCATATTCCTGTGTTCCCAGGTCATCAAAGGTTCCTCAGGTTCGCTCTGATGGATCAACATTACCAATTTGTGGCCTTGCCCTTCAGCCTCACTTCAGCTCCCAGGGTGTTCACCAAGGTGCTGGCTGGCGTGATGTCTCTACTCAGATGTCAGGGCGTCCGCGTGCTTCCCCATCTGGACGACATGCTCATCACTTCCCAGTCTCTACATCAGGCAGAGTTGGATACTCAGCTGGTGGTGTCCACTCTGGAGTCATTTGGATGGGTGATCAACCACCCCAAGTCCTCACTATCCCCTTCCTTGGTAACTCCATTCCTAGGAATTAATCTGGATACAGTTCAGGCAAAGATCTTCCTTTCTCAGCAGAAGGTGGACAATCTGATTACACAGGCTCAGTCCCTCCTAGCTTGTCCCCATCCCTCCATCAGGCAGGGGATGCAGCTGGTGGGCCTGATGGTGGCGTGCTTCGAAGCGGTCCCTTATGCTCAGTTCCACTTGAGGCCTCTGCAACTTCACCTATTGTTTGTATGGGACAAGGACCCAGCGTCCCTGGACAGGGTCTGTGTGCTCTCCCCCCTGGTCAGGAGGTCCCTCTTGTGGTGGACGGACCCAAGGAACCTGTTGGGGGGCAGATCCTTTCTTGCCCCTTCCTGGGAGACGGTCACCACGGATGCCAGTCTGTCAGGTTGGGGGGTTTCTGGAAGTCCCTGCGGTTCCAGGGGAGGTGGGGCCCTCAGGAGGCCCACACTCCTATCAATGTCTTGGAGCTGCGAGCGATCAGGTTAGTTCTGGCTTGCTTGACTACTCATCTTCAGGGCCTGCCTGTTCAGGTGCGCTCGGACACCCAGACGGCAGTTGCCTACATCAATCATCAGGGAGAGACCCGGAGCAAGGGGGCCCTCCAGGAAGTGCCTCTGATCCTGACTTGGGCGGAGGCCAATGTCCCCTGCATTTCAGCTGTGTACATCCCGGGGGTGGAAAATCGCCTGGCGGACTCTCTGAGCAGGGGGACCTCTCGCCAGGGACAATGGTTCCTATGCAGCAGGGTGTTTCAATCTCTGTGTCACCGTTGGGGCCAACCAGATGTGGATCTGTTTGCGTCCCAACACAATCACAAGCTCCCAGCTTTTGTCTCTCTGTCCAGGGATCCTCTGGCCCTGACTTCCGATGTGCTAGCAATGTCATGGAAGGACTTTCAGTTCCTGTATGTCTTCCTTCCAATTCCCCTGCTGGGAAGGGTTCTGCGCAAGATTGCTCTGGAAGGGGTGCCAGCAATTCTGGTGGCCCCCAGGTTGCCAAGAAGAGTGTGGTTCGCAGACGTGGTACAGCTGGCAGTAGATCAGTACGCTCTGCCCTTGGTGCCAGATCTGCTCACTCAGGGCTCACTACGCCATCCCAATTTACAAACTCTGGCTTTGACGGCTTGGCTGCTGAAACCTCCATCTTGATGGAGAAGGGGCTGTCTTCCTCAGTTTTGGATACCTTGATTAAAGCTAGGAAGAAGTCTTCCTCTTCCATTTATTACAGGGTTTGGCGTGCCTACATTGACTGGTGTGAGTCTAAGTCTCTTCCCTGTCGTGTCTTCTCTATTCCCAGGATTCTGGAGTTCTTGCAGCATGGGTTGGAGATGGGGCTCCAACTCAGTACTCTGAAGGGCCAGGTTTCTGCCTTGGATATTTTTTTCCAGAAGTCCTTTGCTCAGCACCCTCTGATCAGGACTTTTTTCCAGGGGGTCACTCATGTGCGCCCCCCACGTAAACCTATGGTGCCTGTTTGGGATTTGAACTTGGTTCTGTCAGCCTTGCAGAGTGCTCCCTTTGAACCTGTGCAGGATGCTGCCTTGGCCATTCTTACGCTCAAGGTTGTGTTTCTGGTGGCTATCACTTCTATCAGGAGTGTGTCTGAGTTGGCGGCGCTGTCCATTCAGCCCCCCTACTATGAGAGGCACCAGGACAAGGTGGTGTTTCGTTTCAAACCTGACTTTCTGCCTAAGGTAGTGTCTGCTTTTCATTTGAATCAGGATATTGTTCTTCCTTCGTTGTGCCCTAATCCTAGCAATGCTAAGGAGAGGGTTTTGCACTCTTTGGATGTGGTTAGGTGTCTGAAGTACTATCTGGTGGCTACTACACCTTTCAGGAAAACTGATGCTCTTTTTGTGGTCCCTTCTGGTCCTAGGAAGGGTTTGGCTCCTGCCAAGTCACTATCAGCAAGTGGATTCGTCAGGCTGTGATTCAGGCCTACTCTGCTAAGGGGAAGAATCCTCCCTTCCGCCTTACTGCTCATTCCACTCGTGCTATTGGTGCTTCTTGGGCTTTTCAGCACCAGGCTTCTGTTGAACAAGTTTGCAAGGCCGCTACTTGGTCTTCTGTTCATACCTTTTCAAAGTTTTACAAGGTTGATGTTAGGGCCTCAGCTGATGCTGTTTTTGGCCGCAAGGTTCTGTAGGCGGCAGTGGTTTAAACTGCCTGCTGCTATGTTTTTCTTGGGGATCCCACCCTACTTTATGGACACTGCTATTGGATGTCCCACGTGTAAGTATTAGATTTGGAGTAGGACGTACTGTATACTAAGAATAATACAATTCTGTGATTACTTACCTGTAGAATTGGTATTATGAGTATACAGTACGTCCTGCTCCAACCCACCCTTGGTTTGCATTTCACTGGATCCCCTGTATGGTGATTGTTATCATTGTTAAAGTTGATAATTTGAATTGTTTAATGCTCCCGGCTTCTCCTTAACTGCTTTTCAATGCTGGGGATTTGTGGGAGGTCCCTGGGTATTTGAGGGGCCGGGAGGAGCCTATTTTCGATGTCTCTGCAGTCCAGCGTCATCTGGCGGAGTATATCCCACGTGCAAGTATTAGATTTGGAGCAGGACGTACTGTATACTCATAATACAAATTCTACAGGCGAGTAATCACAGAATTGTATTTTTTATTAATCAGGCAGAATGTCAAGAAACAGGTAGATGCCATAATATAATTGTGCCTGTGTGTTTTCCTGTGGTCTTCTGTTCCTTTGCCTGTACTGGGGGACTTGCTGGTCTGTCACAGTGCAGGAGGACCGATGAATGGTCTGTAATCTGTAACATCTGTGATCAGCTCTCTAGTGATCACTCGGCTCCATGCAGTGGGTTGCCCAGCCCGGCCAGCAATGGGAGGGGAGATGCCACACTGCCTATAGGGAATTGGAGGGGGAATACCACACAGCCTATGGGAAATGGGAGGGAGGAATGCCACACTGCCTATGGGGAACGGGAGAGGGGGCATGCCACACTGCCTATGGGGAATGGGAGAGGGAATGCCACACTGCCTATGGGGAATGGGAGAGGGAATGCCACACTGCCTAAAATGGGAAATGGGATGGGCGGGATGCCACACTGCTTAAGGTGAATGGGATGGGGGAATTCCACACTGCCTAAAATCGGAAATGGGATGGGTGGCATGCCACACTGCCTATGGGGAATGGGATGGGGGAATGCCACACTGCCTAAAATGGGAAATGGGATGGGCGGGATTCCACACTGCTTACGGTGAATGGGATGGGGGAATGCCACACTGCCTAAAATCGGAAAAGGGATGGGTGGCATGCCACACTGCCTATGGGGAATGGGAGAGGGAATGCCACACTGCCTATGGGGAATGGGAGAGGGAATGCCACACTGCTTAAAATCGGGAAAGGTATGGGTGGCATGCCACACTGCCTATGGGGAATGGGAGAGGGGCATGCCACACTGCCTATGGGGAATGGGAGAGGGAATGCCACACTGCCTATGGGGAATGGGAGAGGTAATGCCACACTGTCTATATGGGGAATGGGAGAGGGAATGCCACACTACCTATGGGGAATGGGAGAGGGAATGCCACACTGCCTAAAATGGGAAATGGGATGGGCGGGATGCCACACTGCTTACGGTGAATGGGATGGGGGAATGCCACACTGCCTGAAATCGGAAATGGGATGGGTGGCATGCCACACTGCCTATGGGGAATAGGATGGGGGAATACCACACTGCCTATAGGGAATGGGAGGAGGGAATGCCTCACTGCCTATGGGGAATGGGAGGGGGGAATGCCAAACTGCCTATAGGGAATGGGAGGGGGGAATGCCATACTGCCTATGGGGAAAGGTAGGGAATAGGAAATTATTTTCTTTATCATAATCTTATCGTCTTATGGGCAGGTATGTCTTATATGGCAAAAATTCACATTTATCTGATGGAGCCTTCTTTGAAATCATAAGAATGAATTGAGAATAATGCATGTGCTGCTGTTTTTGAAAGTGTCAGACTTGGTCAACAGGTGGACCTATACTGCCACTTTTGCATTTTTGCAACTTTTGTCTCCTCCCCGCGGTACATTTAACAGCGATTAAAAGGAAGAAGAATTTTCATTCTTGTGTTAGCCTTGATTACATATTATTCGGGATAATCAGCTGCACATTGTATTCATACAGGTGGAAGGTTTATGCAGATGATGCTGCACACAAACACACTGCACAACATTATACAGTCATTCAAGAAAGACATTTACTGGCATCACATTCAACGGAGATCTGACAGCGTAGACAAATATTGTTCCCAGGAATACGAGAAACATCACCTAAACATTATATCACAAAAAACACAGAGCTAATGAAAAGTTCATTCAATCAGAGCATGAGGCCTCTAGCCACAGCATCCCTCGGTGTATGTATCAATCTTTTGAACACGTGGGCCCACCACCACCAGGTTTATGCTCTTACCAGATGTCCCAGCTTTAATGGCATGAATGAATCAAATATAGTTCCGTCTCCAGTAGCATCCAAATCAGATACAGGCTCCTGCCCAATAACTAGTAGCACCACTTCAGGTCTTCTTTAGAGTTCAAATCAAAGATTCTCATAGATAAGCTCCCACAAACAAGGCATGCAGCATGTAGGGAAGACACAAAATGCGAAGACTAGTGTAATATTGCTAAAAAAACATTTATTACTAAAAAGCAGTGGCAAATGCACTCACAAAAGTGTAATAAAAACCAGCATAGAATATCCAGCAAGGCCAATAACAGTGGATCTCACCGCTCGGCGCAGCAAACATCAGCCATAAAAGAATCCGCAGCTCCCGCTGCAAAAAGGTAGTTAAAAGGTCCAAATCCCAACGCGTTTCACCGCTGTAGTAACGGCTTTAACCAGGGTAATAAAGTAAAAAGTCCATACCAATTTTAAATAGGAAGATGGAGGGGAAATACTTCCGGGGTCAAATTCCGGATGCAACAACTTCCTCTCATTTGATCAGCAATCAAAGCTGCAGGCAAGAGGTGGTTAAGATGTAAAAGGGCAGGCGATTGGTTAAAGCCACCCATGGGGAGGTAATAATGTAAGAGAGCAGGCGATTGGTTAAATCCACCCAAGGTGGTGGGCCCACGTGTTCAAAAGATTGATACATACACCGAGGGATGCTGTGGCTAGAGGCCTCATGCTTTGATTGAATGAACTTTTCATTAGCTCTGTGTTTTTTGTGATATATATACTTTTACAGATTGGGAATTCTGCACACGTTGAGCTTCTTAATTACCATTTATAATCCTTTAACCTGTTCTTAGCGCGGTGTCTTACGGACCTAGATTTATAGGCATTGTAAAAAAATTTTTATCACCTAAACATTGGCATGTCTGATAGATTTACCATTTGAATGCACAGTTTCTGAAAATTGACGACTTCTGAAGCAAACACAGATATATCTTTAAAGGGAAAGTCTAGTGTGTGTGGGGGGTTACAGGAAAAAAAAAACTCATTGCAACCCCCCTGCCCTGACTCATGAAGGAGGGAGGGGGGTGTGATGGGGACACTGGACTTTCGCTTTAAGAAATCCTTTTATTTAATGTAGAACCTACTTTAATGTGGACCATCACCCTCTGGTGATCGGCCCGGGAATTTATAAGATTCCCGGGCCGATCACCTCCCTCCCCGCGGGACATCCGAGATCGGGATGTCCCGCAGGGTGAAACCCCCCCAAAACCCCCCCAAAACCCCCAAACCCCCTCACCTTAGGGCGTGCACGCCCCCGCGCCAGCCGTCTGTGAATGGCCAGCGCGGGGGCGCGCGCATCAAGAGGGACGCGCGGGAGGCGGCGGCGGAGGAGCCACGGACAAGCGGCTGTCAAATCGCTTGTCCGTCGGCGCTGGGAGCGGGGAGAGGGGAGTTTTTAGGGTGATCGGGGGGGTTTCACACAGCGGGGCATCCCGATCGGGGGTGCCCCACCGAAGTGGACCAAGACCCAGGATAGTCAAAATCCTGGGTGTTGGTCCACTTTAAGTAGGAATAGATGGGCAATGTAGGCATTACAAAAATGCATACATGGTAATCTGTACCAGAGAAGGTCATGGACCTAAATCAAACCTCCTGGTACTGTTACTTACCATTTCTTTGCAGCCTGTTGGCACACCTCGAAATAGCTGCACAGACGTGCACGACGGCTGCTCCCTCTCCAGTAGGATGCATGCAGTGCTGCAATATTCTGAGTAGATATACAGATCTAAAAGTATATCTAAAATCTGAAAGTGTTTTTAAAAAAGGTACAGAACCCTTGATTTTGCCTATCCCAGGTTTTGGTTTGTGCCCTAAATCGTGCTCCTATGTGCTCACATGGTACGTAAGCAGGCTCTCCGCCAATCAAGTTTACTAGCCATACATATGAATGTGCAGCTAGGATAGTGGTGGTATGTGATGGGTATGTGAAGATCAGTTTGTGGTTAGTCTTATGAAAACCACTTCTGTCCAGACTATGTTAAGGTGGACCAAAATCTGGGATCTTTACTATCCTTGAGTTCTGGTCCTTCCCTCTGGGGCACCACAGTTGTGGGTGCCCCGCTGTGTGGAACCCCTCAGAACGCAGACTCTCCTTAATTCCATGGTGCAGGCGCGAGCGCTTTCCCAATCAGCTTCTTCCGTCACGCATATTAATGTGCGGCAAGAGAAGCTGAATGGAGATCCTAGCCGCACATACCAGCAGAGTGTGGCATCTCTCACTCGTTTCAGCTGCGCGCAGCCCCAAACAGCTGTTCAGTTGCAGTGCACGGGGCCTTGCAGAGGAAGAAGGGATGTGAGTGATACCAGTGCCAGGCAAGCATGCGCGTCGGAGTAAGTTAAGAATTTCAGGTGCCCTGGGGGGTTTCACACAGCAGGCCATCCCAGTTCAAGATGCCGAAGGGGGAGCAAGCATGCCTTCCCTAGAGTCCAGGGTAGTTTTTCGGTCCACTTGAAATAGTGGATGGGTGTGCCTGAGTCCCACTGGTTTCTGTCGGTTGTGAGCCGATGGCACTGCTGGACATTTTCTTATTCCTAAAGGAAGTAAGCATGATGCATGTCTGTGAGCTGCTCTACCAAGTTTCCTTGGCTGACTCCTGCATTTACAGTCCTAAACTTTGCTTATCTCTTTGTGCTTCTTCGAAAAAGCTTAAACAGCACATCTGGAAACCCCAGCCTGCTTGAATTTTTTGCCTGGGAGACACCTTACTGATGCAGTATAACAACTTTATGTCTTGCTGCTGTGCTGTCTTGTGAACCCTTTAGACTGAACTGTCCTGTCCTGCTGACTGGGGACAGGTGAGTGTACCCAGACCTGCCACACTAAGTGCTCTTATTTCATTGTTGAGAGTTCAGGTTTTACACGGAATGATGTGCATAATTCACTTAATTTGGCTCAATAATGTTCATGACAACTGATGTATTTGATGCATTAATGCATTAATATGCATTTTTACCTCCCCTGCCAGTAAACCATGACGCCAGAGCAATTCTAAGGAAAAAAGTTTCTGCAAAGCTGAAAATCTTATCTAAGATTTGCCAATGCTGAAAATCATCACAGACAGCACAGCTATTACGCACTTGCTTAGAGGCCGCTAAACCTTGAAAATATGGTTGTGTCCTATATCAAAGCGCTTCGTAAGAAGTGTAGATAAGGCAGACCTTTGTAGCAGTCTGTATTGCCCCCCTTCCCCACTGCATGATGTATTGCTGTAGCAACTGTAAACTGCAACATGGAATAAAGTGATCAGATGTAACACACAGTTGCCACATTATTATCATACTTATATATATTTAACTAAGATGTTGTTTCTGAGCTGGGCTACTTACAACCCCTGCTTTCCCAAGCCACGTATATGCATAATATGTAAGGCTGAAATAAATTCCCCTTACAGGAAATGCACATAACAGTTGTATTTTATCTCCTAAATCGCTGTTTCAGTTTGGGGGAGTCTCCTGGGCAGGAAAGGGTGTCTACCAATACATATGTGGTACTGCTGTAACTGGCAGAAATTGGGCTTTTACACACAATATGATTTTATTGGAAAACTTACATTTTTTATTACAATAAAACTGTACACACATTTTTCACCCACAAATATTGAGAATACACTACAAAAATAACAAATAGTGCTAGGCACTATGCGCACCTTTCAAGAGAAACAACCCTTTACATTTGAAATACCACCCACAAACTATATATTCTCTGAAAGTACTCAAGATTTGTAGGTGTACCAGGCTTGTTGATGTGGGGGTCAGTTTTCTGGAAGCAATCCCTCATTTAATTCTTTGGTTGCACATGGTTTCCCTAAAAAAATAATTGAAAAGCAGAAAGCCACATTTTCCTAAAAAAAGCTATACGCAAACAAGACAAAACAAGGTAAATCTGAAAAATCAACATCCCCGGAACAGAACAATACCCAACATGCATAGGTACTGTCAAGGGAAGAGTTGCCAAACACCCCAAAGTAAAGCGTGTGCGTAAAGGTAATTTTATTAGAACATTTCAGCTCTGCAGACTCTACCAAAACAACCCTTTACACTTGGAATAAGGCAAGGTCTCTAGCAAGAAGCGACACCTTAATGCTGCGTTGTCCCTATTTGCCGAGGAGGATGGGGACCTTGATGTGTATGGCGGCCGTGACTCCCCGGAGGAGGGGCAGCTTTTCCGTGACTCGGACTCCCTCTGGGGATCGCCAGGACGGTTACGATAGTGACCTAGGTTCTTACTCTGATGAGGATACTTGGCTCCCGGATGATACCAATAGCCTCTTGTCGGCGGTTTTCGATACATTAAACATCGCCCCCCCTAAGGCGGCGAAGAAGAACCAGGGCGAGCTCTTCCGCCCTGGCAAGCAACGCTTGGGGTTCCCGGACCAGGGCCATTTCTCAGATATGGTTCTGAAGGAGTGGGAACGTCCTAATAGATTACCCTCGGTGCCCAAGGGTTGGATAGAAGGTATCCGTTTTCGGCAGATTTGGTTAAGCGCTGGTCGTGCCCTCCTGAGGTGGACGCTCCGGTCCTGGGGCTATCTAACACTTCGGTCATGCCATCCCCACGCTGCGTGATAGTGTGGACCGGTGTATGGATCAATTGGCTTGTCATGCCTTTACCTTTGTGGGGGGCGGTTTGCGCCCGGTCTGCGCCGCGGCCATTGTGGCTATCGTCATTAAAAAGATGGTCAGACATCTTGCTGAGGCCGCCCGGTCTGGTAAGAATAGGGAGGACTATAAGGACCTCTTGCTTTGCTTTGATTTTATTGCTTTTGTGCTTGCTGCCATGGACGATGCCGTCCGGCTTGGCGGTAGGGCTTCGGCCCTGTTGGTGGCTATGCGTCGGTCAGTTTGTTTGCGTCAGTGGGCTGCTGACACTGCCGCTAGGAAGGCTCCCACTGGGCTTCCCTTCACAGGTCTCCTTCTTTTTGGTGAGCGTCTGGATGCTCTGGCCAAGGATGGTAGGCTCCCCCAGCATAGAAAGCAGGCTCGGCCCTTTCGGGGCTCCGCCTCCCTTCGCCCTTCAAGGGGAGGTCGTGGCACCCCTTTCTTAGGTAGTTGCAGAGAATCTTGGGGCCGAGGCAGATCCCGCGGTCGTCCCGGTCTCTCTTGGGGGACCAAACCCAAGGTGCCTCAGGTGTGAGGGGGGAGAGCTTCGGCTTTTTGCTCACGTCTGGAGGCTCAGACCGGTGGATTCAGGAGGTGGTGTCCTCCGGTTACAAGATAGAGTTTGCAACCTGGCCCCACCCAAGATTCCTCCGATCCCGGATATCCCAAAACCCTGTGTCAGCTCAGGGACTGCGTCTGGCCGTCCAACGTCTTCTGGCGTCAGATGTCATATGTCAGGTACCTCTTCAAGAACAGGGTCGGGGGTACTACTCCAACCTGTTCACGGTGCCCAAGAAGGACGGCTCCTTGAGGCCCATCCTGGACTTAAATGGTCTCAACAAGTTTGTCAGGTTCAAGCACTTTCGCATGGAGACTTTACGCTCAGCTGTAAGTTCTCTTCGGCCGGGCAACTTCATGACCACGGTGGAAATCAAGGATGCCTATCTTTACGTGCCAATCTTCCCAGGTCACCAGAGGTTCCTGAGGTTCGCTCTGGGGGATCAACACTACCAGTTTGTGGCCTTGCCGTTCGGTATCACCTCGGCTCCTCGGGTTTTTACCAAGGTGTTGGCCGGCGTCATGGCTCTCCTGAGGAATCAGGGCATTCGCATTCTTCCTTACCTGGACGACATTCTGATTGCTGCTCAGTCTCTTCATCAGGCCGAGAGGGACACTCAGGTGGTGATGTCTACTCTCGAGTCCTTCGGCTGGGTGATCAACTATCCCAAGTCGTCACTATCTCCGTCTTTGGCGAGGTCCTTCCTAGGCATGACGCTGGATACTTCTCAGGTCAAGGTTTTTCTCCCTCAGCAGTAGGTGGAGAGCATTCAGATGCAGGCACGGGTTCTGCTGTCGTGTCCTCACCCCTCCATTCGGCAGGGTATGCAGTTGGTGGGCCTCATGGTGTCTTGCTTCGAGGCGGTTCCCTTTGCTCAGTTCCACATGAGACCTCTTCATTTGCATCTCTTGTCAGTTTGGGATCGGCATCAGGAGTCCCTGGATCAGGAGTTTGCTCTGTCTGCTCTGGTCAGACAGTCCCTCTCGTGGTGGCTGGACTCGAGGAATCTTCTAGTGGCCAAGTCCTTTCTGCCTCTGCGCTGGGAGATTGTCACCACAGATGCCAGTCTGACCGGCTGGGGGGGGAGTGTGGCAGTTTCTGAAGTTCCAGGGTCAGTGGGGTCCCCAGGAGGCCCACGCACCCATCAATATTCTAGAGTTGCAGGCGATCAGGTTGGTTCTCTCCCAGTTTACTCCCCACCTTCGGGGTCGTGCTGTACAGGTCCGCGCGGACAATCAGACAGCGGTTGCCTACATTAATCATCAGGGAGGGACCCGGAGCAAGCAGGCCCTCAAGGAAGTGTCTCTGATCTTGTCTTGGGCGGAGGAGACTGTTCCCTGCATCTCGGTGGTTTACATTCCAGGGGTGGAGAATCAGGAGGCAGACTCTCTGAGCAGGGGGACATCTTGCCTGGGGGAATGGTCCCTCAGCATCAAGGGCATTCACGCCCTGTGTCGCCGATGGGGTCAGCCGGACGTGGACTTGTTTGCGTCCCGTCACAATCACAAGCTTCCAAAATTTGTCTCCCTGTCAAAGGACCCTCTGGCCTTTGCCACGGACGCGTTGGCAATTCCTTGGACGGAGTTTCGGCTCCTCTATGTATTTCCTCCCTTTCCTCTGCTGGGTCGGGTGCTGCGCAAGACAGCCCAGGAGGGGGTACCAGCCATTCTGGTGGCCCCCCGCTGGCCAAGAAGGGTATGGTTTGCCGACGTCATGCAGATGGCATTAGATCGGGTCGTCTTGCCCGAGGATCTGGAGCTTCTCACGCAGGGACAGCTGCGCCATCCTAATTTACAAACGCTGGCTTTAACGGCTTGGCTACTGAAACCTCTATCCTGATGGGCAAGGGTTTGCTGGCCTCTGTGGTTGATACCTTGATTCAGGCTCAGAAGAAATCATCGTTTTTTATCTACTACAGGGTCTGGCATGCTTACATTGCTTGGTGCGAGTCCAAATCTCTTTTTTGTCGGGAATTTTCCATCCCCAGAATTCTGGAGTTTTTACAGCATGGTCTGGACTCGGGCCTTCAACTTAGTACCCTCAAGGGACAGGTTTCGGCTCTGGCAATTTTTTTCCAAAGATCCTTTGCTACCCACAGGCTTGATAAGACTTTCTTTCAGGGTGTTACTCATATGCGTCCGCCGCGTAAGCCTCTGCTACCGGTTTGGGACTTAAACTTGGTGTTGTCTGCTCTACAGGGTCCTCCCTTTGAGCCCTTGTGCAATGCTGCGTTGTCCATATTGACTCTTAAAGTGGCCTTTTGGTCGCTATTACTTCGGTGTGTCGAGTCTCTGAGCTGGCGGCGCTTTCCATTAAACCTCCTTTTTTTGAGAGGCATCAGGATAAGGTGACGTTGCGTCTTAACCCGGAATTTTTGCCCAAGGTTGTCTCTGCTTTTCATCTCAATGAGGACATTGTCTTACCTTTCTATTGTCCTGCCCCTGCTAATTCCAAGGAACGGAACCTTCATTCCCTGGATGTTGTCAGGGCGCTCAAGTATTTTTTGGTCGCCACCAAGCCTTTTTGGAAGTCTGATTCTCTTTTTGTTCTTCCTTCTGGTACTAGGAAGGGCTTACCCCTGGCTAAATCTATTATCAGCATGTGGATTAGACAAGCGGTGGTGCGTGCTTATTCTGCTAAAGGGAAGGAACCTCCCTTCTGTGTTACTGCTCATTCTACTAGGTCTATAGGTGCCTCTTGGGCTTTTCAGCACCAGGCTTCTGTTGAACAAGTTTGTAAGGCCGCTACATGGTCTTCTGTTCATACTTTTTCTAAGTTTTACAAGGTTAATGTTAGGGCCTCAGCTGATGCTGTTTTTGGCCGCAAGGTTCTTCAGGCGGTAGTGGCTTGAACTGCCTGCCGTTACTATTTGGGAATCCCACCCTACTTTAAGAACCCTGCTATTGGATGTCCCAGAAGTAATGATTGAATGAAACAGGCCGTGCTGTACACTTGGAAAAATACAATTCTGTGATTACTCACCTGTAGAATTTATTTTTACTGTGTACAGCACGGCCTGTTTCATCCCTCCCTTGTTATTGATGCTTTTGGTTGCCTCTTTATGGTGATTGGTTCTAGTTAGCCTTTTTTAGGCTGTGTATTCCTTGATTAGGATTTATCTCCAGGCTTCTTGCATAACTGCTTTTCAACACTGGGGGTCTATTTGTAATTCCTGGCTTTTTATAGGGCCGGGGGGAGCCACAAGTCTTCTGCAGTCAACTGCGCCACCTTGTGGCGGAATACCCCAGAAGTAATGACTGATCGAAACAGGCCGCGCTGTACACAGTAAAATCAATTCTACAGGTGAGTAATCACAGAATGGTATTTTAAATTCTTACCTCCCATCCATCCCAGAGAGCTGTGTCCCACGCTGATCACTTTGGCTTCTGCTCTCCTGCTCATGCTGGAAGCCTTTTATACCTGCTAGGTGACAGGTAACATGGGGTTAATCAAAAAACAAAATGGCGTGATGCCCCCCCTACCCAGCATAACCAGCCCGGTACCAGCTATGGGGGCTTGTAGAACAGGGCGCAGAGGCCAGCTTTGGTCGGCCCTGGCTCTGCAGGCTACAAGCCAGCATAGCCTATGGCCATGGGCTCTTCTGCCCCCCCCCCCCCCGGGCTTTGGGGAGGCAGGTAATGAGGGCACTCGGGGTTAATGGCAAGTCACCTGCTAGCCGCAGGTGACTTGCCAGACCCAGAGCCTTGTGAACTTGTATAGGGGTCTCATGGACCCCTTACCAGTTCACAAAGGGTTGACGGTGAAAAAAACACACCACACAAAAATGTCATTTATTAAAACAAAAAAAAAATAGAAAAAGACATTTTTACTTCACTCCACGCCTATTGTTAGCTCCTGTGTCGCTCGCCGATCCGATGACAGATGCCGTGATCGCCGGCCAGAGGGGGGGGGGGGCAGGGGATCAGAGGATCTCCAGCCCCATCCTGCTCTGGCCAGCGATCACCAGGACATCTGAGATCAGAACTGCTGGGAGCCAGGACGACACCCGCGGGGTGACGTCATCCACCCCGCCCCCAAAGCCCACACACAAAGGTTAACAACATTTGCAGTTTTATCAATAAAATTGACAACCGCTTTACTTTTGCTGTGATCATAAGGTGTCTATACTGTGTCCAATCATATTTCTTTTGACCTTAGATTTTTAATTTATAAAAGGAGTACTAGGTAAAACAGTTTTTAAAATGATGTATGCAATTTTTGGGGTATATGGGCACATGGGATGGTGGGGAAAGGAAGGGGCACGATTTGACTTTTGGGGGGGAGATTTGGCTGGAGTACATGGCAGACATGGTGCCGCATTTGTAGAGCCACAGACGTACCAAACAGCAGAGACCTCTTAAGAAGTGACCCACATTTTGGAAACTACACCTTTATAAGATTGAAAACAACACTGGGCTATAAATAGTTAACAGAAAGTAGAAGTAAACAGGAGCTAGTATAAAATGATTTGTTCTGGTTCAGTTGGATACTGGATGGTTCTCTCACATACTATATGAATTGTGGCCTGGGGCATGAGCAGCATGGGATTGACAATATACAGACCATGACTACACCAGAACCAAGCTTAGAGCCCCCTTCAAGGTGGAATTGATTTGCAAAGAACAGGAGGGAATATGCAATAGAGCCAGTCTGAGAGCAGAAGGGTTGGGTTCGGTGGCTGGGTCTACAATTTAGCCAAATCATAGACATCTGAACACAAGATTTAATACAGCCAGAGTCATCTTCTTGCTAGAGGGGGCTTGTGAGTGCAAGGAAATGCTGATGTTTCTGCTCACTTGTACTGTACATTGGCTAGATAATAACAAGAATCCTTTAATTTTTAAAAAAGAGTGTGTGCCTTGGGTTATCCAGCTAAATATTGAGTAATGAGCACCTGTCATGTACTGTCCCGCTAACACTTAAATACACAGGACACGCTGGGTCCCAGAAGAAGCTGTTCCCCACCACACTTCCAGGTGCATGTACAGTAAATTACACTACAGTTTTGTCATAAATGATTCCCAAGAGTATCATTATTTATATAGTGCCATATTCTTCCGTATCGGGAAATAATAAGCATAAAGAATTATATTAGGAATTTTGGAAAAATTAGAACAGAATTTTGATCTTCCCGGTCTTTGCATTGGTTCCTTTTGTTTGGTTGAAATTTAACCCATCCAGACAAATTCCGTATAAGGGTTTAAATGAGGACTTTGATGTCAGCACTTTAATGTGGCCAAATGTATATGTTATGAGATAGAAATGAATGCCTTTATATACGCTAGAGCAGAGGACAGAGGTTAATCAAAATGCTTGATGTAGAAAAAGCAGATTGTTCCAGCACTCATCATTTTTTCTGGACAAAATTCAGAATGTCCCTTTCGATGTAATAAGACAGTGGGCTATTTTTTTGTAGATTAAGAAACCTTCTATATGCATTAAAAGAAGTAGCTGGGCCACTATGTGATTGCAAAAGCTTGAAACATTTTCACTCAGGCTAATTAAATTTAAATATAAATGGAAGTAAAGAGTACATTTGATATAGCAAATGTAGGAATAAAACTATCAACCTTCTTGAATTGAGCAGACAATGTTTTCTTCATCTTATGTCTGGGTGCAAGGGCTTTTTAATTGGCATTTCACCGTTAGAGGGCGAGTATAAACCCCCATTCAGGAATTTTAATTGATAAACATTTAATGATCTGTACTGTCGGATGGTGAAAAATGCAACTGGAAGCCCACAATGTCTCACTAACTTTGTTTTTAACATGGTTTGGACAGCACTGAAGATTGCTTCAGAGGCAGGTAATGCTGAAACACAGGTCTCCCCATGTACCTTCAGTCCTTGTGCTGGCTACCACCAGAAAGCCAGACCAAGACCTTACATCTTGTATATACTGAAACAAGTTTAATCTGAGTAGGGAACCAGCGTTATTCGGAAGTTGCAGGGTTTGGACTTGGACCTTAGCAATGTTTGTAGCAGGCTGACTAGGGGGCACTGCTCTTCAGGAACAAACTTTTCTGGCATTATACATTGCCTCCATACGAGCCTAGTGCAGGCTCTGCCATGCTTGACCTTCCTCTTTACAATCAGTGCCAGGCTGGACCAGCCCCCTTGAATTTCTTTCTTCCTCACATAAAATGTTGACCTCCTCACTCATGGGGAATGTAAAGTTTCTAATTGTTATATTATTCATACAATCGGAAAATCCTAGACTACCTTTCAAACCATGACTCCCATTGAGGGACTTTGCAGACATATAGAAGATATTTGCTTGTTTGTACCCCTTTACCACTCAGTTCTCCCTTTTTTTTAATTTTTTTCATGTGTTGCATTTTGCACTTTAGGAGAGAAAACTGCCATTGGCTTTCATTGTCTACCTGGGCCTGATTCAGAGCCAGGTGAAAATTTACACCTGGTACACAAAGAAAGTCAATAGCAGTTTTCTCTCCTAAAAAAGGAGTGAGAACTCTCACCTGGCTCAGAATCAACCTCATTGTGTTCAGTTCGCTTTGTCATTACTGGGGGATTCCGGACATAGATCTGCCTGCATTCCAGCACAAAGGGAACGTTCATTTCTCCTCTTCCTCTGAAGCACCATCTCTAGGTTGGTTGGGGTTACTAGACTGATGTGATCAAACTTACTTTGGACAAGCCACTGCATCTTTCACTGTGGACATCAAAATTATTTTTAAAATGATGTGAAAAAGGGGGGGGGGGTACTCTTTTTATTCCTTTCTAATGCAGCCTGTTTGTTAGTTTCTACAATCGCGATTGGAGATGGGGTTCTTTTTGAATACCTTGAAAGCTCAAGTATCCTAGTCAGTGCTATTTCAGAAACCAGTGGCCACAAATGTGTTGATTAACCCTTTGGCTGCCAGCCTACCTGGAGTTTTTGTCACCCTTGCCAGACCATTTTGCACTATTTTGCGCTCCACATGTTCAGCTGTGATTTTTGAAAGGATTTCCCAAGGAAATTATATATTGTTTTTTTTAAGCAGAGTCTGGGCTTTAACATGAAATGTTTTGTTTGTCATTTTTTAGGTGTATTCTCAATATTTTTGTGTGAAATATGTGCAAATTCCTTTTTTAAAAAACTATTTTTTTACAATTTGTTTTTTTGTAATAAAAAAATGTAAGTTTGTCAATAAAATCTTATTTCGTGTGAAATCTTCATTTCTCCCAGGTGCAGTGCTACCACATATGTAATGGTGGACACCCTTTCCTGCCCAGGAGACTTCTCCAAACTGAAACAGAACAAAATTTGCAATTTCAATCTGGGTTTACGGCCTTGCCCGGCAAACTTGATGAACATGGAGTTCAGTGATTTATAATATGCCTTCGGTACATGGATCGGCAGAGTTTGAAATAGGTAAAGCAATTTCGGCAAGATTGTCATCTTAATGATGCTAATCCTCCGCAATCAAGAGAATGTAGGTAGGTCCCAGTTCACCAAATCCGTCCGGATCTTATTTAGCATGAGGACGAAATTGAGGGAGTAGGTTTTATCCACCGTGTCAGCAATCTTAGTGCCTAGATAAGTGATGGCCGGTTTGGGCCACTTAAAGGGGAATGACAGTTTCAACCCGTCCTCCGCGGCCTTCGGAAGATTGATGACTAGAGCTTCCGACTTATCGTAGTTAACTTAAGGGATGAAAGTCTGCCAATCCCTCGCTTGGTATAGTGGGGGGAGGGGGGTTGTACCAGTCACCAGGGAATTAAAGGCTAGGAGAAGATGCGGAGAGAGAAGCGAGAAGAACCTCTTATAGTAACCTATTGAGAAACCATCAGGTCCCGGGGACTTCCCATTCGGGGTCTTCTTTATTGCTTTAGCTAACTCCTCTAGGGAAATAGGCGCCTCCAAGGTCTCCCTCTCCTCTACCCCCAGTGTGGGCATCCCGGGGGCCTTAAAGTGGACCAACACCCAGGGGGGATCGGCCCGGGAATCTATAAGATTCCCGGACCGATCAGATCCCTCCCCGCGGGGCATCCGAAATCGGGATGTCCCGCGGGGAGGAACCCCCCAGGAGGCCCAAAATCCTCACCTTACCGTCGATCCAACGGCGCATGCGCGAGACGCGGCCGCGTCTCTCGCTTCCCTCTAGCAGGGCGCGCTCCCGCGCCGGCCGTTTTGTGAATGGCCGGCGCAGGCGCGCTCCCTGTTAGAGGGAAGCGAGAGACACAGCCAATGACAGCGCTCTGGTATGCGCGTCCAAGCGGCTTTGGACGCGCATACCAGAGCGGCTCTGAGCGCTGTCATTGGCCGGACGAGGTCACGTGGGAGCGGGGAGAGGTGAGTTTTTGCGGCGATCGGGGGGGTTTCACACAGCGGGGCACCCCCGATTGGGGTGCCCCACCTAAGTGGACCAACACCCAGGATAGTCAAAATCCTGGGTGTTGGTCCACTTTAATTTACCTCCTAATCTTGTCTAACTGCCCCTCGCCACCTCCCTGGCCTCCCGGGCAAATATTATAAAGCTTCTGGTAGTAGGAGCGAAAAGTGTCCACTATCTCTGCCGTGTGGAAGTGTCTCTTTTGCTTTGTGTCTACGATCGACTCCACAAAATTCAGGGACTGCTGTTTCTTAAGAGCCCTAGCTAAGAGCGATCCATTTTTGTTACCCCATTCAAAATATAATCTCTTACAACGCTTGATAATATATGCCGCCCTGCTTGACAGTAGTGAATTCAAAGCTGCTCTAGCCTTACTTAATCTCCGCGCTGCCCTCACTTAGATCGCTGGCTCACCAGGTGTTTAAGGGGACTCTTGGGAGGGAAACCGTCTCTGGAAATCCTTCAAAAAACGCTAATAATGGCTGATGTGGCCAGGAGCGAGCCTAGCACACGTCCTTACAGAGCCATAGCAAGCTCCGCCCCAGAGTTTAGACTTTAACATGAAATGTCTTGTTTGTAAAAAACTAAAAAAATATATATTTTTAAAAAATTGTCTAATTTCTTCAAATAAAATATTTCTTTTATTAAGGAAAATCATATTGCAGGTGAAAGAGCCATTTCTCCCGATTACAACGGTACCACATATGTATCAGTAGCCCCCTGTTCCTGTTCAGGAGACCCCCCAAACTGAAAAGAGCACTTTATAACATACTTATTTTACAAATTTTACAAATAAAATACAACTACTATCCACACGTTAAAGGATTAATTAAAAAAAAAAGGCAAGTAGTGTGGGTGCTCGGGGGTTAATAGCAAGTCACCCACTAGCCACAAGTGACTTGCCAGACCCAGGGCCTTGTGAACTGGTATAGAGGGTCTCATAGATCCCTTACCAGTTCACAAAAGGGTTACATGTTAAAAAATAATGCTCTGCCGGGTGCTGAGTGACAGGTAACATGGGGTTAATTTAAAAAAGAGTGACTTAGGGTCCCCCCCATTTTTGGGGGAATTTTAAGGGTATTTTAAGGATAATGACGCTGGGCGACATTATCTGCCCCCAAAGGGGCGGAGTTAGATGTTAATTTGGCAGCACCCATCGGGAGGCAGGGGGAGAGGCCATGTCAAGCCCTCTCCTGAAGAGTTCGGGGGGGGATCGGAGGCACACCCCCCATGGAGAAGAGGAGACCCGGTGGGAGCGATTAACTTAGTTCTAGAGATTAGCGTAGTCTTTTCTGTGTATTACTGACAGCATGGTGTGGCCGTAGGTGTACATTAACTGGGCACAATCCTTCCTGTTGCTGAGTTTTGAGTGGGTAATGCTGAGAAAGCTTAAAGAAAGGGTAAACCCCAATAATGCAAAATCTATGAAAGTGTAGACGGCCAGCGCAATCCCACTGCAGCTTCCACAGATGCACTGAGGCTCAGGACTCACCAGCAAGGTCCATATACATGAAAAATTTCCATTGTCCAGCACTCAAGTGTTCCTTAAAATTTCTCCGTTTATTGGTCAAGTTAAAAGTTACATATCATATCATATCAGGAAGGGCACAGGATGTTGCCTGAAACGCGTGATATGTGAACTATTCTTGGAATGGAAACCATGTAACTTTTAACTTGACCAATAAACGGAGAAATTTTACTTGAGTGCTGGACAATGGAAATTTTTCAATGCAAAATCTATCCTAATTCTGGCTGTACCCATTGGTATCTAGATAAAGTGGTGGTAAAAGAACAAAGTTCTGGTTCAGGATAGGATTTAGCTTTAGCACCGGACCTGTGCTATAGGAAATAAGGACTGGATATGATCAGGGCCAGGGGCTGGCAGTTCGAGCCTTAAGGACTTATCAGCTCCTATGGTTGCTTTGCTGGGTTGGTAAGCTTTGGGGTAGTATATGCTTGCCCCCCCCTAAAGCTTACCAACCCAGCAAACCAAGCATAGGGACTGGTAATTCCAGGCCTCAAATTCCGAACTGCCAGTCCCTGGCCCTGGTTATTACCAGCCCTTATGCCACATAGCACAGGTCCAGTGCTCAGCACCTGGGCCCATGCTAGGGCTGCCAGGCTCATCGTCGGCATCTGTAAGGAAGGGGAACGCGTATTCCTCCCCTTTCCTCCCGGCTGCCATTTTCGGCAGGGGCAAGCCTTTTATACTTGGAGCCTCTCAGGATTCACTCCCACATGGCTTACACGTAACAGGAGGGGAGGGGGGTGTATAAGTGGACCAAAACCCAGAGTAGCGTTTAAAAGACTCTAGGCCCTAGTGAATTCCTTCCTTATAGGGGAATCGCTGCAGAAACCCTCTAGACCCGCTGTATACTTCATGCCGGGATGACAGCAGAGAGCAGGGTTTTGCTAAATCAATGTCCTCATTCTGCGCACTGCTGCCAGCAGACATTCAAGAACGGAAAGAAAAGAATGCAGTTGCACAAAAGATTTCAGCCATGGGATCGCGAACGGGGTGACTATACAGAGAGTAATTCAAACTGTGGGGCATCCCAAAACAGGATGACTTCTAGGGTAGAATGTCACCTAGGCCACCCTAATTATCTGGGTTTTGGTCCACTTTAAATAGTATTTTTAACTATGCATTAGCCATGCATCCTTACCCTTTCACTGTGGTTTTCTTTCTGTTTTATTACTTTTAATTCTAAATCTGGGTTTTCGACAATATTTTTTTGTAAATTCAGTTTTTAGTAAGTAAATGATTCAAAAATATTTATGCTTACCTAGGCATATTTTATGAAAAATAAGGAAACTGTAAAAAAAATATTGCTGTACTTCCTAAACATTTTTTGAATTCATATTCTCATTTTTGCTGCAAAAGTTTATCATACACAGTCACCATGGTCTTCCTCCATACTAATTTTGTTGTGAAGCAAGTTTAACTTTGGGTGCACACGTGGGTGTGGATTGAAACATTTTTACACTTTTTAACTTTAAAGTGAAACAAAACCCTGGATTTTGACTGCCTCATGTTTTATTACTTGCCCTGGATGCCCTGCTTTCTTGAGTCGCCCAGATCCCCAGTAAATCTTACCTAACCGTCTAATGACGCGTGTGTGGACTGTCGTCCAATCAGGGCATGCATATTAATACGGCTCTGTTTAGGCTTAGAGCTGGGCAATCGAGGGTGAGGTTGGGGATGCGGCCGGCATTGTTTACATCATTGTGGGTGCCAGAACAAAAGTGAGTTTTGTGGCGACCCGGGAGGGGGCTTGCTTCACAAATCCCAATTTAGGATGCCCCAGGGGAATGCCAGCGGACGGCTCTGGAGTCTTATACCCCAGGGATAGCTGCTTGGGTTTTGTTCCGCTTTAGCACACAAAAAATTGCTATAAAAATATTTGTTTACAGCTAAGATACATCATATTTCCAATGAGGTACCACATGATGGACCTCCACTTTAAAAATGCCCAGTCACAAGTACTGATGTTTTTTTCTTTGGAAACAATTAGAATTAAAAACGCATATTTTGGGTGTTAAAAAGCTCACTGAGATGCAGGTTGCAATTCACACCCAAATGTTCTCCCAGATTTAAGCTTAAATTGGCGTACCCCCATGGTTCCAGAATTTTAATTGTTTCCCCTCTTTTAGAGTAAGGGCATCTGTAGCCATATCATATTAGGGCATATGTAGGCATGGCATAACAACAAATACTACAGCTCACGCACAGCAGATCTGTCCAGGTCCAGTGGTCATTTCATTTTTAGCCTAAGCTCACTTTAAAATCAGATCACACTCATTCTTTGACAATGTATACATTCAGTTCTGTTCAATTACATTGAACATTAAATACATACACACTGCAACAAATCTTCTGTTAAATGGCCATATCAAGTCTGAAATCTGCACATAATATAGAGAGACGAGAGTGCTTCAGTAAAGCCTCATCAAATAAATCAGCAGTGCATTCATCCTAACAGGTCTTCAGCTGTCCCTGTGTATGTCTGCCGATAAACACTCACCTTTTCATAGTCCAATAGGGCATGTGTGGGCTCCTGTCCAATCAGAGATGCTTCTTTAATTGGCATGCTTTGGCAAATGGTTCTGATTGCTGACAATGGGCACTTCCCATTTATCCCAATCAGAGCCGCTTGTTGAATTACATCATCACAGCAAGCGGCTCTGATTGGACCTAAGCCTGTGCATGCATCGTTGGACCAGGGTGGAGGTAGGCATATCGGGCAATTTGGGGGGTTTTACATAGGGGGACATCCTGATTTGGATGGAATGCTCCAGAGAGGCGGAACAAAACACGGGAAAGTAAACAAACTCGTGTTTTTTTCTGCTTCAAAACTCCCTCAACCATTACATCTAGGTTTTACACTCAAAACCCAAGATCAGGGTTCATCTGGAGTAAATCTAAAGCAACTCTATTTTTTGTAGCAAGAAATACTTATGGCTACATTGATATTCTAAGTATACAGCACGTCCTGTTCCAGAAGATATTCCTTACTCTTGGGGTTATACATCCAGTAGATGGCCTGCAGAGACAGAAAAGTGGCTCCTCCCGGTCCCATATATACCAGGGACCTCCCACAAATTCCCCAGTTCTTCTCTGCAGTCTGGGCTGCAATGACTAGAAGATGTCTCTCTCTACTCGCAGGTGAGCGGGGCTATTAGCCTGCGGCCCTGTAGGACTATTCCCACCTATTTCCTTTTACTGCCTCCCAGCTTAGGCTGCACTGGTTCGGGTGAAGGTAGGCAGCACCGCTGTCAGGTGCTAAGGAGCGCTGCTCCAACCGCAGTCCCCCACCAAAGGGTAGGCGGTATAGGCCCATGGTGAGCCTTATGGGATGCCCCTCCCGCGTCTTCTGCCCCTCGCCCCCTGTCCCCGCAGTTGGCTCCCTTTAGGCTGGCCATCGCTTCCCCTTCGCTCTCCCTGGTAGATCTCGGGAAGGGGGGGGGTGCATGTCTTTACTATATGGTTGTGTTTTGATCCCTTTTGAATTGATTGCACTGGTTTCTTTTGCCGCCGCACGCTTGTACTACACTCCGCGGTTGGTGGCGACATCGCCTCAGGCGCTGCTGCGCCATCATTGGCTGGCCTTGTCAGGTGGGCGCGTTTTCGCGCTCTTCGGGGGGGGCGGGCCTTGCGGCTGACGTGTTCTGCATCACTGTCTCCCCTCGAGGTATATGCGGGCGCCATTTTAGTTCTCTGCTGCGTGTGTCTGGCGTCTCCCTATCGTAAGTGCCCCTTTGGGCTGATTTATTTTGTATTTCTCTGTATTGCATATTGCTTATGGGATCTTTTTGCTTATGTCTTGCAGGTGGGTCAAACTTTGTGGTTTCTCCCGTCCTATCCCCTCTATATAGTGTTATATAGAGGGGAGGGCTATTATATTCCCTTACCTCCCACTTCCCTAGCGGGTTATTGGGGCATCCCGGGTTGCTATTATTAGCGTCAATCCCTATTGGCCTGTTGTGCTGTGATAATCACCATATGGAGGCTTCTCAGGATAATGTGCTCGGGGTTCCTTCGGGACAAGCGCGGATGTGTGTGGCGTGTGGGGTATCCCGTGTCAGAAACTACGTCCACCAGACGCTTGCGCTGCAGTCTGGGTTACCTGCGGCTGGGCCAAGTGCTGCACCCCCTCTGGCTTCGCCTACCCCCCACGCTTACATCTGACTCCCAGTGAGGTGCATACCAGTGGGGAGTCTCAACCTGATTTGGCTGCCCGGGTAGCCAGTATT
This sequence comes from Gastrophryne carolinensis, assembly GCA_027917425.1. Taxonomy (NCBI): domain Eukaryota; kingdom Metazoa; phylum Chordata; class Amphibia; order Anura; family Microhylidae; genus Gastrophryne; species Gastrophryne carolinensis. The sequence continues at coordinate 280,864,561 of CM051235.1, forward strand.
GAAAGGCATATTGCTGGTTCTGGTCCGCGTAAGGCTCCTGCTAAGTGGCGGCATCTGGCACCTGGTGTTACTCTCTTTCCTGTGGAAGCTGAGGAGTTTTTTGATATTACTGGATATACCCCCCTGGAAGAAGGGGAATTATTCTCTGATTCAGAAACATCTGAGGATCAGCCTAGGGGTTATGCTGAGTCTGGGTCTGACCCATGGGCTTCAGATGATACTGACAGACTTTTGGCTCACATTTTTGAAGTGCTCTGTATCTCTCCTCCTGCCGTGGCCCCGCAGCAGGTGTTTTAAACCACGCTTGGAGTTTCCTGAACAAACTCATTTTAATAATCTGGTGCTCAAAGAGTGGGAACGGCCTAGCAGGCTTCCCGGGGTACCAAAGAGTTGGGATAAGAGGTATCCCTTTCCCGCTGAGATGTTTAAACGTTGGTCATGTCCTCCCGAGGTGGATGCACCAGTTCTGGGGTTGTCTAACACATCCATCAGGCATTCCCCTGACTCTACTACACTGAGGGATGGGGAGGACAGGCGCATTGATCAGCTGGCTTGCCATGCCTTTGCCTGTGTGGGGACCGTGCTCCGTCCGGTCTGTGCCTCTGCCATTACGGCTGTTGCTATTAAAAGCCTGCTCAGGGGTCTCTTAGACGGGGCTCCTGATGATGCAGTTAGTGAAGAGTCTAGAGCTCTTCTGCGTTGTGAGGAATTTGTTGCATATGTTCTCTCTGCCCTGGATGATACCATTTGTGGCAGGGCATCTGCCTTGTTGGTGGCAATACGCCGCTCGGTCTGGCTGTGCCAGTGGGCAGCTGATAACGCTGCTAAGAAGGCTCTCACTGGGTTTCCCTTCAAGGGGCTGCGCCTCTTTGGGGAACGTTTGGACTTGTTTGCTAAAGTTGGCTCAGCGTAGAAGGCAGCCCCGGTCCTTTCGGGTTCAGGTGCCTTTTCTCCTTCCTTCAGGGGCTCCAGAATTGGACAGGGAGCTTCCTATGCTGGAGCCCGGGGAGATTTTTGGGGCAGGGGCAGAGGACGTGGCCGCCCTGGCCCCTCCTGGGGTCCCAAGCCTAAGTCCTCTCTCAAGCCCCCTCAGGCATGAAGGGGCGCCCTCACCCATCCGGGTGGGGGGGGCGGCTTCGGCTCTTGGCTCATGTTTGGAGGCGTCATGTCCCAGACCGGTGGATTCAGGAGGTAGTATCCTGCGGTTATAAGATAGAGTTTGCAGCCTGGCCGCCCCCAAGATTCATCAAATCTCGGTTAGCTCAAAACCCCCTGTCAGCTCAGGGTCTGTCCCTGGCTGTCCAAGACCTTCTGGAACTAGGTGTCATCTGCCGGGTGCCCTTGAGGGAAAGGGGCAAAGGCTATTATTCCAATCTTTTCATTGTTCCCAAAAAAGATGGATCCATCAGACCCATCCTGGATTTGAAGCTCCTCAACAAATTTGTCAGATTAGGACACTTTCGCATGGAGACTCAGCTGTTACTTTCCTACGCCCAGGGGACTTCATGACCTCTGTAGACATCAAGGATGCTTACCTTCACGTACCTATCTTTCCAGGTCATCAGAGATTCCTCAGGTTCGCTCTGCAGGATCAGCACTACCAATTTGTGGCCTTGCCCTTCGGTCTCACCTCGGCTCCCAGGGTATTCACCAAGGTGCTGGCAGGAGTGATGGCTCTGCTGAGATCTCAGGGCATTCGCATTCTTCCCTACTTGGACGACATGCTTATTGCTTCTCAGTCCTTCCATCAGGCAGAGCTGGACACTCAGCGGGTGGTGTCCACACTGGAGTCATTCGGCTGGTTGATCAACCACCCCAAATCTTCCCTGTCTCCTTCCATGGTGAAGTATTTTCTGGGCATGATTCTGGATTCATCTCAGGTCAAGATCTTTTTTCCTCAGTGTCAGGAATTCACTCACCGCATCCTCGCTCCCCGCGCCGTCCACGGGCAGCCGGCCGCGCAGCTTCCGGCTCGCATCTCGGCCAAGCGGCGGCTCGGGCGGCGTCGGCTCAGGCAGCGCACTGCTCGGCCACGCCCCCCGCTCGCAGCTCCGGCCCCGTCTCCGGCTCCTGTGAACGTGCTCGCGCGCGGGCGCGAGCACGTGTCTCTTATGAAGTTAAAGGGCCAATCAGCCCAGAGGTTTCAGGGCTGGGCCAATGAGCCCAGGAAGGGGTGGTTTGTGGGCATTCGCCCTTTTGGTCCAATTGGACCAATCAGTGACAGGGTTTTTAGTTGCACCAATCACATGCGCCCTTCCCATTTTCCAATCATGCTGGTCCCTATAAAGCCCTACCTCATCATTTACCCAGTGCCTGTTATAGCGCCTAGTACTTAGTTGTCTAGCTGGTCTCTAGTGATTGATTTGAACTCCCGTTGCCGACCACTGCCTGTATTGACCATCCTTGATCCGAACTCCCGTTGCCGACCACCGCCTGTATTGACCATCCTTGATCCGAACTCCAGTTGCCGACCACCGCTTGTATTTGACCATCCTTGATCTGAACTCCCGTTGCCGACCACCGCCTGTTTTGACCGTCCTTGATCTGATCTCCTGTTGCCGACCTCTGCTTTGATCCTCGACCACGATTTGTCCAACCCTATTGTACCGCTGCTATCTCAGAACTTCCGTTGCTGACCCTAAGCCTGTTTGGACTTCCGTTATACGCTCCTGCTATTGGGCCCACTCAATACCGCTCCCAGCGACGGGTTCTCCAGACCTCCGAACAGTAAGCCTACATCCTTTGAGCCATTGAAGTCCTGGGGGCAACCGATCCCGGGCAGGCGTTTTCTGCGTCCCGGCAAGCGGGGGCTCCTATAGGTGAAACTGGCTGCGGAGATTGGGGGTTGAGGGCTTACCTGGAGGGCTGGAGTTACCTGAGCGGATCATTGAAGTACTCAGAGCGTGACACTCAGCAGAAGGTGGAGAGTCTTCAAGAGAAAGCTCAGTTCCTTCTGTCTTGTCCTCATCCATCCATCAGGCATGGAATGCAACTGGTGGGCCTGATGGTGTCCTGCTTCGAGGAGGTTCCATATGCTCAGTTTCACATGAGGCCTCTTCAGCTTCACCTCTTGTCAGTATGGGATCGGGACCCTGTGTCCTTGGATCAGGTGTTTGTCTTGTCCCCTCTGGTCAGGCGGTCTCTATCGTGGTGGCTGGACTCAAGGAACCTGCGGGGGGGGGCAGATCCTTTCTGGCCCCCTGCTGGGAGACTGTCACCACGGATGCCAGTCTGACAGGTTGGGGGGGATTTTGGAAGTCCAGGGTCAGTGGGGCCCTCAGGAGGCCCATGCCCCTATCAACATTCTGGAATTGAGGGTGATCAGGTTGGTTCTCACCCACTTAACTCCACACCTGTGGGGTCGGGCTGTTCAGGTCCGCTCGGACAAACAGACGGCGGTTGCCTACATCAATCATCAGGGAGGGACCCGGAGCAAGAGGGCCCTCAAGGAAGTGTCCCTGATACTGTCTTGGGCGGAGGAGAATGTTCCCGGCATCTCAGCTGTGTACATTCCGGGGGTGGAGAATCTGGAGGCAGACTCTCTGAGCAGGGGTACCTCTTGTCTGGGAGAATGGTCCCTCAGCAGCAGGGTGTTTTGCTCCCTGTGCCACCGCTGGGGTCAGCCAGATGTGGATCTGTTTGCGTCCCGTCACAATCACAAGCTTCCAGTCTTTGTCTCTCTGTCCCAGGATCCTCTGGTCTTAGTTGTGGATGCCCTGGCAATGTCTTGGAAGGGGTTTCAGCTTCTGTATGTGTTTCCCCCTTTTCCCCTGCTGGGCAGGGGACTGCGCAAGATAGCTCAGGAAAGGGTGCCAGCCATATTGGTGGCCCCCTGTTGGCCAAGAAGAGTGTGGTTCGCAGACATCGTGCAGTTGGCAATAGATCATTACGCCCTGACCTTGGTTCCAGATCTGCTCACTCAGGGGCACCTACGCCACCCCAATTTACAAACGCTGGCTTTGACGACCTGGCTGTTGAGACCTCCATCTTGATGGAAAAAGGGCTGCCTGCCTCGGTTCTAAATACCATGATCAGGGCTAGGAAAAGTTCCTCTTCTTCCATCTACTACAGGGTTTGGCATACTTACACTGACTGGTGCGAGTCTAACTCGATTCCCTGTCGTGTATTTTCTATTCCTAGGATTCTGGAGTTTCTGCAACATGGTTTGGATCTGGGTCTTCAGCTCAGTACTCTGAAAGGTCATGTTTCTGCCTTGGCTATTTTTTTCCAAAGATCCTTTGCTCAGCATCCCCTGGTCAAGACCTTCTTCCAGGGGGTTACTCACGTGCGTCCTCCCTGTAAGCCTATGTTACCAGTCTGGGACTTGAACTTGGTCTTATCTGCCCTGCAGGGGTCTCCCTTCGAGCCCTTGCAAGGAGCCCCTTTGTTCATTCTTACGCTTAAGGTGGTCTTTTTCACTTCTGTGAGGCGTGTGTCTGAGTTGGCGGCACTTTCTATCAAGCCTCCTTACTTTGAGAGACACCAGGACAAGGTGGTGTTTTGTTTTAAGCCAGATTTTCTGCCTAAGGTTGTTTCTGCCTTTCATCTCAATCAGGACATTGTTTTGCTTTCTCTGTGTCCTAATCCTAGTAATTCTAAGGAGTGGGTTTTACTCTCTCTGGATGTGGTCAGGACCCTGAAGTTCTATTTGGTGGCTACTGAATCCTTCAGGAAGACTGACGCTCTCTTTGTGCTCCTATCTGGACATAAGAAGGGTCTGGCTCCGGCTAAGTCCACTATCAGCAAGTGGATCCGTCAGGCTGTGATACAGGCCTACTCTGACAAGGGGAAGGAGCCTCCCTTCCGTCTTACTGCTCATTCTACTCGTGCTATTAGTGCATCTTGAGCTTTTCAGCACCAAGCTTCTGTTGAACAAATTTGCAAGGCCGCCACTTGGTCTTCTGTTCATACTTTTTCTAAGTTCTACAAGGTTGATGTTAAGACCTCAGCTGATGCTGCTTTTGGCCGCAAAGCTCTGCAGGCGGCAGTGGTCTGCTGTTACTTTTGGGGATCCCACCCTACCTTACGGACACTGCTATTGGATGTCCCAAGAGTAAGGAATATCTTCTGGAACAGGGCGTGCTGTATACTTAGAATAATACAATTCTGTGATTACTCACCTGTAGAATTGGTATTATATGTATACAGCACGTCCTGTTCCACCCCACACTTGTTATTATTATTTTTAGTTACCTCTTTATGGTGATTGTTTAATTTTTTATAATGGTTATATTTCCCCCGGTTTCATTTAACTGCTTTTCAATACTGTGGATTTTGTGGGAGGTCCCTGGTATATATGGAGCCACTTTTCTGTCTCTGCAGTCCAGCGCCATCTACTGGATGTATCACCCCAAGAGTAAGGAATATCTTCTGGAACAGGACGTGCGGTATACATATAATACCAATTCTACAGGTGAGTAATCACAGAATTGTATTTTTAGTGACCACTAAAGCACCTGTTATTGGCTCAGATTCAATAAAGTTAGGACACTTTAAAGACAACTGCATTCAACAAAGTGTTGTGTGTTGAACGACCTACCCTCTTAACTGTCCACCAACCCAGCTTTTGCAGGTGCATAAGACTGTTGGTGTGGTTTCCGTATAGGAATACCTTTCACCAGGATTTTTACTATCTTGGTGATAGACCCTTGTCCCTGGGGCATTCCCTTGTGAAACGCGCTGGCTTTCGTCCTTTCAGTGCTCCTGGGCAAGCCTCAGTGGTGATAGGTCCACTTTAAAGAGGAGCAACCACCAACCTATATGACTCTTGGGATGTGATCTCCCTTCTTACGGGGCATTCTTAATACAGTAGGTACCCCTGCCAGACATTTCTGTATGTCCAACTTCCACAGGTTGACTTGTCCTTATTCTGAAATAAAAACAAACTGTCCTTATTTTCAGTTTGTCAAAGCTGGGTCTAAAACTTAAACAAGTGCATTTTTCACCCCGATAACAGACGTTTACGGAATAACTGTTTGCTGAATCGAGGCCTATATGTATTTTTCACCCCCCAAAAGACTCACCTAGGATTTGGAGAAAAAAAGTGTGGCATTCCCCCTATCCCATTCTCATAGGAAGTGTGGCATTCCCCCCATCTCATAGGCACTGTGGCACTATGGCATTCCCCCCATCCCATTTCCCATAGGCAGTGTGGCATTCCCCCATCCCATTCCCATAGGCAGTGGGGCATTCATCCCAATCCCATAGGCAGTGTGGCATTCCCCTTATCTAATTTCCCATATTCAGTGTGACACTCCCTCCATCCTGCTCCCAATAGGCAGTGTAGCCCATTTCCATAGGCAATGTGGCATTTCCCCGATCCCATTCCCATAGGCAGTGTGGCATTCCCCCATCCCATTCCCATAGGCAGTGTGGCATTCCTCCCAATCCTATAGGCAGTGTGGCATTCCCCCCACCCCCATATGCAGTGTGGCCTTCTTCCCATCCCATTCCCATATTCATTGTGGCAGAATAACCCCACCTACCCCCCAAAAAAGAATGGAGAGGGCAGGGTAAATGAACCCTGCCCGATGTCCCCACTCTGGCTGCCACCACCTCTGCTACTTCTTGGGATGACGGACACATCCGGGTCTGTGCAGCATGTCTGTGCAGCATGTGGGCGTGGCCTGCATCCAATGAGCACAATAGTCATGGACGCAGGCTATGTCCACTCACTGCACAGTCACGCCGGTCCAAGAGGCATCAGTGGTGGCGGCGATGGAAGGCAGAATGGGGACAGTGGGCCTCCTACCTGTTTTTAACTTTAATTTCATTTTTTTTTGTTTTTGTTTTTTTTTACATTCACATTTAAGACACTGAATCCCCCCCCCCCCCCCACACACACACACACACACACACACACACACACACACACACACACACACATTTTTGGGGAAAAATAGTGCATCTTATGGGGGGCAAACATGCAATAATATTAAATAAAAAGCATTTCAGATGTCAAATCCCAAACAAACTTGTGATCAGTGATCAGTTGAACTTTATACCGGTAACTATATAATGAGGGGCATACAATTAATCCCAATCTCCATGGCTAAAACAGGCAGGTTTTTTTTTAGTCATGATTCTTGCTGTAGTAAACTCAGGGACAATAGTTTTACCTGGGCATCTCAGTTTTTCAGGAACAGCCAGGCACTTGGCACAGAACATGTCTGAAGTTTTAGGGGAGATTGTTTTTGTTGATCCTTGTCTAGAGTGGGTATTTTTTATAAAGGCTGTTTGTTGACAAGAAGACCAAGGAAATGCTGATCCAGCTCACTAGGTTAGTTTCTTTTTTGGGCAGTTATAATAAATTGACCATATTTTAGTAGTGTTGTAGAGGGCAGATGTTGCACAGTAAAATGGGTGGACTGAAAAGAAGCCTAGCCACCAGGGAAGCCCTTGTCCCCCAGCATAATAATGGCACCCTATTCCCTTCTGTGGTATCAAGACAATGGGGGAGGAAGGAGAACGTGTTCTGGACAATGCTGTATGAGCGCACATCCTCCTTGAGCAGATGTCAGAGCAATGCAGTGGACAGAGTCCTAACTGCTCTAGCAAGTAGCAACTAGTGATGCTACTTCCATATGTACCCCAAAGGCAGAACAGCTCTGAATGTGTCCAAATCCAGGTAGGTATGGCTATAACTAAAATGTATCGGATTGGTTGACTGTGTCCTTTATGGGATACCATGAAAATCATTTTTTTGTGAGTACTAGAATACAGTTTTAAAAGGAAAGCCCGAGCTGTACCATGTGGTATTTACATTGTATAGCAAAAACATGTCTCCTACTACCAGTTTACAGCTGACTGCGTGTATAAGTTATCTCTCCATCGCACTGGTGCAAATGAAAGGTGAGAGAGATGGGATGCAAATGAGAGAGTTCAAGCAGGTTGCTATTTTAAGATATGCATTAAATAACAGGTAAATTGTTGGTTATTGTCTACGTCCAAATCTTTACTCTTTAGGTCCTCATAAACTCTATCCCCAAAAATAATACCTACCCTGAAAATGATTTTTCAGCATTTTTTGCTAATTCATGAAATATAGGCCCTACCCTGAAAATAAGCCACAGTTACAATTCATAATCCAGCAGCCGGGCTTCAGTAGAGGGCCGGGAGCGGCTGTAAAGGAGGGTGAGGACCAATAGATCAAATCACACAGGTGAGCTTGTCTGTTGGGAGTGATATGTCTACTCTTGCTGGCTCTACCCCAGCCTGCCGCCATGCCAATCCCCCCACATCCCCCCCACTCCCAGCTGGCTCTGTGGATGTACTTTACCGGAGCTGCTGTACTACCACCACCATCTTACCAGCTGCCAGCCAGCTATAAGGCATCCCCTGAAAATAAGCCCTAGCGCCTATTTTTGGAGCAAACATTTATAAAAGACCTTTCTTATTTTCGAAGGAACATGGTATATATAATACTGTGTCCTTGTATAGTACCTACCTTACTATTAAATAAATATATGTATTATATTATTATTTAAAAAGATTACTATGTTCAAAATCCTGTCCCCACTGGCTTATTTTCCTTTCAATAGCAGAAAACAACACGCTTGGCAGAAATGATTTTTAGGTTTTCCTCCTTCCATCTAGCGTGTTTACACAGATTTTTAATAGAGTACCTTTTTTACAATTGATCACTTTTAATAATATCTGTAGATATTTAATTTCTTTTTGTTTGCTTTTTTTCTAAACTAGTGCATACTTGTTTAAATCTATAAATTATCCAACCTGCTTTCTTGACAGCCTGAGAACTGAATTATTTAGTCTATTGTCAATTTAGGTCAGTTTAATTTGTCCATGGTATTATGAGCAGTCTTCACTTACAGACGCACACACTGTTCGTCATTATGTTTATATACAATGGGCTCGATTCAACAAAGGTCGAAAATGGATTTTTCGTGTGTTTTGTGCTTAAAAAGTTGCGATTTTGCTATATTTTTTTTACGAGTGATTCAGCTACCTGGAACCATTGTAAAACACGAGTCACTTGAATTAAATTCGAGTGCGATTGTAAAAGTGCGAATTAAACTAGTGGATCGAAAAATTTACTACTGCATTTTACAATTCGAAAATTTTACTACTGATTCAGGTGGACTTGATGAGCCACACACATGATATAAATTAGAGTGTTTCACACTAGTTTTTTGATGCAGCTTTCAGCAGGAGAAAACTAATTTTGCTCTCTCACAATGGAGCCCTTCTACTTTCTTTGCAATGGTAGTAAACTCTAATGGTACTAAAAAATTCAATTCATAAGAAAAACGCCTGAGAATTCCACTGTTTGTGAATCACTAGTTAGGAAGACAATGAAAGTCAATGGCACTTTTACTAGTATTAAAAAATACTGAACTTTTTACCCTTTTTTACTAGTAGTAAAATGTTCCATTGACTTTCAGTGTCTACCTATCTGGTGATTTGGTAACAGTGAAATTCTCAGGCTTTTTTCTCATGAATTAAATTTTTTACTACCATGAGAATTTTTTCAATGATTTGTGAATCGAGGCCATTGACTTCGAACATATTGCAGATGATGTGGCGCAGAGAAGGCGCACACTACCCATTCCCATATTTTCGGACACGTTTGGAAGTGGATCAGCTGCCATATCAAGCACTTTTCCAGCTTACTAGGCTAAATCGTACAGCTTTGGAATCCATATTTGGCACCATTAACTGGTAGAAGACCTTTGGTCGACCTTTGGGTTTTTACATTGCGGTGCACCAAAACCCAGAATAGTCAAAATCCTGGCTTTTGGTCCACGTTATAGTGTAAGCATAAGAATGGCGTACCATGAGGTTAAAGCTAGCAAAGAGCTGCTCCCTGCACCCAGGGACATGTGGTGCTATGTGAGCAAACTTTGTATAGAAAACAATGGCCACATTTCTGCATTAAAGGAAACATTTTTAATACAGGTCCCTGGCAATCCAACCCCAAAAAAAAAAAAACAACATACATGCCTCTTACAAATATTACTGTTTAATTAGTTCTTCCACTACAGCATAGCTTGCCTCTTTATTACATGTATCCACAATGTTAGCCATGTACATACAGCTACACAGGTAACTTAAAACGTTGAAAAAAAATATGCATTTACATTTACCCATTAAAAAGCCTTACAACACCACGCAACAGTCAGAAAACAATACTAAACAATACAAAAAAAAATTTGAGTACATTTTCCAACAACTTTCGCTTGCGACAGCCTTTTTACGAGCATTTTGAAAATTTTACGAGTGATTAGAAAATTTTACGATTGCATTTTCGAGTGCAAGTATTTAATTCAACCCCTTTTTTGAATCACTCGAAAAAGTTAAAACTTTGTGCATGCGATCTCATTTTTCGAGTGACAGGAATTTATTTCTACCTTTGTTGAATCGAGCCCAATGCATTTAAAGATAATATTTCATGGAAAAATTGGCTTGAAAGATTCAGCAAATTCAACAGTAGTCAAAAGCAAGGCTCAGAAAAGATTTATATAAATGATCAACAGATTAAAGTCTGCAGAAGATTTTTATTTTAGTTGAGTTTGCGTTAGGAATGTGAAAATGTCATGTTTATCTTAATTTTGCCAATAAAGGAATAATAAGCACCAAGAGTTCCTTAATCTGCTTCTAATTTTTATATACTATATAAAGTCATACTATATATCATTAAAATATGCACACATTTATCAAGGCAAATTTGTTAATATTGGTGACAGGGCAACCTTAATTTCTGTGTTTACCTGATTGCTTTTGATAACTGATTATTTTTGCTTCACTTATGTGTGCATTTTTAATTAATCTGGGATAAGAAAACATTAATTAACACTAAATTAAGGGCCTTACTAACACTAGTGCCACATTGCGGCAAGTGTTTTTCTTCAGCTTCACCAACCTCAGTCATATTTATGATAAGAAAAAATGTGTAGCGCTCTCTGCAGATCTCTGCAGTTTTGGATTGGAAACAGTTCATCAAATTTAAAGGGTTGCATGGATTTCTAGAGTGTGCCAACTTGCAATATTTCATTTGGCATATGTCAAGAAAACAGTATCTTACACACAGTATCATATGCATCCCGATTGTACAGTACACATCAAGTATTAGAGTGTACCAACTTCCCAGTGGCCCCCTTACTGATCTGACCCAAAATAATGTGTTCTACTCCATTTGACCTAAATAAGCAACCTAATCACTTTTATCAGAAGCCTTTTTTGGTACTGATCCTAGTTCCCTTGGATATATAGCAACCCTTCATCGTAGCGTTAGACACTTGTGCATGATGTGGGGGTGACTCTGCCCCAGTATGCAGGAAAACCAAATTGTTTTCACCATTCTGCATTTTTTTCTAGGTGATTTAATATGGTCGAGCGCATTCAGGACCTTTTGGGTTTTAATCCTTTTTTGAAAAGTGAAGGAGGTCGTTGGCATTTATCCAGTCACAGTGATCGCCAGTTATAAAATAAACTGTAGTACTGGGGCACAACCTGAAGCTAGTCGGAGGGAAGATCAGAAGCAACATTAGAAGATGTATTAGAACCTTCTATGTTTCTATATCAAGCCAAACAAGGAATTGCTCTATTTCCATGGTACAATTTTCAAACAAAAACGTGTGAGTCATGTCCAGTCGGACAACTTGCGCTCCAATGTGGACTTTGTTGGCTACTTGTTTTTATAGCGCTCTTCCGTGCCAGAAATTGGAGGCAGTATGGTTGGGTGACTGGGGCTGATTTCTGGACCGTAACGCTGTGAAGGGTACATTTTATGCCATTCAAATCGATTGCCAGAAAAACCTACTATAAATATGTGTGGTGGCTTATTGCCAGAAAAACCTACTATAAATATGTGTGGTGGCTTATACAGTCTGTGCCACCAGCCCAGTTGGTGCCCTCTGCCCCTTCTATTATCTCCACAGCCCTGGACCCCCATCTCAATAGATTTTTTAACAATTTTACAATGCTGTTCCTCTGCCTAAACCCCATTAACTGAACCCTATTTTTGGATATGATTTGCTATGAGTTTTTTTTCTGGCAGAGGGCTTCAATTTCTTTCCCAGTTTTGAAGGACATGCTCAGCTAGACTTTCTCTCTCTCTTCTCTCTTCATATAGGAAAGCATTCAACAGTAGGGAGAGAACCATTCATTCCCTAGAGCCAAACCACAGTTTTTTGCCAGGCTTACGAAAAATGGGCTGAGGTTCTTTCCTTTGCAGAGTTTGACCTTAATAACTCGCTTGGCAATTTATCAAGATTCTCCCAATTTGTTCAGTGTATACAGGAAATACCTCCAAGGCCTGCAACTGTGGTGTGATTATTAGTTCAGGGAGTAATCTAACTAGTACAGATGTAGATATGTAGACTGCGTCCAGGCTGTGTGCATATCAGTCCAGCTCTCATGTTGAAAATTGGTGCACACCCCCATCAGAAAAAGGGTTAAACGGGTTTCTGTATGATTTTTCAATATTTCCAAAAATGTTTGACCTTGAGGAATTCGACACAGATTTCAAAGTGGAACAAAACCCGTGATTTTCACTTTCCCAGGTTTTGTTCCTTGCTCCCCATGAGTCCCACATTGGGATGCCCCACTGTGTGAAACCCCCGTCATCACCGCATTCACACTCACCTCTTCCCAGTCCAATGGGATGCTCCGAGGGAAAAGCCAGCGGCTGGCCCTGGAATCTTTTACATTCCAGGACAGCCGCTGGTGGGTTTTGTTCTACTTTAAGCCACTGTCACAATGTCATATTTCTGAGAGGAGCTTTATTTTACACCTTGTTTTTTTCGTCTGTCAGTTTGACGTGTGTGAGATTAATTAGCGCTGTTTGATTTGAAAGGAAAGGCTCCCTCGTCCTGCTGTGTATTCTGTGTGCAGAAAGATTTTCCCTGGAGCTAGAAAAGCCAGAACAAAAAAATAATCATTTCACTTCCTGCAGTGCAATTAAAAGAAATAACACATTGAGGTATTACATGAAAGGCCTTTGATATGTCACATTACTCATGCTATATTACAGCTGTGTTGGCAGGAAACAAATCAGGGAATCAGCTTAATCGGGGAATTAGAGTTCTTTATAGTACTTCTATTTTTTAATGGAACCTACATGTCATTGCTAGAAGGTATATAGGAGGGATGCACAACCTGCAGCCCGTACTGCCATCAATTGCGTCCCCAGTATGCCTACGCAGTTATAGAGCTGAGCTTTCCCTACTGGCAGAAAAAAAGCCTAGCTGCTTCCCAAAGCAGGAAGTAAGGCAGAGATGAACTTCTCTATAGAGGTGGGCAAGAGCATACATAGGTTTTACAGGACCCAATAGCAAAAGTTATAGCCCCCCCCCCATAACTCTGTAATTGGGCAGGTGGTCACACACAGGGTCTCCTAGTATAGTCTCCCCACCCAGGATGAGCCACTGATCCCTCCTCACCATCTATAGATCTATAGGTCCTGGTTTTGTCCTTCCACCCAACAGAAACTTCCAGAGCATCCAACACAGGCCACAGCGCAGGACCACAACTAGAAATCTAGAGCAGTAAGTCTTGTGCCAGGAGTGGCTGGCCATATATGTATGCTATGGCAGTCACAGCTGAGCATCCAGCCCATGATGTTTCCATGGTGTAAGGTAGCTCCATGTGCCAGGCATCAGGGGACTCCCAAGAAGGAAGTGGCAGGAAGATTTGTGTCTTCCACAAACGAATAAGGTAGCAACTGTTCTCCAGCTGCCCCCAGGTTTCACTGGTAAATGACCCTACCATACCCTTTAATGGTACTAATCCCAAGCTAAAGGATGCAGCCCCAGCTCCCAGCAAGCTCCACTCTTGCAGTAAGAACAGTGTTCTTCCTCCTTCAGAGCCTGGGCTCTAACTATCACACCACCCAACTTAGAGGATACTGGAAGAGGAAAGGCAAAAGAGAGAAAAAGGAGTGAAAAAGAAGGGGTAGGAAATTGATAAGATAGGGAAGGCCTAAAGAGCTACTATGATAAAAGTAAGAGGAGGGTGTAGTGAAACAAGAGGTGTAAAAGTGAAAATAAAAAAGAAAAAGGTGATGAGAATGGGGGGGGGGAATAAGGGATACTGAGCGGATGATGAAGGAGAAAACTTTTAGCGCAACTGGGAAACAGGAAGAAATAGAAAAGTTTAAGAGAACCAGGGGACAAGATGGAGTGAGAGTGAAGAAAAAATACAGCGGCCTGGCACTTTAGTCACATTACTTTCTAAGCTGTACTTGGTAGGCAGCTGCTGCATGGTATAAGGGAAAGCAGGAGGCAGCAGAGTCAGCTCTCAGCTTTTTTTTTCTCTTCTTTCCAGGCTGTAAGATGTGGCTGGGCTGCTCCTCCCCTTATTTGTCTTCACCTCTCAGGCTCAGTTCCCACATTTTGCCGACTTCGCAAGTCGCTCTGATTGGCCAGCCACGCTCTGCTCCCTGCTCAGCTCTCTTCTGCCTCCTCTCTATTCAGTCCAGCTCCCTATGTCAGCAGACCCCCCTCCTGGGCTTCCCCATTGCACTCTTCCACCATCCTTCAGACCTGCATTCAATCTGCCGGAAACTGGCCGGTACTCACATGACTGCGCTGGCCAGCCAGAGCACTGGATTTCTCTGGAGGACGGAGGAAAAAGGTAAGATTTCTCCCGTTCTGCATTGTTAACACACGGGGGGGGGGGGGGGGGGGGGCATCTGCATTTGGGATGCCCCTGCGCTCTGAACAGCGCCCATTTTTCAAAATTAGGTGTTGTTTTGGCTTAAACTCCAGGAACTTAAAATGGCAGCTCTGTCTAATGTAATCTACACTACAATAATGGCCAGTGGTTTAAAAACACAACAACACTTTAAAGGAAACACGCACATAAAAGAAAGGAATTACGCGTTAGTATTAGACACAGCACCACCTACTGTTTTATTAATGTACTGACCTTTCAGCATAATGCCAAGCATAATAATAGGCTACAGCTATTATTGTCTCTATGATATTATTGTCTCTAACAGCTAGATGGCAAATGGCTTACTTATACTTGCAACCTGTGCAATCCAATACATTTCTCAAAGCTTGTTCTTTTTTAGTAGTCATTTGGTGAGAAGGAACACACAATAGAATTTTTACAGAGGAGGATCGAGAGTCTGTGAATGGCTTTTCATGTTTTTTTTTTACAGCAGACCAATATAGCAATAGTTTTCAATATTATTATTATTTTGGACTAAAACTGCATGATCTGTTGGCCAAGGCTGCAGGCTTTAGAGGAAAAAATAGGGGTTTGGGTTCCGTTGATACAATAAATAATAGCAGATGGAAATTAATTTTAAAATACACAACATGCTTCACATAATCAAAACACAGATTTTTGAATACATTAATACGTGTGTTGGGTTAAATACAAGATGCTTCTTCGCGACTGAATTATCCCTTATGCACAGCTGAAATGTCCCTTATGTTCTGTACATATTTTCAAATATTGTATTTCTATTCCTTCAATACAAATTGTTTGACTGTTTCCCCCTTCCCATAGGTATGTCCTCTTTTTAATTTACAATCCATAGGAGACATTCAGGATTGTTTCACTGACTCCCTCAATTTTAGAAGCACAACTACATTAATACTATAGTATACTAACTACATAAATACTATAGCATACGTTGCATAAGTGTTGCACTTCAATCAATTTGGAGGTGGAATCATCCCAAATATTGCTGATTTGGATCTGGACATGAGAGTACTGAAAGTCATCTGACTTCCATAGAATATCCTGAGAAACCAATTAGCATCCTGCTGGTCAGTGGCAAAAACCACCCTCCATCTTGAAAGAGGCCAGGAGTCCTATTGGACTCTTTTTTATTTCATATTGTTTGTAGGCAGGGTAAAGGGTTATCTTCTAGTAACAATATTTCTTTTCTGGTTCTGCTAATATCACAGAAGGAGGAGGTAGAAGAGCTTCCATTTTCCCCACCTGACTTAGAATTACCCAGCAATTCAGGGGGTGGTTTGGGCAAAAAAGGGAGACAGAGGAAGAAGGGGTAGTGCTGTTCCAGAAGAAGGTGAGAGGAAGGGGATAAAGACACACAAAGACTGCTTTGTCCATCGCAAGACCCCAGACAATTTCTGTAGATCGGGAGCAGACATTTTCTGGCTGACCCAGAGGACACTGGGCGCTCAGAAGAGGAACTTTAAGACTAGGTTGATCAGTGGGCTGAGATTGCACCCTTCTGCTCCCAATGACACTCATGGTTTTCTTTGCCAGTTACACCCCTCTGTTACCAGTGGACCCCCCATACCGCTGTATGATTTTTTCCCACTGTCTTTTTAATCAAAAATAAAATCCTGAATTTTCTATCTATGTATTTTAATATAGTTGCTTTCCAACTAAACATAGCACAATTCAAGCAGTACTGTACAAAATTGTATCAGTTGTCCTGCAGAAAACACAGTTGACCAATTAAATATTCTTTGGTTATAGCCAGGTCAATGATGAGCTGAACTCATGGAGAGCCTTTCTTTATTCTGAGCGCTGTGTTTTTTTGTAACCTTCATTCAGTATTTCCAAGGGTCCATATTAGGAAGCGGATTTACCCAATGTTGCTGCATGTGAGCTAGTTTTCATTTCTTAGGAAGGATAGCAGCGTGGACTGTCAGTTATATATCCACTGTGGAATTAGTGGCTAGCTTGAAGCAGTAGATGGTAAGGATGTATCAAGATGCCTCCCTGATGCTGCTAGTCTACAGTCTGCTAGTCTACAGTAACAAGATTCACCACTTTTTTCAAAAAATATATACTGTATCCTGTTGCTTTATCTTTGTAGTTTGCAGACCCTGTTGGAACTGAGATTTTTGAAATCGGTAATCAAATGGCAACAGACATGTTTATGTAGTATGGGAAAAACCCTCATCCCTCGTTACTATATTTGACTGCCATCTTTTATACTAAATCTACTGCAAAAAACAAATTTAAGTTCTGTGAATGTGGTACCACTGCCAGAGAGATGGTAGTGCTGCACCTGCAACACTGATGCAGGGAATAATAGGACAAATCATTATAAACTTTATCCTGCTTTTTGTTGCAGGCTAGAAAGTGAAAGGTTACTTAAACTGAAGTAAACTTAATTTCATTCATAATCATGTGTTTAAAAGGAAAGTCCACTTTTGTGGTATTTAACATCAGACCATAGCCTCGATTCAGAGAGACAAAAAAAACTTCCGTTTTAGTTCCGATCTGTGAAATGTTTCCGGTCTCGTATGAGCGTTCGAGCGATTCTATGCATGCATTGAAAACCTTCTGTAAAGTTTCCGTCCGTTCGTACGGCAGATTACGAATTACGAGGATGTCATTTTCCATCCAGACTTTTCCGTTTCATTTTCACATGTTACAACGTAGACTTTCGTTTTTGCCCTTTTCCCATCGTATCCTCCAACGAATCCTTTACGTTTCCCGTTCGATTCTGTTTCCCTTTTTCAATAAATATTCATCCAGACAGAAATCCTTACCATCTTGCGCCTGCGCACTACAAACTTAACTCATTAAAGTGCTTGCCTACATATTTGCCACCCTCACTTCTACTACAACATTTAGCTAAATCACTTAGCACTGTCCTCCATCTTCCCTTTTTGACCCTTAAAGCTCACCCAAACCACCTCTTGGTTAGGTTCTTCTTCCATTTTAGCCCCCTAAAACTTACCCAAATCACTTCTCGGTCATGTGAATATTCATCTTTAAATATTTCTGGGCCCATTAGTTTTGTGTTAATGTATTTTGTAAATGAAATGACAATGTAAATTTTTTTTTTATTCCATCATAAAATGTAAAATTGTTAAAAATGTTGAAAATTTCAAATTTTAACAACTATAAAAAACAAAATACATAGCAATGGCAGGCCACTGAACATTATTCTTCATCTGTGGTCCCCAACGAGTTGCGCAGCTCCTGCATCTCGCCCACCAACTGAAGGACCCTGACACTCAGTTGTGCCACTCTGGCACGTGTGGTCCCTGTTAAAAAACGTAAATTAAAATATTGGTATAACCTTGTTGGGGTCATACTGCAGTGCCCCCCCCCCCCCCCCCGTATGTTCCAAACACCTAAATCTGGACTTCAAAAGCCAGAGGGCCCTCGCCACCACGGCCCGGGTTTTGCATAGTGCCCGATTAGAGAACCCCTGGCCCGCATTCTGCAGGCAAAGAACTGGCATCAGGAGCAAGGGCGAGTGGCACATCTTGCAGTTCCTGCAACCAAATATAAAATAATTACACAAAGCAAAGGTAACCGACTAAAACAATAACTCCTACAACAAATTAAGATTCAAGTTCAACAATCCAAATATAATTCACATAGCAATTATATGGATGTGTGGGAAAATAAATGTTTACATGCTAAGGACTAATTTAGGTCAGCATTAAAATGCTTCTATAAGGCATACATGAAATGTATTGATTCAGGTATGCATTGCTATACAATTTATGGCCTCGGCCATGCGGATACATGCAATGCCTTGGTGCTAAAGGCGCGCAGACTCCTTCACATAGCCGCAAAACATGTTCAACAATAGCAATCCGAGCCCTCAAAGGTCTCGTAAGTGGATCGGAAATGAAACAGATTTATAGGGTGGTGATCCGTCGGAAATCAGCTCTCTGAATCAGACGGAAGCTCTCTGAATCAACGGAAGTTTCCTGAACGAACGGAAAATTTCAGATTTTGTTTGGAAAATGATCCGAACTAACGGAAATGTTCCGATTTGCTTCCGATCATCGGAAGCGCATTCCCGAACGTTCGTGCGAGTAGAAAATGGACGAAAAAAGCAAAAAAATGACAAACACCCACCAAAACTTTCACAGACAGCTACGGAAGTCCGGACGAATGTGTCTCTAAATCGAGGCTCATAAGTCAGGAGTGTTGCAGCGGCACAAGGCTAAACTGCGTACCGACTGTTACTCCTGCTGTGTCTATTGCACTTCAGAGGGCCCTCTGTGTCAGTGATCTGGATGCTGAGTCCAGTTCCACCAGCTATGTATGGCAGAATACAGGACATTGCCTACGCAATTTAAGAGAATAATTGGTGCCTTGGTTTTGGCTGGAGAGTGTTAGACGTTAGAAGACGGGGTGAGCTTTGTTTTGAAACAGGTCTGGAGTCTGATGGCGAGAATTCTAGGCATTGCTTTACAACAGGAGGTAATAATACAGCTACAAAACTCATCTGACATAGCAGCTAAGCTGGTGAGACATCATTTTAGCGAGCCAGATTTGGTGCCAGCTATACTTGTTTAGGTGGATCAAAATGAACCTACCAGAATGCCTTAAAGAAAATCTAGAAAACACGTCCTGTTGGGGAGATAATAATTATTGTTCTAAATGATCTCCCAGGCCTAATATGGCTACCCCCTATTTAATTGTAAAACATTCCTAAATTAACAAAAAACGGGGAGAAATTTAGAAAAACAAATCCATCCAAATATCTCAGTTCACCAATTTCCTGTAAATAATTATCTAAACAGCCATTGACTACCCTTTCAAGTAGAATAACCATTTAATTATCACCTATTGTAAGCTGTTAAGACACATTGGTCTGTATTGGAAAGCCCCAGGACAAAGCATCTGCAACATAATTCTGGCAACCTTGATGGATCTCATCTGCAAAGTTATAGATCTCGTCTGTCAGCGGAGGTGCAGCAGCCAGAACAGGGACATTTCAAATGGTAAGCAGCATCATTTTTCAAAGCTATTTTCTAGCTTTTCTGTTAAAAAATTGTGTACCCTGATTTACAGAAGTACACTGTATAACTAAAAAACATTTGTACATATATAATGATATACTGTACCAGCATGCACTCTTGCTGGAGGGATTTGCACTATCACTTAAAAGATGGCTACAAATGTTCCTCATTCAAACACACATTTGGCCAATACAGCTTGGTTCACAGTTAGATTTTTATTGCCTTTTTTTTACACCAAAAGAAGAACTGTACTTCGGTGGTTGGGACTACTCTATGGACCTGTTTTATCTGCTACCACAACATTTTTTTTAAAAAACAGCAATTTTATTATACATCTTTGTTAAAAATAACAGTACATATAAAATACATGAATATTCATATTCCTGATACAAACATGATTGTTCATACAGTTACATTGTATAGTTACAAACTGAATGGTTTGACACTAAGGTGGACATGTTGCGCCTCTTGGTTTCATAAGCACCAGTTATGATTATTGGGCACTAAGAAATATAGGATACATTTTAGTTTTTAAGGTTATAGATATGCTTTTACATTGTATAGTGTCAGAATGCAGAAAATGCTTGAATATGAACATAATTACACAAAACACACACCTTTGTGTAGCAAAAGCATGAATTAGAGACCCACATTCAGTCACTGAGCATATACTTGCTGCAGGGCAGGGCCAAGGCATTGCATGGGATAATATCCATAGCTATGTACATTTGCATGTATCTATTAAGGCAGAAGGAAAGGAACATAAAATCCATGGTTACTAAGGGTTAGGGTTAAGGGAGGGGCAAGTATAGGTTTAAGTAAGTAAAAGGAAAATGAAAAATTTCCCCTGTAGCGGGAGAAACAAAGAGGACCTCCCCAGTCCTCAGTTTCGGCCAGGGGTGTGTGAACACGGGAGACCTTCCCACAAGATGCGTTTTGTTCTGCTTTAAAGTGCCCATATGATTTCAGGGTCAGTTGATCCCCACTCCCAGGGCATCTTGAAACAGGATGAACAAGTCCTTTGTGTTCCTGCATCAAATCCTGCCTTTTTTCCAGTTCTTGAACTACGTCCTGTGCTTTGCTTGTACGTTAATCAGAAACCTTATCCCTGTTTCTTCTACGTCATATTCATAGCTTGTTTTGGAATCTAGCAAATTACTGTGTTTTATGTGCTGGTCCTGAACAGTATCTCCAGACTGGCCAATAAGGTCATGTTATGCGGATGTGGTTAATCTTGCAGTGGACAACCCTTGAAGGCTGTGTCAGCACTTAGACCAAGGGTGCTCAAACTTTTGATGAGTGTGGGGCACTTAAATGATTTTAAACCTGGTCGTGGGCCACACTGAATAGGTTCAGAAAATGTTTGTTTCATTTGAAATAGCATAAGAAGAATTTCTACAACAATCAAGATATCCACGGTCTCCACAATTTCACTTGTATGTCAACCCTACATTCATATGTAACAGTCCCCATATGCTAGCAATACACATGCCGATTGGCTTAAGTCTTTGAATGTAGGACTGTTATTTATAGCTCAACCCCCATCAGTCCTACAGCTTAACCATTTTTCCAATACTCAACCCATCTAAGCTCAACCCATCTATGGCCCCCCTGGGCCGCAGGTTAAGCATGTGTGACATAGACAATCTGAAACCAATGTGTTAGAGTAGAAAGGCTTGTCCCCTGCTGTTAATCGTACACTTCTTAGAGCACCCAAAGTTTACCACATCTATTGGAAGGTGTATTTTAGGTGGTGCGAGAGTTTACTGGATATCTCTCTGCTCCCAGGACAATGGCTTTTTTGCAGTCCACCCTAGTAGCACTGTGGGCTGCTTAGTAAGCACACTGAAAGATGTTGTCCTTGTTCATCATTTCAGCAGTCCCATGCATTGAAACATTGAAAAATGGCACTCTGGGTTCATTTTCTGGTTAAAATCTTCACACAGGGCTGCTCCATCTGGCTCAGTATCAGGATTCATTTGGAAGTATGAAGTCAAAGTACTTAACACCAGAGAGGCACCTGGACCAGGGGTTAGTACCTTATTCTAAGTATGTCACACACCCCACTTCAAACATTAAATCATTAACATGGGTATTCACCGCTAGGTGGCGCTGCTTTGCAGAGAAGTCCAGAAAAAGCAAGCCCCTCCCAGTCCATACATACCTGGTATCTCCCAACAATTCCCCAGTGTTCTTCTCTGCAACGTGGCGACAAGACAGAAGAAAGAAGTCTCCTGCTTGCAGGTAGCCGGGGTATCACCCCGGCCCCCCCCCCCTACGGTCTATTTCTGCCCGGCTCTTTTGTCTTTTATCCCCTTATCTAAAGGTAGCCTCCCAGCTTAGGCTGTAGGCTGGGCAAGGGTAGATGGCACATTGGTGCCTAGGAGATTAGCTCCTCCACTCGATCCTATATTATGGGGCATAGTGGTGATCCGGTGTGGTGATCCGGACGTGGGATGCCCCAGCCCTTATATTCCCCTTAGTTTCACCCAATCCTTATACATGTGTGTGTGTGTATGGTGGTGTGTGTGTGCGTGTTTCTGTCAGGACGGGAGGTCTGGGGGGCACTATCCAGATAGGCTGTCCTGTTTTTCTCGGGGGCTTGGGCTCCCTGATCCCCGGTATGTGGTCCAGGTGGGGTCGGGTCGGGTGGGGGTGCCCGCCGGCCTGTTACCCGCCGGTTTTCATGCCCTGTCTGCCGGTGGGCAGACTGTGTTTTTTTACGGAGGGCGGGACCGGGCGGCGCGCTGCGCCGCCGGTTCGCCTGTGTAGTAGCGCCGGGGATCCTGCTCGAGGCGGGCGGGACCGCGCGGCACGTGCCGCGGGCCCGCTCGATGGCATATGTGGGCGCCATTCCTGTGGCGCCCGCGGCTCGCGCGGTTTCTGTGTGAGGGGCGGGGCCCGCGCCAAGCGCGGACCGCGCCGTGTCTGCGGAAGCGCGTAGTGTGGTGAGATGGGGAGGGGCGGGGCTACACGGGTCCCGCGCTCGCTGAGGCCGCCGCCTCTCTCCTCTGCCTTTGCCGTCGGCGTCATTTCGCGGGGGTTTTCAGGTATGTTCCTTGCCCTTGGTAGAGCGTCCTGTTAGAGGAGCGCTCATCGAGGGGGGACTGCTCGTTTACTATGTTTTATGGTTGGGCACTTTGCGGCTGCCTGCTCTATGGCTAGTATTGGGGCTGCGCCCCTCTTCCCCTCCTGTCTACCTTCCCCCATCTCCCCTCCCCCCCCCCTCCCCCCCCTCTGGTTGGGGGCGACGGCGGGTTGCTTCAGCCAGGCGCTGAGTGTACTGGCTGGTAGATATATGTATATGGTTTACTGGTGTAATGCCTGTACTTTTGGGTCAGTGTTGACTGATTGAATGTGTTTTGTGTCTTCAGATAATATCCGGGATTCCATCATACAGGGCTCTCCCGGTCTTATATACCTGGTGGTTGGGGGTTGCCTTAGAGTCCCTTGCAAATCCTCTGGGCTCTTTCATTTAATAGTAGTATTCTCATGCTTATATATATTTAAAGTTACATATATATCTTTACCTTTATCCCTATTTAAACCCCAGGGGGGCATCCCGGGTCGCTTACTGCGTAAATCCCTGAGGGCTGCGAATACCATAAATTCACCATTATGGAGGCTACCAGAGATACCGTAACTAGTCCTTCGGGGCAGTCCAGGCTGTGTGGGGAATGTGGGACTCCTCTCCCAGGGGATGATGTGATCGTTTGTATTCCATGTGCGCAGCGGAACATTGAACGCCAGTCCGACACCTCGGTGCCTGGGACTTCTTCTACCGCGCCTTCTCCCTCCCCTCCTCGCCTGTTCCGGATCCCGTGCGACGTGGTCGTTGGGGGTGATTCGCAATCTGCGGTAGGTGCCCGGTTGGCCAGCCTCGAGAAAATGTTTTCCGTTATGGTCGCTCAGAAGGCTCCTGCCAAGCGAAAACATCTGTCTCCGCCTCCGCAGGACTCCGAGGAGGAAGTTGAGGTACTGGATTGGTCGGATCGTCCCCTCGAAGAGGGGGAGCTTACTGAGGAGACGGAGGATTCAGAGGTTCAGCAGTTGTCTAGCGCTGAGGGGGACCTGATGTGAATCTAGATCTTTGCCCTGCCGGGTCTTTTCCGTTTCCAGGATTTTGGATTTTCTTCAGTCAGGGCTGGACTCTGGTCTTCAGCTGAGTACTTTGAAGGGGCAGGTTTCTGCCTTATCTTTCTTTTTTCAGAGGTCTTTTGCGAGCCATTCTTTGGTCAAGACTTTTTTCCAGGGGGTTTCGCATTTGCGGCCTCCTAGGAAGCCGTTGCTCCCTGTTTGGGATTTGAATTTAGTTCTTTCTGCCTTTCAGGCTCCTCCCTTTGAGCCTTTGCGGGATATTGCCTTGTCTACTCTGACTCAGAAGGTTGCCTTTCTTGTGGCCATCACTTCTGTTCGGCGTGTTTCAGAGCTGGTGGCCCTGTCGATTCAGGCTCCTTATTTTGAGAAACATCACAAGGTGGACAAGGTGGTTTTCAGATTCAAGCCGGACTTTCTTCCTAAAGTGGCTTCGGCTTTCCATCTTAATCAGGACATTGTTCTTCCTTCTTTGTATCCTAAGCCTAAGAATGACAAGGAGAGTGCATTGCACTGCTTGGATGTGGTGCGTTGTGTCAAGTTCTATCTGCGTACTACGGCTCCTTTTCGTAGGACGGATGCCTTCTTCGTGGTGCCCTGTGGGCCTAGGAAGGGTTTGGCTCCGGCCAAGTCTTCTTTTAGTGAATGGATTCTTCAGGCGATTGTTGGAGCTTATTCTGCCAAGGGGAAGGCTCCCCCTTTTCGTGTTACTGCTCATTCTACTCGTGCTGTTGGTGCGTCCTGGGCTTTTCAGCACCAGGCTTCGGTTGAGCAGGTTTGTAAGGCTGCTACCTGGTTCGGTTCACACCTTTTCAAAGTTTTATAAGGTTGGTGTGCGGGCTTCAGCGGATGCTGTTTTTGGCCGCAAGGTTCTGCAGGCTGCAGTGGTTTGAGTGTGTCTGCATTATTGCCTGGTTGGATACCCTCCCCATTTTGGACACTGCTGTTGGATGTCCCATGTTAATGATTTAATGTTTGAAGTGGGGTGTGTGACATACTTAGAATAATACCATTTTGTGATTACTCACCTGTAAAATGGGTATTATAAGTATGTCACACACCCCACTTCACCCGCCCTCTTTGGTATCCTGGTTCTTTATAGGGTGAAGTTGTGTTTATTCACGGTTGAGGGTTATTTTTGTGTTTTGGTCTCCTGGTATCTTGCCTTTATTGCTGTTTGAATACTGGGGAATTGTTGGGAGATACCAGGTATGTATGGACTGGGAGGGGCTTGCTTTTTCTGGACTTCTCTGCAAAGCAGCGCCACCTAGCGGTGAATACCCATGTTAATGATTTAATGTTTGAAGTGGGGTGTGTGACATACTTATAATACCCATTTTACAGGTGAGTAATCACAAAATGGTATTATTGCTACATTAAAGTATCGACAGATCAACTTGCACCTATTTTTACAAACTTATACAAAAGATTGCTGATGACCAGAAGGGATTCTGATATCTGAGGAGGTCAACCATTATACCGGTCCATAAAGAGTCTGTCCAGGCAAAAACAAAAATAAACAAAAATAATACATAGGTATCTATAGTTCTACATAGCTGATCAGCACTATTCCAAAAGTTTGAAGCTTACCTCTGCTGGAGATCCAGGCTGCGCCAACACCGCTGCAGACCACGGCTTGTGGTTGCATTCTTGCCTACTCGCTTCCTGGCGATAGTCACAATAACTGGCTGTGACCGCTCCATTCATTTCGATATAGGGGCAAATGGCGTGGGCAAAGCCAGTCATCATCGTGACATGAGAAGAGGAATGCTCAGCTCTGGGATAGTAGAAAGGAGACTGCAGATGGCGTAAACTTCAAACAACCGTCCCTGTGCAATTCAGCTGCACAGGACTATAGGCTCGATTCAGAGACACATTCGTCCGGACTTCCGTAGCTGTCTGTGAAAGTTTTGGTGGGTGTTTGTCATTTTTTGGCTTTTTTTCGTATATTTTCCACTCGTACGAACGTTCGAGAACATGCGTATATGCTCTTTCGATAATGGTGCCAAAATCGGAAGATTTTCGTTACTTCGGGAGCTTTTTCCCACCAAATCGGAAATGTTTCGTCCGTTCAGAATTTTTTCGTTATTGCAATGGGCTTGCGATTAATTCAGAGAGCTGATTGCCGATGGTCCCACACCTCATAAATTCGTTTCAGGGCAAAAACATTCCCGGCACCTTTTTGACTACGGGAGCGCGAGCCAGCCATGGACGAGGCTACTGCCTTTGAGGAGCATGAGGATCTGCAACTCATGGGCATTGAGATCGTCCGGAGGGCACAGACCAGATTGCACCGGCGGCGACGCATGGACATCAATAGCATGCATGACACTGAGCTGTTCGAGCTGACCAGGCTTAATCGCGCTTTCCTCCATAAATTATATAGTGAGCTGCGGCCATGGTTAGCCCGCACCACAAGGAAGGGGCAAGCAATTTCAGGTATGACCAAGATGCTTGGCTGCCTGCAATTTTTGGCGAACGGCTCGTTCCAGAGGCTGGGTGCCCTCTCCGTGGGGATTTCACAGCCTACGCTGAGCCGCGCGCTATCCCAATTTTTGGAAGGCATGGCTACCATAACTCGGAAATATATTTGTTTCCCTGAGGATATGGTAGCCAGAAACGCCATTAAGCTGGCATTTTTTAATATCGCCGACATGCCCAATGTCATGGGTGCTATTGACTGCACCCACGTTGCCCTCGTCCCTCCGTCAAGCGACGAGTATATATACAGGCAAGTTTTGGCTTCCATTGTCTCTAAATATTTGTGTGTCCCTTCTTTGCTCAATCACATTATTCGTTTGGTTCATTGCCAATAGTCCCTCCTTTCCTGCAAAGCTTCCTTGTGACTAATCTCGCCATTTGTAGTAACTTTCATTGCCAATAGTCCCTCCTTTCCTGCAAAGTTTCCTTGTGACTAATCTCGCCATTTGTAGTAACTTTCATTGCCAATAGTCCCTCCTTTCCTGCAAAGCTTCCTTGTGACTAATCTCGCCATTTGTAGTAACTTTCATTGCCAATAGTCCCTCCTTTCCTGCAAAGTTTCCTTGTGACTAATCTCGCCATTTGTAGTAACTTTCATTGCCAATAGTCCCTCCTTTCCTGCAAAGTTTCCTTGTGACTAATCTCGCCATTTGTAGTAACTTTCATTGCCAATAGTCCCTCCTTTCCTGCAAAGCTTCCTTGTGACTAATCTCGCCATTTGTAGTAACTTTCATTGCCAATAGTCCCTCCTTTCCTGCAAAGCTTCCTTGTGACTAATCTCGCCATTTGTAGTAACTTTCATTGCCAATAGTCCCTCCTTTCCTGCAAAGTTTCCTTGTGACTAATCTCGCCATTTGTAGTAACTTTCATTGCCAATAGTCCCTCCTTTCCTGAAAAGCTTCCTTGTGACTAATCTGGCCATTTGTAGTAACTTTCATTGCCAATAGTCCCTCCTTTTGTTTAGTCCCTCTAGGTTAATATACACTCAGATTTTACATCTTCACTCATTGCAATCACTCCCTCCTTGCTAATGCTCCCTCCTTGCCAAGAGTGTATGTGCACCAACGGCCCTTATTTATAAATTAGTCCCAAAGTTAGTTATTTCAAAGTAAAACATTTGTAAGTGTCCTTTTAATAGAACAAGTAAGACTGTCAAGGCTTAAACAGTGTTCTTCTTTTACATGTTACATTTTGACATAGGCTGTTTGAAGTGTGCGTTGGATTTGTTTACTAAACGTAATTTTTGGGTGGTTTCTGTTTCCTTTTTCACCAGAAATCGCAAAATGGGCCATTCGCTGAATGTGCAAGCGGTGGTGGCCCAGGACCTGCGCTTTCTGAGCGTCCTGGCAGGCTACCCTGGCTCAGCCCATGATGCGTATATCCTGCGCAGATCTGGATTATTCCGCCGGTTTGAGTCAGGGGAATTTGCGGGTGCATGGCTCCTTGGTAAGTTGGCTCAAATTATCGCTTTGGATTCTATATGTATGGCCAAGTTTGATGTTGGATTTACCTTTCAGAAACGCTGCCTTGCCCCTCACCTTGTGAACATGTGTAAGCACACTGGAACCATTAGCTTAGACAAACTCCATTTGCTGCAAAATTGTTTTGCCTGCATTGTTTTAATTAATAAGTGTAATGTGAGGCCAAGTCTGAAACAGCCTTCGAAACCATTTTCTTTCTAAATCTGTAATTGACTTTACCAGAGAGTCAGCGCCATCTTTGCTTCCATGCATTTAACTTACTGAGTAGAGGTGAGCGGGATAAAGTGCAGGGGCAGGCTTACACCGGTTTGGGAGTAAGGCAAGAATTCTAAAGGGGCAGCTCAAGTTAGACCATACTACATTGTTCTGCAGCACAGGCAGGAAACAATATCTGCTAACAGTCTGCCTGAATGCCCAACATCCCCAGTATTATTTGCCTACTTTGGACCCACATCTATCACATATGTTTAATTCTTGTTTTAGCATCTGCAATCTGTATGCTCATGTTTGTGTGACAATGTCACATACCTCTTTTATTTTTATTGCAGTAGTAATGTTGCGTGGCAATGTATGATTTCCTGTTATTAATTTTTTTGGTTTTTTTTGGGTTATTTAGGAGATTTGGGCTATCCACTACTGCCGTGGCTCATGACTCCGGTCCTCCGGCCACAAACTCCAGCACAAGAGGCCTATAACCGTGCACATCGAAAGACCAGGGCAGTGGTGGAGAGGGCCTTTGGACTCCTCAAGACCCGGTTTCGGTGCTTGGACCACACTGGGGGCTCCCTGCAGTATGACCCGAAAAAGGTCATTGACATCATAATGGCATGTGCCGCGCTCCATAATTTAGCCATTATGCAAAGGGTCCCCCGATATCTGGATTGCCCACCCTCTCCACCCTCCGATGAGGCAGACGACGCCTATGTGGGCCAGCCAAGTGCGTCTGGGCAAGCCGTGCGGGCAAATTTAATAGCCACACATTTTTCCTAATTTATTTTTTTTTTTTTTTTTGGTTTTAAAAAATTTTGGCTATGTTTAATTTCATTATGAAGTAAACAATAATGAATTTGTGCAACCCAAAAAATAAAATATGTTGGAGTATTTATTTGGAGACCTTGGTTCTTGTTTGTTTTCGTCCCAACTTGAACTCATCTTTCTATATCAAAACACCACACACATGAGCTTGTTCAAAACAAAATGTTTACTACTTAGTAAAAGGTATATGTGAGCCAAACAGAATCGGAGGTGAGTGCCCCTCACATACTTTGGGACCACACCTGTACATGCAATTATGTTCAATACATTTGTACACAAAATAAATAGCACAAAATGAATCCCTCTCCTGCTTGGCCACATTTTCCACCGACACAGGTCGAAAGCAATCCTAGCTATGCCACATCTACACCTGTAAGTCAGTGGGCCACCCAAACAAGAACACCCAGTCCCAATCCAAATCCAGTACAATCACAGCCAGGGTCCAAGGTCTTTGATGTTGAGGCCAGAATGTCACCCAATCATGCCGCCAAACATGAGGAGCCACCACAAATGTTATTGTGGCCAGGGCAGGCGCGCAACACCTTAAGTGGCCGATTCACTGAGTCTGGGACTCTGGCATTGGCTACTGGGCTACCTCAGGCCTTGAATGAGCTATATGGTGGATAATCAAAAGCAACCGAGCAAGAACAGCGCCAAATGTGTGATTTTTAGCCCTCACCAGACAAGTCAATCCAGTGGGTAGGTTTTGCAAAGATATGGACCAGATTCATGCCTAACACACCTTAATATGTGTGATGCCCATAGAACCCAGGTTGTGGCCCTGTGTGGGGGGGGGGCCATAACATGGGCCTGTGTGGCATTCAGAATCTGCAACTGTTCCAAAATGTGTCTTTGGTTAGTGTGCATTTCGGCCATGCCTGACCTAATTTCTGAAGTCAAGTTGGCCATGTGGCTGTTATGGGTCCTCAATTCAGTCAGCACGGCACTGAAGGTAGTATTTAGGGACTCTAATTGGCCCCTAATATGCTCCTGATTTTGTTGGTTTTGGCGCCGAAAAAGGCGCCTCTCATGGTGCCATGCTGACTCCATCATCTGCACGCCCCTCCCCTGGGAAACTGGGCGACGTTGCTGAGTACGCCGCCCAATTCCCCGGGTTGTGGGGCGTGCAGATGATGTGGCTCGAGGACCCCCAACAGCCACAGGTCTGCTCGCCAAATCCTCAGCAGCAGATCTGAAACTGGGGACTGGAGGGTCAGTCTCTGCATGCTGCCCACGATGTGCAGGCAGCATGCAGCCAGCTTCACTCTGCTGCTGTGGATTTGGCGGAGACACATTTTGGGACAGTTGCAGATTCTGTCCCAGGGGAAGATCTTCAGAATCTCCTATGAAGCTTCCATCTTCCTCCTGCTCCTGGATTTGCTCCATCAGTGTGTGGCTCTGTTGGGGACATGTAAAAAAAAACAGGTTCAGTGTGTGGAATACCTATAAAAACCACACAAGCCAAACATGGCAAGCTACATGCATACACAACACCCTCAAAATACACTTACCGTAGACATCGGATCCTGGGTCCTATGCAGCGCGGAAGAAGACGGACGCGGTAACATGGCAGAGGAGTCCCCACTAGCTGAGGGATGATGCTGGCCTGGTTTGGAAGAAAAACAGCGATTAATACACACAACTATGCATAGTTTATGATTAAGAACACATATGCTAATCCAAGAAACGTGGCAAAGCAGTAAGGGCCCCTCCCACAACGTGGCCACTTGGCATTCGCTAGGAATCCCATTACATTAGTGCATGGATTGTTAAACCAGACTAGACACATCACGTGTCTCAAACCAAACATGCAAAGAATGGCTGATGTGTGAGTTGCAACATCCCTTTAAGGGGAGGAAGTTAACACACTAAGGTGGGAAAAAGCACTTACAATATGATTCTGGTGGGGCACATTTGTATGGCATAAACCCTTCCTAGAAAACCATCTTAATCAGTTGTGCAACTAAACCAGCTCCAAACAAATTGACCAACAGGCAAAGATGTTATTGTGGCGTGTGCTTCTCAATTAATACATAGCACCCATTCCTTTTTGACACTTCTAAGTGACATATTTGTCACACATTTCATTAAACATCATGTATGTGGATGTCAATTTGCACATTACCAGGCCACACCCATGACACTCCCTAGTCAAAGTGAGCACTCCTAACAAACCCACCCCCTACAGCCATGTGCTTAGCTAGCCCTTGCTCCCACCCCCTAGAGCCATGTGCTTAGCTAGCCCTTGCTCCCACCCCCTAGAGCCATGTGCTTAGCTAGCCCTTGCTCCCACCCCCTAGAGCCATGTGCTTAGCTAGCCCTTGCTCCCACCCCCTAGAGCCATGTGCTTAGCTAGCCCTTGCTCCCACCCCCTACAGCCATGTGCTTAGCTAGCCCTTGCTCCCACCCCCTACAGCCATGTGCTTAGCTAGCCCTTGCTCCCACCCCCTACAGCCATGTGCTTAGCTAGCCCTTGCTCCCACCCCCTACAGCCATGTGCTTAGCTAGCCCTTGCTCCCACCCCCTACAGCCATGTGCTTAGCTAGCCCTTGCTCCCACCCCCTACAGCCATGTGCTTAGCTAGCCCTTGCTCCCACCCCCTACAGCCATGTGCTTAGCTAGCCCTTGCTCCCACCCCCTACAGCCATGTGCTTAGCTAGCCCTTGCTCCCACCCCCTACAGCCATGTGCTTAGCTAGCCCTTGCTCCCACCCCCTACAGCCATGTGCTTAGCTAGCCCTTGCTCCCACCCCCTACAGCCATGTGCTTAGCTAGCCCTTGCTCCCACCCCCTACAGCCATGTGCTTAGCTAGCCCTTGCTCCCACCCCCTACAGCCATGTGCTTAGCTAGCCCTTGCTCCCACCCCCTACAGCCATGTGCTTAGCTAGCCCTTGCTCCCACCCCCTACAGCCATGTGCTTAGCTAGCCCTTGCTCCCACCCCCTACAGCCATGTGCTTAGCTAGCCCTTGCTCCCACCCCCTACAGCCATGTGCTTAGCTAGCCCGTGCTGCGTATGTGTATGTTTCTATACATTTGTGTGGTCATTCAGACATTACTAACCTGCAGGAATTGGTGGGTTGTCGGTGTCCTGCTGGCCTGAGTGTCCCTCTAAGGCCACGGGATGTAATAAGGACAGCACCATCTCCTCAGCCGGTGTAAAGCGCATTTTGGTTGGGAAACCTCCGCCAGTTGTTTCGCTGAAAAACATAGTAAGCATAATTAAGCGCACTGATGGACAGACAAGAATAATAAAAACCCAAACCTTAGCTATGTACCTGTGCATCCGCCGTAGATTTTCTTTCTTCCGCACTGCATATTTCAGGTCCGAAATCTTCCGTTGAATCTGGTCCATATCTTTACGTTCCTCACCCGCTGCATTGACTTGCCTGGTGAGTTGTTCAAAAATCTCGGTTTTGCGCTGTTTACTGGTGTGTTTTGATCTTCTACCATATAGCTCATCAAAATGTAAGGTGAGACCAGTAGCCAATGCCAGAGTTTGGGACTCAGCAAAACGGCCACCCAAGTGTCCTCTGCGCAAGTTGCGCCCTCTTCGGGGTGGTTGTGGCTCCTCACTGCTTGGTTGCAAATGGGGTGACATTCTGGCCTGGGGGGATGGAGGAGACCTCAAGGACTGGAGGCTGGCTGTTGATCTTACTGGACTTGGGAAGGGACTGGGTGTTCTTGGCTGGGTGGACCCTGAAGTTGCAGGTGTAGATGTGGCATAGGGTGAATGCATGCCAACCTGTGCCGGAGGATAATGTGGGCGAGCAAGAGAGGGTGTTGGCGACCTTGAGCTGCTGCTGTGGCTCTGTGGGGCCTTGGAGGTGGTTGGCTGGGTCTGTGGGCCCTTGGAGGTGGTCGGCTGGGGCTGTGGGCCCTTGGAGGTGGTCGGCTGGGTCTGTGGGGCCTTGGAGGTGGGTTGCTTGGCCTTCGTTTTTGAGCCACGTGCGGGGGGGGAGGGGGCCGTTGGCCTTTGGCGGGTTTTCGGGCTTCTGGAGCGTGTCCTGGTTTGGCCCCTGCGGCGCCTTGGGCCCCTGCTGCGGCTTCTGGACCGGGAGGTGGTTCGGCCCCTGCGGCGCCTTGGGCCCCTGCTGCGGCTTCTGGACCGGGAGGTGGTTCGGCCCCTGCTGCGCCTTGGGCCCCTGCTGCGGCTTCTGGACCGGGAGGTGGTTCGGCCCCTGCGGCGCCTTGGGCCCCTGCTGCGGCTTCTGGACCGGGAGGTGGTTCGGCCCCTGCTGCGCCTTGGGCCCCTGCTGCGGCTTCTGGACCGGGAGGTGGTTCGGCCCCTGCGGCGCCTTGGGCCCCTGCTGCGGCTTGTGGACCGGGAGGTGGTTCGGCCCCTGCTGCGGCTTCTGGCCCGGTGTTTTTGGCCTTTGCCTATGGCCTTGGTGCCACGTGGGGGGGGTGATGTGGGGCAGGGTGGGGTGGGGCTTCGTCCCCTCTTACCCATCTGTGGGCCAGGAGTTTTAGCAGCCTTGGTTACCTTGCCCCTTGGTTGTGGTGGTGCTGCAACCTCCTTTTTTGCCGCAGCCTTGGTGGTAGCCCTTAGTCGGGCTTTAGGCTCTTGCGACCGTGTTTGCGGACCCACGCCCTGCTCAGCCTGCTTGCTCTGCTTCTTAGCTGGAAGTTGTCTTTTTGGTGCCATTTTGTGTGGACTCTCAAAGAGAATGAGCTGTGTGTGCAGGGACCTTTAAATAAGGTCTCCGGCGTGTGACGCCTACGCGTTCGCTTACGCGCACGTCCGGCCGTTCGCACGGCCGTGCGAAACCCGGAAACCGCTGGGGCCGTGCTTATCTGCTGCCTAGAAGAAGAAGAAAGATGGCGCCCACTATCTTCACCCGCCAACAAGAAGAGATAATCATGCTTGTAAGTGTCTTTTAACGACTTTGCTTGGATTGTTAATTGTTGCTCTACATGTTAAGGATGCGCTAAAAGTTATATTTTTGTTAAAGCTTTGGTTGGACTACATGCACAACCAAGCGCACACCACACACGTGCCAAACGACAGTGCTGCCATATTTGAAAGTTAACTTAGGCTAAAAGTGTGTGTGTGTATGTGTTCATGTGATTGAACCAAATAATGTATTGTTGCCTCTTCTACATATGCATTTCTGAGTTCTTGCTATGTTTGTTTTTTGTTTTGCAGACCATGCTGGAGCGCAGGTACGACTACCTGCCCAACTCGTTTGCCAAACGAAACGTCGCCCTGGAGATCATCTCGGAGATACAACACCAGACCGACACCACCTTCACCCACACACAGATCATGCAGCATTGGTCGGACCTGAAGCGACTGCACATGCCCCGGGTGCGGAGGTTTTTTGCAATCCATTTCCCAAGTAAGTACATAGCGCTTGCATGCAAGATGTAACTAGGACAGATTTTAGGCCTTTTATTTAGAATGCCTTCTCTTTTGTAGTGTTGGAAATGGATTACAGAATTCGCCGCACCCGGCGGCGCCCAGGCCGACCAGTGCTGCATGATTCTGCAGCTGGGAGTGAAGGTGGTGGATCTCCAGGGCGACGGGCCGACCCCTCCTCTGTGGCCTCCTCAGACCAGCCCCTGGACCTTACCACAGAGGAGGGGCGGCACAGCGTGGGCAGGCAGTCGTACCCTGCCACGCATGCGGAATCCTCTGGTATGTCACTCTTCATGTCTACACCCAAACATCTAATTGCTAGCTCCTGATATCACCAAACTGAATCCTTTATTCTGTCTTTGTAGATGTTTCTGTTGCGGGTGAAGTAGTGGGTGAGGAGGCAGCAGATAGGAGCCCACAAGACCCTGGAGAAGGTGAGTGATGTGACCCAGACTTAGCTAAAAACATTTGAGGACTGCGGAATCAGACATCCAAACTAACCATTTGGCCCATGTTTCAACAGGCACTTCTTCACAGCAGAGCCAGGAACCAGGACCTCAGGGTGTTGTCCCCAACGAGCCATCTCTCGGCCACCAACCAAGTAAGTAGTCATGGCATTATAAAGATTTCTGTCTAAATTCCCATGAACCCCAAAACACATAATGCCCTAGTCAATGCCAATATAAGAGGGACCTGTGGCCACTGAATTAGCTTAATTAGTTGCCCAACTGTCCTGTGGCCACTGAATTAGCTTAATTAGTTGCCCAACTGTCCTGTGGCCACTGAATTAGCTTAATTAGTTGCCCAACTGTCCTGTGGCCACTGAATTAGCTTAATTAGTTGCCCAACTGTCCTGTGGCCACTGAATTAGCTTAATTAGTTGCCCAACTGTCCTGTGGCCACTGAATTAGCTTAATTAGTTGCCCAACTGTCCTGTGGCCACTGAATTAGCTTAATTAGTTGCCCAACTGTCCTGTGGCCACTGAATTAGCTTAATGACCTGTGGCCACTTCCTAACCTTAATTCCTGTCATTAATGACATCTGTGCATTATAGGTAATTTGTTTCTTAAAATACATTAAATCCACAGGTGAGAAACATGTATTGTTCTCCGAATAATTTGTTTTTCTGTTTTTTTGGCAGGGACCACAAGACAGCGACTTGCTGATATGAATCGGAGGGTCCTTGAGTTGGTGGCCGATCTGCAGGCGATGCGGGACACGTTGGGGACAACAGAAGAGGAAGACTAGTGTCCTGGTTCCTGGCCCTGTAGATTTGTAAATAGTTTTATTTGTAGATAGTTTTATTGGTTAAACACCAAAGTTTTTTGTATATAGTTTTAATTTTTTCAAAAAAGTTTTTATTGTATATAGTTTTTAAAGTTTTTTATCAAAAATTAGTGTATATATTTTTAATAACCATCAAAAAATTTGTATATAGTTTTTAATTTTTTAGGGCCAAAGTTGGGCCAAAAATTTTTACACCAAATGGCAATTGCCCAATAAATAAAAAAAAAAAAAAAAACATGTTGTCCCATTTATTTGCACACATACATTTAACAAAAACAAGGGGCCAATGACATATTTGAAAATCAAGATTGTGATGTCCATGAAGTGATTTGGGTAAGTTTTAGGGTGTGAAAATGGAAGAAGAAACAAGGCGCTAAGTGATTTGGGTAAGTTTTAGGGACCTAAAATGGAAGAAGAAACAAAGCGCTAAGTGATTTGGGTAAGTTTTAGGGTGTGAAAATGGAAGAAGAAACAAGGCGCTAAGTGATTTGGGTAAGTTTTAGGGACCTAAAATGGAAGAAGAAACAAAGCGCTAAGTGATTTGGGTAAGTTTTAGGGTGTGAAAATGGAAGAAGAAACAAGGCGCTAAGTGATTTGGGTAAGTTTTAGGGTGTGAAAATGGAAGAAGAAACAAGGCGCTAAGTGATTTGGGTAAGTTTTAGGGTGTGAAAATGGAAGAAGAAACAAGGCGCTAAGTGATTTGGGTAAGTTTTAGGGTGTGAAAATGGAAGAAGAAACAAAGCGCTAAGTGATTTGGGTAAGTTTTAGGGTGTGAAAATGGAAGAAGAAACAAGGCGCTAAGTGATTTGGGTAAGTTTTAGGGTGTGAAAATGGAAGAAGAAACAAGGCGCTAAGTGATTTGGGTAAGTTTTAGGGTGTGAAAATGGAAGAAGAAACAAGGCGCTAAGTGATTTGGGTAAGTTTTAGGGTGTGAAAATGGAAGAAGAAACAAGGCGCTAAGTGATTTGGGTAAGTTTTAGGGACCTAAAATGGAAGAAGAAACAAAGCGCTAAGTGATTTGGGTAAGTTTTAGGGTGTGAAAATGGAAGAAGAAACAAGGCGCTAAGTGATTTGGGTAAGTTTTAGGGTGTGAAAATGGAAGAAGAAACAAGGCGCTAAGTGATTTGGGTAAGTTTTAGGGTGTGAAAATGGAAGAAGAAACAAAGCGCTAAGTGATTTGGGTAAGTTTTAGGGTGTGAAAATGGAAGAAGAAACAAGGCGCTAAGTGATTTGGGTAAGTTTTAGGGTGTGAAAATGGAAGAAGAAACAAGGCGCTAAGTGATTTGGGTAAGTTTTAGGGACCTAAAATGGAAGAAGAAACAAAGCGCTAAGTGATTTGGGTAAGTTTTAGGGTGTGAAAATGGAAGAAGAAACAAGGCGCTAAGTGATTTGGGTAAGTTTTAGGGTGTGAAAATGGAAGAAGAAACAAGGCGCTAAGTGATTTGGGTAAGTTTTAGGGTGTGAAAATGGAAGAAGAAACAAAGCGCTAAGTGATTTGGGTAAGTTTTAGGGTGTGAAAATGGAAGAAGAAACAAGGCGCTAAGTGATTTGGGTAAGTTTTAGGGTGTGAAAATGGAAGAAGAAACAAGGCGCTAAGTGATTTGGGTAAGTTTTAGGGTGTGAAAATGGAAGAAGAAACAAGGCGCTAAGTGATTTGGGTAAGTTTTAGGGTGTGAAAATGGAAGAAGAAACAAGGCGCTAAGTGATTTGGGTAAGTTTTAGGGTGTGAAAATGGAAGAAGAAACAAGGCGCTAAGTGATTTGGGTAAGTTTTAGGGACCTAAAATGGAAGAAGAAACAAAGCGCTAAGTGATTTGGGTAAGTTTTAGGGTGTGAAAATGGAAGAAGAAACAAGGCGCTAAGTGATTTGGGTAAGTTTTAGGGTGTGAAAATGGAAGAAGAAACAAGGCGCTAAGTGATTTGGGTAAGTTTTAGGGTGTGAAAATGGAAGAAGAAACAAAGCGCTAAGTGATTTGGGTAAGTTTTAGGGTGTGAAAATGGAAGAAGAAACAAGGCGCTAAGTGATTTGGGTAAGTTTTAGGGTGTGAAAATGGAAGAAGAAACAAGGCGCTAAGTGATTTGGGTAAGTTTTAGGGTGTGAAAATGGAAGAAGAACCAAGGCGCTAAGTGATTGGGGTAAGTTTTAGGGACCTAAAATGGAAGAAGAAACAAGGCGCTAAGTGATTTGGGTAAGTTTGAGGGTGTGAAAATGGAAGAAGAAACAAGGCGCTAAGTGATTTGGGTAAGTTTGAGGGTGTGAAAATGGAAGAAGAAACAAGGCGCTAAGTGATTTGGGTAAGTTTTAGGGACCTAAAATGGAAGAAGAACCAAGGCGCTAAGTGATTGGGGTAAGTTTTAGGGTGTGAAAATGGAAGAAGAAACAAGGCGCTAAGTGATTTGGGTAAGTTTTAGGGACCTAAAATGGAAGAAGAAACAAAGCGCTAAGTGATTTGGGTAAGTTTTAGGGTGTGAAAATGGAAGAAGAAACAAGGCGCTAAGTGATTTGGGTAAGTTTTAGGGTGTGAAAATGGAAGAAGAAACAAGGCGCTAAGTGATTTGGGTAAGTTTTAGGGTGTGAAAATGGAAGAAGAAACAAGGCGCTAAGTGATTTGGGTAAGTTTTAGGGTGTGAAAATGGAAGAAGAAACAAGGCGCTAAGTGATTTGGGTAAGTTTTAGGGTGTGAAAATGGAAGAAGAAACAAGGCGCTAAGTGATTTGGGTAAGTTTTAGGGTGTGAAAATGGAAGAAGAAACAAGGCGCTAAGTGATTTGGGTAAGTTTTAGGGTGTGAAAATGGAAGAAGAAACAAGGCGCTAAGTGATTTGGGTAAGTTTTAGGGACCTAAAATGGAAGAAGAAACAAGGCGCTAAGTGATTTGGGTAAGTTTTAGGGACCGCAAGGGAAAAGGCAGGATAGCGCGAAGTGGTTAGGGTGAGCTTTAAGGGACCTCAAGGGAAAAGGCAGGATAGCGCGAAGTGGTTAGGGTGAGCTTTAAGGGACCTCAAGGGAAAAGGCAGGATAGCGCGAAGTGGTTAGGGTGAGCTTTAAGGGACCTCAAGGGAAAAGGCAGGATAGCGCGAAGTGGTTAGGGTGAGCTTTAAGGGACCTCAAGGGAAAAGGCAGGATAGCGCGAAGTGGTTAGGGTGAGCTTTAAGGGACCTCAAGGGAAAAGGCAGGATAGCGCGAAGTGGTTAGGGTGAGCTTTAAGGGACCTCAAGGGAAAAGGCAGGATAGCGCGAAGTGGTTAGGGTGAGCTTTAAGGGACCTCAAGGGAAAAGGCAGGATAGCGCGAAGTGGTTAGGGTGAGCTTTAAGGGACCTCAAGGGAAAAGGCAGGATAGCGCGAAGTGGTTAGGGTGAGCTTTAAGGGACCTCAAGGGAAAAGGCAGGATAGCGCGAAGTGGTTAGGGTGAGTTTAGTGATGGAAGTGAAATTATGTAGGCGAGCACTTTAATGAGAGAAGTTTGTAGTGCGCAGGCGCAATATCGTAAGAATTTCGTCTGGCCAGATATTTTAGGAAAAAATGAAGCAGGATGTAGCGGGAAAATGATAGGATTCGTGTGAGGATACGATGGGAAAAGGGCAAAAACGAAAGGCTACGTTGGTAGTTGTGAAAAATGAATCTGAACATTTTCGAAGGAAAATGACAGCCTCGTCTGCGTACTCTGGCATACGAGCACACGGACGCGCTACGGAAGGTTTACGAAGCATGCATAGAATCGCTCGAACGTTCATGCGAGAGCGGGAAATTTTGAAAATCTTACGACGTCGGCACCAAAGCGAAAGTTTTTTTGTGTCTCTCTGAATCGAGCCTTATGGGTGAGTATATGTTTTTTATCGTTTTTGCCCGGACTAACTCCCCTCCTGCCCAAGTACCTGGGGCGATGCTGCCAGCTGAGCGGTGGACATGGCTTTTTTTTAATGATTTTTCCACTGACAAAGTAATGCCCTCCTATGCAAACCTGTAATCTAGGATGGTAGGATCACACCATCACTTCTGTCTACCACAGTCATTTCCTCGCTTCTCTAGGTAACTATGCTAAAAGAGTAGCAATCCTAAAATCCCCTGAAGGCCAACATTACCATACCGTATAGCAAACCCACCTCTGATCACACCATACAACATGCCAGTTCTCACCCTTATCCCCTCATACGTGGCATCGGTAGCATACGTAGCATGAGTCACTACACCCGGTATTAGATGGAATTGTTATAATGACAAGGATTCTGAATTTGAAGCTAAAGCCCTACGACAAGGGGTGCTCAACTATTTGAAGAGCCAAGGCCATATAAGTTATATGAAAACTGGTCGTGGGCCACAATAAATAGGTTCAAAATTTCACATTTTTCATTCTAAATAGCATAACAAAGATTGTCTACACCCATTGACCCATTGTTTTTACTTCTCGGTCCTTCCACTATCCACCCCACCACATTTATATCTAACAATCCCCACATGCTGCCAATACACATGTTGATTGCCCCACCTCTCCAAATATATGGCTCCCATATTTATAGCCCACCCCCCCATTAATCCCAAATTGTAACCCCAATACTCAACCCATCTAAATGTCTATCAGCACTAAACATATAATTAAATATATATATAAACAAACATATTATTATCTTGTTATAGTGCTACAACATAGGCTGCAAGCACAGAAATACAGGGATAAATATTTATGCTTGGCATACCAGAGAGCCACAGACAAACCCAGATGACCCCAACAACTTGAACAGATTAATTCTTAAAAAAAGCTGGCACCTATTGCTGCAGGACAATACAGTGAAACACCGTTGCCTGTTGCCTTAGACATTTTCTTACAGTGGTTAATAAGGGGGCCAACTGGTCCCCAGTTACTTTGACCCTCAGTTCTAAGAGACATTGTCGGCTCATGGGCCTCATCACCCCAAATATAATAAATCTGGTGAACTGCCAGTGTTTAGCCATTGATGTAGGAAAATATTGCAACTGCTCAAAACAAATCATAGAACACAACAATAACAGTAGAAACCTACATAGCCCTCTTTCCAGAAACGTATGGTTACCACACAATACTTGCTCTAATCCATCTTTCCACCTCTAGTTTTCAATTTGTGCATCTTCCTTCTTTTCACCTCCCTTCGACAGTGATTTTGCTTTACTGTGTAAATGGGACTCAAAGATCTGACTGGGTAGGCCAGGAACCCAACTACACTTATATCCCCTGGGACATCCCTGGGATTCCATATAAATCATCACTCTTGTGAGACGCCGCATGCCCATACTTAAACCGGACCAACAGCCTGGCACAGTTGGAAAAGATAGGTAGTGGCCATTTTGAAGCTTCCTCTCCCAGCATCTCAGCACTTCCTGTTTGCAGGCTGCCTGCAAATGCATGAGCCGCCATTTTATCTTTTTTGTCTGTTGGTCCGCTTTAAGTCTGGAGCACCAAGATAGTAGCCCAGAAGAAAGGTGGGGCACTTTTTAAGGAAAAAAGAAAAAAATGGACTGAACAATTTCTTTTCAACAATGCCATTTTTCGGCAAGGTCCATACACTTTTTTCCCAGAATAATACCAGCATTTGGGATGGTCCAGACTGAACTGAATTCACAATATTTGAGTCAAATTTAAACTGAAAGAAGTGGAACATTTAGAGGCCGATTCATCAATAGCGCCAGGTAGCGACAGATGAGCGACTGTAGCGTGATTTTTTCAGCGCCAGCCAGTATTCGCTGTGCTTGGCCGGCATTAGCTTGATGACAGCGACTCAGTCGGTGTGCGGTAATGTTGAATACGGGCTGGGGGGTCGCTGTTTCACAGGTTCAGCGTTGTATGTGAGCGCCTGACAACGAATGGCCAGAGCGAAAGGCTAGCTTCATATTCATCAACAAATCACGCTCCGAATGTGCTGTCGCTGTCCATTCCTTGTTTAAACCCCAGAGCGCTGGCGGCGATCTGTATTAACTAGTTTTTAAC
Organism: Gastrophryne carolinensis; assembly: GCA_027917425.1. Taxonomy (NCBI): domain Eukaryota; kingdom Metazoa; phylum Chordata; class Amphibia; order Anura; family Microhylidae; genus Gastrophryne; species Gastrophryne carolinensis. The sequence continues at coordinate 280,905,925 of CM051235.1, forward strand.
CCCTAAACAACCATATTTTTTGAATGTAACATTATACATGTTTTTAGAATCATTTTGTAATATGAATACATTAATCTCAGACCTGTTAGATCAATTCTGCACATATTTTTTTTTTGACTTAAAAATAAATCCTAACATTGCAGAAGTGTTCTCCGATTTTTTGACATTAAAAAAAAAAAAAAAAATTATTACCAATTAATTATGAATAATTATAGATTGCTCCATTGAACATCGCCAGGGAGCGACAGCTCATACCTGGCGCTGTGAGGGAATTTGCAGCGGCGCTGTTCGGTCCAGGCGGCTTCATGATGAATGCCGCGCTAGCCGTCGCTCTCGCCGGCGCTAGCCTCATTTTGCTTGATAAATGCGTCATTGTGACCGCCGCCGGGCGTACTTGAGTCGGTAGTCGCCGTTAGCTGCCGCTACCTGGCGCTCGTCAGACACTACCTGGCGCTATCACTTGATGAATAAGGGCCTAAGTCTCCTGAATAGCAGACAAAATAACAGCAGCAAACTGAGCCTTTTCAAATGTGTTTGGATTCCTTATGGCTGTTATTAGTTTGTAACTAAAATAAAATACCCCATTAAAAATAATTTTCACCTCAACTTTACTGTGTACTGTGCTCTCACAGCATCTCTAAACTACTTTAGTGTGCTACATCCCTCATTACAGCCAGTGAGCAACATCTTTCATTACAGCCAGTGACCGGCATCCGTCATTACATGCAGTGTGTGGCACTCCCCATTACAGGAAGTAGGTGGCATCCTTTATTACAGGCAGTGTATGGAATCCCTCATTACAGGCAGTATGCAGCACTCCCCATTAGAGCCAGTATGCGGCATCCCTCATTACAGCCAGAAAGCGGCATCCCTCATTACAGACAGTATGCTGCATTGCCCATTACAGGCAGTATGCAGCATCCCTCATTACAGACAGTGAGTGACATCCCCTCATTGCAGGCAGTGTGCAGGCATCCCCAATACAGGCAGTGAGCAGGCATCCCCAATACAGGCAGTGTGCAGGCATCCCCAATGCAGGCAGTGTGCGGGCATCCCCAATACAGGCAGTGTGCGGGCATCCCCAATACAGGCAGTGTGCAGGCATCCCCAATACAGGCAGTGTGCAGGCATCCCCAATGCAGGCAGTGTGCGGGCATCCCCAATACAAGCAGTGTGCAGGCATCCATAATGCAGGCAGCGAGCAGGCATCCCCAATACACGCAGTGTGCTGGCATCCCCAATACAGGCAGTGTGCTGGCATCCCCAATACAGGCAGTGTGCAGGCATCCCCAATACAGGCAGTGTGCAGGCATCCCCAATACAGGCAGTGTGCAGGCATCCCCAATACAGGCAGTGTGCAGGCATCCCCAATGCAGGCAGTGTGCAGGCATCCCCAATACAGGCAGTGTGCTGGCATCCCCAATACAGGCAGTGTGCAGGCATCCCCAATACAGGCAGTGTGCTGGCATCCCCAATACAGGCAGTGTGCAGGCATCCCCAATACAGGCAGTGTGCAGGCATCCATAATGCAGGCAGTGAGCAGGCATCCCCAATACACGCAGTGTGCAGGCATCCCCAATACAGGCAGTGTGCAGGCATCCCCAATACAGGCAGTGAGCAGGCATCCCCAATACAGGCAGTGTGCTGGCATCCCCAATACAGGCAGTGTGCTGGCATCCCCAATACAGGCAGTGTGCAGGCATCCCCAATACAGGCAGTGTGCTGGCATCCCCAATACAGGCAGTGTGCAGGCATCCCCAATACAGGCAGTGAGCAGGCATCCCCAATACAGGCAGTGTGCTGGCATCCCCAATACAGGCAGTGTGCTGGCATCCCCAATACAGGCAGTGTGCAGGCATCCCCAATACAGGCAGTGTGCTGGCATCCCCAATACAGGCAGTGTGCAGGCATCCCCAATACAGGCAGTGTGCTGGCATCCCCAATACAGGCAGTGAGCAGGCATCCCCAATACAGACAGTGTGCTGGCATCCCCAATACAGTGTGCAGGCATCCCCAATACAGGCAGTGTGCTGGCATCCCCAATACAGGCAGTGTGCGGGCATCCCCAATACAGTGTGCAGGCATCCCCAATACAGGCAGTGAGCAGGCATCCCCAATACAGGCAGTGTGCTGGCATCCCCAATACAGGCAGTGTGCAGGCATCCCCAATACAGGCAGTGAGCAGGCATCCCCAATACAGGCAGTGTGCTGGCATCCCCAATACAGGCAGTGAGCAGGCATCCCCAATACAGGCAGTGAGCAGGCATCCCCAATACAGGCAGTGTGCGGGCATCCCCAATACAGGCAGTCAGTTGGCATCCACAATACAGGCAGTGTGCTGCATCCCTCATTACAGACAGTGACATCCCCTCATTACAGGCAGTGTGCTGGCATCCCCAATACAGGCAGTGTGCTGGCATCCCCAATACAGGCAGTGTGCTGGCATCCCCAATACAGGCAGTGTGCAGGCATCCCCAATACAGGCAGTGTGCTGGCATCCCCAATACAGGCAGTGTGCAGGCATCCCCAATACAGGCAGTGTGCTGGCATCCCCAATACAGGCAGTGTGCAGGCATCCCCAATACAGGCAGTGAGCAGGCATCCCCAATACAGGCAGTGTGCTGGCATCCCCAATACAGGCAGTGTGCTGGCATCCCCAATACAGGCAGTGTGCAGGCATCCCCAATACAGGCAGTGTGCTGGCATCCCCAATACAGGCAGTGAGCAGGCATCCCCAATACAGACAGTGTGCTGGCATCCCCAATACAGTGTGCAGGCATCCCCAATACAGGCAGTGTGCTGGCATCCCCAATACAGGCAGTGAGCAGGCATCCCCAATACAGGCAGTGTGCTGGCATCCCCAATACAGGCAGTGTGCAGGCATCCCCAATACAGGCAGTGAGCAGGCATCCCCAATACAGGCAGTGTGCTGGCATCCCCAATACAGGCAGTGAGCAGGCATCCCCAATACAGGCAGTGAGCAGGCATCCCCAATACAGGCAGTGTGCGGGCATCCCCAATACAGGCAGTCAGTTGGCATCCACAATACAGGCAGTGTGCTGCATCCCTCATTACAGACAGTGACATCCCCTCATTACAGGCAGTGTGCTGGCATCCCCAATACAGGCAGTGTGCTGGCATCCCCAATACAGGCAGTGTGCTGGCATCCCCAATACAGGCAGTGTGCAGGCATCCCCAATACAGGCAGTGTGCTGGCATCCCCAATACAGGCAGTGAGCAGGCATCCCCAATACAGACAGTGTGCTGGCATCCCCAATACAGTGTGCAGGCATCCCCAATACAGGCAGTGTGCTGGCATCCCCAATACAGGCAGTGAGCAGGCATCCCCAATACAGGCAGTGTGCTGGCATCCCCAATACAGGCAGTGTGCAGGCATCCCCAATACAGGCAGTGAGCAGGCATCCCCAATACAGGCAGTGTGCTGGCATCCCCAATACAGGCAGTGAGCAGGCATCCCCAATACAGGCAGTGAGCAGGCATCCCCAATACAGGCAGTGTGCTGGCATCCCCAATACAGGCAGTCAGTTGGCATCCACAATACAGGCAGTGTGCTGCATCCCTCATTACAGACAGTGACATCCCCTCATTACAGGCAGTGTGCAGCATCCCTCATTACAGACAGTGAGTGGCATCCCCTCATTACAGGCAGTGTGCAGGCATCCCCAATACAGGCAGTGTGCAGGCATCCCCAATACAGGCAGTGTGCAGGCATCCCCAATACAGGCAGTGTGCTGGCATCCCCAATACAGGCAGTGTGTGTGGCATCCCCAATACAGGCAGCGAGTGGGCATCCCCAATACAGGCAGTGTGCAGGCATCCCCAATACAGGCAGTGTGCTGGCATCCCCAATACAGGCAGTGTGTGCAGGCATCCCCAATACAGGCAGCGAGTGGGCATCCCCAATACAGGCAGTGTGCAGGCATCCCCAATACAGGCAGTGTGCAGGCATCCCCAATACAGGCAGTCAGTTGGCATCCCCAATACAGGCAGTGTGCTGCATCCCTCATTACAGACAGTGACATCCCCTCATTACAGGCAGTGTGCAGCATCCCTCATTACAGCCAGTGACGGCATCCCCTCATTACAGGCAGTGTGCAGCATCCCTCATTACAGACAGTGAGTGGCATCCCCTCATTACAGGCAGTGTGCTGCATCTCTCATTACAGCCAGTGACGGCATCCCTCCACACATACACACACACACACACACACACAGACACACAGGCACAGAGACACATGCACGCACACACACGCTGACACACAGGAACAGAGACACATACACACACGCACACACACAGGCTCCTGTGGCAGATTTCCTTGCTTCAATGGGTGGGTGTGGCCTATATACGGGCTGTGACTGTGATTGGATGCCAGCCATTAACAGGCTATACCCAACCGCACTTAGGCCACGCAAAGTATTTCAGTAGTTAAATTTTCCCACTTTTTTATGGAGTATTACATGCCATTTTCCAGTGGTCTCAAGAAACATCCTACTACCAGCAAATGGCTCTTCAGGACGGTAAAGGTCCTCTTTAAAGAGAAACTTTACTGTATGTATGCCACATGGTGCTAGGTACCAATTTGTCTGCCAGCAATGATGTAATCCCGCGTCAGCAGCTTTTTGACTCAGAACATCCTATCAGCACCTTGTCTGCAGCATGTTTCATGCTTTTATCATGGCTCCTGGTGGCCTTGAGTAGTAAGCTTGAGAACTACCATTAGTACTAGTGCTACTGATTAGGAAGGGTTGATCTGTCTAGTATTTTCGATACAACCTGTTGCCCCTTTGCAACAGTGTAACAACAGGCAGCTATGGGGGTTATTTAAGAATGGCTAGCGCCAGGTAGTGCGTCGTAGTGGCAAGTAGCGTCTGGTGAATGCTGGGCGCTGTACGCAAAACCACATTTAAAAAAAGCAAATCTGGTGAGCGACTCTAACAGCGCCATGTAACGTCACATGTATTACCAGAGGCAGCTCAGCGTATAGCGCCAGCGCTCCGCCCATACATTTCAATGGGCTTTCACTTGTTTGTGTTTAAATAGCGTGTTTGGCATTTTTTTTTTCTCAAATCATTGTGTGACCTCTCCTGGCTGCAAACAAACACTTTTATACATTTTTTTTACTTTTTATATTTTTATGCAGAATTCTATTTACAGGTCTGGCACTAAAGTGTTATTGTCCCAGTGTTAAAACAATGTAATTCCATGTGTTTTCGCTTTGTTACTGGTAGATATGTGTTCAAAGACAGACTTTAATCACACAGCATTTGGTGCTTTATGCTAGAGCGCCCAGCTTTAGAGCGCTGTATGTGTGTAGTTTCTTCTTAAATATGGTGTGGAGCGCCGAGTGCGGACGCTACCTCTCACTCGCTGCAGCGTTATACTGTTGTTAGAGCCCCCAACACACATCATATTCACCAATGCCGGCCAGGTTACTACAGCGACTACAACGCTAGGTTACAGCGCCCAATATCCTCCTACAGCGTCTAGGTCGCTCTAAGCGCCACTATACAGATGCTCATTTGGCAATACGTGGTGCTAGTAGTGAATCTGCCTCCACATGATATTATCTTCTGACCTAGATTCTAACACATTCTATCTTGCTTGCTATACCAATTCTGATGTGACCCCAACAATGTCAATGCCCAGATTAAAAATAGAGCATTGAATGAATTATTAAGCAGGGCTGTGGTCAGATCAACACATATCTGAAGGTCTGCAGCCCTTGTAATTTTGCTACAAAACAGCTTGGCCATTAAATGAAATGATTCAATGGCATCATGTTGGCTAGTTCTTTTTATTTATATGTACAATTTTTTATATCTTGGCTGATGCTAAATCCTGCTGCCTTATCACTTCAATGCATTGTGTACAAGCATAAATTGCAGATGAGAGTGAATATTCTCTTGCACAGATGCTGCTGTTACTATGGAGATGCGGGAGCCAATCATCTGCCGATGCTGCGGACTGTACTATGATGCTGAGACAAGATGGTGAATTCTACCTCTGCCTCTCATTCACTTCTTCTAGCTGACGCTGAACATGCACACAGGGCAAAGAGGCTGCCATCAATGAAGGCTGCTCTGCCTGCTGTCAGTAAGGAAAAGCAAGCCCCCATGTTTTAGTGCAATCTAGCAATTTATGCTTTCCACTACGATATTTTAGCCCAATAGCTTTGCTCAATAAGTCCCTACAGAGGGATGATATCTCGCAGCCCTTGAAGATGGTTACATCACAGGCTGATTGGTGTGTGTCTCTCCACTGAGGATAAGGCTGAATGAGTAAGCCAGGCTGTAGATCTCTGCATTCGTATTGCCTGAACAGCCATTTCGCTTCGTAATCATCTGAATCCGACCAACCCGACGACATTGAACATGGCCTGCCGAAGGTGTTATTTGTGAGTATTGTTGTCATGCTGTACGTCTGCTTCCATTAAAGAGATGCATGTCATCACCTCACATCACCAGAACATATATCTGACATATATCAGGGAAATGTATGGAGATATGAATGGGAGTGTTTACTAAGAGGCAACAGATATAGGTGATAATATAATGACATTTGATGGGGGTGAGTCAGGCTGGCAAATCTCACAGAAAAATGCTTTGTCATTACAAACTGGACATTTGCCCCTGATTCATTTTCTAGCTTTGCAGCTATGGGGGGTTGGACCTGTGACACGTAGTATGGCATTGAAAACATGTATATGAATTTCCTGTGATGTAAATATCTATATAAATAATTCTATGTAAACAGTCTTATTTCAGTGGATCATTGCAATGAAATATGTTATATATTATTATTAAATTACATATGTATATAGTGTTTTTATATTCCAGTGGGTCACAGGGAACATTTTCGAGTGATGAGTATAAATATTTCGTTTATTATTTTTATTTATTTTTATATTTATTTTAGTTTTTATATAGTGCTGTCATATTTCTCTGTCAGTCATGGAATATGACATTTTTAAATGATGTGTTCAAGTGTAGCATTAGGTCCGCCTGTCCATTGGCTAAAAAATGTAATTGTTGTTTTCTTGTTTCACAGTTAGCTGCAAAGTAAACTGATGGACATTTTAACTTAATAATGACTTAAAAAATAATGATAAGCTTAAGCATACCATCTGCACCCTTGGGTTTGTCCCTTTCTTTATTTACTTTGTGTATTTATATAGTCCTGTTATATTCCTTACAGAGGGAACCGCAGTTTTTTCTCCTTAGTATGTACATACTGCTGTCATTCCTCAGCGGGTCACAGGGTAAACTGATACACATTTTTAAATGAGAAGCTCATGATAGGAATTTGTACTGCTTGGGTTGCCTCTTTAACCTCACAATATTGGTTTTACTTGTTTGCTTAGAGTATTTATATTGCTACTATGCCATGGTGTGGCTCGAGGTTAAATGATCCAGAGTTTCAATTGGTGAGCACAAATTATAGTTGAGTCTGTTGGCTATTACTTTATAATTATTTACTTAATTAATAATATTCCTATTATTTTTTATTTATTACACTTTTATATTTCTTTAACATGTTCTTTATTGGCTCACTGGTGAGCTAAATTGAATACTGGAATTACAAAGTTTGGCTTGTCAATCTGTTGCTAATAATATTTGAATTATTATTTTATTATGTTTATAATTTTTGATGTATTCACAGTTCTTTACAAAGTAAAGTAGATCCTACCCCTCAAAGTAGCTCACAGTCTAACACCTACACACACACACACACACACACGTACACACACACACACACACACACACACACACACACACACACACACACACTATGGCCCATATAGCCAGGCCCCATTAATCTGCCAGTGTGTTTTGTCTTTTAGGGGACCATGGTATCATGTTTTCCTAGGGCTAATACTGCCCATTTCATCTGCAGAACATTCTGTATGGCATTTTATGTGAACAGCACAGGGTTTTATTTCTCTAGAAATAAACAGAAATCTATATTGTAACCCATTTATGAGCTCCTGAGATGTGTATGTCTGTGCAGAAATAGGACAATGTTGATGTCACAAATTGCATTACTCAATGGAAATATTCATTTCCGTGCAAAGTAAGCAGCCATTTTTAACTACTGCTTGAATAAATTGGATATCAAGTTGCCATCACAAGGCAGTAAGCCAGTGTTAAATGTGTCCTTCCTGTCTGGGAAATATATGTGAGCGCAGAGATGAGTTTTAGAATGTACTCTAGGTGGATGAAAACAAAGAATGCGTTTTCTTTGTAATAAATTGTGAATCCAGAGGGAAGCGGTCATGGCTGATGGTGGTGGAAGCAGTGCTGATGTTGTTTTCATTTATAGGCATCATAATGGCATATAGGGGGTCACTATTCTAGGACAGTACATTGTACTTACTGCTTATGGAGAGTACAGATTGCTGTGTATTTATTGAATTTATTTTATAGTGTCTCAGTCATTATTTCAAGACCTTCCATAAGTTTCTGTTTACTTTTGATGACTAAAAAACCTAGTTTTAATTCCTCCCAATGTTAGTTGTGGGTGGCACCATGGTGGTTCACCCAGTGGTGGGCTTTCGGGTGCATATGGATAGAGAAAGAGACTTTAAACACATGAATGAGATGAGAAGTATGAGATAGCATGCAGTCTCACCGGCTCTACAGCGATGCTAACATTGTGGGGGGAGGGTCAGTATATGTATATTATGCTGAGGTTGCTAACATTACTAACATATTACTTCATGTAATATCTTACAAGTGCAATACCTTTTTCAAGAGTAAAAAAGTGCCATTGACTTTCATTGTCTTTCTATCTGGTGATTCACTAACAGTGACATTCTCAGGCTTTTTTGTCATGAATTGAATTTTTCAACTGTTTGTGAATCAAGGCCAATGACACAGTGTGTGCTACTTTTACAAGTTATTAGTGGACCAAAACACAAACTAGAGTCTAATAGACTTTTGTCCATGTTAAATCTTTCCCTGTGGCACATCCCACAGTGTGAAACCCCCTGGTTTCCCTGGCTACTCACCTTGATCATTGGTTCTACAGTGAAGGCCTCTGGTGATTTCCCTGCTCTGTGCGCATATCACACCTGACAGACTTTAATGTCTGTTGCCTGGGAAGAGTCGGGGAGGGGGATGCTGCATGCAACTAAGCCTAGCCGTAGCTGTATGTAACCACATAGTTTCACACTGCAGGACATCCCAAAACCTCCTAAAGAGAGACAGCTCATTTTTATATAATTTCATGATTTTAAGGAAAGGTGCATCTATAGGAATCTGTGCCTTAATACCTAAAGAGGTGGACCATTTTTTGGGGGATTTTTAAGGGTTTTAACCCTTAAAATTCCAAAAAAAAAATGGGGTCCCCCTCCCCGGGAGGGGGGACCCTATGTCATTTTTTTTTTTTAATTAACCCTATGTTACCTGTAACCCAGTAGGTGTAAAAGGCTTCCAGCAGCAGCAGGAAAGCAGAAGCCTAAGTGATTAGCGTGGGACACAGGGATGGATGGAAGGTAAGTATTAAAAAAAAATAATAAAAAATGTATTATTTTTTAATAAAGTTATTTTTAAAGTGTGTCTCTGTGTGTTTTTTTTTTACTTTTAACCCTTTGTGAACCGGTAAGGGATCTATGAGACCCCTATACCAGTTCACAAGTGTCTGGGTCTGGCAAGTCACCTGCGGCTAGTGGGTGACTTGCCATTAACCCCGAGACCCCCCATTACCCGCCTCCCAAAAAAACCCTTAAAATTCCTCCAAGAAATGGTGTCCCCCCCCCCCCCCCCCCGTGAAGGGGGACCCCACACCATTTTTTTTATTTAACCCTTTATTATGTGGATAGTAGTTGTATTTTATTTGTAAATGTTATAAAGTGCTCTTTTCAGTTTAGGGGATCACCTGGACAGGAACGGGGGGCTACCGATACATATGTGGTATCATTGTAATCGGGAGAAATGGGGCTTTCACATGCAATATAGTTTTCTTTAATAAAATAAATGTTTTTGTTAAAATAAAGGAGACAATTTAAAAAAATATATATATATATATATTATTTTTTTTTACTTAGTTACTTAAAAATATATAAAAAAAAGTAGAAAAAATACAAACAAGACATTTCATGTTAAAGCCTAAACTCTGCCACAAAAAGAAAATATGCCATTTTCTTGGAAATTTCTGCAAAAATCACAGTTAAACATCACGCAAAATGGTGAAAAATATCCTGTCAGCAGAGGGTGACAAAATCTCAAGTAGGTTGGCAGTTAAAAGGTTACAGGTACCTATGCATGTTGGGTATTGTTCTACTCGGGGGACCTTGCACTTTCAGATTTAGCTTGTTTTTTCTTATTTGCATATTGATATTTTAGGAAAAGGTGTTTTTTTATTCTGCTTTTTTGTGAAGCCCTGTGCAACCTAAGAATTCTTTGAGATATTACTTCCAGAAAGATGAGCCCACTACAACAAGCTGGGTACGCTTAGAAAGCTTAACATGTGTACTTTCAGGAATATATGGTTTATTGGGGATATTCCAAATGTAAAGGGTTGTTTTGGTAGAACAAGGTGCGCACTTTGTCTGCAGAGCTGAAATTTTGAAGTAAAATTACCGTTATGCGCATGCTTTACTTTGGTGTGTTTGGCAACTCTTTCCTTGACATTACCTATGCATGTTGGGTATTGTTCTGTTCGGGGCATGTTGCTTTTTCAGATTTTCAGTTTTTTTCTGGTTTGCATATAGTTTTTTTTAGGAAAATGTGGTTTTGATTCTGCTTTTTTATTCATTTTTAGGGAAACCCTGTGCAACCAACTAATACATTGAGGGATTACTTCCAGAAAACTGCATCCATGTCAACAAGCCTGGTACGCCTAGAAAGCCTGAGGTGTATACTTCCAGAGAATTTATAGTTTGTCAGAGGTATTTCAAATGTAAAGGGTTGTTTTTCTTGAAAAACTGCAAGGTGCGCATAGCGCAGTTGTATTTTATCTGAAAATCTCCTAAAGCGCTGTTTCAGTTTGGGGGAGTCTCCTGGGCAGGAAAGGGTGTCTACCTATACATATGTGGTACCGCTGTAACCGGGAGAAATTGGGGTTTCACACGCAATAAGATTTTATTGACAAACTTACATTTTTTATTACAAAAAAAACTACAAATTTTAAAAAATAGTTTTTTTTATTTTTTTTTGCACAATTTTCACCCAAAAATATTGAGAATACACTTAGAAAATGTCAAACAAGACATTTCAGGTTAAAGCCCAGACTCTGCTGAAAAAAAACAATATATCACTTTCCTGGGAAATCCCTGGAAATCCCTTCAAAAATCACAGTTGAACATGGGGAGCGCAAAATAGTGCAAAATGGTCTGGCAACAAAGGGTGACAAAATCTCCAGGTAGGCTGGCGGTTAAAGGGTCAATGTAGGCACGGCCATCCTTTGAGGTGTGCAACTCCAATCCCCCTGTTAAGAGGCACCAGAAGATATCATTCAGATGCTCTTTTAGTGAGATAGTTCTGTGCTGGCTCAGGGGAATACTCCTTTCCACATTTCCTTCATCTATTTCTCTTTTGCCCTTCACCCCTGTTATTCTCCTTCTCTATGCTTAACATTTCATTTTTTTCTTTCCTTTTCCTTTTTTGGGCATTTTCTTTCAAGTAATCCCAGCATCTTTTTCTTTTTCCTTAGCCTTTCTTTTTTTCTCTTTTCCTGTTTTTTAAACCTTTCTTGTATCTCTCTCATTTGCAACACCTCTCTTCTAGGCCCCTTTTTTGCTTCATTCCCTCCTTCTATCTCTTTTTCTCATCCCATCCTTCTGTTTCTCTTTTTCACATTTTCTCCATCTCCATCTTTTACCTTATCTACATATTCCTATTTTCTACTAACTCCTTAATTCTCTCTCTGTTTTCCACATTTCTTCTTCTCTTTAGGCGTTCCCCTCATCTTTCTTTTTCACATTCCTGCCATCTTTCTATTGCCACTTTACTCCTATCTCTACCTCTTGCCATTTATTTTACTCACTTTCTCTTTTCCAGCTTAATTCTGTTTTTGTTCTTTATCCTTGTCGTATTCATGCTGTATTAATCTCTTTTTTGCTGTATCCCCATCTGAGTGTGTGTGTGTGTGTGTGTAGGGCTGCCACCCTGGAATTCTGCACAGTGGCATTTGACATACTGTTCTGTCCTGCTCTGGTGTGATAAAACGTACCAAGTGCTGAGATCAAGTCCCCGAGCATCCAGGCCAGCCACCAAGACGGACAGCCGCTCCCTCATGTCTTGTCACAGTGACTCAAACACACCCAGTGTATTCACTTCAATATACTGCAGTTGTCTAGACAGATCCTTTTAGCAAATAACAGTTGTTGTATGGCATTTTGTCGCATACAATGCTCTTTACTCATCTAACCTGCTGCAACCTTCATCCCACATAGCTGCTAAACACTGCGTGTCCTAAGCTGTTGGTCTGAGCTCTGGCTGGCTCCATGGTGAGCCTCTGCCTTCATGAAAAAGGAGATTCCTTTGATGATTACAAGACCAAGCATGCTGGGTGCCATCATGAGTGTCAGCCTACTAGAGGGTGCATTTTCTGCAATGCCAGCACCTTGGCTTCCAGCTGTAGACACACAATGTTTCATCACATTGGTTTGTTAAGTGTCTTTTTATATTTCTATCCACATATGCCCTTTAAGGAATAACTGGCAATATGTATAGTATGGCAAATAACTGAAAGCAATCCTGTCTGCTTAATTTTAATCAGTTTAACCTGTATTCCCACCGTTTCTTATACTGAAAAATGCTGTCACTTCCCAAGCAACTGAGCTGTACACATAGCAGCTCACTGTCATCTTTAATACCCAAGTAGTTGGTATATTTTAGATTTCCTCTCCTTTGCTCAGCTTTGGCTGCATAAATTGTTACAAATGATGCTGAGCTTTTCTCCTTGGCTGCTACACTGTAAGTTTTAATATCATAGCCTTTGTTCAAAACTCACACCATGTAATATTAATAGATTTTCCTTATGAAGTCTGGGTAGGAAATTAATTTTTGTTGCATCAGATCTGTTATTCTATGAGAAGTTTTTCAGACACCTGATCATTTCCCTTTTGTTCATTTATGCTTATGTGATCTCTATGGGCTGTCTTATTTTTATAATAGTGTGGGCCTTGTGTCTAATGTGTTAGCTAGTGTCAAACTGTAGTTGCTGGGTTTAGAATTAAGAAGGGTTAGGGGCTCTGTCTTAGTAAGAACATATTTGCTAGACTGAGTGAGAGATAGAAATTTGCAGTTTTGTAGTGTGGACACAAGATGGCAGGTGGGGGAAAGACTAACGCTAAAATAGGACTCAGATCAGGTGAAAATACAGGAATTGGAGAGAAACTAGAAAGCAGAGCTCAATAGATCTGATTCTGACAGGTCTAGAAGTGTACCATGAATCATGCCAAACATGGCTTTAACATGTACAACATGTAACATGAGTGATTCAATACTGTAGCTAGTTCTGTGGCTCAAGGGATAACACTTCATGGAACGAGCCAAGTAAGTTTCTCCAAGTTGTAACAGGAAAGCAACTGATGTCCTACAGGGAAGGACTAGTGCTAGAGAACGATTATAGGGTAACTCTAAGCACAGTGAAAGCCTAGCGGGCTCGAGTTGAAACCAACACTTAGGGAACCTACACATAGGATTAGGTCCAGCTGTGACCAGCTTCAGCCGAAGGGAAACATATAACATCAGATTTGAGGGACATGCTGTGTTAGAAGAACAGCGAGTGAATTCTAGTACCGGCTCGGGGGAAGGTGGAGTGTGGGCTACACCCAGAACAGCCGGACCCAAAACAAAAGTGTGGCCCACCAAGAATTCTTTCTAAACTCCCCATGACCAGTTCAACACTGCTCACAGTTTCCCTTCGAATAAAGAGGGGCGGGTGACATTGCTGGCATCCCACAACAATACCATTCTGGGATTCAGTAAGCTCTTTAGAATGTAATGCTTTCACAAATGTTTGTAAAGGGAGACTACATTACTTGGTGCTTTATTGATACATGTGTTACAAATGGCACTGAATGCCTTCTCTAAGTAAGAGGTAACCCATATCATACATAAACACATGGGGGCCTTTATGGAGTGATGCAGGTCTTGTAAGTATTGTACAGTATTATACAGTATATACATTTATGTTGATTTTGTTGTCTATGTTTATGTATGACTAAAACGATCAATCCTATTGATTATATGTTTGGTGCTGGCTTTTCTAATTTGGGGCCATTTTACTATTAAAAATCAAATGAAATATTTATTTGGTGTTTGATAATTGTGATTTGCATTTCATGTTCAGTATTATATTGATTCAGAATTTGTGGATTTGTAATACACACAATGGGATTGATTCAGAGCCAGATGAGAGTTCACTCCTTTTTAGGAATGAAAACTGCCATTCCTGTGCATTATCTACCTTGGGGCTTCAGAGCCAGATGATTACTTACACCTGGTAGACAATGAAAGTCAGTGGCAGTTTTCTCTCCCATAAAAGAAGTGAGAATTCTAACCTGGCTCTGAATCGACCCCATTGTTTTTTAATTCATTTAATTTTTATTATTAATAATTCTTTTAATGAATTTATGTAGATATCGCTATAAGAACTGCATATTGGTTCAGGAGAGGCAAACTTCCTGGGATATCACACACGAATGGGCGGGATGTTGTTTTTTTTTAGTTGTGTGCTTACTACTTTTATATTTTGTGTTTTCACAAATGTATGGTAGTATACTTTTCTGTGTTTAAAAGGCAGTGTATCTATGGTATCTATATTTATTTTATACTGGTCGACTTCACTCTTATCGAAATGCCTGGCTATTGTGTTGTGTGGACAATTTTGTGAAGCAAAATGGCGATTAAGAGTTGTGTCTCCATAATTATGTCCATATAGTTTTTTTTTTTTTTTATAATTCTTTATTTACGGATTTTTGCATAGAAACATACAAAGAAAAGGGCACAGGTCACAATACATCACAATACACATTAGGGAGAGGGAAAAAAAAGGGGGGTGCGGGAGGGGGTCAGGGGAAGGCAGAAGGGCAAAGGAGTGGCTCAATGAAAAACATATCAAGTAAACCTGCATACATATTTAAAGTTTCTTTGCATGTGAACATACACAAGAAAAATGCAGAATACAATACCGTACAGTACACCATAGGGTAGGGTAGTGGGCGAGGGTTAAGTGGGCAAGGGTTCTGGTGTAGGGAAAGGTGAGGCAGCAGCTGGGTGCCCTACGTTGCACGCAGGCCTACAGGCTAATAACTCAACAGCACGCGGAGGCCGCCGGGGCGAGCTCGCCCAAAATGGATACGAGATGCATCCACCCGGGGCAAAGTGCTGATGTCTCCCCCCACGGAACTCCCCCAGGGCCATTTGGAGCTTAGGTAAAAAGATAATAAACCTACTGCAAGGGGGGCCAAAACAAAGGGGGGGGCGGGGGTAAGCCCCTACCTCAGCACGTCAGCGCAGCAGCACAAGCCCTGGTCATCTGCACTCCGGTTCTTTGAATAACTGCTTGAACTCTTCAGATTCCTGGTAGGTTAGCCAGGGCATCCATGTCCGCCTATATTGCTCATCTCTATCGTGTATAGCAAGTGTGAGGTCCTCCATCTCCGAGATGTTTAACACCTCCGCGACCCAATCCCTTACAGTGGGGGCTCTTTTTTGTTTCCAAAATCTTGGAATCGCTAGCTTAGCCGCATTCAACAAATGAGCCCGCAGCGATTTCTTATATTCACTTACGGAGTGACTCGTCGAATGCAGCAGAATCTGAGCTGGGTCAGTGAGGATCCGGCCCCCCGTGAGCTGAGAGATTATGGCCAGCACACCCTCCCAGTATGCACGTATCTTGGAGCAGGACCATAGGATGTGTATCAGAGTGCCCCGTTCAGCCCCACACCTCCAACACTGCGGGTCTACCGAGGCCGACATTCTGTTGAGCCTGTCGGGGGTATAATACCATCTGGTCAGTACCTTGTAGCTAGATTCTTGTACTCTGGTGGCAATCGAGGATCTGTGGGCAAGAGATGCAATCTTTTCTCTCTGCTCCTCATCGAACTCCATCCCCAAATCGGCCTCCCACTCCCTCCAGAACGTCGGGGGGCTATCACTCTCTCCTACCAGTAACGAGTATAATTTGGAGGTCAGGTGGTCATTTGGCGCTTCGCCCAGGCAAACCCTCTCGAGCTCTGTATGAGCCCTGCACCTTTCTCTCTTCAGTCCCTGCCCAGCCACAAAGGATTGTAATCTAACCAGGGTCCATGGGTCCATGTCTACACCTCCCCACCTGGATCTCAAGTCCGACAGGGGTGTCCACCCCCCCTCTGTAATCAAATCCCCCGCCCTTAGCTGAGTCAACCCACCCCACCCCCTGAGGTCCGCTCTGGATGATCCAGGGGCCAGTAACGGGTTAGTGATTATAGGGACCATGGGGGAAGGCCACCGGGAGACCTCCGAATAGGATCTGTATCTCCCAAAGACCCACAGTGTTGCTTCAATGGTCGGATGCCTCTTTAGGTCCAAGGGCAGGGCCCCTCTGCCCCACATCAGGACATCTGGTGGGGTGAGGGTCACGGCGCGTTCCAGCTGAACCCACTGCTTTGTTTCCTGGCATGTCGCCCACTCACAAGTTCTCTGTAAATGTGAGGCCGCCCAGTAGAGCCTAATATCCGGCAGTGCCATGCCCCCCTGATTCTTGGGTCTATATAGCAGGCGTTTCCCGAGTCTCGCTCGCTTCTTGTTCCAGACGAAGCTCAGGAGGGACCTGCTAAGATCATCAAAGAAGCCCGCAGGAGCTTGGCAATTGGGTTCCCAGATATGTCAATGAGGCCTTGGCCCACTTGAAGGGAAAGGACTGTCGTATAGTCTGGACCAGGTCTCCCTGAAGGGAGACATTCATGGCTTCGGACTTATCGAAATTGATTTTTAAGTACGAGAGTCTCCCGTAGGTCTCAAACTCCCTCATCAGGACTGGGATAGTTACGGAGGGGTTAGTAATAAAAAAGAGCAGATCATCCGCGTAAGCGGCGACCTTGTGGGTGCTCTCACGGGTGGCCAGTCCCTGGATGTCATGATTATTCCTAATTCTACACAGGAACGGCTCAAGTGACACAGCGAACAGGAGGGGCGAGAGGGGGCAGCCCTGGCGGGTTCCATTTTTGATCCACACCGGGTCAGAAAGGTGGCCATTTATTCTTATTCGCGCCGAAGGAGAGGTTATACACCTCTATGAGCCGTCTCATATTGTCCCCCAGCCCGATGTACCGAAGAGACTCTTTCAGGAAAGGCCAGCTTACCCTGTCAAAGGCCTTTTCGGCATCAGTTGACAGGAGCATCAGGGGGGTCTCTGAGGTTTTGGCTGTGTGAATGATGTTAATGGCACGGATAACGTTGTCTCTGGCCTCTCTATGGAGCACAAACCCAGTCTGATCTAGGTGCACCAGGTGGGGAACCAGGGGGGCCAGCCTTTTTGCCAAGATTTTGGCATACAGCTTCATATCCGCGTTAAGTAGAGAGATGGGCCTATAACTTTTACAGTACAGCGGATCTTTTCCCGACTTATGTATAACCGCAATGTGGGCCTCTAACTCCCTGCATGAGAAAGCTCCCAGGTTCTCCTCATCCAGTATTGTGTTCCAGGCCCTTACCAGTCGCGTGCCCAGTAGGGCCCCGAAGGTTTTATAGTACCCGGACGTAAAACCGTCCGGTCCCGGCGCCTTGCCCATGGGTGTAGTTTTAATGGCCTCGGCCAACTCCCCCTCATTTATTGGGGCTTCAATTAGGGCTGCAGCCTCCTCCGAAATCTTCGGCATATTAGAGCCCGCCAGGTATTGCTTAATTCTCTCCAGCTGCCCCAGCCCTGATGCGTCCCCACGTAGCCCATAGAGACCTGAGTAATAGTTCTTAAATGTGCCTGCTATCGACTCTGAGGTGTGCTGTTTCTGTTGGGAATCGTCCATAATTTCAGATATGAAGTTTTGGGCCTGCTGCTGCTTGAGGGCTCTTGCGAGGAGAGCGCTGTTTTTGTTGCCATACTCATAATACCGCCTTTTACATTTCCTAATCACATGCTTGGCTTTTTGCCTTAGTAGGGCGATGTCCATATAGTTTATATTCAGTTCCAGTACATGTATGTACAACTCAGGGGCTCCAAACATTACCAACAGACATGTTTTGATGCCTGTTTGATTATTGTCCTCCAAACTGCCAAGGTCATCTACAGGATGTATGCACTTCATCTGTTGTCTGCATTGTCTTCCTAGGCTAGTATTGCTGGGTTTACATGAGCAGATACATTTACAGTTCGCTCAGCGAGCAACCGTCAGTAGAAATCTTCTGTGAATGAGCTGTGAACTGTGTTCAGACACTGAAGATTTGTTGGTCAATTCCAGCCATCAAGTGATGAACGAGAAATGTTTGGTCAGCCAAAATGATACGACAACATCTTTAGCGATTTCTCGCTAGATAATCGCTCAGTCTAAATGGGCCATAAGAGTATTGGCTGATCCAAAAGAAGTAGGGTTGGCTAGTTTTTCCATTGTTAGAGCCCAACAAAAGGTTTGCTAGGGGAAAAAGAGAGGGAATGGATTATTTAAACGATAGCCAAGGAAAGCTGATGATTTGGTCTGTAACAAGAATACTAAACATTTTGAAAGCTAGGTAAAATATTGCTAAGGATGTTGGTGATATTTTCATTAATTAAAACCTGCCAGAGCCAATCCTTAAAGTGGTCCAACACCTTTTTTTTAGAAAATGGGTGATGCAGCGCAGTGTAACAGCTTTTCAAATCATTTGGATCGCTGGAATCCACATGC
This sequence comes from Gastrophryne carolinensis, assembly GCA_027917425.1. NCBI lineage: Eukaryota > Metazoa > Chordata > Amphibia > Anura > Microhylidae > Gastrophryne > Gastrophryne carolinensis. The sequence goes on from CM051235.1 coordinate 280,924,758, forward strand.
AACGTTAAATGTTGAGCCTTAGATGTGGAGATACGTGTCCTCCAGTTGGCAACCCTGAAAGCTCTTAGGGGAATAGTTACTCAGGTGAATGGTTTTGAATTGGGGGGGCACGTTTTTGAAAGGATTACATTTTAGTTTCAATATATGTACTAGAAAAAATGAGTTCACGGTAATAATCAACATTATCTGTATTGTGAAAACATATCCTATGTCGAAGGGAAGTTATTTTTTAAAAGATAGGAAAGCAACCATCTACCGAGGGTAGACTTTGGGATTGAGGTTGAACTAGGAATCAGTAGTGATACTAATAGTGTGAATACAATTCTCCCTGAAGTAAACAGCAGTGTTGACAACACAATTTGAAGGACAGACGATTACTTCTGTAGATAACATGTCCTCTATAATTACATGCTATGTGAGGTGATAGTTATGGTTTGTCTGCTATGATTATATATATGCATTGAATTAATGCACTTGGGTGATTATTTGCAAGGATTCATTTTAAGAAATGCTTTAGCATTTTTATGAACCAGTGACTGAAAACCTGCTATCATGTTGGGGATTCAATCCCACAAACGCTCTTACAAACCAAATAAATGGATGCATGGGCTCCGTGCACAACCTCTGCAAGAATTCAGGATGGTTCTCCCCAAAAAAACACATACGCTCAGACATGAAATACAGAGAGAAAATGTGAGCAAAATAGAGGATTCAAGGTTGAGAAATGTGGGTGAGAAAGTGAGGGATGAGGAAAAGAAGACGTGAATATGGAAAAGAAAAGTGAAATAGAAGGTAATCCTGGAACGTAGGGGGGAGAGGTAAAAGTCACTTAAATCCCAGAAACTGGCCCTAATTTAATGATCTGATTATACCCCTTGGAAGGGGTCCCAAAATGTCTTTTTTTATTGCAGATCTGGAATCTATGTCTCATGTGAATAAAGTTGGTGCATTTCTCCAGTTTATCAAATGTTTTAACCCCTTAATAACCCACCTAAATGGATGGGGAGGTGTCTGGATGGTCAGGTGGGTATGTAGGTCAGTGGGTGGGTGTGTAGGGAGGTAGGTAGACAGTAAGCAGGTAGGTAGGTAGGTTGGTGAAATATGTACTGATAGAAGCACTCTTACCAAGTACTATGTCCGGGTGCAATGGCTAGTGTTGGCACCGCTAATCCATGAAGTAACAGAAAAGCCGGCACTCCTTAGTTCATGAATACCTGTATTATGCAAAAGTCCATTCAATAAATACAAATCCTTAAGTTGGAATGTGCCGTTGCTTGTCAGTAAGTCCAATGTTTCGGGGCTTTAATGCCTCTTTATCAGGGACTAACACAGCAAGACAAGCCAAACTGACAAGCAACAGCGCATTCCAACGTATGGATTTGTATTTATTGAATGGACTTTTGCATAATACAAGCTTTCATGAACTAAGAAGTGCTGGCTTTTCTGTTACTTCATAGGTAGGTTGGTGGGCAGCAGGTAGGTAGGTGGTAGGTTGGTGGTAGGTTGGCGGCAGGTGGGTGGGTAGTGCCTGAGCATCAGGTCTTGCAGGTTAAGGCAGCAGCATTTGGATATGGGGCTCACCAAGCAGGCTGGCGACGAGACTGACCAGGCGACGACATCTCATTGGTGGCTGGCGGAGGACATCTCAGTGGCGACCCAGCAGGCAGTCAGCGGTGGTGGAGGGACCGACATCTCTTTTAGCTGCGAAAGTGGCGTGTTTATGGAAACAATGGGGGATACCACAGCGGCGACCTAGTGGGGGACATCACAGTGACAAGGGACATCTTGGCAGCAGCAGCTGTGTGTGTGTGGCCAGCATCTCAGTGGGCTTCAGTTTGGCGGCAAGGAGGGAGCAGGAAACAAGCTGCAGTGCGGGAGCGAGGGGGCTAGGTCAGTAAAAGAAGCAAGCCTGCATGTCCAACACTCCAGCCTAGCACCCGGCACACTCCCCAGCCTCACTAAGGGAAACCCCCTCCGTTCGCCCCGTCTCCGGCACGTGGTAAACAGTTACCGCGTGTTTTCTGTGAAGATGAGATTGTCACTTAAGGGGTTAAGTCACCAATTTCACTTGTCTAATCAGTCAGTCTTTGAATAGGCCAATCTAGTACCATGTAAAGCAAGCCATACAAACCTATCCAGAAGCTGTTTTTCATGGAATTTTTTAGTCCCCTTTAGTAAAGGCTTATAATAATTATGGGAACTCATCCCTTCCAATAAGCTCATAAGGATATTATTGTTTGGACTCTGCATAGACTGTTACATTTGGCTCAGATGGTAACCTGATGGATGGCTTGGCAGGCGTAGGAGACAGCGGACAGTAGACTTGTGACAAATGGTTACATAACTTAAATGAGTCTGTGACTTGCTGCAACTTCACACATTAAATATTATGACCAGCAGCTATTACCACCTTTCACAGAAACAATAAGCATTATTAAATCTGCTGCAAAGTACTGATCAATGCACTCAAGCATGAGGAGCCGAACAAGGACTGGAAGATTAGTCTTGCCACCTGTACTCATTTCATGTAATAAACAATACGGGGGTTTCTCTATTTGTACATGTTTTGTTGTAAAAATGTGGCCTTAGACTTTCAATCAATTATGTTTTCTCTCCAAATTATTTGGGTAAAAGTTAAAGAGCACTTTTTTAAAAAACAGAAAGTATTTACATGGCACATACAGACAAGAATAACAGGATTACCCATAATCCTTTGTGAGTAGGTAGGGACATGCCAATCATTTCTTTATGTGCCTTTCCCAAGCACTCAGAGATACTGAGTTTGCAATGCTTGGATTGAGTCATCACTTCCTACTTGTGGACATGTGTTTCAGGCATGTGCAGGGGCGCACCTAAGGTGGGGGTGTCCAAGAACTACACCCCTCTCCCCCAAGAAGGGCAGAGAAGCATTTGAACTTTTTTGTAGAATAAAAAAAATTCTGGATGCACCACTGGGAATGTTGCTCTCTTCAGCACAGGGGCAAAAGTTGCTGGGGGGGGGGGGGCGAGACTTTAGAGCTCCATAACATGCCACCTTAGGGAGAGGGACCCATGCTAAACCTAATATAGTGGGCTGAAATAGTCTGAAAAGCCCTTTAACACTTTAACCATTAAGGCCTATTCAAAGACTGACTTTTGATCAGAGTTTTAACGGTTTAACCTTTAAAAATTAAAAAAAGCATGGTGGACAGGGGGGTCCCACTCCATTTTTCTTTATATTTTTAAGGGTTTAACCCTTGATAGATAAAGCGGAAAAAAGAGGTTCTCCTGCTTCCCAGATGATAATGGCACCTGTTTTAGCTTTAAAGCTCCACCTCCTCCATTCATTGCCATTGTTGTGTGTAGCTATGATGTCATTGCCACACCTATGTAATGACTGATCACCTGCCGTCTTACAGAGAAGGGACAGCAAAAAACAGTGTTCCAGGAAGATTTGAAATGAAAATATCCATTTCTAGTTCTACCCCCTAAGAAGGGAGTATTGGCAGGCACTTTGGCCAAATGTATTTTGCTTGGGTTTTGGTCCAATTTAACTGCAAGGTGCAGTTAGTTGTGTTTTATTTCTTACACGCAATACAGTTTTCTTGAAAAATTTTTTATTTAAAAAAATTCCACATATTTCACCCAGAAATATTGAGAAAGCACTGATAAGTGGTGATAAAAGCTCTAGGTTGCCTGGTAGTTAAAAATCGCTTGACAACAAGTGGTGACAAAAGCTCTAGGTAGCCTCGTAGTTAAACGGTTAAGAGCAAACCATGCATGCAAATCATGTCTTTATATCTCATTGCTAACCCAAGCTCTCATAAAGGCTGAGTTTGCAATGCTCAGGTATATCTAATAATTACACAACCATCCTTTCACTTGTGGACACGTGTGTAAATGATGGTCATGCAATGCCTGGGCATAGATTTTAGTATCTACACAGCAATAACCACCCATTTGTGAGGTTATTTATTTGAGTATATATGAAGGAAAGAAGACACTTTTTTGTGGGTGCATAAAATACCTTGGAGAATCACACATGTTATTATCTTTGAACTTCTGTAAATAAAATATTGACCTGACATGGAAAAGGAGCTAATACAAAGTAGAAGAGAGAGCTGCTAAGGAACGCACAGCATTGGCTTTGACAAGAACAGCAGCTTTGGTTCCCTGCTGCCTCAGTCAGTATTATTTTAGGAAGTGCAATAACTGCGTGTGTGATCGAAAGTGACAGAAGTGTTTTAAAGTGGCACAAAACGTATTAAATGATCACCTGAGCTGCCCTTCCCTCAGGTGATGTGGCCAGCTCTGAAGTAGAACGGTTAGGTTTTCAAAGCCTTTCTTAGCGTCTGGACATGGAAGCTCACCTCAGCTACAAAGAAGTCTCTTCACACTGGACTGTGAAGCCTCCCAGACCAACACCATTATGATTATGTTTGTTGATGACACTACCATTGGAGGGGTAATACATTTGTTAGCATGGTGTCAGGACAGCAACCTTTAGCCAGAAACACCAAGGAAATAATAGTTAAGCCAAGGTAATAGGGGTGGTACTGCATAAAACTTCACAGAGGTAAGGAGGAGGTAGAGAATTCCTTGGCTTCTATACCATCAATCTCACCTACCCCTTCTCCTACTTACACCAGGGCATCACAGCCAAATACTGAAGCATATTTATTAGCTTCTTTCCTGATGAAGCCCACTTTCAGAGATGAAACACTTTGAGATGAAATCAGCAACTACCAGAAAGACAGATTTTTGTTATCTTAGCGTTATCAGACTATACAACGTTTATTCAGTTAGGTGTCTCCCATATGCTTTCTCACACAAATACTATTATTTACAATTATTTTCCCCTGAAGTTGTAAATCACTTGGTGAACAACAGTATCCGTAGTCTCAGTTTGGCTTACAGCAGGTCTAATTATGTCTCCTGGCTGCTTTGCATGTTATGTCACTTTTGATAAAAATGGCAAAAAAAACTATGAGTTACATTTTTATTCCTATTTCATTTGGTAACACTGATGAACATATAGGCCTCGATTCAATAAAGGTAGAAAAAAATTCTCATGGTAGTAAAAAATTAAATTCATGAGAAAAAAGCCTGAGAATTTCACTGTTACTGAATCACCAGATAAAAAGACAATGAAAGTCAATGGCAGCTTTGCCTACATTGTAGAAAGGAGAAAACAGTTCTCTACTTTTCTTAGGAGTAAAAAAGTGCCATTGACTTTCATTGTTTTCTTAGCTGGTGATTCAGTAACAGTGACATTCTCATGCTTATTTCTCATGAATTGAATCTTTTACTACCATGAGAATTTTTTTCTACCTTTATTGAATCAAGGCCATAATGTGTCAAAATAAGCTATATGCATAGGGATTTCATGACCCACCAACACCTACAAAGCTTCACCTTAGATCTTGTTCCTACCTTTATGAGAATCACAAACGGTATATAAAATGATTCTTGCAGCAGTGATTAAAGTCAAGTTATTCAATGTATTTTTTAATATTACCACTAGTGTGCATCTCCCAAAAAGTAATATAGGTGTCCCCCAACATAATTCACTTCTTCAGGCCTGTCCTCGGAGCATCCCAAATTGGGATCCCCCACTATGTAAAACCCTCGAGGTCGCCAGTAAACGTACCTTTCCCGGTGGCTTCTATGGCATTTTCATGGCCTGTGGCATCGAAATATGGTTATGCTTGTTCAATTGAATCTTTTTAGTTTTGTATTTTAGCATTATAATTTATTATAAATATTCCCAAATTGTTAATTAACACTCTAGATACATATGAGTTTCGTTTACACGTAGAGCTGTTTGACAACCTTAAACCGGACCTTCAGCATAATTTCATGAAAAGACCAAATTCTTAAAAAAAGTTTTTAGTCACGTACTTATTATTCGTTCCTCCACTGGGCTGCAACTCTGTTTAGGACTCTAGGATACAGGCACCGCCATCTTGCCTCAGAAGCATCACACATACTAAGGAGAGGAGAGTGGGATAAAGTACAAGGGTTAAAGGCTCATAAAGTTAAAGGCTCATAACATGCAGTAGATGCAGGTAGGATGATTTAATGTGAGCAATCTGTATGTACAGGGTGTGGGAAATATATAAGATATGCTCTTATTCAGCGTGAAGGTCCGCTTTAATTCTCAGTTTCAGATTCATTTTTTTTCATGTAAACAGCTCAAAGGACACTTGAGATGACATGAGCCATACCAGGAGGTACTTGGTTAACATGGGGCTTAAAGTGGTATCTACATTAATTAGCGGTATATACAGTACATTTAACAAAGAAGGAGATACTGATTTACACCATAGGATACCTTTAAGACATGGAGAGAGTAGCTTATGCTTTGAGATGGATGACAAGTCTTCTGCAGTTGGGGAACATGACCTTAGAAACACATTTGCATCAGGTTCCTTAAAAATCAACATTTATTTTATTAACAGTGTAAATAATCTGCCACTTTAAATAATAGATGTGCAGTAATCACTTGCTAGACTATATAAATTATTTGAAAGTGCTAAACTCATCAGAACTCGCTCTGCAGAGCAGTATTTATCACATGTTCTGTTGGGAACAGCAGATTTCCTGTCTGTAATTCCACCGAATGTAATAAATTATTGACCTCTACCCGCACGTCGCTGCTGATAACAGAGAAATTAGATTTACTTATTTTTTAAATGAACAGGAGGTTGATATCATTGCAATTCTCTGGCTTTCTTCCTTTTTATTTTCTGAAATGGTAATTACAATACACAGACAAAGACACAATGTGCTTTACCTATAGGTGGCTTAAATGTAAAGCAGGTAGTGTGACAAATCTCTGGTAAGTGTTCCCCAGGGTATCCCTTTTTCTGCACCTTTCAGACTTTGCTATTTTGCAGCTTAATGACTGAAATATGCAGCAGATGATCACAGTCACAGCTCATGTGGCCTACTGTGGCTGCTTAAAGAAATGGTTTCTGTAACCCTGCCCTACTGTGTGTTTTTTTTTCTTGCTTAATTCTGGCTGATCGCCCAAATGTGATTGTTTGTGGACATTCATTTTTGTCCCTCCCAACTAATGATCTTTTTATGAACAACGGTACATTCCACCCCCTCCCCCCATCGGACTAATACTATAATACTATATTTCTTCTTCAGGGAGTATATTAAAAATGATCCACCCTGGGGAGACTTTTTAATTGTACCACTAATTGTATTTATAGTTTCCATTGGACTTGTTGCCATAGAGTTTTGATAGTTGTACACTCCGACATAGAATGTAATGTCGACTCCCTTTAACCCTTTCGCTGCCAGTCTACCTGCAGCTTTTGTCACCCTCTATTGCCAGACCATGTTTTGCTATTTGCGCTACACATGTTCAACTGTGATTTTTGAAAGGATTTCCAGGGATTTCCCAGGAAAATGATATATTGTTTTTTTCAAGAGAGTCTGGGCTTCAACATGAAATCTCTTGTTTGGCCTTTTTTTATAGTGTATTCTCAATACTTTTTGGTGAAATATGTGCAAAAAAAATCTATTTTTTGTAATTTGTAGTGTTTTTTTGTAATAAAAAATATAAGTTTGTCAATAAAATGTTATTGCGTGCGAAACCCTAATTTCTCCCGGTCACAGCGGTACCACATATGTATTGATAGACACCCTTTCCTGCCCAGGAGACTCCCCCAAACTGAAACAGAGCTTTAGGAGATTTTCAGATAAAATACAACTGCGCTATGCGCACCTTGCAGTTTTTCCAGAAAAACAACCATTTACATTTAAAATACCCCCCACAAACTATATTCTCTGGAAGTATACACCTCAAGCTTTCTAGGCGTACCAAGCTTGTTTATGTAGGCTTAGTTTTCTGGAAGTAATCCCTCAATGTATTCTTTGGTTGCACAAAGTTTCCCTAAAAAAGGATAAAAAGGAAGAATCAAGCCACATTTTCCTAAAAAAAACTATATGCAAGCAAGAAAAAAGGGGGGAGGGAAGAGGAGAGGACCACACTCTCCACTAAGTGCTATGGAATAAGTGGCACCACCTTACAAGGATGTATAAAAAATATATCAATTTATTACATAATGACTACAGGTTAAAACCACATGTAAACAAACACATTCACATATACAAACATAACACCACCAGAGGGCGCCAGGGGTCTCATATATTAAACATAATACTAGTGAATAAATTCATTCCAGAAAGGGTATTCCTTCAAAAACATCTATATTAAAATAAATTAATCTCTCTATACCATCAATCATGTGCAAATTAGTGCAAAATTTGTGCAAAATACAAACAAGATATGACTCAATAATGAACCTATCATAAGGTAAGTGAAAGCCTAACCGGGTACAAAACAACGCACCAGGGTTGGCCAAAAGAAAGAGAGCAAAGAAGGTGCATACAAACCGACCACAGGCGCCCCCACAAACCGTCGCCAACGCGTATCGTGGTGTCACCACACCACTTCCTCAGGGCAATGTGCTCATAGGGGGTCCATCACCACAATTTTAAAGGGTTAGTAGGGCCACCTCCGGTCACTCAAGGACCAATAGGAACCCATACCATATCACAGCTGTAGAGAGACTTCCCCAGGTTGCCCGGGAGCCCGCCCTATAAACATCATTATCCCTGTGTCTCTATGATAGATGCACCTGTGTTTGATAATGGCGTCCAGTAGTTCACATGGCCGGGTAACGGCCACCGGCATAAACCGTGTAACGATAGCCAATAATAGCGATATAACAAATGGTATAGGGGCCGCGGGCGACACACGCGCACCCCATATACCGAATAATCAAAATATCGCCAGATCAAAAAGCAAAGGTACAAGCGCGCGCAGGCGCATAATAAGGGCCACAGGGAGCCAGCAGTATGAATAGAGCATGCGCAATATGCTTGTTCCAAAGCTAGAGGACAAAGGGGGGCGGTGTTATAAACACGGCAACCAACAAGGCATATCGCTGGCGGAGACTCTCTATTAAACAAACCCAGCAGATGACAGCACGTTCATTAGCACAAGGACGGTTGTTTGAACAAACATATATGAAGCTATATGGCATGTATCAGATCAGGTCCAAAGACCATAATAACCACTGGTAACAGCGTCTGCAACTGACTTTGTAACAGCAAGTTCACTCAGCTGCTCCACATAAAGGGCTCCAGAAATTCCAAGCAGAGGTCAGGTAGACACATAGGGCTCATGTTAAGTGCTGTTATTGAGGGGGGGGGGGAAAGGAAGGGGGGGGAGGTTTGTTTTTGAAAGAAAAAAAAAAAAGAAGAAAGAAAAAAAGAAAAAAAAACACACACCCCCCTTCCTTCCCCCCCCCCCTCAATAACAGCACTTAACATGAGCCCTATGTGTCTACTTATTCCATGTGCACTTATTCCATAGCACTTAGTGGAGAGTGTGGTCCTCTCCTCTTCCCTCCCCCCTTTTGTGTATTTTGTGCTTGGGTGGTTGTGCACACCATTACCCATTAGTATATACCTTAGGTCAACAGACTGGTGCTGTCCACTTCTCTTGTTCAAGCAAGAAAAAACAAATAAAATCTCAAAAAGCAACATGCCCCGAACAGAACGATACCCAACATGCATAGGTACTGTCAAGGGAAGAGTTGGCAAACACCTCAAAGTAAAGCATGCGCATAACAGTAATTTTGCTTGAAAATTTCAGCTCTGCAGACAAAATGCGCACCTTGCAAATTTTCAACCGAAACAACCCTTTACATTTGGAATATCCCCTATAAACCATATATTCCCTGAAAGTACACATGTTAAGCTTTCTAAGAGTACCTAGCTTGTTGTAGTAGGCTCACCTTTCTGGAAGTAATCCCTCAAAGAATTCTTAGGTTGCACAAGGTTTCCCTAAAAAAATGAATTAAAAAACTGAATAAATAACATGTTTTCCTAAAATATAAATATGCAAACAAGAAAAAACAAGCTGAATCTGAAAGAGCAAGGTCCCTCGAGCAGAACAATACCCAACATGCATAGGTACTATTAACCCTTTTATTTGCCAACCTACTTGAAGTTTTGTCACCCTCTGTTGACAGGTCATTTTTCCCCATTCTGCGCCATGTTTAACAGTGATTTTTGCCGGAATTTTCAGGAAAATTATAGATATATATTTTGCTGCAGAGTTTAGGCTTGAACATGAAATGTCTTGTTTGTAATTTTTCTACTGTTTTTTTTTAATATTTTTGTGTAAAAAGAAATAAATAAATATTTTTTGGACAACTGTCTCCTTTATTTTAAATAAAACATTTACTTTATTAGAGAAAAACATATTGCATGTGAAAGCCCAATTTCTCCCGATTACAACGGTACCACATATGTATCGATAGCCCCCTCATTCTTGCCCAGGAGACCCCCAAAACTGAAAATAGCTCTTTATAACATTTAAAATAAAATACTACTACTATCCACACTATAAAAATAAGGGGTTAATTTAAAAAAAAATCCAAAAAAATTGAAATGGGGTCCCCCTTACCCAACATTACCAGCCCGGGACCAGCTATGGGGGCTTGTAGGAACAGAGTGGAGGGGCCAGCTTTTGTGGCCCCCCACCCTGCAGCCTACAAGCCCACATAGCCTATGTGGGCCCTGGTTCTTCTGCCCCCCCCCGGGCTTTGGGGAGGCAGGTAATTGGGGGTGAGGGGGTTAATGGCAAGTCACCTGCCAGGGACACTGACACATAAGAAAAATTTTTTTTTTTTTATTTTTTTAACTTTTTAATACTTACCTCCCATCCATCCCTGTGTCCCACGCTGATCAATCTGGCTTCCTGCTCTCCTGCTGCAGCTGGAAGCCTTTTATAGCTGCTAGGCGACAGAACATAAGGGGTTAATTTAAAAAAAATGACACAGGGGGGTCCCGGGGGGACCCCATTTTTTGGGGGGACCCTTAAAAATCCAAAAAAAAATGAAATGGGGTCCCCCTTACCCAGCATTACCAGCCCGGGACCAGCTATGGGGGCTTGTAGGAACAGAGTGGGGGGGCCAGCTTTTGTGGCCCCCCACCCTGCAGCCTGCGAGCCCACATAGCCTGTGTGCCTGTGGGCTCTTCTGCCCCCCCCCCCGGGCTTTGGGGAGGCAGGTAATGGGGGTGCCGGGGGTTAATGGCAAGTCACCTGCTGCGGCAAGCGGGTGACTTGCCGTCCCCCAGGCTTGTGAACTGGTATAAGGGGTCTCATGGACTTCTTACCAGTTCACAAGGGGTTAAATGTTAAATAAAAAGACACAGACACATAAGAAAAAAAATTATCTTTATTTTTTTTTTTACTCCCCCGGCGATCTCCGTTGACAGTCTGCTCGGGTGTTTGGAAGAGAGAGCCTGGGGAGGGGGAGGCCGATCTCAGCCCTCTCCTCCTCCCCACCTCTCTCCTCCAAGCACCTGAGCAGACTGATTCTCTGCGTCGGGTGCCGGCATTAAGAGGGCTGCTGGTGACATCACAACGGCCCCGCCCCCAGGGGGCGGGGCTAGCAGACCCGTTCCAGGAAGTGGGGGGGGGAACTGGCCCCCCCCCCCAGTGAAGAGGACACCCGTCGGGAGACAGCGCGGCCTCAGGTAAGTAAATGTCATTTTTAATTTTTTTTTTTTTACTGTTAGCAGCTGCTGCTGCCGAAGCGGGGGTGGCCTATTCAGGGGGCTCTCCTGGCGCCATCCAACCCCCCACGGGGGATCAGATGGCACCAAATTAAAGAGGAGACCCGGCCGGATCCAACGAGGGATCAGGTGAGTATTTTTTATTTTTATTTTTTTAACTAGCAGGGGGAAATTCAGGCACGTAGATTCTACGTGCTTCGCACTTAAGTGGAGTGGAAGCGAGCACGTGAAATCTACGTGCTTGGCACTGAAAGAGTTTAAGCACATTTGGAGCATTCTGTAAATGTGGGACTCCCTGATTCCAGGCATATTTCTGGTGTGATATGTGCTGTATGTTATATATGGCAGAATTTTGTTTAATTTATTATAAGCTTTTAGGATGCAATCCTCTGTTATAGCTGAAAGCTTCACTACCCATTTCCCCAAACCATACAGTGTTTCCTATTCAATTGTTGGGCATAAGAATAGGTATAAGTTACTTACGGAATATGTTGGAATAAGAACATACTCAACGTGTTGACCATTGCTTCAAAAGATTTCATAAGGAAACTTCTGGCTTGAAAGTAGAGATTTGTTGCCCCAAAAGAGAGTACTTTCTTACTGCATTACTATGTGTATAATGTATTGTCTTTCAAGTAGATTTACCAAAAATGTAAACTCTGCTTGGACTAGAAGTTTAAAAATTCCAGGCATCAACCCTTCCTGAAATCGTGGGTTGCCCAAAAATGGGAGAAACACAGATTTTTTCCCATTTCAGTTTACATGTTTTATGCAATATTCTTCAAACCAATATTGGTAAAACAATTTCAGTAGGATTGCTTGGAGTGGGTCAGCCGTGATTTTTGTATGAAATATTTTAAAATTACTGTTCAATAACGAAATGGGTCTATATGAGTCCACTTTTTCAATATCTTTTTGTGGCAAAATAATGATTTTGGCCTCATTAAATTTGTCAGTGGGATTTTATTCTTAAGAATAGAGATACAAAAAAAAAGTGTGGTACAATTGGGGGTGATAAGATTTTAAAATACTCCCCCATAAGACCATCCAGGCCTGGCGACTTTCCTAATTTCAAATTTATAATATTTCACAATCCTTTTTCTTATTTTGCACGGTTTAATTAAGGTGGCCAGTAATTTCCCTAGCTCGTTCCCCCCCATAGTATTTATTATTCCGGTACTTAAGTTGGGTATCAACTTTAGATATTGCTTGGATTCTGTATAGGTGTTTCTGTTTTTGGGTGTTTCACAATAAGACAATTCTGTGAGCACTCACCTGTAGAATTGTTTTTGTTCTTGCATGACATGGCCTGCTTCAGTATTCATAACAGTTGGGTTATTCCGCCACAAGGTGGCGCAGTGTACTGCAGAAGAGCTGTGGCATCTCCCGGCCCCCTATAAAAACGGGATTACCCATAGAGTTCCCAGCGTAGACAAGCAGTGAGACAAGAAGCCGGGAGAGAATAAAAGTAAAAAAATGTAAAAAAGGTTAAAAAAAAAACAATTAACTTGGAACAATCACCATAAAGAGGCAATTAAGAATAACGATAACAAGGGTGGGGTGAAGCAGGCCGTTCCATGAAAGAACAAAAACAATTCTACAGGTGAGTACTCACAGAATTGTCTTTTTCTTATTGCATGGCACGGCCTGCTTCTGTATTCATAACAGTTGGGACATCCAAAAGCAGTGTCCAAAAGTAGGGTGGGATCCCCAATGAGTAACGGTCGGCAGTTCAAGTCACTACCGCCTGAAGTACCTTGCGGCCAAAAGCAACACCTGCTGAGGCCTTAACATCAACCTTGTAAAACTTGGAAAAAGTATGAACAGGAGACCAAGTAGCGGCCTTGCAAACTTGTTCAACAGAAGCTTGGTGCTGAAAAGCCCAAGAGGCACCAATAGCACGAGTGGAATGAGCAGTAACCCTAAAGGGAGGTTCCTTCCCCTTAGCAGAATAGGCTTGTACCACCGCCTGACGGATCCACTTGCTGATAGTGGATTTAGCCGTAGGCAAACCCTTCCTAGGTCCAGAAGTGAGAACAAAAAGAGCATCAGATTTCCTGAAAGGCTCGGTAGCGACCAAATAAGCCCTGACCATATCCAAAGAATGCAGTGTCCGCTCCTTGGAATTAGCAGGATTAGGACACAATGAAGGCAAAACAATGTCCTGATTGAGATGAAAGGCAGACACGACCTTAGGCAAGAAATCCGGCTTAAGCCGAAACACCACCTTATCCTGATGCCGCTCAAAATAAGGAGGTTTGATGGAAAGTGCCGCCAGTTCAGAAACTCGCCTGACAGAAGTGATAGCCACCAAAAAGGCTACCTTAATAGTCAGAATGGGCAAGGCAGCCCCACGAATAGGCTCAAAGGGAGGACCCTGCAGAGCAGACAACACCAGATTCAAGTCCCAGACTGGTAGCATAGGCTTACGAGGTGGACGCATATGTGTAACAACCTTGAAAAAGGTTTTAACCAACCGGTGATTGGCAAAGGATCTTTGGAAAAAAATTGCCAGAGCTGAAACATGGCCCTTGAGGGTACTCAGTTGAAGGCCGGAATCCAAACCATGTTGCAAAAATTCCAGAATCCTGGGGATGGAAAAAAACAGACAGGGAAGAGACTTGGACTCACACCAGGCAATGTAAGCATGCCAGACCCTGTAATAGATAAAGGACGAGGACTTCTTCCTAGCCCGAATCATGGAATCCACAACAGAGGCAGGCAACCCCTTTTCCATCAAGATGGAGGTTTCAGCAGCCAAGCCGTTAAAGCCAGCATTTGTAAATTGGGATGGCGTAGCTGCCCCAAGTGAGAAGATCTGGATCCTTGGGCAAGACGTACCGATCTACTGCCAACTGCACAACGTCTGCGAACCACACCCTTCTTGGCCAGCAGGGGGCTACCAGGATGGCTGGCACCCCCTCCTGGGCTATCTTGCGCATGACCCTGCCCAGTAGAGGGAACAGAGGGAACACATAGAGAAGCCGAAACTCCGTCCAAGGCATTGCCAGTGCATCCGTGGCGTAGGCCAGAGGATCCTGTGACAAGGAGACAAACGTGAAGTTAGTGATTGTGACGGGACGCAAACAGGTCCACATCCGCCTGACTCCACCAGTGACACAGGGAGAGAAACACCTGGTTGTTTAGGGACCATTCCCCCAGATGAGACATCCCCCTGCTCAGGGAGTCCGCCACCTGGTTCTCCACCCCCGGAATGTATACCCCTGAGATGCAGGGAACATTCTGGTCCGCCCGAGACAGTATCAGGGACACTTCCTTGAAGGCTCGCTTGCTCCGAGTCCCTCCCTGATGGTTGATGTAGGCAACCGCCGTCTGGTTGTCTGAGCGAATCTGAACAGTCCGACCCCGAAGGTGTGTGGTCAGCTGAGCAAGAACCAACCTGATCGCCTTCAGTTCCAGTACATTGGTGGGAGCATGGGCCTCCTGGGGGCCCCACCGACCCTTGAACTTCAGAGACTTCCAAAAGCCCCCCCAGCCTGTCAGACCGGCATCTGTGGTGACCGTCTCCCAGCACGGGGGCAGAAAAGTCCTGCCCACCAGAAGGTTCATTGAGTCCAGCCACCACGAAAAGGACTGTCTGGCCAGAGAAGACAGAGCAAATTCCTGATCCAAGGACACAGGGTCCCGAACCCAGACTGACAAGAGGTGCAACTGAAGAGATCTCATGTGAAACTGAGCAAAGGGGACCGCCTTGAAGCAGGACACCATCAGGCCCACCAACTGCATCCCCAGATGGATGGAGGGAAGAGGACACAAGAGCATAGCCCGTGCCTGCTTCTGAAGGCCCTCCACCTTCTGCTGAGGAAGGAACACCTTGACCTGAGAGGTATCCAGTGTCATGCCCAGAAAGGACCTCACCAAGGATGAGGACAGTGAAGACTTGGGAAAGTTGATCACCCAGCCGAAGGACTTCAGAGTGGAGGTCACCACCCGGGTGTCCTGCTCGGTCTGATGAAAGGACTGGGCCACAATAAGGATGTCGTCCAGGTAAGGAAGGACGTGAATGCCCTGGTTCCGTAGCAGAGCCATCACCCCCGCCAGCACCTTGGTGAACACCCGAGGCGCCGAGGTGATACCAAAGGGTAACGCTACAAACTGGTAATGCTGATCCTCCAGCATGAACCTCAGAAATCTCTGATGACCTGGGAAGGCACATGAAGATAAGCATCATTGATGTCCACGGTGGTCATGAAGTCGCCCGGGCGAAAGGTACTGACAGCCGAGCGTAGCGTCTCCATGCGAAAATGCTTGAATCTGACAAACTGGCTTTTCAAGTCCAGGATGGGCCTCAGAGAGCCGTCCTTTTTGGGGACCGTGAAAAGATTGGAATAGTACCCCTGACCCTGTTCTTGAGGGGGCACCGAACAAATGACCCCTGACTCCAGCAGGCATTGAACCGCCGAAAGCAACCCTTGAGCTGACAGGGGGTTTAAAGACATCCGGGATCTGATGAATCTTGGGGGTGGCCAGGCTGCAAACTCTATCCTGTAACCGGAGGACACCACCTCCTGAATCCACCGGTCAGAGACGTGGAGCCTCCAGACGTGAGAAAAGAGCCGAAGCCGTCCCCCCACCCGGATGGGTGAGGGCGCCCCCTCATGCCTGAGGGGCCTTGGGAGGGGGTTTGGGCTTGGAACCCTAGGAGAGAGCGGGACAACCACGAGATCTGCCACAGCCCCAAGAATCTCTGCGGCTACCTGAGAAGAGGGAGCCACGACCTCCTCTGGGAGTACGAAGGGAGGGGAAGGAGGCGGAGGGCCTCCTACGCTGAGGCAGTCTGCCATCCTTGGCTAAAACATCAAGACGCTCACGGAAGAGCCGCAGCCCGCAAAAGGGGAGCCCAGTGAGAGCCTTCTTAGCAGCAGCGTCAGCTGCCCACTGATGCAACCAAACAGAGCAGCGCATAGCCACCAAAAGTGCAGAGTCCCTACCGCCCAGCCTCACAACATCATCCATGGCAGTAAGGATAAGTGCAACAAAATCAGAGCAAAGCAAGAGGGCCCTATAATCCTCCCTCCTCCTACCAGCCAGAGCGCCATCACATAGACGCTTGAGCAGTTTCTTAAGGGCAATAGCTGTAATGGCAGCAGCAGAGGCCGGGCGCAGCCCAGCCCCCACACAAGTAAAAGCATGGCAGGCCAACTGATCCATGCGCCCGTCCTCGCTGTCCCTCAAAGTGGTACTGTCAAGGGAAGGCATGACCGAGGTATTGGACAGACCTAGCACGGGAGCATCCACCTCAGGGGGACATGACCACCGCTTTACTAGATCAGCAGGAAAGGGATACCTTTTATCCAAGCCCTTGGGCACAGTGGGCAGCCTGTTAGTACGTTCCCACTCCTTAAGCACCATAGTAGTGAAATGTCCCTGCTCAGGGAACTCAAGACGCTGTTTGTCAGGGCGAAAGAGCTCACCCTGCTTCTTCTTAGCCACCTCAGGGGGAGCAATGTGCAAAATTTCAAAAATGTGAGACAGCAGATTATCAGTGTCCTCAGGGTACCATGATTCCTCCCCAGATGCCATGCAATAAGAAAAATTTTTGTATGTCTCCGTTACCGTTTGCATTAAACTCCTGTATCTCCGGGCAAAGTATTTCTTTTTTTCCTGCCACAATTTTTTGATGTTACCCCTGCCTTACAGGTGAACCAAAAATGATCTGTAGCATGTTCTATGTTGTCATCTAGGTAGTTTTCCCAACTTGCAATCAAGTTTTCTTTAAATTCTTCAGAATGAAATTGGTGTGAGGGGAAATGCCATTGCACCTGTCGGGTCATTGGTGTTGAATTGACATAGTAATGGATGCATGGCCTGAGATAAGGATATCGTGTATTTTGGTCTCTATGATTTTGTCAAGTGACCTAGAGGTGGTTAGGAAATAATCTATTCTAGAACCACGAGAGATGTATTAAGTCTAAAGCTTCAGTCATTTGTTTAAGGACTTTATGGTCAACTAGGAAGTGAGATGCTATAGGTAATTTATCCATAGGTGGATCTTGTACTGAATCAATACAGTATCCCAATTTTGGTAGTAATTCAGTAAATTATTGCCCTTGATGTACATTTGGAGCGTACACATTAACTATGCAATATTGGTGCCCATCTATATTCACTTGTAATATTAAGCTCTGCCCATTGAGCCAGCCCCCACTTATTGTACTGAATAAGGCAGATCTTTATGGATACTAACTTCTTTCTTTCCACGGGTGCGTTAAATTTATAATTATAGTTGGATTGGTTATCAACCTATTTCTGTGGGTTCTGTTCTTTGACAAAATGTTTTTTTTTCTTTTGTTGGGGGTGGCTGTCCCAGCGAGCAGACCCCCCCCCCCCCTCCACAACTCTGTTTCCTAAAATGTGTACTTTGTTATACTATATGATACTAATAGAAGTAAGACACACTGGTTCTCTTTAGCACAGATGAACTTGAGTAACTTACACAGATGCATGGGTATTCAAATCAAAGACTTAGACTTGTGTCAGCAAAGGGAAAACATAAAAAGTTTTAGTAAGTGAACATTAGGAGAATAAAAAGATGGAGATATTTATTATGCAGAAAACTTTCTCTGGAGTTTAATGTGTATTGTATCGCTCCCTGGAGGCCAAATAGCATTTAGGAGGCCTCTCCCAGTCGATGTACATCACTTTCCATTATTACAAAGTAGGTTGTTCTGTCTGGAGCAGATATATAAACACAAAGACATATATATATATATATATATATATATATATATATATATATATATACAGACAACGAAAAAGCCATGTTCTTATTTGCACTTTAAAAGCTGGTTTAAAGATGTTTTATGTGTTATGGTGTAAATCTGGGTTTCTACTATCTACTTTCATCATGTGGAAAACCCATGAAGTACTATGGGTTAGCACTAGAAAATACCCTTGGCTCCTAAATTAAAGAGCATATTTTGGACAAAATAATTATACTAATCATACTAAGTACTTCTGCCAGTTAAAAAATTTAATTTTGCAGCACTCTAAATTGCACCAAGGTGGCATAGTCTAGCAATAGTGCTTGATAAGTCAGGTTCTTACATTATTTTCCTCACCAATCAGCGCTTTTGGTCAGAAGTTTTAAAATGAATTTGCCCTGTAGCATTAGGTTCTATATTACTACACATCCTACACTTTCGGGCATCCTGCCACAGTGTGCAAAATGCAGAGGCATGGCTGAAATATACAAGGTAAGTACATTTCAAAACAATATACCAGCAGTGATTGGTGGCTGGGTAGAGAAACCCTTATAAAATTGTTTAAAAATAAATGTGGAGGTTGTGCTTTTATGGTGTTGTCTGGGTCACCGAGGGCATTGTAATACAGATTTCTCATATATATTCTTTTACATTCTGGTTCTGCCTTGCCCTCACTTGGGTTGGTCTGAGGGTGAGTCATGGCTCGTAAAGGTGAATGGAAGATGGTGGCACTCTTTATTTGCATATTCTCCAGATTGGTGCTTGGGCATGGGTGGGTTCTTCATTACTGCTGGTGGGTGGGCTTGATGTTCCTGGCCAATGTCCTTCAGTAGGGTTGTCCCCTTGGCCTGCCAGGTGCAGCTAGCTGTGGCTGGTGCCCTGGTTTAGATGCGATAAACCATCTAGAGCACCGTAGCTGACAAGGTATGTAGTTTCTCCCTGTGGTGTGGTATGGAATGTGGTGTCTCCCTGTGGGTGTGGTATGGAGGACATCATGGGCCACAAGTGAATGACAATGTTATATTGTGTTTGTCAAATTAAGGGCATTATTTATTTGGCGGTTATAGCTCAATTCGCCAATTATAATTAAAGTTCCTGTCCAGGCACGTATTGAGTTCCACCCACAATGTCTCCCATTGTGAACAGTGTAAAATAATTTCAAAGCATCTCGAAATCTCAGATTATATTTAAATACCTTATGTATTCTAAACAAAGTCACTGGCAGTGCTTGCATTCCTGTGTGTGACTAAGCTGAGAAGGATTTATGGCACAGCTTTACTTCAATATCTCTTTATTGAAATTTTCCATTTTATACAGAACAGTAGATAAAACAGGAAAAAGGAGAAACAAAAGGGGGAAGGTATCACAAGGTGAGGGTGACACGGCTATACAGTATAATGCGTTACAATCTTATACGACCTATAGGGTTCCAGATCAACATCTTTTGACATCCCGGAGCACGGCCTGCCTCCGGGGATAGAAGATCCGCTATCCAGCACCTTAAATCCACTCCCTGTATCATTCTGGGTCACCCACACTTTGGGGGTGTCCGCCCCCCTTCTTGTGACTGTCAGCCTGGCCAGAACTTCCATCACCTAAGCGGCAGTTCCACCCCTCCCAGCGATTGAGAGGGAAAAAAGAGGGAAAGAGAAAGAACAAAAAGAACAGATAGGAAAGAGAAGGAAAGAAACCAGGAGGTTCGGTATCCCCGCCCGGGCCCAGCCCAACCAGACTACTCTCCAACAATCCAGAGATCGGGTCCCTCCCACCCCTAGACACGCTCCAGAAGCGTCCGGAAGTCTGTGAGACTTGTGAGGCCTCCCAGAGGGTCCATGTTTTAAGGAATCTCTGGGTCCCCTCCTCGATTTTTTCCAGTGCCAGTTCCTCCATCCTCTTAATATTCTCCACCTCCCCATACCATTCTAAGAGGGAGGGAGCAGTAGCGGTGCGCCAATGTCTGGGGATCACTGATCTGGCGGCCGTGAGCTGGTGCCTCAACAGTCCTTTCTTGCTTGCTGCTACCGACCCTGGGATCATTGAAAGGGGGGTTACCTGCGGCATGTTCGAGACACTTTCAAGTGCTAGGTGCTCATAGATTCCAAGCACTCCTTCCCAAAAGGTCTTAACCATCGGGCACTCCCACTAGATATAAACCATAGTCTCGGGAGCCCTCCCGCACCTCCAGCAGTCTCCGGACTCCGCTCCCCCAAATTTTATCGGGTCCGACGGGCAATCGCTAGGATTTTATAATTCCTTTCCTGCGCCCTGCAGGTCATAGACAGTTTATGAGTAAGCGCAAAGGATTTCTCCCAGTCCTCATACTCAAAGGTTTGTCCCAGTTCTCTCTCCCACCTCCCACAGAACCGGGGCAGCTCCCGACCCCCCCCCCCCCTCCGTCCTGAAGGATCTTGTATAGAGTAGAGATCACATGCTTAGGGGGTACTGGATCTTTCAATAGCTTTTCAACCCCTGGGCAGGGGTGGTCTCAACGTTGTAGAGTTTGGAATAGAAGGCCTGAAACTCTCCTGCTATCTGGGACGTTTTGTGAATTTCCATTCCTCTGGCCCCCTTAATGGTAGGTATAAACGCACAACCCTGCCTTGGGTGGAGAGATTGGGCTAGCATTCTGCTACATTTATCCGAATGTTCATACGTACGGGCCCTACAACTGTCCCTGAATTTGAGGAAGCTCTGGTCGTACAATCCCTTCAAGCTTTGCCTGGCGTCCAGTAGCTCCCTCAGAACCGCTTGGGCGGAAGAGGCCTTGTGGCCCTCCTCTAGATCCTTAATACGCTCCAGTGCAGCCCTGATCTGCTGCACCCGTTCCCTCTTGAGCCTAGACCCATGTTTTATGAAGACCCCCCGCAGTATGCATTTAAGCGCTTCCCACTGTAATGGTAGCGGGGTCACATCATTAATATGGTCAGATTGGAAATTGGTTATAGTGGCCTTATATTTCGGCTAGACATAAGGCGTCCTTCAACAAGTTGTCATTGAGACGCCAGTTATAGTGCCTGCGAGTCACTTCTGGGATCGGAAGGCTCAAGAAGACGGGGGTGTGGTCCGACCAAAGTATCTGCCCAATATAGGTATCAGGATCACGTGCGAGTGCTTGGTGACTGAGGAAAATGTAGTCTAATCGACTATAAGTGTTGTGGATATGGGAGAAGAACGCGTAGTCCCTCGCCCCGCCATGCTGGATTCTCCAGGTGTCCACGACCTGGAGGTTCCAAGGGCCCCGCGGAGTCTGTTCAGCCCAGAGTGGGGTATTGCTGACTTACCCTGGGAAGAGTCCTGCCTTGGGTCTAATGCCAGGTTGAAATCCCCTCCCAAGACTACAGTTCCCTCTGCAAACTCTTCTAATATGTGTATGATCCCCAGGCCCATCTCCACCTGGTCCCGGTTGGGAAGGTAGAGGCTGGCGAGGGTGTATATTTGAGGAATATGCACCTACCATTTGGGTCTACTTTAGAGCGGGGGTCCGCTTTAAGCTCAGCTTTGGTCGGGAGACATTGTAGAATGGCTCAGATGCCGGGGTCAATAGTTGGCTGTGAGAACGACTGAATGGCTGTTGCATGGATTGGGGGCATCCTGCATGAGGCACCGAAGGGATCGTTATCTGCCTGGTCAAGCATGGCTGGTCTCAGGCCCACCGCACTGCTTGCGGATCTCTGTCCTGGAGATATGCCTCCTAGTGAGTCCATGCTGGAGCCAGAGGACCACTCCAGGAACATAGCCCCTGAGGATATTTCGGCTGGCGTGCACTGGATGACAGTTATTTTAGGGATCGGGTGAATGTCAGCATGAGTTGTGTTTATAGTGGGGTCAGGGCTATCTGGCCAGACAGGGGCCATTATGCACTGGGGAGGCATGCCTTGTGGGTGGGGGGCTACATGCTGGGGATGACACTGGGGCAGCACTTAAGTTTATTGCCCTCTCTCCTACGGCCAGACTTTCACCCAGACAGCCCTCCGGGAGGCACTGTATAGTGGGGGACTTCCCCTCCACACTCGCTGGTGCGGCCATGTGAGAGGAGCCGCCGCGCCCGTCTGCCTGCAGCACAGCGGTCCTCTCCCCCACCGCGCCGCACTGAGGTCTCAGCACCCGCCGTCAGCTCCTTCTGACTCCTCCGGCGGGGCCGTTGCAGGTGCGAAGCGGCTCTCTGTCTCCGCCGCAGATCCCCGCCGCGTCTCCTGGCGGCTCCTCCCCGCCTCAGCAGCACTCCGGCTGCCCGATGGACCCGCCAACTCAGCCTCCGGAGGGGGCACAGCCCTGGCATGGGAAGGGGACACAAGGTAGGAGTTGCGCTTGCCGCTCCTCGGGGCTTCCCAGACTCGCCTCCATTCTCCTGCTCCTCTCGGCGGTCTTCTTTATAAGAGCTAGCTAGCTGTGGGACAACTAAACTGTGGCTTACTGTGGTCACTTGCACTTAAAGCTCCAAGAAAGAGTGGCTGTAATAGCTGTGGAGTATTGGAATCGAAAGGGTGAATTTTGGAGCCCTGCTACGGTTTCTACCAGGCGCTAAAGAAAATGTGGAAGAGGCACATTGGACAGACTGGACAGACATCAGCCTGAAGTTTGCTGAGTCGGTGTTTTCTTTACCTTTTCCATACTCTGCACTGACTGGCTATCAGAGCCAGAGGGCATGTGACTTACAGTGGCAGGCATGCACACGCCAGATTTTTTTTCAGGACCCTGCAACCCTTGTAAGAAAATACAGTCCTGCCACAGCAAAGCCGACTGCACCAAAATAAGAATATACATTTTCTTACACCCTAATCATTTTTTATACTGACTTCCTAACTTAGAGGATCACTCATTTTTGTATGCCCAACAGCAATAATAAGGCAGCTCTTCTGGTACTTGTCCCATGTGCCTCGCCTCCATTTCCTGCCATCCCTGGTAGAAGTCGCACCAGGGTCCCAACCTTTGCCTTCCATTCAATAACATTTCTCCAGGACCATGCAAAAAATGGTCTAACAGCCACTCTGTCCTTTGGTGCTCTCAGTGTGAGCGAGTCTGACAAGCCACAGAGGTCCCACAGCTGTCTCTGACCACAGCAGAGTAATTCAAAGCTGTGCCATGGCCTGCTCTTCCTAGTTCAGCCAGGATCAAGAAATTTGAAAGAAAAATTGGCTTAGTTTAGAATACATAAGCTATTTCCATATAATCAGAGATTTTGAGGTGCTTTGAAATGTCTCATTTTACTCTGTTCCTAAGGGGAATAAGGGAGAGGACGTTAGTGTGTGCCTGGACAGGGACGTTAAACATTGTGACCATAAAGAGGCCCATTTCATTAATTCTGATTGATATTGTCCACCAGTAATTGGTTTTGTCCTCAGTTCTCTGAGATCAAAGCCGTTACTTTTTACATTATTTGCATTATTAAAGAGATTTTCTTTCGGCTGCCGCACGCTGCTCTGCTGTTGAGCCGCATTAGTGTGGGAACATTAGGGTAATCAGATGACAATTTAAAATTGTACCAAGAAGTGAATTCTAAGTTTAGAAGCATAGAAGGATCACTAAGAAACCGCAGATGTAATCTCAGCAGAGTCTCCCGGGTCCTGGGATTTTTTGGCTTAGCGTATTTTGTTTTTCACCAGGGAACAATAGCAATTTAAATAATGACTTAGTTTAATTAGAATATAACAGATGTGCACTTGCAGTCTAGCATGTGTAGACTAAATATAAGTTATACATAACCTGCACTAACAACAGCCATGTTGCCTGGAGGTTTACCTGGCACATAATGTGGTGACAAATACATGATAAGCACACAATTAACCAACTAGATAATTAAAGATTAAAAAAACTGATGCATAAGCAGTTCACTCTTTGTACATAATGCTGTTAGAGCACCAATATGATATATAAGAGGGAGCAACAATATAGGGGCCCCTTACTTTTTGGGGCCTATTAAACCAGACCTTCACCATGATTTATTAAAAAGCCCAAACCCTTAAAAAATGATTCCCCAGCATATAAATTTAATATATTTTAAGTTTTTAGTCACTTATTATTCTTTCCCCCACTGGGCTGCAACTCTGTTCAGGACTTTAGGATACGGGCACCGCCATCTTGACTCAGAAGCATCACACTTACTGAGGAGAGGAGAGCAGGATAAAGTCCAGGTGGTGGGTTTTAGCTGTGCTTTGCTCAGACAGAGCAGAGCTGGGGTCAGGGAAAGGACAGCAATCCCAGAATGCAGAACAGCACAGTCAGAAGGCACTTCCTGTTTGCAGGCTGCCTGATGTCCCATGAGCCTCCATCTTGAATGTTTAAAGTCTCATAACATGCAGTAGATGCAGGTAGGATGATTTTTAATGTGAGCAATCTGTATGTACAGTGTGTGGGAAACATATAAGATAGACTCTTATTCAGAGTGAAGGTCCGCTTTAAGTATGTAGTAGTTTGCATGCTTATCAATGATACTATGTTTTGTGTATTTTTTGTTTTGTTTCTTACATTTCTCACGCCTTTGGTCAATAAATGTGTGCGCCCCTTCTCAGGGCTGAGCCAGGATGGGCGGAGTTGAATAAATATGCCTTACCTGGTCCCCACAACCCAGTACTGTCTATCCATCTGCATTTCCAGCCACAGCCATGTTGGTCAGGCTGCATAGAGTGGCATCCCTTGCTCTTTGCTCATGCCTTCCGCTCATTAACTTGCAGGACAGGGATGTAGGCCGGGAGCCTTCCCACCTACCAGTATTACATAAAGTAGCATTTCCCTGACCCCCACAAAGCAATATTACATTTATTTTTATTTTTCACATTCCCCACCCAATACTAAATATACAGGTTGAAAGTGTATCTCACTTCCCCTCTCTCAGAGTTACGTAAATAGCGAGAAGTGTTTTTAGTTTTACTTACTCACTTGTGACAGCGCATCAATTACTTAAGCCATGCAGAGCTTAGAGACCTGAATGCAAGAGTTAGGTAAGTATAAGTATTGCAGGCTCCCAGAACGAAGGGAGCCTGCAATACCCTCACATGTGCATCCCTTCTTTTCCCTATAGGAAAACATGATGTATATATACCGTGTTTTTGCCCTATAAGACGCACTTATTTTTCCCCAAAAGTGGGGGGAAAATGTCTGTGCACCTTATCGGGCGAATGTAAAAAAAAACAAAAAAAAACTCACCCGTTCCCGGCGCTCCCGCGTTGCCTGTCACACTGCGGGAGCCCAGAGGAGCGTCGGGGGCTCTGTCCCAGCCCTGCCCCTGCCCTGACCTGGGTGCTCGCATGTGCCCCAGGAGGAAGAGGCAGCAGATGGAGGAGCGGGGGGGGGGGCTATCTCTGGCCCCGCCGCTGTCATTGCTGCTGGTAAAAGACAGCGATCACAGCGGCGGGGCCGGGACAGAGGCCGCCACTGCTTCTTACGGCCAGCTCCGTGAATGGGGTGGCCGTGGCCTGTGCGGCGCAGGCCACGCCCACCCCATTCACGGAGCCGACCGCTCAGCGGAGCGGTGTCAGTGGAGAGGTGAGTTTTACTTTTTTTTTTTTTTATTGTGCCTCCCTGCCTATACAAATGGGGGGAGAGGGGATGTCACACAGCCTATACTAATCGGGGGGAGGGGGAATGCCACACAGCCTATGGGGGGAGAGGGGGATGCCACACAGCCTATGGGGGGAGAGGGGGATGCCACACAGCCTATACAAATGGGGGGAGAGGGGATGCCACACAGCCTATACAAATGGGGGGAGAGGGGATGCCACACAGCCTATGGGGGGAGAGGGGGATGCCACACAGCCTATACTAATGGGGGAGAGGGGGATGCCACACAGCCTATGGGGGGAGAGGGGGATGCCACACAGCCTATACTAATGGGGGAGAGGGGGATGCCACACAGCCTATGGGGGGAGAGGGGGATGCCACACAGCCTATACAAATGGGGGGAGAGGGGATGCCACACAGCCTATGGGGGGAGAGGGGGATGCCACACAGCCTATACTAATGGGGGGGAGGGGGAATGCCACACAGCCTATACAAATGGTGGGAGAGGGGATGTCACACAGCCTATACTAATGGGGGGGAGGGGGAATGCCACACAGCCTATACTAATGGGGGGGAGGGGGAATGCCACACAGCCTATACAAATGGTGGGAGAGGGGATGTCACACAGCCTATGGGGGGAGAGGGGATGCCACACAGCCTATACATATGGGGGGAGAGGGGGATGCCACACAGCCTATGGGGGGAGAGGGGGATGCCACACAGCCTATACTAATGGGGGGGAGGGGGAATGCCACACAGCCTATGGGGGGAGAGGGGGTGCCACACAGCCTATACTAATGGGGGAGAGGGGGATGCCACACAGCCTATACAAATGGGGGGAGAGGGGATGCCACACAGCCTATAAGGGGAGAGGGGGATGCCACACAGCCTATACTAATGGGGGGGAGGGGATGCCACACAGCCTATGGGGGGAGAGGGGGATGCCACACAGCCTATACTAATGGGGGGGAGGGGGAATGCCACACAGCCTATGGGGGGAGAGGGGGTGCCACACAGCCTATACTAGTGGGGGAGAGGGGGATGCCACACAGCCTATACAAATGGGGGGAGAGGGGATGCCACACAGCCTATAAGGGGAGAGGGGGATGCCACACAGCCTATACTAATGGGGGGGAGGGGATGCCACACAGCCTATGGGGGGAGAGGGGGATGCCACACAGCCTATACAAATGGGGGGAGAGGGGATGCCACACAGCCTATGGGGGGAGAGGGGGATGCCACACAGCCTATATAAATGGGGGGAGAGGGGATGCCACACAGCCTATGGGGGGAGAGGGGGATGCCACACAGCCTATACTAATGGGGGGGAGGGGGAATGCCACACAGCCTATGGGGGGAGAGGGGGATGCCACACAGTCTATGGGGGGAGAGGGGGATGCCACACAGCCTATGGGGGGAGAGGGGGATGCCACACAGCCTATACAAATGGGGGGAGAGGGGATGCCACACAGCCTATGGGGGGAGAGGGGGATGCCACACAGCCTATACTAATGGGGGGAGGGGGAATGCCACACAGCCTATGGGGGGAGAGGGGGATGCCACACAGCCTATACTAATGAGGGGAGGGGGATGCCACACAGCCAATGGGAATAGGGGGGCACACTGCCTATATGGAGAATAGGGGAATGCCACACTGCTTATGATAATGGGGTGTACACTGCCTATATAGGGAATGGGAGGGGGATGCCACACTGGGTATATGGGGAATGGGATGGGGACATGCTACACTGTCTATGGAATGGGGGCATCCCACACGGCCTATGGGAATGGGATAGGGGGAATGCCACACTGTCTGTAATGGTGTGTTTTTGGTTTAAAATATTTTTTTTCTTATTTTCCTCCCCCAAATCCTAGGTGCGTCTTATGGGCAGGTGCGTCTTATAGTGTGAAAAATACGGTAGTATATGCGCATAGCAAAGCTCAGAAGAACCGAGGTGCTGCTACAAAATAGCCATCATGCTTGTATAAATATGCTGCTATAGTCAGCACTGTGAGTGGGGTAAATGGGATCTATATAAGGACACTTGGAGATGTCAGTGGATAGGATATGGTGTTGTATGTCTGGGACTATTAAATGGCAAGTAAAAACAAGACTTGAGGTGTTGGAAGTGCTTACCTACCCTTTCTCCATAAGCTACTTTTATCAAGGTGCACACACTTCCCAGACAGAGGAGTAGCAATGTGTTTGCCTGTGCACACAGCATTAGCAACGTTATGCACAATGGTGGTCTCTTGCAGGGACAGCACTCACATGATGCATACTCAGCCAATCAGCACGCATGAGGGGAATGAGGTGATCTGGGGGGATACACATAGTGGGACATCTCAATTCGGGATGCCCCCACTGAGAGAAACAACACCCTGAAAAGTGAAAATCGGAAAAAAGAAAAGGACAAGCAGTGGGCCCCCTCCCTCCAATGCCTTGTGAGAACAACACTTGCCTGGGCTCGCTGGATGTTGATGCCAGCAATTCATATTTCAAAGACCATGTGTGAGCATGTAAAAGGAATAAATATGGACTTTTCCTTTCCCGCAGCACGAGGTTTATATCTTCAGTAGCCCTGTTCCAGTTTCTGACAAACCCCCTACTTCTTAGATGAAGAAAGCAGGCAGAGCCAGTGCCCAGCATACCCTTCCTGCTCCTGTTTATGGAAGTACTGCTACTCCTCACTGGCCCCCAGTCTCTCTCCTAGTCCCCCATAACCTATACTCGTACAGGATTTTAACAATCAGCCGATGGTGCATTTGGACACCAACAGCCACCTGGAGAGAGGTCCCTGAAGAGGAGCGAGGATGGAGTGCATTCTAGGCTCCCAGGGATCAGGCTTGCAAAGGTTATGTCTAGTTGGTTATGCCTCCCAGTGAGAAGCAATCCCAGGTGTGGTTTTACTTTAAAACTTAAAACTTTATGTTGGAAAGTGGCTATTATTTTCAATTCTTTTGGTTGTAGTAGGACCACCAAATATTATCTGGCTGCACAGTGTTGCATCATGGCATCCCAGCATTTTGTTTTGTGATGTAAAGAAAAGCTTGAACAAGTCATTCTGATTAGTGTTATTGTATTACTGTACAAAGAAATATGGCTGTTACATATCCCAAGGGTTCATAGTTTACTGATAGAGAAGAATAATCAGCCTCTATTGATCTCTTAAGACATCCCAAATCGACATGGAAATGTACCGCGGCACGCACAATACAGTAAGTTCAAAGGATTCACCATTTGCCTTTTGTTTCAAAGAAGCCCTGCATTTTTCAGGTGCGCTAATGCCATCCTGTCAGATGAAATATTCACAGGGCTGTTTGCGAATTCTGTAAGATCTCCTGTGCCGCTCTCCTGTGAATATGATGGCTGAAAGCTCAGGAAATGTTATTGTTTTCTATAGTGACAGTACAAGGCTACATTTCATATAATCGTTTCCTTAACTTACAAGTCATTTTTTTTACATTTTCCGTTGTTCATTTTTACGCTTTCCTCGTAAAATGGATACAGTTCTTTACTTTTCTTTAGAATGAATGCACCTACCATCTAGGTATTTGAGATTCCAGGATGGTTTTAGCTCTATCAGATATGATTGACTGTGAATGGTTATGGTTTATGGACCAGGATTGTAGGTGGTTTTATTGTAGGTTAAATGTAATGGACATAGCTTGGTTCATTGTTGACATAGCTTTCTTCATTGCTTTTTGCATTGTGTTGCTTTGGCATTTACAACTGGCCGGTTCAGAGGTGTTGTCTCTTTAGGTTTAAAGGGACTGTAAATCCAACAGCAATAATAAGGCGGCAAGCAGCTCACCTGATGCCTGTCCCATGTGCATCTCCTCTGTTTCCTGAAGCACAGTGTAGAAGACGCAGAAGGGCTCCAAAGGTGGCCCTGGGCCAATAGTAGGAGCTATTGTTCCAGCAAGGTAGGTTTCCCAAGATGCTGCATGTAGGCAGCCTGATGACATCACCACCCAGTGTGTCCTATCAGCAGCATCTTAGGAGTGCATCATTACTGGTTGTACATCGAAGCCTTTGCACTGTGGAATGTCAGTGTAGAGCAGCAAGCTTCATGTCTCACCTGTTAATAGCAGTAGGTACTAGTATCCCTGTCTGGGACACATTGGTCCACTTTATGTCCTATCTTGTTTTCTGTTGTTCATACTAGCCCCTGGTGATACTGCTTATCATGTATTTGAGGTTGTTTTTCCAGTTGCTTTGTTTCCTTAAAAAATGGCAGTAGTTGCGAAAAAAAGGAAAACTTTGCATGTATTACTTCTATACCGTCTTACTGCAACCAGCCATGAGGGGGTATTGTCTACTCAGATCACTGTTATTGCTATACCCATGATGGCCTTTAAGCTATCTTTCAATATGTTTCACCAATATAATTTGTGTTAGTTTGTATTTTCACACTATTTAGATTATTGCTTCAAATATTGTGCTAAATAAAGTTTCTTTACTGATTCCTGGTTGGGGGGTGGGCACAGGATGTTCCCCACCCTTACTGGATTCATCTGGATGTACTCATAGGAAGAGATAATATATGAGAGTATTAAGTCAGGATCTAAATCAGATATACTCATCCTGTAGCCGGGCCACATCTGCCCTTAGAGCCACCTGATGTGGCCCTTGCCCTACAGTGATTTTAACTTCTCTTGATAATAATTAAATATAATGGTGTAGGCCCTTTTGGTAGTATTTGATTTGGCCCTGTCCTAGAATACAATGAACTTTACATTTATGAACGTATATAGCAAATAGAAGGTACATACAAACATTAATGTTACAGTATACAGTAGTTGTAAGCAAAACGCCCTTGAACCACATACAAAAGGGATTTATGAACTATAATTTACAAATAGTAATGCACAAGGTTTAGGATGTCACTGTTCTCCTATATGAGTCATCAAAGGGTTGTGACCACATAAAAATGGGCTGCACACTCCTCCAACTCAAGGACCTCCCATCTGTAGAGGCAGGGCTATTTCTAGGAGAGTGCAAAGCCGTTGGTGCCTATATCCCAGCCATCCTGTTTTCTGCAGATGAGTCAGGGCCACCTATAAGGTGCTCACAATCCTCCTCCATGCAACATTCTGGACCTGTCAAGTGGCACAGGCAATCAAATACACTACATCACCTTGCTTTGTCTCAGATTAATTACAGCTACAAAATAGTTTTCCACTTTAGACATAAATTATAATAATTGTAGCTGACTTTTACCATTAAACATCATTACTCACCATTTCAGAAATTCATTCCTGCGGTAGTGAGCAGTGTTTCCTTAACATCTGACATACAGCACATAATCATTAGTTTTATTTCCATTCAATATTGGTAATTAATGCCTTTATTACATACATATAGCTTTAAATATACATTAAGCACAATGGCAGGCAGAGAATAATTGCAGTGTTACTGAGCTGGGAAAATAAGGTGAGCTGCAGGAACGGGAATGTTTTGCTCACAGCTGCCAGATGAAAGTTACAATAATACAAAGTCGTGCTGTTTCTCTTTGAATGCACATGAAATGGATGCAGCTCCTGCCTCATTAAAATATGTTTGAAAGCAGAGAAATAAATTCTCATCAGGATTTAGTCTGGCGGAAGCGGAGCACAATAATGAAGCTGGTTCCTTAGTGAAGTTTCTCGTTGACAAACATGAAATAAACTGCACAGAAAGTCACTAAGAGGCTGATTCATTACTAGTGCCAGGTATCGCCATTTGAGCGTCTGTATAGCGGCGCTTAGAGCGGGTTTCGGGCGGTGTAACCTAGCGTAGGGGTCGCTGTAGTATCCTGGCCAGCATTGATTAATTTGATGTGTGGTGGGCACTGTAGATGTGCTGTCCCTGATTCACTGCAGAGCCAATCGCGAACGCTAGGGGGTATTTCAAGGTCATAGCGCCCAAGATTACACCACATCTAACACCAGTACAATGCTGTAGCGAGGTATAGCGCCAGCTCACTATAGGTAGCTACCATAGGTAGCGCCAGCTCAGTGTGTCCGGCACTCGGCCCTCCACGCCATATTTAAGAAAATCTAGACACACTCAGTGTCGGTGCTCTAGCATAGAGCGCTAGACGCTGTGTGATTAAAGTGTGTTTTTGAACACATCTACTCCAGTAACAAAACGAAAACACATGAAATGACATTAACCTTGATTCAGATCCCCTTTTCACCCGTTCTCCAGCCAGAATTCCCATTCTCACCAATTTTTTTCCCCTCGTCTGCAGACGATTTTTGGGGCAAGAATCTTTGGGTGAAATATTTTTCTTTTGTGTGATTTTTCATTTGGTTGCGAGACCTAATAAGAAATCACCTGAGTTAATGAGAATTTACAATGGCAAGTTTACTTTCTCACAAAAGAGGGAGTTTCCATGAAGGCTCTGAAACAACCCCATTGTTTTAACACTGTGACTCTTTAGTTCCAGACCTGTAATGACAATTCTGCATAAAAATATATAAAAAAATGTATAAAAATGTTTGTTTGCAGGTCAGGAGAGGTCACACAATGCTTTGGGCAAAAATTGTTACATTTTAATTGCCCAACACGCTATTTAAACACAACCAATGAAACCCCATTGAAATGTATGAGAGAGCGTCACTGGCCGAAAGGTAATTCGGCTCTATACGCTGAGCCGCCTCTAGTAATACATGTGAAGCTATGTGACGCTGTTTAGAGGCAATCACCAGGTTCGCTTTCTTAAATGTGGTTTCACATACAGTGCCCATACCAGAAGCTACGTGCCGCTAGGTAGCATTACCTGGCGCTAGCCGTTCTTGAATAACCCCCCTAATGCTATACCTTTATAGGTGCACAGATCATTTGCTTTGCAGATGTGCTAAATAGTTCTGATTGTGATTATTTCATACACTGCCTGACCAGACAAAGGTCACATAGTCTAATATTTTGCTGGACCGACCTTGCTTTGATTACGGCACGCATTTGCTGTGGCATCGCTTAGACAAGCGTCTGCAATGTCACATTTATTTCTGTGTATTGATGATGGCAGATTAGAACCACTTTGCAAAGTCTTCTTCAGCACATCCCAGGAGGACTTAGAATTCTCGCCTGGCTCTGAATCGACCCAATTGTCATCTTGAAATATTCCCTGTGCCTTCAGGAAAGAAACAAACAATCCATTGATAGTTTAACCTGGTCGTTTAGTATATTCAGGCAATCAGCAGGGACCTCATTCTTTGATCAAATAATGTTGCTGACCCTAGACCAGGCCAAATGCAGCCCCCCAGATCAAAGCACTGCCCCCACTTGCTTGTACAGTAGGCACTAAGCATGATGGGGGTATCACTTCAGCTGCCTGTCTTCTTACCCTGATGCACCAATCTTTCTGGAACAGGGTAAATCTGAACTCATCAGACCACATGACCACCTTCCATTGCTCCAGAGTCCAGTATCTATGCTCCCTAGCAAACTGAAGCTCTTTGTGTCAGCCTTAGTGACGAGTGGTTTGCTTAAAGTGACCACCACCACAGCATCCTGAACTGGGATGCCCCGCTCTGTGAACCCCTCAGAGTCACCTGCAAATCTTACCCTTCCCCCGAGCCCATGGCGCATGCATGACCGGCATCGGCATCACTTGCCTCCCTTCTCGGCTGTGCAATCCCCCCCAAATGAATGGCTGTGCGGCTTGGATTCCTTTCAGCTGCTCTAGCCGCGCTGGTGGCTTAAGGAGAATGGTGAATGGTGAGGGTTTCACACAGCGGGGCAAGGACCAAAACCCGGGGTAGTGAAAATCTTGGGGTTTGGTCCACGTTAAGGCTACACAGCTGTTTAGTTCCAAACTCTGATTCCTACTGTTGTTTCTCTACGATTTGATTTCACCAAACAATTAAACCGGACCTTCACCATGATTTAATGAAAAGCCCAAACTCTTAAAAAATGGTTCCCCAGCATCTAAAATTAATATATTTTACGTTTTTAGCCACTAACTTATTATTCTTTCCCCCACTGGGCTGCAACTCTGTTCAGGAATTTAGGATACGGGCGCCGCCATCTTGACTCAGAAGCATCACACTTACTGAGGAGAGGAGAGTGGGATAAGGAACAGGGGGGCGGGTTATAGCTGTGCTTTGCTCAGACAGAGCAGAGCTGGGGTCAGGTAAAGGTCAGCAGTCCCAGAATGCCGAGCAGCACAGTCAGGAGGCACTTCCTGTTTGCAGGCTGCCTGATAAAATGGCGGCTTCCATAAGCCGCCATCTTGGATGTTTAAAGGCTCATAACATGCAGTAGATGCAGGTAGGATGATTTTTAATGTGGACAATCTGTATGTACAGGGTGTGGGAAACATATAAGATAGACTCTTATTCAGAGTGAAGGTCCGCTTTAAGTGATCTCTGATCACAATCACCTAGATACAGTATTTTCAATTTTTTCCCATAGATCCCTCATTACAATGTTTTGGGTTTTCAGCTAAATCGATATTGACTATAATTTGTATTCCATTCTTATTTTTATCTCTCTTGTCGCTCATAAATTCAGCTGGTTTATGCTATGAAAACCATAATTGGTGCTGTTCAAATTTGGAGAGGGGGACAGGGATTTTTATGTACTGCTGCACACCGTTGCCTGGCTGCTGATACTGTGGCCCTTATTTAACAAGGGATAGCGACAGGTAGCGCCTGGTGAGCGACCGGTAATGACGGGCACCGCCACTAGAACGCCGGCTCCCCACCACAATCACACATTTATCAAGCCAATCCTGCTTAGCGACTGAGATAGCGCCAGATAGCGACTCATTTATCATTATTCCAGCCTCAGCCCACAGCGCCAGCGTCCGACCTTGAACAGCGACAGGTATGACCTCTCGCTACCTGGCGCTCTCCAATGCATTTCAATGGAGCAATCTTTAAATATTCATAATTAATTCATATTAATGTTTTTTTTTTCTTTTTTTTTTTTAAATGTGAAAAATTCTGTGACCACTTCTGCCATGTTAGATTTTTTTTAAGGTAAAAAAAAAAAAAAAAACTTTGTGCAGAATTGATATTACAGGTCTGATATTAATGTATTCATATTACAAAATGTAATTAAAAACTTGTTTTTTTTTGGTTTCCAAAAATATGGTTGTTGGGGGGTTAAAAAACTACTTTTAACCCATCGCCGCCAGCGCTTTGGGGTTTAAACAAGCATTTCACAGCGCGAGAATTTTTTGAGCGTGATTCTTTAATGAATATGGTGGGAGCCGGTTGCTATGGCCAGTCGCTATCATGCGCTCCTATACAGCGCGGAACCTGTCAAATAGCGACTCCTCACCCAATATTCAACATTACCGCACACCGACTGAGTCGCTGTCAACAACCGAACAACGGCCAAGCACAGCGAATACTAGCGGGCGCTGTGAAAATAACGCTACTGTCGCTCATTTGTCGCTACCTGCCGCTATTAATGAATCGGCCTCTGTGTCCCTGCAGGTGCTGTTGACATTACTACCTGCAGCCTATATCCAGTACACTGGGTCAGGTCAGTTTTGACTGAACTTCTTACCTGCCATTCAAAATTTTGCTGACTTTGTTCAGTTTGATATGGGCAGAGTATTCAAAACTATTCATCTGAATTGCACAAAACAGAACAAAGGCATTTGTGGTGTACCATGGAGTTACAACCTGAGAAACCATGTGAAGTAAAGCAGTAGGGCTGTAATGCTAGATGATGCTATAGGGGCCAAAGATTGTCCTCGGTTGGCTACGGACATGGTAAAATAAATTCCACAATATAGTATTAGGTAAATAACATGGGAAAGTTTGGGAAACAGTAGAAGCTGCAGGGTGGCTTGGAAGGAAGGAGTGGTGTAGAGCTTGCCCAGGGGAGGTAGGTGGGCAGCTCTAGGGGTGTTTTCGGGTGGCAAAGGAAAGTATAGGTACAAAATAATTGTGTTGCCTAAAGAGGACCTATATGTACTTTGTTTCCCTGTAAAAAAGACAGGAACACACAATTCGACCATGTTACAAGCCAAGCCAGGGAAAGGAGTCCGACGGCCAATCGTGGGACTTTCCCGGGGCTGGCTCGTATAACTCCTAACAGGCCATATATGACTAACAACATACAAAACTGATAGCGCTCTCTCTCATTGACACCAGCCCGAACCCTTCCTACACTGTGGATTGTATCAGATCCTTCACTAAGTGCTAACAGCTTCTGTTCACATAAATGTAAGGGAAGAAACCCTCATTTTCAAATGAGATCAGAGAAATCATCTGTGGCGGGCATTGTGCGCTGTGGCTTCTGGTCCCCCAGCACACAGACATTCTGAGTTGTATGTAGTGTCACAACACTTGGTTTTAACCTGTGGCATCTAATTTTGTATTGTTCTCTGTGCTATATGTTTTACCTTGTCTGTATTCTTACCTTGTAAAGCGCTACGGAAGTTGATGGTGCTATATAAATAAACATTAATAATAATAATAGTGTAGTAGGAAAGCCATCTTGAGCAGTACTTTGAGTATATTCACAGTTTCAGAAGTATGGAGACCCTCTAATGAAATAGAAGTTTTACACGTTAAAATAACACGTGTAATTGTTTCGCAAGATCATTTTATTTAATGCAAAAATGGTCTCTACTCTACTTTTGTAACGGGGAGGCCGATTCATTAACAGCGGCAGGTAGCGACAGTTGAGCGACTGTAGCGGCATTTTCAGAGCGCCCGCTAGTAGTCGCTGTGCTTGGCTGTTGTTCGGTAGTTGATAGCGACTCAGTCGGTTTGCCGTAATTGGAAACCAAAAAAAACAAGTTTTTAAAATAATTTTGTAATATGAATACATTAATATCAGACCTGTAATATCAATTCTGTACAATTTTTTTTAGATTAAAAAAATTATTTAAAATGGCAGAAATGGTCACAGAATTTTTCACATTTAAAAAAATAAATAAAATAAAATAATAATTAATTATGAATATTTAAAGATTGTTCCATTGAAATGCATTGGAGAACGCCAGGTAGCGAGAGGTCATACCTGTCGCTGTTCAAGGTCGGACGCTGGCGCTGTGGGCTGAGGCTGGAATAATGATGAATGAGTCGCTATATGGCGCTATCTCAGTCGCTAAGCAGGATTGGCTTGATAAATGTGTGATTGTGGTGGGGAGCCGGCGTTCTCGTGGCGGGGCCCGTCATTACCGGCCGCTCACCAGTCGCTACCTGTCGCTATCCCTTGTTAAATAAGAGCCTAAATGTTACACATATGTAAACTATTTAGAATCTTCAGATTACTGATTTGAAACAGGAAGTCCTTTGTTGAGGATTTCCCACAGGGGCAGTAGGTGTCGCTGTGTTCTGGTGAAAAGCTCTAGCTGAATTGTACAGAGGATTGATCTGTGCTGTACCACAACATAGAGGTACTGAATTAGCCTTTTTTAGCCCAAAACATTTGTTAAAAAAAAGAATACATGTAATAGAGCTACAGCAGTTAGGTAACAGGTTATTTCCATGAAGCATTGGTTAATTTCATAGTATGATTTTCCAGTAATAAGCATTAGCAGCAATGGTAAACCTTTCACTTTACTTGGCATGACTCAGTTAAAACCCCCACAATCAGGCTCGAACTGGCCCACAGGGGTTACCAGGAAATCCCCCAGTGGGCACGGGTCCTGGTTTTCATCACCAAAAGCTGAACTATGTATACAGTAGCATAGTTTTGGCATCCCAAGCGCACACACACACAGACAATACAGTTTGGCATGATGTTTCTGTACATGGGCACTGAATATAAATCCGGTATAACTTACACCTAAATGAGGGGAGGCCCCCAGCGCCAGTTCTGCTAGTGGGCCCCAGGCATCCCAGTCCGACACTGCCCACTGTACTTTCTGCAGAGAGAAGCTGGATATGTGGTGCTCTTAAAGAGGAACATCGGACTAAAAACAAAAAGTGGTCGATTCTCTCCCTAACTGTCCCCTACTTACGTTTTGAATGTTGTCGCTGCCTGCTTCAGGGTCTGATTACTGCCCCCCCCTGACTGGCTTAGCTGTCTGTTAGTGACGCAAAGTCTCGTGAGATTTTGGGCCGCTTAATTGCATCCCATTCATTGGCACTGCAAAGGCGCGAGATCGGGGGCCCTGTGCAGTGCCTCATGGAATGCAAGGTGGGGCCGCCTGTTGGAAGATTAGCGGAATCCAAGAGATGCTGAAGACGGACCCCCGGAGAGGTGATTAAGAAATGTTCAAAGGTAAAACCAGAGGGGGGCAGCAGATTGGTGAGGCTTAGGGAAGGTTTTAACCTCCCCCGATTTTCCTCTTCAAAATCTCTGATGCAAAACTGGGCAAAGGACCCTTGTAGAAAATCTTGTTATTCTTAGTGTACAGTACGTCCTGCTCCAGATAAGAATCATTACACTTGGGTATTACTCCGCCAGATGGCGCTGACTGCAGAGACCGGGAAATTGGCTCCTCCTGTCCCCTCAAATACCCGGGACCTCCCACAAATCCCCCGAATTTCTCTGCAGTCTGGACTGCGAAGGGCAAGAAGATGTCTCTCTCTTCTCGCAGGTGAGCGGGGCTATTAGCCTGCGGCCCTGTAGGACTATTCCCACCCGTTCCATTTTTAATGTGCCTCCCAGCCTTGGCTGTGCTGGTCCGGGTGATGGTAGGCAGCACCGCTGTCAGGTGCTTAGGAGCGCTGCTCCACCGCAGGCCCCCACCAAAGGGTAGGTGGTATAGGCATATGGTGAGCCTCTATGGGATGCCCCTCCCGCACTATTGCCCCTTGCCCCTGTCTATCTGTGGGCCCTATGTTAAGTGGCCGCTGCCCTCCCTCGTTCTCCCTTGTAGCTCTCGGGGGGGGGGGGGGGGTGTATATACCTTGGTGCTTCACTGTATTATGTGCTTCTGGTCGGTGTCAGTCTCCGCGCTGACTTGGTTGCACTGGTTGCTTTTTTGAATATGCCGCCGCGCGAGTGCTTCCACTGTGCTCCGCGGTTGGCGGCGGCATTACTTCAGGCGCTGGTGCGCTGTTATTGGCTGCTTGTCACGTGTGCTGCTTCGCGCTCTTCGGGGGTGCGGGGCCCGCGGATGGCGCGTTTCGCGTCACTGTCTACGCAGCCCGCCCCTCGAGGTATACCCGGCACCATTTTTCTCTGGATTCGGCTGCTGCGTGGCTGGCATCTACCTACCATGGTCCGTGAGTGCCCTCGCGGGCGGCTTTATTTACCCTATGTCATTATACATGTCACTTGTGGGGTTCTCTTTGCTTGTGTCTTTCAGACGGGTCGAACTCTATTGGTTTCTCCCGGCCCTACTCCCTCTATTTAGTTATTAAACTTGTGAGGCCTAGTGTGTAAATTACTCCCACTTCCCTAGCGGGCTATTGGGGCATCCCGGGTTGCTTTTATAGCGTGAATCCCTATCGGCCTATTGTGCCGCTATAATCACCATATGGAGGCGTCTCAGGATAATGTGCTCGGGGTTCCTTCAGGACAAGCCCGGCTGTGTGTAGCTTGTGGGATGTCCCCTACTAGTGCTGACAATGTGCGGGTCTGTATACCTTGTGCCCAGCAGGTGCTTGCGCTGCAGCCTGGTTTACCAGTAGCTGGGCCTGCGTCACCTACTCCCCCAAGCTTAAATTTGACTCCCATTCCCATTCCCACGCGTAAGGCCTCTGCTAAGAAGCTGCACTTGACGCCTGATGTCACTCTTTTCCCTATGGAGGCTGATGAGTTCTTGGAACTGTCTAGTTATACCCCTTTGGAAGAAGGGGAGTTATTCTCTGACTCGGAGTGATCTGATGAGAGGCCCAGGGGTCATGGTGATTCTGGCTCTGACCCCTGGGCCCCAGATGATACTGATAGGCTGTTGGCTCAGATTTTTGAGGTACTGTCTATCTCTCCCCCCGGTTGCGGCCCCCAGGCAGCAGGGGGAATTGTTTCATACTGCTAAGCCACGTTTAGAGTTTCCTGAGCAAGCCCATTTTAATAATCTCGTGCTCAAGGAATGGGAGCGTCCCAGCAGGCTTCCCGGAGTCCCTAAGAGTTGGGATAAGAGGTATCCCTTTCCTGCTGATGTGGTGAAGCATTGGTCATCCCCTCCAGAGGTGGATGCCCCGGTCCTAGGGTTATCTAACACCTCTGTCATGCATTCCCCTGACTCTACTACGCTGCGGGATGGTGAGGACCGGCGTATTGATCA
This sequence comes from Gastrophryne carolinensis, assembly GCA_027917425.1. Classification (NCBI taxonomy): domain Eukaryota; kingdom Metazoa; phylum Chordata; class Amphibia; order Anura; family Microhylidae; genus Gastrophryne; species Gastrophryne carolinensis. Next base: position 280,964,707 of record CM051235.1, read on the forward strand.
GCTGGCGTCCCATGCCTTTGCCTGTGTGGGGACGGCGCTGCGCCCGGTCTGTGCTTCTGCCATTACGGCTGTGGCTATTAGGACCCTGCTTAGAAGTGTCCTAGACAATGCTCCTGATGATGTGTCTAGTGAGGAGTTTAATGCACTCTCTCGTTGTGAGGTTTTTGTGACTTATGTCCTCTCTGCCTTGGATGATACCATTAGGATGTGTGGCAGAACCTCTGCCCTTGTAGTGGCTATACGCCGCTCGGTTTGGCTGCGCCATGGGCTGCTGACAATGCTGCCAAGAAAGTTCTCACTGGGTTTCCCTTCAAAGGACTACTCCTGTTTGGGGACCGCCAGGACCTGTTTGCTAAGGGAGGCAGGTTACCCCAGCGCAGACGGCAGTCTCGGCCCTCCCTACCGTGGAGCCAGACAGGGGAGGGGGGTCTCCCTTACCGGTGCCCGAGGAGATTTCTGGGGTAGGGGAAGAGGATGTGGATGCCCTGGCTCATCCTGGGGCTCCAAGCCTAAGTCTTCTCCCAAGCCCCCTCAGGCATGAAGGGGCGCCCTCACCCATCCGGGTGGGGGGACGGCTTCAGCATTTTGCTCACGTCTGGAGGCTTCATGTCTCAGACCGGTGGATTCAGGAGGTAGTGTCCGGTTACAAGATAGAGTTTGCTGCCTGGCCGCCCCCAAGATTCATCAGATCCCGGATCTCTCAGGACCCTATGTTAGCTCAGGCTCTAGTTCTGGCAGTGCAAAGCCTTCTGGAGCTGGGGGTAATCTGTCAGATCCCCTTACGAGAAAGGGGCAAGGGTTTCTATTCCAACCTTTTCACCGTGCCCAAAAGAGATGGGTTAGTCAGGCCCATCCTGGACTTGAAGATCCTCAACAAATCTGTCAGGTGCATGTGCTTTCGCATGGAAACTTTGCGCTCTGCCATCAGTTTCCTGCGTCCAGGGGACTTCATGACCTCTGTGGACATCAAGGATGCTTACCTTCATATTCCTGTTTTTCCAGGTCATCAAAGGTTCCTCAGTTTCGCTCTGGAGGATCAGCACTACCAATTTGTGGCATTGTCCTTCGGTCTCACTTCAGCTCCCAGAGTGTGCACCAAGGTGCTGGCAGGAGTGATGTCTCTGCTCAGGTCTCAGGGCATTCTCGTGCTGCCCTATTTGGACGACATTCTCATCACTTCTCAGTCCCTCCAACAGGCAGAGCTGGATACTCAGCTAGTAGTGTCCACTCTGGAGTCATTTGGCTGGGTGATCAACCATCCCAAATCTTCCCTGTCTCCCTCCTTGGTGACACCCTTCCTGGGAATGAATCTGGATACAGTTCAGGCAAGGATTTTTCTTCCTCAGCAGAAGGTGAACAGTCTTCTAGCGCAGGTTCAGTTCCTGCTATCTTGCCCTCATCTCTATATCAGGCAGGGAATGCAGCTGGTGGGCCTGATGGTGTCGTGCTTCGAGGCGGTCCCTTATGCCCAGTTTCACATGAGGCCTCTGCAACTCCACCTCTTGTCAGTATGGGACAAGGATCCTGCGTCCCTGGACCAGGTCCTTGTTCTGTCCCCCCTAGTCAGGCGGTCCCTCTCGTGGTGGCTGGACTCCAGGAACCTGTTGGTGGGCAGATCCTTTCTGGCCCCCTTCTGGGAGACGGTCACCACGGATGCCAGTCTGACAGGTTGGGGGGGTTTCTGGCAGTTCCTGCAGTTCCAAGGGCGGTGGGGCCCTCAGGAGGCCCACACACCTATCAACATTCTGGAACTGAGGGCGATCAGGTTGGTTCTGGCTCACTTGACCCAACAACTTCGGGGCCGGCCTGTTCAGGTACGCTCGGACAACCAGACGGCGGTCGCCTACATCAATCATCAGGGAGGGACCTGGAGCAAGGTGGCCCTCAAGGAAGTGTCTCTGATCCTGGCCTGGGTGGAGGACAAAGTTCCCTGCATATCAGCTGTGTACATTCCGGGGGTGGAGAATCTGCAGGCAGACTCTCTGAGCAGGGGGACCTCTCGCCTGGGAGAATGGTCCCTCTGCGACAGGGTGTTTCAATCTCTGTGTCACCGTTGGGGCCAACCAGATGTGGATCTGTTTGCGTCCCGTCACAATCACAAGCTCCCGGCCTTTGTCTCCCTGTCCCAGGATCCTCTGGCCTTGGCCATGGATGCCCTAGCAACGTCATGGCATGACTTTCAGCTCCTGTATGTCTTTCCTCCATTCCCCCTGTTGGACAGGGTTCTGCACAAGATAGCTCAGGAGGGGGTGCCAGCAATCCTGGTGGCCCCCAGGTGGTCAAGAAGAGTGGGGCTCGCAGACGTGGTGCAGCTGGCGGTAGATCAGTACGCTCTGCCCAGGGTGCCAGACCTGCTCACTCAGGATCACTTACGCCATCCCAATTTACAAACTCTGGCTTTGATGGCCTGGCTGCTGAAACCTCCATCTAGATGGAGAAGGGGCTGCCTGCCTCTGTGATTGATACCATGATAAAGGCTAGAAAGAAGTCTTCTTCTTCCATTTACAAAAGGGTTTGGCGTGCCTACATTGACTGGTGTGAATCTAGGTCTCTTCCCTGTCGTGTGTTCTCTATTCCCAGGATCCTGGAGTTCCTGCAGCATGGGTTGGAGCTGGGGCTCCAACTCAGTACTCTTGTCATGAGTCACTTACCTGCGTCCCGTTCCAGCAGTGCCTCCCTCCCGCTGGTCCGGCCGCGCCGGGCGGCTGCAAGCGCGCCCCCTCTGTCTCCTCTGCCGGCGTGCCCTTTGCGTGACGTCCTTTGTATTCCCTCCGGTGGCGCTGCTGTGAGCGCGGCCGCCGGAGGAAGAAGAATTAAAGGGCCAATGAGCCCAGGTGGGTGGGGGGTGTTTCTTTCAGAGACAGGGCCAATGAGCCCTAGGGACTTGCGGGGCTAATGCCCTGATCCTATCAGGTTAGGTGTTTCATGTTGCACCAAACACACACCTTATTTCCCCCCATCTCCAGTCATACCTGTCCTATAAAAGGTTCACCCCGTCAGTCACTCAGCCCCTGTTATAGCGCCTTGAACCTAGTCTTGACTTGTGTTATTCCGTGATTGAACTTCGTTGCCGACCACTGCCTGAACCGACCATTCTTGCCTGATCTCCGTTGCCGACCCCTGCCTGAATCGACCACTCTCCGTCTGATCCCTGTTGCCGACCTCTGCATTGTACCCTGACCTCGAGCTGCCTCATCCCTTTGTACCGCTGCTATCTCTGAACACCCATTGCCGACCTCTAGCCTGTCTGGACTCCCGCTACTCACTCTAGCTATTGGACTCGCTCTATACCGCTCCAGCTACTGGTTCTTCAGACCTTCAAACAGTAAGCTCCCATCCTTTGAGCCATTGAAGTCCTGGGGGCAACCGATCCCGGGCAGGCGTATACTGCGTCCCGGCAAGCGGGGGCTCCTACAGGTGAAGCTGGCTGCGGAGATTGGGGGTGGAGGGCTGGAGTTACCTGAGTGTGTCATTAGAGTACCCAGAGCGTGACAACTCTGAAGGTCATGTCTCTGCCCTGGCTGTTTTCTTCCAGAGGTCCTTTGCCCAGCATTCTCTGATCAGGACTTTTTTCCAGGGGGTTACTCATGTGCGTCCCCCACGTAAGCCTATGTTGCCTGTTTGGGATTTGAACTTGGTCTTGTCTGCCTTGCAGGGTGCTCCCTTTGAACCTGTGCAGGAGGCTGCCCTGGCCATTCTTACTCTCAAGGTGGTCTTTTTGGTGGCTATCACCTCTGTTAGGCGTGTGTCTGAGTTGATGGCGCTTTCCATCCAGCCCCCCTACTTTGAGAGACACCAGGACAAGGTGGTGTTTCGCTTCAAGCCAGATTTTCTGCCTAAGGTTGTGCCTGCCTTTCATCTGAATCAGGACATTGTTCTTCCTTCCTTGTGCCGTAACCCTAGTAACGCTAAGGAGAGGGTCTTGCATTCCTTGGATGTGGTTAGGTGTCTGAAGTACTATCTGGTGGCTACTGCACCATTCAGAAAAACTGATGCCCTTTTTGTGGTCCCTTCTGGTCCCAGGAAGGGTTTGGCTCCTGCTATATCTACTATCAGCAAATGGATCCGTCAGGCCGTGATTCAGGCCTACTCTGCTAAAGGAAAGAATCCTCCCTTCCGCCTTACTGCTCATTCCACTTGTGCTATTGGTGCCTCTTGGGCTTTTCAGCACCAGGCTTCTGTTGAACAAGTTTGCAAGGCCGCTATTTGGTCTTCTGTTCATACTTTTTCAAAGTTTTACAAGGTTGATGTTAGGGCCTCAGCTGATGCTGCTTTTGGCTGCAAGGTTCTGCAGGCGGCAGTGGTATGACCTGTCTGCTGTTACCTTTGGTGATCCCACCCTACTTTATGGACACTGCTGTTGGATGTCCCAAGTGTAATGATTCTTATCTGGAGCAGGTCGTACTGTATACTAAGAATAATACAATTCTGTGATTACTCACCTGTAGAATTGTTATTATGAGTATACAGTAAGTCCTGCTCCACCCCACCCTTGGTTTTGCATTATCCTGGATCCCCTGTATGGTGATTGTTATCATTGTTATAGTTACTAGTTGGTTCTCTTTTCTTTCTCCTGGCTTCTCGTTAACTGCTTTTCAATGCTGGGGATTTGTGGGAGGTCCCGGGTATTTGAGGGGCCGGGAGGAGCCAATTCGCGGTCTCTGCAGTCCAGCGCAATCTGGCAGAGTAATACCCAAGTGTAATGATTCTTATCTGGAGCAGGACGTACTGTGTACTCATAATAACAATTCTACAGGTGAGTAATCACAGAATTGTATTTTTTTGGGCAAATATATACATTCATACATACCGTTCATGGAATTTTTGGGGTCAGAAGACTGAGGGTACTTGAGGAGAGTAGAAAGGTACCTAGAGTAGAAGGAATCTTTGAACATGTATATTTTTCACTATATCCAGTCCAGGTCGTCCCAGAAGTGATGACAGTGGGGTAATCCACCGCCAGGTGGAGCTCGACTGCAAGATCAAAAGCTGTAGCTCCTCCCAGCCCCCTATAAAAGCAGGTGTCTCAGATGAATCCCCAGAGTTCATCTTGCAGTCTCGCTGCATGAAGATTGTCTGGATACTGCAGCAGAGCGGGGCCTCCTAGCCCAGCGGCCTTATTCCCACTGTTCCCGTGGACCCACTACCGCCTCCCAGCTTTGGCTGACCGGGACAGTGAAGGTTGGGTGAACGCCAGGTTTAGGCGTTGGCCGAGCTAGGCTCTCGGCCGCAGACCCTGCCTAAAGGGTGGCTGGCCATAGTCTGATGGTGAGCCTATAGGGGGGGAGGAACCACTCATGCCCACGGGGCTTTATGCCCTCCCTTCTCCACAAGCTTTATTATTGCTGGTTGTGTTTGGTGCACTTCACTTTTGCATTGACAGGTCTCTTGTGAGCTGGTGTGCTGTTTTGTGACTGGACTTCTTTTCACATGCTTACCTCCCTCGCTCCCTCGAGGCTCCTACTCCTCTCCCCTCTCCATCCTGCTGCCGTGCTGTGAGGGGGGGGGAGATGGCGCCGCTCCGGTGGATGCGGCTCCGCGGCGGGGTGCGCGCCACGCGCTTGCTGCTACGGGTGGGCGCTTCTCGGCTGGGCTCCTGCGTGGGCCGCTCTGCAGTCTCTGGGCCCCCCTCCATCTTGGGGGCGGGCACACTCTTTCGCGCCGTCGGCGGGGGGCGGGGACGATGACGCCTTTTGCGTCACTGCTGTGTGGCCCCCTCGAGGAACGTGTTCGGCTGCTGCCCCGCCCCATCTTGCCTGATCCTCCTGCACGCTGATTGTCGGTCTGAGCGGAAGCCATCGCGGTCGGTGTCGTGAGTCCCTCTTGCTAAACATCTTTTTATTGTATTGCTGGGCATGTGCTGTGGGATGCTTATGGCTTTTTCACATTGTGTCTTCTAGGTGGGCCCCCTTGATTGCTAAGCGTTGTGGTTCCTCTCGGCCTCCGGCCCCCCCTCTCTCCACGCCCTTTCCCTGTAAAGAGGGATCACATAAGAGGGACTCATTTTTACGGGCTGTCCGATTGGGTCGTTAGTGCTTTGTACCTGTTATCATTACTCAAATCACCATAATAGAGGCTTCTGGGGATAGTGAGCTAGGGGCCCCATCTGGGCGGGTGAAGCTCTGCCCCATGTGCGGTGCTAGCCCCTTGGGCGGACTGAGCACGGTTTGTGTCACTTGCGCCAGAAGTGTTAAATTGGAGCATGATCGGGCGGGCGTATCTGCCCCTAGCCTGTTATTGCCTGCGGCCTCTCCTGATTCCCCGCGGTTGCATTCTGCCCCCAGCGAGGGGGAAGCCAGTAGGGGTTCCCAATCTGATTTGGCTTATCGGGTGGCCAGCCTTGAGAGACAGATCTCTCGCTTGGCTCCTAAGAAGGCCACAAGTAAGAGGCGGCATATTGAGCCGGTCTATTCTGATAATGATGGAGATGATGGTGATGATCTTTTTGGAGGCCGGCTCCGTGGAGGAGGGCGAGTTGCATGAGGACTCCATCTCCACGGCGGATTATTCTGTTGGACTTGATAGCGGGCCCGGTTCTTCCTCGGATGAGGCTACATGGCTCCCTGATGATACGGAGCGGTTACTGACTGCGGTTTTTGATACGCTGCACATTGTCCCTCCTAGAGTGGCTAAAAGGAAGCAGGGTGATTTGTTTCTGCCTGAGAGACAGAGACAAGTCTTTCCTGAGCAGGCCCATTTTTCTAACATGATTTCAAGGAATGGGAAAGGCCTAACAAGTTGCCGTCGGTGCCCAAGGGCCTGGACAGACGGTATCCCTTTCCTGAGGAGCTGGTCCGGCTATGGTCCCGTCCTCCCGGGGTGGATGCCCCCCTGTCGGGTCTGTCCAATACTACAGTCATGCCTTCACCCGATACTGCTTCCCTACGTGATTCAGCTGACAAGCGCATGGATTAGCTGGTCTGTCATGCCTTCACCTTTGCCGGTGCTTGGTTCCGCCCAGCTATTGTCTCCCTGGCCATTAGGAAGAAGGTGAGACGTCTTGTGGATATTGCTAAGTCTAGCAAGCAGGCTGAGGAGTACAAGGACCTCAAGGCTTGCATAGAGTTTATTGCCTTCGTTGTCTCTCCCATGGATGATAGTGTCCGGATCGGTGCCAGGGTCTCGGCCCTGCTGGTCGCATCTCACTGCTTGCTCTAGTTGCGGCAGTGGTCGGCTGATGCCGCGGCCAAAAAGTCGCTCACTAGTATTCCCTTTGTGGGTCACAGGTTGTTTGGGGAGCGTCTGGACCTCCTGTTCAAGGACGGAAGACTCCCTCAGCGCCTATCGGTCCTTTCGAGGAGGAAGAGGCTCTTCTTTTTCAGGTACTCGCAGAGATTCCTGGGGATGAGGTAGGTCCCGCGGCCGACCCAATCCCTCCTGGGGATTCAAGTCCAAGCCCCCTGCCAAGGCCCCTCAGGCATGAGGAGGCACCCTCACCCATTCAGGTGGGGGGGACGGCTTCTGCTATTTGCTCACGTCTGGAGACATCACGTCTCGGATCGGTGGATTCAGGAGGGGGTTTCCTCCGGTTACAAAATAGAGCTGGCAGTCTGGCTGCCCTCAAGATTTCATCAGTCACGGATTTCACAGAACTCTTTGACGGCACAAGGCCTGCGAATGGCCGTCCAACACCTTCTGCGGTCAGGCTTTTACTCCAATCTGTTCATGGTGCCCAAGAAGGACGGAATGCTGAGACCCATCCTGGACCTGAAGGGTCTCAACAGGTTTGTCTTAGTCAGACATTTCCACATGGAGACCTTACGGTCCGCAGTGAGCTCGCTTCGACCCGGCGACTTCATGACCACGGTGGACATCGAGGATGCCTATCTGCACATTCCGATATTCCAGGGGTATCAGAAGTTCCTGAGCTTTGCGCTGGAGGATTAGCACTACCAGTTTGTGGCGTTGCCATTTGGGATATCCTCAGCCCTCCGTGTGTTCACCAAGGTGCTGGCGGGCGTTATGGCTATCCTGAGGATTCAGGGCATTTGCGTGCTGCCTTATCTGGACGATTTACTGACTGCGGCTCAGTCTCTTCAGCAGGCCGAGAGCGACACCCGGACGGTGTTGTCCACTCTCGAGGATTTCGGTTGGGTGGTCAATTACCCCAAGTCTTCAGTCACTCCCTCGATGGTGAGGTCTTTCCTGGGCATGACGTTGGACACCCCTCAGGTCATGGTATTCCTGCCACAGCAGAAGGTGGTGGGTCTTCAGACGCAGGTGCAGGCCTTGCTGTCTTGTCAGCGACCATCTGTCCATCTGGGGATGAAGCTGGTGGGCCTTATGGTGGCAGTGCCCTTTGCTCAGTTCCACATGAGACCTCTTCAGTTGAATCTGTTGACCGGTTGGGATCGGACGCAGGAGTCACTGGAACAGAAGTTTTCACTGTCTCCCCCGGCCAGGCAGACCCTCTTGTGGTGGCTGGACTCCAGGAATCTGCTAGCCGGCAAGTCATTTTTGACTCCACGGTGGGAGATTGTCACCACGGACGCCAGCCTGACCGGATGGGGAGGCTTTTGGCTGACGCAGAAGATCCAGGGTCAGTGGGGGCCGCAGGAAGCCCATTTGCCCATAAATATCTTGGAGTTGAGAGCGATCCGGTTGGTGCGTCTTCACTTGACTCCCCATTTAAGGGGTTATGCGATCCAGGTTCGCTCGGACAATCAGATAGCGGTCGCCTACATAAATCACCAAGGCGGGACTCGGAGCAAGCGAGCCCTCGAGGAGGTGACCCAGATTCTGACTTGGGCAGAGGAGAATGTCCCTGCATCTCGGTGATTTACATTCCTGGGATAGAGAACCAGGAGGATGACTCCCTGAGCAAGGGTGCCTCACGCCTGAGGGAATGGTCTCTCAGCAACAAGATTTTTCATGCTCTGTGTCTCCGCTGGGGTCAACCGGACGTGGACCTATTTGCGTCCAGACACAATCACAAGCTCCCGAGATTCGTCTCCCTGTCGAGAGATCCTCTGGCCTTTGCCACAGACGCTCTGGCGATTCCTTGGATGGAGTTCAGGCTCCTTTATGAGTTCCATCCGTTTCCGCTCCTGGGCCGAGTGCTGCGCAAGATAGCCCAGAAGGGGGTACCAACCATCCTGGTGGCTCCTCGCTGGCCGAGGCGGAGTTGGTTCGTGGATATAATTCAGATGTCAGTCGATCGCTACGTCATGCCCGACGACTCAGGGCTTCTCACGCAGGGGTCGCTGCTGCACCCCAATTTACAGACGCTGGCTTTGACGGCCTGGCTATTGAAACCTCGATCCTGATGGAAAAGGGGCTGTCGGCCACGGTTGTTCAGACCATGATTCAGGCGCGGAAGAAGTCTTCTTCCATGATATACTACAGAGTTTGGCACGCCTACATTGCTTTGTGTGAATCCAAGAGCCTTCCTTGTCGCACTTTCTCTATCTCTAGGATTTTGGAGTTTTTAGAACACAGCTTAGACTTGGGTGTCCAGCTGAGCACCCTCAAGGGACAGGTCTCGGCCTTGGCCATCTTTTTCCAAAGATCCTTTGGATAATTACCTTTTTTCTAAATCCTGTTGTGGTTAATTTTAAAAACAAAATGGTAGCTCATGGATCTGCAGGCAGCCTGCACGCAGGAAGTGCTGCTGAGTTTCCTGTTACTGTGCATTGTCAGTTATGTCAGTTGAATCCAGGCAGCAGCATGGCTAAGATGCTGGGAAAGGAAGCTCCAAGATGGCTGCTACCACTAGAAAATCGGTGAGACAGCGTTTCAGCTTTGAGTGGATGCAGGAAGAAATTAAGTGCTGACAGCGCTCCAGTATCATGCTTGCAGATAGGGCAAGTGAGTTTTAGGGGATTTTCATTTCCAGCTGTGCCACGCTATTGGTCCGGTTTAAATATATACAACGAGATTGTCACAAACCGGCACTTACCTGGACCCTGTTCCGGCGTTGTCCTTGGGCAGCCGGCTGCTGCAGCTCCTGTCCGGCGGCCGCGCCGAGCTACGGCGGCGGCGGCGGCGAGCACGGCTGCTCGCTCCCCTCGGTCCCGCGTCTCTAGCTCGCGCACACATGTACGTGCACGCGTACATAGTTTTTATGCCCTCCGGCGGCGCTGCACACAGCGCGCCCGCCGGAGGCTGTAGTTAGGGGGGGGGGGTTGAACCAAGGGGCACAGGCACGCCCCTTGGTTCCGGCTATAGGCCTATGAGCCTAGGGAAGTTCTGGGCTACTCGCCCTGCTGGTCCAATCCTAGGTTGGATCTAAGTTGCACCAATCACTACACTCGTTCCCTTTGGCCAGTCCTACCTGGTTCCTATAAAGGTTCGCCCCCGTCACTTCTTCAGTGCCTGTTATAGCGCCTTGTACCCTGCATTGTCTGTGATATATCTGTTTGATCTCCGTTGCCGACCCCTGCCTGAACCGACTATTCTCAATCTGATCTCCGTTGCCGACCCCTGCCTGAACCGACTATTCTCAATCTGATCTCCGTTGCCGACCCCTGCCTGAACCGACCATTCTCGATCTGATCTCCGTTGCCGACCTCTGCTTTGTACCTTGACCTCGAGCTGCCTCTTCCCTCTGTACCGCTACGATCTCTGACTTCCCCGTGTCAACATCTGGCCTGGTTCTGGACTTCCGCTACACTCGCTCTTAGCCATTGGTTCTTCAGACCTCTAAACCAGTAAGCTCTCATCCTTTGAGCCATTGAAGTCCTGGGGGCAACCGATCCCGGGCAGGCGTATTCTGCGTCCCGGCAAGCGGGGGCTCCTACAGGTCAAGCTGGCTGTGGAGATTGGGGGTTGAGGGCTTACCTAGAGGGCTGGAGTTACCAGAGCGTGACAGAGATTAATTTTTTTCTGGCAAATTAATTTGGAAAGAACTAAAATAAAGTGGAAAGTAGATGAAGATACTAGATTCCCTCTGTAGACACAGGGAATGGTGTGTCTCATGCAATATGGTCTAGGGGGAAAAAAAATGTATGCTAACTCACTCTCTCACAGCATAAAAGCAGGAATATTATTTGGGTGGGCTGTGAGTGGATTGTCACCCACATCTCTGCACTAAAATGGCAAAAATCTGGGGGTTTGGCTACAGAAGATGAGATGGATGTCAGTTTTAACAGCTTTATTCAGCAGCACAGCAGGATGGATCAACTGTATGACAGGTAATAAATAATTGATTTTAAATGTAGCCTGGACGACCCATTTAATTAGACTTAAACCCATATCTATCATAATAGCCACTACAGGGCAAAATATCTTTCTATAGGCATTATTGGTTCCCACATGTTGTTCCTGAAAATGATTATTGTAATACTGGAGTAGGCTTAAAAAGAGAAGTCCAGGAAGCATTAAAGAGGACCAAAACCCAATATGGTCACCCAGTAGTCCAAAAGTCTTCAGGGATGGCCGAATCCCGAGCCTCGGGCCTTCCCAATTTAGGATGCATCGTTGTGTGAAACCACCTAGGATTACCGGTATACGCACCTTGCGGAAGATCCAATGGCACATGTGTGCCCACATTCCCTGCCTCTCTGCGACTGATGCCCATACCTGTGCTAGACATTTCTGAATGGCTTGTGCAGGCACCAGGGGAGCAGCCAGCAGCTCACACGTCATTCAGCTTTACTAAGCTGCTCTGAATTTTTACAGTAATCCAGTGATCCCAAATCATGATGTTCCTCTCTTTAGCAGTTAAAATGCCTAGGAGATTGGAATGCTATCCATGGTATAGTTTAATAACCGAAATAGTCACTGTGAAAAGGTAAGAGAACTCCAATATATTGAATGTCTCTGAGGCCCATATGTAGTCCTCTGGTCACGGTACTGCTCTAGATCAACACCAAGCATTATAAACATGCACACACACACACAAATGGGACCTATATCTGCCTATTAGTTGTAGCATTATGTTCATCTAGTAGGGTAGATAGTAGGTAATTATACTGGTTGCTGATTATACATGGATGGGTACTGGCTCTCAGCCAAGAATGTTTAAACAATTAGAAGCAGAATGCTTATCTATGCAGGGATAACGGAGCTCTCGTTGAGTAAGGTAAGTGGTACACTGAGATTAAATGGCTTTACATGATTCGCTGAATAGTGAGAATGATTTTGGCAGAGGCAGTTTCCTGTTGATGTGAGCTCAGCACAGTATCTTTCGCTTTGTTCTGCCTTCAGCACCGCGCTGTCAGTCAGCCATACCTGGAACTGACAAGATAGCAAGAGATTACAGAAAAGCTCGACTTTGTATGGGCCGACTCCAGGAGGCTTTCCTGAATGTGTCTGCTCAAAAAAGAGACGTCTTCCAAGAATGTTTCTAAAGAGCTGAGCGCAGAAAAAAATCTGTCACTGCAACCAACTCAATAAAGAAATCACCAAGGGGTAAAACCTGCAGATATTTGGAGTTATTTGTTAAACTTGCCTTGGGCTATGGGCTATCTTTTGGCACAAAATGAAAAAGAAATATATAATCTTAATCTGCCACTTGTCCTCACTTGAGCTGCCTCTCTGCACACTGGTAGTTCTTCAGACATTCATACCCTCTCTTAAGCCACATCAGGCTCTCCATCTTCACGATAAACACTTGGCTGCAGTGCTTGCCATTGCCCGACTGCAAGAGCCTCCTGCACCTCATCAACCCATACAGCAGCCTTCTCCTGAGGCTTGTTAGCCCCTTTATAGCACCTCTTGCCTGAATCAGTACTGGACCGAGCTACTAAGCTAGCAGGACTCACCCAGCTTCCTTAGCTGGCCAGAGGTCTCTAAGAAGTGCTTTACCGGCAGCCCCTCAAAGAGCCAGAAACTTAACAAAAGGCACTCCTGGATTCCTTGTGTAGCCAAGGAATCCAGCATTTTGCCACCCAGCCGGCCTTTACTTGGAATTTGTATTCATTCTGGTAAACACCCTCTATTACAGTTAATTTTTTAACCTTCCTCAACAGTCCTATAAATGGGTTTGCCGTTGACACCTAACACAGGGACGCATGTAGTCCCCTCTGACACATAAGTGGTTTTGCATAGTTTTTGTTCACCTGTCATTAGGGGTGTATATTGGCAAGAATCTGGCGATACGATACGCATCGCGATACACGTATGACGATACGATATATCATATCCCAGTTCTGTCTCAAAGACGATATATTGCCATTTTTTTAAATTGCATTTTATTTTTAAGTTAAAAAATGACAGAGTCCTCCTTCCTGGGGGCGGGGCATTTTTGAGGGGAATTTTAAGGGTTAAAGACCCTTAAAAGTCCCACAAAAAATGGTGTAAAGTCCACCTTACCCAGCACAACAAGCCCAGGCACCAGCTATGGGGGCTTGTAGAACAGAGAGCAGGGGCCAGCTTCGGTGGCCCCTGGCCCTGCAGGCTACATGCCGCCATAACCTCACGGCCACGGGCTCTTCTGCCCCCCGGGGCTTTGGGGAGGCAGGTAATGGGGGGCTCGAGGTTAATGGCAAGTCACCCGCTAGCTGCAGGTGACTTGCCAGACCCAGAGCCTTGTGAACACACATAGAAAAAATGTTTTGTTTTTTTTCTTTACTTACCTCCAATTGTCAGCTCCTGGGTCCCTTGCCGATCCGATGACAAATGCCGTGATCGCTGGAGGGTGGAAGATCAGAGGATCTCCTGCCCCTCTCCCCTTCTCCCCGGCGATCGTAGCATCTGACAACTGACACGCCGCGAGCCGGGATGACTCCTGCAGGGGTGATGTCATCCCCCCCACCAGGCCAGGCTGATGACCTAACAGTGCCTGCATTCCTGCAGTTGTTTCCCAGGGCAGCATTTTATCTTAGATATGTATAGATGTGTCCTTCCCTGCTTTTTTCCAAGTATACAGCATGTCCTGTTTCACAGAATTCTTTACGCTTGGGATATCCCGCCACAAGGTGGCGCAGTGGACTGCAGAAAGACTTGTGGCATCTCCCGGCCCTATAAAAGGACAGGAACCTCCCACAAATTCCCAGTTTCCTTCTGCAGTCTGGATAGAATATGGCTCTATATTACGCAGGCGAGCAGGGCTTATCAGCCTGCGGCCCTGCAGGGCTATTTCCACCCGTTCTGGACCCACTGCCTCCCAGCCTCGGCTGCCTTTTTCGGGTGAAGGTAGGACAGCGCCTGGGTCAGGTGCTGGAGGAGCGCTGCTCCAACCGCAATCCCTGTACCTACAAGGGTAGGCAGTTCAGGATTATGGTGAGCCTTGTGGGATGCCCCTTCCTGCCTTATTGTGGGCCTTCCCCTGCCCCCCCTCCACTGCACGATTCGCACTCTTCGGGGGGTGCTCTGCGGCTGACGTTTTTTGCGTCATATCTCTGCGGCCCCGCCCCTCAAGGTCCGTGCGGGCGCCATTTTGGACTGGGATTTCGCCCTGTTCTCATGTACTGCAAGCGCTGCTGGCCTTCCTGATCGTGCAGTCGTTTCCATTGGTCTGTGAGTCCCCCTGTGGGGTGGTGCTTTCTCCTATTCTCACATTATGGGTTTTTATGTGGGTTTCTCTTATATCTTTCAGGCGGGATAAACGTGACTGTGGTTTCTCACGGCCCTCTTCCCCTTTGTAATCTCCCACCTTCCTAGCGGGTTTTTGGGGCCCTTTACTGGCCAGTTGTGCCATTGTAATCACCATATGGAGGCTTCCGGGGATAATGTGCTTGGGGTTCCTTCGGGACAAGCCCAGCTGTGTGCCGCGTGTGGGGTATCCCCTGTGAGTGACGGTTGTCAGGGTATGTGTGCCCTGCGCCCAGAAGGTACTTGCGCTGCAGTCTGGGTTGCCTGCTACGCTGCCCAGCTCTGTGCCCCCTTCTACATCACCTACCCCCCGCGCCTGCATTTGACCCCTAGTGAGGAGCATGCTAGTGGGGAATCTCATTATGACTTGGCCTTGTGAGTGGCCAGCCTGGAAAGGCATACTGCTGGGCTGGTCCCCCGTAAGGCTTCTGGCAAGAAGCGGCATTTAACTCCCGCTGTTTCCCTTTTTTCTGAGGAGGATGAGGGACAGTTTTCTTTCCCTGGCCTGTACCCCCTAGAAGAGGGGGAACTTTTCTCGGATTCTGATTCCTCTGAGGAGCAGCAGGAGGTTTATGGTGGTACTGGGTCTCTTTTTGGAGAAGACCCATGGTCTCCTGAGGATACTGACAGGCTGTTGGCTCACATTTTTGAAGTACTGTGTATTACACCTCCTGTCCTGGCTAAAAGGCCGCAGGATTAGCTTTTTCACACTGTTAAACAACGCTTTGAGTTCCCTGAGCAGGTCCGCTTCAATAATTTGGTGCTCAAGGAGTGGGAACGTCCTAGCAGATTTCCCGCGGTGCCTAAGAGTTGGGACAGGAGGTATCCATTTCCTGCTGATGTGGAAATGTCAGGCATGAGGAGGCGCCCTCACCCATCCGGTGGGGGGGGGGGGCGGTTGCGGCTCTTTGCTCATGTTTGGAGACTGCGCGTCTCAGACCGGTGGATTCAGGAGGTGGTGTCCTCCGGGTACAAAATAAAGTTTGCAGCCTGGCCGCCCCCAAGATTCATCAGATCCCGGATGGTTCAAAATCCCTTGTCAGCTCAGGGCTTGCGGTTTGCAGTCCAAAGCCTTTTGGATTTGGGGGTCATTTGCCTGGTGCCCTTCCAAGAAAGGGGCAGAGGTTTCTATTCCAATCTGTTCACTGTTCCCATAAAAGATAGGTCCCTGAGGCTCATCCTGGATTTAAAGCGCCTCAACAAATTTGTCAGGTTCAAGCATTTTCACATGGAGACTCTGTGCTCGGCGGTCAGTACATTGCGCCCGGGCGACTTCATGACTTTTGTGGACATCAAAGATGCTTACCTTCATGTCCTTATCTTTCCAGGTCATCAGAGATTTCTCAGGTTCGTTCTGGAGGATCATCACTACCAATTTGTGGCTTTACCTTTCGGTCTCACCTCAGCCCCTCGGGTCTTCACCAAGGTGCTGGCGGGGGTGATGGCTCTGTTGAGATCTCAGGGCATTCGCATCCTTCCTTACCTGGATGACATTCTAATTGCGTTTCAGTCCCTCCATCAAGCCGAGTTGGATACCCAGATGGTGGTCTCCACGCTCGAGTCCTTCGGTTGGGTGATCAACTACCCCAAGTCTTCTCTGTCTCCGTCCTTGGTGACGTCCTTTCTGGGCATGACTCTGGATACATCTCAGGTCAAGGTTTTTCTGCCTCAGCAGAAGGTGGAGAGCCTGCAGTCGCAGGCAAGGTCTCTGATTTCGTGCCCTCATCCCTCCATTCAGCAGGGGATGCAGTTGGTGGGCCTGATGGTGTCCTGTTTCGAGGCGGTTCCCTATGCTCAGTTTCACATAAGACCTCTTCAGTTGCACCTCTTGTCAGTTTGGGATCGGGACCCAGTGTCCCTGGATCAGGAATTTGCTCTGTCCCCTCAGGTCAGTCTGTCCCTCTCGTGGTGGCTGGACTCAAGGAATCTCCTAGTGGGCAGGACCTTTCTCCCTCCGTGCTGGGAGACACAGATACCGGTCTGACAGGTTGGGGGGCTTTTGGAAGTCTCTGAAGTTCCAGGGTCGGTGGGGTCCTCAGGAGGCCCATGCCCCCATCAACATTCTGGAACTACGGGTGATAAGGTTGGTTCTTTTCAGTTGACCCCACACCTTCGGGTTGGGCTGTTCAGATCCGCTCGGACAACCAGACGGCGGTTGCCTACATCAATCATCAGGGAGGGACTCGGAGCAAGCGAGCCCTCAAGGAAGTGTCCCTGATACTGTCCTGGGCGAAGGAGAATGTCCCCTGCATATCGGCTGTTTACATCCCAGGGGTGAAGAACCTGGAGGCAGACTCCTTGAGCAGGGGGATGTCTCGGCTGAGGGAGTGGTCCCTCAGCAGCAGGGTGTTTCACTCCCTGTGCCACCGCTGGGGTCTACCGGATGTGGACCTGTTCGCTTCACGTCACAATCACAAACTTCCATTCTTTGTCTCTCTGTCACAGGAACCTCTGGCCTTTGCCACGGATACACTAGCAATGCCTTGGAAGGGGTTTCGGCTCCTCTATGTGTCCCCCCTGTTTCCTCTGCTGGGCAGGGTGCTGCGCAAAATAGCCCAGGAAGGGGTGCCAGCCATTCTGGCGGCTCCCTGTTGGCCAAGAAGGGTGTGGTTTGCAGACATCGTGCAGCTGGCAGTGGATCAGTACGTCCTGCCCAAGGATCCAGATCTGCTCACTCAGGGGCAGCTGTGCCATACTAATTTACAAACACTGGCTTTGACGGCTTGGCTGATGAAACCTCCATCTTGATGGAGAAGGGGTTGCCTGCCTCTGTTGTTGATACCATGATTAGGGCTAGGAAGAAGTCCTCATCCTTTATCTACTACAGGGTCTGGCATGCTTACATTGCCTGGTGGGAGTCTAGATCTCTTCCCTGTCGGGTGTTTTCTATTCCCAGGATTCTGGAATTCTTGCAACATGGTTTGGATTTGGGCCTTCAACTTAGTACCCTCAAAGGTCATGTTTCAGCTCTGGCAATTTTTTTCCAAAGATCTTTTGCCAGTCACCGTTTGGTTAAGACTTTTTTCCAGGGGGTTTCTCACATGCGTCCGCCACCTAAGCCTATGTTACCAGTTTGGGAATTAAATCTGGTGTTATCTGCCTTGCAGGGTCGTCTCTCCGTGAGGCCGCTTTGCCCATTTTGACTCTTAAGGTAGCCTTTTTGGTGGCTATCACTTCTGTCAGGCGTGTTTCTGAGTTGGCGGCGCTTTCCATCAAACCTCCTTCTTTTGAGCGACACCAGGACAAGGTGGTGTTTTGGTTTAAGCCTGATTTCTTGCCTAAGGTTGTGTCTGCTTTTCATCTCTATCAGAACATTGTTTTGCACTCTTTGTGTCCTAATTCTGCTAATTCCAAGGAGAGGACTCTGCATTCTTTAGATGTGGTCAGGATTCTGAAGTTTTACTTGGTCGCTACTGAATCTTTCAGGAAGACTGGTGCTCTTTTTGTTCTTTTTTGGACCCAGGAAGGGTTTGCCTCCGGCTAAGTCCACTATCAGCAAGTGGATCCGTCAGGCGGTGGTGCAAGCCTATTCTGCTAAGGGGAAGGAACCTCCCTTTCGCCTTACTGCTCATTCCACTCGTGCTATTGGTGCCTCCTGGGCCTTTCAGCATCAGGCTTCTCTTGAACAAGTTTGTAAGGCCACAACTTTTTCTAAGTTTTACAAGGTTGATGTTAGGGCCTCAGCTGATGCTGCTTTTGGCCGCAAAGTTCTTCAGGCGGCAGTGGTTTAAACTGCCCTCTGTTGTTCTTGGGGATCCAACCCTACTTTACGGACACTGCTTTTGGAAGTCCCAAGCGTAAAGAATTCTGTGAAACAGGACACGCTGTATACTTGGAAAAATACAATTCTGTGAGTACTCACCTGTAGAATTGATTTTGTAGTATACAGCAGGTCCTGTTTCACCCCTCCCTTGTTATCATTTTTCTTGGTTACCTCTGTATGGTGATTTGTTCAAATGTTTGGTTGGGGTTCCTTCATTTTTTTCTCCCGGCTGCTTGTCTAACTGCTTTGTAACACAGGGAATCTGTGGGAGGTTCCTGTCCTTTTATAGGGCCGGGAGATGCCACACGTCTTTCTGCAGTCCACTGCGCCACCTTGTGGCGGAATATCCCAAGCATAAAGAATTCTGTGAAACAGGACGTGCTGTATACTTCAAAATCAATTCTACAGGTGAGTACTCACAGAATTGTATTTCCTCTTGGCTCAGCATATCTAGGCATAGCTGTCTCAAGGAGACCAGCTCTAGGAAACAACGATTTTGCCACAAGATGATCTTTCAACTTATTTACTAGCATATTGCAATAAAGTTTTGAACTGACATTGCAATAAGAGTGGACACATCGGAATTATTGTGTGCACCTATCAGTTTTTCTGAAAAGCTGGTGTTGTTGTTCACCCTTCCAATGCAAAGTTTTAGCCAATCCGTACCAAATGACCTGAAGGCCATCGTTCTTTTCTTGTATAACACAGAAAAGGGAAAGATGCCCAAAGCTTTTGCCAAAGGGCTGCAGCATTGTACTTTGTAGCTAGGAGTGGGGGCGTGGATGTTCTAAGCAAAGGAAGTGCTGACAAACTGGAGCTCAGGAGGGTACGGGTTTATTTTATCCCAATGTTTTTCTAACTGGTGTAACCATGACACCCGCCTATGTGGACAGGGCTATCGTTATCAGAACTGTGTGGTGCTTTTATGGTGTACATATGTTACAAAAATTATTATTTTTCCCAAGCCGACAGTCACATTTAAACTGACTTGAATCATTATGCTGGCCAACAACTGAAGAAACCATTATAACAGTTCATTTGGAGAATAGAATGTGTTATATTTTTTATGCCTGGTACATGCAGATAGTGAGATCATTCCAGAGCAGCACTCACTATTTATATTTCATACGCCATAATAATTACATCATTGGATGACTGCTGAATTGTTGCTTGGTCACTCTACCAATTAAAGGAGATTTTTCTCTTTCTTATATAAAATATATTTTTCCATCATCATCAAGTTTAATATTTTTGCATCATCCACACTGGTCTTGGTAACTATCACTATATAACACACTGGCATGGAGTTTGTTTATGCCAGAACTAAAAGCCAAAGCTGGAAATTAATGTGTTTTAAGATTTACCTTTGTTCAAAGGAGAGACTCTTTTGAGTCCTCTATTTCCTTAAAGTGGACCATCACCCTCCCGTGATCGGCCCGGGAATCTATAAGATTCCCGGGCCGATCACCTCCCTCCCCGCAGGACATCCGAGATCGGGATGTCCCGCGGGGTGAAACCCCCCCAAACACCCCAAATCCCCTTACCTTGCGCCCCTCTAGACGTGCCCGCGCCGGCCGTCTGTGAATGGAGGCGGCGGCGGAGGAGCCGCTTGTCCGCTGCTGTCAAATCGCTTGTCCGTCCGCGCTGGGAGCGGGGAGAGGTGAGTTTTTCGGGTGATCGGGGGGGTTTCACACAGCGGGGCACCCCGATCGGGGGTGCCCCACCGAAGTGGACCAAGACCCAGGATAGTCAAAATCCTGGGTGTTGGTCCGCTTTAAAAAAAACAAAACACATACAATGGGTTAATTCAATCCTGTAAAAGGTGTAAGTGGTTAACTATGAGGTCGATTCACTACTAGCGGCAGGTATTGCCAGATGAGTGTCTGTATAGCGGCGCTTAGAGCGACTGCTAGTAGACTCTGTAAGCGTTGCGGACGCTGTAGTATCCTGGCCGGCATTGATGCATTGATGAATATGATGTGTGTTGGGCGCTCTAACAGCACAACGCTACAGCGAGCGAGAGGTAGTGCCAGCTCAGTGCATCTGGCACTCTGCGCTCCACACCATATTTACCAAAAAACTAAACACACAAAGCGTTGGTGCTCTAAAGCTGGGTGCTCTAAGTCTGTTTTTGAACACATATACAGCAGTAGCAAAGCAAAAACACATGGAATTACATTGTTTTAACACTGGGACAATAAAACATTATTGCCAGACCTGTAAATAGAATTCTGCATAAAAAAATCTAAAAAGTCCAAAAAATGTATAAAAGTGTTTGTTTGTAGCCAGGAGACATCACACAATGATTTGAGCAAAAAAAACAAAAATAATGTAATTGGCAAATACGCTATTTAAACACAAACAAATGAAAGCCCATTGAAATGGAATGGAGAGCGACACTAAGTAAAAGGTAATACGTGGCGCTATACGCTGAGCCGCCTCTGGTAATACATGTAACGCTGGTGTTCACCAGACGCTACCTGCCGCTAAGAAGCACTACCTGGCTCTAGCCATTAAAACAACCCCCCTAGTTTTTTTTTATATTGAGATGTAGACTCATTTGAAGCTTCTCCAGGGCAGCTAGTAACTTGCAATACTTGTATTACTATTGTCGAATGCTAACTGAACTTAGAGGGTGGCAGATGTATAAAGTGGAAAGAGTAGTGTATACTGCATTGACCATATCGGTCTGTTTTTCCATATAGAAATTATGAATAAAAGCGGCATGCATAAACATTCATGCTTTTAGATGTGTATTTTAAAGCAAGCAGTCTAAAGTATCATTCAAAACGACCAACGTTTCAGGGCCATCTCTTCACCAGGATGCAAGCTATTGACAGACAAACTACTAACAATGATATACAACCAATTTATACAAGTAGAAACCAAGGGTATGGTGGCATTCTAGCAGAGTCATAAATTAGGTCTCAGTGTTGTCAGATTGCTAGCTGTCAATCAAGCAAGGACCATAATATATAATTGTAGGCTGATTCCATAGTTATGTTATATTCATGATATATTGTTATGTTCATGATATCATTGCTCATCCTGCCCCTCCCAGCACAAGGTGGAAAATAACCACCTAGTGTATCTTTTAGGACACAGGGCTACATATAAAATTTGGCACTTTAATTAATTTCATTATATGATATATGCATGAAAAGTTCTCTCAGAAGCCTATCTTTCAGTGCCCTAAACTTTAAGTTTGCGAAGTATGGCTAACACATGAGTTGGAACACCTAGGTCAAACTGATGCGACAGGATGCAAAATCAAATTCTGACCACTACCTCATGGTTTAAGGGGCTGCAGGCTTTTTTTTTCACTGGTGAAGCTTCCGTCCTGCTTTTGGACAACCCATATCTGCATGACTGCAGCAGCCCGCGCTCCCTGTAAGAGGGACGCGCATGAGGCGGCAGGCGCCTTCACCTTGTCCGACGACGGACCTCGCTTGTCCGACGGCAGTGATTGGTGGAGCGAGTCACGTGGGAGTGGGGTCAGGTGAGTTTTTGGGGCTTTCTGGGGGGTTTCACACAGCGGGGCACCCCCATTGCAGTGTAAGGGGGGGGGGTGCCAGCTCACAGTGACTGATTGCAGGGAGCTTATTTTACTCTGTTCCCAAGAGGGATAGATTTATTGCCAAAAAGATAGGATTGTACCTAGATGGAAAGATTTTTTTTTTAATAAAGGCAGGAAAAAACAGGAATCACCCCATTACATTTATGCAAGGAGACTGTCCTCCACCCGGGCAGCCACTGGCTCAGACAGTGTTTATCATTTAATATAAGATTAATCTTACCCATAAGTCGAGCTGGGAAGGTTGATGTTGGGCTCATAATTTGTGTCTATATGGGTACTACCCAATGTTAATTATTATGCCCCAGATTATTAGGTTTATTACTGTATGTTACTTAGGTTTGGTTTAGATGGGTGGAATTACCAGATATTCGGTATAAGTACAACAGCTTTCTGAAGTCTTATTGAGGTACCAGTAGGGCTCTAGCATAAATCTAACTCAAGTTATGGGGAAAGATAGTTTGTCACCATTGCCATTTGGCATCATGCTATTCTGTTATAAATGTGGCCCTTGGTGCAAGGTATTTGTAGCCCATTACTTTATTTTACCAAGAAAGCTATGGTACCTTCTGTCCTTGGAATGAAGGGTGGGGGTGGGGGGGTTGGGCATGTGATCTGTGGTATGATGTGAAATTAGAATGCTGCAACAGGTCATACATGTACAATTCTGCTTTTACATGGGTGGACTACTCATCTTTAATGAGCTGCCCTCTAGAACAGTAGGTAATTAGTTATTCTCTGTTAAAATGAAGTACATCAAAAAACATGTCACCACTAGTGGTAACATGGGCCCTATTCTGCCACCATCTGACCACATACCAGCCAATGGGCAATTGAGAGGTACAGTTTTCCAATCAAAACAATTGAGCAAGGAGAAATATAAGAAAAATGGGCTTTGCAGCTGGTATTAACATCCATTTTGGTTAGGTTTAACCCCCTTGGCGGCGATCCCGAGCGTGACTCGGGGTTAATTTGCGCTGTAAGTGGCGGTAACCCCGAGTCACGCTCGGGATCGATTTGGGAGCAAGAGCGGGCGGCGCAGCCTCCTTACCTTCTCCCTGCGATCCAGCGATGTCTCCGCCGCGATCGCAGGTGAGAGCCGCGGCTGCGGCGTCCGTCTCCGCTTCCGGGTTCCGTCTCTGTGAGCCGCAGAGGCTCATGGGGGCGGAGCCATGTGTCAGAGACAAATGCAATGGTAACGCTTTCGTTACCATTGCATTTGTCTTTTTCACAACGCCAGGGAGGTTAACCGGATCTGTACTCTTACTCTTAAGAAACAGTGCTCATATGCATTCCTTCCCAGGGCAATTAATTTACCTTTTTTAACTCCTGTCGGATTTGATTTTCCCTCCTTAAAGAGGAACAATGGACCTAAAACTATCTATGGCCAATCGACCCCCCCCCCCCCCCCCTCCATCGGGCCCTGCTTAGCTTTTGGATGTTGGCACCAGCTAATACAGTGACATCCGGCTGATCCAAGGCCCAATACTGCCCCCCCCCCCCCCAGTGGGCTTAGCTGCTGCTAAAGAACAGCAGGGGCTTAAGCCATTGCTTGAGCCAATGCTCATCAACTTCAGAAGAGCTGCCAGCCACTCTTCTCTTTTTGCTGCTTTCCCGACAGCTCCCTCTGCAGCCCATCCATCGGCACTTGGCAGGCGCAAGATCTAGGGATGTGTGCAGTGCCTCGGATGTTCCTCTTTAATGGTGTGCTATGGATCTGCGGTGGCCCACAAAAAGTAAAAGGTACCTACAAATAGGTTTACTGCCCCTTTGCATTGTGAGTCATGTCGAGGCAGCAACACGGCTGCCTCCCGGGTGCTCCAAGATGGCCATGACCAGGAAATCACAGCACTTCAGCTTTGAGTGGATACAGGTTTAAGAAAAATATTCCGAAATTCTTTTAGAATAAAAATTCTGTTCCATAGATATCTTTTTTTTGTTGTCTATGCTTGCCAAACAGTTTGTACCAAACTCTCCTCGCATATTTTGGCTACAGCACACAGTACAATATGAAAGTTCAAAAACCAAAATGTATACCACCACAACAAGGATACTCCTTTCAATAAAGATCATTGTCTGCCACATGCATTTACAATTTGGGATAAATCCTAACAGACCAATCAGATTTCATCAGGCCAACGCAAATCAGAATGAAATAGTAAAATGGTGTTTACTGCACATTTATTCCTTGAGGCATTCCTTTTAAGTACATCTCATTCTCTTACAAGTTAATTAGGTTTCTAAACTGAGCACAATATCTTTAATGAAGCTCAGAGCACCAAAATGTAATTTCACATGGCATGGAGAGCAGCGGGTTCAGGTGAAATGTAAAATTAAACATACCTCTGCAGTCTCAATGGGGAGATCTAGATGCATTAATTATCTGAAACTGTTGACTTCCTTTACGGTTCTCTGGCTTTTACAGCTGTCATAATGCTAGCTTATTATTGCCTATGTAGAATCCTCCGATATGCAGATATATGGGGAACACTGCCAGCAGAACTGAATTGAAACAGATCTTGGTGGGCGTTGTAAATGATTATATTTCTTGTAATCATATACAGAAATTGATGTATTTGGTGTTGGAAGAAATTGATCTTTATTGGCTGGAGTCAATCCACATGGTTAAGTAGCCCTGCAGCTGGATCAGCAGCACTGCAGAAGTGCCCGGCACTGCTGAAACATCAACAAAGGAGCTTCAGCAACCACAAGGATTTAAATCTGGTCAAAACTAAGGTCTCAATTGCAAACATTAATCTATGAGAGCCCCACAGTTGGGACATACACAGCAGTGGATACATTTGGAGCTAGCTTACCTGTGGTTGCCCTACTGTAATTGTTGCAATTGATGCACACAACACAGACAAGAAACAAATGGAAAAGATGGCTGCTGCTTAGCTAATTTGTAACTGGGCTGGGTGCTGAAACAAGGTTTAGATGTGTGTTTTACATTGCCTAAGCCTTCTCCTTCATCATTCGGAATTTTATCATTTCTTATATTTCTCTACTCTGATTTGTTGTCTAGTCTTTAGACTCTAGAGCTGGCCAGCCAGTGTTTTGGTCCTCTTAAAAACCCCCAGTTTGGTGTGACTGCACACTCTTCAGCAGCGATCTTAATAGAGCTTTGGCTTGGCTATTGCTTGCATAATAAATTATATAGAAATACAGCTGTTCATCAGCGTAAATGAAATTGGCTTTTCATTATACATTATCATTCTGTAAAATACAACAGTATTAAATATCTGGTTTAACTGGAATTGTTTTCTGTACCAAAGTCTGAAGAGAGGTCATGGGACTGATTATACTGCATACTCACCTTCCCTGGCCACCAGCTTCCAAATATCATGTTCCCATGCCGCCATCTTGCTGCACCTGGGAGGAGTATATATCCCACAATCCTCTTTCGTGCAGCCTCAAGGTCACAATGGCTGCATCAATTCATTCATTATTGATGTGGCGGCAGGGCATTGCGGAACCCTCATTCCACAATGCTCAATCGTTGACATGAAAGTTCTGACTCGTACTTTCACTCCAGTTTAAAGACAGTTTAGGCAAAACCATGCAATATAAGAGCTTTAGTGCAATATGGTCCAATATAACAACCCCTCCTCCAAAAAAAAAAGTGTACAGTACGTAGCCCAGGAATCTCATATTCTGATTACTGGTGTCCCTTAATATGCTGGTCAATATCCATGCATTGGCTATGGACTGCTTTGCTGCTAACATACAAAAATCATCAATTTATACTGGGATCTTGTGATGCCCTCAGGTTTAACATTTAGTAGGGCTTACTGAGGATCCCTATGGAATTCTTGGGCCATAAGTGTATAGAGCAAATCAAATACTTGTGAACAAAAGTCTCCATGTTTAGGGCAACTCCACCAAATATGTATCATTGAACCTTCTTGGTGCTTTGGTGACCTAGTACTGCTTTGGCCGGGACATACCAGCACATCAGTACTTAATATGCTGATTCTATTGATATAACATTAATGGAGTATGCATTAGTTGTTTCCCAAATCTCTGACCAATCTGACCATTCCACGCCTATGGCTCTGTGGTTTCGAACTTTTATTATGTGAGTTCAAAGGGCTTCATTGTTTAATCTTTTAGCTTATTCCAGAAAAGACCCAAAATCCAATGTTTATGTGACTATATATGTAATTTACTCTAAATGGAGTATTATATCTCTCCCTCAAGATCACCTCTTGGTCTCATAAAAATGGAACAAACCTTTGGAAAGCTTCCCACAACAAGCGTTGGGGCAAATGACTAGCTGTCAACTGTGAAAAAATTGTATTACCGTATATACTCGAGTATAGGTCGACCCGAATATAAGCCGAGGCACCTAATTTTACCACAAAAAAACGGAAAAAGTTATTGACTCGAGTATAAGCCTAGGGTGGGAAATGCAGGCTGTGGATGTGATGACAGCAGCCATTAGGGACTCAGGTATAGGGGTCCAAGGGATGAAAAAGGGGCCCGGCTAGGTGGCCATAATAATGGCCACTCTGACCTGAGACATGCAGGTTGCCACACTATTACTGCTGGTGTTGCTTATAAATGAGAGTGCCTGCCTCCCTCCCCCCCCCCCCCCCCTCCAGGCTGGTTAGCGCTGGGGCCCAATTCAAACTAGGGGCCAAGCCGTCACACATAGGTTTCTATCACCTTCTCTTCCTTCATGTTTCCTCATTACCCCTCTCTCCCTTTTCTAAATTCACACTTTACTACTTTTTAAATTCTCTTTTCCACATTCTGTCCATCTCTTGTTCCAACTTCTGGAAGTATTACTCTTTTTCCCATCTTTTCTTCTCCTCAGGTTGGCCCTGGATATCATATGTGTGCTCACTTGGCATCATTAACAGTTAACAACAATTAAAAATAAAAAAAAAACCCAGTGGTCCCCCCCACACTTACCTGTTGTTGCGCGCTGGCCACCTCCGTTCCCTCCGCCGCCGCCACTGCCTCCGCCGCCGCTCTCACAAACGCGC
Source organism: Gastrophryne carolinensis (assembly GCA_027917425.1). Classification (NCBI taxonomy): domain Eukaryota; kingdom Metazoa; phylum Chordata; class Amphibia; order Anura; family Microhylidae; genus Gastrophryne; species Gastrophryne carolinensis. The sequence continues at coordinate 280,991,510 of CM051235.1, forward strand.
GCTGGCCACCTCCGTTCCCTCTGCCGCCGCCACTGCCTCCGCCGCCGCTCTCACAAACGCGCGCAGGAACTTCCTGGTTGTTGCGCGCCGGTTGGTGGGCGTGCCCCATGTGGTCGGCGTCCAATAGAAACAATGGACGCCTCCCACCAACCTGCGCGCAACAGTCAGTAAGTGTCAGTGTGTGTGAGAGCGGCCACTGACTCGAGTATAAGCCGAGGCGGCTTTTTTCAGCCCAAAAAGTGGGCTGAAAAACTCGAGTATATACGGTACTTGTTTTTCAAATACTGGTTAACTATCTGAGATACAAACTCAAAATATCTGATGCAGGTGCAAAAATGACCTAAAGAGACAATCTTGGTAAAAAAAATAATTGATTCAAATGGGGCTGCTACAAGTTGGAGCTGCTCAAAGCTGGAGAACTGAAGTGATCGCCAGCATTTACCCAACTACACTGACCTAAAAGTAAATACAGCAGTCATGGGCCTAGTCTGGCCAACATGGCACATTGTGTTTGGGAAACATGTCAAGAAACCCACGAATAATGGTGAAATGGTTAGTAAATAAGACCTATAGTACATTCTCTATTGGCATCGGAGCGACCTCTGGAAGAACCAATAGTTCCAACAATCCATAATGGTGCCTCCCTCTTTTGATGACAAGCTATAACTGAGCTATTTGGGCCGCTTGATAATATTTTATAATTTTGAGTATTCCTAAGCCCCCCTCCGCCCTTCTGGCCCTAAAAAGCATAGATCTAGACATCCTCTACATTTTTCCAGACCAAGTAAAATAAGACCTCGAAGATTTGTATTTCCATTCAATAAGACCCTAAATATTTTTCAGAGGACACACACACACATATATATATATATATATATTCATAGATTTAACGTATGTAATATATATACATATCTGTAATATATATATATATATATATATATATATATATATATATATATATATAGTTTTAAAGTGCACCTATACTCAAAGGAATGTTTATGTTTTCACCTTCTATCCCCAGCCCAGTGCCCCAAAACAGCCTGTTTTTCTTTTTTCACACCTTTTCACACCTTTGCCTAATATTCTGTACAATATGCAACTGAATGCAGTCGGCCATATTGCTCCCTGGCCGAGCGGACCCCAGCTATTATGCATTTAGTAACAGTACACACAGCTCAGCAATGGGGAGCACTTCAACTTAACTGCCATAAGGGCTGATGCAGCACTGTGAGAATTTTTTTCCTCACGTTTTCACGTTTTTTATAAGAAAATAAAAATTGTCTTGTTTTTCTTCTCAGTGCATTTCAGCACTATGTTTAATTGTGCAAATGTTTTATACTTTTGCAAAATCAAGATTCCATTTTTTTCTCACTTTTTAGGTATAATTTTTTTTCTTAGTGCAATGCAGCATCATTTTTAGCTTTGCAAATTATTTAAAAATGTGCACAGCCAAAATGGTGCTGAATTGCTACAAACCCGACCCCTGCATCTAATCTTTGCTGGAATACCCTTCTTGCTGGAGGTTTTTGCATATTTTGGTAAAATATATAAACATTTTAAAACCTTGATTTCTATGCTTTTGCTGTTACTTTTTTGCAGCTGTACAGTGCAGTATGTTGAGTTAGTTTCTGTCAGGATCTACTGGCACCTTTTGTAGGCTTATTCGGTAATATTTATCTAGGGGGCATTCTAAAATGAGCATTCTAGTACTGTATAAATAGTCAGAAATACCCTGGCCAAAACTCTCATGAAGATAGGCACCCCCAGAAATAGGCATCTGATTAACCTGGAATATTATTTGACATATGTTTAGGAATCAGATGCCAATGTGTGATCGGCTGAACAGTGTTCACATATTCCGATACTGAGCTCTGAAGGGCAGCTTGCCATGTCTTCTACCATTCCTCTGGGTCACAACTTTCCCCAAATTTAGCTTGCCACTTGAGGGAGACTGGCAAAAGCCAATGATTCATTCCCCACTCATTCCCCACTCCTTTGCATCATCTTTGCATCTTCCCTCGAACACCATGCTCCTATTCAAGCTTAGATAGTCCTTAAAGTGGACCAAAAAGCTCCCACAGCCACTAGCCTTCCCCTGGGGCATCCCAAGTTAGGCTGTGTGAAACCCCCAGTGTCGCCAGTAAAATGTACCTTTCCCGCCCGAGGTTCTTTGGCTGGGTGGGCGTTTGGGGGATGGGTTTTGTTCCTGTTTAACAATTGATTTTACAAGTTTGTTTTGTACCATATTTTTATTCTACATGTGTTTTGTACCATATTTTTATTCTACATGTGTTTTGTACCATATTTTTATTCTACATGTGTTTTGTACCATATTTTTATTCTACATGTGTTTTGTACCATATTTTTATTCTACATTTATTTTGTACCCTATTTTTATTCTACATGTGTTTTGTACCATATTTTTTATTCTTCATGTGTTTTGTATCATATGGCTATTCTTTTGATGATACTATACAACAACAGAACAAAACAATACTAAGGGTATCCACTATTCTATAACTTAATGGCTTTCAGTAAGGTCCTTGAGATTATTTCGTTCCAGTGAAAATTTGCCATCCTCCACCATCAACCATGATAATTCATCGATTGAGGAATCTTTAAGGTCAGTTCTGATTTTTTTTCCTTCTTATTATCTAGTTATTATCCACGGACCTCCTTGGAAGCCAGGAGCAGTTTACCTACAGAACCACTAAGGTACAGTGACTGTGCTAAAACAGAGCTGATCATCCTGTATCTGTTCTGCAAAACATATTTTAGACTTTGTTTAAATGACTTTTATGCCATATCTGTTTTTTCTACACATAATCAAAAAATCTCCAACTCTTTCTTTCTTTGCTTTAAATAACTGCATGTATTGTGTTTATAATATATTTACCAAAAAAACCAATGTGAAGCACCTTCTGCTCATGCAGAGATGATCACAAGTACAGTGATGTGCTAGACTGAGGTGGAAACGAAAGAATTTCCTTCTTGGATCCAAACATTTGGCTTGTTCATGAACACATAAATCGACGGTTTGTGGAGCAAGCGAACAACCGAAGTGATATGACACTTGACCAACTAACACATTCTTTGTTGATCACTTGATCACCGCAGGCATTTCCATTGGTCTATTATCGCATTTTTGTGATAGATTTAGAGTTTTTTTTTCATTTGCAAAATGATTTGTGGAAATGGACCATTACAGTCCATAAACCCAATTTTTGGGATAATGTAACCTATATTCCCCGGAGAGCCTCTGATCTCACAGTATCCCTGGCAAATATGCAATTCTCATCTTAAGCATTATACAGGTTACACTATAACATAGACAGCAAATCAGTTCAGTAGGTTGGTAGATTGTTGGTGTGTCCTTTGGAGTAACCAAGGTTGAATATCCTGCCTGATAGAGACTAGGGAGTCTTGAAAGCTTACCTTCAATATACAGAGCCTATGTCTTATTTTTACATACTATAGATAGATAGTCTATCATCTGCATATTGTTTGGAGCCCAATAGATTAAACCTGATGGAATCATCTCTGCAAAGATGTCCTAACATGAATGTTTCCATTATGTAAAACTGAGGCATCTGATCTGGGCCTGATTTACTAACTGTGCCAGCACATACAGAAAAAGCATTTGTCTAGCTAGACAGACTGTGCCGAGGTCAAGTCTAGTTCAGGCCTAGTGAGGTTCAGGTCAGAACTCAGCTCATAGTAAATACCACATAACGCTTATCACATGTCATTTGTGATTTTAAAGCTTTATATTATAATTTCTTAAAAGATTTTAGCAGGCAATGCTATGGCATTGTCCTAAACTTTTTTCTGTTTTTAAAAAGAAGCTTTTTTTGCTGAGAAATACAGTTTAACTTTCAATTTCTCTTTCTTACACACAAAGAGCAGGGGGAATGTAGTGCTGTGCTTGGGCCCAAGCTGAGAGGGAGCTGGGGCAGCCTTTGGTAACAGGAGAAAATGATTTTTATTTGTTGACCATCAAAGCAGAGCCCAGGTGGAGGAGGAGAAATCTGACACTGTAAATCTTGCACCAAAGCTGAAAAGAGTCACCAAAGACAGCTAAACAACATTCACTTAAGAGGTGAGGAGGCTGTAGGTTTTTTTAACCCCTTGCATGGACAGCCGTATTTGGTGCTCATGGTGCCCTAGGCACTTTAAGTGCCTGCGCCCCCCTTTTTTAAGGTCAGTGGGAAAGGGTGCAATGAGCTAGATGCAGAGAATGTGTGTGGAGGAGAGCACAATGGGGGAAATGCGGAGAAGGCGGCAAGCATGTTCCATCTTTTACTGCATACTGACATACACAAGTCACATGACCACATCAGTGGAGAGGAGATGCTTTGACCTGTGTTCAACCCATTTCACGCCCCCCCCCCCCCCCCCTTCGCTCACATACACTCTGCGTCCTTCTGTGGCTGGGGGGGGGGGGGGGTGCTTGTCAGGAGTCATTAATGTTCTGGCTATGGGAGTTTCAATTTCTTTTCTTTACTGCAGTAGTAAGGGCAGTGCCCTGCCTAATGGTAAATACAGCCCTGATGGACAGTACCTTTAAGTTTATAAAACATCATGAGCTCTCCTTATGCCATTTACTTTCGTCTCCCATGATGCTCAAAAAATCTCCAATGTTACAACACCCAGTCTGTTTCATAATTGCATATAGAAAAAATAAAGACATATCAGAGTTTTCAAAGATGACAATATCCTTCCAATGGCAACGACTTTGAAATAAATGGATTTAGCATAAATGTGCCACACTATGCCTGCTAACCTGCCAGCAAAGACCTGTATGTACTCATTTGCACAGACAGGCATAATCATAGCCGCTAGCTAGAAAAACTAGAGTTACAAAAAAAAAGAAAATTGAACATGTTCATGTATCATTTTAAAAATATGTACTTTTTATTTAGAAAAAAAAACTTTATGTAATGCTTATTTTATTAGCTCTAAAGAATGATCAGCACATCGTAAGATAATGTGTTACAACAACAAAACAACAAAAATCCGAGCTGCAACTGCAGATCTAATAATATGCTCCTGTTGTATTCTATGGGATGGCCCTGTTGTAACTATGGCAGCAAAAATGAGGTGATCCCTCTGACCTGCACTCAGAGCTCAGCACATACTAGTCAATCTGGAGGCAAATATAGCTTAGTAAATCCTACTTTGTCTGCTATGCAATCTATGCCTGGGATATATCAACCTATGCCAGCCGCATAGGTTTTGTAAATCAGGGCCTATATTTTAAATCATTATTTGTGTAGTTTATGTAAAGATTTTAATTTCATTGTTTCTTCTACTACAGTACATGTCCCAGATCCCCTTGAGCCCCTTGACAAAAGGAATTCCTTGTTTGGATGTAATGTATATACAGTACTTAGTGGGACAATTGATTCTGATTCTGAAATGATCATAACAAATTGTCTTTGTGTTTTCTGTCTGTGCGCTTACTACACTGTTTCCTAGACCTAGAAATATTTTTTAATGCTTAAAATATTAGCCCTACAATAAGTAAGGGTGAGGACAAATCACGGCTGTAAAGAAGGGTGAAGACACTCAAGCTTGTCTGCTGGGAGTGAAATGTCTAATCTTACTCGCTCTACTCCAGCCTGCCGCCATGCCAGACACATGACTGAATCCCCCACTGCCAGCCGGCTCTGTGCATGTACTGTACTGGAGCTGCTGTACTTGTCAGGGCCAGAGAGTACTTTAAGTGCACTCTCTGCCCGGGGGGGTAAAAGGTTTGGCCAGAGCAATGACACGGAGACATAAGATATGCTTAAAGGTTTTATTAATGGCAAGGATAACAAAAAACTCTTATATTCAGATACAGGGAAAAAAATAACTAACAAAAAATACCAGATAACAGAAAACCGAACCCCTAAGGTGCTGGAGCACTCACCCAGGGTCCTAGGGCAGATGCAGGCAGTCTCCAGACTCCTGACAGGAACAGACTAAAGATCAGAACTCCACAGACAAAGAGGAAGCAACAACAAAATCCTGCTGCACCTGGTGGAGGGAAAATCTCCCTTAAATAGCACACACACCAGGTGCAGCAGATGAGAGAGCAACAAGCGCTTTGCTGCCACTCTCTGGAGGTTGGAGGGACTGCCGCTGGGGTGAGCAGCCGGAGCTCCGCTGACACCCGCTGGTGGCTGAAGGAACTGCAGATGGGAAAACGGCTCCCAGCCACCAGTCGGGCGCCAGCTGAACCCGGGGACCTTACATTACTATCGCGACCATCTTGCCAGCTGGCTATAAGACATCCCCTGAAAATAAGTCCTAGCACCTATTTTTGGACCAAAATGAAAATATGTCCTGTTTTGGGGGAAAACACGGTAGTAAATTAGTTTAGAATGTAAAGCTACTGTAGATATCCTTATCCACTTCCGAGCCCTGTATGAAGATGGCTCATTAGTGAGTAAAGCACTGTACAGAGAATTAATGGATAACAAATGCCTCCTTTCCATTTCACTGGCGTTGTTTTCTGCAATCTCTGACACATCTAATGTTAGATTTACCATAGAGAGACATGAGATTGGTTAATTAAGCTAAAGCTCTTGCACGTGACTCTGTGTGACATGACAAGCAGACTCTCATTAAATTCATTGAAAACATTTTAGGCCTTTTAAGATGCTGAATTTGTGCCCACGGATTTATAATTTGCTTACGTGTCATCGTGGACCACAGAAGGGACTAGTTAAGTATACTGAATGGGATGGGTATCTGGGGGGAAGGTTAGGGGGCGCAAATGCCCTTTAAAGCATATCAAAACCCAGCACGACCAGCCCTGGAATCTAAAAGATCCTATAGTGGGAGACCCCTCTGTGAGAACCCCCCATGGTCGCCGCTAAACTCACCTTTATCGCAATCTCCTGCAACGCTACCGTCGTTAGCTGCTGCATCCCCGGCTTCTCTGTAGCTGTGTGCACTCCCACGCCCAACCTTTCTGAATGGCTAGGCGCTGGAGTGGACACACCCAAGTAGAAAGCTTGGGGATGCAGCCAGCCCGCTTGGGCTTTGGGACTGGTGAGTGCAGTTTTGGTGGAGTGACATGAGCGGAAACCAGACTGGAGGGGATCTAGGAGGGAGTTTGTAGGCAGATAGATAGTTAAGCTGTTCAAGAATTGAATAGGGGTACTGATTACTGATAGCTGCAAGATGAGTGGACAGTGTAGCCAGGCAGTGGGAAAAGCAAGCAGGATGCTCGGCTGCATAGCTCGAGGCATCACCAGTAGGAAGAGGGAGGTTGTGATGCCGCTGTATAGAGCCCTGGTAAGGCCACAGCTAGAATACTGTGTGCAGTTCTGGAGACCTTACCTGCAAAAAGACATTCAAATAGAACGTGTCCAAAGGCGGGCAACGAAAATGGTGGAAGGACTTAAACTTAAAACTTATCAGGAGAGACTTAAAGAACTTAATTTGTACAGTCTGGAGGAAAGAAGGGAGAGGGGGGCATGATTGAGACCTTTAAATATGTGACAGGATTCAATAAGGTTCAGGAGGGAAGTGTTTTTAAGAAGAAGCTTAATGATAGAACAAGGGGGCACAACCTGAAGCTAGTCGGGGGGAAGATCAGGAGCAATGTTAGAAAATATTATTTTACAGAAAGAGTAGTAGATGCTTGGAACAAACTTCCAGCAGAGGTAGTTGAAAAATCAACAGTCAGTGAATTTAAACATGCCTGGGATAAGCACACATCTATCCTAAGATAAAGAGTACATACAGTATACACATAAGGGCAGACTAGATGGACCGTTTTTTTTTTTTTTATTTATTTATTTTTTTTTATACTATCCTCCTGTGTCCCCCCTACCACCTTTGCCCCCCCCCCTCCCCCCTACACCGAAGGAAAATTAGACTAAGCTGTGTCACTTTGGTAAGCTTCCCAGTCCTGTAAGGAATTGATTTATCAGATCTCTGTACATTGGCCAGTTAGTTAAAGCCAGCTCGCTTTTAAGTTCCGATATTATAGTTTTAAACCATAACCCCTTATCTGGTGGATCAGTGCTAGCCCATCGTAGCGTTATAATTTTTTTTGTTGCCCAGAACACCACTGACCCCAATCGTCTTTTCTCTATTGCCCAGCTCTTGGGAAACAAGTTCAGAAGCCCCCATCTGGGGGTGAGGGTTATTTTATCATCTATCATGGTTTCCAGTTTTTCTGTAGCGATCTGCCATAAAAGTTTAGAATATTTACAGTCCCACCAGAGGTGCATTAAGGTTGCCGGTACCTGCTTGCACCACCAGCAGTTGTATGATGGATATCTGGCGTTGTAGTCTGCTGTAAAATAAAAACGTGATACGAATTTAGTGCAGAAAATTCTTAGGGCAGGGGACTGGACTGATTTGATTGTAAGATAAATATTAGTCCAGTCGTCTTCTTCTATCCGTGTCCCAAGATCATCTTCCCATTTCCTAGTATAATCTGTTATTATACTTGTTGTTAATTTCTTTATATGGTTGTAGTAGAATGAGATTCTGTTTGGTCTTTGTCTTGCATTGAGAAAAATCTCCTGTATTGCTGTTGGTTTAAAAATCGTTGATGGAAGACTCAGTGTCCTAATATAGCTAGCAACTTGATATTGAGCTAGGGTAAATATGTGGGGGTTTTCTCTTAGTAGCAACCCGCTTGCCGGTGACCAAATATGAGCTATTCTTGTGTGGAACATTTTTTTGTATTTTGATATTTGTGCATTGCGTTTTCCCTGGGGGAAGTCCTGGTTAGTGGTCAATGAACGCATCATATCTGGGAATGGGAATAATACTTTGTTTTTCAGGGTTGTTATTATTGTCGAGCATATACCAATCACAATGGGATTCATATGCTCTTTTTTTTGTATTATTGCCTTTAAGCTATTGTAATCACATGATGTGATTTCTTCAAGAGTTATGGGGTATAGCTCGATAGCTGGCCATATTGTATTTTGATAGGTTATTAGCCATTCATCCACTCTTTTAAATTGGGCGGCTTTATACGCCACTCCAAACATATCCACAATGACGAGCAAGTACCTCCGATCAGGTTGTTGGCCCTGCATGATAACGACGGTAGACACATGGGCTACTCCATATGAAGAAGGAGATACAAAAGCTGAGTGGAAAGAAAGAGAAAAGAAAAAAAAAAAAAAAAAAAAAGACTAGATGGACCGTATGGTCTCCTTCTGCTGTCAACCTTCTATGTTTCTAAGAAGCTTGGATGAGAATGGGAGCAGAGTGATTGGGCGATAACTGGGGAGGGGTCCAGAGAGGGTTTTTTGATGAGTGGAGTTATGACAGCACGCCTATAGGAAGAAGGAAAGGTACCAGTGGAGAGGGAAAGGTTGAATAAAAATGTTAGGGCTGGAATGACAGATGGAGACAGTTGAGGCATAAGATGGGATGGAATGGATTCAAGGGAGCAGGTGGTCAGGTGAGCCTTTGAGACCAGAGAGGAGAGAACTTGTGCAGTTAACTGTGTGAAATGAGGTAATATGTGGAGCAGGGGGGAGTTGGTAAGAGAGAGGTCTTCTGAGGGGTGAAGCCGCTTCGAATCATGTCGATTTATACTTAGTAGCAAATGGTAAATGTGGCAAATTGCTCAGCCGTTAGCTGTGAGGATGGAGGAGGTGGCGGTGGGCGGAGTAGGAATTGAAAGTGTTAAATAGCTGTTTTAGATTCCGGGCCTGTGCCGATATGAGTGATGCAAAATATTCCTGTTTAGCAGGTGAAAGGGTACTCCTGAGTTCCTGAAGGGCTTTCTTGTATAACAGGAAGTCCTACTTGGTTTTGGATTTCCTCCATTGCCGTTCAGCAACTTGAGAATGCAGTTTTGATGTTGCAGTGTTAGTATTAAGCCAAGGTTGTCATTTTGTGGCCTGAGGGTGACTATAGATTAGGGGAGCAACAGAGTCAAGGGCAGCAGTTGTGGTGTTATGGTAGTATGAAGCTGCAGACTCTACATTGGTGAATGAGGGCAGGGTGTGAAGGGAATGTAAGTGTTAGAAAGAAATTGAAGGTCTAGGTTTCTGAGGTTCCTGGGCAGAATAGCAGGTTTGTGTGCGGGGGGGGGGGGGGGGGGGTAGTGGTAAGGGAAGAGAGTGTTAGTGTTAGTAGGTTGGGATCAGAGAGGTGAAGTGGGGGTGGAAAGGCTGGATACAAAGCAGAGGTGAGTGAAGAGTAGGTCAAGTGTATGTCCATCTTTGTGGGTGGGGCTAGCAGACCATTGTTTGAGGCCAAAGGAGGTTGTTAGGGATAGTAGCTTGGTGGTTGCAGGGTTGTTGGTGTCAATGGGTATGTTGAAGTCACCCATGATTATAGCCGGGATGTCAGAGGAGAGGAAGTAGAGGAGCCAGGTGGAGAAGTGGTCCAGGAAGAGTGTGGCAGGTCCAGGAGGGCGATAGATAATGGCAATATTTAGGTGACAGGGAGTAGAGACGGACACTGTGAACTTCAAAAGAAGAAGGAAAGGGAGGGTAGGGCAGGGGTTGGGTTAAATGAGCAGTGTTCAGAGAGAAGGATGCCAACACCTTTACCCTGCTTATTGCTTGATCTTGGGGTATTCTAAGATCCAGCTCCCAGATTTGATTTATGCATGACCACCTTTTTCACCTATTTTTTTGGCACCTTTTTTGACTTATCTCCCTCTTGAATCACTCTGTGACACACCTTGTGTTTGCAGGTGGTGTCACCTCAACTTCCTCTTGTCTGACTTGTCTACAGCAAAAAAAAGAAAATCCTGGTCAAGTTAATAGAAAAATTAAAAAAGTGTAAAAGGGACTGTAAACCAACCCAACTGCAAAATAAGGCAGCTCACCTGTTGCCCTTTCCTTTTTCTGGAGTGCCTGTAGAAACTATAGCAGGGCTGAAAAGTGTTTCCCTCCTTTCAATTTCATTCCTCCAGAACCACATATAAAAACAGCCACTCTCTGTTCCTTGAAGCTCTCGGCGTCAGCAAGCCTGGCAAGCCACAGTGTTCCCACAACTGTCTCTGACTACATCAGAGCATGCCCCAGACCACCGAGAAAAGCGGCTTTGCCTAAATTACATAAAGTATTTACATACTGTCAGGGACGATTTTAGACAAAGTGTAGCTTTGGCCAACTTTGAATTTGGGGCCCCAAATGACTTTAAAGCAGAACAAAACCCAGTTTGGCCAGACCCTGGGGCACACCAAATAAGGATGCCCTGCTGTGTGACCCCCCCCCCCCACCCCAGATTGCTACAAAACTCACCTCCTCCAGCAGAAGTGGGTGCTTCTCCAGCATCTTTGGGCTGTGTGGGCCCAAGTAAGTATATTTTTGTGACGCCCTAGACATTTGCCTGTGATGCCTGGGCCAAACGCAAGCCCTTCATGCTGTATAATCTATGATTTTGAGATGATCTAAAATGGCTCATTTTAGACTGTTCCCAAGGGGGATAAGGTGAGAGGAGGTTAGGGTGTGACTGGACAGGGACATCCCTATCATTGTTTCGTCTTGCATATCAATACAGAGATATTAACCAACATTAAATACACTTTAAGTTTCTGAGCTAAGATCTGAAAACTGTTAAATATAATTCTTGTCCTGGTGTATAGCTATTTTTTCGGGGTCCATTATGGATTCTCTATCAGTATGTGCCATCTCTCCTTGGAAAGGCAGCCACTAGCTCCTCCTAAAGTGATGGTTGTAGTCCTAATTATAGTAACTCCTCCACCACTATTACACTAATAATTTGATTTGTATGGCTATATTGTGCCGCTGGTGGGGTTAGTCAGGGCTGTGTACCATGCACTTGCTTCCTGCAATGCCTGATCAAGGGGATGCTGCTTGCAATGGCAACATGGTGGTCACTCGCCTTTTACCATTTTATCAGCCTTTGGTATTATGCCTGCAGGCAATCCTGGGCGGCTTCTTACATGAGCCTATTGCATTTAATCCTTATTCTAGAGCATTTGTCCCTGACCCCCCTTTTTCTGCTCTCATCTATAGCCCAGGGGATAAGGCAGTAGACTGACCCATTATCTTCAATTCCTATTATGCATGACATACTGGCCAAATGAGCTTTCTCTTCTCCTTGATATCCATTTTTATCTTGCCAGCAGCTATGAATTAAAATTGCCCCATTAACAAACAGGAGGTGAACTGCAACAGAATTAGCTGGGGATTGCTAACTGGGAGATCTGCATGCCGTATTCTCTACTCTACATCTTCCACTCTTCTTATTAAAATCCATCTGTTTAAGGGAAGACTTAAACGCAAGTCAGCCTTTCAAATCATGTTTATTACAGTATGCTGTGGCTAAGCACCCAGAAATGTTATTCCATGTATATAACTGCATTGCCTTGATGGAAATATAGATAAAATACAGATAATTATTTTCAGACTTTTTAAGCAGACGTTGTTTCCAGTATCGTGCAAATAACACAATCAATTCCCTGTGTCACAGTCCTAATGGCATCCCTGCTTGTTGTTGTCCAATCTCTACTTTGCCCTTATGTCCTGCACTTAGGAGCCTGTTAAGAGACTAAAGGTGCTGCCATATGGCAACTGCCTGCGCAGTTAGGAGTAGCCAACAGAAGTGATTGCTCATCAAAAGCTAAAAGGTCACATGATCACATTTCATATCCGTTGATAAAAGATCACCAGTTTCTGATGGGACTATCAGGGAGTTCCAAGTGGATGGCCAACTTAAAATAGATACATTCATAATAACTGTCTATAATAGGCTTTAAATAGGAAATCTAAGCATTATGTAACACCCCTAACAACTCAATGGAGGATTGGTGCTCTGCACAGAAGCTGAAGCTGGGACCTTGAGTGACAGCTTAGTCACCCAATCCATTGAGCAATGCGCCTCATCATCAGGGAGGATCACAGTGATCAGGTGAGTTGTTTTATTATTTTAATGCTACTATAATAATATACTTTATTGTAAAATGTGCAAGGTGAGCAAGCAGGTAAAACCAAAAAAGGATGTTTTTTGTTGACCTGCAACAGGCCTTATGTTTACTAAAGTGGACCAAAACCCACCAAACCCACCAAACTTGTGGAATACATTTGGCCAAAGCCCCTGCTGATACTCCCTTCTTAGGGTGTAGAACTAGAAATGGATATTTTCCCTTTTCAAATTGTCCAGGAACACTGATTTTTTTGGCTGTCCCTCTCTGTGAGATGGCATCATTGCCACACACAGCAGTGGAAATGAATAGAGGAGGTGGAGCTTCACAGCTAAAACAGGCGTCCTTATCTGGGATTAGGGTGAAGCGGGAACAGTGAAAATAGGCAAAATGTGTTCTTCATGGGGGGAGGAATTCAGGGGATTCTAGTTAAAAATGTGGGTTTTGGTGCACTTAAGGTGTCCTAGGGCTCACTTCAGTCTGCTAAAGTGAGCTAGTAATATTATTGCTTATTTATATAGCACTGTACAAAGTAGTAATTAAAGGGTAAGCATATACTGTAGCACATAGCCTATTACAGACATGGCTCTATAGAGATAAAAGTGAATGATTCCCTGCTTGTGAAAATTGTGAAAACCTTGGTACTGCCATTATACTTACAGGTCTGGCAATCCCATGGCGCAGGGCCGGCTCCAGGTTTATGTGGGCCCTTGGGCGGCATGGTCTCAGTGGGCCCCTTTGTGGTGAAGAGTCGCGTCACTGAGGACCGTCCCAAATCTGGATGCCCCTCTAAGGATCATGCTATTTGGACCAAAACTCTAGTTTTGGTCTACTTTGAAGCACACCAAACCCCTTTAAACCTAACCTGAGAAAAGAAAAACAACCTTCTTTAAAGAAAGAAAAACCCCTACAGTACTTTCCCTCACGGCTCGCAATCCCAGTCTCCTTGTTACCGCCTGCTAATTGATTGCCTGCATCCCGCCGATGCGCCTGTCACGTGGTGTGGAGGCCACTTCCTCTCTCCCTGACGGGGAAAGCACATGCAGCACAATGTTGTCCCCACCCGGCGGGGAAAAGAAGTTGCGCCTCCACCTTGGTCATCGCTGACGCGCTGCAAGATGTAGTCACCAGCTGTGGCGGTGCCCACCCAGTCCATCGCCGTTCAAGCATCGTCGCACACCCCAAAGGCCAGCCCTATCAGCGGGCCCCCGGCAGCTGCCCCACCTGGGCGCTGACGCCAGCCCTGCCATGGCACATGTGTGACAGCAGGGGCACGCACAGCAAGAGGGGAACTCACAGCGGAAGATGCCCACACGCCATTCACTTATCATCCAGCAGTATATTCAGTTTGGCTTGTGTCACCCCGCAAACTATTCTATTTGGAGAAAAGTCTGCACATGCGCTGTGGGATCGCCAGAGGAGTAGGAATATGCGTATTTCACATACACCAACATTCCTAAATGGGTTCCGGTCCGCTTTAAAGTTCCTACATTGCAGAACCACGTGGTTTCAATTGTGTATATGATCAATTTAAATCCACCTTAAACTGCTCTTGAAAGGAGGGCCAGGTCTGAAGCACCCTTGCCCACCCCTCCCACTGTCCACTGTAAGCCCCTTACTTTTTCTTTGGGTGGGGAACCTAAAAACAGCTGCAGTTCATGGTAAATATCTCTGTACTATGGGCAACTGTTTAACTACCTTATGATAATCATGCTAGATGAAGAAATGGGGGGGGGGGATTTTATATATTATTGTGACTTCTTTAAAAGATCTCTGTGTAATCTATGTTTTTTTCTTGTAGATATATCTCATGGTTACATTGGTGATATGCACATTTGTAACTGTACCGGAGACTTTGGCCACAGACATTTAAACAGGGTGGAGACCTTACATTAGCTTAGAAATACTCATATCAAGCCTAAAATGTATTCACTATTCTAAATCCATTCCAATGAAAGGGAGGCAAACATTGGCAATGGGCTCCTGTGGGCATTTAGTTAAAGCTAGCACAAAGATGGATGTTTAGGTGATGCTTTTACCTTTCAATAAGCATCATGCTAAGGAAACATTAATAACAATGAAAAATAGATTATTCTGGGCGCAGCAGCCACTGGCTCATAATACAGTATTCCATTTTGTTTGTCAATGGTAATGAAATGGCTGCGCGCTGATATACATCAAGTAAGCCTGCAGAGAATCTAGCTCTTAAATCCTGGGAACACAATAGGTAGCCACTCACTATCTCTTTCAAAGACGTTGATTCATTTTGTCTGGGAGCGTGAGATGAAGCTTAATTCTGTATTATTGAGCTGTTTGAAGGAAATGAGAAATATGTGAAAAACTCGGCAGCCACGGCTGATTTCCATTCGGGTGCGGCAGATTAGTGCACAGTATTAGTGACTGCTGGCTAATTCACCCACATATTAACAATCACTGTCCTTCAAAATGTGAAGGATGCCATAAAGAGCTCTTATTTTTCCATGGAAGCTCCGCTGTATTCCGAAATTACTGAGCAACTGTGATGAGGGCGGGAGTGGTGAGATTATCTTCACATCTTTCTATTAAAATAATCAGTGTTTTTCTGCATTCAACCCCTAATTATGCGTGCGTGCTTCATTGCCACATTTATGGGGTAGTTCCTACACCACAGTAATTAGCATCATATATAATCTGTGTCGGCCATTAATTGTCTTTCTAGGTAAAAACACTGCTATTGTTTTTTAGCATGTTTAAATGTTTGTAGTAGTAGAAGTGGTCATTTGTTTCTTCTACTGCTTGAAATGTTGAATTGGCAAACAGGTAAAACATTAGATATCAGTAAACCTAGTAAACCTAATAGCCCACCAAGTAACCCTCTGGGGTTCTAATTTATAAAGCTATGTTGGACCTTCGGCATAGGTTGGGACAGCCCAGAATTTACAGCAGCCAAAGTTGTGTTCACTAAGGGCCTGATTGACCAAGTTTGCTACAGCAGGCTTGTTGCCTGGTGCACATTCTACTGCAAAATGTGACATATTGCACCTATTTAGCAATAAGATGTTTTTAAGCGAATCAAAACGCTCCCCCCACCCGGTGCCATTTGCAATCCCCCCCACCCCGTGCCACTTCCCATCCTCCCTCCTACCCCATCCAAGGTACTCTGGTTCAGTGGTGGCATGGTTTAAAAAAAGGCGCGTTTCCACCACCGAGGCAACTCCCCCTGCCAATCTTGAGATCACCAATTGGCTGATCTCAAAATTGCCAGATGACAGTTGGCTGGCTGCACCCCCGCCTTTCTTCTAGGGTCTAGACCTCTAAATGGATTTTTTGTCAGGTGATCAGTCATTTCAATGGAGCGGTAGTGATATCATTGCCACTCACAACAGTGATATTGACTTAAAGTGGACCATCACCCTCGGGTGATCAGCCCGGGAATCTATAAGATTCCCGGGCCGATCACCTCCCTCCCCGCGGGACATCCGAGATCGGGATGTCCCGCGGGGTGAAACCCCCCCAAAACCCCCAAACCCCCTTACCTTAGCCTCCTTCGTGCCCCTCTAGGCGTGCGCGCGCCCGCGCCGGCCATCTGTGAATGGCCGGTGCGGGCGCGCACGCGTCAAGAGGGACGCACGGGAGGCGGCGGCGGAGGAGCCACGGACAAGCGGCTGTCAAATTGCTTGTCCGTCGGCGCGGGGAGAGGTGAGTTTTTAGGGTGATCGGGGGGGTTTCACACAGCGGGGCACCCCGATCGGGGGTGCCCCACCGAAGTGGACCAAGACCCAGGATAGTCAAAATCCTGGGTGTTGGTCCACTTTAAGGAGGCGCGACTTCTGGCTAAAAGAGGCAGGATTAGAGTGTTACAGGTGCAGGAAAAATGGCCAAAAGCTAATCCTCATGGGAGGAGTATGGTATGCTAGTTAATGTTAATGTGGGTTTTGGTCCACTTTAATACACACACATATGTATAGAATTTTGTCATCTTTACAATCCCTGATTTATTTGATGTTAGTTTTATGATACATGATAAATCCTTAAATCCAGAAATTACATTGTTTATTGTGAAAAGTGTTATTTATTGTGCATTGTGTGTTGACCTAAGCCTCACTTTGCCCAAACTGGATTTTGCCCCAACTCAGGCACAGTAAGCTACCTAAAGTGATAGAACAGGCAAAGCCAATTGTTAGACAATTGTGTCGGGCTCTGTTTGGCACTTTCCTAAACTGTTTTCCATTTTAAATTGAAGAAGAAATGGCCGAGATATCAGGGTTTACAGTTTTACCTTATAATTACTCATCTGAAGCATGTTGCCGTGGCTTGATGCAGTATAATAATCAGAATAATAATCAGTCCGTAAGAGCCTGAAATCTTACTTCACACACAGTCAATCTCAGGGATTAGCTGGGCTACAATGGCAGAGGGGGGTGTGGTTTGGACTATCTCTTTGAGCTAGTATTAGTGGTCCACAGCACTGTAGGAACACTTGGCAAAGTAAGCTGCTGTTTATTTTCTTTAACCTTTTGCATGAAAAATCCCTTTAATCTTCCGGTGCTGACACATTTAGTAAAACAGTTTAGTTATCCACTTTTCTTCAACCCATTTCTGAGTTCTTTACTGTTGTTAGATTGTTTGTTCCCTATTCAACACATCAAGCCGTATTTTGATTCTGTTATAATTCTGGTTCACTGAAATGGAGACCTATTTTTAATTTTCAATGTACTTTAAAAGAAAGCTAAGCTTCTTATTCTAAATAGCACAGGGTGTAATATACAGTAGTCCCTTTAGTCCATAGACCCACATTTAATGTACATTTAAATATTAAAAGTTAAATATTAACTTTTTTAAATTCTGTGGGTCAGTACCTGAGGTAGACATTTAGTAGGTGGTAACTCTAATTGCAATTTCCATGTTGTCACCTGGGGGCATGGTTGGCATTTTTAGCGTGCAAGCTGTGTGACTGCCCAGGAAGCCATCCTGTAGTGCCAGAAGACACCATTCAGATGTTTCCTCATCTGGCCTTGCTTGAAGGCTAAACGTAAACTAAATGATAATTCTCTGAAGGAGGAATGAAGAACTTGCAGGCACTGATTCATTTAATTAGTAGAAAACCATCTGCCGTAATAGGAGGGTGAAATTGACCATAAGGAAAGTAGGGTCAGCAACTAAGGCTGCCAATCAGCAGGGAAAGCTTTAAAGCTAATTTACAACTTGTACATTTACAATCTGGCTAAAATTGGATACATAAGGCTAGTTGCTGGTAATAAGCCTCAATATTACCAGAGAAGAGTTCATGGGTTCAGTAGAACAATAACAACATTTATACCTTTAAAGGCTAAGTGCAGCGTTCTCGGTACAAGAGATACTATCTTTTTTTAAAGAGTCTCCCTTGCACCAGCCCCCCCCCCCCCCAGCCTCCCTAGCCAGCATTATGGTGGGAGTTTAAAAATGAAAAGCTCTCTACTGGTCTTGCAATGTAAAATTGCGACTGCAGTATAGTAGGCCTTGTTGCCTTGGCAACAGACAAGCACCACTAAGCAATCTCTATGCTCTCCAGCGTTTGTCCAGGATTTGGCAATGACGTGCGCATCGTTGTGTTCTGACACTGTGTCGTTGCAATGCCCTGTTGCCTCTACATATTCGCTTTTCAAAATACAGCTTCTGAGATAGCAGAAGTTCACATTCTGGTTTGTGTGCAGCATCAGTGCATTGGCGTTCCTCTTATAGGAAGTGCCATTGCTGGATGAGCACCAGGCACGTAGAGGACAACACTGTTCACCAGTGACAAGGGACTTGCTTTCAAAGGTTACTAAGCTGTTAGGACAGGGCCCAGGGTGATGGCATCTAGTGGTGGGGCCACTATTGAAGCATGTGTGTTAGGCAATGTACAGTAGGTCGGCTTTGATTTTATACTGAATGCCATATTAACAATATTATCAAGCTTTTTCAAGATTTCACAGCTATTAGTAATGCAAGTTCCATAAATAGATCATCATAGGAATGTAAAAGTGTGGTAATTAGGGGCTTGATACTCTTGCCAGGAATGATGTGTAATCTAACAATCTCATTAAACATAGGTCGAGTTAGAAGCTAGCAATGAAACGTTGTGTAATCGCAGTGGAGACAGCTAGTAGGCTTTGAGGCATAGATGAGCTGAATTTCTCCCTAATGGCTCCTAGATAATCTAGGTGTACAATTTAGCACGCCCTTTGGCTGAAAGAACAATATGGGGGGGGGGGGGGGGTCCTATAGCAGCATCCATCTCATTTCATCCCTCATCCCACTGCTCTTTTAATATTCTTGGTGCTCCAATTTGACTGCCAGTATTGTATACTTTTGTGCCGAAAACTATACAGAGTATTTAAAAACATGACATATTTGCACTTCGGTCCTTCACGTCTTGCAATAAGTAATGGATTTGTAAAAGGATAAGCTCTTATCTTAGTATATACAAAGTTCAGACATACAGGGGATATAGAGTAGCACTAAAGTGGTACAAAACCCAAGAATTTGACTTTCCTGGATTTTGTTCAGTGTCGCCGCTGTGTGAAACCCCCCAGTTCGCCCAGTAAAACTCATCTCTCCTTGCTCCAACGGCACATACGTGGGCTTACATCCTACGGCAAAGGGCTCTGATTGCCTTCAGTGGCCAGCATATGCGGTTGTATCCCCTGCATCCCCAGTGGCGTGCATGCACTCACACCCCAGCCATTCAGATGCGGCAGATCGCACCCCATTTTAAACAATCAGAGCCGTTTGCCAATTGTAAATGGCGTTGTAATCAGAGCTATTTCTAGGGAAGGCTGAGCAGGATGGTCACACTGGGCGCCTTTATCCCAGCAATCCGGTTTTCTGCAGTTGGGTCAGAACTACAGAGACTTCCAGTGCTTTCCACACTGGAGACTATTTTGCCTGGAAATTGCCCTGGTTGTAATACACTGGTTAGAAGCAGATATTGCAGACCTGTGTTGGTAATCAGAAAGTCAAACGCAGTGGACTATATGGGGTGCAGGGGTGACAGCCATATTGGGGGCCCTTCATTGTTGTCCCTCTACCTTGTTTTTCAGATTTGTGCTCACATGGCGTCATGTAAGGTACAAAAAGAAAGGACCCAGTTTTAGATAATAGAACAAACATTTTACTGTATAAATGTCTGCGACTGCCCAGCCACATTTAGTTATGTGTTAAGGTGCAATCATAAAGATTTGGAGAGATTTGCAACATTTTTGTGCAGATTCTGGTATATACAGGGTATACACTGGAGTGTGGAATTTTTTAAATATATTGGTAGCATTTGTCCTGATTGGGATCCTACTTTATTAGAAATATTTGTGCCTCACTTGAAGAATGTTTCCATCTCAATACCCATCAGGGCCAAGGGATGTAGTGCCAGTCCTTCACAATATTATTGGGGATTGTGATGTTATTTTATGGTAGGGAGTATAACTTTTATTTTGGCAATGGCATAAGGGACATGGTGGGAATTCCAAAGAAAATAGTGGAGGGGGAGTCAAGCCTGTTTTAAGGCAGGTAAACCATGCAGGAATCACTTTTTTAGGTTGCTCAGATAGCTGGATGTTACATATGTTGATGCCTAGGGTATTCTGCCTTGATAAGCTACACAACGTAACTACAGAATGTGCAGGGGTAGTGACAGCTTCGGGGTCCATGCGGTCATTGTTGCTACTGCACCTTATTAATCATTTGTGTTTGCTGTTACAGTGTTTAGTGGTCTAATTGTATCTAATTTAGTAAATAAAAATGGAATCCCAGAAGCTAAATTTGGCAGGAAATATGAACACTGGGGCTCTTATTAATTGTCTGCACTAAGTCCCTATCACATTCACTAATGCCTATACCTTTAGGTATCAAAGACAGGGGTTTCTGGTGGTACTCAGCAGGTTCCAGAATGATCTGTACATCAATATGATCTGCAGCCATCTACATTTTACTCAAACATGATTTGCTCCAAATGTACAAAACTGCTCCAAAGGGTGATGAAATATACCTGATAAATTTCTGTTTAATAAACCGCCTTTACCCACATAGCAGCCACCACCAGCGAAGTTTAAAAAGAAATCAACCTTCTTCCCACCCATACATACCAATCCTATCATACAACATTTCCTAACAGCCACAGTTAGTAACATTTAGGCATTACCAATGCCAATTTCAAAAATTGACAACCTTAGGCCCTTCTAAAATTGACCACATCAGATCCTACTGGAACTCAAACATTTGAATCTCATAATTAAGCAAGACAAAGACAGCAATAAACTTGGATTCCTACAACACAGCTTAAATATTAATGCCATTACTATGGATGAATACAATTTTCTCATTAACCCACACTCTAGGACACCAAGGTTCTATGCCTCTCCCAAAATCCATAAGAATCCCATAAACCCCTCTGGCGGCTCAATTATCTCAAAGTTCATAGATGAGACTCTCCAACCCTATGTCCAAGCCCTACCTTCCTACATAAAAAGTACTACCCATCTATTAAAAATCAGAGATGAAACAGAGATACCACCCAATACCCACCTTGTTCCCTTAGACATGGAAGCTCTATATAGCTCAATTCCATTCAGGTTAGACATTCAAGCTGTCAAACACTTCCTGGACACCTCAGACATTTTGCAAGATGATCGTAATGCTTTTATCCTTTAACCCACAATAGATTCACATTTACTACCTTCAGGTACAAGGCATGGCGATGGGTACATGTGCCCCATTCTATGCCAATTTGTACCTGGGGTGATGGGAGCAAATCGCTAACACTAACAAACTACACAGACAAAATAATTTGACACAGACAACAGACTCAAACAATTTATTAACACACTCAACACCAACAACTTCAATTTAAAATTCACCCTTGAATACAGCCCGGTGAACATAAATCTTTTAGAAACTACAATACACAAAACAAATACAGACATGTTAGACACAAACCTATACCGCAAACCAACAGCAGGAAATACAATTTTCCATGCCACAAGCAATCATCCTGTATAAAAGGAATTCCAACAAGCCAATATATCTGCCTTAGACGAAACTGTGCATGGGTGCTGATTTTGAGATAGAGGCCAAAACAATATGAAAAAGACCAGAGAAAGAGGCTATCACGACAAACATGTTAGAAAGGCCCCCCTACATCCCAGAGAACTTGCCTAACACAGAACAAACAAGCCCCAGCAAATAACACCACAAGGCTAATTTTCACATACACCAGTCAACATGAAAGACATTGGAACATACTATACAGAGACCCAACACCAAGTTTATATACCATGAACTAAACTGACATTTGTCCAAAGTCACTATAATCCAACCACATAAACAACATTGCTGCATAACGACCTATACATATTATAGCGATCACATGACTGCCATGGAACACAAACCAACAACAAAGTCGGCTGATCTATAGCTGGAGCACAACGCCACATACAAAGTTTGCCCTCCAGCTGCGCAAGCGCACTACAGCGCGATTCAGCACACCACCACATAAAAAAGCAGAGCACTAGATAGCACAGGCCTCCCAGCCGCAGGAGCGCATTTCACAGAGCGACCAACCACCCACCCCGCTCACAACAATGATGGACATTCACACAACATAGCGTAAAATGCTGTGTGGATTCGCCCAAAACACAGGCAGCTAATACGTAAGGCTGCACACCCCCATCATTTATACCTCTGATTGGCCAAACATGACCTATCAGATCCCGTATTCAGACTTACCTTATACTTATATCCTCTAACAGGGCATTAAACTCCTCCTGTTCTCTTCACCAGACTCAGCTCCTGAGGAAGCCCACCCATAGGGTGAAATGCACCGAGTGGGCACCAACACCATAATGAACTCAGTGAAATGAACTAACATAAAATGTGCTTCACCTTGATTGCACTTACAATTTAGTATACTTTATGTACCAGGTGTTTTATCGCTGACTTTACTCTCTGATACATGATAATTAACACTGTGCTGTGACACAGTATGAAGTAATACTGTGTAATAAACATCCTTCACACTAGGAATTGATCCAGGCCATTCTTTTATTCTGCTCCCTATTCCTGATGGAAAATACTCATGTGCTGTTTATACACGTTAAATGGTTGTTTTATGTGTTTGTATCAGCCAGGGTGTGCTCGAGGAAATAAGAAAATAGAAAGTGGAACCCCTTATTTAGAATATAAATTTCACTTCAATGCTCTGAATATATATGTAGGCATCTCTAATTGATCATTGTACCTCAGTTTGTTTCCTTTATCTGGGTTAAGTAAAGTTTTTGTTGCAATCCACACAACCCATTTGATCGATGTGATATTGTTTCACTGTGCTAATTGAACCGCACATTTAGTTGTGTCTATTCATTAGTCCTAAAACTCAAATACAAAAGTATCATTCATTTTCCTTCAAACCTATAATTTCCTCGTAAAGCGCTGCAGCACCACATGGCTCTCCTCCATTAGGCCTATTGATTAGTCAGGGGCTTTGCATTAATTATTAAGTACGTCATAATCATTGACCTGTTGTATGGCAATCTGACATGTGAGGGGGTGATAAAGATGTCATGTTGTCATCTTTGCTGCTGTTATTGTGGAATTGCATTCAACAAATCCAAATTTAGCTGTTACTATTGTCATTAAAAGCAACACATAGGGACAAAAAGTATAAGCCTGCTGATGAGCCCCAAAAAATGTTTCACCCTAAACTCATCAGCAGGCTGAGGGAAGCCGTCAAACTTTTTTCCCTCTGTGTTGCCTTTAAAGTGGACCAAAACCCACATTTTCCACTAGCATCCCCTGAATTGGTCCCCCCATGAAGAGCACCTTTTGCCAATTCTCACTGCTCCTGCTTCACTCTAATCCCAGTCAATGCCGCCTGTTTTAGCTGTAAAGCTCCGCCTCCTCCATTCATTGCCACTGTTGTGTGTGATGTTGTGTGATGACAGATCTCATACCATCTTACAGAGATGGACAGCAAAAAATAAAGTGTTCCAGGGTGATGCAAAAAGCGAAAACCCTAAGAATGAAGTATCAGCAGAGTATTTGGCCACATGTATTTCACAAGTTCAGTGGGTTTTGATCTGCTTTAATTACAATTGTAAAAGCTATGTTTTAGTTATATTAATTGGACCTGGGCAGCACTCCCTTGGCATGCTTCTTCTGGGGCAGTGGGAGGCACTCGTGAACCCAAGGACCTGGTGCAGAATCCCCCCTCCCAATCCCAATAGGCAGTGTGGGATTCTCCCATCCCATTCCCCATAGGCAGTGTGGGATTCTCCCATCCCATTCCCCATGGGCAGTGTGGCATTCCCCCTATCCCATCCCCCATAGGCAGTGTGGCATTCTCTCATCCCATTCCCCATAGGCAGTGTGGCATTCTCTCATCCCATTCCCCATAGGCATTCCCTTCTCCCATCCACCATAGGTAGAGTGGAGCCCCCCCTTCCAGTTCCCCATAGGCAGTGTGACATTCCCCCATCGCATTCCCCATAGGCAGTGTGGCATTCTCTCATCCCATTCCCCATAGGCATTCCCTTCTCCCATCCACCATAGGTAGAGTGGAGCCCCCCCTTACAGTTCCCCATAGGCAGTGTGGCATTCCCCCATCCCATTCCCCATAGGCATTCCCTTCTCCCATCCCCCATAGGTAGAGTGGAGCCCCCCCTTCCAGTTCCCCATAGGCAGTGTGGCGTTCCCCCATCCCATTCCCCATAGGCAGTGTGGCATTCCCCTATCCCATTCCCCATAGGCAGTGTGGCATTCCCCTATCCCATTCCCCATAGGCATTCCCTTCTCCCATCCACCATAGGTAGCGTGGAGCCCCCCTTCCAGTTCCCCATAGTCAGTATGGCATTCCCCTATCCTATTCCCCATAGGCATTCCCTTCTCCCATCCACCATAGGTAGCGTGGAGCCCCCCCTTCCAGTTCCCCATAGGCAGTATGGCATTCCCCCATCCCATTCCCCATAGGCAGTGTGGCATTCCCCCATCCCATTCCCCATAGGCATTCCCTTCTCCCATCCACCATAGGTAGCGTGGAGCCCCCCTTCCAGTTCCCCATAGTCAGTATGGCATTCCCCTATCCTATTCCCCATAGGCAGTGTGTCCCGGAGCTCCTGCACTGTTGGCCGGGTTGCCATACCATGGAAGGACAGAAGATGGAGGAGCAGTGGGCGCTGTCTTTGTCCCCACCGCCCAGTGGCCTGCGCCAATGCTCAGCACAGGCCACATCCACCCGCTGTACAGAGCCGAGTATTTGCGAATGCTCTGGCTGGAAGAATCACCAGCACATGCGGCGGATACAAAGACAGCAACGCCGCTCCTCCCATCTTCTATCCTTGGCTGTGACAGCCTGGCTAGCAGTGTAGGAGTGCTGGGACATGTGAGTTGACTTTACTTTTTTATTTTTTTTTCCTCTGCCTACGGGGGGAATGAGATGAGGGGATTGGGATGGGAGGGTGCCACATTGCCTATGGGTATTACGAGGGGGGAATGCTTATTGCTTATAGGAAATGGGAGGGAGGAATGCCACACTGCCTATATATGGAATGGGATGGGGAAATCCTGTTTTTTTACATTCACCCCATAAGACCCGATCTTATGGGTCCAAAAATTTCTTAACCTTTTTTTCAGCTAATTCAGGTCACACAGCTTTTATTTTACTTACCTCTTCGTGAATGCTTTGGTCCGACAGTCCTAGCTGGAATGCTGGAATGCTTTGCTGTGCTCCATTTCTAAATGGGGAAAGATGTGTCACATGACTATAATGATGAAACTGGAGCATGCCAGGCACTGAACGTTGCCCACTGGTGAGAACTGGAGAAGTCATCCCCATCCTGGAGACAGTGGCATGGGGAGCTTGCAAGTTTAAATATAGAAAGCATGGTTAATGGGAATAGTAAGCAGACCTTACAATCCCCACACCCCAGAGCTTGCTGATTTGAGATGCCCTCCCTAGAAAGCCAATAATTGTGCGAAATCACTTACTCAGCCCATGCTCCCATACCACTCTCATTCCCCACATTACCATCAGTGGTCAATAGTGTTTGCAGGGAGCCAGCAACCACAGCCCAGGAACACAGTCATAAAGCGTGATTTTGGGTTTCCTAGGAAGTGCTATATAAATTAAAAAATGCCAGATCCAGATGTCCCCGGGGGTGGTGATGTAAGTCAACCTATGTATTTTTTCACTTTACTCCTGTTTAAGGATTTGGACAACACATATTCCTTGAACAAGGAACACTTATATAAATGCGTATATATCTTAAAGCGGACCTTCACCCAGCATTTAAACATCCAAGATGGCGGCTTATGGAGCATCAGGCAACCTGCAAACAGGAAGTGTCTTCTTACTGTGTCACTCTGCATCCTGGGATTTCTGCCCTTTCCCTGACCCCAGCTCTGCTCCGCTTATGCAAAGCAAAGCTATAACCCCGCCCCCTGCACTCCCCCACTCCCCTCTCCTCAGTATTTGATGCTTCTGAATTAAAATGGCAGCCACCGTATCCTAGAGTCCTAAACAGAGTTGCAGCCCGGTGGGGGAAAGAATAATAAGTGACTAAAAACTTAAAATGTATTCATTTTAGATGCTGGGGAATAGTTTTTTTAAGGGTTTGGGCTTTTTATCAATCCTGCTGAAGGTCTGGTTTAAATCACAAGTCAGTGACAATAATAATACATTGTTATATATTTTAAGACTGGGGGAGGCCGATTCATCAATAGCGCCAGGTAGCGACAGATGAGCGACTGAAGTATGGCGCTATGAGCGCCGCTAGCGTCAGCCGCGGGCGTTAGCGATTCGCTATAGCAGGCCTCCTCAGTCGCTACCTGGCGTTGTTGCGAACAACGCCTACATTGCTGAATATGATGTTGGCCCTCAGCTGTGTTGGCGCTGTCAGTCAGTGTGACCACGCTATTCTACACAGCGCCTGTTAGCTTTGCTGTGTCCTGGCCATCCAGTACCTTCTGAATAAAACACATTGCCACATTTGTTTTGAAATGTAAAAATTTTTTTATTGTGTGTAAAAGGTAATTAAATTCTACCAGATCTTCGAATATAAATGGAAAATAAAACATAATTAAACACATAGCCACAATTTTTTTAATTTTTATTTGTTACCTAAAAAGGAAATACAATTAAATCACCAATGAGAAAGAAAAGGAAAATAAAAACAGAACAGAGAAAGAAAAGGAAAATAAAAACAGAACAGAGAAAGAAAAGGAAAATAAAAACAGAACAGAGAAAGAAAAGGAAAATAAAAACAGAACAGAGAAAGAAAAGGAAAATAAAAACAGAACAGAGAAAGAAAAGGAAAATAAAAACAGAACAGAGAAAGAAAAGGAAAATAAAAACAGAACAGAGAAAGAAAAGGAAAATAAAAACAGAACAGAGAAAGAAAAGGAAAATAAAAACAGAACAGAGAAAGAAAAGGAAAATAAAAACAGAACAGAGAAAGAAAAGGAAAATAAAAACAGAACAGAGAAAGAAAAGGAAAATAAAAACAGAACAGAGAAAGAAAAGGAAAATGAAAATAGGAATTAGAATGTAAAGGAAACTTACAACCGAATTAAACACATAGCCACATGTATATATCTAATTTTTTTTTAATTTTTTCTCTAAAAATAAATTAAGAATAAAATATAAATGAAATAGAAAAAGAAAAGTCCAGCAGAAATGCAAAAGAAAAGTAAAGTCCAGGAAAGGGTTGTAAGAGGAATGTCGAGATCATGGTGCATCTCTTTGTGCCTGAAAAATTAAGAAAAGTGCAGTTAGTATATATCTTTATAGTTATTTTGTGCTTTCTTTTAAAAAAATGCATAACTTGATAACCAACATTGGCGTCTTACACCCCCCTTAGAGTGGTTTGGGTCATCTTACACCCCCCCTTAGAGTGGTTTTGGTCATCTGAAACACCCCTTAGAGTGGTTTGGGTCATCTGAAACACCCCTTAGAGTGGTTTGGGTCATCTTACACCCCCCCTTAGAGTGGTTTGGGTCATCTTACACCCCCCCTTAGAGTGGTTTGGGTCATCTTAAACCCCCCTTAGAGTGGTTTGGGTCATCTGAAACACCCCTTAGAGTGGTTTGGGTCATCTGAAACACCCCTTAGAGTGGTTTGGGTCATCTGAAACACCCCTTAGAGTGGTTTGGGTCATCTTACACCCCCCCTTAGAGTGGTTTGGGTCATCTTAAACACCCCTTAGAGTGGTTTGGGTCATCTTACACCCCCCTTAGAGTGGTTTGGGTCATCTTACACCCCCCCTTAGAGTGGTTTTGGTCATCTGAAACACCCCTTAGAGTGGTTTGGGTCATCTGAAACACCCCTTAGAGTGGTTTGGGTCATCTTACACCCCCCCTTAGAGTGGTTTGGGTCATCTTACACCCCCCCTTAGAGTGGTTTGGGTCATCTTAAACCCCCCTTAGAGTGGTTTGGGTCATCTGAAACACCCCTTAGAGTGGTTTGGGTCATCTTACACCCCCCCTTAGAGTGGTTTGGGTCATCTTAAACACCCCTTAGAGTGGTTTGGGTCATCTTACACCCCCCCTTAGAGTGGTTTGGGTCATCTTACACCCCCCCTTAGAGTGGTTTGGGTCATCTTACACCCCCCCTTAGAGTGGTTTGGGTCATCTTAAACCCCCCCTTAGTGCGTTTGGTTGCTCTTTTGGATGGGAGGTCAAAGACATTTAAACAGGAGTGCAGTACTTGCATTAGAGTGAAGGGTAGTTAGCTTACCGCAAAATAAGAAGTGATCAGCCTTTCCCTTAGCTCATCGCCAGTCTGGGTGTCCTCACTTCTATCTGCGGGCAGGTTGGGGATTTCTGGCACCAGTGCTGTCTCCTCGGGGGCTTGGATTCGGTGACAAATGCAAATGTTGTGTAGCACACAGCAGGCAAGGATGATCTTGGAAACCTTCTGTGGGCTGTAGAGCATCTCTCCTCCTGGCCGTGCCAAACAAAGAAAGCGTGCTTTCAGCAGGCCGATGGTTCTTTCCACAATGCTTCTGGTCTTGCGATGCGCTGCATTGTAGCGTTCATGGGCAGAGGTCCGTGGGTTCCTGACCGGAGTCATGACCCACGTTCTCTGCCCATATCCCTTGTCCGCTGTAGAAAAAACACAAGGAGAGAGACAGCAATTAGTACTAGTACATGTTTTTGGGTGGTAGTTTGTTTAAAATTGCCTTACTAGGCCACATATTAGCAAAATACATAGACATGGTTAATTTATTACCCAGTAGCCAGCCAGCTGGCATTTCGTTGTTATCAAACTTCCGGCACAGGACTGTCCGCTGCAAGACGTAAGAATCGTGGCATGAGCCGGGGAACCCCGATCTCACCGCCCGCAGCTTCATCTCATGGTCACAGACCACCATGATATTAAATGAATGGAACTGCTTCCTGTTTCTGTAGGACAGCTCCTGTGCACGGGGAGGGCGGAAAGGGATATGTGTACCATCAACGCACCCTAGCACATTCGGGATCCCTCCCATCAGATAGAAAGCATGTTTTATTTTGGCAACCTCTTCCTCCTCCTCAGGAAACTTGATGTAAATTGGGATTAAATCACAAATTGCCAGAACTACCTGGATTAGGATGCGGCTCATAGTAGCCTGGCTTATCCCGCTGAGGAGGGCTGAGGTTGCCTGGAAGGTCCCTCGTGCCAACACATTAAGAGTGGCACACAGGCGTACTATGCCTGGAATGGAGTGAGTGCGTTTGGTGGATGGCTCGATTTTGGTCTTAATCTGATCATATAGGGACTGTAGTGCAGCACGATTCAGACGGAAGCGGCTCCTGATCTGCTCGTCACTTAAGTCCCATACTGAAAGGCGGATTGCAAAGGAGCGGGGTGCCCTAAGCCTCACAACACCCCGCTCCCTTTCCTCCTGCTCTTTCAGCATACACATACATCCATCCACCCAGACACCATACATCACCCTCTTATCCATCACACACACTAAAGATATATACAAAAACAAAAATAAAAAAAAAAAAACACTCACACACAACACACACACAAACAATCACACTACACACACACCCGCTACAATGCAGCTCAACACAAAACCAGAACTATAGTGGTCCAAACCACCAGCCTGCTGAAAACCAGCTTTCTAAGTTAAGCACAACCAAGAGGGGAGTTGCTGCACAGCCCACAAAAGGCCCCAAAATCAAGCCTTACTTGCTGTATGCTACACAAAATTTGCAGATGCCACCCAAACCAAGCTCCTAAAGAAACAGCACTGATGTCAGAAATCACCCAACAAGCCACAGAGAGTGAGGACAGAAACCAGACAGAGGCTCAAATGAGCTAAGGGAAGCGAGCACAGCACCACACCACAGCCTTTGCCACAGTGTAAGAATAGCAGAACCTAGTTCATTCCTTCCTTTTATACTTCATTTTCAAAAGTGACAGGTCCGCTTTGCCGCCTTTTGCGTCGCTCTGCTATTTCCGGGCGCCAATTAGCCGACCCAGGTGTGCGTAAAACAGAGTGCGCACGCGCACGCTAGTAGCGCTACTAGCGTACTTGAGCCGTAACGTGCGTGCATTAACGGACATGGGCCAAAAATCAGGTGGGGACCAATGAAAGTGAAGCTGTTGTTTTTTTAAATAGCCGTTAGGCTAAGCACATGTCACAAGGGTTGCAGATACATCAGTCCATTGTTGGATTTGGGTGTGTGTTGTTTGTTGATTGAGGTCTGTAATTAGTTAATTGGCTAACACACATGCTTCTGTCAGTGCAGTGGAGGTGTGCCTAGAAGGAACTGGGCTGTATGTGTGAATCAATTAAGTGGGCTGCTTTTGGATTGGCTGTTAGAGCACATAAAACCTGCCCAAGCCTAAGAGATTGCGATGCCATTCTGTAGTGTGCATGCGTGCTTGTGGGGTGTTGATTTGTGTGTGTGTGCAGCTACAGGATGGAGCCAAATACAGGACATCTGCCGGCCACAGCAGGCCCGAGTAGGAGTTTGGTGGGTGCTGTGCGCAGACCTCCCTTACGGAAAAGGGCACAGCCTGAAGGTGGGGCAGCACCCCAGGCTAAGCGCCCAGGTGCCAAGAGGGAGCCTGAATTTAATTTGGCTGAGAATAATCATCTTGTGCGCCTGACACTTGCGAAATGGGAGCTGATATTTGGCTCCCAAAGCAAGTCCATAGGCAAACAAGAAAGAAGCAAACTGTGGGATGCCATTGGTGTGGAGCTTAGTAGCACAGCTCAACACCCACGTAGTGGGCCATCCTGCAGGAAACGCTTCTACACTTTGCGAGGGGCCCTTATGAAAAAGATGAATCACGATCTTGATGTGGACAGTGGGTTCATCCAGGCTCCAAAGAGTACCTACAGGCCGTATGAGGAGATGCTGAAGGCCAAAATCCCACTGGCTCGGCTGCAGGGTGTGGATCCTGGGGATGACACCACCGGTTGGGCTGAAGGTACATATTTTATGGCTTTTACTATAACCTAATGTTAATGTATGTGATTAGCATTTTTACATTCTGACCAACTAACTGTAGGACCTGTGAAGTATTACATTATAGCTAAAACATTTGTAACTTTTCTGTCTGTTGCTTTATGCATAGGTGCACATGCTGCTGTCCGGGATGTGGCTCCGGACAACCAAGCTCCTGCCCTTCCAGCAACCTCAAGGCTACCCCAGTCTGCCATTGAAGGTATTTACCCATTATTTGTTTGCTGGTTTTTTGAAAAACAAATGTGTGTGGGAGCAGCTCAAGCAATAAAGGTTTGCCCTGTTGACTATTAATAATATGTGGGTGCGCCCTAATTGCACGCCCACTGTAACACTCACAGTCAGTAACTAACAAGGCCCTAACATGTGTAGATATGTAGGATGCCAGAGATGTGTAGCCATATATCGGCCTATCAATGTGTGAGCCACACTTGGCTTGATTAGTCAATATTAGTGAAAGAGCTGCTCACACACCTTAATGCATGTTGTATTTTTGCACGCACATTAGCTATGGCTCAATGTTGGTTTTATTTTGCACTAGCTCCCATGCCCTTGGCCCCAGCATCTCCTCCGGATCCCACCTACTCTTTGGATGTCGGTAAGTGCATGTGTTCACCTTGCTTGATCCACTTTGACTCAAGTGCATGTGTCTCATTTGTCTTTTTTCTTTGTAGGCCAAGTGACTGGTTCATCTTTGGACCCCACTTCCGATGTTGCCGGTCAACAGGACCCTGTTGGTGTGTAGAGCAATACATAATGTATCCTTTCTGCTGTTTAGGTTACACTGGTTCAATTTGGTTAGTCTACTAAGCTACATGTTTGCTTGGTAAACTTGAAGATGCCTCTTGGGAGTGCTGGTTTCCTCCCCAGGGTCAGTCTATTAGTTATTTTAGTGATAGCAATGTATATTTGCGGACATATTTTTAGGAAAACATTCACTGTAGTAGTTTGCTGAATCTTTAGACACATTTTTTTTTTTTTTTAGTTGACCCGAATATCGGAAGTGGCTGTCCAGAAAGGGCCCCTCAAGTTCCAGCTGCCAGAGATGAGGGTAAGTGGTTTTGCCTTGCTCTAGTATGTCTTTTGGCTCTAATGTTGTGCCACTTGCTTCTGGCAACTTGTGTGTCCACATCTATTTTCAAGGTCCAATCTCGAGTGAGGACCCCACTCCAGACATCTGGGATATTGCGGGTATGTTTAATTTAAGCAATGTTTATGATGAGATTTGCAGAAATTAGTGCGTCTTAGTCCTGTAACATACATGTTAACAATCTGAGTTTAACCAAGACCTTTGGTCTACTGTGTATTTTTTAACTTTTTAGAGGTATGACCTCGATAGCCTAACCAGGTTACATTAGAGTTTGGCCCACAGACCTACTAACCTGATTTTCATGTTTAGCATTTGCCAACTTGCCCGACATCTCTGATGTTGATTCGCGACTCTCTGGCAGCAATACCTCGAGCCTACCTGCGCTGGAGGACACGCAGGTAACATGGCTGATGTAGACGACCTCTAAACCCATTGGCATATTCGTGGGTAGTGGAAGAAGCAACATGTAACATTTCATTTCATTGTTGTTTTGGCAGGAGGCGGAACCAGAACCCCAAGCTGGGACCTCTTCCCAAGTCCCATGTGGCCAAGCTTCAGAGGCTCAGACAAGGGTAAGTTGTCTAGTGAGTGTTTATGGTAACTTTTGGGAGGGGCATAACTGCATTTGTTCCGTTTGACTAAAATGTGGTTTACTATTTTTTTAGCCTACAACCACAGCAAGAGGAGGTGTGGCACCAACCAGTGCCGATTTCTACACACTAGGGGTCCGGATGCTGGAGGACTACAGTCGCCAACAGCCGCGTGATGGAACTAATGAGCGCATTGCGGCGTTGGAAAATCAGGTGCTGATGTGTCAGCAACAAAATGAGGGCCTGCAGCGCCAGG
The DNA here is from genome assembly GCA_027917425.1 of Gastrophryne carolinensis. Taxonomy (NCBI): domain Eukaryota; kingdom Metazoa; phylum Chordata; class Amphibia; order Anura; family Microhylidae; genus Gastrophryne; species Gastrophryne carolinensis. Next base: position 281,024,767 of record CM051235.1, read on the forward strand.
TGGACCAGTTAAGGCAAAACCTACAACAGAACCAGGACCTTGGTCGCCTTGCCAATGTTATCGAACAATCTGTACAGCGCCAGGAAGAGGCAATACAGCGCCAGGCAGAGGCAATACAGCGGCAGGACCAAACTTTGTTGTTGATACAACAGCTCATACAACAGCAGTCTATATTTTTTACTGCACTGTTGTCCCCCAACACCGCCCCTAGCAATGACTCCCAACCTCCCCGGCCACCCAGCCAAGAATATTAATTTGTATACCTTTTTCTTATGATTTATGTAAATATATTTTTGAAAACCACCTCTAATTTGTGTTTATCCATACATGTGAAAGCTAAATACACAGTCAGGGCTGATTTGCTCAATCATCTCTAATATTATGCCACCATTTATGTGCCACATTAGTTAACATTGCTTACTATGGTGTAAACATGTACTGGCTCAAAATGGCAGCCTAATTTTAGACATAATGGTTTTGGGGAATCGAAACCTATGCTGGTCAAGGAACAACACAGTTCTTGGTAAAGATAAATGTCTTTATAGAAATTGGCCCAACACGGGCAACATAGGCCAACAAAGCCTGGAAAACATGGCCAGGGCAGCCATCCCCCCCACCCTAACGTCTCCGACGCCTCTTCATGGCCAGCAGCATCCCTTTCATCTGTCGGAAGGCCCGCCACAGTCTGCGATGCTGGCGTATACAAGCTGTAGAGATGTGATAAAAAATAATATATTAGAATTTGTTTGCAAACTCAACATACACAGATGTAGCAATGTAATGTCAGTGTTTCTAACTTGCTAACACTCACATTAACATTGGTGAACAATGTGCCCCTAACATTTGAAAATAAAGTTTTAATATTGACTTGAAAACATGTTAGGACCACATACCTTTACTCTTAAAGTGGACCAACACCCACAATATAGTTTATCCTGGGTTTGGGCCCACTTTGTTGTTTCTCACAGATCTGTATTTCCCCTGATGTGTGTATACACACAGTAATCCATAGCCACTCACCTCTCCATGCTCCAACGTGCTTGGCACAAAGAACGCACGCTAACGTCTATGCAGGGAACAGGAATGTACACTCCTCTTCCACCCCCTCTTCACGCATGTCACTCTCTGGCTGCTCATGGGGACCCGGCGGCCATTCACAGAGGCCCAGGGGGGAAAAATGCACGTCTGGAGTGTTGCGCAGGAGGCAGCGGAAGATAAGTTCCCATAATTAGGGGTTTGCTTGGTGGGGTGGACCCGTGGTACCTGCACTTATCGTATATTCTGCGGGGTGTTAGTTGTTAGTTGTTGGCAAATTAAATGTTTAATGCACATTAAACAGCCTTGGTGTTGGGCCAGGTTCACTCTTGGCAAGGTAATAATGTTTATGGGCAAGTAAGGACATTTATGTCTTTAGTCCAAGCCAAACATCAGTGCCTAAGGAAGAGGGAAGTTTGCCCTATAATGTTATTGGTAAACACCTAAGCAGCCCCATTTGGTTGTCTATACGCCACAAATAGTCCGTATGTGTCCGTAACAAGAATGTGAGGCAACTATCAAGGATGTTGACTGGCATGTTGGATTATTGACCAAACACATTTAACCTAGATGTGTGTGATATTCACACATTGGTCAATTTCACATTTCTACAAATGTAACTAGAAGAGAAATGTTTACAAAGTATTTACCCATATTAATTTGGATGTACTCACCATCGCAGCTGTGGCGGTGGCCCATGCTGCTGGCCGTCCCTGGAGCTGGTGTGGGGAGGAGGAATTCTGCCTCCGTCTGCGTAGCAACATCTGTCCATAAAAAAACAAAATACCAAACCACATTTAGTGGAGCTATGACACCCGAAGTTTGGACATCAATCTGGTTAGTGAGTCTTCGCTCCAAAAACAAACACTTCTTTACATACATGTTAAACGATATTTTCTATATTCCTGGCCCATTAGTTAATGTGAAGTGTTTATGGTTGCCACATGTATCCATTTTGCCAATCTGGCACTAACCTTTACATTGCAATGTAAATGACTCATTACCAATTTAATGGATAATGTTACCAGTGTGCAACATGTGTTTGCCCTAACTACTTCACGAAAATTAACTTTTGCTAGCACACATCATGGTGTGGCCAGAAACATAGGGGTGGTTTCCAGTTGGCTAGCACTGTAGTGTGGTTTGTGATGTTAATGTACATTAGCAAACCAGCTTAGACAATGGACCAGGAAACGTGTCTGTTAAAAGTGTACCAAGACACAGGATTGTGATTATTCAGTGTAGTAGTCTACTTTGGCAGAGCAACACAATTTTAGTCCGCCACCGCCCCTGCCTTCCGCACATCACTCCGCCAGTGTGTGCGCACACGCATGCCAGTAGGAAACAGAGCGCAGGCGCACACACATCTCGAGTGCCACACAGGAGGCAGGGACAATGGCTTCTGCCACCCCCAAAGAGGGAAGTAGTTTGTGGTGTTTGGTTGGGGGGGGGCCCTGGGTGAGGGATGTGATTTGGCAGGCAAGGCGCCATAATCCAAACAATATCAGCAAGGTTTGTGGGTCCACTTTAAGGAATGACATAAAGTCCAAAATGAACTAGCTTCAAACATACACTTACCACGACTATGCCCGAGGAGGATTTGACGCCAAAAATCCATGGAGGTGCCGCCTATATGATGCCCTGCAAATTACAGAGGAATGGCAAGGGCTAAGCACAAATGGTCAGATGAAACCTGGCACAGACTAACAATTAAAACATGTAAACTCACCAGGGGATGAAGCGCCACTTGAAGCCCAGGGAGGGCTCTGAGGAGGAGGCGGGGAGCCTCGGCTCCTCACACTCTGCTCAGAAGATCCACCAGGCAAAGGGCCACCCTCCTCCCTCTCACTCCCTGCTTGAGAGTGGCCCCTTGCCTGGTGAGAGTCCTCAGCCTCAGAGTGTGAGGAGCTGAGGCTTGATCCAGCCTGCCCCCCAGCAGCACACTCCTCTGGGGCGTCATCCCCTTCCTCCCCTGGGTCCTCTAAATAGGACCCGCGGGAGGGACCCTCCCCCGATGACTCCCCCGAGTCCGCCTGCCTGGTTCGGGGGAGGAATCCCTTCCCACGTTTCCCCAGGGGAGGACGCTTATCTGTGTGGAGGGGGTGAAAGCAAATAATTAATATAAAGAGCAAAAAAGGACACAGCTTAGCAGATGATTCTGCACAAAGGCCAAAAAGAACATAAGCTTTAACTTACCTGATGCGTAGGCATCATATAGGCGGTACACGCCTTCTGGGTCCCGGCGCTTAAAATCTGACCATTTCTGTTGTATCGCCCGGATGGTCAGGTTGGTCTTGAAGCGCCGGGACACAGTGGCCTTCACCTCCATGGCAAGGCGTTTTTTTGCTCCTCGGGCATAGTCGTATTCGGCAAGGCAGAAGTCCTATGAAAAAAATAAAAAAAAAAAAAAAAAAAAATCACAACATGACCTCAGAACAATGTCATAAACAGTTCTACAGAGACAAGATCAAAGTGGAACCACACCCAGGATTTACATTAGTCTGTGTTTGTGTGCACTTTTTTGGGCCACAACTATTGTGGGTGGCCCACTGTCTGCAACCCCCTTTGAAGGGCCCAAATACACAGCTGAGGACACTCCCACGTCACTCCGCAAGCCAAACACAGCGGTCCACGCCGGTGTGGTATGCGCAACCAAGGGCCTTGGGAGGTGCATACCAGCTCAGCTGCATCTGCACGGCAAAGTACGCATGTGGCGTTTGACTCTAACAGGGAGTGCGCCTGCACACCAATTGAAAATATGTATGGCGCAGGGGTACACCCTGCTAGAGGTAAGCGCAATAGGCATCCGCAACTCACACATGCACAGATGGGACGGGCCAGAGATAATTTTTGGGGCCCTCCAGGGGGGGGGGGGGGCATCCAAGCAGGACATCCACAATGGGGATGCCCCATGTGGAGTGTACAATTTTGGAATAAAAACAATAAAAATTCAGCCCCTATCCACCCTGTGTGTTTAGACATTTTTAAACTAAAAATACAAAACTAAAATACTCACTTTAACTACCTGGCCATTGACCCGGCTATCCACCCGGGTGCGCCTTTGTTTTTGGGGCACAGGAGGGGAATGGGTGGGAGGGGTGGTATTTGGGGAAGGTGAGGTAGGTGGGGGATGTGGGGGAGGGGTGGTGGGGCCGGAATCTGAGGAGGAGCTGGGGAGGCGCATTACTCGCCGTTTGGGAGCCATATTGGAAACGCTAAGGAGGAAACAGGAACCGGAAATGACGCTAGCGACATGAGACATAAAAAACAAACCAAAACTAAAATACGCACCGCGCCCCAGCAACAAGCTAATATCAGCTATGTGCAAGCTAAGTGGCGGAAAAACATTAAAATGACGCAGAAAAACAAGCTATTGGCATAAGCGCAAGACAGTTTTACCTTAAGGTGGCGTTGAAACGCAAAGGAGGATCCCGGAACCGGATATGACGCAAGCAACTGTGCTTCCAAACTAAAAAAAAAAAAATGCGCGCAGCAGGGACAAGCTAATATCAGCTATGTGCAAGCTAAGTGGCGGAAAAACATTAAAATGACGCAGAAAAACAAGCTATTGGCATAAGCGCAAGACAGTTTTACCTTAAGGTGGCGTAGAAACGCAAAGGAGGATCCCGGAACCGGATATGACGCAAGCAACTGTGCTTCCAAATTGAAAAAAAAAACATGCGCGCAGCAGGGACAAGCTAATATCAGCTATGTGCAAGCTAAATGGCGGAAAAACATTAAAATGACGCTGAAAAACAAGCTAGGGCCCACGGCGCCACAAATTATTAGCTTGATTTAGCAGGGGGTTCTACATACTGGAATGCATAGGTCCTTCTAAAGCATACACCGTTGTGCTTAAATATACAAATCTTATTCCTTCACAAAGTCATCACACAATCAAACTAGACAACTACCTGAAAATGTGGCACACATGAGAATGCATAACGGGTTGTTATGAGCTGGTACGACTGAATGTTAATCCTGCAATATGTGGCCAGGCACGCTCACAACTACAGTGTATTCATTAACAACGACTGGGGTCGCGGGAAGTGAATTCCTTGCAAATGGCAGAAGGGCACATGTATGAACAGCACAGCGCCGCACAACGCAGCGCAGCGAGGCACAGCGACGCTCGCGCCGCCACATAGCGAATTAAAACAGCGACTGCACAAACACTGACCAACACAGATTCATCAAGGACAGGGCTGCCGAATAGCTTGGGCGCTGACAATTTCGAAGAGCGAACGTGACCGCCCAACCTGACAGGCTACAAAATAGCTTTACAAGCCCCGTTTGTGTGGAAAACCAGCGCTTTTGAGGCCAATGAGTTTGGGTGGAGGAGATGCAATTCCCATGTCACTCACAACATTACATTGTTAAAAAAAAAAAAAAAAAAAAAACACATAAATAACCAGCTAGATTCATAAAACATATCAATATAAACATGTGCTGAATTTTGTCCCAAAGCAAAAAACCCCCAAACCACTAAGAACAATCATTGCAGCGTCTGCCATTGAAATGTATGGGAGAGCGGCAGGTAGCGCCAGGTAATACGTGTCGCTGTGAAGGAATTTGCAGCGGCGCTGTTCGGTCCAGCCGGCTTCATGATGAATGCCGCGCTAGCCGTCGCTCTCGCCGGCGCTAGCCTCATTTAGCTTGATAAATGCGTCATTGTGACCGCCGCCGGGCGTACTTGAGTCGGTAGGCGCCGTTAGCTGCCGCTACCTGGCGCTCGTCAGACACTACCTGGCGCTATCGCTTGATGAATAAGGGCCTTAGACTGTAATCCATTAAAGTAGACCAAAACCCACCCTGGAGTCTGAGACAGGCATACTTGCTCCCCCCAGGGCACCCAGATTTAGGATTCTCAACTGTGTAAAACTGCTGAGGTCGCATGGAAACTCATCTTCTTTCCCGGTCCAGCGGTGCATGCCTTTAGCAGGGCGCGTGCCATTCATTTACAAATGCTTGGCGTGGGCGTGGGTAGCAGGGGATGCAGCCACCAGCATGCTGACTGGACTAGAGGATGCGCATGCGCCATAGGACCGGAGAAGAGTGAGTGAGATCGGGGGATCTGGGGGGTTTCACACAGTGGGGCATCCCCAAGAGCCGTAGGACCGGAGAAGAGTGAGTGAGATCAGGGGATCTGGGGGGTTTCACACAGTGGGGCATCCCCAAGAGCCGTAGGACCGGAGAAGAGTGAGTGAGATTAGGGGATCTGGGGGGTTTCACACAGCGGGGCATCCCCAAGAGCCGTAGGACCGGAGAAGAGTGAGTGAGATCGGGGGATCTGGGGGGTTTCACACAGTGGGGCATCCCCAAAAGCCATAGGACCGGAGAAGAGTGAGTGAGATCAGGGGATCTGGGGGGTTTCACACAGTGGGGCATCCCCAAGAACCGTAGGACCGGAGAAGAGCGAGTAAGATCAGGGGATCTGGGGGGTTTCACACAGTGGGGCATCCCCAAGAGCCGTAGGACCGGAGAAGAGTGAGTGAGATCAGGGGGGTTTCACACAGTGGGGCATCCCCAAGAACCGTAGGACCGGAGAAGAGCGAGTAAGATCAGGGGATCAGGGGGGTTTCACACAGTGGGGCATCCCCAAGAGCCGTAGGACCGGAGAAGAGTGAGTGAGATCAGGGGATCTAGGGGGTTTCACACAGCGGGGCATCCCCAAGAGCCATAGGACCGGGGAAGAGTGAGTGAGATAGGGGGATCTGGGGGGTTTCACACAGCGGGGCATCCCCAAGAGCCGTAGGACCGGAGAAGAGTGAGTGAGATCGGGGGATCTGGGGGGTTTCACACAGCGGGGCATCCCCAAGAACTGTAGGACCGGAGAAGAGCGAGTAAGATCAGGGGATCAGGGGGGTTTCACACAGTGGGGCATCCCCAAGAACCGTAGGACCGGAGAAGAGCGAGTAAGATCAGGGGATCAGGGGGGTTTCACACAGTGGGGCATCCCCAAGAGCCGTAGGACCGGAGAAGAGTGAGTGAGATCAGGGGATCTGGGGGGTTTCACACAGCGGGGCATCCCCAAGAGCCGTAGGACCGGAGAAGAGTGAGTGAGATCGGGGGATCTGGGGGGTTTCACACAGCGGGGCATCCCCAAGAGCCATAGGACCGGGGAAGAGTGAGTGAGATCAGGGGATCTGGGGGGTTTCACACAGCGGGGCATCCCCAAGAGCCGTAGGACCGGAGAAGAGTGAGTGAGATCGGGGGATCTGGGGGGTTTCACACAGTGGGGCATCCCCAAAAGCCATAGGACCGGAGAAGAGTGAGTGAGATCAGGGGATCTGGGGGGTTTCACACAGTGGGGCATCCCCAAGAACTGTAGGACCGGAGAAGAGCGAGTAAGATCAGGGGGGTTTCACACAGTGGGGCATCCCCAAGAGCCGTAGGACCGGAGAAGAGCGAGTAAGATCAGGGGATCAGGGGGGTTTCACACAGTGGGGCATCCCCAAGAACCGTAGGACCGGAGAAGAGCGAGTAAGATCAGGGGATCAGGGGGGTTTCACACAGTGGGGCATCCCCAAGAGCCGTAGGACCGGAGAAGAGTGAGTGAGATCAGGGGATCTGGGGGGTTTCACACAGCGGGGCATCCCCAAGAGCCGTAGGACCGGAGAAGAGTGAGTGAGATCGGGGGATCTGGGGGGTTTCACACAGCGGGGCATCCCCAAGAGCCGTAGGACCGGAGAAGAGTGAGTGAGATCAGGGGATCTGGGGGGTTTCACACAGTGGGGCATCCCTAAGAGCCATAGGACCGGAGAAGAGTGAGTGAGATCGGGGGATCTGGGGGGTTTCACACAGTGGGGCATCCCCAAAAGCCATAGGACCGGAGAAGAGTGAGTGAGATCAGGGGATCTGGGGGGTTTCACACAGTGGGGCATCCCTAAGAGCCATAGGACCGGGGAAGAGTGAGTGAGATCGGGGGATCTGGGGGGTTTCACACAGTGGGGCATCCCCAAAAGCCATAGGACCGGAGAAGAGTGAGTGAGATCAGGGGATCTGGGGGGTTTCACACAGTGGGGCATCCCCAAGAGCCGTAGGACCGGAGAAGAGTGAGTGAGATCAGGGGATCGGGGGGGTTTCACACAGTGGGGCATCCCCAAGAGCCGTAGGACCGGAGAAGAGTGAGTGAGATCAGGGGATCTGGGGGGTTTCACACAGCGGGGCATCCCCAAGAGCCGTAGGACCGGAGAAGAGTGAGTGAGATCAGGGGATCTGGGGGGTTTCACACAGCGGGGCATCCCCAAGAGCCATAGGACCGGGGAAGAGTGAGTGAGATCAGGGGATCTGGGGGGTTTCACACAGCGGGGCATCCCCAAGAGCCGTAGGACCGGAGAAGAGTGAGTGAGATCGGGGGATCTGGGGGGTTTCACACAGTGGGGCATCCCCAAGAGCCATAGGACCGGGGAAGAGTGAGTGAGATCGGGGGATCTGGGGGGTTTCACACAGTGGGGCATCCCCAAAAGCCATAGGACCGGAGAAGAGTGAGTGAGATCAGGGGATCTGGGGGGTTTCACACAGTGGGGCATCCCCAAGAACCGTAGGACCGGAGAAGAGCGAGTAAGATCAGGGGATCTGGGGGGTTTCACACAGTGGGGCATCCCCAAGAGCCGTAGGACCGGAGAAGAGTGAGTGAGATCAGGGGGGTTTCACACAGTGGGGCATCCCCAAGAACCGTAGGACCGGAGAAGAGCGAGTAAGATCAGGGGATCAGGGGGGTTTCACACAGTGGGGCATCCCCAAGAGCCGTAGGACCGGAGAAGAGTGAGTGAGATCAGGGGATCTAGGGGGTTTCACACAGCGGGGCATCCCCAAGAGCCATAGGACCGGGGAAGAGTGAGTGAGATAGGGGGATCTGGGGGGTTTCACACAGTGGGGCATCCCCAAAAGCCATAGGACCGGAGAAGAGTGAGTGAGATCAGGGGATCTGGGGGGTTTCACACAGCGGGGCATCCCCAAGAGCCATAGGACCGGAGAAGAGTGAGTGAGATCGGGGGGATCTGGGGGGTTTCACACAGCGGGGCATCCCCAAAAGCCATAGGACCGGAGAAGAGTGAGTGAGATCGGGGGATCTGGGGGGTTTCACACAGTGGGGCATCCCCAAGAGCCGTAGGACCAGAGAAGAGTGAGTGAGATTAGGGGATCTGGGGGGTTTCACACAGCGGGGCATCCCCAAGAGCCGTAGGACCGGAGAAGAGTGAGTGAGATCAGGGGATCTGGGGGGTTTCACACAGTGGGGCATCCCCAAGAGCCGTAGGACCGGAGAAGAGTGAGTGAGATCGGGGGATCTGGGGGGTTTCACACAGCGGGGCATCCCCAAGAGCCGTAGGACCGGAGAAGAGTGAGTGAGATCGGGGGATCTGGGGGGTTTCACACAGTGGGGCATCCCCAAGAGCCGTAGGACCGGAGAAGAGTGAGTGAGATCAGGGGATCTGGGGGGTTTCACACAGCGGGGCATCCCCAAGAGCCGTAGGACCGGAGAAGAGTGAGTGAGATCGGGGGATCTGGGGGGTTTCACACAGTGGGGCATCCCCAAGAGCCGTAGGACTGGAGAAGAGTGAGTGAGATCAGGGGATCTGGGGGGTTTCACACAGCGGGGCATCCCCAAGAGCCGTAGGACCGGAGAAGAGTGAGTGAGATCGGGGGATCTGGGGGGTTTCACACAGTGGGGCATCCCCAAGAGCCGTAGGACCGGAGAAGAGTGAGTGAGATCAGGGGATCTGGGGGGTTTCACACAGTGGGGCATCCCCAAGAGCCGTAGGACCGGAGAAGAGTGAGTGAGATTAGGGGATCTGGGGGGTTTCACACAGCGGGGCATCCCCAAGAGCCGTAGGACCGGAGAAGAGTGAGTGAGATCGGGGGATCTGGGGGGTTTCACACAGTGGGGCATCCCCAAAAGCCATAGGACCGGAGAAGAGTGAGTGAGATCAGGGGATCTGGGGGGTTTCACACAGTGGGGCATCCCCAAGAACCGTAGGACCGGAGAAGAGCGAGTAAGATCAGGGGATCTGGGGGGTTTCACACAGTGGGGCATCCCCAAGAGCCGTAGGACCGGAGAAGAGTGAGTGAGATCAGGGGGGTTTCACACAGTGGGGCATCCCCAAGAACCGTAGGACCGGAGAAGAGCGAGTAAGATCAGGGGATCAGGGGGGTTTCACACAGTGGGGCATCCCCAAGAGCCGTAGGACCGGAGAAGAGTGAGTGAGATCAGGGGATCTAGGGGGTTTCACACAGCGGGGCATCCCCAAGAGCCATAGGACCGGGGAAGAGTGAGTGAGATAGGGGGATCTGGGGGGTTTCACACAGTGGGGCATCCCCAAAAGCCATAGGACCGGAGAAGAGTGAGTGAGATCAGGGGATCTGGGGGGTTTCACACAGCGGGGCATCCCCAAGAGCCATAGGACCGGAGAAGAGTGAGTGAGATCGGGGGGATCTGGGGGGTTTCACACAGCGGGGCATCCCCAAAAGCCATAGGACCGGAGAAGAGTGAGTGAGATCGGGGGATCTGGGGGGTTTCACACAGTGGGGCATCCCCAAGAGCCGTAGGACCAGAGAAGAGTGAGTGAGATTAGGGGATCTGGGGGGTTTCACACAGCGGGGCATCCCCAAGAGCCGTAGGACCGGAGAAGAGTGAGTGAGATCAGGGGATCTGGGGGGTTTCACACAGTGGGGCATCCCCAAGAGCCGTAGGACCGGAGAAGAGTGAGTGAGATCGGGGGATCTGGGGGGTTTCACACAGCGGGGCATCCCCAAGAGCCGTAGGACCGGAGAAGAGTGAGTGAGATCGGGGGATCTGGGGGGTTTCACACAGTGGGGCATCCCCAAGAGCCGTAGGACCGGAGAAGAGTGAGTGAGATCAGGGGATCTGGGGGGTTTCACACAGCGGGGCATCCCCAAGAGCCGTAGGACCGGAGAAGAGTGAGTGAGATCGGGGGATCTGGGGGGTTTCACACAGTGGGGCATCCCCAAGAGCCGTAGGACCGGAGAAGAGTGAGTGAGATCAGGGGATCTGGGGGGTTTCACACAGCGGGGCATCCCCAAGAGCCGTAGGACCGGAGAAGAGTGAGTGAGATCGGGGGATCTGGGGGGTTTCACACAGTGGGGCATCCCCAAGAGCCGTAGGACCGGAGAAGAGTGAGTGAGATCAGGGGATCTGGGGGGTTTCACACAGTGGGGCATCCCCAAGAGCCGTAGGACCGGAGAAGAGTGAGTGAGATTAGGGGATCTGGGGGGTTTCACACAGCGGGGCATCCCCAAGAGCCGTAGGACCGGAGAAGAGTGAGTGAGATCAGGGGATCTGGGGGGTTTCACACAGTGGGGCATCCCCAAGAGCCGTAGGACCGGAGAAGAGTGAGTGAGATCGGGGGATCTGGGGGGTTTCACACAGCGGGGCATCCCCAAGAGCCGTAGGACCGGAGAAGAGTGAGTGAGATCGGGGGATCTGGGGGGTTTCACACAGTGGGGCATCCCCAAGAGCCGTAGGACCGGAGAAGAGTGAGTGAGATCAGGGGATCTGGGGGGTTTCACACAGCGGGGCATCCCCAAGAGCCGTAGGACCGGAGAAGAGTGAGTGAGATCGGGGGATCTGGGGGGTTTCACACAGTGGGGCATCCCCAAGAGCCGTAGGACCGGAGAAGAGTGAGTGAGATCAGGGGATCTGGGGGGTTTCACACAGCGGGGCATCCCCAAGAGCCGTAGGACCGGAGAAGAGTGAGTGAGATCGGGGGATCTGGGGGGTTTCACACAGTGGGGCATCCCCAAGAGCCGTAGGACCGGAGAAGAGTGAGTGAGATCAGGGGATCTGGGGGGTTTCACACAGCGGGGCATCCCCAAGAGCCGTAGGACCGGAGAAGAGTGAGTGAGATCAGGGGATCTGGGGGGTTTCACACAGCGGGGCATCCCCAAGAGCCATAGGACCGGAGAAGAGTGAGTGAGATTGGGGGATCTGGGGGGTTTCACACAGCGGGGCATCCCCAAGAGCCGTAGGACCGGAGACGAGTGAGTGAGATCAGGGGATCTGGGGGGTTTCACACAGCGGAGCATCCCCGATCAGGGTGCCTCGGGGCAAGGACCAAAACCCAGGATTTTGGTCCATTTTAAGTATCTTTTCATTGGTCACATACACAAACCATACAATAGTATAACATGCAGTAAAATACTTATATTTTTTATTTCAAATTTTATATTTTTATTGAAAGTTGACAGGTCCCTCACTCCTAATGTACTTGTGTATCCTTGTGTATTCATTGCATTTCTGTCACATCTGACCCATAATATCTTGTAATTTCTACCATGTACCGCATCCCAGATGATGTCACTTAATAAATAAACACCAACAAAATGAATCTCTCTTAATATCTGATGTATGTGCTGCAGATATGGATGCCAGACGAAATTCTGTGTGGAGGGTCTCTATGCGGGCCTTGTACTGCTCATTACAAAGACATTATTTAGCTGAAGGGCGCGGAAGGCTGTCATCCAGGTCCCATTTCAGCTGTTATCAATGTGTTCCTGTTTCCGTAGAAACCAAAGAGGGCCAATCCCAGGCCCCCGGGATCTGGCTGGGAGCCTGTCCCTCTGTGCAGCATGTGGCTTTCTTGATTAGCAGTTCACACACAGACCTGAATGACAACGTGTGCTAGGAACACGCCTGGAATCAGACATTTCTTTTTGTCACAGGCTCACATGAGCTGCTAAAATGCGCCTGGCTTGTCTGATGACTGAACAGTGAAGAAAGCCTTTTGGAAAGCTGTGTTTAAGAAGCACCGGGACAACAAAAAAAAAACCTTGAGGATGGCCCAAGTCTTTTGCGGATTAGCTTGCTTCAGTAGATGTCGTGGATCTGGTTAACTTCTAGGTTGGATCGGTGGGATTGAGCCTTTGTTTTTCTCTTGTTCGCTGTATCTGGAGTTTGTTGTTGTAATTGCTGAATTTTCCCAGCTTGCTATGCAAATGAATCATCTGAGCAATAAGGCACCTGCTGTTACTGGATGGTGCCAGGCTGGCACCACTCACTGCCCTCTATCAAGATGATGAAGCTGAAAGCGTTCTGTCTGGATTACTGGCAGTTTCTGTGTCTGCAGCCCCTCCATGGACTCTACAAGAGGTACAAACCGTTGTTGACATTTATATCTTACATTACCCTACTAGAACAGGCATGTTTATTGAGAGGCAATGCTAGGCCTATGTATCAGCATCTTTTAGAGATAATATACCTCTGGTTTATATAGGTGCCAAGTGATACCTTTTAAAGCAACATCCAAAGCTACCACACCCCATTAGGGGGGCGGAAATACAAGTCCAGCTGGGCAGCAACTTTGTATCCAAACTAAATTAAGATTCATGATTAATGGAGGAAACCTAGGAAACCAAGAAGCTGATTTATGGAACGCTAGAGTAGCTGCCCCAGTTAGGCAGTCAAATTCCTAATTTCATCTAAGGAAGATGAAGCCTTAGTTTTTGAGACAAATGCTCAAATGTGCTTTATAAATATGAACCTGAGTGTCCTCCATATCAGGGCTTAGGACTTGTTTTGGGTCATGGTTTCTTTTTATTAAGGGTTGGTGATGCCTCTCTAAAGAATGTTTTTCATAAAAAATAACATGACCAGCAGTTATATTTCCTTCGTATTGGAGCTTATATGCATGTTTTCCTGTAGTCTTTATTTATTGGACTTTGAAGATGCATCTGTTTAAAGAGTTTTTCTCTATATGTAATCATGTAATCATGGGTTTCCTCCATGATGTGGATCAAAGGCTTCTGGGTTTTTTCCTGGGTCCCTTTTTCCCTTATTATTATTTAGAGATATTTTTTTTTAATATAGTAAAATATACTTTATATTATATATACTTTCTGGCATACATATTTATATATTGTAACTCAGTACTCTCCATGTAGCGGGTACCCTGGATGCAGAACATTGAGAGTTGAGAAATGTATTCTAATATTACATGATGAGTGCATGTGTTGATTATGTGGCTTTTGCCTGTAACTATGACTTGTTCAGCAATCTAGTGTTCTATTTAAAGCTTTACTAAAAGAGCAGGTTAACGCAACAGCATCAATGGCTGGTAACATAAAGGTCCTGGCAAGATGGGGCTTCTTGCTCTTCATCAATAGATAGTAAATCTGTGTGGGGCTCAGCCTGTGTGACAAAGCAGCTTTGTGATTGATGAAGAAGAGGGAGGAGGGAGCTGAGGAAAGGCAAACCTTATTCATATTCATGAGCCATTCTCTGAAACATCCTTTATATCAGCAGATATCAGCGGCTCACACACCCACCCCTAGAACAATAGATCAACACACACCCAGCCCCTTTGCTTGTGTTTAGCTTTATGGGTTAGTTCAAAGAAAAAAGTCTGACATAAGATTTTACACTCAAATGATCGTCTTTTGTATATTTTTATCTTTGCCTGCAAGTTAATTTTAGCCGGTGAAAAGTGCAGTGTGAGAAAACTGCGCATTCATCCTCACGTTAATCTGAAGCATTGTAGCCATTGTCAGCAGTAAACCCAAGTGACGAGGATAACTTGACATCTCTATATTCATGGTGTGTCACTGGTTGACTGGTCCCTGAAATCTGGTTGTCTTTCATGTCATGATATCAAATTTAAGGCTAGATTGCAGTGTTAAAAACTATGTACAAAGCAGGTTTTCAAGTTGCTGATTAAAAATTGTCACCAAAAATCAGACACCATAGCAAAAAGCTCATGTCACTCATCACTGGTATTTTAAAATGGTGAAGTACACAAAAGCATTCTAACTGGCCCCCGCTCCTTAAAGGCGCTTGCAACCTAGTGGAAAGATGAATAGACTTAGGATAAAGGTACAAGTGGTTCTGGTAAGATTGTGCAACGAATATGAAGGGGGGGGGGGCATGGAAAGGGTTCAAGGGTTCATTCAGGCAAAAAGTACTCATTTGTTCCATGCCCCAGCAGTATAGAACTTACCCCAGGACCAAAGAATGAGTCTCAGCATTCATCTTCTACTGCAATGAGTGGGAGACATGGGAGGCACATTCATCCCCCTGTGTCAATGGTTAATGGAAGATGGGCCTGCAGGCAGCAGGACTCGATCTTGGGTTTTATAATGCTGGAGCAGGATAGAAAAGCTGTGGAGAATAAAAGGTGAGTATGGAATTTTTTGTTATCTGGACTGATCCCCTTAACATGACTTTTGAAGGTAATACAAAGAAAACATTGATTTTGACAACAAGAGGAAACAAGCATGTTTGGTGACAATACTGATAATGAAGGCAGTGGTGATAGTGTTGTGACTACCTGATGGCATTGGGCATGTTGATGGAAATACAAGCTTCTGGACACAGTGGTTGCAGCTCCTGGACCGTGACTATTGGAGTCAGGGATATAGATAGGAATGTTCTTGGATCATCCAATCCTAAATCAGGTTTAGACAATCCTGTCAAATGGTAATTTTAAGCACCCCTAGTCCACAGTTAAGGTTGACTCCAGGCCTACTCACACACCCACCAGTTGACCCTACTATTGCCTCCCAGCCCAGGACAGTGCAATGAATGAAGGGACAGAAGTCATAATGTCATGAGGGTTGTAAGATGGATGAGGAAAATTGAGCCTAAGAGGAGGTGAGTTACAAGTAGAGGGAGACAGTAGAGACTCCTGCCAGCACACTGGGCACTGGAATGGAGGGCCTTCCAAGCTTCAGTGGACCTGGCATCAGACCAGGTTCTGGCACCAAACAGCTCCACAGTCCACACTGGCCAGTCAAGTTATTGCAATGGGACAAAACCAAAATCCTCAGAGGAAAGCTGCACAAGCATTGGAAGAATACGCCACAGAAACTCCATGAAGAAAGATGGGATTTAACCGCTATTCATACAGCAGTTAAACATCCATGTGCATCCAACTTCATTGTCATCTGGGAACAGCCAATAGAGGGAAATAATGGAGCAGTACACACCTGCACCTTGCAATGAAAAATCACTTTGACATACAGAACCCTCAACTGCTGAGGGTACTATTGCTCAGAAGAAATCAGATCTATAGTTAGATCTAAGAAAAAGAGGCCCCTCATTCCTCATGCAATTTTTTACATCCATTTTCCCACAACTTCTGTTTTAAACAACCACTTCTTAAAGTAATAGTCTTGAGCACTAAATCTGTATGTAGGAATGGCTGTGCCTAAACAATGGCCACCCATTCACTAATTCTAGCATGTGACTTCAGCTGGAGCTATGGCTCTGTCACATGACCCAGTTCTCTGAGAGGCTAATCACTACTTTTCTTGTTACTTGGGGTTGGGCTACCTCTTTACCTCTATGAATTTCTAATACTAAAAATGTGTTTATAGGAGTAACTCTTTGAACAGAGATAGTCACTAGTAAATATGTCGAAATTTCCGAGTACTGTATCTGATCAAATAAATAACACAAGGGTTCTTTGGTATTGATGGAGCAAATCCAAAGAGGCCTCATTGCTAAATATTTTCTTATAGGCAGTACCAAGCATTCCATTTCATATTTTGTCCTGTGAGGTCCTGGGCCACTGCACAAACCCTCACAACCTTACCCGAGAAGGCGCTGACAGCCATCACTAACCTAACTCCTGATCAAGAAGTCTAAGGGAACCAATACTATCTTTTAGAAGCAAACACAGTCAATAGTTTGTTCCCTCCTAGGGTTAGGCAGCAGCACCAGCTGGATAGTTCTTATCCAGACATTAAAAAAAAAAGGCTTTACTCATCTTTGGCCTGCACAGCTCCTCTGTGCAGCGCCACCATCTTCATATATACCAATGAGGGCAAGCAAGCGATCCATCATCCAATGCGAGGCAGAGATGGCTGCTTCCATCAAATCGGTTTTACACCCCCCTCTAACACACCTATCCTGTTCATTGCAATGAAGTGGATGTGCCGAACCTGCCTTACCATGCCCCCTCCATTACCATGAGTACGTGTGTGGGCGTAAACAATGCCCCCTGGATGCCGCCATGCATTTCCATTAGCACTGAAAGGAGCAGAAGCGCAGGCACGCCTACCTGCATGGAGGAGCAGCAGGGAATGAAATGTGGGTATAGGCTTGTTTTTTGTTTTTGCCTGGACAATCCCTTTAAGCTTTGTAGTTCTGTAAACATAGCTAGGCTTTATGTTATAAATTCGAAATTGGTTATTGTCATAGGCTTTATGACCCAATCAGAGTTTAGTTATTGGCAGTGGCGGACTGGGGTTGAAAATCAGCCCTGGATTTTCCAGCTACTGGCTGATCCTAGCTGATGCCCCCCCAACCATGATGCTAGGGCTATAGCATTGGGGCTGGGGTTCCATGCTTGTGGGTACAGTGGGTCTGGGTACAAGGGGCTGAGAGGGAGACTTAGGGGGCAGGGATTGAATGTGGGTGTTAAAAGCAGCTGGTCCCAAAGCAGTGCCGCTCACCAGGCATTGTCTCCCTATGGCCAGCCTGCCCCTGGTTACTGACAACTGAACTTTCACAGGTCTCTATTATGGGTATTATGGGTATTTCTAATTATGGTGTCACTTACTCAAGACAAACATGTTGCTCAAGCTCCAGTGCATCTGTCCCACTTATATTTAAAATGTAATATTTTCTGTAACATCTGCTGGCATATAAAGTGGACACCAGTGATGCGTTTCGGCTGTAAAAAGTCTGTAGTAGTTCATAAAACTTACCAGCAGGATGATATTGATATTCTATTTTTTCCGACAATTTCCTCTGTGCCTCGAGGATCATGAAACTTAAACTGGACCAACAGCCTTGCGCAGTTAAACTACTTCAAAACTAAATTGCCCCATCTGCATGCATGATACTAAATCATCACCAATGTTCTCCTTGTTGTCTCTCGAAGCACCCCAGAGGCTTCCTTTCCCAGCTTCCAGCTTCCTAGCCATGCTGCTGCCTGAATTTAACTAACAGCAGCACTTCCTTTTTGCAGGTCACTCGTAGATCCATAGGACGCCATTTTTGGGGTAAAATTGTCTACAGCAGGAGTTACCAAAAGGTAAATTAATTTTTATGTGCAGCAATCTGGACTGCCCCAGGTTGGTTGAATTTAATTTCCTGTAAAGGCAAAAGAAAACAAAATCATATTTCCCCCTCCTGAAAGCCCTGCGTTCTGAGCCGGTTCAGTGCTGATAGTTTGCTCCCCAGGTCTCCTTGTTCATTGACAGCAGGGGGCACGTGATGTAAGCATCAGTCTCATATGGGTGCTGAGGCCTGGTTGGGAGCACACTCTTAGCTTTGGAACTGATGACTCTGAAGTCTATAACAAGAACACTACAGCCCAGGTCTATGCAGGGTTTGAGCGTGCATACTTTTTTTTTTTTTTACTTTATATGTCATTTTCTATAACAATGGTAGTGTCTGAGGCATAGCATCTGCAGGATCAATATAGTAATATTGGTGCTGCACTAATATAGAGGAAGTCTGGCCACTCCCCCTGAGCTAAGCCCAATTTGTGCATGAAAATAATAAACAACTCACTGGTTTGCTGCAATTATTCTCTGATCCAGGTGGGGCGCAGGCACTCTAGCACTGAAGCTGGTAGTTTGCAATGATCATGTGAGTTTGTTTTCATTTTATTCCCTGAATTGGGGAAGGCATATGTGAACAGAGGTTGGGGAGTGACTGGACTCCCTATTTAAGAAACTTCTGGCCCTGGACAACCTCTAGCTTTTCCAGTACATACATTTCCTTTTTGTACGCTGCAGACAGAATAAGGGCTAAATCTTTCTAGAATGTATAGAGCAAAAGGGGTCTAAAACCTGTTTTGGTTGAAGTTGAGCTTTAACCTAAGATCACTTTTGGTCCTACAATATACTGCAGTTCAAAGACGGGATGGGGAACATTCTGGCCTGACATACCACAAAGACTTGTTGCCAGATAGTCCTCCTAGGTTTGGGATGCCAAATATACCAAAATATTTGTATAGCACTACTGACACACCTTTGTTTTGTCTCAATTTTGGTTTTCAGTACGAATCTTTTTCCAGCCTTGGTGTGTTTATTAGATGTCTAATGAAAATAATCCAGCTTTGCGGGTGCCCGACATACTAGGAAACCTGGCAAGGTCAGCTCCCATTGGGCTTCCTGGCATTGGCATGCAGATCACAACAAATTTATACCACTTGGCCAAAATACCAGTGTCAGTGGAATAGAAAGTACAGTGCACACATTTGCATATTTGAATATTCATGAATCATTATGCTCTTCATTGGGGTTTTTATTCTGACAGATTTCTGTAAATATTTTGACAGCCCAGCAAATAAAACATAGAGCTGAGTCTGGTCTTTTGTTAGTCAATTATTATTCCAGGAATTGAGGTCTGAAGGGTTGTTGTCTAATAGTTGAGGAGATTTCTAGCCTAGCCTTCATTTACTATTAGCTGGCAGAGCAGCACAATGGGACCTATTTAGATACAAAAAGATATTTGCTTTTGAAAATATTCCGATTTTCCTCTGCTGGTTCCTACAGGCCCAGTAGAGACCCTTGTTGGAAATATAAATATAAAAAAACAACATAACTTATGGATAGTAAGGTAAGCTACTCGCAATGACACCCAAGCCTGAAGGCTCTCCTGCAATGCGCCATAAACAGCTACACAGTAATATATATATATATATATATATATATATATATATATATATATATATATTGGATTTTGGGCCAGGGTGGCAGCATTTATGAATATGTCTGTGAACTGTTGCTGTTGGGAAAGTATATCTTGAGTTTACAAATGTCATCATTATGAATTAGAAACACCATGTCCAAGAGGTGAATGTTGGCAATGAGGTTACATGAGGATTGAAACATTACAGTCCAGCTGCTCACATCCAAAATGAACCAGGGGGTTACAAGACTTGTGCCTAAAACAACAGTTCATTGAACCTTAATGTTAATGGTGTTAATGGTGCACTAAAGTCCTCCACTGATTGGTGAAGAGTTGCCTTCGCTTATGAGTCATATTTTCTTCATCGATCAGCTGGACAGTGGCATGTTAGGCATATATATATATATGCCAGAATATAAGGGACACATGATAAAATATCAAGCAGCCTTACCATATAGAATGGCCACTCGTCTTGACATGCTTGGTGTTGCCATGTTATTAATGTCATTATTCTTTCTTTGTAACAAATTGCCTTTAAAAACATCTTTGTTGCACCGAACCCCTCTCCTCCCTCTTCTTTCAGTCACTGTCACATTGTCTTGCTCTTCCATAACAACGTGATTAACTTGGGGGGGGGGGGTTATTGATCAGGAGTATCAGCAGCATCTGTGACAAGTGTTCAGCACATGCCGCACAATCCACAGATCATTACTGTAGGCTGTGTTGATGTGATAAAATGACTCTTCAATACCAAGGCTTATCTCCATCAGTGGCTGCACCTGGAACTTTACTCGCTCAACCGTTTCTACATTTAAGTTCAGTTTGCAGTTGTAAACTTTCATTAAAACAATTCATTGGTGTTCTTGCTCTTCTGTTTTGACAGTGTTGCAGAATTATTTATGAACCTAGACCTCTTGCTGCCCAATGTAATCATTTATCATCATTTTTAATTCATAAAGAGTTTCAGTTTCCTTAAATATGTACATTGCATCCCGTTGTCATTTTCCTTGACACATAAGCCTTTATGCCTGCATGGTAATTGTCAGTGATGGGAAATCTGATACAAACCAAAAATACACCTACATAGGACAAGACAGATAAGATAAAAATGACTCCCCCGTCCTCCAGGTTTTCAATGTCCCTGTGTGTGAAACCCCCCAGTTTGTTTGTTACCTATCCCGATCTGACTATACCACGCTGCATCCAAGACTCCTCCTACAAGACCCTTCATTGCTGTGCACAGTCATTTAGATATGCCTGGTTCAGGTGAATGCAGGGGTTTCTGAGATGCCAAAGGAGCCATGCACATGTGCCATTGGATTGCCGGTTCAAGGTCAATAACAGGCAAATGGTGGGGGGTGGGAGGAACACTATATCAGGATGACCCTGGGGAGGGCTTTCACCCACGCTGTAGAGGCTTTTAGAGCTTGGGTCTCATTCAACATTTTTATTTTGTTTAGTATACCACAACTTTTTTGACCACTGATATAAACCATTTAGCTGGACCTACACTCCCCCGTAATGCCCTTATTCATCAAGCGATAGCGCCAGGTAGTGTCTGACGAGCGCCAGGTCCCGCCAGCTAACGGCGGCTACCGACTCAAGTACGCCCGACGTCGGCCACAATGACGCATTTATCAAACTAAATGAGGCTAGCGCCGGCGAGAGCGACAGCTACCGCGGGATTCATCATGTAGCTGCTAATCCCATCACAGCGCCAGGTATGACCTGTCGCTCCCTGGCGATGTCCAATGCATTTCAATGGAGCAATCTTTAATAGATCATAATTACTTGCTATTAATGTTTTTTTTTTTTTTTTTAATGTCAAAAATTCTGTGACCACTTCTGCAATGTTAGGATATTTTTTTAAGGTAAAAAAAAAAAAAAAGATTTTGTGCAGAATTGATATTACAGGTCTGATATTAATGTATTCATATTACAAAATGTTTATAAAAACTTGTATAATTTTACAATCAAAAATATGGTTGTTTGGGGGTTAAAAACTATTTTAAATCCATCGCCGCCAGCGCTCTGGGGTTTAAACAAGGAATTCACAGCGTGAAAAAATTCGGAGCGTGATTTGTTAATGAATCTGCAGCAAGCCGTTCACTCTGGCCATTCGCTGTCAGGCGCACCCATACAACGCTGAACCTGTGAAACAGCGACCCCTAACCCCGTATTCAACATTACCGCACACCGACTGAGTCGCTGTCAACAAGCAAACCCCGGCCAAGCACAGTGAATACTAGCTGGCGCTGTGAAAATCACGCTACTGGCGCTCATCTGTCGCTACCTGGCGCTATTAATGAATCGGCCTCCCCGTTTGTTGCTGGTAGGGTGTCCATCCAATGTGACCTTAAAACCTACCTTTTACTTTTCCTAGCAACACAAAAAGCCTATATGCATCACACCTGACCAATAGGGAAGAGAAATAAGTAAACATGTAGTTCTAAATCATTTTGCTAATTGGGAATGACAGTTGGTCCCGCAGCAGAAGGGAGCATTCCGAGTTGGCATGCCCAACTTGCATTAACCTAGCAGAAGGCAACCAGTGGCCCATCCAGTTTACAGCACACTGCATCTGCCAACGAACCCTTGTGGACCCGTTTGACACATGGGGTGGCCAGAATGTGCAGCATGTGGTCAGGTAAGTATAGGCTTTTGTTTGTGCGCATGATTACGCATTATAGAAACTGTACACACAGAACTGAAAGCACAGTTTAATCGCTCAGAAGCAAATAGTTTTGATACTATTAAGCTATAGCTTTTCTGCGTATCTGTGTGAAAAGCCATCAGGGATTGCTCCAGGAATCTGTGAGGAAAAGGGGGCTCCCCTTTTCTTCCTGTATGTGTATAGTAGTTAAACTACTGAGCAGCAATATACAGTACTTCTTGCTTGAAAGATAATTTGTTTATTTACTCTAAGTTTACTATGCAGTATATAAAGAAGCAGAGCAGAGTCAGCCAAGCAAAGCAAGTAGCAGCAGTTACCTTCCCCTGCCAATGCAAGCATTGTTATGTCCCACATAGTCTAATATAACAGGGGTGGAGATAGGTCCGCCTCTCAGTGCTAAACATAAAAGGCCACCACAAATAAATGAAATCCATGGGATAAAGAATAGGGACTAGATCTCAGCAACAACATCTTTATTCAATGTTACACCAGGATGTATTCCCTACATTGCAGGTAAGAAAACAATAATCTGTTTTTACACTTAGTCTGGACAATCTGTTTAATAAAAAAATAGTTACATGTATGTATGCTTTCAGCATCAGCAGGCAGTGTGCCAATGGGAAAAGTCAGAAGAGGAAGAGAGCTCCCACTTGCCCTCCCCAACCCCATATATTGCATTCATGATCAATCCTTTACAGGGTGGATTTGATTTAAATCTAACTGATTTAAATCACGATTTAAATCGCGATTTAAATCACTAGTCAGTAAGGCTTGATTTAAATCAGTGATTTAAATCAAAGTTTCTACCTAAACTAGTTCTTGCTATTTTAACATGCAAGTAGATGAAGATTTTTAGAATCACTTTTTATATTACTTTTTTCTCCCCAGTTTAATGGGTTAATCATTCATATTTGGACACCACTGTTCTGTTGTACTTAGGAAGGAGAAAAATAATCCTGACCTTAATAACAATTTAAATAGATTTATTCAACTGAAACAATAACAACATTACAGCAAAGTTATTTGCTTAAACAAACATCCATGTTTTGTTAACTAATTTGGCTAAACAAAATATATATATATTTTAAGAAACTTAGACTGTCAGCCCAGCCGACACATGAAAAACGTAAATACTACTGTCCCTGCTGTCCTCTGTAGCTCACTAGTCATAGGTTTGTAGAACAATAGGATTAAGGTCTTTTTCTCAACTCTGTTCATGTTGTAACATTTTTGCTGTGAAGAAGAGGCTGGGACCTCTGCGGAGTCAAATTCAGTTTTGAGAACTGCGTAAGTAAAGCGAGCGTCTGTGATAATATAGGAGAGAAACTGCCCACTAATCCTACAGAAACCTCTGGAAGAGCATGGCATTGTGAATGTTACACATATACAGCCTTTATTCTACTGAGTTAAACAACTCAGCTTTATCTCATGATGGAAGAACCTTTGGATGGTAAAATATTTTCCTCAAAAAGCAGTTTATTGAAAAAAAATCCGATTTAAATCAAAAAAATCCGATTTAAATCAAAAAAATCCGATTTAAATCAAAAAAATCCGATTTTTAAAAAAAAAAACATTGATTTTTATCCACCCTGATCCTTTATAAAATAAACAAAAGCAAGCTGCGCTATGCGGGGCAGACACTTATCACTATTTTAGGACATTGTTCACTTTGACAAAAGTTTCTGGAGTGATGCTCTGCAGCATGGCCAGGAATTAAACCAAAGTTTCCTCATCCAGCCATGTACAATAGAGAGCATGGGAAGTAAATGAAGCATTTGCTCTCCCAAATCCAAATCCTTCAAGGCAATTTCTGAAGGTTTCTCTCCAGTGCGCTCTGGTCTGTCTAACATGGAAGGCTTCAATAGTAAAGGATTAACTGTATGTTTGGGTGTCCAGTGCAGATAATAAATGTTGCTTGATTTAGCCGGCTCTCTACAGCTCTCATTTCTGTTTCACTTGCAAAGGGTTGCAGCATTAATCACATCCAGGCCACTGGAGCGTCAAGCAGAATTACCGTACTATTAATACTTATTACAAAAAATGAGCACAGTATTAAACTGGACCTTCAGCATGATTTAATGAAAAGCCCAACCCCAAGTTTTTATTTACTTATTATTCTTTCCCCCACTGGGCTGCAACTCTGTTCAGGACGCCGCCATCTTGCTTCAGAAGCATCACATACTGAGGACAGGAGAGCAGGATAATGTACAGGGGGTGGGGTTATAGCTGTGCTTTGCACAGACAGAGCAGAGATGGGGTCAGGAAAAGGTCAGCAATCCCAGAATGCAGAGCAGCACAGTCAGAAGGCACTTCCTGTTTGCAGGCTGCCTGATGTTCCAGGAGCCGCAATCTTGGATATTTAAAGGCTCATAACATGCAGGAAGGATGATTTTTAATGGGAGCAATCTGTATGTACAGGGTTTGGGAAACATATAAGTTATGCTCTTATTTAGGGCGAAGGTCCGCTTTAACAGTCTATTTTCATATTTTCATTTTGGCACTTCCGCAGTGTTATGCATGCCAAGTAGCAGAAGGGCCTCTGTCAGACCAAAACCCGGTAGCACCCCCCAGCATTATCCTGAGGTGGGATGACCGTCCATACCAGGCAGAGCAGCAACCTAATTTCTCTTGTTGCAGACTGCCGGACTGGCGAGCCACATGTTGGCCAGTGACTGGTAGGGTTCATGGGGCAGGCACACAGCACTGTCCAGTTCTACCCTGTGCATTGGATTGATCACTGGCGGTCATGTGGAATGGCAGGGAAAGCGGGAGACTTTTAGATTCCAAGGCTGGAGACACAGGGGATCCCCTGACTGTGGCAACATAAGGGGGCATCCGGATTCTGGGCACAGCCAGATGTAGAAGTCAC
This sequence comes from Gastrophryne carolinensis, assembly GCA_027917425.1. Classification (NCBI taxonomy): domain Eukaryota; kingdom Metazoa; phylum Chordata; class Amphibia; order Anura; family Microhylidae; genus Gastrophryne; species Gastrophryne carolinensis. The sequence goes on from CM051235.1 coordinate 281,049,946, forward strand.
TTCACAGTAATAACATTATAAGTGTGTTGTGTGTTACATTGTTTTGGGTATTGACTTTCTGGTGCTCTCTGTAAACTTTATAATTTATTCAAAGTGCTGGATATCTGTCTTCTCCAAATGATTCAGTGAATTGATCGCTGGCAGTGTTAAACCGAGTTTGGATTAATTCCCCCTGCTTGAGTCAGCCTGTTTCTAGGTTAATGGAAAGAATTAGCAATCCTCCAGCGTGGAGAAAAGTTCACAGCTTGGTCAAGGATCCTCCTGGCTGCTCCACCTTCATCCCCCCCTCTCTCCACACTATGTGATATCATCCCGCCTGCTGATAGCCGCACTCCACAGCCGCGTTACTGTACACCCAACTTTATTTCATCCTGCTTGTTTACCAGCAACGCCTGGTAGAAACTTTCAGAGGCTTTTTGTTTATTGGCTTAAAGTTCTCTTCAATACAACATATCCTTAGTTTGTTATAACAGAATAAAACAAAACCTTACTGATTAAAAATACAGTTTTTATTATATATAATTTCATCTCTTTTTTTTGCCGTTTTTCTATCATTGTGACCTCATATTAATATTGTGGTCAGTATTCTTGACTGGAAAAGACTAAAGGTCCACTAACCCTCACAGCTATGGATTTGGGATGTCCTGCCACACCCAGTGACACAGGAGGCCTGATACTGGGCAAATCAACTTACCCCCTGTGTCCCCCTGCTGTTAAATGATCGCCAGTGGCTGGTGGGGGAACCACATGGAGTGTCAGATGGCAGTCAACAGAGAGGATTCCATTCAGAAGTGGGTAAGTTGCTCTGCCAGGTCTCAAACTCCCAAATCAGGATGCACCTAAGCTGTGAGGGAGAACGGACCAGTCATTTATGACTGAATGTCTGGTTTACATATACCCTGATATAGTTTGTTTAGTTTAGATCTATACAGATACCAGTTATGGCCTCTGTAAGCCCAGGTAGGTACTTTGGGGAAGCCTGTCTCTCCTAATAGAGCTGTTGGCAGCCATAGTGTGAGCTTAGATTTTCAGTTCCATGTTAAAGAAGGTCCAGGAGGGAAATGGCAGGCATGCTGCCTGCCAGCCTTTAAAGAGTCCAAGTGTATGAGACCCCTTTTATTAAGACTGCATAGAGGTTGTACAACTAGATTGTAAAATGCAGGACAAGCATTAGATCAACACAGCGCCATGCTCTGACCACACAAGCACAGATTATTAAAATATTTGGTGCATTTGGTTTAAGAAAAACACAGTGTAGTTTGGTGCCAACCTTCCCCACTCTCTGGGAGGGTGATTTATTTTCATCCCAGCTGCTCCCTGTGGTGGCTTCATCATAAATAAGTAAGAAACACTGACTCAGGCATTATTCCCTTAGGAGTCATGTATGAACTCCCATCAGAAAGGGGACCAGCTGTTACACCCTGCAGGTTAGCTTGACAGGGAAGAGGGTTCAAAATACATTGCACTGGGAACACACGGATTTACCCTACAAAACCCAGAATTTGGTCTGTGCCCCTGGGGCATACTAATTTGGTATTGGACTGTGCTGATATACATACTATGCAATACAGAAAGAGGGGGTGCCCCAACCCCCCAACTGCACTTTATTGCAATTTTTTCACTATTGTGTACATATACTGTGATTTGATGCACTTTGGAAGCACTTGAACCTTTATGGATTGATTTCTGAATATATAACTGGTAGTTCTTATTTATTTATATACTAGTGGTCCCCACTGGGTTACATCTTAACCCCCCCCCCCCCCTTATTGTTGGCAGTCTACATATGTGTTATATGGTTTTAGGAGCTTTTAATGTGTTTTGTCATGTAATTGTGAGATTTCAATAAACTTAGTATATATTATGATTGATAGAGTGTCATTGTAAGTCTCTGGTGTAATCCTCTCTTTGGGGGTTGGGGCACCCCCTCTTTCTGTATGGCATTCATTGTTACAGGGATTTACCAGAGCAGGGCACCTGGATTATTTTCATTATACATTTCGATATACATACTATGCCAATGTTCCCATGGCACAGATGGGGGTCTGCTCCAATCGGCTTCTAGGCTGCACATATAAATGAGCGGCTAACGAAATTAAAAAGGATATTAGTCACTCTCAAGGTCAGTGTGTGACACCACCTGCATTTCCTCTATGTCTGTGGCATCCCAAATCGGGATTCCCGGGATCGTAAAAAATAAAGTAATACTAAAAATGTATATGAAATACTAGATAGCCGAATGTGGTGTTACTCCTACATCTCACACAGTTAGGCTTTTACTGGAAGCAAGAATATACAGGGGTGACTGGTATTTGAAAGTACCATTCTACTTTTACAGGGGAGAGCCACTCAATTTAAGCAGCATCTCTCCTGAGCCAGCCTGTAGTGAACACTAGCATCAACCATTTAGGGCTGTTTCTAGATGCTAGTAAAGAAATGTGTTTCTGTATAAGAAAGTTGGGATTTGTTTTCTCTTTGCTTTGTAGTAAAAGACTTTGTTCTTTCATCCCTTAGCATCCGCCTTGATTTATCCGTCATTTTTCTTTTTCTCTATTTATAGAATATGAAACAGAGCTGCAATGCAGTTTCATAGCAAAAGCTATTTGTGCTCAGTCTAGATGTGTTAGTTTTGATTTACATCAGCCGCTCTTGCCTCTCAGTGGTACACGACGTTCAGTCTTGTTTTACCTCTCAGATGCTTCTATTTTAATGAAGTACATATCTTACTTTTGCAGGTTTGAGAACTTAATAGGATTGAAGCGCACTGAATAAAAAATATATAAACTTAAGTTTAGCTTTAGTCATGTATGTAATACCAGAGTTTCTTTTTAACAAAGCAGATGCATTATTCTTTCACTGTATCTGCCCCTTTTCATTCCAGATACATTATTTAGCTTTTCTTTCTACTGGCACCTTGTTCCTCAAATGTAAAGTGGTCACAATTTTTGTCCTAAATGATATTCAGGTGATGAAAATTCTAAAACGTTTGCCTGAACTGTGCTAGAAAAGCATACTACTACTAGCATAGTCAAGCAAGACATGTAATTATATTATAACCAAAGATATGGGGGTAAACTAAATAGACGTTGAGAGCCTCTGTTTCAGTGCTGTGCTGGCCGGCTGTGATGGTTGCGATACCCGGAGGACACAGCTTTGGTGGTGGCAGCAGGGGTACCCTTGCATCAGTGGCTGCAAGGGGACCCCAGCACTGACAGTAGCAGGATGACCTAGCAGGGGGATTCTGGTGGAAGGACCTTGGCAGCAGAACTCGGAAGAAGATGGCCGCAGCGGACATTGGCGATATCGGAGTTACGATGATAGCAGCAGATACTATCCGTGATGTACCAGTAAATGGATGTTGGTCTGAGCTGAAGAGGGCTCAGACCAACACCCGTTATGTTGGACAAATGCAGACCAGACCATATGACCACCAGTGGTCAATTGTGGGGTCGGAATTCGCCAGGGGAGAAAGAAAAGGGTCAGTTAAAATGGGGCTTGCAGCCAATATATGTGCAGAGGCTAGGGATGCCGTCCAGCACTGAGCACAGACATGAACAACACCCATTGTGCATAACATGGATAAAACAGGTGCTTTACCTGTGCTCCTACATGTTGTGTTGCACATATGCAATGGAAAAAAATGCCGCATGCAGTATTTTCCAAATGCAATGTATAGATATGAAAGAGCTTCTCTTGTTTAATGGGCACAATTGACTTTTCTACGTTTACTGTAGGAGTATAGCTACTCCAACACAATTCAACCTGGAAGGTTTGAAGGGTTTCTTTTGTTAAATAGTCAATAGAATGCTTCAGGGCCACCTAGACACCTTCTTCAGGTACTGTAGCTCTCCTGCTGTAGCAGTTCTTCATTACATTTGTTGAAAGGGCCAGGGCCTCATTTACCATAGGGTAGCAGTAGGCATAGTGCCTAGGCCCCTAACATTTGAATGGTCCTTGCTAAAAGAAACATTTGAACAGCAGATTCCTTTAGTGGTGCTTTATTAGCAGAGGAGCTCCATGACATTAATGGCTATATGCCTGCCAAAATAACTTTGCACACTTCTTTATTTCGAGAATGGCTCAGGGCAGTGACTCAATGATTTAAAAAAAACCTGTGTCTCAGTTAGGCATAATGCTGTCCCAAAAAGAAAGTGGCAGTGGAGTGGAGCCAGTTCATAAGCAAGAGCTGATTGTTCAGGGATAGAAGCAATGCAATGGGCCCCAGGGTTAGCATAGGCCCGTGAGAGAATTCTCTAGGTAGCTGTTGGTCAGTAAAATGCTGAGGTAGTTTGAATATGGTTCATACTTTGTTCATATAACATGCAAACACCTATCTATGTAGTATGCCTGAAACTACAAAGCTTCAAAGACCCAGGTTATCTTTGTACAAGACTTCCTATCACTAACACCAAAGGCCACTAATAACCCCACAATCAGCCTGTCTGTAGCTAGTCTTAAATAAGCAATTAAGACCGGCTGAGCAGGAGATTAAAAGAGTTAAATAAGAAAGGGAGTTTTTATCTACCACAGTTAATCATTAGGTTTAAGCCCTATAAATTGGGCAGCCTCGTAACAGGTTACCTGAACAGCTGGCCTACTGTAAACAGTGTATGAGGCATTAACTAGTCCACCAAAGACAATCAACATCTCAGGCAATATCTCTGCCAACTATATATTTATACAAAGTGGTCTACATGTTCAATGCTTACTACTGCTGTTCTCAGGGCCAGAGGAGGTGTTACCTAGAGACTAGACTTCCACTTTAAGACAATACAGGATATATGTGTATTACAACAAAACCTAGGCTCAAATGGCTCCAATGCATTTGGAAACACGTAAGAGGAACAGGACTTCTAGCAGCCTTCAGGAAAAGTTCAGAAAGAGACCTGCTAGGCCAAGTTTGCAAGTGTTCAGAATTCCTAGCAGCCTTCAGTAGAAATTTAGAAAGAGACCTTTTAGGCTAAGGATTCTAGAGCCCCCAAAATTATGCCTGTACATAGGTACATAAAGAGGGATGGTAAAAGATTATTGCTGCTTGTGACTGTGGGAGGAGTGGAGTATAACTAGCCTCCTAGCTGGGTGTAGAAGATTCAAAGTGCTAATGGCCGGAGAACACCCGCTGGTGACTACTGGAACAGCAGTTAAATTGACACAATGGCACAACTGGGTTGTCTCTGCGACTACCATTACAGGATGCCTAAATGCAGGGTGCCTAGAGCAGGTATAGGTCTTTGAAGTCAGCCCCTCGGAGGGGACCAATTACATATGATCGCTCCCCCAGCTTCACCTCTAAATCTCTAAAAGCTACAGCAAAAAAGTAAGAATCAATGTCCTGTGGTACTTGTTTGATTCTTTAGGGCTAGGACATCATTCACACAGCACTGAGAATCAGGGCACTCTGATTCCATATCAAGCTTATGGGGAAGGGTCCTCTTCTTCAAGTCACTATGCTATCACCTTTCCTTGGCACCAAGTAACAGCTTTAGGGCAAGACTACCACTAGCAAATCAAAGGTGGATTCTTAGGAAAGACAAAGCCCCTTCTAAAATACTAAACTACAAATCAAAACTTCCTACTCAAAACATAACAAGGAGCATCGCAATAAAAGTAATATTCCAAGTATGTCACACACCCCGCTTCCAGCGCGCCCATTAATAACGCATGTATCTGTTGCACATTTGTATTTAAATCATATATTGACATTTTCTGCATGTATGATTGCTGTGGAGAGTGTGCCTTGCTTACAGGGTTTCCCCTCTCTTTTTATGTCTTTCATGAGGACCCTGCTTAGTTAAAAGTGGGGGGGGGGGTTATCCCGGTCCTTGGGTCCCTTGGCTAAATTTGGGGCATTATTATTATTAAAATCCTCCCACTAACGGACTTAAGGGGCATCCCGGGTAGCTTCTAGCGTAATTCCCTCTGGTCATTGCGACTACCATAAGGAGGCTTCCCAGGATACCGGGCTCGGGTTCCCTTCGGGACAATCCCGGCAGTGCGTGGGTTGTGGGGCGTCCCTTACGGGGGATAATGTGCTGGTTTGCATACCATGTGCACAGCAGACCATAACGCGGCAGTCGGGGTCCCAGGCGTCTGGGTCAGCGCAGCCGGTCTCATCACCTACTCCACCTCTCCTGATCCGTACCCCTGGTGACACGGTCATTAGCGGGGAGTCGCAATCTGATGTATGTGCTAGATTGGCCAACATCAAAAAATTGATTTCTAGCTCTGCGGCCAGGAAGGCCCCGGCTAAGAGAAGACAGTTGTCGCCGGCCGCGCCGGTTCTGGATTTTGATGATTATGATTCCCTTGACTGGTCTGATTATTCCCCACTTGAGAAAGGGGAACTGTTTGCGGAATCTGATCTGAGGATCAGCAGTTTTTGGATGCTGATGCTGGGCAGGTGCATGGGGATGCTGTGGATACCCCCAAGATCCTGGCCCTTTTTTTTGAGGTGCTGGCTATTTCTCCTCCGGCGGAGTCTCCTCCGCAGAAGGGGGAATTTTTTGGGACCTCTAAGCCTCGTTTGAAGTTCCCAAATCAGAAGCATTTCGAAAATCTGATTCTTAAGGAATGGGAAAGACCTAGCCGGCTTCCCGGTGTTCCTCAGGGATGGGATAGGAAGTATCCCTTTCCGGTGGACGTGATGAAGCGCTGGTCGTCCCCTCCCGAGGTCGATGCGCCGTTCTGGGATTGTCCAACACATCTGTTGTGCACTCTCCAGACGCCCCCACGATTAAGGATGGTGAGGACCGATGTATTGATCAAATGGCTTGCCATGCCTTTGCTAGCGTGGGTTCAGCCTTGCGGCCTGTTTGTGCTTCTGCGCTCACGGCTGTGGCTACCAGGTCTGTGGTTAGGGGCCTGTTGAGTGGTTCCCAGCTTAACCCGGCCAGCGATGAATTTGCAGCGCTTATGCGGTGTGAATTGTTCATGTCCTTTGTCTTATCTGCCTTGGATGACACAATATGTATGTGTAGCAGAACTTCGGCATTGCTGGTGGCTATTTGCCGATCGGTCTGGTTGTGCCAGTGGGCGGCTGACATTGAGGCTAAGAAGTCACTTACAGGGCTACCCTTCCTGGGTATGCGGCTGTTTGGAGATAAATTGGATTCAGTAGCGAAAGGAGGAAAGCTACCGCAATGCAAGCAGCGTCACTCCTTTCGGGGGCAGGCTCCTTTAATCCTTCCTTTCGCGGGGCCAGAGCAGGCAGAGGAGCTGCCTACTCTGCCTTCATAGGTGATTCCTGGAACAGAGGCAGAGGACGGGCCCGTCCAGGACCTGTCTGGGGTTCCAAGCCCAAGCCCGCTGCCAAGCCAGCGCAGCAATGAGGGGGCACCCTCACCCTTGTGGGTGGGGGGACGGCTGCGGCACTTCTTCTAGGTCTGGGCCCGGGAGGTCACAGACAAGTGGATCTTGGAAGTGGTCTCTTCCGGGTACAAACTGGAGTTCGAGTACCGGCCTCCTCCCAGTTTCCTCAGATCTCGGGTCCCCTCGGACCCCCGGGCTGCGCAGGGGCTCCTGTTGGCAGTGCAAAATTTTCTGGACATGGAAGTCATATGCACGGTGCCTTTGTCAGAGAGAGGCCGGGGCTATTATTCCAACCTCTTCACGGTGCCCAAGAAGGATGGATCCATAAAACCCATTCTGGATTTGAAGCTTCTCAACAGGTTCATCAGAACCAAGAAGTTCCGCATGGAGACTTTGCGCTCAGCCATCCTTTCTCTTCGTCAGGGGGACTTCATGACGTCCATAGACATCAAGGATGCTTACCTTCATGTACCAATCTTCCCAGCACACCAGGGATTTCTCAGGTTTGTGGTGGGAGATCAACATTTTCAGTTTGTGGCCCTCACGTTCGGGCTGACCTCAGCACCAAGGGTGTTCACCAAGGTGCTGGTGGGTATAATGGCCCTTCTCAGAGCCCAGGGCTTTCGCATTGTGCCATATCTGGATGACCTCCTCATTACGGCATCTTCTCTCAGGCAGGCGGAGCTAGACACCAGGCCGGTGGAGAGGTTCGGCTGGGTGATCAACCACCCCAAGTCTTCTCTCTCCCCGTCAAGGGAGATTGCATTTCTGGCCATGAATCTGGATACCATTCAGACCAGGGTGTTCCTACCTCAGTCGAAGGTGCGGATGGTTCAAGATCTGATACGTTTTCTTCTGTCCAACCCTCGCCCCTCTATCCGGCTAGGGATGAGACTGGTAGGTTTGATGGTGGCTTCCTTCGAGGCAGTCCCCTTTGCTCAGTTCCACATGAGGTCGCTCCAGCTCCATCTACTGTTGGCTTGGGACAGATGTCCGCTGTCATTGGATCAGTCATTTCTGATGTCTCCCCTGGTTCGGCAGTCTCTTCAGTTGTGGCTGGAACCAAGGAATCTTCTGAGGGGCAGGTCTTTTCTGACCCCTTGTTGGGAGACGGTCACCACGGATGCCAGCCTGTCGGGCTGGGGGGGTTTCTGGAAGGAACATCAGTTCCAGGGGCTGTGGGGTCCTCGGGAGGCCCACACCCCCATCACGCTCAACCACAAGGTATTCCGGTCCCTTTGTCACAAGTGGGGGATTCCGGAGGTGGATCTCTTTGCCTCACGTCACAATCACAAGCTTCCTGCATTTGTGTCTCTGTCTCAGGATCCTCTGGCCCTGGCAGTGGAAGCCTTGTCTCTTGCCTGGAGGGATCTGGGTTTTCTGTATCTGTTTCCCCCCTTCTCTGTGGTAGGCAAGGTGGTGCGCAAGCTGGCTCAAGAGGGTGCGCCAGCAATTCTGGTGGCCCCAAGGTGGCCAAGACAGGTTTGGTTCGTAGACGTCGTACGGCTGGCGGTAGATCGGTACAGGTTGCCCCTGTTTCCGGATCTGATCACTCAAGGTCAACTTTGTTACCCCAATTTACAAACGCTGGCTTTGACGGCGTGGCTGCTGAAGCCTCCATCTTAAAGGAGGAAGGTTTGTCTGATGCTGTGATTCAGACACTTGTTAGAGCTAGGAGGAGATCTTCCTCTAACATCTACTACAGGACTTGGAGGTCCTATATTGACTGGTGTGAGGCTAGGGCATTGCCTTGCAGGGTGTTTTCGATTCCTAGGATTTGGGATTTTCTTCAACACGGTCTGGACCTGGGGTTCCAGCTTAGTACCTTGAAAGGGCAGGTCTCTGCCCTGGCGGTCTTCTTTTAAAGGTCCTTTGCTCTGCATCCCTTGGTTAAGACTTTTTTCCAGGGGGTCACTCATGTGTGGCCCCCTAGAAAGCCTTTGTTGCCCGTTTGGGATTTGAATTTGGTTCTGTCGGTCCTCCAGGGGCCTCCTTTTGAGCCGGTGCAGGATGTTGCACTTTCTATGCTTACACAAAAGATTGCCTTTTTGGTGGCTATTACATCTGTTCGTCGTGTCTCTGAGTTGGAGGCTCTGTCCATTCAGGCCCCTTACTTTGAGAGACACCAGGACAAGGTGGTCTTTCGCTTTAAGCCAGATTTCCTTCCCAAGGTGGTTTCTGCCTTCCATCTCAATCAGGATGTGGTTCTCACTTCCTTGTGTCCTAAGCCCAGCAATGACAAGGAGAGGGTCCTGCACTCTTTGGATGTGGTTCGTTGTGTGAAGTACTATTTGGTGGCTACTTCTTCCTTTCGTAAGACGGACGCCTTGTTCGTGGTGCCCTCCGGGCCCAGGAAAGGTTTGGCGCCTGCCAAGTCTACCATTAGTAAATGGCTACACCAGGCCATTGTTGGGGCCTATACTGCCAAGGGGAGGGTCCCACCTTTTCAGATCACTGCTCATTCTACTCGTGCTGTTGGGGCTTCTTGGGCTTTTCAGCACCAGGCTTCTGTTGAACAAGTTTGTAAGGCTGCTACTTGGTCTTCTGTTCATACTTTTTCTAAGTTCAATAAGGTTGATGTGCGGGCCTCAGCGGATGCTGTTTTTGGCCGCAAGGTTCTGCAAGCTGCAGTGGTTTAAATTTGTGCATTATTGCCTTTTTGGGATCCCCACCCATGTTGGACACTATGGGCTATTGGATGTCGCATATGTCATGAATATTGGAAGCGGGGTGTGTGACATACTTGGAATAATACCATTTTGTGATTACTCACCTGTAAAATGGTTATCATAAGTATGTCACACACCCCGCTTCACCCCGCCCTCATTATATTCTGGATCCTTTATATGGTGAATCTTTTATTGTTTCAAAAATTTTTGGATTGGCTCTTCCTGGTCCCCTTACTGCTTTCTTATACTGGGGAATGTGTGGGAGGTCCCAGGTATTTATGGACCGGGCTCCTTTTTTTCTAGTCATCTCTGCAGAAGTTCGCCCTCTACTGGTCATTACCCATATGTCATGAATATTGGAAGCGGGGTGTGTGACATACTTATAATAACCATTTTACAGGTGAGTAATCACAAAATGGTATTTTACATTGGGAGGAAATAAATCCTTGAAAGGGTGATTCAATGAATCCGACTCTTTGTGTATGTGTATGTAGTGTATTTGTATGTACTGTGTAGTCTTTCTGGAACACACTTTACATACGTATGTACAAGAATTCAGCAGCATTCAGGTTGCACTGAGCACCTTTACTTTAAAAGATGCATTTGCATTTCAAACAGGAACAAGGGAACATCACATGTTCTGCAGCACATTGATTTTTACATGACCTTGCAGGAGATTTCAATCAAACACCTCTGCTATTGATCCTATTTACTTTTGCAGAGTTGCAAATAAATAGCATTTTTTTAAACAGTCTACCATATCCTCAGACTCAGTCCGGATATACAGATTGGCCATTCAGATGATCCTTGGCACATATTTCTATGTCTTCTCTTCTCCTGGAGCTATCTTACATGGATGGTCCACTAGTGTCTGTAACTGGGGCTGTATGTTTAGTGCCCTAACATGGATGCCCATACCCAGGGACTAGAAAGGCCCTTAAAGAGATTTTCCAACCAAACATTTGACTGCCTGTAGATAACCTCACCCCATCTTCTGGCAAACTGTGCTCTGTATTTACTATTTGACTTAGGAAACTGAAATCGGGCATCGTTTTGCGGCCTCCCCCTGCCCTCATCCAATCCCTAATCTTCCAATGAACAGACGCCCTTTGGTTCTCGCTATAAATGAGAGTAATCTATCCCTTCTATATTAGCCCCCAGCACTCTCTCTTTCCCTGCCAGCTCTATGTGAATGCACAGAACATTGACATAAGGGCGGTTCTGCATACCTGAGACAAAGATACTGTAGACACGCCCACTGGCTCAGGTGTCCCCAAAATTGTTAAGGGCATAGAGTACATTTGTAACAAGGTATTTAAAAGAAGAACTTGTTTTGTTCACTGCTGATACATCCTCTTCATGAAAAGTTCATGATGGGCTAGTAAATAATATAGCCAAATGACCTTTTACACAGGAATGACTCAACACACGCCAAGGAGACCTTTATGATGCACCAGGGAAAGCTTAAAGGAGCAGTATCACGAAATTTGCATTAAAAAAGATAAATAATTAAATAGCCACACAATAGCTTCTAACATGTGTATAAATAATGTGGCGATAGAAAAAGGAAAAAATATCTGCCTTTCTTTTAAATTGTATAATTACAATGGCTCAGTCCATTTGCTGAATAGGGGATCTGCTGGGTTGTATTTAGTGAGCTGCTTCATTTAGCCCACTGGTCTCCTAGCAACACTTTACCTCAGAGGCTGACACTGTAATCAGTGGTAACGGCTGTGTGTGTGTGAGGTGCTGCTTTAATAACTGAATATATTTAACTGAAATTCTTCTTTGAATAACTGTGCAGGAAAATCTAAAGGTATTAAAGTGGAACAAAACACTGAGTGGCCGACCCTGAAGTCTATAAGACCCGGCCATTGACCTTCCCCCTTGGGCATTCTAAATCGGGATGCCCCACTGTGTGAAACAACCCCTGGATAACCACAGATCCCCCCATTTTTCTGGCGCACTCACGCAGATAGTCATTTAGACAGGCCGGGTGGCCAGAAAGGCTCCCCATCTGCGTGCAAACAGTGCTGATTGGATGATGCATGCGCTGTGGGACAGGGAAAGGTACATTTTCACAGGTGAACTTGGGGATTTCACATATCAGGGCATCCCAAGTCGGGATGCCCCTAGGGGCACATAACAAAACTCCAGATAGTGAAAATCCTGGGTTGGGCTTTGCTCAAAACACACAAAGCTGAAAGAAAGATCATATGGAAAAATGAAAAATAAGAATATGAAAGAGAAAATGGTAAACTGAAAGATTCTGCAGCAGAGCCAACATGAAGGGAAAACTGTCAAAATAAAAAATGTTTAGAGCAAAAAAACAGGATGTAAACATAAAAATCCAATTCTGAAATAAAATAACCCCCCCCCCCCCAAAAAAAAGTCTGAGATTCGAACCAATGACTCTCTGGTTCAAACTGACACTGAATTTACCAATGAGCTAAATGACTTCTAGAGCTTTTCTCTCTGTTTTAGATATATGAGTTCTGGCCAGGCAATGTTGCAATATTATCTTATGCTGGACGGCTGCCAGCACTGAACAGCTGATTACTTTGTTACATTGTTTCCACCTCTCCTCAGCGTGGAACAGGCCAGAGTGTCGGCCCCAACACTCAGCAGACATAGACATGAACTATTAGTCTCCAGCTGCACAACACAGACATCATTTTTTTTTAAATTTGTAATTCTTACTCCACTTACCTACATTCAAAGAACCATTTAAATATAAGTCACCAAGAAAAAATTGCGATACTGCTCCTTTAACAAATTATCCGAGGGATTTATCTGAGAGCTCATTTGAACCCTTGCATTGTTTTGCCCAGCAAATAAAAATGGCTGCTCTTGCACTTGCTAATCTTTAAAGAGGAACATCGGAGGAGGTCAAAACCTCCCCCAAACCTCACCGGACTGTTACACCCCCCCCTCCGGTTTCACAATTGGGGAGTGTTCACTCACCTCGGCGGGGGATCCATCTTCTTGGACCCTCGGATTCTGGACGACCTCCCAATGGGCAGCGCCAGCTTGCGCCATCTTGCATCCCATCAGGCACTGCGCAAGTCCCCCGATTTCGCGCCTGCACAGTGCCCATGAATGGGATGCAGAGAAGCCACCCGAAATCCCCCAAGCCTTTGCAGAGCTGCGGCGTGGAACATTGAAGAGCCTGGTTAAGGCTGTGCTGTCTGTCAACGCCAGGCTGTGCAGGTGACAGGGTGAGGATCGGGCCCTTAAGCAGCTGGATGTCACCGCTGGTAAGACCTTTTTATTTTAGGTCTGATGCTCCTCTTTAAAGTCCATATCCAGAAAAAACACAAAAACGCACATACCTTTATCCCCCCCAAATCTTCTGTCCTTGTCCCTTAGTTTAAAATATACCAGGTCTTAAGATTGAGTCCTGTGGTACAAGTGCTTACTGGAAACCTCTGTGATGAACAATTACCTCCTCCTACATCTTGAAAAGGTACTTTAGACTTTAGCTAAATACTTTCCTTCAAGCAGCCCTGCAGACAGTTAAACCGGACCTTCAGCATGATTTAATGAAAAGCCCAAACCCTTAAAAAACGATTCCCCAGCATCTAAAATTAATATATTTTAAGTAGTCGCTTACATATGATTCTTTCCCCCACCGGGCTGCAACTCTGTTCAGGAGTCTAGGATACGGGTGCCACCATGTTGATTCAGAAGCATCACACATACTGAGGAGATTGGGTTAAAGTGCAGGGGGTGGGGTTATAGCTTTGCACAGCCAGAGCAGAGCTGGGATCAGGGAAAGGTCAGCAATCCCAGAATGCAGAGCGACACAGTCAGAAGACACTTCGTGTTTGCAGGCTGCCGGATGCTCCATGAGCAGACATCTTGGATGTTTAAAGGCTCATAACATGCAGTAGATGCAGGTAGGATGATTTTTAATGTGAGCAATCTGTATGTACAGGGTGTGGGAAACATATAAGATATGCTCTTATTCAGGGTGAGGGTTCGCTTTAACTTTCTTACTTTGTACATAGTAAACCATTGTTGACAGCCGGGAGATGTTCTGGTTGTGGACATTGTTTAACCACTTCCTCCCTCTGACCACACATGAGGGGAGATTATTGCAGGACTTTTTGTTTACTATAGCAATAATACACTCCACAGCACCCTTGCAAGTTGCCACCCTAGGCATTGGCAACTACACACAACTCTGCCTTCACTGTAGTGCCAATGCCCCATCCTGGAGGCTATCTGCATGGAGTATAGATCTTCTCCCTGTATCTGGACCTCCTACAACCTGGAAATGTGCTGTTACGTTAGTGAAGAGACACAGCACTGTAGCTGTTGAACCACTTTTTGATGTGGTCCTGATGAAATGGAATTGAAAGGAGGGGCAAACTTGGGTTCTACCTGAGACTGAAGAAACGGAGGTGGGGCACATGGGGCAAGTGTCAGTTGGGCTATTTCTGCCTTATTATAGTGGTTGCCTACACCGTCCTTTAAGGTTCCTCCTTTGTAGTAGCATGGCCCTACTTTGGAGACTGAAGTCTGTTCTTCTCCCTGTGTTCTCCCTTTGCCTTCTTTCTACGTCCCAAAAAGTTCTGCCACAGTCCTGCCATGTATATATGTGCTGAGGTCATTAGGTTGTTGGCTTTTGAGGGACATTGGTCGTTATGAATGATTTGGTGTACGCTGTGGAATATGTCAGCTCTAAATAAATACGCCCACTGTATAAGTCATTCTAAATGGAACTTTTTATTGACTGTTCCATGTTGGAAATTCATCTATGTTTTTACTACTCCCCATTTCCTGACTTTCAAACAAGATTATCAGCGTCTAGCACATACGACATGGCTCACGTTTAGCCGGTTCATTTGAGTTTGGAGCTCCGTGTTTGCTTTTTAGAAAAATGATTCATTCAAGCGCTTGGCCTAGGAAGGAGTTTATTGCAGAGCCGTCAAGTGAGATTGTTTGCAGACAGCTGGGCTCTTGTGAAGCCGGCAGCAGAGGATCTCACTGGCAGTCTGTAAGAGTGTGCTCTGCATGGGACACTGTCAGAGGCAGCCGAATAAAAGGAGCCTTTGCTGGAAAGTCTGTTGACTAGAGGAGGAAAAGCCCAACTAGCAATTTTGAGGTTGCTATCTGCTTTTTCCTTTCTTGGAAAATGTGCATAATACTCAGCGTAACACAGATTCCTGTAAACCATGAGGAGGTAACATGAGAGCAGGCTTGACTTGGAGTTTTGGTCCCCCAAGTCTGGGGATTTCTGCAAGTTGAAGTGTTATGATATCCGCAGCAACTACGAGTGGCCTGAACTGATCTGAACCTGTTGCATCCCCATAACCGGACTGTACACAACTTACCGGGAGATCATGAAGGGGGACGGAGGAGCCGTGTGGAACCTAATGTGGAAGTATTGCCTTTCTGTCAGGACAATAAGGTAGGATCAACCTGTAAGAATCTGAGCAATGATGTAGCAAGAGCAACACAGAAATATCAGTGTAGCAGAGCACTGTGGCTCTGCACTTTAAATAGATGGATGATGGACAGAAATATACTATGTGGTCCAAGGAGGCTTGGGGTGTGACCCTGACAGGCAGCCATAGGTATAAGTGCCTTAGCTACAGTGCTTGTTTATTTTACTTTGTGGAAAGAATCCTGGCTATGAATGTGTAAGGATGGTCAGATGCGGCAGTATGATCTGATCATCTCAAAAGGTTTCTCAAGTTAGAAGTGACTTAGAAGTAACTCACTCTTGGTGTAGTCCTCCTGAGTCCTGACCATCATGGATGTGACAGGCTTGCCCCTGGCAGTGAGCCTGGAGGTAGTGGTAGTCTGTGGGGAGACAGAAAGATAAGGTATGGATGCACTTCTTTCAGACGTTAAAGTGACACTGCTGTACATACTACAGGTATTAGAGTGTGCTTATACATATATGTACCTATATATGTACCTCCTTTTAAATGTTGACTATATCAGATTTTGGTCTTTGCCCCCCAAGCACCCAGATTTGGGATGCCCCGCTGTGCAAACCCCCCATCCCAGATAGGTATCGTGCGTCCTCTCGACCAATCAGCGTGCTGGGCTCTGCTCACATCAAATTAGTATGCACGGCATAAATCGCTGTTGGGAGCTGGTGGATGGGAGCGTGAGCATGCACCATGGGAATGGCGGAAATGTAAGTGGTGTGGGCAATCTGGTGGGGGCGGGGTCACACAGTGCCCGGGTAAGAGAACCAATCATGGGACAGTCAAAATCCTGGTGATTGGTCCACTTTAAGAAAACCACACAGGCCCAGAAATTGAAGATGGTCACTAAGCATTGAGAGCTACTAGTGGTGGAAGCACTGTAGGTACGTTTCTAATGGCACTGGCTTGTCTCGTGATCATTTATTAAAGCAAACCCAATAATAGGTTTTGTTATATTAACCTAAAATGTATTAGAACAGGTACACCAGGGTTTAAGTTTACTGTAAGAGTTTTTTTATTTTAGATACCTAATCATAATGCAGACCATAAAGAAATACTTTGCTCGGAGGCCAGGGAATAATTAATGTCTGACTATTTAAAAGCTCAAATCTAGTGTTTGATTTATGGCTAGATAGGCTTTTGGTTTTGTGTCTAAGTACGTTTCCACCCAGATGGCATCTTAAAACCTTCATTATCATTGTCCCCCAAATCACCCACCGAATGGGATGTAAAGCCTGCCAGGTGACCTAGGCTAAACAGGTGAAGTACAAAAGGTCTGACAACTTGCTCCCCAATTAAAATATACCGTGTTTCCCCATAAATAAGACAGGTTTTAGATTTAATTTTTGCCTCAAAAATAGATGCTAGGGCTTATTTTCAAGGGATGTCTTATAGCCGACTGGCAGCTGGCAAGATGGTGGCGGCAGTACAGCAGCTCCTGTACAGTGCATGCACAAAGACAATTGGCAGCAGAGGGATTCGGCCAATGTGCCCAGCATGGCAACAGGCTGGTGTAGAGCCAGCAAGATAAGACATTTCACTCCCGACACACAAGCTTACCTGTGTCACTTGATGTGTCTTCACCCTACTTTACAGCCATGATGTGTCCTTGTCCTCCTTTACAGCCGTGATGTGTCCTTGTCCTCCTTTACAGCCGTGATGTGTCCTCATCCTCCTTTACAGTGTGATATGTCCTCATTCTCCTTTACATCCGTAATGTGTTCTCACCCTTTTTACAGCCATGATGTGTCCTTGCCCTGATTTACAGCTGTGATGTGTCCTCTCCCTCCTTTACGGCTGTGATGTGTCCTCATCCTCCTTTACAGCCATGATGTGTCCTCTCCCTCCTTTACAGCTGTGATGTGTCCTCATCCTCCTTTACAGCCATGATGTGTCCTCTCCCTCCTTTACAGCTGTGATGTGTCCTCATCCTCCTTTACAGCCATGATGTGTCCTCTCCCTCCTTTACAGCTGTGATGTGTCCTCATCCTCCTTTACAGCCATGATGTGTTCTCTCCCTCCTTTACAGCTGTGATGTGTCCTCTCCCTCCTTTACAGCCATGATGTGTTCTCTCCCTCCTTTACAGCTGTGATGTGTCCTCTCCCTCCTTTACAGCTGTGATGTGTCCTCATCCTCCTTTACAGCCATGATGTGTTCTCTCCCTCCTTTACAGCTGTGATGTGTCCTCATCCTTCTTTACAGCCATGATGTGTTCTCTCCCTCCTTTACAGCTGTGATGTGTCCTCTCCCTCCTTTACAGCTGTGGTGTGTCCTCATCCTCCTTTACAGACATGATGTGTTCTCTCCCTCCTTTACAGCTGTGATGTGTCCTCTCCCTCCTTTACAGCTGTGATGTGTCCTCACACTCCTTTACAGCCATGATTTATCCTCTCCCTCCTTTACAGCCATGATGTGTCCTCACCCTCGTTAAATCCGTGATGTGCCCTCACCCTGCTTTACAGCCGTGATGTGTCCTCACCCTTCTTTACAGACATGATGTGTTTTCTCCCTCCTTTACAGCTGTGATGTGTCCTCTCCCTCCTTTACAGCTGTAATGTGTCCTCCCCCTCCTTTACAGCCATGATTTATCCTCTGCCTCTTTTACAGCCGTGCTGTGTCCTCACCCTCGTTAAAGCCGTGATGTGCCCTCACCCTTCTTTACAGCCGTGATGTGTCCTCACCCTCCTTTACAGACATGATGTGTCCTTGCCCTCCTTTACAGCTGTGCTGTGTCCTTGCCCTCCTTTACAGCTGTGCTGTGTCCTCGCCCTCCTTTACAGCCATGATGTGTCCTCTCCCTCCTTTACAGCCGTGATGTGTCCTCTCCCTCCTTTACAGCTATGATGTGTCTTCACCCTCCTTTACAGCCATGATGTGTCCTTTCCCTCCTTTAGAGCTGCCCCCATCCCTCTGCCGAAACCTGGCAGCTGGATTATGAATTGTAACTAAGGGCTTATTTTCGAGGTAGGGCTTATATTTCACGCGATGGCAAGAAAAATCTTACTAGGGCTTATTTTCGGGGTAGGACTTATTTTGGGGAAAACAGGGTAATATTTCATTTATATTCATAAAAATACTTCCGGGATATCATCTGGGCAAGGTATGACACATTGTAGCTGCCAAGTACACCCTTAGTCAGGCTCCTATTGATTTTGGATTTCGGCATAGTCTTCTGAGTACTGCTCCCCTTTTTGTCAATAGCACTATGTATTTCAATTTCATTCATCATTGTGGATTCGGGTGATCTGTAAACAGAGGTAATCAGTCATAATTGTTTTGTTAAAAATTAAATGTAAAGTGGAGCAAACAACTCATCTATTTTGCTCCCCCACTCCAGGTACATTATCATTTGGATGTTTTCTGCCCTCAATGCTGCTTGCTATTCCTGTTACAGTGATTTTCATTTTCCTTTCCCCCAGATATGCCATTGTATACCATTAGTTTCTTACAGGATACCATTGTTCTAAACTAACCATTTACATTTTGTCAGGTTTTTGGTGTTCTGCATTATTGTTTTCCTCTTCTGGAATGTAAAATACACATTTGTGTTAGGATTGTGCCCACATACCTGTGATTTATTTATCAGCATGCTGTGTCCAATTTTCTTATATATAGTAAAAAGTACTGACTACAAATCACAGAATGTTCCCACTGTAATAGGTGAACTCGTCAGTAGCTTTGGAGCTTTGGCTAAGTTCCACAGCAGTAATGATGCTTTCAGCTGAGAGCACTGTCAATAACCCTTTAGCTACTGGGAAAACAAAATTGTGATCCTCCCTATCTGATTAAGTTGAATTACAGCATAATGGGTTAAATGGGTCGCCTCTTCCTTAGCTAAACAAATGATTTAGCAGGCCAGAGTGAGGAAGTCTCTAATCTGTACTTTTAACACATCAGTTGATTTACATTGCTAAGGTAAACACATTGTCGCTAGGGAAAACGGTTTTCTTACAAATAGAAATCTTTTCAAACAAATAGAAAAGAAAAAAAAATGGCAGGTAAGCTCAGCACACTGAAGACATACGTTTGGCAGAAAATAATAGAAACTTTAAACAATGTAAATAAAAGTGGAATTTAAAAGCCAAAAGAAGTTTTAATTTTTTAAGCCAAAATTGTTTTGTATATTTATGGAATTCATTAGCGGCACACTAAGGGAAGTTGACACATGTTTTTTTTATTTAAATGTAACCTTCCCTAGGATGTGGTAGGTCAGTTTTAATGGTGGTGACCAATTCCAGGCAGCAGCTGCCAAGGCTGGTCAGTGGTCAGGCTTGATATGAAGTATTGTTCACAGTTTAGACCACGAGTACAAAAAAGGGCCATAAAGGAATGAGGGGAAGAAAGACTGAATTAGGGTTATTTACTTTGGAATAAAGATATCAGAGAGGTGATCCAATAACTATGTACAAATATATCTGGGGACAATACAAAGTTCTGTCCCATGATCTGGATTTACTGAGGGCTGTAACTAACACAGAGGCATCCGCTACAGCAAAGGACAAATGCTTCTTACTCTTACTAGGAGGGGATTATTTGCTGGAAGTGACTTTGGAACTCTCTGACAGAGGACGTAGCCATGAGGAATACAATAAAAGAGTTCAAAAGGGACCGGATGCCTTCCTTGCATGTAATAACCAGCTATGGCTATTATAGCAAAGTAGATGGTCGATTTATTTATTTTTATTACAGGATGTTCTGGATGGACTAATTAGTTCAGCCTTACATGCTATGCTAATGTGGTGCTTAAGGTACTCCACACACAAACTAAAATGTAAAAGTTGGCCATGGGCGGGTGTTCTGATACGTTCCCGTTTTCTGAAAAACTGTGCAAATTCAAATTATTATTATAACTGTTTTTGATAGTGCCACCCAAGTTCAGGTAGTAAATACAATAAAGAGTAGCACAGGCTACAAAACCAAACCACAGATCACATAGCGGTTTTATTATAAGGAAAAGGTCTCTCCCCTATGAGCTTACAATCTAATGGTAAAATGCCAGAAACATAAATGCACTTGCATGAAGCACAGTGTGATCCTCTTCTACAGGAGAAAAGCTTTGTATAAGCAGACTTAATACATGGGAGCCAGGCTCGCAGTTCTATAAACAAATAACATGAAACGTGGGCTTCTCACAATAGGGGATATCAAAGTAAACTGGTACCTTAACATCCACTAGAGTCAGAGGACTGATAGCGATTTATCTGGACTTGCTGGCAGCTTATTACTGCATCCCAGCACTTACTATGTATGGAAATGTATACATTGCTGCCAGCGTACACTGTGAGGGACAAGCCAACCATAATGCACTATTCAGAAGAGTCAGCCCTTTTCACTTTAATGGAGAACCTCTCTGCCCCACTTGGCTGCTATTTGCTATAACTTGGGAAATGTTGTTTTCTAGGGAGGTATCTCACCTGACTTACGTGTGGTATTATATATTGTCTTCCTTCTTTCCCCTTTTAAAGAGGAACATTACAGGTCATGGGGAGTTAGTAAAAACTCCCCAGACCTGGCTTGCCCGGCCTCCCTGCCCCTCCAGTTTACGAAACAGTTAATGTAAGCTTACCACTCCGGTCGCATCACGCTCGCCATCCCTCCACTCTCTGTTGTCCTCCATCTTGGAATCCTGACATTTACTGCGCTGCCCCTCAGATCTCGCGCATGCGCAGTGTCATTGCAGAGATCTGAGGAGCGGCGCGGGACATTTGAAGAGAGGATGGGTAGAGGAAATGCAGGCTAAGCCTGCAGCCTTCACTCTATGATGCCAACCTGTAACACCAACATCCAAAAGGCAGTGAGGGAGGGGGAGGGATGTTTAAAGAGGAGCATCAGAAAAGGTCTGATGTTTCTCTTTAAAGAATGGATTCTCAATGGCTGTAGTTGGTCCAGGCCACGCTCTTAATTTTTCTGCCCTTCTACTTTTTTGAGAACAGTAGACGTGATGTCTCTGTACCTTCATCCAGCAATGTGATGGAGCAAAGTCGGGAATATGTCTGTGGGCAGCAGTCATCCTACTACATGTAAAAATATAAAAGTGTACATTTGTATCATTCTTAGACTAGAGAGGAAGTCTGGGTCTGTTTCTGCTTAGGCCTGTTTCTTCTGCATGTTAATGCGAAGCTGACATTTATATACAGTTTTCACACCGTTACAAGAGGTTTTATCGCTTGTTGGACAAAATGGAATAAACTTCCTTTGCAAAGACTAGATGCCAATTGGAACATGGTTAGAGGCCACCCATGGAACCGCTGACCTAAGCTGTATAGTACAGGGGATTTGCTGGTCTGTTCTGTTTATTCTTTTTTATTAATATCCATGTGCTTTGTTTCTTTGAAATCCTGACCAGACCCACACACATAGGATAAATGATTCAAACATGGTTGGAGAAGATTTCCAGATCTTCTCATCTTGCCAAAAGTTACAGAGTTTTTCAAAATCTTGTCCTCATCTTACCCAATCTCCAGTGTGTATTTTGCTTTATTCTGTAAAGTGGGAAGATGCCTCAAGGAACCTGAGTGGACACCCAATAGTGTAGCTGGAAAAAAAAGGGACAGTTTCTGTTAGTATGGGGAAGGGTAAAGATACGTTTAGAATCCTTTCTGATGGATATGACCTCACTGGGGAGATTACGCCTCATTGACCATTGGCTGTGATGAAACTGTAAATGTATCTAAAAGCCTTGTGCATCACAGGCATATGAACACTATGTTTTCTGATAGTCACCACATTTTCGTCCCGAGGGTGTCTATGGATTTTTGGGTTTATGAACTTCCTGCCTTTGGTAACCATAGGAAGATACATCAGGAAGTTACATCACCCTGCATTCATTATGTGGGCCTCTCTGCAACCTGCTAACTGCTTCCCCTATATACTCTGCACCACAGCAAGTAGTCAGGAGGAAAATAGCTTGCCTGCCTGCCTATGTATACACAATCTCACCGGTGAGGGTATGTATGAAAGTGTGGTACACCTTTCCTCCTCTTTTGAAGTTTTTTTCAACTTTAACTCTCAGTTAAGAGTGCTGTTAAGGAGAAGCTGCCCTTCTTACAGCAATCTAACATTTGCCAGGCAACCATACCTACTTGTCCATGGTTTTACATCATTGCTTTGGGTGTTGCTACATCAATGTTCCTTTTTAAATTAATAATAATAATAATAATTAATAATAATGCTAAGTATTCTTCTTTTTTTCATGTTTTGGGCAATTATCTAAACAGTCCACTGAAAATGTACAATGTACAATATTTCACCACAAGCACCCCAGATAACAATGTCCTTGTCATTGTTCCAGAAGCATTCCTAATGTGTTCCTGTAGCTTTTTTGGCTCATGGCATTCATAAAATCTATAGAGATGGTCATGTTCTGTGACCTGCAATATTTCTCATAGTACAGCGTTGCTACAGCTGCCGGGAGACCCACCAGTAAGACAAGGCTGCATGATCCATGATGTGCCGGCCTTCTTCCAGCTATTTTGGTCTGTAACAAGTTTGTCCTACATTATTAATGGTGTATTTACATTAATAGACTCCACGTTGTGTATTCTGTTTATATTGTATCTGCGCTGGCTTTCTTTATTCTTCTAATCTCCTGAAAGTGTAAAGAATAGTTCATCGCCTGCATAAGCGTGGGTGGGTAGAATAATAAATATGGTGAACAGTGAATCATACTGATCGTTTACATTTTTATAGTGGGTCTAGATTTTTGAAATGTATAGCTAGCTAATTTATTCCCTCTTCAAAAACAGTGAAACTTTTATTGCAATTTCCACATTTTGTTTTGTTTGATGATACATCATGTGAGCTCAAGCTAGTAATATGTCATTAGATATGACCAGATGGAACTGGACTGACCACGGAAAAACTCTCATTGTACGCAGTGTTCAGTCTATGGCTCGACTAGACATTTATTATTGATTTATTGCATGCCATATAATCCATAGGTATAATAAGAAGTTAGCAGAGCCATCTTGTGCCAATCCTGAGTGAACATGCTGCTCCAGAAATTTGGATGAGAAAGGTTGCAGTGAGATCTGTGGTAACTGTGTGGAGAGACAAGTCCAGGGAAGGTTTCTTGAGTACTGAAGTTAAGATTGCAAGTTTGAATAGTGAATGGAAGATGCTGTTGAGAGGGTAAGGTTAAAGGGCCAGTCCAGCCACACTTGTCTTTTTGAAAATCCCCCCTCTCCCTGCTCTGCCATCATCACTGTTCAATGACTCAGGAGTGCCATTTCAGTTTAGTGATGTCCATTTAGAGCCATAGTTCTTGTGCTGCATGCTGAGGATAGTTCTAGCTTAGGGGGTCAAGAGCTGAAGTTGGCGTGTTATGTTAGTGCCAATGTTTAGGTAGTGATCTGGTGGCAGCAAGGCTGTGTCAAAATGTATGTTAAATAGCGCAGGGATGCCATTGGATAGAAACCAGGTTAAGAAGTGGTCTCAAAAAAGTGGTAATGCCAGAATGGAGATTGATGACAGCAGTTACAAGATTAAGAGGAGAGTACAGACAGACACAGTGAACATAGAAAGAAGCGGATAGTGAAGGCAAGGCCTTGGGATTGGGTTAAAAGAGCAGTGGTCAGAAAGTAGGATATCAACCTTTGTTGTTACTGGTTTTGGGGGGATGTGGCTGAATTGCAGAGGATGTCAGGTAAAGCTGTGTCAGATACAGAGTTCCAGAGAGCACAGCTTTGAGATGGGGTTGAAGTGAGGAAGAGGGAAGAAATCTGGACCACGGTTGGGTAAAATGTCACCTGCCTAAAGAGGAAGCAGAGCGAATGAAAGAGGTTTGCTGTGGAATTTAAATGTGGCAGTATATTTTCTATGTGAAAACCTGAATGAAAATAAATCTCTTCTGGTCCATATTTATCAAGATGAAGGCAAAGAAAGAGGGAAAAGGGCCTTTAACTTCCTGTTGTGCAGCCAACAGAAGTGGGCTGACCAAAATAGCTACTGCCATACAGGAAACATTCAAATGGCAAAAAAGACAGTAAGTAAAAAATGACTAGAGCACTGGAGGGTGGATGTTAGGACATCTGGTACTAGTTGACCTACAATCTTTTTGTAAAGCTTTTGCCCATCACACCGGCCTTACTTCACACAAGCGATTCGGCAACTCTCCTATTCCATATTAATCAAACCAAAGAACTTAATTTGTACAGTCTGGAGGAAAGAAGGGAGAGATCGGACATGATTGAGACCTTTAAATATGTGAAGGATTGAATAAGGTTCAGGAGGGAAGTGTTTTTACATGGACAAGGGAGCACAGCCTGAAGCTAGTGTAAGGAAAGATCAGAAGCAATGTCAGAAAATATTATTTAACAGAAAAAGTAGTAAAGCCTTGCCGGAAAATCAAAATCAGCGATACGTGAATTTAAACATGCCTGGGATAAGCATACATTTATTGTAAGATAAAGAGACCATTTACACATAA
The DNA here is from genome assembly GCA_027917425.1 of Gastrophryne carolinensis. NCBI lineage: Eukaryota > Metazoa > Chordata > Amphibia > Anura > Microhylidae > Gastrophryne > Gastrophryne carolinensis. The sequence goes on from CM051235.1 coordinate 281,074,795, forward strand.
GGGCAGACTAGATGGACCGTGCATTCTCCTTCTGCTGGCAACCATCTTGTTTCTATGTTTATTCCACTTCTAAATGTAAAAATAGTATAGCAGTTTTGTTTAGATTTTTCTAGACATACCCCTCGATTCAAAGAGCAAAAGTTAATTGATTTCGTATCGAGAATCGTAAGTTTGGGTGGGTGTTAGTCATTTTTTCCTGTTTTTTTGGCCATTTCCGACTCGCACGAGCCTACGTACGAATGCGTATATGCTCTTACGATCAGCGGAAGTTCGTTCCTAAATTTTAGGATCAAAACGTAAAACTTAGGATCAAATCCTAAAACTTAGGATCAAAACGTAAAACTTAGGTTAATTGGATGTGTTTAGGTGTGATTCAGAGAAACCTCTAAACGCGTTTTAAAAGAAAGCCACAGCCGACACCTTTTAGCAGCCGGATTGCTGTTCTTGAACAGGTTTTTTGGCTATGTGGAGGAGTCTGCGCGTCTTGAGCTCCAATGAACTGCATGTATCAGCATGGCCGAGGCCATAAATTGTATGGCAATGCATACCTGATTCATGTATGCCTTATAAAAGCATTTTAATGTGGACCTTAATTAGTCCTTTGCATGTAAACCTTTATTTTGCAATATATTTGCGTTAATTAAATAAACTTATGTCCTTTGTTATTTATTTTAAAATTGAGGTACTAGACTAATATTTTTAGATTGCATTTATTGGTGTAGTTGTTTACCTTTGCTTTGTTTAATTATTTAAGCACATCTTTGGTCAGATGCATCACACTTACTGAGGAGAGGAGAGCGGGATAAAGTGCAGGATGTGGGTTACTGCTGTATTTTGCACAGACACAGCAGAGCTGGGGGCATGGAAAGGTCAGAAATCAAAGAATCCAGAGCAACACAGTCACAAGGCCCTTTCTGTTTGCAGGCTGCCCGATAATACCTGAGCCGCCATCTTGGCTGTTTCTAGGCTCATAACATGCAGAAGTTGCTGGGTGTTTTTTTATATTTGAGAGCAATCTGTATGGAGAGGGTGTGGGTAACCACACCCAAAATTTAAAGTTGTACCATTTGAAGCCAAAATATTAAAATTAAATCCACAAGTAAAAAATGCAAGTTAACTAAAAATTAAACAAAGTAAGATTTACTTATGCAAATGCATTCATTAATGGTTGGTTACTACAAAATGAATGAAATAAAGAAAAATAAAAGACCAAATATTTAGAATGCACTTTAATGAGGTAAGTTTGTAGTGCGGAGCCGCAAGATCAGAAGGATTTACGTCCAGACAAAAAAGGAAAAAGGGCAAAACCAATGTTGCAACCTGAGAAATGAAACGGACAATTCAGGATGGAAACTGACATAGGTCTGATTCGCGAACTGCCATACGAACGGACGTATATTTTAGGATAGAAACGTATTTGCTTATAGAATCACTCGCAAGTTCATACGAACGCACGAGCGGACGTGAAAAATAGGATGATCGTGAGCCAAATCCAAGCTGTTACATGTTTCTTTGAATCAACCCAATAGTCTAGTAATGTTCATAATTAAATGGCAGTCTGATTTTAGAAGTGAGCTTGCAAGAGGACATGAGCCACAATAAACCAATGTAAATGCCCGAATTTGGCAGTTAATAAACATTAAAAAGAACATTTTTACAGAAGTGCTGTGAAGAAAAATGACTGTTTTTCTGCCCTTGTGAATATGAAAGGCCATCTGTTTTATGGGCATGTTGACCCACCCTTAAAATACACCGCAGGAGTCTGGACAGCAGGTTTTTGGAGTTTAAAGGGCTACATTGATGGAATATATGAGGATGCCAACAAGGCTTAGCACACACTACTTACATTCTTCTACTGCAGTAATATTGACTTATGTCCAGCAAATAGCTGAATGGAGCTCAGACAGTAGTGTAAGATACACTCACATATAATAGGCGCTAATCTCTCTTTCCTTACTTACTTACAGGACACACACAGGACATGAACATTTTTATAAAACAATATCTTGTTCCAAGGTCATACAATACCACCGTCATGTCTGTAGAACTCTTGGGGGGTTGGTCTACCTCTTTGTGGGGCATCCCAAATTGGGAATTAGTGCTGCTGATTGGATAAGCAAAAGGTGAGTTTACAGGCAATCCTGGGGGATACACACAGCAGGGCATCCCAAATGGCGATGCCCCACCAGAGGGGAACGAGACTCAAGAAAGTCAATTTTGTGTGTTGTTCCTTTTTAAAATGCATTTAATAGCTTACTATTAGCATTTGTAAATTGGAAAGACAACTCACACAGCCTTCAGAAGCTTTACAAGAACGTGCACAAGCAGGGTGCTCGTCCAACAGCAAATTGAAATCTCAGAGGCCGATTCATTAATAGCGCCAGGTAGCGACAGATAGCGACAGTAGCGGCATTTTCAGAGCGCCGCTAGTATTCGCTGTGCTTGGCCGTTGTTCGGTAGTTGATAGCGACTCAGTCGGTGTGCAGTAATGTTGAATATTGGGTGAGGAGTCGCTATTTGACCGGTCCCGCGCTGTATGGGAGCGCATGACAGCGAATGGCCATAGCGACCGGCTCCCACCATATTCATTAACAAATCACGCTCAAAAAATTCTCGCGCAGTGAAATGCTTGTTTAAACCCCAGAGCGCTGGCGGCGATGGGTTAAGAGTAGTTTTTTAACTCCCAAACAACCATATTTTTGGATAAAAAAAAAACAAGTTTTTCAAAACATTTTGTAATATGAATACATTATTATCAGACCTGTAATATCAATTCTGCACAATTTTTTTTTTTTTTTTTTTAACCTTAAAAAAAATATCTAACATTGCCGAAGTGGTCACAGAATTTTTGACATTTAAAAAAAAAAAAAAAAAAAAAAACATTAATAGAAATTAATTAAGAATATTTAAAGATTGCTCCATTGAAATGCATTGGAGAGCGCCAGGTAGCGAGAGGTCATACCTGTTCAAGGTCGCTCGCTGGCGCTGTAGGGTGAGGCTGGAATAATGATGAATGATTCGCTATCTGGCGCTCTGTCAGTCGCTAAGCAGGATCGGCTTGATAAATGTGTGATTGCGGAGGGGAGCCGGCGTTCTCGTGGCGGTGAGCGTCATTACCGTTCGCTCACCATTCGCTACCTGGCGCTATCCCTTGTTAAATAAGGGCCTCAGTAACCAGTGTAAATGTAACCTTTAATTCTGAGAAAAACAGCAAATGACTCCCATATCCAGTGACAGGTGAAAGAGAAAGATGGTGTGTTTTGGACCCTTTGTGGACCTTATAAACAAAATTCAGGGATGACTGTTGAAATACAACCTAATTAGTTAGAAACTGACAAATGCAACTAACAACTCCAAGGTATCAAAATGATATATAACTTTATTATGTATCTCAAATAACATAAAGCTGAAACAGGACCAATGAAAACATTTAAAATACATCTAAACAAAGACAACTGTAATAAAACAAAATGCCAAGCCAACCTGCAATGATTGAATATATGTATATTCATAAGCAGAAAACTGATGGACCCACAAGGTATAACCAACAATGTGACTACATAACAAACTATAAACCATCAGTACAAACATACAAAGACTCTTACAGGTTTATATTTTGTCATGTATTCACATATCTCTGCCATTTTGCCATTATAGTGGGTAGTATGTGAAAATATGCAACCTTGTTATGTACAATTCCAATGTATTTGGCAAGTTCATCCAAAACACTGCTCTAGTCTTAAGTAATATATTTACATTAAAAAGCCAGGGGATTAAAAGCTCCATATCCACAAGGATATATAGAGTCAAGCATTAAGCACACACTACATGACAGACCTAGACATAAATATATACTATAGCTAACTATTTTGAAATTAAAGGGACTGTCCAGGCAAAAATAATATACTCGGCAATAGTCCTTGCACAGCTGATCCACCCTATAGGGGGAGTTTAAAAATGACCTTCGCTGGAGACACAGACCCCAACATCCTCACTCATGACCGTGGCCTGTGGTCATCTGGCTGTCACCTCACTGACTGTCCACACCCACTCCATCCATTTCAATGGAGGAGGTGCTGAGGGCTGACACACCCTCTCCATTGTAGTGAATGGTTTGGGCACTGCCAGTCACTGATACAAGGGAAAGCTTTGTTCCTCCTGAATGGCGGGTATGAGATCAATGATGCCATAAAGTATCAAAACAGTATTGGACGAATCAGGATCCCGGCACTATAGGTGAGTATCTGTTGTTTATTATTTTTTCCCTGACAGCGACTTTAGGCACCTTTATTTTTGCAGGTTTATCCTGTAAATGGCTGTAAAAAAACTAGGAAAAAGACATGTATCTCCATCAAGAAAAAGTAAATTTTATGTGTAAAACTGCCCAACCAAAATGTCTGGTAGGACTGCAATGTGACATTCCAGGAAGCCCCTAATGATAGAGGGGCTGTGGTGCACCGCGAGAAATGTGTAAGAGTATCTTTCTGGTGTGTTTGTTTGGTCATACGTTGTTCCTCTGTGGTGGAGACAGTTGAATTATGGGATGATGTCATTAATCTGCAGGCAGTAAAATATACAAATAAAATGTTCTTTCCTGCACTCCTCCAGTAATGTGATTTGGGTGCCTCGCCTTGTGTTTTTGTAAAACTATTTTGACCAGATTGTACGAATGGTAAATGTATTGCGATTATCATGGCCGTCCTTTGGCATGTTCATATGGAACGGTTGCACAGGGCACCTTCATCCTTGAGGCTCCAGATGAGAGGTTTTTCATTCCCCATCATTCCCCTGGAGGGATGCCCCCCCATGTCAGCCACAGTGTCTGGGGCATCAGTATGCACCCTCCCTTGCATTGGATGCAATTACTGTGACTGGCGTGGAGAGCTGCCATATTTCCAGGAGGTTTGCTAGTGAAAAAAGAACTGGCCTACACGCTGCAGGACTTGATCTCTTGAATCAGTAAGTTTTACATCAGAGATGTTGGATAGCATAGCTGGGACTTGTGGTGGTATGGGTGTATCCCAGGGTTGCAGTGGATGGAGCCGTAGGGTAGTAGGTGGAAGCCTTAGCTAATCTGGGTGGCATTGAAGGGTGTACAAAATGTTTTGAATAGGTAGCAAACAACTATATTGCTATGATTGCATACTTTCAGAGGGTCCGGGGTCAGGCTCCCCCGGGTGTTTGTTTTAGATCCCTGACTGAGACCACACCATTTGTATAGATTATTACAATTTAATTAATATTAAAATACAGTACATAGTTTATGCATATTTATATACAAATTGTGCTCCAAAGTTTCATAACATTGAAGGTTCCCAGTCCATTAACTGTTGTTCTACAGAGTACCTTTCAGGTGGGCAGACATGTTTCGCCTTATGTCAAGGCTTTATCAATGCCCTATTTACCTGAAAAATGAGAATATACATAAAAGGGAAAGATCAGATTATTTGGAACCACTCTATGTTACACAATGTATCATATCTTATATTCTACTAAATTCATCAATTAGTGCTTTCATTTAAATTCATCATGCTTAATATATATGAGGAAAGATGCAGACTAGGTTACCTTATTGAGAGGTTTCTTTTTGTGTATTCTAGTGGGAAGCTGTATACAGGAGTTTTTTCCAAGAAATGTCTGGTGCATACATCCTTTTGGGAACGGCGTACACCGTGTTGGTCTATTTTAGATGTGCTGGCCCTTTAAGGGAAATTGATCCACAGTGTAGTACTCGTTCATTCATAGATGTTTTACCACTACCTTCAATAGATTTATGGTTTAGTTAGTCCTATTAACCCTTTATGTTAACCAGTGAGTTATACCCTTATTCATGGGTCCTACCTGAGTTCCCTGGATTCTGTGATTCCTTAGAATTCCTTTGATGGCCTTGCACGTTTAACCTGTGGCACTATAAATACAAAGATGTGCCAGTATTACTACATCCGGATTTTATCCTTATTTTTGTACACTATTTACAATTTTGAACATTCTGTCAAGATTTTTTGTGAAATACAGCTAGTAACAGTTATGTTAGGCATTATTTGCAGGGGTGACATAAGTAGGGTTGTTAACTATTTATATGGGAAGGGAGAGACGTGACGATTCCTTAGGTGTAATAAACGCAGGTTACCTTGCAGCCAGGAGCGCCAGGGGATAAAGAGACTAATCCCCTTGAGAGTGAGAGGAACGCCGTCACGCGTGTCACCCGTCCGACGGTCAGGAATGTTCTGCGCTCCTCCGGTGACGCGTTTTTGTGTGTGCGTCCCGGGCTCCGAGCGCAGTGTGCGACGCCGGATATGACGTCGTGCGCTCCAGAGCCCGGAACGCACACCTGGCTCTTCCGGGATAACCACCCGATAGAGCCCAACGCGTCACCGGCCAGATAGGGCTGTTAGGCTTGAGGCTCCATTGTAATGGAAACCTCCCATCGCCTGAGGCTCCATTTTCTTGGAGACCTCTATTTGAACAGGGGCATATCCTTGGCAAAGTGCTATAGGATAACTATATTAGTGTTCATACATGCCCTGCCATAAACATCCATCTCTGAATTCTATTAAATTAACATTGTTGCTCTTTTGTCATGCTCTGATTGTCCTGTATTCATGTGTCAAATTAAGGGTTATTACTTAAACTTGATTCACTATACTATTCATTCCCTATATTTACATATCAAGTTAAGGATTATTACTTGAAATTAATTCACTGTATTACCCTATCCTATGAGGGCATAAGTTCCCATATGGTATCTATGTACTTAGATGATAGTCTATACATGCTCTCATGTGGTATAAGTGTATCTAATTTGCACATGTGTTCAATATGTGTGGATTTGGAATATTGTCTTATCGATGGTCTCGCAGGGGCTATATTTAAATATCTAAATATGTTCGTCCCCTGTTTAGCCCTGCTGGTGCTGCCCATTACCTGCTCATTTTGATTGAAATTTTTCAGTATGAGTATCACTGTGGCACTGTCAACTTTAACCTTTTAATGTCTCTCCCCTGTTTTCTTTATATTCAAGAGATAATGGCCTGTGACATTTTGGGGTCTTTGGTTCAAATGATTATCTGGGGAGTTAATATAACACCCCTAGCCGTGTGGTACCAGCATCATATCACGCTGTTAGTGTCTTAATATAAACTGGGGGCGCCTGTTTCTGTCTCCAATCAATGCCCCTAGTAAACTTTGGATGCCCACAGATATATTTCCAGACATTTCTTGTTTACATAGTTCTCCATAACATTTGTAGCTCTATATACACGCATTTGTCAATCATTCATTAACTTCTTTTGTTATTTATTTTATCTTTGTTTATACATTATACATGTTCCCACTAATATATGTACTTACTTATCTACCTTTCTCCTTGCACTATTCCTCTCTTTCCCTTTCCCTTTTGTTCCCCTCTTCTATCTACCTGGATATTCATTTCTACCTGTGGTTCTATATGTATGAGGCAAAGCTTAGGGTATCGTTCAGCCCTGGATATTGTGCGGCCTTCAGTTGATATATCCATTTGGTTTCCCTTTGTACCGTTATTTTTTCTATATTGCCTCCTCTTTGGGATGTGTGTATACGGTCTAGTCCGTATACTTTCAGGGATCCGGGATCACTATTGTGATGTAATACAAAATGACGTGCTACTGGTAGTTTTTTGTTTCCACATTTTATGCTATATTGATGTTCATAAATTCTACACTTTAACTGGCGGTTAGTCTTTCCTATGTAGAATCTCCCACATCCACAGGTTAAGAGGTAGACCACATTTTTGGTCTGGCAATTCACATAATGTTTGGCCTTATACATCCCGTTGCTAGGGATCATTATCGTTGGGCCTGTGTTAATATAGCGGCACATACTGCACCCTCCACATCGATAAGTTCCCTTTTGCTTACAGCAGTGGTCTTTAATATTTGTATTATGATGACTGTGGACTAAGCGATCTCTAATATTTTGTGATCGTCTAAATGTAATTTTTGGCACCTTTGGTAAAAACCTTTTGAGGTATGGATCGTTTAAAAGGATCTGCCAGTGTTTTTTTAGAATTTGTCGTATTTGTGTTTGTGATTGGTTGTACGTAAGGATGAGAGCAGGACCTTGTTGGGTTTTTGTTCTTCTAGGTCTGTATAACAGTGTCTGCCTGTCTATCTTAGCTGCTTTTTTATATGCTGCTTTTAAGACAGTTTGATTATATCCTCTTTTAGCCAGCCTATCCCGTATGGTCCTAGCCTCATCCTGGAATGTTTCCAGAGTGCTACAGTTGCGCCGAGCGCGCAAATACTCCCCGTAGGGGATACTTTTAAGAAGATGGGACGGGTGGGAGCTAGATGCTCTCAGAGTTGTATTTGCTGCTGAACTCTTTCTATATAATGTGGTTGTGATGTGACCCATCGGGTCTTTGCTAATTGTGATATCTAAAAAAGTCACATTATATTGGTCGTAATCACATGTGAATTTCAAGTTAACTGTGTTATGATTTAACAGTGACACAAATTCATCCAGTTCCTGCTTCGGCCCCTCCCAGATGACCAAAATATCATCGATGTACCTGTGCCATGCCGAAACATGGCACAGGTACTTGGCCATCTGGTCCTCCGCCCACAACCCCCTCTCCCACCAGCCTAGATACAAGTTAGCAAACGATGGGGCACATGTTGTCCCCATCGCTGTACCTTGTATCTGATGGTACAGCTGGTTTTTGAATAAGAAGAGGTTGTGGGTGAGGATAAAGTTGAGGAGCCGAAGCAGGAAGAGGTTATGGTTGTGTTTTTCTAGGTCTAATTCGTTTAAAAAGTTTTCAACCGCCTGCAGCCCCTTCTTGTGAGGGATACTAGAGTACAGGGCCTCCACGTCCAGAGTCACCAAGAGAGCCTCAGGACTTACCCAAATATCGTCCAATACACGGACTATATGGCCCGTGTCTTTTACGTATGAGGGCAGGCTCATCACCAGAGGTTGTAAGTGATGGTCCACGTAACGGCTGGCGTTCTGGGTTAAGGCCCCCATGCCCGACACTATAGGTCGTCCTGGGGGTCGACTCATAGATTTATGCACTTTAGGCAGTGCATAAAAGGTGGGTATTGTCGGGCATGGGGACTCCAGAAAACCAGCCGTGCGGGCATCAATCACACCTTGTTCCAATGCCTGGCTGATGAGATGTTGATATTCCTGGGCATCTCTGGTGAGTCTGGACGTGGAGGCCCTGGCGTACCATTCTTTGTTGTTTAATATGCGCATGCACATGGCCTCGTACTGTTCTGTTGACATGACCACTATGTTTCCCCCCTTATCGGCAGGCTTTATTACTATTTGGTGATTCTCTTCCAATTGTTTTAAAGCCTTCAATAAATTCTCATCGAGATTTGAAGGATGTTTCTTCAAGTTGCCTATCTTTTCTAAGTCTGATGTTACCATGTTCATAAAGGTTGCAACATTGTGATTAAGTCCTAATGGAGGATAATAGGTAGACGGTTTCTTAAATTTGGCCTCTTTTTGTTCTATAACAATATGGCCTGCTACCTCCTGTGCTAGGTCTATCATATCCTTTTCAAGCTGCTCTTCTGTTAGATTCTCTACTTCTATATGTGCCTCTTCTTTGGACATAAACTGATATTTGCAGAGGATTTTTCGAGAAAACAGGTGGAGGTCCTTGACCGTTTCAAAGATATCCAGCTGTTTGGCCGGACAATAATTTAGGCCTAGTTTTAGTAATTCACATTGGTCTTCTGTAAGTGTGTAGCTAGATAAATTAATTATATTCTGTTGCAATTCATTGTTCACTGTTTGTCCTTCTATTGTTTGTGTTGGGGGTCTGGGAATAGGGTCAGTTTTTTCGGGGGTTGTACTGGGCTTACATGTGCGTTGTCGGGCTGCCTTCCTCCGTGCATTTCTGCATTTATTGTGCTTCCTTCTAAAAAATCCCTTCGTGAGATAGTGGTGTCACTGGATTCTCCTTTATTGTCACTCCTATCCTCTATTTTGCGTTTGAAGATATGTTTTAAACCTTCGTCTCTATTCGGTAATACTATGTCCCTCTGGGGTGGGCCCCTCTTTGATCTACTGTCTTTGTCAATAGGGGTATTATTTCTACGGTATATTCCCCCAGTTCCGCGTTTATCCCCACTTTGGCGCTCTCTCGATGAAGATGTGTCTGAGGCACTAGAGAAGCGGCCCGGATAATTTCTCCTTCCTCTAAATTGTGTCCCCGAGTCTGGCCATATGTAGGCCTCCTTTTGTTTGTATGCCAACCTATCTCTAATTAGTTTTTGTTCCTTTACCTCGATCAGTTGTTTATTTAATCTTTCGATGGCCTCGTGAATATTTGAATCTCTTTGATGGAATTTGTCATCCTTTTGTTTTTCATCAAAACTGTTAATTGTTTCTTTGATTTGTTCACTAATCACCTCTAAATGTTGTAAATGATGGGAGATTAGGAGTTTTATTAATTGGAGAGAACAATCTTGAAGTACTGCTTCCCATTGTCGCTTAAAGGCGTCATCTGGGGTTGCAACCTGTGGGAACAAGCGGATCCTAAGGCCTTTTGGGACTATTCCTTGATCTAAATATTCTTGTAAGTAATGTATGTCCCACCACATTTTGGATTTTTTAGTTAGCAATTTGTATAGTTTATTGAATGTAAACTGTGTCCATTCCTGTTGTTCTAGCAAGCCTTTATGTTCTAATTTGCATTGAGTTAATTTTTTGACCATTTTATCCCAATCCGTGTGTCCTAATTGGGTCATGTTGATATAGTTTTCTAATTCACCCAGTTTTTATTGAAAAGAGGCACTAAAGGAAGGGCTAAACTGAAGAACCATTCAGCTGTAATCCGTGTCTTTTGGCTTAATTTTCGGTGAAAGAGAGGGGGAACAAGATGTAACAAGGGGTCTTGGGAAGAGGTGAGGGGGGGTACACACTCAGGATCTACATCCTTTGCCTAATCTGAGCTACGTTTCTGTTGGGTTTCCCCATCTGTGTGACCCTTAAAATTTGCCCCTCTGTTGTGTTCTTTTAGTGGGTACTTGGTCAGGATCAACTTAATTGCATACTTTCAGAGGGTCCGGGGTCAGGCTCCCCCGGGTGTTTGTTTTAGATCCCTGACTGAGACCACACCATTTGTATAGATTATTACAATTTAATTAATATTAAAATACAGTACATAGTTTATGCATATTTATATACAAAGGCGAAACATATATAAAGGCGAAACATGTCTGCCCACCTGAAAGGTACTCTGTAGAACAACAGTTAATGGACTGGGAACCTTCAATGTTATGAAACTTTGGAGCACAATTTGTATATAAATATGCATAAACTATGTACTGTATTTTAATATTAATTAAATTGTAATAATCTATACAAATGGTGTGGTCTCAGTCAGGGATCTAAAACAAACACCCGGGGGAGCCTGACCCCGGACCCTCTGAAAGTATGCAATTAAGTTGATCCTGACCAAGTACCCACTAAAAGAACACAACAGAGGGGCAAATTTTAAGGGTCACACAGATGGGGAAACCCAACAGAAACGTAGCTCATATATTGCTATGATGTCTAAAAATTGCAGTTGGTCTCAGAGTTTAAAAGGATTGGCCATCCCCTGAAAATACAAAAAGATGGCGCTACTCACCGTTTGTCCAGTGCAGTTCCCCCTCCCAGACCAGCTGTGTACAGGTTACCGCGATTGGAGATCGAGCCACCCTGTCAATTATCTCCAATCCAAGATGGCGGCCATGAACATGCCGGATTTTTGCCCCACAGGACACCCACTTCATTTATTGCAATGGAGGGGGCATGCCCTCATAACCTCATCTTGGCTCCGCCCCAATGAATGGAGTGGGTGTGCTGTGAGGCATAAACCCAGCACATTCATGGCTGCCATCTTGGATCGAAGTGGCCTGATGGGGCATTCGAGCTTTGATCTTGATAAGCAGTACACCAGTAGACAAAAAGGGAGTAATGCAGTTTTTCTCTTTTTTGCTAGACAATCCCATTAAATGTAATGCTATTTCTAGATGCCATCTTTCCATCTCAATAAAATAATAAGCTTTGTCGTGTCAGGCATGACAGAGTCTTACAGCCAATAACCCTCTTTTCCTGAACAGCCCTGATGGCCTCATAGGGTTGGTATTTTGTTAGTACACGGACAATCTGAAAACATACAGATATGTTTTGTGTTGAGGTAGGAAGTTTCTTAAATCTTTCTTGAATAGTTGTCAACTGTGACAAACCGGCTTTGCGATATGGAAAGTTTCCATATTAATGCGAACTTCCCACTGTGTTATGTATATTTTTGTATCCACTTTCCATGCATTGCGATGGAGCTTTCCTGCATCCACTAATACTCCCTTATATCTATTATATCCCTGCAAGCAGTGTCTCACTAGCCGATAGTCTCACATAGACCAGGGGGCAGGACAGAGCTCAGGGATCGAGCCACTCAGAAACCAGGACACCAGCAAAATCACTATTCATATGTTACCAGTATTTGCAATTTTTTAGGGTGGTCTAGCAGCTGCTGGATCCCTACAGTAAGCCTGGTACAGCAGCAGAACTTACCTTCTTCCATGTTCCCTTGCTGTATTACCCCCCCCATGTGACTGCCAGTGGTTGGGTTGCCTGATGAACTCAATTGGCTTACCAGCAGTCACATGGGGCAGCAGAATGACACCATTAAGAGGAAATGCAGAAGTAGTTAAGTGCTGCCCAGTTGCAGGGAGGGGTTACAGTTCAGCATGCCCCTAGGCTGCGGGGTGAGAGGACCTAATGTCTTTTTTGAATTTTGGTCCTCTTAAAATTCCGAAAAGGTTTTGAAGTGAGCTCAGCAAGAAAATATAAAGACAGGTGATTTAAAACCGTATCCTGCTACAATATTATTAGCTTCCTTCTGCTTCTTGTGAGACCACCACAGCTGGCACCTCTGCTCCCCTGGGTCATCATGAACACTCACTCATAATTATATATGTGCTGCTGGGACCTTTTGCTCACCTGAATGAAGCTTGCACTGTGCAGCCCAGGGATGGAAAGAAACTGTGTTCACTGATCAGATTGGTTGCTATATGTTTTACACACTTTTGTTTATTCCATTTTTATAAATAATAATCTATAAGAGAATGGTGCTCCTGTAAAGCTACAAACACAACCCTGTAACTTTAAAGCTACATGAGTATGGAAGCCCTGTCACTTTCTTGGGCAATTATGGTAACGTTTAAAAGGTGATTCTAGACACAATAGCTAAATATATAGACATCCCGCCAATAAATATTTCCCTGCTTTATAACAACAGAGTAGCTGAAACATATAGCCTATTGCTGGCCTTTCTGTGCCCGCTGTGTCTAGTAGGACTGCTATGCCGAAGCTGTTGCACACCCTACTTTTCCAGGGTAACGAGGTGTTAAGTGGATGCCACCTGTTCCTGCTTTTCTCTGTGCCACTTATCTTGTAGTAAGCCCAGGAGGCAATGATATCCTCTGCACCCTTTTGCCCCCAACCCATCCAGGGTCAATGCAAAGAAAACCAGTGCTAAACTGGAATGTGCTGGGCCCACCAATTTTCACACAAAAACATTAGTTCCCATAAGATGGTCAACCTCACAGCCTATAATAATAAAGGTAGGTGTCTGTGGGCACACTGTGTATTGTGGTCTCAGCCCCTAAATACCTTGCTAACCTGCAAGCTGTGCTGGTCTGGTGGCAGCACTTTCAACTCCAAAGCTGAGAGCGTGCTTTGACGTGGAGAGAGCGCCCCCTCCAGACCATGGCACGCACCCAAGTGTCCACCAATGATAGCACATATCAGCAGTGAAAGCATGTGATAGAACAAATGATTCGCCCCCTGCTGCCCATCAAAAAGGGAGCCTGTTTCCTCTTGACCGGCTTCGGGGATGTGCACAAAGACCAAGCAGGGAACACTGAAATTTGGATTCCATGGGATCGAGCCAATAGGCAGGAAGGCTGACAGGTAAGTACTGTTTGTTTTCTCAGCTCAGACAGGGACTTTTAACTCTCTATTTGAAGTGTCAATCCCGAAGGCTGAATCCCATGGGCTTGTACTTTGCCTGGTTGGCTGGGGTGCCGATGGGGCACTTCTCCCCTGCTGGTCACATGAGAGCTAGCTCCCTTGTTGAGTGGCAGCAGGGGTGAATTACGTGACCACCACTTTGATTTTAATTTTGCAGCCTGGACTGTCCCTTTAAGCATCCCTGTTTTTCAAGAAAGCTTACCAGGTAATGGTGGAAAACATTAAAGGGTGTAAATAATATCCTCCATGACTGAGGGCTCATGTTGGCAGATCACCTTTCGCCCATCCTAGATGCAGCCTGATTAATAATGCAGCATTGGAGGATGGCGACAGGCTCCGTCCCTCATGTGTGCCCAGTAACAGGCAATTTCTGAATTCCCGAGTACCCCACATTTAAAATAGTTTTGTCTGCTCTATCCATTTCTCCCTTTAAATATAAGGAAACTAAGGGACAACTGGGAATATGTGTTTCCCAGAATGGTAAGTGTATTCGTCCAATGAGACAAGGTCTTGGTATGCCATGTAACCTTATACCCCGGACATATGATCCTGCCTGGGCCAGCTCATTGTGACTCCGGGTATAGAGCTGCATCCCTGTGACCATGATAGCACTGGACTGGCAGCTTGTATACTCCTTGTGTCTCCAGGCTCACCGCCGCAGTGTGAGGATGCTGAGCACACTGCCATTGGCTTCTTCCCAGTCTCACCATCACACAAGCGCCTAGATTATTCCTGCTACTGTCTGCTTTGTTTTCAAGGGCACATGTTCAAAGCTGCTTTCTATCTCCTGCAAACAGTAAATCTTTTCTCAGGGAGGTGAATTTAGGGATCAAGACACAGAAGAAAATGCCTTTAATTTATTCAGCATGAACGTCGGAGAAGATGTTTTAGTATCAATATTTACACTGGACTTGTGCCGCCTGCTGTGTGCCGGATGGGAGTGTATCCAGGCAGGGGTAAGTACACATTGGAAGTCACTGTGTCATTGTTTGTAGAAGTCCTTGAACACAGACAGGCCACAGGAATAGGATGCAGTCAACTAATCTGGAATATATAGCTGCCCATCCACAGGCAGAGGTCGTAAGGAAGTAAGATATGACTTTTGTTTGGTGCAATCCTGTATATTAGCAACCAGAAAAGCCCAACTATCACCTGGGAATTCACTACTTTGCCAGTGTTAGTGGAGACCTTCAGTAGTTTGCCACAGGTCACCTGTCTTTTAATTCAGGTATCAAAGAGGACAAGTGATATGTATTTGGATATATGGCTTGGTAGTTCTGCAGATTGGGTTTGGACAAATTATGCGATGAGTTTGGGATATGTTGTTTAGGGAATTGGCTATGTCTGACTCATTGCTATTTAACCTCATTGGGAAGATTTAGCCTTACTTTCTGCCTGGTCACAAAAGACAGGACATGAATCCCCCAGAAGCACTGTGGCATGGGGTGTTGCCTGTGTTTCTGTGGCAATGACACCCCATTACTGCTATGACACTAATAGCTCTCCTGTTAGATACGTTTCTGGTATGGTCCCTGCTGACAGACCATGACACTAAATCTTTGCAATGGGGTCACAGACCCCATATCATTACAGTGGGTCTAACTCTTTATCACACCAAACAGTAATGCGGTAATTGCTGCCAAACTGACAGCTGTGATAGTACATGGTACGTTCATCAATACTTACCTTGCTCTAGTTACATTTAGATTGACCACTTTAGCCTACTGTTTATATATATATATATATATATATATATATATATATTGGCTTCTGGATGTGCCAATGGCCCTTCTTGGGCCTGCGTCCTTATTGCCATAGGAAGTAACATTTTCTCTCATTTTGGCTGAATGCTGAGAGGCAGCACATAATTGTCACTGACAGTATTACTGCTGTCAGTCCTTGAGCACTGATGACAGTTGGAGAGCAAGGGTCCCACTGGTGGTTTGGGTAAAAACAGGCAAGATACAAATAAATACATGGGAACAGGCTCAAGTTGAAAATCAGGAATGTCTTAATATTGTTGTCCTGTTGCAAGGTCATACATTTTCATGCCAGAATTATGTCTCCTATAAGCTACCAATCTAATACAAACATGTATGTAATATATCTAATAACTGTGATCTTTAATCTTTGCATCCTTAACAGGGTTATTATTGTTCAGTCAAAGGTGATAGATGGCTGGGCAAATCACTAGCCAGTTAGACATTAGAGCCTCTCTTAGCTCCTGGTGTCATAGCACTTGCATGATCTGAAATGATTGTGATTGCGCTCTTGAAGAAGACGCTGCCATGTTTTCAATTATGTAACAAAATATTCCCAGCTTCCCTGAACCTCATCCAAAACTAATCTCAAACTTGGCCTGTAACCCGACTCACTACCCAATTCATCAGACCCACATAAACCAAAGCTAGAAACCCATAGGAGATGAGAATTAGGGGTTGCAGGCTGCTACTATTCATTTTTTTAGGATATCTGTATGCAATTGTGAACACAATCATTATTATCCAGCTTGTGTACAGTATTTGTTGAGTCAGAAAATTCTCCATACACTGGAGCAGGCCATACACAGTCAAATCTGGCAAGCTTTCTGCACCTCTGGCCATCAATGTTATTGACCATCTGGTGGTGAGTGCTTACAATGTCAACATTTGTTGGTAAAATCGGAGAAACTGCGGCTAAATCTGACCAGCTGTGAGCAGTCTTACTTATTTCTGCTCATTTTAGGAGATAAACACAGGCTGGATGTCTGATACAATAATCATATGCGTCTCTGCCTCGAGCCTGAGGTTATGAAAATCATCCAGCTCTGTTGATCTGTTCTTGCTGTCTGTACACAAAGGCTGGCAACATAGTTCCTCAGTGTGTACAGATCCCATGGGAAAAAGTGTGTGTGTGCGAGAAGTGTTCCAGCGTGACTCTGATAGAGAGCAGATGACCTGCGATCAGTGAGGAATTAGCTGGCGGCACACAACATGGCCCGCTTTTTTGTACGCTATGTAAATTCAGCACCTTAGTATCATTCAGCAGAAGGCTTCGTATTACCAACATGTATTTTGGCTCTCTACAATTCATGCTAAACAGTAGTGCGAGTAAAACATCCTGGAATAAGCATGCAGGCAGTTGAGTAAAAGTGGACCAACACCTCACACACGCTCCCACGTGGCCGCGCCGCCCAATCGGCGCCGACGGACAAGCTGATTGACAGCGACGTACAAGCAGCTTGCCCGTCGGCGCCTCCCGCGCGTCACTCTTGACGTGTGCGCGCCCGCGCCGGCCATTCAGAGACGGCCGGCGCGGGCGCGCGCACGTCTAGAGGAGCGCGAGTGAGGCGGCGGCGGCGGAAGCAGCGGCTGGAGAGGTAAGGTTTTTCGGGGGTTTTGGGGGGTTTACACCCCGCGGGACATCCCGATCTCGGATGTCCGATCGGGGTGCCCCGGGGAAGTGGACCAATACCCAGGATAGTCAAAATCCTGGGTGTTGGTCCACTTTAAGATAAGTGATTTGGGTCTGATGCTGATAATTAAACCGTTTATTTAAATTTGCAACAAATAAAGGGTTAAACCAAATGCCTTTATTTATCATTAAGAAAAAACTCCCCAGAGCTCTTTTTGCGTGGAGGGGGGAAAAGTGCAGACAGAGCAGAGCTGGGGTCAGGAAAAAGGACAGCAATCCTAGAATGCAGAGCGGCACAGTCAGAAGACACTTCCTGCTTGCAGGCAGCCTGAGACTACATGTGTCCCCATCTTGGATGTTTAAAGGCTCAGAAAATGCAGTAATGTGGGTAATCTGTATGTACAAGGTGGGGGAAACATATATACAGCACCTTTTCAAGGAGGAGATAGTTCATAAATATGCTGTGCAGCGCCAAATAGATGGTGGCACAAAGTAGCGCTCACTGGTATAATCGGATGTCGGGTTGAATAGGCACAGACATAGGCCGGCTAATACATAGTTCAACAATCAAAGTAAGTTAGCATCCGGCACTGCGACTTATAACGCCATTGTAGTCCACAATGCAGCTCCAGAAAAGACAAATAAGCCAGCACTCCTGAACTGGCGCTATAGCCACCAGAAAGATGCTAAATCATAAATAAGGCCCTAGATTCTTTTTAGCAATACAAGTATGAAGTTCTCCCTCCCTGAGTCACTCTTCCTAAATAGGAAACAGAGAATACGCTTTAAAGCCTGTCCGCATGCAAACAAAGAAAACAACCTATACTCGCCTTACCCCAGGACCAACTGGTCTAGCACTGAGCTGACTACCAAAGTGCTTTCCTCTTCTGCTATCAGGACTTGCCCTGCATTCACTTCTCCCCACCAGCCATTACAATAGTAATATCTGTAAAAGTAGTTTTTCCCCCGATACAATGGCGCATGCATGGTGGTGCAATGCTATATGTTTAGCTGGGCCCGCACCCCGCATGCTTTCGGCTAGATTTGCCCCTTAGATGATTCTTAGCTGAAACTGACAGGCGCAGCCGTGCTTGCTGAATAGCTGCATGCCCACGCATGTGCCGTAAGACCGGGGAAAGATGAGTTTCACAGGGGGTTTCACACAACAGGGTATCCCAAATGAGGGTGCCCTAGGGTCAAGGACCAAAACCGTGGGATAGTCAAAATCCCTGGTTTCGGTCCACTTTAATGCGGCCTTAATCATGTGACTGTTTAGTCACATTTGCAGTGTATAGGAGATAACATAAGAATGAAAGTGTTTAATGGGAGGGGGCAAACGCCTGAGCTTTGACTTTGGCTACATAAAAGAGAGGTAGTTACTGTGTTTTTAGCTCATTTTATGTGGTTTATGTTTGTGTATGATCACATTTTATGGTGAGCACAGCTCCAGCTTCAATGGAGTAACACAGGTGGGAACCCCCGAGTCCTAATTTAAGCAGCCACCTGTGCCAAGCCAGCAGCAAGCCAGACCTTGACCTGACCCGTATAACCCCTCACCAATGACAGCTGCCTAAACAAGCTTGAAATGACAAGTATTTCTCTTAGGTTTTATAGCAGACAAGCCCTGGAGCCATG
This sequence comes from Gastrophryne carolinensis, assembly GCA_027917425.1. NCBI lineage: Eukaryota > Metazoa > Chordata > Amphibia > Anura > Microhylidae > Gastrophryne > Gastrophryne carolinensis. The sequence continues at coordinate 281,093,839 of CM051235.1, forward strand.
TTCATTTTATTTTAAAGTGTAACACTTTTCTTCCTTTTACTGTACATTGCAGTAATAACTGGAACTCATTAAACTGGCATCAAGGTCCAGAAAAACACACTAAAATGTCTGAGTTACACTTGCAACTAGAATGTCTATTCAATGGGAAATTGTTTGTGATTTTTACACTGAAAACATGGTAAAATCCCTTTCCTTCTGCTTTCTAAAGATTCTGTTGCAGCCCAAATGCTGCTCAGTTTCCTCCAAGAGTCCATTTTTATGTTATTGTGTTGCCTTTTTCTAATTGCTCGATATTATGTGTGGATAAGAAGTGGAAGGCTTGGCTTTGGCTGCACTACTCCAAGCTTGTGAACTCTCTCCCTTGTGCTGGGCCTCCTCATACAGTCATCACATTGAGGCCGATTCATTAATAGCGCCAGGTAGCGACAGTTGAGCGACTGTAGCAGTATTTTCACAGCGCCCGCTAGTAGTCGCTGTGCTTGGCCGTTGTTCGGTAGTTGATAGCGACTCAGTCGGTGTGCAGTAATGTTGAATATTGGGTGAGGAGTCGCTATTTGACAGGTTCCGTGCTGTATGGGAGCACATGATAGCGACTGGCCCTAGCGATCAGCTCCCACCATATTCATTAACAAATCACGCTCATGTTTAAACCTCAGAGCGCTGGCGGCGATGGGTTAAAAGTAGTTTTTTAACCCCCAACCATATTTTTGGAAACCAAAAAAAAGTTTTTAATTACATTTTGTAATATGAATACATTAATATCAGACCTGTAATATCAATTCTGCACAAAGTTATTTATTTATTTTTTTTCACCCTTAAAAAAAAAAAAATCTAACATGGCAGAAGTGGTCACAGAATTTTTCACATTTAAAAAAAAAAAAAAAAACATTAATATGAATTAATTATGAATATTTAAAGATTGTTCCATTGAAATGCATTGGAGAGCGCCAGGTAGCGAGAGGTCACACCTGTCGCTGTTCAAGGTCGGACGCTGGCGCTGTGGGGTGAGGCTGGAATAATGATGAATGAGTCGCTATCTGGCGCTCTGTCAGTCGCTAAGCAGGATCGGCTTGATAAATGTGTGATTGCGGAGGGGAGCCGGCGTTCTCGTGGCGGGGCACGTCATTACCGGCCGCTCACCAGGCGCTACCTGTCGCTATCCCTTGTTAAATAAGGGCCTTTGAGTTTCGCTGCTCAGGGTTCCTAACAACCAGCGTGGAGCAAACTCAAAGCAGGCCAATTTTACCCTTTGCTTGGAATGTTACTTTAACTTTGTTTGATATAGGGAGGCCGATTCATTAATAGCGCCAGGTAGCGACAGATGAGCGCCAGTAGCGTGATTTTCACAGCGCCCGCTAGTATTCGCTGTGCTTGGCCGTAGTTCGCTTGTTGACAGCGACTCAGTCGGTGTGCGGTATGTTGAATACAGGGTTAGGAGTCGCTATTTGACAGGTTCCGCGCTGTATGGGAGCGCATGACAGCGAATGGCCAGAGCGAACGGCTCCCAGCATATTCATTAACAAATCACGCTCAAAAAATTCTCGCGCTGTGAAATGCATGTTTAAACCCCAGAGCGCTGGCGGCGATGGCTTAAAAGTAGTTTTTTAACCCCCAAACAACCATATTTTTTTATTTAAAAATTAAACAAGTTTTTCACAACATTTTGTAATATGAATACATTAATATCAGACCTGTAATATCAATTCTGCACAATTTTTTTTTTTTTTTCTACCTTAAAAAAAATATCTAACATTGCCGTAGTGGTCACAGAATTTTTGACAGTTAAAAAAAACAAAAAAAAAAAAACAGTCATATCAATAAATTATGAATAATTAAAGATTGCTCCATTGAAATGCATTGGAGAGCGCCAGGGAGCGATAGGTCATACCTGGCGCTGTGATGGGATTAGCAGCGGCGCTGTTCGTTGCAGTCGGCTACATGATGAATCCCGCGCTAGGTGACGCTCTCGCCGGCGCTAGCCTCATTTAGCGTGATAAATGCGTGATTGTGTCCGCCGCCTGGCGTTCTGGAGTCGGTAGTCACCGATAGCTGGCGCTACCTGGCGCTAGTGAGACACTACCTGGCGCTAGCCCTTGATAAATAAGGCCCTTAATTTTTTATTAGAGAAGCACAAAGAGCAGAAGCCCACGTGGGGGGGGGGGGAATCAAGATACATGTCGAACATCCCGTCATAAACCGATCACGGCAGATAACAGTATCAGTAGTATAGTATACTATTAATAGTCCCTGACATTGTTTTGTCATAGCCTGAAGATTTACAGTCCATATCAAACATTTTTAAAGAAAAAAAATGCTAGACAAACTAGAAAAACGACTTATATGTGCCCTAAAAGCACATACCATATACCTTGTGACACAAGACATAGTACATAAAAGACAAGAAATTATACACAAAACACAACATAGTACAGGAAACTGGGAGGAACACCATAGATTCTTAATAAAAAGAGTTGATTTTTCTGCTGTGCCATTATATTATTATTATATTATACAGATTTTTTAAATTTGTATTATAAACTTGATGGCATATCCTAGGTTAATGAGGGGGAAAACAGCCCTGTATAGAGACTGTAAACAGCATGTCCGTGATGTGTATAGAGCCATCCCTCTGGGTCCATCGGGGTCTCCGAGCAGCTGTGGCCAGTAATTACATCCTATTTATTTGGGAAGGGTTACTTGATTGTACATGAAATATTTATGGATTTCCTTATCTGTGTCGTCTGTCAGTGTTAGGGAAAAAGTGTGCTGCCATTATTTCTTTTATATTTACATTAGTTTTATAATAATTAAAAATAATAAAGTTGAATATATCTGCATTCGCCACTAATCACTAATTATTAGAATTTTGTATGTCTAAATTGATCTACACTGAATTAACAATCTATGCTATTATTATAATTATTATTATTATTATTAATAATTGGGGGGATATATATATATCTTTTCTTTGTTTTCAGCCTGAAAATGAAAATTCACAGTCAAAAAGTGTCCTTTTAAAGTGAGTCTGCAGCAAAGCTAGACGGTTTCAGATTTAGTAATAAGTGTTTTTGAAGACGAGCAGAGAGTATCTTTTTTTCCTTACTTCGTGATGAGATAATGGTAAATATGCCACTACATAGGCTTTATTTAGTAAGGACGAGGAGGAAACTTTTGCAGAAGGAAATGCCAACAGAATTTAGGGACAACATTTCTATCTTCAGTCTTATAGCCTATCTGTAAGCCAAATGCACTGCCCAAATCACAGCCAAAATCGTGAAGGAAAGTGGAACAAAACTTGGGATTTTTACATTACCGGTTTTTGTTCCGTGCCCCGAGGTATCCCAATTTGGTATGATCTAGATATAGATGGATGCCCAACCTAAAGCCCTCATTGTTGCTGGAAGTATATTAGTTTCAATGTTTTTGAATTAATGCTCTGAAGTTTTTCTTCAGTTATATGTAATCCTGCAGCACAAACCTCTCCTGCTGTGGAGGCACATCCAGTCACCGCGCCCTTGTTATTAGAGAGAAGCCACTTCGAATCCATGTTAAATAGATGGAGATCCATGTTTCTGCCCGAGGAAGGGTTAGAAAGGGCTTGAGCTACCAGAGGGGACACTTCTGCACTCCTACTGCAATGTATATTAGCTGATTCTTACTGTTGGTGATGGCCACGTGACTAGACACCAACTCACCAGTCTTATGGCAGTCAAAAAAGTTTGTCATGGTTTAAAGTGGACCAACACCCAGGATTTTGACTATCCTGGGTATTGGTCCACTTCCCCGATTTGGGGTGCCCCGCTGCCTGAAACCCCCCCAAACACCCCGAAAACTCACCTCTCCACGCTCCCACGTGAGTGCGCTGTCCAATGCCCGCCGATGGACAAGTGACGTCCGTCGACGGACAAGGGATCGCGCCCAGCCGCCGCCTCCCGCGCGTCACCCTTGACGTGTGCGCGCCCGCGCCGGCCATTCAGAGACGGCCGGTGCGGGCACGCGCACGTCTAGAGGAGCGCGAGAGAGGCGGCGGCGGCGGAAGCAGCGGCTGAAGAGGTAAGGATTTTTCGGGGTTTTGGGGAGGTTACACCCCGCTGGACATCCCGATCTCGGATGTCCCGCGGTGTGTGAGGTGATCGGCCCGGGAATCTTATAGATTACTTATAGGCCCACTTTAAGGTTCAGAAATAGGTTGTATGACATCTGCGGTATATTGCAGTGAAGGGATATCTACTATAATAATGTTGAGAAATATTAACCTCTTCATTGACTAATGATATTAATTGTTGCAAACAGATTCAAGACAGTTAAAAACAATTTAGAATAAAAAAAGGAACTATAAAAAAAAGTCTCTTGTTAGATACAGAGCATCATTAATTTTTTTTATTCATAAAAAAGAAAGCTTGGAAGCGTTTCTCACATCAGACAGTTGGGTTTCAGCTGTCAGGACAATTGAGAAAATGAATGCGCTCACCCGCCACTATCCCTTTTCTCTCGTTCTATTAATTAGACCCAGTGCCTCTATTTAATTGCAGTCTAGAAAATGAAGAGGGGGTATGGTTTGGACATCATCAAACTGCTGTATTGGCCTAGTACCAGGCTTAAAATTAGAGCAAAGTAAAACAGATAAACAAGAAACGCTTTGTGCCACCAGCCATGCCAATACTTGCTGGGAAAAAGCTTTAAAACGTTTCAAAATAATTCACTAGAATCTTGGCCACCAAACAGCACGCTTGACTTGCCAGAAAAGAGGGACGCTTGTTAAACTGTTGTAAGCGCTGGAAAGGAGACAGCTGGTCCAAGCCGGAAGTGCGAGGCAAGCCTGTAAACTGGGGGGAGGGTCAGATACCCTGACAATGACTGGGAGGAAGCCTGTGAAAGGCTGCCAGGGGTATTGTTTTCCTGGATAGACTTCCAACAAAAACACACCACTACAGAGTAGAGACATCCTTAGCTCTAGGCTTTTTGCCAAGAGAGAAAGCTCTGCATTTCCAGTATGCATGAAACATATAATTATTATAATTATTATTATTATTATTATTAATAATAATCTTTTTTATCTTTATTTTCAATAGCATTGATATTCAAGCTTTACTATAGGCTTGTGATTTGCAGCCTTGTACATGAGACATATCTGTCACTAGACAGATCTGCATTGCTTAGGCACTTTCTTGTCTAGGGACTATGCAAATACCAGTCTTATGTGTTATATATGTTATATTATTATTATTATTGTGAGAGCCAGGACAGCTAACCTGATCCTTTTCTAAACAATGGCCGCATTATAGCAGCTTAACTCTTTGTTTTGATGGTTATGGTAGTTACAACTGATGACAAGTTTGCTTTCATTGGTAAATATGAAGGGTTTCCTTCCAATGTTTTCTTACCTTATTTAGTTTGCGTATTTATACAGGGCTGACATGTTCATCAGCAGTTTACAGAGCACTTAGAAGCTTTGTGTTGCTTTCTATCCCACGTGCTTATTTTAACTAACAGCTGAAAATGGCAGTTACAATTACCGCAGATGTCTAGACCATTTTTAAAAATGAATGCAGGATGCCCCACCCCGAGCAAATTAATAGGTAAAATGCAAGCCCCTATTGCCCAATAATAGGCAATGTGGCAGAACCACCGGCCCAACAGTTGCAAGAAAATAGGCAGTGTGCAGAATCCAACCGCTCCTAGAATCCGATACGGGGAGGCCGATTCATTAATAGCGCCAGGTAGCGACAGATGAGCGACTGTAGCAGTATTTTCAAAGGCTTGGCCATTGTTCGGTTGTTGACAGCGACTCAGTCGGTGTGCGGTAATGTTGAATATTGGGTGAGGAGTCGCTATTTGACAGGTTCCGCGCTGTATGGGGGCGCATGATAGCGACTGGCCCTAGCGACCGGCTCCCACCATATTCATTAACAAATCACGCTCAAAAAATTCTCGCGCTGTGAAATGCATGTTTAAACCCCAGAGCGCTGGCGGCGATGGGTTAAAAGTAGTTTTTTAACCGCCAAACCACCATATTTTTTGAAAAAAAAACAAGTTTATAAAAACATTTTGTAATATGAATACATTAATATCAGACCTGTAATATCAATTCTGCACAATTTTTTTTTACCTTAAAAAAAAAATCTAACATTGCAGAAGTGGTAACAGAATTTTTCACATTAAAAAAAAAAAAAAAAATTAATAACAATTATTTATGATTATTTAAAGATTGTTCCATTGAAATGCATTGGAGAGCGCCAGGTAGCGAGAGGTCATACCTGTCGCTGTTCAAGGTCGCTCGCTGGCGCTGTGGGGTGAGGCTGGAATAATGATGAATGATTAGCTATCTGGCGCTCTCTCAGTCGCTAAGCAGGATCGGCTTGAGAAATGTGTGATTGTGGTGGGGAGCCGGCGTTCTCGTGGCGGGGCCCGTCATTACCGGCCGCTCACCAGTCGCTACCTGTCGCTATCCCTTGTTAAATAAGGGCCAAAGCTTAGCCTGCCGAGAACCAAAATTTGGAAGTACAGCAAACCCTCGTCTGAGAATCCAATTACAGGCATGTGATCTGACTACCCCAGAACCCAATAACAGGCATTTTGTGTGTTTTAAATGGGAGCCAGCTGTACACAGGCCACACTCACCTACCAGCAGGTACCAGATCTATGGGAAAAAGATCAGTGGCGGGTAAGGTAAGTGGACTTTTTTCGTAGCAGGTCACTTTTGCACCATATATAACGCACTGCCCCCCCCCCCCCAACCTTTGGGGGAGAAAGTGTGTCTTATGGAGCAAAAAAGAAAGGTTTTAGTTTGGAAAAAAGATGCTTGAGGCATGTCATAGTGTGCCCCATCATATACTTTTTTAAAGCGGAACAAAACCCAACACAGCCAGCCCTCTCTTGCTCCCGATTGCAGAGCGCAGAGACGTTAGACCACAGACTGTAGATGATTTATCCATTATTTTTAACAGGCTGAACTGGATAGACTAAGGTGATTTTAAGCTTTACAAATTATGTAACTCTGAATGAAGTTTTGACTGGAGTTGGGCTGTGAGGAAAGGAAGCATTTTGCACCTGGAAGTAGTAGTGTCACTAAAGGCATAAGTAAATCTGACATTAAGGGGGCCCCGTTGTGGCTCATGCAGTAACATTTCTTTCTGTAGCATTGAACCCAATTGAATACAATCTGAAGGCTGGATCTGCAACTACAAATGGTGCTTCCCTTTTGTACATGATGCCATCAGAGAAGAAATCTGATTGTTGGAGGAGCTAAGATTGATGGGGCCCCCTGACCTCTTGGGCCCAATGAAGTCTTTAGCTCTGAAGGCCCTGTAGCTAAACACCTAGTTGCCATCAGTCACCTTATTCACAGAAAAACCATGTCATCCCACCCCATCATTTCTTTGATGAATAAAAGTGACCTCCACGGGGATCCCTAAGATGCCTGTAATTGGGGAACATACTCACCCCCTCCTGTCAACAACCACCAGAGTCACCTTGCCAGTCTCTGCAGTACATGACTGCCATAGCTATTATTTGCACCTGGTTTTGTTTTAAATGGGAGAGCTCTCCAAATACTTGTCCCATAGCTCTACATTTTAAAGGGACTGCCCAGGAAAACAAAAAACAGCCCACATGCTCACCCCCTGTGCAGTCCTGCTGGCTGAAGCAGTCTGGTTGCATACTAGAATCTACTGCTTATAGCAGATACTGTATAGGTCAGGTGATGTGCCCTCTGCTGCAAATCAACGAGGGAGTGTGCTGTTGGCACCTGATATTACAGCACTGAAACCAAACTGCAGCAGCCTGGAGGACTGGGATCAAGCCTGTGGGCTGGCAACTAAGTGGTTATTGTTTTATTTTGATTGACTGGACAGGGCTTCTGTCAAACCTGCCTTTGTCGTGTTGGGCCACCTCCTGCCATCAGTCATAGCGACTCTGGCACACCCACTCTATTCACTGCAATGGAGAGGGCGTGTCAAGACCTGACATTACAATGAATGGAGGGGCCTGCAAGCAGACTCAGATCTAGTGTTCAAGTAAGATTCCGAGGTGAGTATAGCAAGGTTTTTTCTTTTTTGACGCTGGGCAACCAAACAATCCCTTATTGATTGCAGTCTATAATATGCTTCCTCGCTTCAGATGAGGTTTGGTTCCGAAATAGCACAAGCAAATTTTATCAGTAAATCCCAGTAACTGAGGGCTAGACAGTGGAATCACAATGTATTTATTATTTTTTGAGAATATTTTCTTTGCTGCTGGAGAAGCTCATTTTGGACATATGTACAGTACAGTACATTAAACCTGAAAGTATCTCTCTGTGGGGCTTCTAAACAATGGCAGCTTTCTTGGCAGGCCTGCAATTTGCAGCACAGGAGATGCTCTGCACAGCCGGGAGTATCTGCAGACATCCCCACATGCAGACACTGCAATCTCCAGATATTAATTAATGGGGGTTGCCTCACACATGCTGCCATACTCCAGTGCACCAGGTAATCCATGAGAACACCTGAGGCCCAGCCATAGACCCCCCCCCAGCTTTATAACATGTCCTTCTGTTCAGCTCTGATGATGCCTTGGGTGAGAATCATGAACTACAAATGAAAAGAAATGCAATCTTACATTGTTTCTTAGCGCCGAGCCCTTCACCCTGACCACGGCTTCCTATTGTCCCACATGGCAATTAAAGGGCAATTATAACAAGAAAAACCTAAACACATACTCCAACGTGCCCCACACAGACAAAATATAGTTCAGCGTGTTCTGTAAACAAAGGGTCAAGAATTGCTCCAGTGCACCCAGACCGACCTAATAAAGTGGATTTCTGAATGGTTGTTCTGCCCACACAGAGAGTATGGTGAATACTTTCCTTTCCTGACAAAGGTGGCTTTTGATCTTGTGTAGGCCGCAGCCTGATTCCCATACTTCTGCACTTCTTGTTTAGCTTGAGGAAATAGCTACAAATTGGCCCAGTGGTCCAATGGAGATTTGGATAAATTAGGATAGGAGCGTTTTTATTTTGTACAGTAAAAATTACTTCTCTTTTAATGAGTGTTAAAGACCAACGCTTGTGGGTCCACTGGTCCTAGACAGAGGCATATACATTTAGAGGCGTAGCTGCAAAGCATGCAATCGAGGCAATGGCATCAAACCCTTGAGATCAGGAAGGCCCAAAATAATTCCCTTAGTCATGTGCTCATATGTGCTCTCAGTAAATGAATTATATTAAAAATTCTATCTATGATATAAAATATTAGCCAGAAGGTTGAATGGGACAAGCAAGTTGCTGTACTATACTGAGACTGAGGCCAAGTTTTCTACTTGCACCTGGGCCCCACATGCTTTAACTACACTCCTAAAAAGGTGTTCTTTGATGGCTGCTGCTTTATACTTCAATACTGTTTCCATTCCATTGCATTTTTTGCTTTCCAGTATTGTTATCCTAATGTAGAGCAATGCTCATAATGTAAGTCAATGGGAATATCCACCAAAGGTAAAGTCAATACAAAAATGTGACGGGGGATTTAAACATACCCAGGCCCTGTGTAAATTGGCATATGGCAATCGCAGCAATGGCAAGAGGAGGGACTGGAACCATGAAGGTGTTAATTGAGGTTTTGGCGGCAAAGATAACGTCATTAAAAATCCCCCAGAAACCTCATCCATTCTATTCAAATCTATTCAAACACAATTCTAATTTAAGTATGACATACAAATATTTTAGAAAATAATGGACCAAAATATTCAGGTCCATGACAGTCCTCATCTCCTGCTTCTGTGGGTTCTAGTAACTAAATAGCTATGTCAGCTATTATTAACCTATTTGCATCAAAACGATGAAGTACTGCTGTATGTTATGAAAGTTTTTTTTTTTTTTTATTTTGATGCTGAATTTTATCAGCCATTGGAAATCATTCAATGTCCACATAGGCCCATAGTTATCATAATACTTTCATGGTGCACAGCATATTCTTCTAAAGGACTTTTTCTCATGTAATTAACTACTGGTAAATCCAGACTACTAAAGCAATCCTGAAATTGTGATCTTAATGTGATGAATTTGGGGCTGTACAGATGGCAGTGCATGTGGGTATGCACTTGGTCCTCAAACTGCTTTGTGTGCTCAGGCATTATTGGATTGTTTGATACCACAATGGGATGAAAAGCAGTCTGAGTGATCAGCTGGTAGACCAACTACATCTACATGGTCACTGGCCCCATGTAAAAATATATCCCTGGGGAGCTTTTGACCCAGCTAAAGGTCAAGGATATAAACAAATGGCTTTGTTACTAATTCAAGAAACATCAGCCAATGCAAGTAATTAGGAGCATAAAACAATTGTTTGCTTAATAACACAATCTCCAGCTTTGTATAAAATGACCCTAAATGAAATGATTAATTATAAAAACATATTAATATGCTGACACCAGGGTAAACTAGTAGCATAGATAACACATTATTCTAACGTGGGACATAGCTACTGTTAAGGACCTGGTTGCAGTACCATCCTAACCCCTGAAATACCAATCAGCACAAAAGCAATACTAGTCCTGAAACCTGACCATTCTAAGACAATAGTCAATTTAGAAAAATCAGCCAAATCTATTCCAAGATGCAGCAGTACTCTTTGTACTTCGGGGGTAGAAATTGCATTGTGTGGTGTCTATGGTAGCAGCACTGGAATTGTTGTAATTGTGATGCTATGTATGTATGATAGATCACTGTAGCAAAAAAAGACAAATTAATTTAGAAAGTAAAAGTGGTGAAATAAGTTTTGACTATCACATCTATGTGGGGGCTTGGGCACATGGGTGGGCTGCCATCCGCTTTAGGGCTGTCTGGGCTGGGGGTAGCCCACCTCATCTTCAACCTTTGAATAGGTTCATTTCCCCTGTTAATGTGCTGCTTTTCCCTCACCCTTTTCATGTCCTGCCTCTTGAGTCAGCCCCCCCCACCTCTACCTGGCCCCACTGTAACCCACAGGCAAGAGCACTGTCCCTGCAATACTATATTCTCTGCATCCATGCCAAGCGATCTGCTCTAACAAGACTAAAGCTTCAGCACCATAACTTTTGTTCCCATATCCACTTTTCCCTGTGATATGTCGATAGCCATGGAGCACTCGCTGAGTGGTCATGGAGCAGATTGGGGATAGGACTAAGAAGGAATAGTACAGGATGAGCAGGGTCAATGAATCCTAGGATGACCCCAGTCTGCCCCCTATTTGAGCACTTGATATGTTACCCACGCCATGGATAGACGTATTCTTCCAATCTGTCACAGATGTCCACCATCAGCTTTTCCACTAAAGTCAGCAGAGGAGCAGAGCTGACGCAAATTTTAAGGAATTGAGCTCCTGTGCACATTATATAGGGGGCACATAACCAAGTTACATACGGAAACATCTGAAAGGTCAAGAAGAGCCTGGTACACTCACCCCCTATTGGCTGGGCACATGTCAAATAAAAAACCTTTCTCCCGAGCTCACGGCACATGAGCGACCGGCATGTACATGGCTCCGCCCACTGCAACTGAATGGGTGTGCACAGCTGAAGGGGCTGAGTGAAGTGCGGCTAGGATTCCCTGCAGCTGGTCTAGCAGCAGCGTGGCCTCGATGAGAGGTAAGTGACCCCGGCGAGACTGCCCCAGGGGGAAGGACCAAACCCAGGAATAGGTCTTGGTCCACTTTAACCAGCAAGAGCAGGCCTCATTTCAAGGGGTTGGAAAAGAGTGCCATTCTGGTAATAATTATTTGTTATTATCCAATTATAATGATGATTATAATAATAGGTACAAATTATGGGATTTAGATATTATAATCAGCTATAATGATAATGGTATGTCTTACAGGATTAGTTGACTACTATGTCAGAGGATACTAATGCTACGTAAGTGTCACATGTTTAGCCTTTAGGAACATCAAATCATTTTAGTATTAGTTAATTAGTTTAACATTAATCAGCCATCTTTAAGAGGATACATCCGGCAAGTTCGGAGGCCTGTTAAATAACTTTTAAGAGCTACACTTGCCTGAGGAATGCCTTTAAGATCAAAGGAAACACTAAAAGAGACACAAGATCTGAGACAAGACTTTTCCTAGAAAATGATTGCTTCTGCTTATTTGTATTCTTAAGTCTTACACACAGATTCAGAAGTGTTTAGCATACCATGTGCAGAAATATTCTGGGTTAAAGAAGCATCCGGTTTCTGAGAGACAAGTCTAAAATATAGATACTTGATGGGAAGTCATTTCTGCTCTTAGCACCAACATCTTGAATGTATTGTGACAGCGACAACGTAAATGTGACGAGTGTGAGGTGATTATTATTAGCATATTACACCAAGGCGACTTTACCCATTTTTTTCTTTTTGTCACAATGTACTTTCAGCCGTAGTACTTTTTTCCCCCCATGTTGCTATTTTTTTGTTCTCTTTTTTCCTCCACCTCTTTCTTCTTTTCTTCACCCCTTCTGTTTCTTATTCATAATGATGTCATTTTTCACATTAGAATGTCTTTTAAAGGGAACTTGCACTTCTGTGGAGTTCTGATCAAACCTCAGATCAAATCTGCTTACCAGCACAGAGCATCTGGCTTACCTGCTGCCACTCCCGCAGAATCTGTTGCTTTGCTTGGCACCCCAGCAGTTATAAGGTAAGGCTTCTAGGGCCTCTATGGCCTCCGCAGCCTGTTCCCATTCATCACAACTAACAGGGTGCCAAGGCCTAACAGCGATAGAGGGTGCATGAGTAGCATCTAATAAGCCTGGGCACCTGATGCCGGTAGGGGGGCTGGGACGGGGGGGCTGAAAAAAAAGGAAACCTCATGGGTTTAAGCTGAGCACTCAAGTATTTATAAGCTTATGTAATGTTCTTTGAAACATGCAAGATTTCAACTCCCAACCTTATCATAAAAAACAAGGAGGGGCCCTTATTTTGTAAGATATTTTAAGGAAAACTTACAGAATCAGTCTTTTATCTCACCTGTTTATGGCTCTTTATTTCTCTCCCATTATGTGATGTTTCAGTGGTGCTCAAATAGTTTTAGTATCTATTAGTAGTTATGACGTTTCGGTCCAGGTTGTTATGTAGTCTGGCAGTGTCAATGTGTGACAGTTGTGTCAGTACTGTGATGTCATGTTCCTAACATTCACTGTCACAATGTTGATGTGCTGCTGTCTAATTATTATTATTACAATATAATTATGTAATTAGACAGCCACGTTAGTGGCAGCTTAATATTCCTGCATAACTGAGCTAGTGGTTTCCTGCTGCGGGGCATCCCAAATCCATAAACCCCCATAGTGTCTGTACCAAAAGCTTTTTTGTTGGTTTAAGGAGGCACAGTAGAATCTAAGCACTGAGTTGATGAGTTTTTATTGATGCTAAATGTGAAACAATATATAGGAATGTGCCCTCATACCATGGGCAGGGCCAGATTATGAGGGGGGGGGCGCAAGGGGCACAAGCCTGGGGGCCTCCACCACTTGCCCTGCAAAGGGAGCCTCCACCAACCTTTGGGTTATGGTCTGGTCCAGGAGTCTTTGGTCTGATGGGCCACAGGGCTGGTAACTAAGCTATCAGCGATAGTGGGGCCTCCCATGCCTGGGCAAGCCTTTTTTTGTTTTTGCAAACCAGCAGCCAAAGCCACCACAGAGCAGGACAGAGAGTCTAGAGCAGCAAAGCCGCCATCAACGCTACAGTGATGGGTGGGTGCAGAGCTGTCAATCGGCAGCTGCTCATTGCACATAAGCCACCAATCACAGCCACTGGCTGCTCAATGCAGGGAACTGCTTTCTGCTGGACCAGCTGGGCGGCTACATTACCCCCCCCCCCCCGCAGGAGTTCCCTAGCAGCCAGCACCCACACAAGGGTGGCACGAGGGACTCGATCTGACGTTCCAGTAGTGGGTGCCAGACAACCACCAATCAGTTACTCGGCTGGCTTGGCTTAAAGGCCTCCACCAAACAACACTTTGTATGGGTAATATTGCCAACTGCAGCCCATATATTTGTTCAGTCATAACATGTTGTACAGCTCTGCGTCCCAGTTTTTTATGTAGGGAGGTTTTGGTTGCTATTAAGGCTAGTGACAGATGAGCAAATTAAATAAGTTAAACTGGACCAACAACCGTGCAAAGTTAGAAAGCAAACTCCCAAAAAGGACGTGCCCCACTTGACTGCATGATAATGATTAATTGTCAGACTTTGCTCCTGCATTCCCTAAAAGCTTAAACGGATTTTCTCCTGGTCGTGGCCATCTTCTAGTACCTGGGAGGCTTTCTAACCCAGCATTCTAGCTGTGCTGCTGCTTGGATTTAACTGACATGCCCCACAATGCACTGCAGCAACAAAACTCTTTGCAGGCTACCCGCAGCTCCATAGGACACCATAAATGGGGGAAAATCTACCACAGAAGGAGCTACATAAACATAAATGGAATATTATGTGCAGCAAGCTCTGTTTGTTGAAAGGATGTTGGTTTGATTTAAGCCAGGGTGTTATTGGTCTTCACTGTGTTTTTTCTTAAAGGAGCTCTATTAAATATCCATATAAAGATGCCAGACACCATGGGGAGGTTTCACTGATACACCCCAACTGAATAAAACAATCCTGCCAAGCTGCTGGTTTCCCTCCTGGGTGTGACCTGTTTCCATTCTACTGATATTGGGAAGAACTGCTCATATGTAACTGTCTCCCAGCCACTGGGAAACAATAGCATTTACCACTTTAATATCTGCCAAAGGGTAGGCATGATGGGTAAAAGAATCAACACATGCTGATGCAGGATGTATATGTAACCCCTCATTTTGCCATCTAACATATTTGTGTGGCTTTTTTTTTATTTGGGACTAAACATAAACACACATTGCAGACTCCTTCCTTTGTGGGATCCAAACTCTGGACCTCATTGTTGCACAGGAGCTCATTTTATGAAAACCTCTCTGCCTATTTTGCAGACCTAAATAATATCAATACTCAGGGTGTTATGTGTCACAGGTGACAGAGGAGCAGTGCAATAGCAGTGAGGGCGCTGCCCCTGCGAGTTTCACATCCAAGGCCTAAGGGTGGAGACATGTTTGATGTACTAGGCATAGTAGCAAGTGCTCCAAAGACTGTCGAGATTGTAAGGTTGCTTGCTTAAAGGGGACCAAAACCCAGGATTTTCACTGTTCTGGGTTTTGATCTGTCCCCCTGGGGCACCGCGGTTTGGGGTCCTCAGCTGTGTGAAACCTCCCAGGTCGCCAAGTCCACTTACCTCTACTCAGGCCCCGCTCGAGCAGCCAGCTCGAATCCTAGCCGCACTTCTGAGCATTGCCAGCATCACTCAGTTCCCTTCAGCTGTGCGCGGCCCCACAAGCGTGCCATGGGCTCGGGGAAAGCGAGCTTACTGCACGCCCTGGCGGGTTTCACACAGCAGGGCGTCCCAGTTTAGGATGCCCCCAGAGGAGGGAGGGAGCCTGCTCTGGAATCTTATAGCCTCCAGGTTACTTTAAGCCAAATGATAGGCTTGTCTGCAGTGATGTGTGTTAACTGTCTAATCAGAGCCATTTACCTTGCATATGTAATGTTCAGCAAACGGCTCTGTTAAAGCGGACTAAACTCACTGAACTTGTGAATTGCATTTGGCCAAAGCTCCTGCCGATACTTCCTTCTTATGGTGTATTGAAATATTGAGGGGGATTGTGTAACCTCCTTTTTTTTGGACAGTGTCACTGATGGCCTAATGTTACATAGTGGGGGGTGCCCCACTAGCTTTGTAGCCTAGAATCTGCCCTGGGATCCACACATTGAAACCTTTGATATCAGGACCATTTCATTTATCATAAATAATAACCAGCGTGATGAGCAACCCTTGGCTTTCCAGGGTCAATGTCGCAAAATATAAAGTGGATCCGCAGTATGTCCACAATGTTTATAAATGAAGGGCATAAAATCTATGAGGAAAGGAGAGAGTCTGAGCCTAAAACACATTTATTAACACTGTGATATGTATAAAATATTGCTGGCAGTTTTGAATAGCAGTGAAAGCAATTAGATGATGCATGTGATTATACGGGCTATTTAGAAAGTATAATTAGATTCAGTCAGCACCTTCCGGCCATTAATCATCCTTTGAAATTCATACGTGTCAGTAAGGGATGAGTTGGCAGCCCCGCTGCAGACAAGGCCTCGGCTGCCTTTTACAATCATGTTTTATCTTCTTGGCCTCTTTTATTCCATTGCGCCTCCTACTGGCTGACTGGAAATGTTGCATTTGCTGCATTGCAATGGAAGTTCAGTGATTTGCACAGCAGTTACTACATAACCTTGTGAAATATGACCTTTTTCATTAAGGTTTAGTGCGGTTTTATTAACCATATGCTGCTTTCTATTTTACCTGTAACATAATTATCAATAGAATAGACATCATGACTAAGTGTAGCAGTGTAATTGTTCATTTTTTACATAACTTCCATATGGATTCCATAGATGCTCTCCGCAGTTGCTGCAGAAATTACTACATTGAGAGGACCAGTTTAAATCAACTTTAAAGTTACATCACTACTGGTAATCATTACTAGGGTCACTAGTATATCTAGAAATATTTAGGCTAGTCTGAGTCTGAGTCTAAAGGAACTTCCCTGGCTTCATTCTCCAGCTCCTTTAGCAGTAATCGTAATGCCTTAAAGTGGACCAAAACTCAGGATTTTGACCATCGTGAGGTTGGGTCAGGGCCGGCTCCAGGTTTGTGGGGGCCCTTGGGCAAGACAGTCTGAGTGGGCCCCAAAGTAGTGAGTCACATGATGTCACCTTTAAGCTCCGCGGCCACAAATGGGTCATATCCTCCAGTCCTTGTCAGTTGTCACCTGGCAATTGCCCAGGTTTGCCCTGTGCTGGCGTCGGCCATGGGTTGGGTCAATTTCTTTGGGGCACCCCACTGTGTGAAACCCCCAGAATCTGGCTGCAGAAGCCTGTGCTCTCATGCCAGCCTAGCTGAATAGCTGAGTGCCAGGGAGCACATCTGCCGTAAGGTGGCAGGAAATTTCCTGCGCATGCACTGTGGGAAGGATGGTGGTGTGAGTATATAAACGATTACAGGGTGTGCCGCACAGGAGGGTCTGCATTTGCACATTGCATTGGATAGTGAGTGAGAGCTCCCTTGAACATACTTCTGCACTTCCTCACTACTGACCTACTGCCCCACCTGGTTACCGATAGCCACCGGGGTTCCCCCAAAGCTTCTGATACCAGACAGGAGTACACACTCACAGAAGCATTCCCTAGCCATTGGCTTCCAGTTCACTGCCCCATGTGACCACCCATGTGGGGTGGAGAACTGGCAGACAGTTGGGCAATTCAGAAGTTGGAGAGTTCCTCCAGTATCAGCCATAATGCTAGGGGCAAGTGGACCAGTAGTCCTTTTTGTGGACTAAAACCTGTATTTGCTGGCATTGAAGTCTTAAATGCCCTGGAGAAGGCTGAATCCCTATTCCCATTTTGTGAAACCACCCAAGGTATACTTCCCTCACAAGCAATCCCATGGCTCATGAATGGGCCACATCCCTGGCTGATGTGCTGCCGCGCTGGAGGGAAACCGATCCCTGCTCTCTTTGCCTGGCTCTGTAGATAAAAAGAGTTCTATGCCCTAAATAAATATATACAGCATAGAGTGCTGATTGGATGAAAGTATGTGCACGTGTTATGGGATTTCGGCAATCCCAGGGGGTTTCACCCAGCGTAGCATTATCAGAATGCCCCAGAGATAGGGAACAGCAGTGAGCATCGAACCCCTTCCTTCTGACCCAATCAACCATGCAACCACAGAAGCTCCAATTGACCCCCCCCTCCTCCCCCTGTGTTATGGCACACCTTGTACACCCCAAAGGCCGGCCCTGACATAACGCTCAGAGGATCTGTTTGGCATTGCTGCATATCAACCTTCATCTGTCAGTAGATCACATCATCATCATAAAAGGACTGAAGCCTTCCACAGAAACCTGGGAAGGGAAAACCAATCATTTTATCATTACAAAACATAATAAAAAAAAAAAAGATAAGTGTCTCCACCCATGCACTGCTTATATAAATTAGGGTGAGAAGGGCAGATCTGGCTGCACTCCCACTCCTACTACCTGTGGCAACAAGGGATCGTGCGGATGCTAGCTTCATTTCTGTGACAGAGAAACAAGCGCAGTGTCCAGGGGCACAAAATCTACCAATGGAGACTTGCTACCACTATAATGCTCACCATTTGCCTGCTTGAAGGAGAGCTGATGTTACAAAATGATGCTTCTGTGTTACAAAACAGAGATTGCTGCCATCATGCTTCTCATACAGATCAGTGACCTATATTATAAGTCCTCCTTCAGTATGTCCAGCTTAGCCTACAGGTTCCCCTCCACACCCTGCAATTACGCTCTTCCTAATGGCCATGCCGTTTCTCTTACAAGAGTCTCTAGGGAAGCACAGCTTCTCTAAGCCAGAAACCTGCATTGCAAATGTGTCACTGCCATTAGAATGTAAAAAAAGGAATGCTAAAAGCGGAACAAAACATGGGATTTTGACTATCCCAGGTTTTGTGCTGTGCTCCGTGACTATGTCATTCGGCAGGCCGCTCTGATTTGCTTCAATGGGAAGTGCAAGCAGGGCTGCAGCCCCCCCTGACAATAATAAGAGCCGTTTTGGGATGCCCCAGGAGGGGAAAGCTGGCGATGGGCCAGTTTGGTTTTCTTCCACTTTAAAAGCCTAATTCAGTGACTCAGGGATAGAGTAGCACAGCCCAACACTTGTACCAAAGTGTACCAAAACCCAGGATTTTGACTGTGGGAACCCCCGGGTCACACAATCTCACTTACCCTTCTCCGGTCTATTCACAAATGCCTGATGTGGGGGATAGCGGGGATGCGGCCGCTGCTCGAGCATGCGCCTTTGGATTGGGGAAGAAGGTGAGTTTCCAGGTGACCTGGGGGTTTCACACAGCGGGGCATACAGATTTGGTCCACTTTAAGGTATCCAAGAGCTCCCTACCTACTGACCACCACTGATCAGTCTCTGATCTGTTTCTTGGGCTGGGCCTTTTTCATGGAGTGTGCTGAAACCATTATGGCAGACATCTTTCTTATTGGCATCAGTGTTGTTGCAGGCATGCTTCTGTGCCTGCATTAGCTCCTATGGGAATCCATGAAAATCGGAATTAGATGAAGGTCTGGGGGGTTGTCTGACTTTGAAACTGTATGGGGTCCAAAAATGTTTAATGGCGACCCTGCCTGTTTAAAATAAGAAGGGGGACATGGTTCTCTTGTATACGTAGCATGATGGACAGGTTCTCCTAAGCCCAGCTATTCATCAAAACTTGTAAGTGTCCTCACACCTGCCACGTTCTTAAGATAACAAGCCTAATACTCATGTATAGACTTTAGGGTCCTTTTCTTTATCACTTGCATGTACATCTTGCAATTATTCTTCATTTGGTTTAAAAATGAACCCATTAGATAGAAAAAGTAGAGACACATTTAATGCTCTTGGCAACCCTCGGGCAGAGACAGATGATGTGACCCCAGCCACTGTATTAATATTCTGGTCCCACTAGCTCAGGGCTGGTCAGGGTGTCATCACTTACCAGTAACCGGCTTAATTGGTTTTATCATGTGAACGGCTGTGTTGCCTATGGGCCTGTGAAGCTCAGAATGGCAGCTCCCTCAGGGTTCTCATCTGGGCTCCTGCTCAAGCCTGAAATGACAGAATTATATTTCACTAAAAGGCTGTCGCCCAGGAGGTTCAATTAAGATATCGGGCTGTTACTTGTCAAGAAAAACATTGCGGCAACCATGATAAACTTCTCTGCTAAAGACAAACACCATTGGGCAATTCTTGACAACATAGGCATGTGCTCTGCACTATTGTATAAGGCAGTGCTTTAGTTATTGCCGTAGACCTCCATTCAAAAATACCTATATATCCCTTTAAACAATAACAATTTGGGATGCCTCTGCAGTTAAGGATCCTTAGGAAGCCTAAAATCAAGCATGGAGCTCTGTAGGATGAGGCATAACAGCACACTGCAATAAAGCATGTCTCCTACTGCCTAAGATTCAGCTACCCCATGTGTTTGTCTCTTTATTCTTTTGCTTTATCTTTCTAATATAGGGTTCACAGATTGTGTGTGTGTGTGGGGGGGGGGTAGTTTAGGTTAGTTTAGTGCACCATGGAAAACAATCTTCCCTGGCATAAAGTTCCCGAACAGGTGTAGGTCCAAAATGACCTTCAGTTAAAGAAAAATGGCCTATGGGATTTGTTGCTGCGTGCATGCCTACCTTGCAATCTCTACTGAAGGATCTTGGCTGACTTTGGATCTATCCAAAGTGGACAGGCATCCCAATTTGGGGTTTGGGGCATAAGCCTACCACTAATAAAAGGAAATATTAACATGGACCTATACCCTTTCAGGGGCATTTAACTAACCAAAAGCACCCCCACCACACCATCAGTGAGCTGGCAATTTTGAGATGATCACCTTTCCCTAAAGGAGTGCCATCTGATGTGGGACAGAAAATGGCTAATCTCATGTCAACCTGGGATGCCCCAGAGGCATTTGGTAAACAGGACCTATAGCCAATTTTGACCTTAGGTCTGCTGTAAGGGAAATGTGTCACTAATTCTGTGTCACTTACTTCAAGCTTCTTTCCCAAAACAATATTAAACTGGCTTGTAACCTGGTTTACAGGGGACCTCTTGTCTACCATTACACTCACAATAAAGGCTGGTTTTGTTTTATAAAGCAATAATCCAGCCAGGACACACACCATTCCTCTCCTGGATGATCATTCCCTCAAAGAGGAGCAACCACCAGCCTAAAGTCTGTAAGTCTACAGGGGGGCGGTGGTCTCCCTCTCTGCATGGAATCAACCATACTTGATATGATATTGTGCTAACAGCCTTTAAAGGAGAATTATCATTCCCTCAAAGCGGCACAACCACCAGCCTAGGGTTTAAAGGACTGTAGGGCCAGTGGACTCTCTCTTTGTGGGGAATCACGATTTGGAATGCCTCAATGTGTGAAGCCCTCTGTGATCATGGCAAAACATGGCTGTGATCATGGCAAAACTCACCTTTCCTACAAAATCCTTCTTTGCATGCACATCAGCGGGTGGAATGCTTTTACACCCT
The DNA here is from genome assembly GCA_027917425.1 of Gastrophryne carolinensis. Taxonomy (NCBI): domain Eukaryota; kingdom Metazoa; phylum Chordata; class Amphibia; order Anura; family Microhylidae; genus Gastrophryne; species Gastrophryne carolinensis. The sequence continues at coordinate 281,114,962 of CM051235.1, forward strand.
GCACATGTGCCATGGGATTGCTGGAATGGTGAGTAGACAGGCAATCCTGGGGATTTCACACATCAAGCCATTCCAAATCAGGATGCCCCAAAAAGAGAAAGTGCACCGGCCCTAGACCTTTATAGACCCCAGGGGCAGTTTTGATCCCTCTTAAAGGACTTTTTAGGTATAAAGCCTATTAGAAAAGCCACAGATCTGTACTACCCCTACACTTCTTCAGCCACATAGCTCTGTAATCCTTTTGCCTATTGGGCCCAATGTATATCACCTAGCTATTAATGTATGCAAAAATCTGAATAAATAACATTGTGTGATTGGCACATTTCATTTCTGAAACACTATTAATAGGCTGTCATCTGACCATATGAAAACCTAATGAATCTAGCGGTGATATTGTAGTATTTGTGACACTTATTGAGAATTCCAATCACCCCGCTGCGTAATGAAAGGCCTGTGGCTTAACAGCAAGATGCATTTCTGGTGCATTAAGATACAATGAAACATTTAAACATATTTAATTACACGCTAATACAAATTCACATGGGGCCAGATTGGCTTTATTTAAATGGCATTTTAGCCGCTGTTAGTCTTGGAAAATAAAATTGCATGTTTCCATGGCTGTGTGTATTTGAATGAGTCATGAGATGACTGTGACTGCTGATCTCACTCACATAATCCATACGCAGGGCCAGAGATTAGCAGACTGCAGCCTGGGGCTCAGCATCAAAGCGTCCTCCATGTCAAGCGCAAGCTCCCTGCTTCCATATCTGCAGAAGAAATATGATGCAGCAATGTTTATGAAGCTGCTACAGCATTCATACGAACCAATACAACACCTCCAATAAAGCTAGGGGCAACAACTGCGGCTGGCTAGATATGGTAAAGTAAGCACACGTGTGTGGTAGGGGCTTTATTTGGGAAGGTACAGGGGGTATAGGATGGGTAGGACACAGGAAGGATAGGAAGGACAGGTAAGACGCAGGTAGGATGGGGTGTACAGGGTCTTCTCTTCTGGGTCTGGGAAGGGATGAGGGATGCAGGTGCCTGTTATGGGAAAGAAAGGGGAGTCAGTATCTGAGAAACTGGATCTAAGCCCCCCAAGTACATCCCCTAAATTCTATACATTTACATGTCCACTTACCAGGAGGGTGCGGAAAGGTTCACATGGGCCCACACGGTAAAGCTGTAAGCCCCAAACACAGGTGGTCCTGGCAGGAACATTGATCTGGGTCTTCCAAGGGTGCCGCACATTTCCCCGGCATCCGTCGGATGTGTCTGGTTCCACTGCTGTGAATGGAATGGGTAAAGTTAGTAAAAGGGGCGTCGTGGGTTCCCTAGGCCTAGAAAAGGGGTAGCGATAGAAACAGAGGTCTTGGTCAGCACACATCAACACCATGGTGCTTCTGTGTAGGTGCAGTCCTATATCTATGAGAGCCCCCATTGAGACATACATAGCAATGGATTCATTGGGAACAGCTGAGGTTGCCCTGTACCTCAGACCAATAAGTAACCTATGAGTCTTAATATTAAGACTGTACACTGATAAATTATTACAGCGGTGCCAAAAGGTACTATTAGCTTTGGAGTGCTGATGAGAACGTACTGTACTTTGAACCCTTGGTGTAGCCATGGTGACCTACCTATACCTTGTAAAATGCATGCTAAATTACTGTATAGCAATTGTAAATGTATACAAAACATCTAGAATAACAGATTTATAGAGTGCTCCTCTAACGCAACCTGTATATCATTTCTGTACTCCTCAAGTTAAGCTATTTTAGTAAAGAACAATGAGAATGTAATGCAAGTATTGGTCTGCTACAGTGTTCTCTTTAATATAAACAGCAGGAAGGGTTACAGTTACCATTTATCTTGCTGACCGGTGAAGGTCCCTATCGGGTAACATTAGAGCTGGGATACCGACCTTACCACTACAATATAATAGTGTCACTATGTCCCAGTAAAATACGGGGAGGCCGATTCATTAATAGCGCCAGGTAGCGACAGATGAGCGCCAGTAGCGTGATTTTCACAGCGCAAGCTAGTATTCGCTGTGCTTGGCCGGGGTTTGCTTGTTGACAGCGACTCAGTCGGTGTGCGGTAATGTTGAATACGGGGTTAGGAGTCGCTGTTTCACAGGTTCCGCGTTGTATGGGTGCGCCTGACAACGAATGGCCAGAACGAACGGCTTGCTGCAGATTCATTAACAAATCACGCTCAAAAATTTCTCGCGCTGTGAATTCCTTGTTTAAACCCCAGAGCGCTGGCGGCGATGTGTGTAAAGTAGTTTTTAACCCCCAAACAACCTTTTTTTTTATATGTAAAAATTATACAAGTTTTTCTAAACATTTTGTAATATGAATACATTAATATCAGACCTGTAATATCAATTCTGCACAATTTTTACTTAAAAAAAAAACCTAACATTGCAGAAGTGGTCACAGAATTTTTGACATTAAAAAAAACAAAAAAAAAAATTAATAGCAATTAATTATGATTATTTAAAGATTGCTCCATTGAAATGCATTGGACAACGCCAGGGAGCGCCAGGTCATACCTGTCGCTGTGATGGGATTAGTAGCGGTGCAGTTCGTTGCAGTCAGCTACATGATGAATCCCGCGCTAGCTGACGCTCTCACCGGCGCTAGCCTCATTTAGCGTGATAAATGCGTCATTGTGACCGCCGCCGGGCGTACTTGAGTCGGTAGCCGCCGTTAGCTGGCGGTACCTGGCGCTTGTCAGACACTACCTGGCGCTAGCCCTTGATAAATAAACCCCTAGGTCAGGTACAACATAATCTACAAGAGATAGTGCACCTCTCTTGTAAATTAGTAGGCTATTAGAAGACATGATGAAGTATAAAGGACCTCCTAATATCCTTGCTGTTTACAGGAGTGGATGCGTGATTTCTTTTAAAACACTATTTTGATGCCACACACTGGTGGGTTGTCAGATGAAAGCCACCCCCCTTGCCCTAATTCTAGCATCAAAGCCTTTCCTTCCTCCTGTGTGGATTGCAGTCAAAGAGGCTGATTCACTACTAGCACCAGGTATTGGCAGATGCGCGTCTGTATAGCGGCGCTTACCACGACCGCTAGTAGACACTGTAAGCGGGTATCGGGCGCTGTAACAGAGCATCTCGGTCGCTCTAGTAACCTGGCCGGCATTGATGAATGTGATGTGTGTTGGCCGCTGTAACAACAGTATAGTGCTGCAGCGAGCGAGAGGTAGCGCCAGCTCAGTGTGTCCGGCACTTGGCGCTCAACACCATATTTAACAAAAAACTACACGGCTGTGTGATCAAAGTCTGTTTTTGAACACATATCCACCAGTAACAAAGCGAAAACACATGGCATTGTTTTAACACTGGGACAATAACACTTCAGTGCCAGACCTGTAAATACAATTCTATATAAAAAATATAAAAAGTTCAAAAAATGTATAAAAGTGTTTGCAGCCAGGAGAGGTGACACAATGATTTGAGCAAAAAAAAAAAAATTGCCAAACACGCTATTTATACACAACTAATAAAACCCCATTGAAATGTATGGGAGAGCGACACTGAGCTACAGGTACTACAGGGCGCTCCTGAGCCTAGAGTGCTGGCGCTATACGCTGAGCTGCATGCATTAATACATGTGACGCTACATGGCGCTGTTAGAGTCGCTCACCAGATTCACTTTCTTAAATGTGGTTTTGCGTACAGCGCCCAACGTTCACTAGACACTGCCTGCCGCTACGAGGCATTACCTGGCGCTATCCGTTCATAAATTGCTTTGTTTCCTCCCTTCTGTCACACTGCTGTCTCAATGACTTTACTTGCCTTTTTTCTATGCAGGGAGTCAAATCAACATTGGCCACTAGGGGGCGGTCATATATATTCTGCTCTAATACCATGCCTAATATTTACTAATGAAGTGTAGGAATGTGGACTATGTTGATATTTAACCTGTGATCGGCATAGGGTGTGGTCGCCGGTGGGTGAACTAATAACCGCCCGCATATGCCCATATTTTGCAATAATCTCCATTGTTTAGGAGTCCTACATTCGGAAATGGATGACAGTAGCAGGGTGACCTTAAGTTTGTAAGTGGTTGTGAAGGTGCCTCTAATCTTAACAACATTGTCAATGGGTTTTCAATAGTGTATGTGTATGGGTGTTTAACAGGGGACATGTTTTTATACATATTTGAAACAATAACGTTTTTTGCTTAATACTTTTCAGGTATGAGCCTAGTTTACCTGTTTATTTTTTTTTGGGGGGGGTGTTAAAGTAGTTGATGAACATTTGGGCCCTTATTTATGAAGGAATAGTGACAGGTAGCGACTGGTGAGCGGCCGGTAATGACGGCCCCGCCACGAGAACGCCGGCTCCCCACCACAATCACACATTTATCAAGCCAATCCTGCTTAGCGACTGAGATAGCGCCATATAGCGACTCATTCATCATTATTCCAGCCTCAGCCCACAGCGCCAGCGTCAGCGTTCAATGGAACACTCTTTAAATATTCATAATTAATTGTTTTTAATTTTTTTTTTTTTTTTAAATGTGAAAAATTCTGTGACCACTTCTGCCATGTTAGATAATTTTTTTAAGGTAAAAAAAAGAAAAAAATTTGTGCAGAATTGATATTACTGGTTTGATATTATTGTATTCATATTACTAAATTCTTAAAAATTTTTTTTTTTTTGGTTTCCAAAAATATGGTGGTTTGGGGGTTAAAAAACTACTTTTAACATATCGCCGCCAGCGCTCTGGGGTTTAAACATGCATTTCACAGCGCTGGAATTTTTGGAGCGTGATTTTTTGATGAATATGGTGGGAGCCGGTCGCTCTGACCAGTCGCTATCATGCGCACCCATACATCGCGGAACCTGTCAAATAGCGACTCGTCACCCCGTGTTCAACATTACTGCACACCGACTCAGTCGCTATCAACAACCGAACAATGGCCAAGCACAGCGACTACTAGCGGGCGCTGTGAAAATACTGCTACAGTCGCTCAACTGTCGCTACCTGGCGCTATTAATGAATCGGTCTCCCCGTTTAATTACTATGACTAGAACATACTTCTTAAAGTGGACTAAAACACAAGTCTTTCGCCCACCTGGGTTTGGGTCCTCTTGACAGGGGCATCCCGCTGTGTGTTCAGCCCATAGATCGCTGGTAAAACTCACACTTGCTGGGTCCCCACGGTGCAGGTGCAGTCAGCCTCCATTCAGCTTACTTATTGGATCCCTGCTCACTTCTAGCTCAGGGGAATGCCCGCACCAGCCATTCACAAATACCTGGCGAAGGTATGCCCCTTGCTAAAGGTATAGCCGAATCGCAGCATGTCTTGATCACCAGGGTTTCACACAAGGGGAGGTTTTTAAAAGTAACATCTGAACATAGCAAAGGTTATTACAAAGATCTTGGATGGAAGGTGGAGGCCCAGTTATTTAAACTCTCTTGAAACAAAAACAAAATGAAAAATTGTGCTAAAAACCAATCTGGGCCCTTGTCTGAATATGACCTTCTACACACTGGCAGCACGCTGTGTAGTGTGGCATTGGTGAGAGGTTTCTATTGCTGTGTAATGTTTATTTATTAGCTGGAGATAACCATATGAATGTGGTTTTACTATTTGTTCCCCATCTAACGGGAATGTGCTAACAAAATGATGGTATATTATTTAAGACATAATAGAAGTGTAGTAGGGTAGGGATCTTGTTAGTGCTCACTGAGTTTAAGTAAAGAAGTTGTATGAACTAGGTTCTAGATTATTAAAAAGTCAGCAAGATGAACCTGTCTCCAGCCAATGCAGCAAAAAAGGTGGGACAGCTTTCCCTCAATGTATAATGCATAGGAAACCCATAGACTTGAGTCTGCAGCTCCAATACTAGCAAGTCCTTTATTTGTACTCACAATAAAAGCATCATAGTAATGAATAGTCCAAATCCCTCAGAAATAAAAGCATCAGAACGCGTTTTTCAGACTCGTCCTCATCCTTTTTCATATGTCATAAGATTATATGAAATGGTGCCTCCTTCATGACTCATACAGTAACCTTTATCACATCATATTACCCGAATTGGATGCAATTAGACTATTAAAGATTGAATCCACAACAAAAATGGTGCTTCCTGTCTGTATTTAATACCATGCAAGCATGAATCTGATAAATAAGGTGGAAAAACAGCAGGACCAGATTATGTGTGTGCAGGCCCTTGAAGTAAAAGTAGATAATATACTGCCCCAACCAAGATAACAGGGTCAATTCAACATCAGATGATAAAACTCTACTACTTTTTTTTTTAACAGTCTTTATTTAAAGGTTTTGTAATATTAAACAAACAGACAATGGGTACATTGGGTACGATACACAAGAGGTGGGGAGGAACATATGAGGGTCCATGTCAAAGCACAAGTATTATCTTACATCCGAACAACCACATTACATGATATTTAACGGAGGGTTCGATAGAGACCGCGTGGCACCTGTCCTCCTGCCAGACGAAAATGCTTTACTATGAAGTCCTCAAACGGGAATTGGCGCTTCCTCCATATCGGACAGGACCCCCAGGGTAGATGGAGAAATGCAAGAGGGGGGGGGGGGAAGGGGAAAGTACAAGGTATAGCGTGCGGGACACAGCTCCAAGCCGGGCACCTATCATCTCCCGAACAAGTCTTAATATTCCTCAAGATGGGGCGAGACAAACCCCGTCAAGACAGATCAATGTAAGGCGAGGCAGCACCGTGAACACAACCCCAGACCCGTTATTCAAACAGGTTCCTGAATTCCTCTGATTCCTTGTAGATCAGCCAGGGAAGCCAAGTGTTTCTATGCTCGTCTCTGTCATATAGGGCCAGTGTTAGGTCTTCCATTTCCCTGACCTGCATAACCTCCTTCACCCAATCCCTAACGGAGGGGGCTTTCTTCTGTTTCCAGAGTCTAGGGATTGTCTGCTTGGCGGCGTTCAACAGATGCACCAGCAGAGTTTTTTAAACTCTACTACTTTTTAGGAGAGAAAGATGCCATTCACTTTTATAGTCTACCTTGAGGTTGATTCAGCACCAGGTGAAAATTTACATCCGGTTGCTGAATCACTCCCAAGGTAGACGATGAAAGTGAACGGCAGTTTACTCACCTGGTGCTAATTCAAACCTAAATCTCACTATAGATTTCTAACTTCCGCTATTCTATTTTCATTATTAGACACCAGTGGGCAATGTCTAACATGGAGTCATTTCCAAATCCAAAGGAGAACAGCTGGATCCAATGTCAATCTGCAGCGTGTCATTTATCCTGGCTGAATTGTTTTTCTGATATGCTGAGTAGGCTCGAACTGGTGCAATTAAATCCTGCATTTAATATTTTCATTTAAGTTAACTTGCTGAGTAAACACTTCATTTTGGCGCTGTCAGAGATTTTTTATCATTTAGCTGCTTAGACTCAAATAAGTGGGTTTTATAGAAGCACAGTGACATTAATTTTAAACAATGTTATTCACCCTTCATATCCTTGTTTTATGCTTCTAGAGTAAGTAAAAACTTGTGATAGGTCTTCCCCAGGATTTTTTTTCTAGTCGTACCTTTCTTTCATAGCAGGTCGTCATAGGAAGGCCTAGTTTGACAGGCCTAGATTGAGCTAGCTGCTTAAATCAGCACAGGAAAGCCTCACAATGCACCCTCCTGCTGCCAATCAACAAGGGAGCCTGCTCCCATGTGACTAGACAGCAGTGAACTGGAAGAGGAGCTGGTATCACTGAAGCCAGAGAACAAAAGCGTGTAGGACTTTGTGGGATTGAGCCTTGGGGATGGCAGGTGGCATTTATTTTGGCAGGTATGAACATGACCTTTATATTTAGCGTAGGACTAAGTCAGGGGGGGGGGTGTCCTGCCAGCACTGAAGCCAGAGAATAGGAGCCTGCAGGAATGTGTGGTATCAGGCTGGCAGGTAAGTGCCTTTTTTTCTGCCTGGACCGTCCTTTAATATGTGATCAAATTCTCTACCCTGCTAGCCTGACAGTTATGTTGCTGAACTGATCTGAATAAGATATCAACAACTACCACTATAAATAGAAATACGGTATATAGTTTTATTTAATGCTCATAAAAATAATCAATTAAGCCACTACTTACTGTACATAATATACTGTACATATATACATGTGACAGTGTCACCGAAAGTTTAAAATGAGAAACACCCTTCCTCAATCCTTGGGAAATAAACCCTCGGGGTCAGATACTTGATACTTCACTGATGTTGTTCACTAGTGTGGTTACTTTGTGTGTTGCACATTTGCACGGATGGGTTAAAGCAGAGAACACATTCCTCTATATGCATAAGCATACATTGGTCCTATCAGCCCTTTATTATTCACTTTACCACTTATATATCTGTTACTATTCAACATGTGGCTTTCCAGGAAGAATGCAGACCTTTGCCTCAGAGATGAAGTACAACCCCTCTTTTATGCACCCAAGTGAAGGTACAAAAATCAATTGCCAATATTGCCAATGTCTGGCAAACTAGAACAAAATAATTAATTAGAATGATATTAAGAGAAAACAAGTTTAGAGTTATAGAAATCTTAGGCAACAACATAAGCATGATTCAACCTAAAGTGACTGGCATGCAAAATGGCATCACAATAATGATCCAACTCCAATACACCAGCATCTAATTTGGATGGATTAGCACTGGAACCAGGGCCAGTTTTCCTACTAATGAGACCGAGGCACTAATCCCAAGAGAGATGGCTTCTTCTGCCTGATTCAAACTCACCCCCAACTCATCACCTTTTGACTTTAAAGTGGTTTAGTCGTGCCACTCTGCGCACAGCCACAGCTCCATATCTCAAAACATTTACAATTGTGTTGTGCTTTTAACACATTAAGACTTAGGCCCTTATTTAACAAGGGATAGCGCCAGGTAGCGAATGGTGAGCGGACGGTAATGACGGTCACCGCCACGAGAACGCCGGCTCCCCTCCACAATCACACATTTATCAAGCTGATCCTGCTTAGCGACTGACAGAGCGCCAGATAGCGAATCATTCATCATTATTCCAGCCTCAGCCCACAGCGCCAGCGAGCGACCTTGAACAGCGACAGGTATGACCTCTCGCTACCTGGCGCTCTCCAATGCATTTCAATGGAGCAATCTTTAAATATTCTTAATTAATTGCTATTAATGTTTTTTTTTTTTTAAATGGCAAAAATTCTGTGACCACTTCTGCAATGTTAGATATTTTTTTTAAGGTAAAAAAAAAAAAAATTGTGCAGAATTAATATTACAGGTCTGATATTAATGTATTCATATTACAAAATGTTTTTAAAAACTTGTTTTTTTTGTTTTTCAAAAATATGGTTGTTTGGGGGTTAAAAAACTACTTTTAACCCATCGCCGCCAGCGCTCTGGGGTTTAAACAAGCATTAAACAGCGCGAGAATTTTTGGAGCGTGATTTGTTAATGAATATGCTGGGAGCCGTTCGCTATGGCCATTCGCTGTCATGCGCTCCCATACAGCGCGGAACCTGTCAAACAGCGACTCCTAACCCCGTATTCAACATTACCGCACACCGACTGAGTCGCTGTCAACAACCGAACAACCGCCAAGCACAGCGAATACTAGCGGGCGCTGTGAAAATACCGCTACTGGCGCTCATCTGTCGCTACCTGGCGCTATTAATGAATCGGCCTCTAAGTAATTCAGGGTGACATTTTTAACATATTTACAGTAACTTACGACATCAACTTATACTACTACTTATATTCTTTTAAAACAGGGGTGTGTGGAACCTTTTGAAGAGTGCAGCCACTTTAGCTAGTTCTAAACTGGCTGCGGGTCACAATGAATAGGTTCAGAATTTCCATTGTATCATTTTGATCATTTGACGAATATTTTCTATAACAATCAGGATAGCCAATGACTCCATTAGAGTGATTTTTTACACTTGTATGTCCTTCCACCACACCACCCTATTGCCACATTACTTTTATTAATATTATGTTTGTTGTTCAATTATATAGCGCCATCTTCTTCCACAGTGCTGTATAAGGTATAATAACAGACAAGGTAAATATATGGGTCCCATATTTATAGCTTATATTTCTAATAATCAACCCTTCTAAACTCCTCCGATACATACAATTAAATATAGAAAAACTGTTATCTTGTTATAGTGCCAGAGATTCCATCCTGGGGTTTTGTTACATTATCAATGTCACTACGTTCCTCCAAGCCTCAATTGCCACCTCTATTTGGCCATGTCCCCCTCCTACATCACATTTCTTGCAACCTCCCATCCTTACTGAGCCCCTGTTAAACTACCTTTACAGACCAGTTTTTTTATCCCTCCCACTTTCCCCACAGAAAGTCAGGGGCCACAGCAAATGGCTCTGAGGAGCACAGGTTGAGCATGTGTGTTTTAATGCATTATTAGAGAAAATCTTAACCGTGGCATGGACAGAAATTGTAAGTGGTCCTTTTGGGGAAGTCTGTGCCCTTATATACACATTGTTCTATTGAGGACATGGTAGAATGTATGATACACTAGATTAAAACTAGATATGTACGCTTTGCTTTAAACAGACTGTAAAGGAAGTGGATATTATATTATAGTAGATATGTTGAAACATGTTGTAGGGGTGATAGGTATTGTGGATCCAGACCCTTACAATGTAGGTACATTGCATGCAGGTGCATTAGAATAGGTCTAGCCCTGACCTGACTCCAAATCTGCCTATAGAGAATTTTGAACTTATTTTTTTATATGTCACTGGTTAAAGTCATACTTTAGGCAAGGCAAACGACAAAGCTGAGCATAGTAAACCAATTAATGAAGTCTGTTGGGTTTCACTTTTCTCTTGTGCTCCAAGTGTCCTTTCTGACAGCTTCTTCCCCTGCATTTCCGGTGTCACTTTTTGCTCGTCGTCCCTCAGCGCAGGTCCCTTGTCTCAAACAATGTCCCTTTCCCTCAGTCTGGGTCTGGCCAGCTCTGCTCCTACTATGTTCAGCTTGGTCTTTTGCCTTGCCTAAAGTATGACTTAAATTTTTCAGTATTTACAGCCTTTTAGCGGGTAGGAAAGTTACAGAGGTTGAAAAAGGAAGCTACATTACTGTTAATGAAATAAATGTAATGCTATATTTAGGAAATACACCTTTAGTTTTATTGGGAAGTTTTATTAGGCTTTTATCAGAGAAATACATTCCTATAAACTTTACACACAGGGCGGTGAAAAGTAGCATTGAGCAATAAACCTCAAGGCCCTGTCAGAAGCACTTCACTAAGAATGTAGAGCAAATTCATACAGCAAAAACTATTCAAATGGAAAAAAAACACCCGAAACCACTTCTAGCTAAGCAAATATGCAAATGATAGTATATAGTACATCGGTATACTAAAACATGCTAACTAGTAATAGGCTCAACTGCCTATTGACAGACCCAGATGAATACTCATATATGTGTGTAATAGGAAGATGACTGGGCAAAATACCCCCAAAAGTAAATAAATCAAATGTGTAAATTAAGTGTGTTGAATATAGGTTTAGCATGAAAGCTCTCTTAGACAGAATAGCAACTCGCAGGGTTATAAGGTGTGTGGTATAAAGTATTCCAGGGCCACCAGCTCCCGACACGTGTTGCACAAGGCTACAGCACTGCGATTTGTCAGCATGATGGCATCACCCCATTCACTTTTGCACCCTGTTTTTTATTTGTTGTTGATAGGGTAGGAAAGGATTGGATACCATGTTAAAATGGGATCAAAGATAGATACATAGGTGATTTCACACTGTGGGGCATGCCCTTAGGACAGGAAATGGACTATGGTACTCTTGATTGTTGTGTCTGTGACCCAAAGCATTGCTCAGGTTCTGTCTTTTTCCATGAAATGTTATATCCAATTTCACCTGTGAGATCAATTATATCTCTGTAGCTATATGTATCATTAGAGCAGGAATTAGGTAGAGGAATTGTGCACAAATAGCCAATAGTTATACAGAAGGGTCTAATTCTCAGCTATGACCACTGTGATAAATCTGATGGTCCCCAGTGATATTTGACTACTTGTTTCCCCAAGTACTGGCAGCCCACCCCAGATCACTAATCTTGCATTCCAAGCAACAACACAAGGCTGAATATCCTAACTGGCAAAGTAAAGTATCCACCTACTAGTTCAGTTGAAAGATAGTGACATGACCAGGCCATTATAGCATCTTCACCTTAGGACCCAGGGGTTTTCACTATGACATATGCAGCATAGACAAGAAAATTATCATAGATTATAGTGCAAAATGCAAAGTAGAATCTGTTGGTGCTCCTGGTCTCATCATCCCTCATCCATTTCAGTTCATAAAAAAATATAATACTGTAGGGCCTTATTGACTTAAAACGGATCAACACCTGTGCGGGTATAGGTCTTGGTAGCACTGCTATAACACAGTATGGGGGGCGTCCAGAATACTGGAGCCCCCCTGCACATAACCCTCCAGAATGCCAATAATCCTTACCTTCACCTCGATCCTCAACACGAATCGAGCACAGCGATTGGCCGACCGGCACTCACTTGGGTAGTGACTGTCGCCATTGTTCCGACTGGCAGAATGTCCAGTGTTGGATTCCCAGCAAGGATCCAGGCTAAAGGTAAGGGGCTCCAGCATTCTTGAAACCCTCCATTCTGTCTTATAGCACCACTTTAAAGACCCTTAAAGAGAAACTATGGTCAGAAAGACAATAGGAGCAGGGCATCCCAGTTCAGGATGCCCCGCTGGGAGGGAGTAAGCCTGCTCTGGAGTCTCATAAAGATTCCAGGGCGACTTGATTCCCTTCCCCAGGGAATCCAGATTTGGGATCCCCTCTGTGTGACACCCCCCAGGTTGCCTGGCAAACTCACTGTCTCCCCTGATCCAATGGCGCAAGCGCGAGCAATGGCTGCTCCCTGCTATACCCTTAGCAGGGTGGACACCTAGTCATTTGTGATTGGCCAGCCTGGGCACGCTCCCTATTAGAGAGCAGCAGAGATGCGACCGCCAGCACGCTCAGCTGTACTCGGCTAAACTCGGCTGGACCCAGCTGGAGCTGAGTACTTAGATGAGCCTAGACATGTGCCGTAGGACTGGGGAAAGGTGAGTTTGAGTGGACGATCTGGGGAGTTTCACACAGCGGGGCAATGACCAAAACCAGAGATAGTCAAAATCCTGGGTTTTGGTCCACTTTAAGGAAATACTTGATAATTCACAGTAAAAACAGCAACAGGTATGAGAACGGAGCACCCAACAGAATCAGGTCCTGATTTTTAAAACCGTGCATGCACAAGAATATTAAGAGCTGATTAGTCAAAAGTTAGTGAACTCTTCACACAAATGCAAACATGAAACAAAACCACAAACCCGAACCATTTGTTATTTGTATGCTGTATGCTTTTTTACTGTGTAACCCACCCCAAAAATCCACATCACATGCGTTGCCGCTCTCATTAACCTGAATGAATGAAGGTCAGCAGAAAATGCATCAGCAAAATCAGCGAAACCCAACCCAATTAGTTACTACCACACCTAATTTTGTCAAAAGCTCATATCAAGTTTTATTTTTACAGGCATATACACATAATATATATATATATATATATATATATTATTGAAACTACTCCATTGATTTTAGCCAGCCAATATCCATCATAAATAATTCTCCAAAAATATGGAGAGTGTGAACATGTTTCGCTTACAGAGTTGCTTTTTCAACACACTGTATTGGCCTGCGAAACAAAGAATAAATGTGCATATTCATAATCGTATTCATATCCATGCCAACAGTTGCCATTTAGTTTGCTGATATATAAAGGGCACTTTGCCCTAATAGTAATTTGGCACTCACTAGAATAAAGTTTTCTATATATGGCGACACTGAGGTCAGCGGCGGTCTGTCCCTATGCTAGATCCTACAGATGGCACCTCTGTGAACATAACTGGAAAAACATTACTGCCCAAGGATCTTATTCTATAGATCATATGGTATATCTCGCGGCAGAACTGTACTCACCATTATGCATATATGGGTTTGCCTAATGTTTCTTAGAGGCCGATTCATTAATAGCGGCAGATAGCGACAGTTGAGCGACTGTAGCAGTATTTTCACAGCGCCCGCTAGTAGTCGCTGTGCTTGGCCATTGTTCGGTAGTTGATAGCGACTGAGTCGGTTTGCAGTAATGTTGAATACGGGGTTAGGAGTCACTATTTGACAGGTTCCGCGATGTATGGGTGCGCATGATAGCGACTGGTCAGAGCGACCGGCTCCCACCATATTCATCAAAAAATCCCGCTCAAAAAATTCTTGCGCTGTGAAATGCATGTTTAAACCCCAGAGCGCTGGCGGCGATGTGTTAAAAGTAATTTTTTAACCCCCAAACCACCATATTTTTGAAAACCAAAAAAAAAAAAACTTTGAAAGAATTTAGTAATATGAATACAATAATATCAGACCTGTAATATCAATTCTGCACAAATTTTTTTTTTTTACCTTATTAATTTATAAAAATTAACATGGCAGAAGTGGTCACAGAATTTTTCACATTTAAAAAAAAAAACCAAACAATTAATAACAATTAATTATGAATATTTAAAGATTGTTCCATTGAAATGCATTGGAGAGCGCCAGGTAGCGAGAGGTCATACCTGTCGCTGTTCAAGGTCGGACGCTGGCGCTGTGGGCTGAGGCTGGAATAATGATGAATGAGTGGCTATCTGGCGCTATCTCAGTCGCTAAGCAGGATCGGCTTGATAAATGTGTGATTGTGGTGGGGAGCCGGCGTTCTCGTGGCGGGGCCCGTCATTACCGGTCGCTCACCAGTCGCTACCTGTCGCTATTCCTTCATAAATAAGGGCCTTAGTCTTAGAACTCAACTGGCTTTTAGCTGCTAGTAGGTTTATAAATAAGACCCCAGTCTGTAACAGACATACTAAACATGCCTGAGTCATACAGTATACAATACTAAAGGTAGAGGAAAAATGAAGGTGCCCCTTCTGGCCTTCTCTCTTACCTAATCTGGTGGGTATTGTCAGGCATGGCTCCTCTGCGGTGGATAATCCCAGTGTGGGGGCACCGGTCAGGATACTTCCACCAGGGTGATCTTGTAGTATGGAATCACAGGCCTTGCGTGTCCAATTCCCACCCACCCGCCCCTCACTTAGAAGATGGGAAAAGCAGTAGCAGTAGGAGATAATACTTGCCCTCTCTAGTGGAAATTGCACTGATTGGGTTTTCCCTTTCATTTATTAAACTCCTTGCTGAGCTTACTGTAACAGCATGAAACAGTTTTTAAATTCAGTCCTATCATTATTTTTAATTCACTACAACTGCTGACTGAACCTTATGCAAGCAGCACTTGTCTGGAGGTGCTAATTTCATGCCAGCTATCCTCAGGAATAAAGAAGTGCTTTTGTCCTGCTGTCAGTACTGCAAGTGTTAACATCACGTGCTGCTAAACCAGTCTTAAGGAAGTCCTGTCAGAGGCAGTGACACGTATGGAATGCCTGATCTAAAAACCTCTCAGCACTGTAAGGTACATTAACACACGGCTCTCCGGCAAGCTTTCAGGCTACACTCTGCACACTTCACATCATATATGGAGGATTCACAGGGAGTCACGACTATTATATTTGTTTTACGGCATTTTCCTAATGATTTGACCCTAAATACCACTTCCTTGGAATATGGATGCATGAAGATTTGTGTTCAGTATTCATGATAATCCTGCTTTTTTCAAAAAAAATTAAATAACATATGTTGCTACCCAGGAATATGGATATGGAAGATGGACACTGGATATTGTGATCATCATGTGATTGTTTTACTCCCTCCATTGATGGTGGATGTTCTTCTGATAGTTTGTAGGGACTCTAAATACTGGGCATCTTATGATTTGGCTGCAAATTTACCTCACATGTGTAAAACATAAGAAGATTTACAGGATATACCATAGGTAATTATGACAATATATGATTGGTGCTTAGCTACGGGGTATCTTAATATTACACTGCATATGTTATAGGACTTGTAGTTCATAAAATATGGAAGAATGAGGATTCATTGTTTATAACCAGGAAATTATGATCACAGGAAGTCCCGACTAGCGGTCATCTTATCTTGCACCTGCATCTATTGATGTTTTTCCAAGTCACTGACCCTAGGTATATGCATTCTCTTGCTGTGCATATTTGCCAGTAACCCATAGTCATCTATTATCATCAATCGAGTTGCCGCTACAGGGCTGTTGTCCTTTAAATTTAAGGGGATTGGTTTAATAAATTGACCACAGGTTTTACTACACTGGGGTGTGGACTTTTAGAAATATACTGATTGGCCACAGATAATGTATTGCCCTGGAATGTGAATGCATGAGTAAAACTAGCAGAGCTTGTGATCATTTATGACCTGATGGTATCCTACAGGGTGGCGACTAGAGACATTTTATCATCCTGTATTTAAAGGAGCACTACCGCGAAAAATGGCCCAATGATATAAATCCATATAAATATACTGCATGGTGGGAGGAGGGTCATCTATATACCCAGCATTAAAAAATATCCAGCCAGGCCTGTTTTTTGAATTTTAATGGAAGGACGAAGAAATCAGGAGTGACAGACTCCGTCACCCCTGATAAACTAAACCTGTCACCCCTGGATTTTATTCCTACCATGAGAGAGTAAACCACAAGCTTACAGGGAGTTTTATTATGTTTGGGTGTATGAGTGACCCCTCCTCTCAGTACCCGTTGATTATTTATGGATTTGTAATATTACACAATTTTGCGATAGTGCTCCTTTAATGTGATTTGACCATTAATCTGTGCTGCTCTGGGATATGGGTGTATGCAGACTCAAGCAGTAACACTTTAACAAGTCTAGAACAGGATGTTATGGTCATTTATGACCAGCTCGTACTTCATAGTCATTCAGCTCGTCCTTGTCTTCATAATAAACTCTGGGACTATAGGCTTTGATGATCAGCATTTGGCGAACACATTATTGTCTCCAGCAATGAAAAGAGTTCATGCATCTTTTAGGAATTAAACCCTTGGGTATCTGTAGATTAGGTTTAGTAAACGCTTGAGACCCAGCGAGCAGTTTAATACAATTAACTAACCATCCTTGTGAAGCAAAGACTCCTTTAATTCCATTAGGTCACGTGCTGCATCATCTGTTACGTACAGTTCAGCCCCAGTCCCTTAAGCCTCTGAATATGTCTTGCAAGGAAGAAGAGCACTTTAACCTTGCAATAAGGCTTGTATAATGTCTGGAGTTGGGAACAACCCTGGCTCTAAAGGAGAAGCCATAGCACGGAAGAAGCTATACAGTCCAGCCCATCACCACAGTGCTAGGTAAATGTGCTGATCAGTACAGTATGGTATGTCTTAAATGTTTCTCGACAGTGAGGCACTGACTGAGCTGCATCCTCCTATACGAGCTCAAGGGCTTTGTGTTTCCCATGTCATTACGGAATATTCACTGCAAAGTGACACAGACAACCGTCCACTTGGAAGGCTGATTCTTCATCTCCCTCCCGAGCCTCTTCACACATGGAATTGGAGGTAGGTGACCGAGGCAGTGCTGGACACTCTGCAGCAGGAGACCATGATCTAACCGTGCAGTTTAGCAGCACTAAACGCCTGCAGTGTCTGATGCTTTCCTTGTCATGAAGAAAACTCATCTGCAGATTCATCCATAAACCCTTGCCTGTCTGGGCCAGGAGCCATTGTAGAGATATCTCCCCATAATGGAAATGTATGGCTTAAATGTTTACTGGTTACTTGGCTTTTTATATTACAGACAATAGGCCCCTTGCAGTGGATTTTTTGTTAGCTCTGTGAGTTGTAACAGTTATATATGCTTGTATATATAATATATATGTAATATATAATATACCGGTATATATAATGGTAGCTGAGGTGGTTTATTAATTGGCTGAACTTGTATAACAAACCATATTATTTTTACATCGCTTATTTTGAAGGGTTATATTTGTCATGTAAATTTGAATAGGTTGAAATGTAGATCTATATATTTGCTTCTTGTAGTGATGTGTTTCGTGCTTTGTTGTCTGCCATACAGATATGATTTGGGTCTGTCTTTTTAATCTACAGTAATTTAATCTAGCTTCCCCTTTTTTAGCATGGCCTGCTACCCTGGCATTTATCCATATAGCACCCACACTTTAATATGTCCAATGTGAGACATTTCCACAAATGTAATGCATACACCCAGCCCTAGTGTGTCAGGATGTTGGCTGGGTCCTGTACAGCTTTGATGAGCGGCCTTCTTATAATGAAATTACACTAACTTGACACAATGGTTGTTCAAACCAATCCAATATTTTTCTGTTTTAATCATTTATATTAAAATGTCATGAGAAAATATCACAAGTTTAAGCAAGATACAACAACACGTGTGACAAGAAATAGATAAAATAAAACAAAGTGCTTAAAGTGGACCAACACCCAGGGGGGATCGGCCCGGGAATCTATAAGATTCCCGGACCGATCAGATCCCTCCCCGCGGGGCATCCGAAATCGGGATGTCCCGCGGGGAGGAACCCTCCAGGAGGCCCACAAACCTTACCTCAGCCCCGTTCCATCGGCGCTTCCCTCTAGCAGGGCACACACCCGCGCCGGCCGTTTGTGGGCCGAGACGCGCTCAGAGCCGCGAGACGCGGCCTCCAGCGCTCAGAGCCGCTGAGCTGCACTGTGATTGGCTGGAGCGGTCACGTGGGAGCGGGGAGAGGTGAGTTTTTGGGGCGTTCTGGGGGGTTTCACACAGCGGGGCACCCCCGATCGGGGTGCCCCACCGAAGTGGACCAAAACCCAGGATAGTCAAAATCCTGGGTGTTGGTCCACTTTAATATATATATACCGGTACATATGATAACTTCACTTTTATTTCCCTGTAATTTTTCCATAAGTGAGGTTTGGCAACTCCTGAGAAGGCCTCCTAGCAGCTTGGGCCTTGTCATCTTAGTATAACATTTGGTTGTAATTGCATATTTTTCATGCTACTTAGTTAATGCAGCAAAAAATAATTAACCTGTTGTCTTCTAAAACAAAAAGCCGCATTTAATGTGCACCCGGGTGGCCCCGGAATCACCGGCGTTTCACCATGCATGGAGGTCCAAGCTCCCTTCCACTGTCTGTATGATTAATCCAACAACATGTAAGCACTTAGATAATACTCAGACCCAGATCAGTACGGTAAGGTAAATAAAAGCTACATATATAGCAATTTTTAAACAGGAATTTAGTCAATATCAGTGTGCTGGCAGTTTCTAGGATTGTAAAAAACAGTACAGTACAAGCTAAAGCTATCCTTTAAACAGAGCTCAGAAGTCGGAATTGCATAAAAAAATTCTTACTAGTATTGTATAATTAATGTAACTTTTATAGAAAGTTAGGAAATGTTAATCATTAGTGTATTTTATGTTCTATCAATCTAAGGCCCTTGTTTATGATAGGCAACCATGTTTTAGCAGTTCTCCACGGTGCTGGCTGAACATTTAGTTGTAGTTTTCTCAGGCATAGCAGGTGTGGAGACTACGAAACAGACTCTCCTCTTTATCTGTACAGTGTAAGGTTTTGGTAATCTTCTTTTATGCACTCATAGAGGACACAGTAGCTGTGCAGTCTTGTTGGTGTCTCTCCTGGCATCCTGTCACTCACATAAATTTGTTATTGCTAATTATTGGCCATTTATGAAACAGTCGAAGTCGGAGCTGGAGTCGGAGCCTGATAAAATTGTACTTTTCGCTTACCGACTCCACAACCCTGGCCTTAAAGTGGACCAACACCCAGGGGGGATTGGCCCGGGAATCTTATAGATTCCCGGGCCGATCAGATCCCTCCCCGCGGGGCATCCGAAATCGATGCCCCGCGGGGTGAAACCCCCCAGGAAGCCCACAATCCTACCTTTTCCACGTTCCAGCGGCGCATGCGCGTCCGCCGCTGCCGCCTCCCGCGCGTCCCTCTAGCAGGGCGCGCTCCCGCACCGGCCGTTTGTGAATGGCCGCCGCGGGTGCGCTCCCTGTAAGAGGGACGCGCGGGAGGCGGCGGTGGCGGACGCGCTCTGCTTGTCCGGCGCTGCCTCCCGCTTGTCCGGCGGCGGGGATTGGCTGCAGCGGTCACGTGGGAGCAGGGTGAGGTGAGTTTTCGGGGCTTTCTGGGGGGTTTCACACACCGAAGTGGACCAAAACCCAGGATAGTCAAAATCCTGGGTGTTGGTCCACTTTAAAGTCCTGGGCTTAACTTAAAATCCCCGTCCAGCCAAAAACATTCATGTTTACCTTTCCCCCCTCCTTTTCTCCCTCGCAGCCTTTCTGGAAATTCACAGCCCACTGGTGAGCACTGTGACAAACATCCTCCCTTGCTCCTCTAGTCACAGTGACTGGTCGGACGTGTGTTTGTCATGGTGCTCACCAGTACCATGGGACTCTGTCTCGGCAAGCAGTAAGTGATCTTTAATGTTTGCCTGGATTAACCGTTTGAGTGGGCCCAGAAGCCATTGAAAAGCATTGAAGATTTCAAGATACTGTAACCCACTGTTTTTATTTATCTATCACATTAAAGGGGCTTGTATGCTTTTCTCTGCTCTAATATACCTGCAGATTATTTTATTTTCAGTCATCTAGTCCGCCAAACCTTCCTGTGCCCAATTTATAAAATATGTATAGATAGAGTTGATGGACTTGTAAAAGAAAGCAAGGGGCATCATATAATGGCTAAACCTTGGCCCTCTCTCTTAAAGCAAGTACACAGCATACTAAAACATTATGATCTGTTCTCCAACAAATAGTCTGTAGGCCTCCCATGAACAGTCTTTAAATCCCACTGACATTTAGGACCATTGATATGGGACCTTTCAGTGGTTGCTGATCTAATGATGAAATCATTGGCTTTGATGTGCTGTAATTTGTGAACACAGGACATAGATATGTAATGATTTTCTTAAGATATGTAAGCTAGCTATGAAAGTATGTCACTTGGAAGCATTCTTGTCAGTGAATGCTGTCAGCACACCTTGATTGTTATCCCTGACTCACTGCTTGACAGGTATGTGTGTTCTGTTTTGAATGTTTAGGCCTATTCAGCGTATGACAGATCATTATTGAATTATATCCTAGGCACTTCTCTGTGGCGTATGACAGTCCTATTAAGTAGAAAGCAACATTTCTACTGGTTTTATGGTACATTTCCTCAATATGTCATTCTCACGGGGAAATACTGCAGTTTCTTTTAGCTAGCATTTGATCATTCAGGTAGAAAACCTTTTGTTTGTAAGCAGATATTGTTTGTGCTTACTTGTAAATCTGGGGTATATTATGTCTTACCCCAAAGTCAATTCAATACCCACTATTCTTAATTCACCCTAAATACATAGACATAACCCATAAAATGAAAATGAATTTGTCATTTGCAGTGCTCAGGATAACAGACTCTTCAGAGCATGTCCCAGCAGATAGGCCACCATTTGCATCAATAGGCTGGTCTGCAAAAGTTGAAATATTACAGTAATTCAAATTTATCATGAAAAGGAAGCTTAAATATTTGATTTTTCAAAGGGCCAGTTTTGGTGACACTTTGACAGATAATTATGCCGGGTTCTGTTGAGTTGTAGCTAAACTGATGCCCGTCTGTTGACCTGAGAAACTGAAGCCCTTGACTTGGCCCATCTAACTGGCACCACTTGCCTGAAATTTAGGCCTCCAGACATCACTCAACAACCAGAATATCGGGAGTAAAGTGGGCTCCCTGGACTTGCTCTTAACAAAAAGTTGTGCTGTATTTCATGCTGCCTACTGCATTTAATGACATACATTTGCTTTAAAGGAAAACTCCCTTTTGTCAGGTTTTTGGTGTTCTCCCTCATTGTTTTCCTCTTTTGGAATGTTAAATACTCATTTGTGTTAGGATTGTGCCCCAGACCTGTGATTTACTTATCAGTATGCTGCTGCAATATGCTGCTTCCATGATTCTAATATTCCTGGGACTCCTTTGCTACAGTGGCAGTGGTTTTCATGGCCTTGAGTAAAAAAAATGGACTACAAGTCCCACAATTCTTCCAATGTAACAGGTGAACTCTTTGGCAGCTTTGGCTAAGTCTAAGCAGCCTAATAACCTATTCAGCTGAGAACCCGGCCATTAACCCTTGCTACTGGAACACAAGACTGTGATCATTCCAAACTGATCAGAATGGGTTAAACTAGTCACTCATGCCTTAGACCAGTGGTCCCCAACCTTTTTTTCACCGTGGACCGGTTCAGGATTTGGTAATTTCATCGCGGCCCAGTGGGGCACTGGGGGGGGGGGGGGTGATTGGGGGCGGGGCTGGGGCGGTGCGGCGGCATTGATTGTTAATATTGTTAATATAATAGGTTGGTAAACTCTGGTGTTGGCGCAGGAGCGGTGGTGAGGTTTATGGGTTGCTTTGTGCCCACTCTGGCTAGCTTTCCTGAGGTCTGTGGAACAAAAGTGGACTTTTCATGTTATTGCCCCCCCCCCCCCCCTTGGCAAAACCGAGCGTTGCGATTAGCTGACGCAGTCACTGGCTTCTTCTTGGTATCTGGCCACCGGCAACCAGATGACTATGATGGCCAATCGCATTGCTCGATTTCACCAGGGACTGAGGAGAAAGGAAAGATTATGAGGGTTTACCGGGGTTAATGCGCAGGGGGCACTGGCAATGCTCTAAGAACAACATGCATTTTGTGAAAAATGGGTGTTGTTTCAGTTTAAGTACCTCTCAGGCATCGCTATTTGGAATACCCCACAATACCCCAACTCCCCGGGATTGCACTGCAAACACTTACCTTTCTGTCGCACCCACAGCATGTTTTGCACCAGAGGTGTGCTCCCCTGCCCAGACATTCAGATAAGCTGGGACGGCAGCGTGCCACAGGCCGCTGGACCTCCAGTTTCATTATGCCAACACTTTGTCCAAACAGAGCTGTATATCAAGCCTTAATATACACGGCATACAGTGCTGATTGGAAGTGACTGCACATGCACCATGGGACTAGGTGAAAGGTACATTTTAGGGCACCCGGGGGTTCACACAGTGAAGCATGCCATAATGCAGCTTACAGTCCTGCTGTTATATTTATCTAGTAAAGATATGGTCTCTAAGATGGGGGACTGGATATCAGAGCACACACACCTACTAACTGCTAAAATGTGTGCTGCAGTTTCCTGTCCACCTTCTCAGGAACCAAGCATTGACTAGAGAGGGGCATATACAAGTGTAGTTTGACTGATGTAATCAACCATATGCTGAAACCTTCTTCAGGCAGGGCTCATCACCCCTCTCCTCCATGTTGCTGCATGTGGCTGAGCAGCCAGTGACCCTGCTGAATGCTACAGCCCCATACATGGAGGGGGGGATGCCACAAGGAATGGCCCTTATCTGTCTTGGCAGTACCAGAGTGGCCACAGCAATTGTTCTCCTCCCTTCTTTTAAAACCCAGCACTGGATTAGATCAGACCAACATGAAGACCCAGCCAACTGCTCACCTGTCAGAGCAGATCCAGAGAAGCTCCTGGCATCACGTGGTGCTGTGAGAGAGCAGCACTGATTCAGAGGAGCGCTGAGGCAGGTTGTTATTCAAACGCAAGACTCCCTGCACTTCCTATGCTGGCCACAGAGGAAAGCAGTATGCAAGATAACAGCGACCCCTGCTGGCCGGAGGAGCGAGCTGTAGTGTTTTTACAGTGGCTTCCAACCTGTAGAAACGATCAGCTCCTCTCAGCAGCACTTGCTGCGCGGGTGGGGATTAGAGATGCGCAGCCTCGGAACAGCGGGTGCGCGGCCGCCCAGGCGCGCACCTTAGAGGGAACACTAGTGCAGGTGGGTGCAGGGATGATGTAAAGGGCGGGGGTTTGGCGCGTGGGGCGCGATAGCCTCAGGGCCCGGTACCATTTGAGCCACGGACCAGTAGCGGTCCGCGGCCCGGGGGTTGGGGACCACTGCCTTAGACAATCAGATGATTAGCAAGCTAGAGTGAGGTGATATGTACTCGAAATCATCACTTTGGTGTAGATATTTAAGGTAAACACATTGTTGCTATGGAAAACTGTTTTCTTTTATAACACAGAGTTGCAAACAAATAGAAAATTAAAAAAAATAACAGATACGATCTTTGAAGACATTATTTTGCCACGCAATAAGGGAAACTTTTAAAAATGACATCGAAAGTGGAATTAGCCTTTAAAGAAGCAGACCATTGATCACATCTTTTTTAGACAGATGCTGGAATTTTGACACACCCTGAATTTGTCACTGCAGGTTATTTTCTTGTGCTTATTGAAAGTGTCTCACCCTCTTGGTTCTTTATTTTACCTTATCTAAAATGTAAATGTTTATTTGCAGCTCTTGCTCAAAGAAAGGTAAGAAGGGCATTTACGAGAAAGGTTTCTTTATTTTGCTGGTTTGTTGGTTGCAGTAGAGGCAATTTTAAAGTCCCTGACCAGGCACACACTAACTATCCTCTATTGGAAGCTGTGTAAAGTGAGCCACAAAGCATCACACAATCTCATTTTCTAATTCTATATAAAGCTGTTTTTTTTCCTTCATTTTTGGTGTCGTGACTGGCAAGGGTATGTCATAAAGCAGCTTTCTGAATCATGAGCATGCTCTGCTGTGGTCAGAGACAGCTGTTTGCCCACTGTGCCTTGCCATGCTCGCTTACGCTTAGTGCACCAAGGGACAGAATAGCTGTCTTGGAGGAATTACATTGAATTGAGGGGCAAACTTTGGAGCTCTGCTACAACTTCTATTCAGCCTGCAGAAAATGTTGGAGATGCACATGCAACAGGTATCATCCGGTGAGCTTCTTGCTTCCCTAATATTGCCATTGGGTGTACAGTCCCTTTAACATCAAGCTCTATGGAGTAATACATGTCATTATTTTGTCTGTTCTGCAGGTGCACATTAGACTAAATTATAGACCACTAGTCAAGCCCTATGATTGGTGGTTTACTATGATTGGGGAATCAGAGGGAGAACCAGAAGTGCGAGTGCCAATGTTCTGCAATGTTCTAGTTGCTGTTGCAATGTTACAGGAGGGCTATATATGATGAAGTAAGCTTTTTATTTACATATGTCTGGACATTACATTTAAGGGGCAAATTAGAGCATGAATAGAGACGGAAGGTTTTAGGGATGCTTGGGTTTGGCGAAATGCCAGCATTGGCCAAGAAAGATGCAGCTTTTCTGAATCTGAAACATTTCAAAATAATTTAAACTAAACAAAATGGTCACCAGTAAAATTTAGTGGAATTAAATGGTCAGGATGACATTCTGCATTTGTGTGTATTGTAGTGCAATAAAGCCAGAAAATGAAGCCAGTGTATTAAGCCAGCAGCCTCTGCTCCTTTACATCCATGGGCAGACTGGTGCCAAAAAGCAGCCTGGGAGCCCATATCCAGACCATGACATTCTGAAGTCTGCCTCCATAGGGTTGATTCATGCCCGTGTGCCAATGTATTTACTTTTCATGTACAAAAATAGTTTACTTTTTTTTTTCCCCTTCCTGCCAACACATTTTTGAGCGCCTATTTTTGCGCATAAATTTGCACATAAGATTTCATGCGCAAATTGACTCCCAAGAGTATATTTGTTTTGAGGTGTTAAAAATGTACGCAATTGTGTTTTTATCATGTGCCATTTTCCTCCAGTAAAAAGCAGGAGGAAAATCCTCATCCAATAACTGACGTGCTTATTTCATGCATTAAACACATGCTCGCAAAAGCCGACATGTTTATTATGAATGAAAGTGTCATCTGCAAGTTATTTTACAGTATTCTCTAACTATTTGTGACTTTTTTTGCAAAAAAAACATTTTGGAAAATAGTTTGAATAGGATTTTGCCTATCCTGGGTTTTGGTCTTTGCCCCCCAGCCCCCCCCCCCCGACCAGGGGTGCCCTGCTGTGTGAGACCCCCAGGTTACCTGATCTCACTTACCCTTCCCCAGTCTTACGGCGCATGTGCAGCGCACACTGGCAGCCGCATCCCCTGCTACCCCTTAACAGGAAGTGTGCCCGTGCTGGCCATTCACAAATGCCTGGCACGGGCATGCATGCTGCCAAAGAAATAGCGGGGATGCGGCCACTGCTCGCATGTGCGCCATTGGACTGGGAATGAAGGTGAGTTTTTGTCTGATCTGGGGGGTTTGACACAGTGGGACATCCCCAAATCTGGATGCCCCGGGGGGGGGGGGGGGGAGCGAGTATGCCTGCCTTGAAGGAGTAGAGAGAATGACTGCTAAATCATCTTACCTGTTTTCTTGTTCTTTTTTCCTGTTTTACCTTCTTTAAATGATTTCCCTGCTTCTCCTTAGGCAAAGAGCAAGAAAACATAGATCAACTTTTCTGACAATTAAAGTGAACTTTCAATGGCAGGGCATTATTTTACATAGCGACGAGCGGGTTTGTTAAGTAACCATTTAAAATGCAGCACTAGAAATTGGTCTTTGCATTGATCCCATATACAAAGCTAACAATCACCCACTGCCTGCGCCAATATATATAAGCCTTCAGCTCATTGCATAGGACAATTTATTGTAGAAAATGAAAAGCAATTTAAGGACAACAATACAAAGCAGGCACAGAGAAACAGGTATATTTGTTAGTTATTCAAAGAAGACTGATTGACTATTTGAGACGTGTGCGAGTGGAAAATGTCAGATCAAAGCGAGCACAATGTAGATAGAATGCCCCGCTCCTACTCCGAGCCCCTTTGTGTCCCATACATAATGAGACTGTTATTTCAGCTGTTACCTTCAGTCACTAGCCATTGAAAGCTAGTTAATCTCTCTCAGGGCAGGATGTGCTGCACACACGAGGGCGGCATGCTGTATATCGCATTCGTTCTTTTGTTAGTTTGTGTCCATGATTTGCTTTTGTTTTGAAATGTATTTTTTAGTGCTTACAGAGACAGGGATAATCACGTTGGTCTCAAACTATTAATGTTAAGTCTATGTCACTGTTTCTCAACCTGTGGTACACGTACCCCAGGGGGTAGAGATCATTGTTCAGGAGCACACCAACAGTAGGTATCTTACTGGTCTGGTATATTATTTTACAAGTGAAACCTTATCCCTTCTTGCTTTATAAGTGCCACAAGGCCTATGGCCTACTTATTTTGCTGCTATCTATAATTACTTAGAAGTACTTGGAAGAACCTCTTGTCGCTAGGGGGTACTACAATAGCTATAAAAACAGGGGGCCAGGAGTCCCATATGTTGTCTAATATGTTTTTTTCCATAGTAAGTTTAAAGTCTCTCACAAGCCGCAGCTGCTGTCCCTGGAGTCTAAAAGACTCTAGGGCTGGCGTCTAGCCTGCCCCTGGGGCATCGGAAATCGGGATGCCCACTGTGTGAAACCCCAGGGTTGCCGGTAAACTCATTTTTCCTGGTGGTTCCCACAATGCTGTTTTTGCCGGTGGCCGCACCGCCATCTTCCCTGTAACTGTTGTGTGCTCCCGTGGCCAGCCATTCAGATAGGATGTGGACAGGAGCACTCATCCAGGCTACAGGAAAACTGGGGATGGGGCCAGCGGGCTGGTCATGTCAGCCGGCATTCTTCACCCAGTCAACAATCTCAAAAATGGCATGTGGGCATGGCCTTGGTGGTGGAAAAAACATTTTCTTTTTAAAACCGGTCCACCGCTGAGCCAACTGAATTGCCTGAGGTACTTGGGTGGGAAGGGTTTTGTACGGCTTTAAACAAAGCATTTTGACATCAATCTATCATATACCTTAATAACTGTCATGACACTACTAGTACATACACAACCATTAACTCTAACCCTAACCCTTAACCTTAATAAACATAACCTGAATATTTAGAGCCTTAATTATGAAGCATCAGCGCTACACAGCGCCACTTCTTCGGCCTCAGCGTTCAATTTAAGAAAAAAAAAAACACCGCCAGCAAAGCATCTTATTTAACACTAGCGCCCAAAAGGTGTCAGCGCCGGGTGCTCTGGTCGAAGTAGCGCCAGTTGAGAGGGGCACTGTAGGTCAGAATCCCATAGAATACAATGGGCAGAACTGTATTGAAGTGTTTTATGTTTATAAATAATATTGCACACATTTATTTGTACAGTACTTGTGGCTTGTCAGTAATGTATAGGCAGGACCAAAAAGATGGCGGTAGAAAGTGGCGCTCACTGGGGCTGGGATAATCAGCAGTCGGGTCCAACAGGCACTGACACAGGCTGGCCAATATCCAGTGTAACAATCAAAGCTAATTAGTTGGCAGCGACTTCTAACGCCACTGTAGTCCACAGCTCAGCACCGGAAAAGACAAAAATGCAGGTGCTCCAAAACTGGAGCTTTAGCCACCAGAAAGATAAATTGCACCCATCATAAATAAGACCCTAAATTAACTTTACAGTACTGTAAACCCAACCATGAAAGGAGAAGTTTTATCCTAGTGTTTAATGTAACCCCTGACTGTCCATGCATATTTAAAATACTCTTACCTCCCCACCCAACTTGTTTCTTAGCTATCAGGTCGAATCTGCGAATATGCTCCCACCCAGGGGTGTACCTAGGGGGCACTTGCCCCGGGTGCAGCAGCTCAGGAGGGTCGCCAAAGGGAGGCCTGATCACAGGTGGAGGGTGCCATTTCTAATCTTTGCCCCGGGTGCCAGAAAGGTTAGCTACTCCTCTGCTCCCACCCATGGTACAGTCCAGCAGAGGACAAGCAAGCACATTTCCTTATTTTTAATAGAACATACAGCCATTTTATCACATGGGATATTTTCACATAGAGTATTACTCTTACCATCTCCTAATACATATTTTAGACTTTTTTCGCGATAGAGCTCCTTTAACACCCTAAACACAATGGAAAATGAAAGAAATAACTTGCAACCAGGAGACCTACAGTCTGGGCCACTACAGGACTGGCTGACTGACAGACTTGTCTATACTGTCACCGTACCATTAACGTCCCCATTCAGAGAACCGCCAAACCTGGTTTCTGATTTGGGATGAAATTTGGGCATTTTCATGGGTTGATCACCCCCCATGCAGTAAATAAGATCAGTGTTTTTACAAGATGGTATACGCCGAGATTTAATTCCTTCAGTCTGTGTTTCCACCGCAGTGCTCCGAGTTATGTTTGGTCCAGGAGGCCATGATAAACAGCTTGGTAAATGACCTGCCCTTGCAAAGCACTGATAATGTAATATTTCCCTAGCAAGCACTTCTGCTGGCCGTGCATGTGCCGGGGCCTGAGCTGATGGTCAGCATTTCCTTCTCTCCCAGCTGATAACACAGTCATCGCTTCCTCATTTTCCTCCCCAGCTGCCACCAGCACTTCACAATGGATTCCCATGATTATTAAAGAGTACATCTTGTGCAAAAGGACCAACCAATGTGCTACCTTTTGCCTTTTACTATATGGAGGCTAAATGCTCATGAATGTAACTAACTATGTTGGATTATGATTTATTGTGTGTAGCTGAACTAACCATTAACAAAGAACATATGTGTTTGCCTGCCCATTAGTATATTGTAGGTAGAGAAATATGTTTTGGAGAGGGGAAGGTTAGAGGCCTCTATATATTATCGGACAGCACAGCTGTTCTTTGTAAATAAAAAAAAAAAACTTGCTTTACTGGAAAAGTTCTGTTCCTTTCATGTAGAAATGCAAAACTGCACATTTTTTAGGGAGAAATGATAACAAAAACAATTGTGTGTGCACTTTATTGTGTCTTGAATAAAACATCTCACATCTCAGAAGCATGGCCGCCTTTGGAGTGTTCAGAAAGAGATGCTGAACAGGGCACGCTCATCCTAGGGGTGCCAATGGGGCACCAGACTTATTATTTGGCATGGTTTTTTATTTAGGTAGACTGGGTGTCATTTGGTCCAGGTGGGTCAAGGGGGAAGGGGCACCACCTGCTCAGCTTAGGCTTTGCCAGACTGATTTTTAAATAGATAAGCATGGTTCATTGAAGGGTAGACAGTGTGTTTTGTTCCAGGAACGGGTGGTGTCTACCAGCTCGACTGCCAGATATTACCGCCAGTGGAGTTTCATTGGAGGCCACGCAGTCTATTTTGTTTTGTAGGGCACCATCCAGCAGTCTTGCACAGGATGCCCTTTAATGCAAAGCCCACCCTGCTCAGAAGCAGATATGATACCATGGCCCACTCTGGGTGACATGAGGATTAGCAAAGAAAACATGCTTATTTTATTGCATGTTGTTTATAGGATTGTAAGGGATGGATTGGTAATTTAAGCCAGATAAAAAACACCACTTTAAATATATATTGCCCCCCCTTAAAACCTTACCACTTTAGGGAATGGTCCTGAACAATGTGTGCATTTCACTCCACCAACAGGGTCTCATCTACAGTAGTTGAATTAAGAGCTCTGTGTTTTATATAAATAAAGTGTTATGTAATAACGAGATGGCAAAAAGTGTTGATATTGCCAGCAGTGACATGGTGAACAGTTAGTTTCACAGGGGGGGGTCAAAATATCTAATTTTTCTTATCTGTAATAAGTGTACATTTATATATATGGTTTCTAACAGTGTCTACAAAGTCCCAAAATCTATAGTGACCCCTTTTTAGTCCTGCAGGGCTCCTGCCTACAGAGAAGCACAGATGGGTAGGGGCAGGACTGACTGACTGCAGTGCTGGATCTCTGGCGCCTTCAGGCAATTCATAATATGGCTACAAACACACCGGTTGTAAAAAAAACAGCCACCCAATCCTCAGAATCAGGCAATCCTGAAGCTTCGGAATACGATAATGTAATTAGGCTTCCAAACTGGACTGTGAGGTTGAAAGGATCAAACCTTGAGTCGGGTGTAAGATGTAGGTAAGTTAGACCAGCAAATAACAATGTGTTTATATTACTTGTATAGGGGATTTCTAAGTCTTGCACCCCTAAGCAGACTAGTTTTTTTGTTGTTGCTAGAGATGTGTGTGCAATTTGCCATATTATTTCAGCCTTTCTGCCTTATGGGCTCCCCATGCCCCCACAAGCTATTTCGTTTTACAGTTGCTACGTCGTATACCCATGTATCTCAGTATCTTGGTGTTATTACTTGTATCCTGGTCGGGTTATAATATTACAGTGACCCCCTTGGGTTTGCAGCTAGAAGCTATGTGGCAGGGAGACTGGATGTTGACTCTGGGTAGCAGTCTGGTTGTGTCAGCAGATGTGAGGAATTCCCGCAGCTCACACAGATTACACACACACATACACAATAGCAGGAGCTGCTCACAAATGTCAACCGCAAAGACAGCGAGGGGAATAATGGATGAATTCTGAAACTGAGGTGCAGGTGAGGGAAGCCATCAAACATATATGAGGAGCAGATCCCCAGAGGCATCAGGTACACATGAATACAATGATGCATTTTACTGATTAGAGGCTGACTTCTCAGAAATACCAGCGCATCTTCCGCGCTGCTCAATTCATCTGCAAACTTGCATATCAGCAGAAACTTCTGAATGGTGTGAAATATTTCTACTCATGTGCCAAGCAAGCATTTTTCACCCAATTCAGCCTTCAGTTAAATGTAAAGGTTATTACTATTGTTACAAAAACCTAAATGTTATGTTGGCTTACAGAAATAGGACTACAAATGATGACCACGTAGAAGACCCCTCATGGGGACCACTCTAAGCTTAATTGTTAGAAGAAGAGATAAAGGGAGGACACAGAAGGGGAAGGAGCTTGCAATCTATTAAGGTAAAAGGGGATTGCAGGAGACAAGGAATATTATAAACTATACAGGGTAGTATAGTAGCTATAACATAAGTCCTAGTAAATTAGAAATAAAACTTCCCAAACAAGTGCCTCCATTAGCAGGGGCAGATCCATGCATACAGTTCTCAGTGTAAGATCCTGGCACAGGGCAATAAGGACAGCAATATGCTGAGGCAAAACTGTAAGCTCCTTTTCTCAGTGCCTAAGTACAGCTTGGACAAAACTTTTAGGTAGTTAAAGTGACCATTCAATCAAATAAGACTGAAAGGTCTTTGAACTAGGCCATGGGGGGGCATCCTGGTACAAGATACCCTGCTCCGCATACCGGCACTCAATGCCAGATCCTTTACCCCAGTACATACCAATGGTCCAACACAGCATTGCAGCCCCTTATGTCCGGCCAGTGGCCAGTGAGATTTGCTGTGCACCTGCCTATTCCACTAACCCCACTGGTAGTAAACAAGAAGCAGATATCTGACCCTTACTGTCCTTCTGAGTACCACCCTCAGTCTGTGTGCCAGTACCCCCCGGGGACATCTAGAGCTTGGCCTCTGTGCTTAGAGCTAATGGAGACAGAGAGGTGACATTTTGGAACGCTAGGACATTTAGGGGGTTAAAAGGCCTCCAAGTAAATTATTAATCTGAAGAAAAACATCCTCAAGGCTTTCATCTGATTATAAAGAATAATTTGAAGCTAATGCTCTAAACGCATCCATTCCTTCTGGTTCTCTTTATGCTGTGTTTTTATATTCATGAATGCAGAGCTCATATATTCATAAACGCACTTAAGCAGCAAAAAATAAAAAATAAATCTTTTTTTGCAGCTGAGAAAAATTCATCATGCAGCCGCCAGAGTCCCATGTTTTATGTAGTCAGAGTAAAGGATCAGCAGGGGTCCATTTCCTCTGGCTCCATGGCCACTAAATGGCATTTATAGAAAGCTTTGTTTTGAATCGTTTAATTATTATCATGCAAACATGGTGATTTATCGGCACAGTAGAAAGTCAGTGGTGACCTCTGGAGTCACTGTTGTCCTCTGTGACTCTGATGGCTGAAAAAAGGCACGCCATTAAGATGTTGCTGCTCCAGATTCTCCTTTTAATTAAGTGCTATTTAATTATACAGAGAGCAGATCCATAGGGGGGTTACTGTACTATCTTGCTTTATAAAGGCTCAGACTCAGTCTCACTGCTATGTTATTACTCACAAGTCACATTTCAGTGCCTGGAAACATTTGCATAGCAAGTAGTGCTAAATGTAATGTGTTTTAAAGCTGAACTCATGGCATTTGTGAATTGAGAATTGTTTATCTAAAAGTCAGTCTAAAAGTTATCTATAGTCACTAAAAGTGACTATAAAGTCAGGTTTTCTGAAGAAAACCCTCAACTTCAACTCTAAACCCCTGCAGTCGCCCTTGGCTAATGGGCATGATCAACTCTATTGGTTGTTGACATATATGCCTCTGGTGGCCAAGGATAGAAGGATGAGTATTTTACCTGACTTTATGGCAGGGACCCTTGAAGAGGACATTCTGAATGCCTGGGGGCTGGAGTTTAAAAAACATTTTTTTATTAATAATTAATTTTTAATGCATAGATGGCCATTGTATGCTTGCGCACACATGCCCAGAGCTAATTACAACGCCCGGGGAGCAGTTGGGGGTTAGGTGCCTTGCTCAAGAGCACTTCAGTCATGTCCCAGGACCGCGATTCGAACCTGAAAATTGGTCACAATTACGCTCCCCTTACCTCTAGGCCACAACTGCCCCCATTTAAAGGCCAACTCCCTCCCCTCTCAAGCATAAACGTTTGGCATACCTTGAACTGCCCACAAGTGATTCACCTTCAATCAAAGCTGAACCATCCTGTTCCATTTTAACTCTGGGGTTTTAACTGAGCAGCAGACATGAACAAAAATGTGGGTGCTTGTGAATGAGGGAGTCTCTACGGGCTGTGCTAAAGCAGCCTATCATAGCCAACATAGCACTGAGACCTGTTCCGCCCATTACTTATTAACATATAAGCAAATAGCAGGCACATGCCAGTGTATAAGGAATTGTGCACCCCAGCTAAAAAAATAAATATGTGCGACAGGGCAAATGGTGAAAAAAACCCTGCAGATGTTTCAAAATTCCAGTTACTGGTAGCCTTAGCACCGGGTGAGGGGTCCCTGTCATTACTGCTACCTGATTTTTGCAGGCTCTGCTTTGGGGGAAGGGGGGCTGCTGCTGAGCTCACACTTGCCAGTGGGGTCACAGGGTAGGTTATTTAACATTCCAAAAGAGGAAAACAAAACTTTCAAGTAATTTGAAGTATTTTTTTACTGGGAGTATATTTGCCCCTATCAATAATACTTACCACCAAATTGTTATCATTTAATGCTGCTTCCTGCTCTACGAGCCAGCTTCAACTTCATTGCCTGATGTCAACTCAATATAAATTGCTGGATCACATTGCCAAGCCTTTGCCAACCTCTGTGGAAGAGAGACGACTGAAGCATTACATGGATGGCAAGAACATATCCTTCGTCCCCTCCCTGTGGTGGGTGCTGTACGGGGCACATCAATCCCATTGCTCTCTTCTCCAAGTGTGGGTATAGCTTTACTATAAATGTGCAAGAAAGCTTGAACATGTGCTGGCATAATGCTGTACTGTGAGCCTGCTTAGGCCTCATCCTGGGCCTTTATAAGCTTTATTAGCAACTGCTTTTCCAAAAGCGTTGTAATCTGGTTCCCATAAAGTACTGATAAAGGTGCTTCTCTGTATGAAGCATTTCAGTGTTTCTCTTTCACGCCATTCTGACCCCTGCTTACCGTTAGAAAATTAGGCGTTGGCAAAGTTTTCCATTCACAGGGAGTTTCTTTTTTTCAATATACTGTTGCTTTGTGTAGTAATGGCGTTCTCTCTCTTTTTATAGTTCCAAGGTAAACCAGCGCATAAAATATCTCACAAAAATAAATGACTCAAGTGTTTCCTTATAAATAGACCGCTGTGGCTGGCAGGGTGATTTCAAGTCTGCTTTTACAGAAAAAGCTGCTGGCGCCCATCCAGCGCCCCTTGTTAGAGCCTGAATAGTGGTGTCACCTCCAGCCTGGGGAACCTGATTATTTCCACTGCCATTGAAGTCAGAAGACTGGCGAGATTGATCTCTTCATCCCTTCAAGCTGATTATTTCACAAGGAGAGCATGACTGCAATTCTATTGCCTCCGTTTTATTTCATCCTTTCTGATGATCAGAGATACTTCCTGTTGGGTTCTTCTCTGGTAAATTTATGGTACCTACTGATGATCTATCACCCTTTACTTATGACTTTGACAGTCTTCTTTCTTGCCTGCTGATAGGGTATTATTAGGAGGGTCTGGATCAAGTTCTTCTCGTCATGGCAGTATGGCTTTAAAAATGTAATGTAGCATTGCATATGGGTAATGTGTAGGCAGGGGAGTGCCAGGAGCATGAATCAAGTGAATCTGTTCCCTGGAAGGCTCAGGGTGACTGCTGAAGCTTTGTTTGCATGTGGCTACGTATAGGTCCCTATTGGAATAAATACCCTGCCCCTTTTCTGTAAAACAAGCTAGAAATGTTGGGGGGGGGGGGCTAAGTAATATATAAGAAATATATTAACTGTGCATTAGGAGGTTGTCCAAGAGTCAGATTTAGTGACGTAAATATGGCAAAAGAGCAGGGATGCCATATTTATGTGGCTGTCTTGTTTACCTGTCACCTGTCTGCAGCCTTGGAATCTGAAGCCAGGTAGTGCACCTCTGGCTTTCAGCTGACAGGATGTGTGCCATTGTGTAGGTAAAGTAAGGATAGCAGATGTCTTGGTCTTGCCCCATACACTGCATGCAGCCACCTACAAGGCAGAATTGTAGCACCCCGCCCATGATGCCAGCGCTGAGAGGGCACGATCAATGCCATGGCAGCGTGTGACGGAAAAGTAAAGCAGGTACTCCTGCTCTGAGGTCTAATAGGAAATTCCTTTAATGCCCATCTCTATAAGCTTCTAAACATCAAATCAGCCCATTGAAGTCTATGGGTTAAGGCCACACAGTGCAGGGTGCGCCTGGTCCTATCTGTAGGGAACTAAAATCATCCCATTGCTGGCGCTAATGATAGATGGGACACTACCTGTCACTATCACAGGCGCTCTGGGTTCTTGACTTGATTACTAGACCTTTTGCACTGAGACCTGACCTTCATCTGCCATTCATCTGACATTATGTGGCACTAGCGCTTCTTAAATAAACCCCAAAGTGTGAGTGTAGCCTTAGGCTTGCTGGGTCCTGACTCTATCACATTTGCTGACACTTCATTTATAGTAAATCCTCCTTCTGATATGAATCGCTAGCGATGGTAAATACGTCAAAAACTGCTTACTCTTACTTTGCAGGGTATCTGTAAAGAATGTCTAGCCGGCCTATTTTTATTCTGCGGCGCTATGGACGCAGCGTGCTACTTTCTATTTTTAGCTGCTGCAATGATGTAATTCTGCCTGCAGTGCTCCGCCATACGGTGAGCGCATCCCTAAAGGTTTACTCTCATGCCATCTTCACAAACAGCTTTCTGTGCCCCCAGGGCTATGGGGCCCACTACAGATGGGGCTCAGAAAGCAATGGGCCCCCGGGAGCTGGGCAGAAAAGATACCAATGAAGCAGATCTTTCTAGCAGATATGGGGGCTGCTTCTCTCTGCCCTGGTCATTGCCTTTACTGTGTGCAGTGCTGCCCCCTATTGGTAATATTTCTATCATCTACCAGCTAGGGAAGAGTTGTCTTTTAGGGAAAGTGGACAAGTACTACATTGTCTTCTTGTTATCTTGGCCTCTCACACCCCAAGTTTAGTCACTAGCCTCTGCATCCATTCCTTTCTCACATCTGATATTACTGAATTCTAGCGCTTGCCTTGCGGATGCCAGCTAGACTACTGCAACTCTCTCCTCAGTATCTAATAGCAACAGGCTGACACCCCTCCAATGTATTCTGAGAATTGCTGCTCTTCTTATTCACCTCTCATTTCCCTTCTCCAGTGATGCTCCTCTTTTTCAGTCACCCCATTGGCTGCCAGTTCCGTGAGAATACATTTTACAATTCTAATATAGCCATAGCCTACAAAGATCTCTCCGGCCAAGCCGCTTCTCACATTTTATTGCTAGTCCAAACAAACCAACCCAGATGCAGCTTTCTTTCGGCTCACACTTAAAGCGGACCTTCACCCTGAATAAGAGCCTATCTTATATGTTTCCCACACCCTGTACATACAGATTGCTCACATTAAAAATCATCCTACCTTCATCTACTGCATGTTATGAGCCTTTAAACATCCAAGATGGCGGCTCATGGGACATCAGGCAGCCTGCAAACAGGAAGGGCCTTCTGACTGTGCTGCTCTGCATTCTGGGATTGCTGACCTTTTCCTGACCCCTCAAGATGGCAGCACCCATATCCTTGAGTCCTGAAGAGAGTTGCAGCCCAGTGGGGGGAAAGAATAATAAGTGATAAAAATTTAAAATTTTGTAATTTTAGATGCTGGGGAATAGTTTCTTAAGGGTTTGGGCTTTTCATTAAATCATGCTGAAGGTCCAGTTTGACTCCTCATTTCACGTTCATCTTCCAGACTTCACACGTGCTGCTCCACTGCTCTGGAATGCCCTCCCTCATACAATCTTCCATTCTCCAACCCTTCAAAGGTACCCCTAAAAGTCACCCAGTTAGACAATACTAACATCTGGCTTAAAGTAGAACAAACTTGTGAATTTGATTATTTGTTCTGTGCCCCCCCCCCAGGGCATCCTGAATCGTTATGTCCTGCTGTTAGAGGGTAGCAGGGATGCGCTCGGATCCGCTCTCGTCAGACGAGCTCCAAGCGCGCTGATTGGATGAGCCGCCGCACATAGGACCGGGAAGAGGCAAGTTCCTTCAGATGACCTGGGGGGTTTCACACAGCGGGGCAGGGACCAAAACCCATTTTGACTATTTGACTTTAATATTGTATACTATTACTATGTATTATAAAATAACGTTTGTCTTAGTATTGTATACTATTTCTTTGTATTTAACTATTTAAATGCCAAGCACGTGAAATTCATCTGGCTGCCTGTCTGTCTGTCTGTTAACTGCAAGCTATGTGAATTTCAGTGCTGGAGGATTCCTCTTCCCAGACTGGCCCACAGGGTTACCAAGTGAAAACCCAGTGGGTTCCTTTGAGGGGCTTCATCACCAAACCTGAACTATCTATAGTTATTTGTGGCATCCCAGGTACACAAACAGAGACAATACAGCTGATATGGAGCTTGCTCATGGCCGCTGTTTGGGCGCTAGCGCATGGCTTGTATAAGCCTATGCGTATCAAACCCTAGCGCTGGCTGGGAGCACAATTAAAGCTAGGGATTTATGTTAAGAAAATACAGGCACTGTGAAAAGGAGTTTCAAGGCGTTCAGCGCCTGTTGCAATCCCCTTTTCTATTTTGGGGTGATGGTAGCACAATAAAAAAACAAACATGCAATTGCTTTGAGGACACTTGAAAGACATGACACAGGATTTGCTTTGTCCAAATCAAAAGTTTGTAGTGCAACCCAAAAGTGCAAAAAATGCATACAAAAACTTTTCCAAACAGGATCCCATGGCACATGCACCAGCCCAAAAGAGATAAAAATAGCCCAAACAATTCCAACCAACCCAGCCCATTGAAATGTATGGGGTAAGGCCACACAGTGCTAGGTGAACGACTGGTCCTATCTTACATTGTAGGGAACTCATCCCATCACTAGTGCTGATGATAGGTGGGACACTACCTGGCACTATCACTGGTGCTGATGATAGGTGGGACACTACCTGGCACTATCACTGGTGCTGATGATAGGTGGGACACTACCTGGCACTATCACTGGTGCTGATGATAGATGGGACACTACCTGGCACTATCACTGGTGCTGATGATAGATGGGACACTACCTGGCACTATCACTGGTGCTGATGATAGATGGGACACTACCTGGCACTATCACTGGTGCTGATGATAGGTGAGACACTACCTGGCACTATCACTGGTGCTGATGATAGGTGGGACACTACCTGGCGCTATCACTGGTGCTGATGATAGGTGGGACACTACCTGGCACTATCACTGGTGCTGATGATAGGTGGGACACTACCTGGCACTATCACTGGTGCTGATAATAGGTGGGACACTACCTGGCACTATCACTGGTGCTGATGATAGGTGGGACACTACCTGGCACTATCACTGGTGCTGATGATAGATGGGACACTACCTGGCACTATCACTGGTGCTGATGATAGGTGGGACACTACCTGGCACTATCACTGGTGCTGATGATAGGTGGGACACTACCTGGCACTATCACTGGTGCTGATGATAGATGGGACACTACCTGGCACTATCACTGGTGCTGATGATAGGTGGGACACTACCTGGCACTATCACTGGTGCTGATGATAGGTGAGACACTACCTGGCACTATCACTGGTGCTGATAATAGATGGGACACTACCTGGCACTATCACTGGTGCTGATGATAGATGGGACACTACCTGGCACTATCACTGGTGCTGATGATAGGTGGGACACTACCTGGCGCTATCACTGGTGCTGATGATAGGTGGGACACTACCTGGCACTATCACTGGTGCTGATGATAGGTGGGACACTACCTGGCACTATCACTGGTGCTGATGATAGATGGGACACTACCTGGCACTATCACTGGTGCTGATGATAGGTGGGACACTACCTGGCACTATCACTGGTGCTGATGATAGGTGAGACACTACCTGGCACTATCACTGGTGCTGATGATAGGTGGGACACTACCTGGCACTATCACTGGTGCTGATAATAGGTGGGACACTACCTGGCACTATAACTGGTGCTGATGATAGATGGGACACTACCTGGCACTATCACTGGTGCTGATGATAGATGGGACACTGCCTGGCACTATCACTGGTGCTGATGATAGGTGGGACACTACCTGGCACTATCACTGGTGCTGATAATAGGTGGGACACTACCTGGCACTATCACTGGTGCTGATGATAGGTGGGACACTACCTTGCACTATCACTGGTGCTGATAATAGGTGGGACACTACCTGGCACTATCACTGGTGCTGATAATAGGTGGGACACTACCTGGCACTATAACTGGTGCTGATGATAGATGGGACACTACCTGGCACTATCACTGGTGCTGATGATAGATGGGACACTACCTGGCACTATCACTGGTGCTGATGATAGATGGGACACTGCCTGGCACTATCACTGGTGCTGATAATAGGTGGGACACTACCTGGCACTATCACTGGTGCTGATAATAGATGGGACACTACCTGGCACTATCACTGGTGCTGATGATAGGTGGGACACTACCTGGCACTATAACTGGTGCTGATGATAGATGGGACACTACCTGGCACTATCACTGGTGCTGATGATAGATGGGACACTACCTGGCACTATCACTGGTGCTGATGATAGATGGGACACTGCCTGGCACTATCACTGGTGCTGATAATAGGTGGGACACTACCTGGCACTATCACTGGTGCTGATAATAGATGGGACACTACCTGGCACTATCACTGGTGCTGATAATAGATGGGACACTACCTGGCACTATAACTGGTGCTGATGATAGATGGGACACTACCTGGCACTATCACTGGTGCTGATGATAGATGGGACACTACCTGGCACTATCACTGGTGCTGATGATAGATGGGACACTGCCTGGCACTATCACTGGTGCTGATAATAGGTGGGACACTACCTGGCACTATCACTGGTGCTGATAATAGATGGGACACTACCTGGCACTATAACTGGTGCTGATGATAGATGGGACACTACCTGGCACTATCACTGGTGCTGATAATAGATGGGACACTACCTGGCACTATCACTGGTGCTGATAATAGGTGAGACACTACCTGGCACTATAACTGGTGCTGATGATAGATGGGACACTACCTGGCACTATCACTGGTGCTGATGATAGATGGGACACTACCTGGCACTATCACTGGTGCTGATGATAGGTGGGACACTACCTGGCACTATCACTGGTGCTGATAGGTGGGACACTACCTGGCACTATCACTGGTGCTGATGATAGATGGGACACTACCTGGCACTATCACTGGTGCTTATGATAGATGGGACACTACCTGGCACTATCACTGGTGCTGATGATAGATGGGACACTGCCTGGCACTATCACTGGTGCTGATAATAGGTGGGACACTACCTGGCACTATCACTGGTGCTGATGATAGGTGGGACACTACCTGGCACTATCACTGGTGCTGATGATAGGTGGGACACTACCTGGCACTATCACTGGTGCTGATGATAGGTGAGACACTACCTGGCACTATAACTGGTGCTGATGATAGATGGGACACTACCTGGCACTATCACTGGTGCTGATAATAGGTGGGACACTACCTGGCACTATAACTGGTGCTGATGATAGATGGGACACTACCTGGCACTATCACTGGTGCTGATGATAGATGGGACACTACCTGGCACTATCACTGGTGCTGATGATAGATGGGACACTACCTGGCACTATCACTGGTGCTGATGATAGATGGGACACTACCTGGCACTATCACTGGTGCTGATGATAGATGGGACACTACCTGGCACTATCACTGGTGCTGATGATAGGTGGGACACTACCTGGCACTATCACTGGTGCTGATGATAGATGGGACACTGCCTGGCACTATCACTGGTGCTGATAATAGGTGGGACACTACCTGGCACTATCACTGGTGCTGATGATAGGTGGGACACTACCTGGCACTATCACTGGTGCTGATGATAGATGGGACACTACCTGGCACTATCACTGGTGCTGATGATAGATGGGACACTACCTGGCACTATCACTGGTGCTGATGATAGGTGGGACACTACCTGGCGCTATCACTGGTGCTGATGATAGATGGGACACTACCTGGCACTATCACTGGTGCTGATGATAGATGGGACACTACCTGGCACTATAACTGGTGCTGATGATAGGTGGGACACTACCTGGCACTATCACTGGTGCTGATGATAGGTGGGACACTACCTGGCACTATAACTGGTGCTGATGATAGATGGGACACTACCTGGCACTATAACTGGTGCTGATAATAGGTGGGACACTACCTGGCACTATCACTGGTGCTGATGATAGGTGGGACACTACCTGGCACTATCACTGGTGCTGATGATAGGTGAGACACTACCTGGCACTATCACTGGTGCTGATGATAGGTGGGACACTACCTGGCACTATCACTGGTGCTGATGATAGGTGAGACACTACCTGGCACTATCACTGGTGCTGATAATAGGTGGGACACTACCTGGCACTATCACTGGTGCTGATGATAGATGGGACACTACCTGGCACTATCACTGGTGCTGATGATAGATGGGACACTACCTGGCACTATCACTGGTGCTGATGATAGGTGGGACACTACCTGGCACTATCACTGGTGCTGATGATAGGTGAGACACTACCTGGCACTATCACTGGTGCTGATGATAGGTGGGACACTACCTGGCACTATCACTGGTGCTGATGATAGGTGGGACACTACCTGGCACTATCACTGGTGCTGATGATAGGTGGGACACTACCTGGCACTATCACTGGTGCTGATGATAGGTGAGACACTACCTGGCACTATCACTGGTGCTGATGATAGGTGAGACACTACCTGGCACTATCACTGGTGCTGATGATAGGTGGGACACTACCTGGCACTATCACTGGTGCTGATGATAGGTGGGACACTACCTGGCACTATCACTGGTGCTGATGATAGGTGGGACACTACCTGGCACTATCACTGGTGCTGATGATAGGTGGGACACTACCTGGCACTATCACTGGTGCTGATGATAGATGGGACACTACCTGGCACTATCACTGGTGCTGATAATAGATGGGACACTACCTGGCACTATCACTGGTGCTGATGATAGGTGGGACACTACCTGGCACTATCACTGGTGCTGATGATAGGTGGGACACTACCTGGCACTATCACTGGTGCTGATGATAGATGGGACACTACCTGGCACTATCACTGGTGCTGATGATAGGTGGGACACTACCTGGCACTATCACTGGTGCTGATAATAGGTGGGACACTACCTGGCACTATCACTGGTGCTGATGATAGGTGGGAAACTACCTGGCACTATCACTGGTGCTGATGATAGATGGGACACTACCTGGCACTATCACTGGTGCTGATGATAGGTGGGACACTACCTGGCACTATCACTGGTGCTGATAATAGGTGGGACACTACCTGGCACTATCACTGGTGCTGATAATAGGTGGGACACTACCTGGCACTATAACTGGTGCTGATGATAGATGGGACACTACCTGGCACTATCA
Organism: Gastrophryne carolinensis; assembly: GCA_027917425.1. Lineage (NCBI taxonomy): Eukaryota > Metazoa > Chordata > Amphibia > Anura > Microhylidae > Gastrophryne > Gastrophryne carolinensis. Next base: position 281,158,165 of record CM051235.1, read on the forward strand.
CTGGTGCTGATGATAGGTGGGACACTACCTGGCACTATCACTGGTGCTGATGATAGATGGGACACTACCTGGCACTATCACTGGTGCTGATGATAGGTGGGACACTACCTGGCACTATCACTGGTGCTGATGATAGGTGAGACACTCCCTGGCACTATCACTGGTGCTGATGATAGATGGGACACTACCTGGCACTATCACTGGTGCTGATGATAGGTGGGACACTACCTGGCACTATCACTGGTGCTGATAATAGGTGGGACACTACCTGTCACTATCACTGGTGCTGATGATAGGTGGGACACTACCTGGCACTATCACTGGTGCTGATGATAGATGGGACACTACCTGGCACTATCACTGGTGCTGATGATAGGTGGGACACTACCTGGCACTATCACTGGTGCTGATAATAGGTGGGACACTACCTGGCACTATCACTGGTGCTGATGATAGGTGGGACACTACCTGGCACTATCACTGGTGCTGATAATAGGTGGGACACTACCTGGCACTATCACTGGTGCTGATGATAGATGGGACACTACCTGGCACTATCACTGGTGCTGATGATAGATGGGACACTACCTGGCACTATCACTGGTGCTGATGATAGGTGGGACACTACCTGGCACTATCACTGGTGCTGATGATAGGTGGGACACTACCTGGCACTATCACTGGTGCTGATGATAGGTGGGACACTACCTGGCACTATCACTGGTGCTGATGATAGGTGAGACACTACCTGGCACTATCACTGGTGCTGATGATAGATGGGACACTACCTGGCACTATCACTGGTGCTGATGATAGGTGGGACACTACCTGGCACTATCACTGGTGCTGATGATAGATGGGACACTACCTGGCACTATCACTGGTGCTGATGATAGGTGAGACACTACCTGGCACTATCACTGGTGCTGATGATAGGTGGGACACTACCTGGCACTATCACTGGTGCTGATGATAGATGGGACACTACCTGGCACTATCACTGGTGCTGATGATAGATGGGACACTACCTGGCACTATCACTGGTGCTGATGATAGGTGGGACACTACCTGGCACTATCACTGGTGCTGATGATAGGTGGGACACTACCTGGCACTATCACTGGTGCTGATAATAGATGGGACACTACCTGGCACTATCACTGGTGCTGATGATAGATGGGACACTACCTGGCACTATCACTGGTGCTGATAATAGGTGGGACACTACCTGGCACTATCACTGGTGCTGATGATAGATGGGACACTACCTGGCACTATCACTGATGCTGATGATAGGTGAGACACTACCTGGCACTATCACTGGTGCTGATGATAGATGGGACACTACCTGGCACTATCACTGGTGCTGATAATAGATGGGACACTACCTGGCACTATCACTGATGCTGATGATAGGTGAGACACTACCTGGCACTATCACTGGTGCTGATGATAGGTGGGACACTACCTGGCACTATCACTGGTGCTGATGATAGGTGGGACACTACCTGGCACTATCACTGGTGCTGATGATAGATGGGACACTACCTGGCACTATCACTGGTGCTGATAATAGATGGGACACTACCTGGCACTATCACTGATGCTGATGATAGGTGAGACACTACCTGGCACTATCACTGGTGCTGATGATAGGTGGGACACTACCTGGCACTATCACTGGTGCTGATGATAGGTGGGACACTACCTGGCACTATCACTGGTGCTGATGATAGGTGGGACACTACCTGGCACTATCACTGGTGCTGATGATAGGTGGGACACTACCTGGCACTATCACTGGTGCTGATGATAGATGGGACACTACCTGGCACTATCACTGGTGCTGATGATAGGTGGGACACTACCTGGCACTATCACTGGTGCTGATGATAGGTGGGACACTACCTGGCACTATCACTGGTGCTGATGATAGATGGGACACTACCTGGCACTATCACTGGTGCTGATGATAGATGGGACACTACCTGGCACTATCACTGGTGCTGATGATAGATGGGACACTACCTGGCACTATCACTGGTGCTGATGATAGGTGGGACACTACCTGGCACTATCACTGGTGCTGATGATAGATGGGACACTACCTGGCACTATCACTGGTGCTGATGATAGGTGAGACACTACCTGGCACTATCACTGGTGCTGATAATAGGTGGGACACTACCTGGCACTATCACTGGTGCTGATGATAGGTGGGACACTACCTGGCACTATCACTGGTGCTGATGATAGATGGGACACTACCTGGCACTATCACTGGTGCTGATGATAGGTGAGACACTACCTGGCACTATCACTGGTGCTGATAATAGGTGGGACACTACCTGGCACTATCACTGGTGCTGATGATAGATGGGACACTACCTGGCACTATCACTGGTGCTGATGATAGATGGGACACTACCTGGCACTATCACTGGTGCTGATGATAGGTGGGACACTACCTGGCACTATCACTGGTGCTGATGATAGATGGGACACTACCTGGCACTATCACTGGTGCTGATGATAGGTGAGACACTACCTGGCACTATCACTGGTGCTGATAATAGGTGGGACACTACCTGGCACTATCACTGGTGCTGATAATATATGGGACACTACCTGGCACTATCACTGGTGCTGATGATAGGTGGGACACTACCTGGCACTATCACTGGTGCTGATGATAGGTGGGACACTACCTGGCACTATCACTGGTGCTGATGATAGATGGGACACTACCTGGCACTATCACTGGTGCTGATGATAGATGGAACACTACCTGGCACTATCACTGGTGCTGATGATAGATGGGACACTACCTGGCACTATCACTGGTGCTGATGATAGGTGGGACACTACCTGGCACTATCACTGGTGCTGATAATAGGTGAGACACTACCTGGCACTATCACTGGTGCTGATGATAGATGGGACACTACCTGGCACTATCACTGGTGCTGATGATAGATGGGACACTACCTGGCACTATCACTGGTGCTGATAATAGATGGGACACTACCTGGCACTATCACTGGTGCTGATGATAGATGGGACACTACCTGGCACTATCACTGGTGCTGATGATAGGTGGGACACTACCTGGCACTATCACTGGTGCTGATGATAGGTGGGACACTACCTGGCACTATCACTGGTGCTGATGATAGATGGGACACTACCTGGCACTATCACTGGTGCTGATGATAGGTGTGACACTACCTGGCACTATCACTGGTGCTGATAATAGATGGGACACTACCTGGCACTATCACTGGTGCTGATGATAGATGGGACACTACCTGGCACTATCACTGGTGCTGATAATAGATGGGACACTACCTGGCACTATCACTGGTGCTGATGATAGGTGGGACACTACCTGGCACTATCACTGGTGCTGATGATAGGTGGGACACTACCTGGCACTATCACTGGTGCTGATGATAGGTGAGACACTACCTGGCACTATCACTGGTGCTGATGATAGGTGGGACACTACCTGGCACTATCACTGGTGCTGATAATAGGTGGGACTTTACCTGGCACTATAACTGGTGCTGATGATAGGTGGGACACTACCTGGCACTATCACTGGTGCTGATGATAGATGGGACACTACCTGGCACTATCACTGGTGCTGATGATAGGTGGGACACTACCTGGCACTATCACTGGTGCTGATGATAGGTGAGACACTACCTGGCACTATCACTGGTGCTGATGATAGGTGGGACACTACCTGGCACTATCACTGGTGCTGATGATAGATGGGACACTACCTGGCACTATCACTGGTGCTGATGATAGGTGGGACACTACCTGGCATTATCACTGGTGCTGATGATAGGTGGGACACTACCTGGCACTATCACTGGTGCTGATGATAGATGGGACACTACCTGGCACTATCACTGGTGCTGATGATAGGTGGGACACTACCTGGCACTATCACTGGTGCTGATGATAGGTGGGACACTACCTGGCACTATCACTGGTGCTGATGATAGATGGGACACTACCTGGCACTATCACTGGTGCTGATGATAGATGGGACACTACCTGGCACTATCACTGGTGCTGATGATAGGGGGGACACTACCTGGCACTATCACGTGTGCTGATGATAGATGGGACACTACCTGGCACTATCACTGGTGCTGATGATAGATGGGACACTACCTGGCACTATCACTGGTGCTGATGATAGGTGAGACACTACCTGGCACTATAACTGGTGCTGATGATAGGTGGGACACTACCTGGCACTATCACTGGTGCTGATGATAGATGGGACACTACCTGGCACTATCACTGGTGCTGATGATAGATGGGACACTACCTGGCACTATCACTGGTGCTGATAATAGATGGGACACTACCTGGCACTATCACTGGTGCTGATGATAGATGGGACACTACCTGGCACTATCACTGGTGCTGATGATAGGTGGGACACTACCTGGCACTATCACTGGTGCTGATGATAGGTGAGACACTACCTGGCACTATCACTGGTGCTGATGATAGGTGGGACACTACCTGGCACTATCACTGGTGCTGATGATAGATGGGACACTACCTGGCACTATCACTGGTGCTGATGATAGGTGAGACACTACCTGGCACTATCACTGGTGCTGATGATAGGTGGGACACTACCTGGCACTATCACTGGTGCTGATGATAGATGGGACACTACCTGGCACTATCACTGGTGCTGATGATAGGTGGGACACTACCTGGCACTATCACTGGTGCTGATGATAGGTGAGACACTACCTGGCACTATCACTGGTGCTGATGATAGATGGGACACTACCTGGCACTATCACTGGTGCTGATGATAGGTGGGACACTACCTGGCACTATCACTGGTGCTGATAATAGGTGGGACACTACCTGGCACTATCACTGGTGCTGATGATAGGTGGGACACTACCTGGCACTATCACTGGTGCTGATGATAGATGGGACACTACCTGGCACTATCACTGGTGCTGATGATAGGTGGGACACTACCTGGCACTATCACTGGTGCTGATAATAGGTGGGACACTACCTGGCACTATCACTGGTGCTGATGATAGGTGGGACACTACCTGGCACTATCACTGGTGCTGATAATAGGTGGGACACTACCTGGCACTATCACTGGTGCTGATGATAGATGGGACACTACCTGGCACTATCACTGGTGCTGATGATAGATGGGACACTACCTGGCACTATCACTGGTGCTGATGATAGGTGGGACACTACCTGGCACTATCACTGGTGCTGATGATAGGTGGGACACTACCTGGCACTATCACTGGTGCTGATGATAGGTGGGACACTACCTGGCACTATCACTGGTGCTGATGATAGGTGAGACACTACCTGGCACTATCACTGGTGCTGATGATAGATGGGACACTACCTGGCACTATCACTGGTGCTGATGATAGGTGGGACACTACCTGGCACTATCACTGGTGCTGATGATAGATGGGACACTACCTGGCACTATCACTGGTGCTGATGATAGGTGAGACACTACCTGGCACTATCACTGGTGCTGATGATAGGTGGGACACTACCTGGCACTATCACTGGTGCTGATGATAGATGGGACACTACCTGGCACTATCACTGGTGCTGATGATAGATGGGACACTACCTGGCACTATCACTGGTGCTGATGATAGGTGGGACACTACCTGGCACTATCACTGGTGCTGATGATAGGTGGGACACTACCTGGCACTATCACTGGTGCTGATAATAGATGGGACACTACCTGGCACTATCACTGGTGCTGATGATAGATGGGACACTACCTGGCACTATCACTGGTGCTGATAATAGGTGGGACACTACCTGGCACTATCACTGGTGCTGATGATAGATGGGACACTACCTGGCACTATCACTGATGCTGATGATAGGTGAGACACTACCTGGCACTATCACTGGTGCTGATGATAGATGGGACACTACCTGGCACTATCACTGGTGCTGATAATAGATGGGACACTACCTGGCACTATCACTGATGCTGATGATAGGTGAGACACTACCTGGCACTATCACTGGTGCTGATGATAGGTGGGACACTACCTGGCACTATCACTGGTGCTGATGATAGGTGGGACACTACCTGGCACTATCACTGGTGCTGATGATAGATGGGACACTACCTGGCACTATCACTGGTGCTGATAATAGATGGGACACTACCTGGCACTATCACTGATGCTGATGATAGGTGAGACACTACCTGGCACTATCACTGGTGCTGATGATAGGTGGGACACTACCTGGCACTATCACTGGTGCTGATGATAGGTGGGACACTACCTGGCACTATCACTGGTGCTGATGATAGGTGGGACACTACCTGGCACTATCACTGGTGCTGATGATAGGTGGGACACTACCTGGCACTATCACTGGTGCTGATGATAGATGGGACACTACCTGGCACTATCACTGGTGCTGATGATAGGTGGGACACTACCTGGCACTATCACTGGTGCTGATGATAGGTGGGACACTACCTGGCACTATCACTGGTGCTGATGATAGATGGGACACTACCTGGCACTATCACTGGTGCTGATGATAGGTGAGACACTACCTGGCACTATCACTGGTGCTGATGATAGATGGGACACTACCTGGCACTATCACTGGTGCTGATGATAGGTGGGACACTACCTGGCACTATCACTGGTGCTGATAGATGGGACACTACCTGGCACTATCACTGGTGCTGATGATAGGTGAGACACTACCTGGCACTATCACTGGTGCTGATAATAGGTGGGACACTACCTGGCACTATCACTGGTGCTGATGATAGGTGGGACACTACCTGGCACTATCACTGGTGCTGATGATAGATGGGACACTACCTGGCACTATCACTGGTGCTGATGATAGGTGAGACACTACCTGGCACTATCACTGGTGCTGATAATAGGTGGGACACTACCTGGCACTATCACTGGTGCTGATGATAGGTGGGACACTACCTGGCACTATCACTGGTGCTGATGATAGATGGGACACTACCTGGCACTATCACTGGTGCTGATGATAGATGGGACACTACCTGGCACTATCACTGGTGCTGATGATAGGTGGGACACTACCTGGCACTATCACTGGTGCTGATGATAGATGGGACACTACCTGGCACTATCACTGGTGCTGATGATAGGTGAGACACTACCTGGCACTATCACTGGTGCTGATAATAGGTGGGACACTACCTGGCACTATCACTGGTGCTGATAATATATGGGACACTACCTGGCACTATCACTGGTGCTGATGATAGGTGGGACACTACCTGGCACTATCACTGGTGCTGATGATAGGTGGGACACTACCTGGCACTATCACTGGTGCTGATGATAGATGGGACACTACCTGGCACTATCACTGGTGCTGATGATAGATGGAACACTACCTGGCACTATCACTGGTGCTGATGATAGATGGGACACTACCTGGCACTATCACTGGTGCTGATGATAGGTGGGACACTACCTGGCACTATCACTGGTGCTGATAATAGGTGAGACACTACCTGGCACTATCACTGGTGCTGATGATAGATGGGACACTACCTGGCACTATCACTGGTGCTGATGATAGATGGGACACTACCTGGCACTATCACTGGTGCTGATAATAGATGGGACACTACCTGGCACTATCACTGGTGCTGATGATAGATGGGACACTACCTGGCACTATCACTGGTGCTGATGATAGGTGGGACACTACCTGGCACTATCACTGGTGCTGATGATAGGTGGGACACTACCTGGCACTATCACTGGTGCTGATGATAGATGGGACACTACCTGGCACTATCACTGGTGCTGATGATAGGTGTGACACTACCTGGCACTATCACTGGTGCTGATAATAGATGGGACACTACCTGGCACTATCACTGGTGCTGATGATAGATGGGACACTACCTGGCACTATCACTGGTGCTGATAATAGATGGGACACTACCTGGCACTATCACTGGTGCTGATGATAGGTGGGACACTACCTGGCACTATCACTGGTGCTGATGATAGGTGGGACACTACCTGGCACTATCACTGGTGCTGATGATAGGTGAGACACTACCTGGCACTATCACTGGTGCTGATGATAGGTGGGACACTACCTGGCACTATCACTGGTGCTGATAATAGGTGGGACTTTACCTGGCACTATAACTGGTGCTGATGATAGGTGGGACACTACCTGGCACTATCACTGGTGCTGATGATAGATGGGACACTACCTGGCACTATCACTGGTGCTGATGATAGGTGGGACACTACCTGGCACTATCACTGGTGCTGATGATAGGTGAGACACTACCTGGCACTATCACTGGTGCTGATGATAGGTGGGACACTACCTGGCACTATCACTGGTGCTGATGATAGATGGGACACTACCTGGCACTATCACTGGTGCTGATGATAGGTGGGACACTACCTGGCATTATCACTGGTGCTGATGATAGGTGGGACACTACCTGGCACTATCACTGGTGCTGATGATAGATGGGACACTACCTGGCACTATCACTGGTGCTGATGATAGGTGGGACACTACCTGGCACTATCACTGGTGCTGATGATAGGTGGGACACTACCTGGCACTATCACTGGTGCTGATGATAGATGGGACACTACCTGGCACTATCACTGGTGCTGATGATAGATGGGACACTACCTGGCACTATCACTGGTGCTGATGATAGGGGGGACACTACCTGGCACTATCACGTGTGCTGATGATAGATGGGACACTACCTGGCACTATCACTGGTGCTGATGATAGATGGGACACTACCTGGCACTATCACTGGTGCTGATGATAGGTGAGACACTACCTGGCACTATAACTGGTGCTGATGATAGGTGGGACACTACCTGGCACTATCACTGGTGCTGATGATAGATGGGACACTACCTGGCACTATCACTGGTGCTGATGATAGATGGGACACTACCTGGCACTATCACTGGTGCTGATAATAGATGGGACACTACCTGGCACTATCACTGGTGCTGATGATAGATGGGACACTACCTGGCACTATCACTGGTGCTGATGATAGGTGGGACACTACCTGGCACTATCACTGGTGCTGATGATAGGTGAGACACTACCTGGCACTATCACTGGTGCTGATGATAGGTGGGACACTACCTGGCACTATCACTGGTGCTGATGATAGATGGGACACTACCTGGCACTATCACTGGTGCTGATGATAGGTGAGACACTACCTGGCACTATCACTGGTGCTGATGATAGGTGGGACACTACCTGGCACTATAACTGGTGCTGATGATAGGTGGGACACTACCTGGCACTATCACTGGTGCTGATGATAGGTGAGACACTACCTGGCACTATCACTGGTGCTGATGATAGGTGGGACACTACCTGGCACTATCACTGGTGCTGATGATAGGTGGGACACTACCTGGCACTATCACTGGTGCTGATGATAGATGGGACACTACCTGGCACTATCACTGGTGCTGATGATAGATGGGACACTACCTGGCACTATCACTGGTGCTGATGATAGGTGGGACACTACCTGGCACTATCACTGGTGCTGATAATAGGTGGGACACTACCTGGCACTATCACTGGTGCTGATGATAGGTGGGACACTACCTGGCACTATCACTGGTGCTGATGATAGATGGGACACTACCTGGCACTATCACTGGTGCTGATAATAGATGGGACACTACCTGGCACTATCACTGGTGCTGATAATAGATGGGACACTACCTGGCACTATCACTGGTGCTGATGATAGATGGGACACTACCTGGCACTATCACTGGTGCTGATGATAGATGGGACACTACCTGGCACTATCACTGGTGCTGATGATAGGTGGGACACTACCTGGCACTATCACTGGTGCTGATGATAGATGGGACACTACCTGGCACTATCACTGGTGCTGATAATAGATGGGACACTACCTGGCACTATCACTGGTGCTGATGATAGGTGAGACACTACCTGGCACTATAACTGGTGCTGATGATAGGTGAGACACTACCTGGCACTATCACTGGTGCTGATGATAGGTGAGAAACTACCTGGCACTATCACTGGTGCTGATGATAGGTGGGACACTACCTGGCACTATCACTGGTGCTGATGATAGATGGGACACTACCTGGCACTATCACTGGTGCTGATAATAGGTGGGACACTACCTGGCACTATCACTGGTGCTGATAATAGGTGGGACACTACCTGGCACTATCACTGGTGCTGATGATAGATGGGACACTACCTGGCACTATCACTGGTGCTGATGATAGATGGGACACTACCTGGCACTATCACTGGTGCTGATGATAGATGGGACACTACCTGGCACTATCACTGGTGCTGATGATAGGTGGGACACTACCTGGCACTATCACTGGTGCTGATGATAGGTGGGACACTACCTGGCACTATCACTGGTGCTGATGATAGATGGGACACTACCTGGCACTATCACTGGTGCTGATGATAGGTGGGACACTACCTGGCACTATCACTGGTGCTGATAATAGGTGGGACACTACCTGGCACTATCACTGGTGCTGATGATAGGTGGGACACTACCTGGCACTATCACTGGTGCTGATGATAGATGGGACACTACCTGGCACTATCACTGGTGCTGATAATAGATGGGACACTACCTGGCACTATTACTGGTGCTGATAATAGATGGGACACTACCTGGCACTATCACTGGTGCTGATAATAGGTGGGACACTACCTGGCACTATCACTGGTGCTGATGATAGATGGGACACTACCTGGCACTATCACTGGTGCTGATGATAGATGGGACACTACCTGGCACTATCACTGGTGCTGATAATAGATGGGACACTACCTGGCACTATCACTGGTGCTGATGATAGATGGGACACTACCTGGCACTATCACTGGTGCTGATGATAGATGGGACACTACCTGGCACTATCACTGGTGCTGATAATAGATGGGACACTACCTGGCACTATCACTGGTGCTGATGATAGGTGGGACACTACCTGGCACTATCACTGGTGCTGATGATAGGTGGGACACTACCTGGCACTATCACTGGTGCTGATAATAGATGGGACACTACCTGGCACTATCACTGGTGCTGATGATAGATGGGACACTACCTGGCACTATCACTGGTGCTGATAATAGGTGGGACACTACCTGGCACTATCACTGGTGCTGATGATAGATGGGACACTACCTGGCACTATCACTGGTGCTGATAATAGGTGGGACACTACCTGGCACTATCACTGGTGCTGATGATAGATGGGACACTACCTGGCACTATCACTGGTGCTGATGATAGGTGGGACACTACCTGGCACTATCACTGGTGCTGATGATAGGTGAGACACTACCTGGCACTATCACTGGTGCTGATGATAGGTGGGACACTACCTGGCACTATCACTGGTGCTGATGATAGATGGGACACTACCTGGCACTATCACTGGTGCTGATGATAGGTGAGACACTACCTGGCACTATCACTGGTGCTGATAATAGGTGGGACACTACCTGGCACTATCACTGGTGCTGATAATATATGGGACACTACCTGGCACTATCACTGGTGCTGATGATAGGTGGGACACTACCTGGCACTATCAGTGGTGCTGATAATAGGTGAGACACTACCTGGCACTATCACTGGTGCTGATGATAGATGGGACACTACCTGGCACTATCACTGGTGCTGATGATAGGTGGGACACTACCTGGCACTATCACTGGTGCTGATGATAGATGGGACACTACCTGGCACTATCACTGGTGCTGATGATAGATGGGACACTACCTGGCACTATCACTGGTGCTGATGATAGGTGGGACACTACCTGGCACTATCACTGGTGCTGATAATAGGTGGGACACTACCTGGCACTATCACTGGTGCTGATGATAGATGGGACACTACCTGGCACTATCACTGGTGCTGATGATAGATGGGACACTACCTGGCACTATCACTGGTGCTGATAATAGATGGGACACTACCTGGCACTATCACTGGTGCTGATGATAGATGGGACACTACCTGGCACTATCACTGGTGCTGATGATAGATGGGACACTACCTGGCACTATCACTGGTGCTGATGATAGATGGGACACTACCTGGCACTATCACTGGTGCTGATAATAGGTGGGACACTACCTGGCACTATCACTGGTGCTGATGATAGATGGGACACTACCTGGCACTATCACTGGTGCTGATGATAGGTGGGACACTACCTGGCACTATCACTGGTGCTGATAATAGATGGGACACTACCTGGCACTATCACTGGTGCTGATGATAGATGGGACACTACCTGGCACTATCACTGGTGCTGATAATAGGTGGGACACTACCTGGCACTATCACTGGTGCTGATGATAGATGGGACACTACCTGGCACTATCACTGGTGCTGATAATAGGTGGGACACTACCTGGCACTATCACTGGTGCTGATGATAGATGGGACACTACCTGGCACTATCACTGGTGCTGATGATAGGTGGGACACTACCTGGCACTATCACTGGTGCTGATGATAGGTGAGACACTACCTGGCACTATCACTGGTGCTGATAATAGATGGGACACTACCTGGCACTATCACTGGTGCTGATGATAGATGGGACACTACCTGGCACTATCACTGGTGCTGATGATAGGTGTGACACTACCTGGCACTATCACTGGTGCTGATGATAGATGGGACACTACCTGGCACTATCACTGGTGCTGATAATAGATGGGACACTACCTGGCACTATCACTGGTGCTGATGATAGATGGGACACTACCTGGCACTATCACTGGTGCTGATAATAGGTGAGACACTACCTGGCACTATCACTGGTGCTGATGATAGATGGGACACTACCTGGCACTATCACTGGTGCTGATGATAGGTGGGACACTACCTGGCACTATCACTGGTGCTGATGATAGGTGGGACACTACCTGGCACTATCACTGGTGCTGATAATAGATGGGACACTACCTGGCACTATCACTGGTGCTGATGATAGATGGGACACTACCTGGCACTATCACTGGTGCTGATGATAGGTGGGACACTACCTGGCACTATCACTGGTGCTGATGATAGGTGGGACACTACCTGGCACTATCACTGGTGCTGATGATAGGTGGGACACTACCTGGCACTATCACTGGTGCTGATGATAGGTGGGACACTACCTGGCACTATCACTGGTGCTGATGATAGGTGGGACACTACCTGGCACTATCACTGGTGCTGATGATAGATGGGACACTACCTGGCACTATCACTGGTGCTGATAATAGATGGGACACTACCTGGCACTATCACTGGTGCTGATGATAGATGGGACACTACCTGGCACAGGTGCTCTACAGGCGCTCTGGATTTTTGACTTGATAAATACCCCTTTTGCACTCGGACCTGACATTCATCTGACACTCATCTGGCACTTTGTGGCACTAACGCTTCTTAAATAAACCCCATAGTATATAGTAATAATGTAATAATGTATTTCATAGTACAGTATAAAGTATATATGTTATTAGAATATAATGTTTCTATGTAGTTCATAGTATAGTATAAATCATGCCTGAAAGTGAAGCAGAAGGTGACCTTTTTTGCATATTTAAGATAGTTTCTTGCATCAGAAACACTTTTTGGGCAGCTTCAGTAAAGCATGTTAAACGTCTAGGGTGAATATCTGTAGACTAGGATTTGTGACTAGTGCCTAAATGCCTGAAGCAATATAAATATCCCTTGCAATTCTGCCCCCCCCCCCTTCTATTCCAGGACTGGTTCCTCTAAGTATGCGGCTCTGTTTCCAGTTCAGGACTCTGTAGTAGTTTCCTGTTCCTTCATTGGGAAAACACAGGCATAAGTCCTGGGCAGCAAATGAGAGCAGTGTAATGCTGTGTCCCTCCTCCCTCCTCTCCCCCCATTCCGGCTCTTCAGCCATCCACCCCCATCCTCCCCTGGACTGGAAGGGTGGACCTCTGTTCGCCTGATTCTTCCGGATCACTGCAGAAGCAGCAAGAGGAGGGTCAGGGGGGACACAGGATGTTGGGGTCCCAGCCGGGCTGATGTGACGCTGTCACCTTGTCCTGTTCTATTCGCCCCCAGCCATGTGGTGCCTGCAGTGTAACTCGGAGAGGACCCAGTCCCTGCTGGAGCTGGAGCTGGACAGCTGGTAATACACCGTATTTATATATAGACACAAACACACAACTAGGACATTGTTGTTCTGAGGATTACGCTTGCCACACACAGTGCACAGGATGCTGACTCTACACTGTATGTATAGCTTATCATACAGGCTAAATATTACGCCGGTGGGCTAAGCTTCATAGCAACTTTTTTGTTTAACTGTTCATTCATTTGCTTTGCTTAGTTGTACTCATTGGACATAAATGCTGGAGCAATCAATATTTACTGACATTGTAACACACAACATACGGAACAAAATGCCACATATCCTCCAGACGACTAAGATGTGTATAACATGTGGCTAGACTAGAAGCTGTGTGTATGTTATCAGCCAGCAGTGCATACTTTTGTATATGCCTCATTGTATTTATGATACCTCAAACCATAGTATGGATCTACTTAGCGCACATTGCTTTCTATTACAACTAACAATCCAGAACAGCAGTGTAGGCAGTTACACAATAACTGTATTAGCTGTAGTACAACATATCCTGCTATCCTAGCAGGATGGGTCCCCTATAAAACATTGTGAACTGTGACCAACATGGCTGCTGATGTGTAAAAAATGTTATATCCTAAAACATAGTCAATTTACTAATCATAGGATATATATATATATATATATATATATATATATATATATATATATATATATATGAATAACTAGAGTGGGTTCAAAGCACATCAGGGGGGCATGAGGCAAGTGGGCTACACCATTTTTACTCGTTCACCCTATTAATCTGATTATTGTTTCAAAAGGCATCATGTACAGAAATGATACACAATTTGCCTGTGCTGTTCCAAAAATGTTACTTTATGAGCCATGATGGGGCCCTCTTACATGTCTGCACCAGGGCCTAGTCACATTTAGTAATGGTTATATATATATATATATATATATATATATGTGTGTGTGTTTATATCTGCTCTGTATTTGTGTAATTGCTATTTTCTAAATGCCACACGTCAGTCTGGAGTGTGTTATCCGATATATACAATCAAATTAGTCAGTTGCTCCCACCAAGTGATGCAAAGGGAAAATCCACAAGGCAAGTGTCACTTCATACTGCCAGGCTGGTTAGTAGCTTGGTAAATGGTAAGATGTAGGGTTACACTAGCCAATCAAATTTAGTACTTCCATAGGTTAAGTAAGTCATCCCAAAAATCAAAGTTGTGCATTTATTAGATTACTTAAAATTCCCTGTCATGGCTAATAAAAAAAACCTCTCTCACTTATCCTATGTGCTGTGGCTGCCATGTAACAGCATTGTTGGCTCAAGTGCCAATAGTGTGCTCCCCGGGTGACCAAATGCAAGAGCAGGCTCACTTGTAAATAAAAAGCAGACCTAAACTCTCCTTGGCATGTCAGTGTTAGGGAAGGTAACATAACCTTGCTCTGTCAGTGAGCTCTGCTAGAGATAAATACTCACCTTATCCTAGTGGAGCTCCATCTGGTGGGGTACAGGAAATGGCTGTGTCACAGCTCCTCCAATAAGAGACATACAGTACTGCCCCTATGTTACAAATCTTCATGCACAATTTCAGCTTCCTAGGGAAACGGCAATGCCTCAGAGGTAGAGATGGGTGAGCCCACACCACAAAGCTTGGGTTCGTACCGAACTTTGCAAGTTGGGGTTCCCTAACCAGAACATGGTCTTCAGCCAGAATTTAGAGTTCAGTGTCTGGCCCAAACATAGAAAAGCTGGTTGATGGGCTGCCCATCAGTCAACTTCACTAAGGACGCAGCAGCAGAAGTGCTGCTGTAACTTGCCTGAGTCCCGATCCTCTTCATACTGCGGCAGGACAGCAGCAGCAGCATCTCAAACTGGCCCCAGCCACGGCTACACAAAGATGGCCCCCAGCTCTAATGAGTGAGGACATTCCTAGTGCTGGCACTAGAAGTGTCCTCACTCATGGGAGCCAGTGGCCATCTTATTGTAGCCCCAGCTGGGGCCAGTTTGGAACGCCACTGCCACCGCTGACAGAAGAGCATCGGGGCACAGGTACGTTACAGCAGAAATTCTGCTGCACACTGATTTCAATGGGGAATGGGTACGGGTCCCCAAAGCCAAATGCTTATTCACAGTTTGACTGAACCCGAACTTTGGGGGGTTCGCCCATCTCTATTCAGAGGTGATTGCAGTTTAGGTCCACTTCACTGCCACTCTGCAATAATATAAAATGGGGAGCCAAGCTTAGTTGCCACAACATAGTCCTGGAGCCTGGCTACACTAGCTCCAGTACAGGAAGCTAGATTAATGCAGGATGGACCTGGGCAGTGCAGCCTTTTAGTGATGTCAGTGGTTACATTTCAGAACCACTATATCTAACATGTTGGTAACCATTGATAATAATAACAGTAACAATCATTTATCAGCTGAAACATTTAGGTTTTTCCAGATCAGTTATCAGATTACTAGGTTACATCATTTTAGCTAAAATGGGAAATTGCTATTTTAATTTTAAACTGGTTAGAAAAACAACTTGTGTAGAATGACTTTATTGAGCAAAGCTATAGCTGTGTTGCCATTTTGTGTGAAGCTTGTGCTTTTATTCTCCCCAGTGTCTGTGATCATAGTTTGGAAGTATTATGCTGCTGTCACTTCCTGGCACGTGTTACGCTGCTTTACTATTGTTCTGCGGGATGTAATGTCAGACCAACTAATGGCCCAATTTTATGAACACATAAATTGACCGTTTGTTGAGAGAGCAAACGAACGTACGACTCTTATGCGAGCAGGCGGTTGAAGATTTGTCAGCTAATTGTATGTTAGAGCGATCGTTCTTGATATCGTTCATGCCGAGCACCTCGCATCCTATTTGTGGTCGATTTCTGCTTCACATGTCACATTTCTAACAATTTTACGATCGACTAACACATTTTTATTCGGTGCTCGAATGCATCAGATATTTCCATGGATCCATTTGCGTCTGATTGTGATCAATTTATAGTTTTTTAGATATAGGCCATAACTCGCATGCGCCGAAGACTTGTGTATTGTGACTATGGCTGGCCATAAACTGTACTAGAAATGTATTAATCATCAGGTCTGCTCCGGTCTTTCCTTTAGCTTACTATTATTTCCAGTTTTAGGTGCACTTGTGGCAGTGAACAAACCGATGGACCAACAGCCAACTTTTCACACTGTGTACAGTGAAATCTTCCCACTTCTGTTTATTTGTATGGATGGTATATGGCAGCTGAAAATGCTGCTAACCGGTTGAGTGCTGAACTAGTAGTTGCCTGCACACTTTCAATAGAATTTTGGAAAGTGTATATTTTTGTGTGCCAAAATGATGTCCTCAAGGTTCTGAGCTGATTCAGTGTTTCTTGAAATGTGTGTTTTATGGAAGCAGCTTTCACTCATATATAACATCTTCAGTCTTATGCTTTGACAATGTAGACGGGGAGGCTAATTCGCTACTAGTGCCAGGTATTGCAAGATGAGCGTCTGTATAGCGGCGCTTAGAGTGACCACAAGTAGACGCTGTAAGCAGGTATCAGGCGCTGTAACAGAGCATCTTGGTCGCCGTAGTAACCTGGCCGGCATTGATGAATGTGATGCATGTTGGGCGCTCTAACAACAGTTCTATGCTGCAGTGAGTGATAGGAAGCACCAGCTCAGTGCATCTGGCACTTGGTGCTCAACACCATACTTAAGAAAAAGCTACACACACACATCGTTGGCACTGTAAAGCTGGACGCTCTAGCATAGAGCTCCAGACGCTGTGTGATCAAAGTCTGTTTTTGAACACATGTCCACCAGTAACAAAGCAAAAGCACATGGAATGACATTGTTTTAACACTGTGACAATAACACTTTAGTACCAGACCTGTAATTACAGTTCTGTATAAAAATATAAAAAGTAAAAGAAAGTGTTTGTTTGCAGCCAGGAGAGGTCACACAATGATTTGAGCAAAAAAAAAAAAAATTAATTGCGAAACACGCTATTTAAACACAAGCAAATGAAACACCACTGAAATGTATGGAGAGCGCTACTGAGTGATAGGTAATACATGGCACTCCTGAACCTAGAGCGACGGCGCTATACACTGCGCCGCCTCTAGTACATGTGACGCTATATGGCGCTGTTAGAGGCGCTCACCAGATTCGCTTTCTTAAATGTGGTTTTGCATACAGCGCCCAGCGCTCACCCGACGCTACCTGCCGCTACAAGGCACTACAAGCAAATGAAACACCACTGAAATGTATGGAGAGCGCTACTGAGCGATAGGTAATACATGGCACTCCTGAACCTAGAGCGACGGCGCTATACACTGCGCCGCCTCTAGTACATGTGACGCTATATGGCGCTGTTAGAGGCGCTCACCAGATTTGCTTTCTTAAATGTGGTTTTGCGTACAGCGCCCAGCGCTCACCCAACGCTACCTGCCGCTACGAGGCACTACAAGCAAATGAAACACCACTGAAATGTATGGAGAGCGCTACTGAGCGATAGGTAATACATGGCACTCCTGAACCTAGAGCGCCGGCGCTATACACTGCGCCTCCTCTAGTACATGTGACGCTATATGGCGCTGTTAGAGGCGCTCACCAGATTCACTTTCTTAAATGGGGTTTTGCGTACAGCGCCCAGTGCTCACCCGACGCTACCTGCCGCTACGAGGCACTACCTGCCGCTATCTTTTCTTAAATAACCCCCTTAGTCTGTACACCAGGAAGAGAGACGTGAATCCTGTACACATAACACTGCTGCTGGGCATGTGTAAGGTTGTGTGAGCTCCCTCACCTCAACAGCAGCCATAGCAGCAGTGTTCTATGTGTACAGCACTGACTTCTCTCTTCTTGGTGTACAGACTTGGTGTACACTGCCAATAGCAACAGACTGCAGGTAGTGAGAACTGCTGCCATAAAACACACATTTGCTAACATAAGAAAAAAAGACGTACTAGATCAGCTATTAAGAATATCATGTATATTGCACTAAAGCTAATACACTTCTTAAAGCAGAACAAAACTCACTTTGATTTAAGCATAAACAGTGGATCTGCTTAAGGGGATTCAGTAGGCAAAGTGCATAAACTGTCATTCAGCAGCTCACCTTATCATGGCTGCCCTCTTCCTTCCGGTCAGAACACAGTAGTAGAAACATGGCAAAGAGTAGTGGCACGCTACTGCCACACTACTGGCATTCCTTTGCCATAGACCACAAATAATTGGGCTAAGCTGGTGGTCTAAAGCTCCACATTATCAGACTGTGGACACTGGGAGAGAGGCAGAACAGCCAGGGTGATAAGAATTCCTGTCTTACAGACCCTGCCCATAATGCTGATTGTTATGCCGCATCTCACAGCCAAGGGTTACATCCAAATATTTCAAAAGCTAAACTATAAGGGGAAACTGTAAACCTTCACATCTCTGCCATTTATTTTTCAATGTAAACACAGAAAACCGTTTAGAACTGTGCCAAACGTAGCCCGATACAATGGTATAACAATTGCCTTTGCCTTCTGTATCCCTTTAAACTGTGATTGTCGCCCCATTGATGTTGCGCAACAGTCTGGTACTCCAGCCAAATGTATATATATAGTTCTTTTGTCCAGACCAAGTGTGGTAAAGAGTTTTATTTTGAACTGAAGTAATGTAGCTGTTTGTTATGAGCTTGCAATGGATTTTTGGCAAACACTTGTGTAAAATATTTCATTATTTCAGGCTCAGGAAGCAACTTTCATTGAGGCAAAAAGAGATGGTTTGCATAGCTCCGCCTACTGAATAAGAATAATAGATAAATACTGTTGTTCTTGGTCTGTATGTGACCGGTACATTCTGTATTGACCTTAAATGGGGGGCTTTTCAATCTCTTTCAGCCCAATATATTAAAGAGACTATAAACCCAATGGCAATAACGAGACAGCAAGCAGATCACCTGGTGCGTGTCCCATTTGCCTTTCCTCCAATTCCTGCAGCACAGGGTAGAAGCTGAATATCCTGAATTTTTTATGTGTTTAATGTTTATTTATAAAGCGCCACCATCTTCCTTGTCCCTTTACAAGATAGAAATTGTAGACAGGGTAAAATAAATAATATACCTGTAATTAGTTGGATTTGAGAGAGGAGCAGCAAATCCACATTGATAATAGAGTGCTAAATGAGAGAGGGTCCTTAGCTTGTGAGCTTACAATCTAAAGAGTATGAGTAGATATGAGAGGTTGTATAAGCTCTCTGTTATGCACTTTGGTAGCACACTTTAAGTTTCCATGCAATGCAGGATATACCAGAGATGTGGTCATATTTATTAGAAAAAAGCATGGCATGGCAATAATATGAATGGGCATGTGGGGGCAGCTGTGCTTTGCCATCCATCAGATCCTCACAACAAAATGGCTGCGAACAGCAAAAATATATCCCTCATACTTGGCCCTTATTATTGTACCCATCCATTAATGGTATTTGCAGAAGATCCAGACTTTGGGGCTATGTTTTGTTTGGACAGGTGAGATACATCTATAGTGGTCAAACTAATGGAAACTCTCTTGATAAAACAGATAATTTCCCATCTAACAATGAACAACCTGTTGGACCCAAAACAGCACCACTTTACTGAGGGCCGATCATGTCAGACCAATCTTATTGATTTCTTTGACAATGTCACTAAAGTGTTAGATGAAGGTGGTG
Source organism: Gastrophryne carolinensis (assembly GCA_027917425.1). Taxonomy (NCBI): domain Eukaryota; kingdom Metazoa; phylum Chordata; class Amphibia; order Anura; family Microhylidae; genus Gastrophryne; species Gastrophryne carolinensis. Next base: position 281,179,117 of record CM051235.1, read on the forward strand.
CTGTGGATATCGCATGGAAATTTAGTAAAGCCTTTGACACTGTACCACATAAAGAGCCCATAGAGTTATTGAAGGTAGGACTCAATCCCTGGATAGTTCAGTGGATTTCCAGTTGGCTGAGGGATCGGTATCAGAGCGTTGTTGTAAATGGGGTGCAATCTGAACAAAGGCGAGTTACAAGTGGTGTGCCGCAAGGCTCTGTCCTGGGCCCCATTCTTTTTAATATATTTGTAAGTGACATAGGAGAAGGCTTGGTAGGAAAAGTTTGTCTGTTTGCTGATGATACAAAGGTTAGTAATAGGGTGGAAATTCCCGGAGGTGTCTGCAACATGGAAAATGATTTAGCTTTACTGGATAGATGGTCAAAACTGTGGAAACTAGAGTTTAATGTCTCTAAATGTAAAATCATGCACTTGGGTAGAAGGAATCCCTGCTCTGAGTACCGTATGGGCAGTACTGTGTTAGCCAGGACCTCGGAGGAGAGAGATTTAGGGGTACTGATTACTGATAGCTGCAAGATGAGTGCACAGTGTAGCCAGGCAGTGGGAAAAGCAAGCAGGATGCTCGGCTGCATAGCTCGAGGCATCACCAGTAGGAAGAGGGAGGTTGTGATGCCGCTGTATAGAGCCCTGGTGAGGCCACAGCTAGAATACTGTGTGCAGTTCTGGAGACCTCACCTGCAAAAAGACATTCAAATAGAATGTGTCCAAAGGCGGGCAACGAAAATGGTAGAAGGACTTATCAGGAAAGATAAAGAATTTAATTTGTACAGTCTGGAGGAAAGAAGGGAGAGAGGTGACATGATTGAGACCTTTAAATATGTGAAATGATTGAATAAGGTTCAGGAGGGAAGAAGAAACCTAATGATAGAACAAGGGAGCACAACCTGAAGCTGGTCAGCCTCAGTGAAGTGAGTATGTGAATTTAAACAAGCCTGGGATAAGCACACATCTATCCTAAGATAAAGGGAACATACAGTATACACATAAGGGGCAGACTAGATGGACCATATGGTCTCCTTCTGCTGTTATCCCTCTATGTTTCTATACCCAGTGTGGACCATAACACTTAATATGTAGGGCTGCCATGTCTCTTTTAATAACCTCACAGATCATAAAGCTGTATTTTAGCTAGTCAAGCTCTTTTTTGTTTGCATCCATGAATCTCTTTCAACATTTCCTAAAACTTTCCTGCCAACAAAAGCAGCTTCTGGTTGAGTTAACTGACTGTCAGGAACCAGGGGAGTCTGCCAGTAAATCTCAACCTTTGGTAGATCTTTACTTCCTGAAGACATGCTAAAGGATTGTGAGAGGGGAGCGGGTAACAGTGGATGGATGCTGGTTGCTGTGGAAATACTGTTTTCTCTGGAGCCTTTACAATACATCTAATTGTGTCATGTAATCAGTATTCCTCAGGGAGGGAAGCACGCTCATTTGCTGCCTGTTCCCATCATTGGAGCCCTGGTCTCAAGGACCTTTAAAGCATAAAATGTTTTTGTTGCTGGTGTGATAAAGTACTATAGTGTTGCTATAGAAGAAGGAACAACATGTTATGCATAAGAGATTACCTATTTACGTCATATCAGCATGACCACCATTGTAGACACAAGCCTTGTAGACAGCAGCAGTGCAGGAACACATTTGTCACAGTTATCCCATGTGGGTACACATACTGAAAAACATTCAGTTATATTTTTAAACACAGCTATGTGTCCACCTTGCACTGGAAGTAAAGACAATTATAGGAGCTGGATTTAGTTGTCTAGTCTGACCCGACACTAGTAGACATTTTTGTTTTTGGATGCATGGTCTAGCTCTTGTCTGCTTTAACCTTTTCTTTTTACCTTATTAGTTTTTGGGGGACCTTTGGCTTGGTACCTTCTAGAGAATCCAATCTTGAGGGGTCTAGCTGAAGGTGGGCATTATCCTGAGTAGACTGTCCCTATATGTTGATGGCAGTAAGCTGAGCCTGCCTCAATAGTCTACAATCTTGCAAGTGAAGTGAATTTTGGGCTATATCAAGCCCAACTTTTATAAAATAGACCCACCTATTTCATCATGATCTCTAAAGCACACTTGCCTCTGATTTAGTTTAATAAAACATTAGTTTTAAAGATCAATGTGGGCTGACGTACTTACTATGATAATATGATTTTCTTCCCTCTTCCCTGCTGTAGGTATTTTAAAGCCAAATAGGCCCTTAGGTGGACCCTTTCTTCACCACATACAAGGAGAACTTAATTGTATCTGAGAAACATTTAACCACTTTTTTTTATATTTTTCTGAGTAGACACAGAACAACAGCCATTAACATGTCAACGCTAAATTATTGATTTGCATTAGAAAGACCAAATCAAGCAAACCTATAACCAGTGCGACCCCCTGCTGCTGACATTCAGCAACAGAGATATAAATAAAATATTGTCGATGTTAAAGCCTATTACTTATTTAGTGCTGTCCTGACATTCTTTCTGAGTGACAAACCTCAAAAAGGCATAAACCTGCAGACATCATCATAGGTGCTGGACAATGTTGGAAACTTTTATAAAGACTAAAACACTTTGGGCAGGGGCAGATATGTCACTCAAAAAGGCATGGTGCTAAAGCTTTATCATGTGGCAGGGGTGGGTATGGCCCCTGTAGACATGATTCTAAGGCCAAGGACAGATCAGGGCAGGGGTGGATATGGCCAATCCTAGAGCAATGGTACTGAAGTCTTAGTACTGTAGGCGCAGATACTGTTACAGGGTGGGTATGGCCCGCACATATATGATGCTTAAGCTGTAGGATTTCAGATGTAGTACATGCTTTGCTAGGGGAAGAACAGGGAGGGATTTCAGAGGGGGGGTACAAAAGAAACAAGGGTTCCTTTTCTACATGGGTTCTGGTTGAGGTGGGCTGTGTACTGGAAGCTCACCTGAAAGCAGTGCTGCCCATTGAAAATGCTGTGTTCCCTGTGGATCTTTCACCCCTGGACAATGTATATAGTGATCCTTATGCTCTACTTGACTAGTTTATTAATGACTTGAATGTGACAGAATTAAAGCTTCAATAATACACCATGAGGAGGATGATGACTGCCCATACCTGGCCTGCAGATTGTATTTTATTAAAAGTGCATCTGTATTCCTAAGTCCCAGGTACCATCACCAATGTTGTATAAATGTTGCTGCATAAAAGCTTCTGACTGCCCCACCACCATGCTCAGATGTTACCAAGAACTGTGTTTTCATTGTGTCATTTCCCTGCAGCCTTCACCACTTTAATACAGTGAATTAAATGTACTCCCCATGAGTCACTCGGCAGTAGTCCAGGTATATCACACAGTAAATGTGTTTTATATGTGTTTTGCTGGAAAATCTGAATATTTGGCTTAGTCAGAAACGGTATGACTTAGAACAGCTGTTAGCAATTTTTGACTTATAGAGTTCATATTTTTGCTGTTGATAGTTTCTAACTTTTGCCCAATAGGAGGACAATCAGAATGTCATACTGACAAGGGGAAGCTAGGTCCTTTTTTCAGGAGAAATTCACCCCAAAACAGATTAATAAACGAGAAGCTTTAACAAGACTGGAGCATGTCGGACTTTATATTTGCTCCTAGATGCTTATATTCATCTGTGGCGCCAAGTGCTGACCATCCGAGGACCCCACTCATAAAATGAACTAAAAAGGCGTGCTGTATCTCAGCTTTACACATTCGGGATTAGGAAAAAGACATTTAAATATAGAGAAAAGCACTTTTCCCAAGATCTTTCAGCAGGGAAACTAAGCAAACTACCATGCTGCTTACAGATCAGACCCATAAAGATTCCCTAAAAGTTTAAAACCACACAAGGCTTGTTCAAGTGGTCACTATTACAGAAATGCTCAATCCTGTACTAGATGTTCTTGATGTAGCGTTGCAGCTAAACGGCATTGAATGGCTACTTGCCTCTGATACATGGAAAAAAGATCCTATTACTGGAGCAAAATGTATGTTACTGGTCCAATTCTGTAGAACATGGCAGCCAGTAAATATTCTATTTTCATTTAGAGATAGAAGAGGAGAGAAAGAGATCCGATTAATTACTCTGTTTTTATAGCACTTATAGTGCTTATTATGAGGAATAATGCCATGACCACTTCTGCCAGCTAGTAACAATGTGTGGCCATATTTTCCTTGACCTAAGCTCCTACAATTTCAGTGTTACTTAACTAGGAAGATTTCATACATTTAAAAGGCTCAGATCTAATGCAGATGCTGTATTTATGGTTTGCCTGGTAACTAGTGATCAGAACATGGCAGGATAAGACTGTGGGGCTATAATATGTCAGAGTACTGAGGAAAACAACATAAAATGATTAAAAGATTATCTTCTAAAATGCTCACCTCCTATCCTCCCCAGCAGCCTACTTGGCCACTGGTGGTCTCTAACTTATCGGAAAACAGGTCCTGCAGTGCCTGCACTGAGGCAATTACTGACACGCCCCCTCTGTCACCATGAATAGAGCAGCAGACACTGGCAAACTAGAGAGGGAGTCTGGTCCACCAGTTTGCTTGTGAATGATGGGGAATTTCTTAAAGAATCCTTCAATAAATGTAAGTTTCCAAACCAGGTATGTTTCAACTCATTGGATACTGTGTAGGCTGCTGTGTAGGATAAGGGCTAAGGGCCTTATTTATCAAGGGCTAGCGCCAGGTAGTGTCTGACGAGCGCCAGGTACCGCCAGCTAACGGCGGCTACCGACTCAAGTACGCCCGGCGGCGGTCACAATGACGCATTTATCACGCTAAATGAGGCTAGCGCCGGCGAGAGCGTCAGCTAGCGCGGGATTCATCATGTAGCCGACTGCAACGAACAGCGCCGCTACTAATCTCATCACAGCGCCAGGTATGACCTGTCGCTCCCTGGCGCTCTCCAATGCATTTCAATGGAGCAATCTTTAAATATTCATAAATAATTGATTTTATGTTTTTTGTTTTTTTTTTTAACTGTCAAAAATTCTGTGACCACTTCTGCAATGTTAGATATTTTTTTTAAGGTAAAAAAAAAAAAAAATATGTGCAGAATTGATATTACAGGTCTGATATTAATGTATTCATATTACAAAATGTTTAGAAAAACTTGTATAATTTTTACATTAAAAAAAATGGTTGTTTGGGGGTTAAAAACTACTTTACACACATCGCCGCCAGCGCTCTGGGGTTTAAACAAGGAATTCACAGCGCGAGAAATTTTTGAGCGTGATTTGTTAATGAATATGCTGGGAGCCGTTCGCTCTGGCCATTCGCTGTCAGGCGCACCCATACAACGCAGAACCTGTGAAACATCGACCCCTAACCCCGTATTCAACATTACCGCACACCGACTGAGTCGCTGTCAACAAGCAAACCCCGGCCAAGCACAGCGAATACTAGCTGGCGCTGTGAAAATCACGCTACTGGCGCTCATCTGTCGCTACCTGGCGCTATTAATGAATCGGCCTCTTTGTCTTTTTTTCGTTTAGAACTGACAAACCATTTAACACCTTAATATTTTGCATTACCTTTTGCAGATTACTTCAGTGTACCGTGATGACAGGTTGGCTACATTTTCAAATCTTTAAATTACAACAGAAGATTGTATCAGAAAATCTAAGCCATCCTGTCATCTTTTCAACATACTGAATGGGTGTTAGGAGTTTTAAATGATCATTTGCTACTTTCGACCAGCTATTATTTGATGTCTACCCAGCTTAAAATTGCAACCAGAAGCAGTCTCTGTTTTTACTCCTTGTCCATGTGTATGTAGGCTAAAACTGGAGCCTCTGAAACACAATTAAAACCATAAAAACCACAGTTTGAGGAACATTGTGGTGAAGAGTTTTTTTTCTATTTGAGTAATATATGTAGCCACCCATGAAGCTTTGGCCGTCCCCAGTAAATATACATAGGCAGACTTCACAAATGAAAAAAAAAGAAATCTTAAATAGAATGAATCTGGAATTTCACTTTTCACTTTCGATTCAGGAAGTCTTGCCATTGCAAAATCATCCAAAGGAAACAGATGCCAAAAACTATGATGTAATATATTTGCCTTTTCCAAAGAAATCTCAGTTAAGTCACCCCTCATCTGTGTTTCATATTACAGCCTCTTAAAATGGAAAATCTACCCAGATTATCATTTTCTGGAGATCTACGCACAACTCGTATAAAATAGAACACAGTCTATTGAAAGTAGCACCCATCCCTCCTGCAGCTGTTCTTTCAGATTTAGTGTTATTAAAGAGCTCTGTTACCATCAACTCTGGTTTTTGTGCACTTGACCATCCTACACTAAATTTATACGATAGGTCTCAGTGAAATACACGCTGCTCATGCTGAGGGGAGATGATCCACTTTACCAGTTGTTAGTGGTTTCAATTCATACTGTGCAGCTGACGCCAATGCACACAAAAATTTAAGTTATTTATAGAGGAACTACAGTTTCCCTCTGGAAAATATACATTCAATGCGTTTCTTGTTTAAGATATAAGGAACAGCCTTTCTTGTTTAAGATGTAAGGAAAAGCCTGTACGTGTTAACATTATATTTATTGATACATGTTCAAACTGAGAAAGTCTGTCTCTTTGGTTTGGGTTGGCCTGTGGAAATGTAAGATAGTCTCTCAAGTTTTATTGTTATTTTTGTCTTTCCTTCAGGACCATATATAGTCATTTCCTGGCCCACGGATACAACAGTAAGACCACTGGTGTCTGCTCACCTAGCAAAGTCATCAGGGTAATTTGTTTTAAAGGGAATTCTTAAATCAATCTGTTCAGTTTGGATAAGAATTTTTGAGTAGGATCTAGGACCAGTCTGATGTTGGGCAATCTGGCATAAATTCCAACTGCACTTTAGATCCCCTACTTTTTTCGCTGGGCTGGATCGGCTGGTGTACTTCTGTAGTAGATCAATTGGGCTGACTTTTTCAAAATGTACCAAATAAGTAGATCCACCTTCAGTCTTCAGACACACCCAATCTAGCCTAGCTTTTTCAGGCCAGCCATAGTTTGGAATGATCAACACTGCCTCCTCCAGTCCAGCCATGATATTGTATGACAAAACAGACCTAAAGTCAACAGTCTACTGAACCTCCCTTCCATTCTGACCCCAGTAAGCAATGCAAACCAATGTATACTCTTTCAACTTCCATAGACTGCATGAGATCATAAATAAAACATTAGTCGTCCAATCACCTATAATCCTTGCCCACTGCCCTTGTGGTCAGGAAACAAAGACACATTCCCCCACTTCCAGCATGAATTGAGGATGAAACTGATGATCAACAAAATTTTCTACTATCCAAATTGGGCTTGGCTGGTGGAGGTTAGCTGGACAGACTACTGCCTCCAGTAAAAACAAACGGAATATACACATCCTCTTTAGGCACAGGGCCTAACCATTTTCCAGATTTGAGAGGCCCCACTGCACATTCACCCTGGCAGCCTAAGCCCCAGGAGTCCCAATATTTAGCACTTCCTTATTTTGTTTAAAGTGGGCTAAAACCCTTTCGGTCTGGAACTGGAATTTAAAAGATTTTAGGACCAACTGGGCATCCTGGTTTGGGCTGAGCCTGAGATGCAGCCAGCCAGCTCTTTACGTCATTCAGCAATTTTGAGATCAAGCAATCGGCAATCTCTAATTCATGGGTGGGCATGGCTATGGTGAGCCTGTAGCATCCCTGTAGGTACTCGGTTGGGGAGTACAGGGGAAGAGGGTTAGAGTGTTTTGGTCCACATTAAGGCTGACAATGCCTCATGTATCAGTCAGCAACTAATAAGGCCCGTCAGGATGGCATTGCAAGCCGTTGGTGAACCTGTGTCACATGTTGGTAGGGAACACAAAAGATGTAGGTCAGGGACTGCTGGGGGGCTGCCCCCCCCCCCCCTCCGAGAGCGGGATGCCCTAGAACTTTTATTATTTTATAGCAGAATAACTTTATTTTATATATATATATATATATATATATATATATATGTTACATACACACAATAAATATGCCTACAGATGCTCTTTGCCTGTTTTGCATCTGCCTAGAATTTAGCTTTCAGTGAACCAAATAGTTTTTTTTTTACAGATTACAGATGAGGAAGTAAGCAAAAAGCAGACATTTATTATTTGTTATTTGCATTTTTTTTAACTACGTAACATCTGTCAGAAATGTTCAGCGTTGTCCCCAAAAGAGCCTGTCAGAGCTTGCTGTGATGTCACTGTAAGAGGGCTTTAGATTTATCACCAGCCATTACAGAGCACTGTGAGACATTGCTCAGTCATTTCTCTGTCTGACAGCAGCTGCAGCAGACCTCTGACGGAGGGCAAGTTTTGATTTCTACAATGTTTTTGTTGTCTACTTTTGTAACTTTGTGTATATCTGGAATAGATTTTAGAAATGATGTGTATATGGTGGCTGGGGGGGTATAATCTGCATGTCTGTGTAAAGACACTGTGTGTTAGATGTCTCATGTTACTGGTTGCTGCAGTGTGTCATACTGGATAACATCTGCCATTCATTTATTTATATTGTAAAGAGCAGGGCCCGGAAGACTGACTTTAAGGCAAGTTTACGGAATCATGGCCAATATCTGCAAATACTCCAGTCAAATAACAAAAAAAAGCTACACTCCCCTTTTTACCCACAAAGCCCATTGCTCCTATTAAGCAAATGCAGCTCTTAGCTGATCTCTGGATCCAGGTCCATTGCCGCCCGGTTGATTGCGCATCTCTTCCTGTCTCTCCGAGGTGGCGACGCCCCCTGCAATCAGTCACAGCGAGCTGGCACGCCCCCTCCATTCACTGCAGGGGCGTATGAAGACCTAACACGCCCCTTGTGATTCCAGTGAATGGAGGGGGGCATGCCAGCTCATAGTGACGAGGCCATGGGCATCTCCCAGTCAGAGAGACAGAAAGAGACAGGACGCTCGACCAGGCGGTGATGGGCCTGGATCCAGTGATCAGATAACAGCGGCAGCTGTGTACCAGGAGCGATGCGCTGCGTGGGAGAATAGGTGAGTATAGCGTTTTTTTGTTATTTGACTGAAAATTGTCAAAATATCTCATGGAAATTAATCTCATGAAATATCTAATGAAAATAAAGACTGTGAAATGTTTTATTTCAGAATAAGGTGTGATTCATTAAGAGAGAAAGTTAGAGAATGAGTTGTATTTAAATTATTTTAGCTTAAGTCTTAGGCAAAGCTTATGAAATTAAAGGTTTGTATTAATAGCCTAATTTTCACCCATTCTGAATTATGTCCTATTTTATGAGAGTTAGGGCAACATCTATTTAAAAAAGGTTATTTATTTTCTAAAGAATGGAGAGCTTGGTGGGGTGCAGATGCAGGGGACAAAAGTATAGATTTTTTTCTACCTCTCCCCTGAACATCTGAAAATTGCTGTGCAACCTGTGGCACGTACCCCCTACTTATTTTGGCAATATTAATAATTGATTTCCCCCTTGGGGGGTGCATGGTTGTAACTGCTTGTTGCTAGGCAGTACAAAGGTTGACAAGCAGAGCCAACTGAGTATAAGAGTGTATGAGTTGTTGGTACCCTTAAATCGCACAACAACCTTCTAAAGTAAACTCATAGAATAAAAATGCACTCGTTTTCATCATTTTTTTGAGCAGTTCTGTACTTCAAATCAGGTTTAAGGCTCTGTTTATACCTCTGGACTTTCTCTGCATTGTTATAACGCAAGTGTACCTGTGTTGCGTGGTGCTTGCGTTGCCGTAGACTTCACCATTTATTTATGATGCAAAAAATGTTTTGCTTTTAAAAACACAATGCAAACGCATTGTTAACACATCAAAAGTGCGTTTGTTTTGATATATTGGCCCTCTGGCATATTTACAAAAGCTTGCTCTTAACACATTAGAGAGGGGTAAACAGAGCCTAAATATTTGTGAAGCCTTGCTGCATACCAACTGATAAGATTTTGCATACCACCAGTGGTTCCCGTACCACTAGCTGGGATCCCCTCTAAAGCATTTCTATCTAGTGGTCTGGCCAGTTCACAAATTTGAGTTAAATGCAGAGCTTTAAAACGGAATTTTGGAGTCCCACTCCTTGGAGAAATCGGAATTGGGATGCTCCGCTGTGTGAAATCATCCGGGCCATCTGTTCCACTTACCTGCTCCCGAAGCCTTCGCCAGGTTTTGGCGCCATGGCCCCAATCACCTCTAACTGGGGGGATACACACAGCAGGGCATCCCAAATCAGGATGCCCTGTCTGAGAGGAACAATCAGGAAGAGTGTTGTTCCTCTTTATTATGTACAGGAGTTCTTGACCCTTTTCTCTAGCCAAACACCTATATTTTACAGTGTTTTGTGGCACTGAAATGTGGTTGGGACTCCAGTGCCCGTAAAATAAACCTACTTTATGCTGCCAAGAGAAGGGGAAAGAGATCCACAAACGGGTCTGAGAGAGGGTGGTCCACTTCCTTTACAGCCTGTCTGTGGCTGACAAAAGCACAAGAGAAAAATACAGACATAAAATGAAATTACTGACATATCAGACTGCAGCGATCAAGGGTCTGGAAGGTCAGACTCTTATACTTTCATTTTACCCTCAGCCTTTACAGGGTCTTAAAAGTGGACCAAAATCCAGGATTTTGACTATCCTGGGTTTTGGTCCTTGCTTCCGGGGCACCCTGATCGGGGGTGCCCCACTGTGTGAATGGGGTGTGGCTTTTGGTCCTGAAGTCATTTAACAGGTGGGCTTCTTTGTTGATCACACACATTCCCCTACATCAGTGGTTCCTAGGCCTTTCCTACAAGGCCCACTAACAGGTCATACTTTGTGGATCTCCACATAGCGGCCTCTATCGCCCTGCTGCTGCAATAATTACTTCACTTGGACGTCTGTGTAGGGGACCGACAAAACCTGACCTGTTGGTGGGGATTGTTGGTTGGGGTCAGGGACCCCTGGGGTAGATAGCTTGCACAAGAGCTACTGTACAATGCTAAGACAAGATGTTTTAAAACAGTAAATGAAGAGAACCTTTTGTACCAAAAGAGCTTAATATGTCAGCCAGAATATGTGATACAGCCAAAATTGAAGAAACTGCATATAACTCAATCTCTCCTCAAACGATAATACAGTATTCGTGTGGCGGGTCCCGTCTGCCTTGTCGGCATGATGAATCTTTTTCTGGATCAGACTGCTACTTTATTTAGGATGAATGCTCACATTCCAGGGCTCAGCTGTTGGAAGAACTGTGGGAGTCTTCGAGGAATTCTCTTCTGCGCTATTCTAGAATTAGCTTTCACTTTGGGCTTTCATTACAAAAGCAGAGATTTGAGAAGCTCATTAGACTGATTTCTGGTTTCCAGCTGGCCTAAGCGTAGCCGCCTTGCAGACATTTAGGAGTCTCAACTGTTCCGCCTGGCAACTCCGGCAAAGCTTCAGCCCTCCTGTCAGACCAAAGCACTGGGATTTTCACTGGAAGTAAATGAGCACTGTGTTGTGTGAGCATGGCAGATTTAATGACTTAACCATATGAGATAAAATAAAAAGCTTTTTTAGACTGAGCTTCAGTAATTGAGCAACAGGGCAGTCTACATCTATATCTACAACACCTTAGGGTGTCTGTAGTCTACCCTGCCTGTCTGTCACAGCATTTAGAATATACTGTAAATGGAGACCAATGGCTGCATGATACTACAAAATGTCTGACTACTCCAAGTACAGTCTAAGAAAGCCAGATGAAGATAGTGGCAGGGGAGGGACATCTCAGCAAGTCATAAAGGAAGATGTGTTCATCGTAGGAGGGTAAAGTCTCTAATTCTAGGGTATATATGTGTGTTTGTTTTAGGGTAACTGTGACTTTTCTGCTTTAGGCCACTTTCAAGCTACACATCTCCTTTGTGTTGCGCGGGAGAGAAGGGTGCTTAGGGCAGTGTGGCACAGCACATATGTGTGGACTGTGGTGGTTTGATCATCTATAGCATTTTGCCATAGACTTACAAACCACAAAGCAAGACAAATGCAGTGTTAGTTGGTGAATGGAAAAGTGATAGAAGGTGTATCCAGTCCTAGTCCAGTCCAGGCCTTTTCAGTGCACTGGACCTTGTTAGTAAGTACGAGTCTAATCAGTCTCCCATATGAAATTTTGCAGTGATACTGAAGTTTGTAGAGGGCTCTGGACTCAGGGAACCAGAGTGCTCTAAGACGGGGTACGAACCAGTGGTACTGGTATCATTGGGCGTACTTCAGTTCCGATCAGTGCATACTCAGCAAGGCTGCAAACTGACCTGTACCCCAACCTGATCTGCTGCCATAAATATTTTACCCACACCTAATCTGTCTAAAGCAGATGGAAATCTATTTCTGGGTCCACCTCTTATCCTTTGTCCCATATACCCACCCCCCGCTAGAGCAGCCGGGTGCTGCTGTTGGCTCGATGGTGGCACGCTTTTCAAAGAAAACCATTTTTTTTCCATGCCCAGCAGCACTTTTGAGATTGTCGATTGGCTGTTCTCAAATGTGCCGCAGTGATGAGGTGCAACCAGCTGGCCACATCCCCAGCACACTGCTTGGTTGCGTGTGCTCCCGCACCCAGTCATTCAGAAAGGCTGAAAGCAGGAGAGTACATGGCCACAGGGAAGCCTGCGATGCGGCTGTCAGCGGAGATCGCATTGCAGGACCTGCCAGGATCGGGTAAGGTTGCTGGTGCCCTGGGGGCAGGCTATCAGCCGGGCCTGGAATCTTTTAGGTTTTGACCCGCTTTAATAACAAAACTGCTCCAAAAGGTGAAATTACTATACAGGTATTTGCATTTGTGCATTTCATGCACTTTAATTAGCAATTTTAGGTGACTACTTATACCTGCCACCTGGGAGGTACTTGATATAATTAACACATGCAAAGTGCTGCATGATTGATAAAAGGTTGGATACCCCTGCTCTAAGAGACAGACTGGGTGAAACTGACACTGATGGAGTGAAAGTCTCAGATGGAATATGAATTCCATAGATGAATGACAAAGACAGTTAGAGACTAACCTTGTGTGACTGACTGAGAAAGTAAAAGTATCAGCCTGAGATTTATTTATAGAGACAGAGGCAAGCTGCTGGTGCCGGACGACCCATAATGCCTACCTAGCTCCCTGTAACAGTGAGTTAAATACCAGCTGAATCCTTGCGCTGCACTGCGCTTCCAAAAGCTTGATGCAGCATTATGCTACAATTCAGCTCAGCATTGACAGGTAAACATTGGGCGGGTTTTTCTTGCCCTTTGGTACGTTGGAGTATTGCCACACAGCTATATTGTATAAGAGAAAACATAGGGCCTTATGGCTGCCCCAGCCTCTTTCTCAAGGTGGTGTAACTCAACATACAGTATTTCTGAAGTGTGGTACTCTATATACCGTATATCTTTACTCTTGCTGTGCTTCTACAGCCCCTTTCTCAGGGTGGGGTACTCAACATACAATATTTCTGAAGTGTGGTACTCTATATACCATATATCTTTACTCTTGTTGTGCATCTACAGCCCCTTTCTCAGGGTGGGGTACTCAACATACAATATTTCTGAAGTGTGGTACTCTATATACCATATATCTTTACTCTTGTTGTGCATCTACAGCCCCTTTCTCAAGGTGGTGTAACTCAACATACAGTATTTCTGAAGTGTGGTACTCTATATACCGTATATCTTTACTCTTGCTGTGCTTCTACAGCCCCTTTCTCAGGGTGGGGTACTCAACATACAGTATTTCTGAAGTGTGGTACTCTATATATATCTTTACTCTTGCTGTGCTTCTACAGCCCCTTTCTCAGGGTGGGGTACTCAACATACAATATTTCTGAAGTGTGGTACTCTATATACCATATATCTTTACTCTTGTTGTGCATCTACAGCCCCTTTCTCAAGGTGGTGTAACTCAACATACAGTATTTCTGAAGTGTGGTACTCTATATACCATATATCTTTACTCTTGTTGTGCATCTACAGCCCCTTTCTCAAGGTGGTGTAACTCAACATACAGTATTTCTGAAGTGTGGTACTCTATATACCATATATCTTTACTCTTGTTGTGCATCTACAGCCCCTTTCTCAAGGTGGTGTAACTCAACATACAGTATTTCTGAAGTGTGGTACTCTATATACCGTATATCTTTACTCTTGCTGTGCTTCTACAGCCCCTTTCTCAAGGTGGGGTACTCAACATACAGTATTTCTAAAGTGTGAAGTATGGTTATCCAGAGTTTTCAAATTATTATTATTGTTTATTTATATAGCGCCATCATCTTCAGTAGCGCTTTACAAAGTAGTAATTTCAGACAGGGTAGAAACATACGGTACATATACTATTTCAAATGCAGTTTTACGGATTTGACAGTGGATATTCTGAGTACAAGATACAATAGGGGAGAGAGCCCTGCCCTTGCGAGCTTACAGTCTAAAGGAAGAGGGGTGAAGACGAGGGGGAAGGATCACAAACAGTCAGTATTGAGCTTTGTGGCATGTGCCCTTTAGAAGCTTGGTTAGGCCAGATTATATGCTTGTCAAATATAACTTTGTGCCCTCAACTGAGCCATCAACTTTTATTGCAAGCAATAAATAATACAGGCATGTTCAGATTACAGAGTAAATTAGTTATTTGGGAACTGAGCAAAATATTTGAGATGTATTAAGGCGATATGTTTGAGAAATAGGAAGCTAAAGTGCAGCGATTCCCCGTCAGCTTCATTTCACAGCTCAGTGCCTTAAGAAGGAAGATAATCAGATGTTCACAGCAGGCCGAGCACAAGCAAATGTCAGTTCATAGGAGTAAAGCCTGGACTGACAGTAGCAGCACTTATTTATAATAGTAGGGAGCTTTGCTTTTGGAGTGAGGCATTTGCCTTTGGTTAAAAAAACAGATGTCCCACAGTCCCACAGTCTGCTACAGCTTATTGTGTTCTTCTAACATAGTTTAAGAGAGCCACATGGGGGTTGATAATATTTACCTGTTGTCCACTGACCTTGACCTTGGTTTGCATTTCCTTTAGAATTATGCCTGGCGGGATTGTCTGTTTTATCAGAGGTTTTATCTGACCTTTGACTTGATTTAGGACCAAGATACTGGATACTGGTTTGTGGTCCTGATGTCATTCTGACTTACACTTTCTGGTTGCTTGACTTCTTTTTACTGATTTATTATTTTGCCCCTTTGAGTATAGTCTAATAGAAAATATGTATGTTAACCTAGTTTCAGGCTTCTGACAATAATCTTAGAATGAGTAGTAAAAATGAAATGGGTAGTGTAAACTCCATACTATGGTTGGCATCAGAGTTGGCCCGGCCTGTGCACAGTGCAATGTCCTTCACAGTAATGAAAATAGAGTAATTTTAAGGTCTTAGGTCTTTACTTATTATGAATTCACAGAAGCAGGTTTTGTTTCCAAACTCCACCAATTTAGTATACAAAGGTGGTGTAGTCAAGCTGACTTCTAATACTATATGTCTCTCTTCTCTCGGGGAAGGGAGGTTGGGTCAGGATCAGAGCTTATGACACCGACCCACATACATGCCCTCCTTGGCAGGAACTGTTAGGACCATCTAATTCCCAGTCTCTCCCTTATAAGTAGAACCCCAACTTTTCTGCAGCTTCAAGCTTATATAGTCTCCTCCCAGGTCATCCAACTAAATCAGAGAGAGAGTGTCATCTAGTGTACTGTTTCTCAACCTGTGGTACACGTACCCCAGAGGGTACATAGCGATGTTTAAGGGCACACCCACAATCTGACTAGCCTGTTCTATTATTTTTTTATAATTTTATGAAAACATGTTTTTATTATATT
Organism: Gastrophryne carolinensis; assembly: GCA_027917425.1. Taxonomy (NCBI): domain Eukaryota; kingdom Metazoa; phylum Chordata; class Amphibia; order Anura; family Microhylidae; genus Gastrophryne; species Gastrophryne carolinensis. The sequence continues at coordinate 281,194,906 of CM051235.1, forward strand.
TATTATTTTAACAGTGAAACCAACTTTGGTACTGTTTATAACTGATCCCTCCTTTGGTTGGAACTTGGTTTGTTTGGTTGCACTTTGAAACTCCTTGTTGCTAAGGGGTACTTGGAGTAAAAAAATGGATGGAGACCAATATAACAGTATGAAACAGCTTGGCTTGTGGCTGGCAAAGATACCCATAGAACAACAGTAAAGTGCAGTTTAAGTCTGTCTAGTGGTTGAAGACCAAAATATCAGTAGGCAGCCAAAATGCTATTTATATTTATTAATGTTATTAAAGTAGCTTTATCATGAAAATCCTGTATAAATATGCTACATAAAAAGCGGAGGGCTACATCCTACAATCAAAATCTCACAGATCACAGAGCTCCCTGAAATGCATAGTAAATGCAATGAGAGTTAAATGAAAGCTATTGTATTTGCAAGACTGTTGACTGCTGGTGGTCTGATTTTACAGGAGAGAATAGTTGGGATTATTTTCTATCTTCTTTTTCTCAGCTATGGCTGCAGCATCTCTTAGGTTGATATAAGGATATCCCATAGACCGTGAATGAGGCATACCCCATCCCATAGGTAGTGAGTGAGGCATCCCCTATCCCATAAGCAGTGAGTGAGGCATCCCCTATCACATAGGCAGTGAGTGAAGCATCCCCTGTCCCATAGACAGTAAGGGCATCCCTTATCCCATAAGCAGTGAGTGAGGCATCCCCTATCCCATAAGCAGTGAGTGAGGCATTCCCTATCCCATAGGCAGTAAGGGCATCTCCTATCCCATAGGCAATGAGTGAGGCATCCCCTATCCCATAAGCAGTGAGTGAGGCATCCCATATACAATAGACAGTGAGGTATCCCTTATCCCACAGGCAGTGAGCCATCCCCTGCCCCATAGGCAGTAAGGGCATCCCATATCCAATAGACAGTGAGTGAGACATCCCTTATCCCACAGGCTGTGAGCCATCCCCTGCACCATAGGTAGTAAGGGCATCCCCTATCCCATAGGCAGTGAGTGAGACATCCCCTATCCCATAGGTAGTGAGTGGGGCATCCCCTATCCCGTAGGCAGTGAGTGAGGCATCCCACCTCCCCCAGGTGCTGGAGGACAAACACACACACACCACACACACACACACACACACACACACACACACACACACACACACACACAAACTGACATTCACAGTCGTTCCCGCAAGCCATACAATGGTGGACGGGCAGGAGTCCCCACTGCTGCCACTGCTCCACCGCTCACCCACACAGGGGCTCGTGTAGCCCACCCACTTCATGGACCCAAGTGTTCGTGTGGGTGAGCTCGTCGGCCGAGAAGCGGCAGTGGCACCCAGAGTAGGGACTCACCCTGCCTGTCACCCTAGTCCGTGCTGTGTGACGCAGGCCATGCCCACCCACTGCGCAGACCCAAGTGTTTGTGTGGGCGAGCGCGCCAGGCACAGAAGTGGCCTCGGCGCCCAGAGTGGGGACTCATCCTGCCCCTCACCCGACCCCAGAGCGGAGACTCTGTCCGCTCCTCCAGCATCTAGTTTCGGCAAGGGAGCAGCTATTAACGTAAGTTTTTTTAATAACATTCACCCAATAGGATGCATTGACATTTGTGGATCACTTTAATATCAGAAATAAAGGCTCAGCATTCCCAGATGAAAAGACAGTAAGTGCTGAAACCTAAGATAATATAAACCTCAATATAAAGTTAATTCTACAAGCAAACAAAGACACTGTGCTTTATAAAGGGAGGTAAGGTTGTGCGCAGAGCGAGTTGTAAGCCATATATCTCTGAACTGTTCCCTGAGCACAACTGCTGATAGTTGCTGGGGCGTGCAATTACACTGTCACAGTCCAGCATCTTCACATAAGAAAAGGACAAGCAAGAGTGCTTATGACATGCCACAGATGATCGAAGAACAGGAATATTTAGGCATGTTGGTACAAAGACTATAAATAACCTGGCAGTCTTCAAATAGATTTACCTTTCTGCAAGCTGCATTTTACACATAATGGGGACTGTTTGATTTGTGTTTGTATTATTTGTCTGTTCCGGTTCCTCTTTGGCTTTGTGGAAACAATATGTTCTCTGTCTTAGACTAGACTATATGCAAGAACAGGATGTAAGCATGTGTTTGTAGCCAACTCTGGTGACACCGTATATGTGGGGAGCAGCCTCCTTGAGCCACATTTAAGTGACTGGTGGCTAGTGTTTCGTGATACTGTACATTAAGGCTAAAGTGTAGCGCTAGGACCACCGCAAGCACGTCAGGATGTGGTCTCTAAGTTTTTAGAGCAATATTTTAAGCAGAAGATAAAACCAGTTATTTTATATATATATATATATATATATATATATATATATATATATATATATATATAGTCAGGATCTGGGGTCTACGACAATGATTCTGAGGACACTTCTTGGTCAAATCATAAGCAATTTATTGAAAAATATATTCCAACAGGCAAACTTCAGAGAATGGTGCAGCATACAATGCAGTACAGCAAGCGGTTACCTCACCAGCTCTAGCAACGTCCAGTGTAGGATAATTCCAGCGTACTGCAAGTCCTTGTTATAACAGGTTCCAAGAACGGATAACACATAAAGTCCTTCGGCTGCAATTCAGCACTGTCAGTATTAGGAGCAGCAAGGCCCGGGCTCCTCATCCCAGCCTATCCAACAACAAACTGGAAACCTCAGCTGCTCCTTTTATTAGGCTTCCTTGCAATTAGCCTCATCACCTCTGTAAGAACTGGGAGTAGGGGAAAAACCCATAGAGGACTGGGAATGTGGACTGGGGTCCTGTAATTGTCCTGGATTGTGCCTGATTGAGAAAAGCAAGAAAAGCAAGGGAGAAATAGACACAATCCAGCACTTTTCCATACACTTTACCACAATACATACAGATGCAGCTTTTTTTAAAACTCCACTTGGTGCACTAGTGCATCGTGCTATCTGGAAATCTTAAACCGGGCCAACAGCCTGGCACAGTTGGAAGAAAAAGCTCCTCCAAACTCACTTGCCCCATCTGCGAGCATGATACTGAAGCATTGTTGGCACTTACATTTGCTCTTGCATACACTAAAAGCTGAAACACCACCTCAACAATTTTCTAGCGGTAGTGTCCATTTTTTATCTTTCTTTCCCAGCATCCCAGCCATGCTGCTGCCTGGATCCAACTGACATAACTGACCATGCATAGTAACAAGACGCCCAGCAGCACTTCCTGTTTGCAGGCAGCCTGCAGATCTATATGCCGTCATCTTGTTTGTAAAATTTACCACAGCAGGAGATAGAAATAGGTAATGAATTTTTATGTGAAGCAATCTAAATTGCCCTGAGGAGGGATGTATATGAGCACTGTTTTTGTGTTGGTCTGTCATTTTTGATTGTTGGTCTGCTTCAAATGCTTTTCAATGGCTTCTTTGTGAGATATCAGAATGGGCTGAGCTGGCATGTGTCAGTTAACAACTGCTACATCTGTACTTTGAATAGTAAATAATAATAAACATTTACGGTAGTACATTAAAGCAGACCTAAATTCTATTCCCCAGCATCTAAAGTGGATATATTTTAAGTTTATAGTCGTTTACTTATTATTCTTTCCCCTGGTGGCCTTTAACTCTGTTCAGGACTAGGATACGGGCACTGCCATCTTGCTTCAGAAGCATTACATATTGAGGAGAGGAGAGGGGTGAAAAGCACAGGGGGCAGGTTAAAGCTGTGCTTTGCACAGACAAAGCAAACCTGGAGGTCAGGAAAAGGACAGCAATCCCAGAATGCTGAGCAGGACAGTCAGAAGACACTTCCTGTCTGCAGGCCACCTGAGACTCCACGAGCCACCATCTTGGATATTAAAAGGCTCCAAAAAGGCAATAGGTGCAGGTAGGATGATTTTTAATGTGGTCAATCTGTATGTACTGGGTGGGGGAAACATATAAGATAAACTCTTATTCAGGGAGAAGGTCCGGTTATATAAGAAGAGCATTTACAAAAAGTCACTGGTAGCTTTTGTTCCATCTCTTTGGCCCGGATGCTATTAAAAGGCATTGAAGTTATGCTAGTAGGCCACCACATTTGTACAGTCTGTTTAGGAGGACAGCAATGCAGATTCTGTGTTTCTGAATGTAAAGCAATTGGGGTAGGCATGCTTTTAAAAATAGTCCCTGGGTTTTCTTATAGTTAAAGTCCCTGTCCAGGAACCCACTATTTCCTCCCACTGTATCCCCCTTGGGAACAGTTAGCCATTTCAAAGCATCTCAAAATCTCAGATTATTTGTTAATTTCCTATGTATTGTAAGCAAAGCTGTATTTTAGGTTCACCTTCTGGGTCATGGCTGAGCTGGCTGGGAAGGATATAGCATTGTGTAGCCTTTTGAGTCACAAGCCTCCTCTGCTGCGGTCAGAAAGAGCTGCAGGACCTCAGAGCACCAAGGGACAGAATAGCTGTTAGACCACTTTTGTTGTGTGGTCTTGGAAAAATGAAATTGAAAGGAGCCCAGCTACAGCTTCTATCCTGCGCTCAGGCAGTGGAGAAGAGGCACCTAGGGCAGGCATTAGGTAAGCTGCTTGATGCCCTATTATTCTATGACTAAGGACCCACTCACAGTGTCCGAAACGCGTTGGAACACGTGCCTTGCTTTGACCTGCCGGGGTTCTTCACTGGTTTTATGTTGCTTTTTTCAATGGAGATTCTGGTTTTACCTTTTGTATGAATAAACTTCAGGATTTTTAAGGAGTGCGGATTCTCGCTTTGGTTTTCTGATGCCCTATTATTGCCATTGAATTTACAGTCATTGTAAAGGCATTACTGTAAATGTTAACAGTTCCAGTAATGTTTTCTCAGAGAAAGCCGATATATATGGTAGTTTCTGAGTGAGGGAAAAATTAAATATTTTCTGCGAAGTTTTCATTATCAGGCTGTGTGAAAACCCCCGAGGCGTTTTAGCTGTGAAATGAGAACTCAGCCGAGAGGAAAGACATAAATCGGAGATGGTTCACAGGAGAAAAAGTATCAAAGTTACGTAGAGCTAGAATGTCTGGCATTTAATGTTTTTACAAGTGTATATACAGCTTAACCTTGATCCCAAACTGTATCCTGGCCTGCCTATTTTATTGGCATGAATATCCATTGCAGTTCAGCTTTTGGCTCCTCATAAATGGAGTGTTATTCTGCAGTGGTATTTCACTATGAAAAGAACCAATATTTTCCTATCTGACCTGTGTAGTAACCAAGCTATGTTGCAATATCTACACCAGAACACCTACATGTTACATGCTACATGTCCTTATCTGTTACTACTACTAATTTTATTGTTTTGTTTGGACTATGGACAATAGGGTCGATTCAAAGAAACATGTAACAGCTTGGATTTTGGTGCCGATCATCCTATTTTTCCCGTCCGCTCGTGCGTTCGTATGAACTTGCGAGTGATTCTATAAGCAAATACGTTTCTATCCTAAAATTTAGGTCCGTTCGTATGGCAGTTCGCGAATCAGACCTATGTCAGTTTCCATCCTGAATTTTCCGTTTCATTTCTCAGGTTGCAACATTGGTTTTGCCCTTTTTCCTTTTTTGTCTGGACGTAAATCCTTCTGATCTTGCGGCTGCGCACTACAAACTTACCTCATTAAAGTGCATTCTAAATATTTGGTCTTATTTTTCTTTATTTCATTCATTTTGTAGTAACCAACCATTAATGAATGCCTTTGCATAAGTAAATCTTACTTTGTTTAATTTTTAGTTAACTTGCATTTTTTACTTGTGGATTTAATTTTAATATTTAGGCTTCAAATGGTACAACTTAAAATTTTGTGTGTGGTTACCCACACCCTCTACATACAGATTGCTCTCAAATATAAAAAAACACCCAGCAACTTCTGCATGTTATGAGCCTAGAAACAGCCAAGATGGCGGCTCAGGTATTCTCGGGCAGCCTGCAAACAGAAAGGGCCTTGTGACTGTGTTGCTCTGCATTCTTTGATTTCTGACCTTTCCGTGCCCCCAGCTCTGCTGTGTCTGTGCAAAATACAGCAGTAACCCACATCCTGCACTTTATCCCGCTCTCCTCTCCTCAGTAAGTGTGATGCATCTGACCAAAGATGTGCTTAAATAATTAAACAAAGCAAAGGTAAACAACTACACCAAGAAATGCAATCTAAAAATATTATTCTAGTACATCAATTTAAAAATAAATACCAAAGGACATTAGTTTCTTTAATTAACGCAAATAGATTGCAAAATAAAGGTTTACATGCAAAGGACTAATTAAGGTCCACATTAAAATGCTTTTATAAGGCATACATGAATCAGGTATGCATTGCCATACAATTTATGGCCTCGGCCATGCTGATACATGCAGTTCATTGGAGCTCAAGACGCGCAGACTCCTCCACATAGCCAAAAAACCTGTTCAAGAACAGCAATCCGACTGCTAAAAGGTGTCGGCAGTGGCTTTCTTTTAAAACGTATTTAGAGGTTTGAAAACTGTTCTCTGAATCACACCTAAACACATTCGATTATCCTAAGTTTTACGTTTTGATCCTAAGTTTTAGGATTTGATCCTAAGTTTTACGTTTTGATCCTAAAATTTAGGAACGAACTTGCGATGATCGTAAGAGCATATACGCATTCGTACGTAGGCTCGTGCGAGTCGGAAATGGCCAAAAAAACAGGAAAAAATGACTAACACCCACCCAAACTTACGATTCTCGATCCGAAATCAATTAACTTTTGCTCTTTGAATCGACCCTAATATAGCCACAATAATGTTTTACCCATTTAATATTGTATTATTTAAGGATAGTGCAATCCTTCTTTTTACCAAAACGTCTACAGCAGTGTTTTCTGGACAGTAGTGCCATCCTTAGGTTAAATATCACCCTGTGGTTCTAAAAGTGGCAGGAAATGATTACTGTATGAGCAATTCTGGGGCCCCTATTTAATGTCTGCACCGGGGCCTGGTCACATTTAGGGCTCTGAATATGCCCTTCAAACTCACACACATACATGCAATCACACCTAAAGATGTCAGATGGGGAGAAAGTGGAGGAAGCACAATGGAGAGTAAATGGAAGAGAGATTTAGAGAATGTGATTGAGGTGCAGGGAAAGTAGTAGAGGAAATGCGATGGAGGGAATTCTGAAGACAGAAACAGAAAAAGTAATGACATGAGAGCCCTGGCCTACTTCAGTATAGCAAAGCAGGACAGCTCACTCATTTTCTGCTTCTTAAGGTTGGTTAGGTCAAGCCAGCCACTAATCCCAGAATACCAGGACATCCATAAAAATAAGCAGAGCGAACACTGACCTGCTACATCTATTTCAGTGGTGGTCAGCTTGTTGAAAACAGTAATCTGAAAGTATGGATCCTGCTATCACCAAAACTCCACATTTTAGCCCCAAACATTATAGGGTCGATTCATGGTCAGTGTGCAAAACCGCTCTAGTGGAGCACAAACGATTCCACATACGCCAAGACCCATGATTCATGGCTGCGTGCGCACACCGGGCACATATGCAAAGTACACCAAATGGCAAGCACATGGGAGAAATGCAAATTGCCACTTCTTGCGCCAATTTGCGCCTTCTGCAAGGAAAATCTGCTGTTTTGAAGTGCAAATGGCCCTGCCCAATGCCCCCCATGTTTCTCCCCTTTTCCTTACTGTTTCTCTATAGCGATTTGATCTCTACAGCTTCTGTGTTTTCTGCAAAGATCTATTCACCTGTGTTCTCCATTTTTGGGGTTTTTTTTTTGGGGGGGGTGTATTCTGATTCCAGGTAACCCTTAACTTTTTTGCCCAATGTTTTGTTCCTCCCTCCCCTGTTTGGTTTGCATGATGATTAATGATTAATAATGATTAATGATTAATTTTGAATAAAATAAGCCTTTTAATCATTGGAATCGTCAGTTTCCTCCACCTGTTTGCTGGAGTAAAATTCACTCTTCAAATTGCTACATTAGTGCACGCTTTTCTGCCCTCTATAATATACCATAAATCAGGCACTGGAGATGGTTTGGTGAGCCAAAATGGCATGAGTGGCACTGGCAAACACACTAGTGTACAAACTGTCGCAAAAAGAAATGTGCATCCCATTTTGACAACCATGAATCAGGCGGAAGCCCAAGCGTGTCTTGGCCTCCAAAAAACGTGCACAAATATGTTCGCGCATGACCATAAATCGACCCTTATATATGCCTATTATCCAACAAATATGTCTTAAGGGTAGAGTGGCACCATACCCTCTTTAGTTGCCATTGCTTGTGTTGCATGTTATGTAAAAACTGGACATGCTTACAGGAAGATTAAAGGGATAATAAGCAATTTGTGTGACAGTTATAGATGGGAGCCACCACTCTTAATCTTTAGTTGTATCAGCCAGTCTTTCATGACAGCCTGAAGTGAAGAGACAGGAATTTATTATGGTGGTAAGTAGAGCTTGGCTCTGCACATTTTCTTCTGCTGTTACTGGTCCGACCGGGGAGCATTTTTTAAAGATATTTTAGCATTTGTTTTAAAGTTGACCCATGGTGTTAAACAGACCGAAACCCAAAATTGATGCAAAACCAAATGGTGAAAAAATAAACCACCATTTTCCCTAGACCTATTTGTAAACCTTGTTTGGGTGTTGTATTGCTGAAAAAGAGAGAAGGTACTGCCTGTGGGTTGAGGGGCAGGAAATATTAGTGAAAAAACATTTTTTGGTCCGCTATAATTATTTCACCCCACTCTCAGGCTTTGTTTTAACTATAATACACCAAGGCAGCCTAAATCTCTGGCAGTCCTAAAGCTATGTCACACCTTAGGACCAGTTTAAACTGAATGCAGGGGAAGAGAGAAGTGTTTCAGAGGGTCTTGGTCCAGTTTTACAGTGCAAACCCTAAACCATCTTTGGGTCACCCCTGCGTTTGTTTTCAGTAGTGAGTATCATGAAGATTAGTCTCTAGATTTGATATTGCCATGTGTAAAAACTAGCAACATGTATTTGTTCTAAAATAATTTTCATTTATATTTATCACCATAGTGCTACTATAGTGCATCAAAGGTCACTCTCAATAAATCAAATGAATTTAGTGATGGAATTAGTGTTGGCTTGTGGTACTATATCATCCAGGTAAATGCATTTGTTGCATTGCTTCCCTGGAAATAGTATTACTTGACTGTTATTTATTTTTCCCTCAGAAGCATCATGCGTAAATCCAAGGCTCATAGACCCCTGGTTCCTAGCTTAGGCCTCTGATAACTACAATAAAGTGGGTACTATTATTCCTTCAAGCATCACATAAAGTGATTTCCGTTTGCATACTTTTTTATACCAGCTTGTGATTGGCCCACTGTCTTCCTCAAAGAAATATGAGCCCAAACTGAATGTGTCTGAATGAATAGGCAGGACAGTGTTAGCGGTACAGTAAGGATGGTCTGAAATCTTTTACATAGTGATAAATAATAAATAGTTCCACAATGAGTATGCTTACTTTGCCTTCAAAAAGAATCACTGTCCATGTACTGTATATCTTCCATTGCATGAAATTTCCTATGAGAATCAAGACTCTTATGTGAGACTTCTACTAATGTGCAGTCATTTTTTCTTTCTCTCCAGTCTCACCAATGCATGGCCACTCTGTATAGTAGGTGTAAAGTGCAGGGATTGTTAAAAGTTATACGTGGCCATTCTTGCAGTATACAGGTCAGTTTCCTGCATGAATTTCCAACAAAAACATTCTCTAGCCCCTCTTCCAGAGATGCAGCAGTTACAACATGCCCAACAATGTGGCTCTTGGATGTAAAAGATAACCTACGTGGCCTCTCAGTTATAAATTCACAAAAATAAAACAATGGCCATGACCTCAGCTATAGTGCTTATAGGTAGCCTTGGCTATAAGCTCTATAAACATCTTGCTGTAGGTTTACAAGTCTGACATGCTCTTTGATCTCCCCAGTGTATGACATTTGATTTTTCATTTTTTGAGGAAATTGCTGCAGTTCAGATAAAAAGCTCCAGTTTTATCTAAAGCACAGATCTTAGAAATGAAAGCTATTGTTGTAAGGTAATGAGATAATCCATAACGGATCAATAGAATGTAGGAAAGACGTGAAAATGACTTCTTCACCCTTAGAAATACATTTCACAACACTTCAGGGAGTGTGATCTTTTTAAAATACATTTCTTAAAAACAAAAGCCATTCTAAAAGAAGTCATTTTCTGGAACACGAACAAAGGAGTTTCGATCGTCCCCCTAAATGAAGACTTTACCGTTTCCGGCTTTAATCAGCATTCCTTATTGAAGGCTGTGATTTGGACTTTGAAAACTCGTAATGCCATTCTGTATCCATGGCAAGTGAGTGCAGATTCATAGTGGTTATGATTTATTCCAAACAGAGGTATTAGATTTAGGACCATTAAATAGTAATACCTGGTATTATGATTCATTTTCAGGGCATAATGACAGACGTCATTCGCAATTTGAAAGGTTTTTTTTTTATTATTGCTCTGGGCAGGGCACGTGGTTATGAAATGAACTTGAAGTACCAAATGTATAATAGATAACTTACTTTATTTTCATAATTGTTTGTTTCTAAATCTTAAGAAAGCTACAAAACAGACAAAGGGCCTCTTATTGGGGATTGTGAAGACAGTTTTTGTGACCCTCAGTACTACATAAAGCATGAGTGATTATCTGCTCTGTTTAAAGAAGACCAATACTCTTTTTTGCAGCCCTCAGATGAATGACACAGGGTGAAGGGAATGTGGATGCTGTTGCAATGCAATGCTGCTTCTAACTACAATGTAGGGTAGGTTACTCACATTACTCAAATTATTTGCACACCTTGGAATATACATGTTATTACATTCTGGGAGACCAGACCTCGGGGGTTCAGTGGCCACATACCGAGACACTAGCCGCCCCAAGTCTGTCCCCAGCAAAACACCGTCAGTGATATTCGGCGATACCCCCACCTCCCGCACACCCCGCCCGCCACCCCAGTCCAAATAAACTTTTGCCATGGGGAGTGCCGATGCACCTCCCTCAATTCCGGAGACTGAGACAGTCTTTCCGGGGACGAAGTCCGGTGGGGACACCATCTCAGGGCTCACAAGAGTTTTCTCTGCGCCTGTGTCCCTAAGTCCCACGGCCACAGCTTGGCCCACAGTGACGAATTGTCCCGGGACCTCCCAGCACCCCTACCCACATACAGCACAGTGGAGGAGTTCTGGGACAGCCCTGCTGGCGCTGAGGACAGGTGGCCTTGAAGTGTCCTGGTTGGTTGCAGTGATGACACAATTGGGGCCCCCCTTGCCTGGAGAAGGAGGTAGGGGCAGGGGTCTTGGGCTGGGGGGCATGTACAACAGACGCCAGCGGCGGCTTACCCACTTTCCAGCTGGCAGGTTTCCGGGGCTCCTGGGCTCTGTTGTGACTGTATTCATCCGCAAGTGCTGCAGTTGGTGAGGCCCCCTCTGGCTTCCGGTCACGCAGAAACTGCTGCAGTTCCCCAGAGCAATTCCAGAGGAACTGCTCTATGGCAATCAGCTCCTTTAGTTGCTGGATGGTGGTGATTTCTAAGCCGGTGGTCCACTGCTCGACTGCTCTCTGTAGCGCCCTCATGTGATCAGCCCAACTATCGCTGGGGCCCCGTCGCAAACCCCGCAGCTTCTTGCGATAAAATTCCGGGGTAAGGTTAAATTGACGGATCAGAGCTTGCTTGACCCCCTTGTAGCTCAGGGTGGTCTCGCTGGGCAGGTACCCAAAGATTTCCAGGGCTTTCCCCCTAAATCGAGGGGTTAGGTACCTGACCCACTGATCCTCCAGGACATGGTATTGATGGCAAACAGTTTCAAAAGCCAGCAGAAAGGTGTCCAGATCTGTGCCTTTGTCCAGGACGGGGAAATCCTCTGCATGCAACTTTGGGGCCTGGTTCTCAGGGGGCCAGCAACCAGATGTGCTGGGTTGAGGGTGCTGAAGCTGTAGCTGCAAAATTTGGAGCTGGTGTTCGCGTTCAGCTTCCTCGCGTACACGGCGTTCCTCGCGTTCAGCCTGCTCCCGGCGTTCCTCACGTTCAGCCTGCTCCCGGCGTTCCTCCATGAGGAACTCATAGGTGGCTCGGTCTCCAGCCCTGAGACTTGCCAAAGCAGCGTGCAGGAGAGCGACTGAGCCTGCTTGGCTGGGGGGACCGGCAGGCGGGGCTCGGTCATCCGGGGTACTGAGGGCTGGTGACTGGCTTCTGGGAGAGCCCTGGCTGGGCCCCTCCGCACCCAGTGTAACGTCAGCAGCCACATCCTTGCTTCTGGCCCTGGTGCCACTTGCCATGCCTGCAGCTGATCTATTGCACTTTGTTGTAATCACACAATTTACTGTAACCACTCTCAGAATATGCTTACTGTTGAGCTGATCTTAAGATCCCAGCAACAGAAAAGCCACTGCTGGTAATCTTTAGTGTATGAGAGTATGGGGCCCACACTCACACTATTTGCCTTATCCCACCGCTCTGACACCAATTTGTCAGGGAACCGCGGTCACGTGGTCCCAACTACAAACCAGGGACCTCCGTGCACACCGATCGCGTTCCCCAAAACCCTTTGTCCGACTCTCTCCTATCAGGGGTACCAGGCTCACAGCCTTCGGACACACCGATTCTTGGTTTAAGGCAAAGCAGACCGATCAAATTAAATATAAGTTTTAATGCTAATAAGCACACTAGGCAGTAATAACAAACATTTAACTATGATGTAATATGAAATGTTACAGATCATACAAATATGCTATTCTGGAGATGGTTACAGGACAGAGAGCATCACACAGAAAACAATAAGCAGTTACCTTTAGTATGCAGTTGCAGGGTAGCAGTAATGGTGAGCTCCCACAAGGGGGTGTGTCAAGAGCTTATGATGATGATGATGGACACCCCCGGTATGCTGGCTGCATATCCCCCTCCAGTTGAGTGACCCCTACCTGATTTTAGACCACCATATTTATGCTGCACGGGCCCTCCGCCCCCCTCCCCTCTGTGGGATGGGCCGACACCTCCTACCGTTTTGGAGTGTGCTTTTGCCCTAGAACCCTTTAGAGGCTATAACTCGGAGCAGGGGGGTCGCATGGCCTTGTAAGCGGAACCAAACTATCGGGCTGGACGCCGTGCACGCAATGAGTCCGGAAATCAGGTTTTTACGCTGACCAGAGCCTTAGTTCTCCGTTTACGGGCTTTTGCTTTATTTCCATGAACGCAATCGCCCATGCTCTTATGCGGTTTTGTGAGCCGGTTCTGATCCTGTACCCGGTTTGGCGCTAGGACCCATAGACGCGGAGTTATGGTCCAAATTCTATTGGTGCCGCCAGTCTGCGGTTTTATCCTTGCTCTGACAAATTCACAGCAGGGGGTCAAACCAGCTGCAGACTGAGCGTCTCGAGACTCAGGTGTGACAAGCAGCATCACAGGGGGGGGGGGGGTTGTGATCTGAGCTATTCAACACATACATGCTAATTCTCTCTTCCTGCATAGAGCTAAAAGACTTGTGCATTTATAACAGGGGGAAATAAAGGAGCACTCCAACCTGGGGTATTTGAGGGGAAAATAAAGGAGCACTCCAACCTGGGGTATTTGAGGTTTCTTAACTTATGCTGGGCCGATCCTTCACAGACATTATCCCATGCAAGCTACACGACGACTGCTGGGACACTGTAATTCATCCACCGCTGATCATCATAGCATTCATTGATGACTGCTGGTGGGTGGCAATAAGCGAAGGCTTGTGACTGGAAGCAGGAGCGTGCACCAAAACTGGCTAGTGAGTGAAGCCGCCTTGTCTCAAAGTATAGAGGTAACGGGCAAAAAGGTTAGTATAGGCTTCTTTTTTATTTTTACCTAGAGTTAAATATGTGTACATAAAGAGTATAAATTATGTGTATAGAGGTAAGTAAAGCCAGTGGAGGCCGCAAGACAAAACAGATTTTTAGTCTATATACTGTCCAGAATCTGCAGTTCTAATAGTCCAGATAAGGCAGAGGTCAGCTGGATAACCTAACCTTTGTTGTATCAAGAAGCACTTTCCATTCTATAATTCACTTATCATCTGGGTGGTATATATGGGTTGTTAATCGCCTAAAACGGTGTTAATAATACACAAAACAGCCACTTAAAGTGCACGAAACACCCAAAAAGGACAAAATAGTTCTCATGAATTATTAAAGCAGTTTCGCATTTAAAGGGCCGATGAGTCTTGTAAGTCAGTAAAATATAGATGGCAGTTTCATCATGTGCCACCTGAGGCACATGTCACTGGTTGGGAAACACTGGACTAGATTGTATATAAGTAGTAGTTGAGCCAGAGGTCAACAAGAGACTATCTATCCCGCAAAAGTCTCAAGCTCTGAGTTGTTCCAAAAAGTCATAAGCAAGACAAAGTTGATAATGAAAACTTTAAATGCTTATAAAGCCTGCAGGTCCAAATGTATACAATCATATCATAACTATAATGGGACTGTGAATTTTAATTAGCCAACCAAGGTAATGCAAGACCTTAGGCACTATATTTTTCTTTGGTGGGTATTTTGGATTTTTAAAAATTCATATATATATATATATATATATATATATATATATATATATATATTATAATCAAACTATGTGTACTAAACCATTGACAACAATGCTACAGAACTTGTAAGGTTTTTTTTGAATGACCAAGAAGGTGGTAGCCACGCAGCTACTATAGACAAGTAAAATGGACAGCAGCCTGATCCTTATATGATGATATACAGAAAATATATAAGATCATCCAAAGTGGTCAGCACTAGTCAGTTGTCTGTGTGCCTTTAACTTGACTCTGTTTTTCAGGACTATCAGTAGATGTATAAATGGTTCCATGTTGACAATGTGTGTAGGAAATGAAATGCAGCCACTGAATTAATGACATTGTTTCTTTAAGACCTGGACAGAAGAAACTTTGATCAGTTCTCTGAAGGATTAGGAAATCTTTTGCCCTTTGGATAAGGCAGAGACAAATATCACTTATCACTCTGTATGCTCCCTGTCTGTTTGCATATTCAGTGGAAGTTCTTTCTTTCAATTGTGTTGTGAAAAATGAATTGTATATTTCCTTATTTTAACATATCAGGTGAGGTGCTATCCTACTTAAAGCTGTTGTATTTTAATAAGTGTTTGTGCCATTTTTGTTGATAACATTTCTTGGGTAAGGGGACTTATGTCTTTTCTTTTCATTTTTTGTCCTAGTGTTGAAGGGGAGGTCCCAGGAGGGGAAACCGGTGCTTCTCTAGACAGCTCATCTGGTTACCACCAAGGCTCCATATCACACAGCTCATCAATAAGTCCTGAACAGTACGACCATCCTCCCTACGGCCTGTATTCTGCATCTCCTGGACAGCGGTCACGAAGGCCAAAGCTGCAGCATTCGACATCCATCCTGCGCAAGCAAGCTGAGGAGGAGGCTATCAAACGCTCCCGATCTCTGTCTGAGAGCTATGAGCTCTCTTCAGATCTTCAGGACAAGCAGGTGAGAATATTAGAAACATAGAAGCTTGACAGCAGAAGGAGACCACATGGTCCACCCAGTCTGCCCTTATGTGTATGTTCTCTTTATCTTAGGATAGATGCATGCTTATCCTAGGCATGTTTACTTATTGCTGATTTTCCAACACCTGTACCTGTGCTGGACGTTTGTTCCAAGGTGTACTACTCTTTCTGTAATATTATTAATTCATTCAGTATAATCAGGTATACCTGAATAAACGCCTAGCCACGTTCCAATGGTGCATGCTTGGACTGCAGCCTCACTATACCTTTAGCTAAGTGTGTACCCGTGCCAGGTATTTGTGAATAACTGGTGAGGGTACATCCACCCAGCTAGGGTCGAGTGAGGATGAGGCCGGCGCCATGCTTGGCTCCATTCAGCTCACTAGCCACTTTGACATCACTGCGGCTAGCAGAGCTAGATAGAGCTGGATCCCGCCTCTGCCACAGGAACATGGGGATACAGCAGGGCGTCCCAAATCTGGATGCCCCATCTGGGAGGAACAACCCTCGGGAGAGTGAAAATCCCTGATTTCCCCTGTTGTTTTTTCACAATTTGTTTCTAACATTTAAGTGATTGCTGATTATCATCATTCAAGATCTGGTTTTAGTAGATTCACAATATGCTTAGATGTTTTCATGTATGCCAATGATTCGACTCTTCTGAAACAGATTAAAGGGATTATAAACCCAAGTACAAAAAAGCACTTACCTTTTCTCCCCTGCAGCAGCTCCTGGTTTGTGAGAACCGGACGCCCCACAAGCACATGCCTCAGAATTCCTTGGGCCATGCCTGTCACAGTGCCTGTGCACATTACATTCATTGCAAATGTACCTTGGTACACTCCCTTTCTTGCAATGAATGGAGAGAGCATACAGTCACTGTAACTGATGTGAGGGGCAGGGCCATCACACAAGGATGCTAGGAGCTTCGTTCTCAGAAACAGTGAGGTTTGAAAGCAGCGAGGGAGAAAAGGTGGGTGTTTTTTTGATTGGGTTTACAGTCCTTTTAACATATTTTTTACTACAATGTCTTCAACAAATGAGAAGCTACTCACCGCATCAGTTAGGGGTTAAAAGCTTTGTTGCCAGCTGAAGCATAAAACCCACCACCACCGGGACATCCCGTTTTAAGATATATAACACAAAAATTCTTGCCTCTACACTTCATCCCTGGTGCAAGCCATTGCAAAACCACATTGGCGGCCCTCCAGCCACATTGGCAGTGTCACAGCAGCGTAGACCCAGTAAGTAATTCTGGCCACTTTTTGGCTTCCTTTTCTTCTTTGATTGGAAATTGGAATGCATTGGAAGTGGGGTTGCATGCCAACCATTAGGAATTTTTGACTGGAGTTCCACTTTCAAACTCTACATCTAATGCATTAAATATACAACGACTCAAAAATATTAAAACCCCTGTGCTGCTTTAACTTATATGTATCTTTTAGTTATTGATGTGGGTTCCCTTGGTGTTGGCTATCAGGCTCCTAAGAGCCTCCTCTTGATACTTGTATGTATAGATGACATGTTCTTTCGATTTAATAAAGATACAACAGTGCTCAAGTTGAACTTCAGTACAAGTTTTAGTTTTGAACTGAGTAAGAAATGATTAAACCCAGAAGTTCTTATTTGCTGTCTGTTAGCCCATTGGGGTGATTAAAGGAGCACTATCGCGAAAAAATGTCCCAATAATAAAGATCCAAATAAATATGCTGGATGGAGGGAGGAGAGGTCACATACACCCGGCATCAGGAAATATCCAGCCATGTTTGTTTTTTTAATTTTAATATTAGAAAGAGGAAATCAGGTGACAGGCTCTGTCATCCCTCATTGACTAAACCTGTAACCCCTGGATTTTATTCCTACCAGGAGAAGAAAACCACAAGCTTGTGGGAGTTTTATTTAGTTCAGGTGTATAAGTGACCCCTCCTCTCATTAGCCAAGGTGTTTATATGGATTTTGATATTATACAATTTCGCGATAGTGCTCCTTTAACTACAAATGTCTGCTTCTGGTTACCGGTAGATTATCTAATAGGATTGTTATTGGTCTCACAAAAACCTGATAGTGTTCACTGGCACAGAAACTAGAGTGTGGTTATTGGCTCAGGAACAATACTCATAGTTATTTTTGAACCTCTTAATCCATAAGAGATTGATTAGTCAGAGCATAACCCATTAATTCATACCCCCTTTGGCAAATGGATACCCCTTGCTACATTAAACACATTTAAATAAATTTCCCTTTAAGTTATCTAATCAATACCCCTTTCATCCATTCCTTGCTAGATACACAATAACCCTGAAACAGAGTAGCGCTGTCCCCATGTCCCTGTCACCAATGGCTCTGACTTTGTTCTTGGTCCCTTCTTCCTTCACACAGCATGTCCCATTCCTTTGACATCTGCAGTGTTTGATTTTCCAGCCATAATATAATAATAAATAATAATCATTTTTGTTTATATAGTGCCAACAGAAGGTAATAAGTACTTGCTTTGTACCATGTTCCAGCCATTCAGTTTAAAACAGTTGTTGTGAGCTAATCTAATTGTTGGGGGTGGGGCATTCCAAAGAACTGGTCCGGATATGGTGTTTGTTAGTTGTAAATCATTTATAGAGTGTAGAGCACAGGTAGGGCAGTAAACAGAAATGAGGGATGAGATATAGGGGGATGTAGCACCATGGAGAGCTTTGTGGGTCAAAATAAGCAGTTTAAACTGTATCCTATACTGTATGGGCAGCCAGTACAATGATTGACTAAGGTTGGAGGCATCAGAGTAGCAGTTAGATAGGTAGATCAGAAATGGTCTTCTTGTAGCAAACCTTGACTGGATTATAAAACCAACAGGAGTGTGAACTGAGCCCATGACCAGGAGTACTTAGCATATATAATTTTATATCCTCAATATACTTTCCTCACGGATCGGCACCAAAAACTAACCTTGTAATCATTGACTTCATAAAAAGTGTGGGGATGCTGCCCTGGTGCCTCTGCCCTCCCTGACCATGATCTTTATGGATGATGCAGAAACCTAACCCTAAATGTGAGTCTGATCATGATTGGAGGCAGCCATTTGTAGTCAGAAGTCACTATCAAGGAACTACAGTCAGGACCATTCATTTGTAGTCAGAAGAACTGAGTATATAAGTTATCTGTAAACTTTGGTTATGCTTGTTAATGCTTTGCTGTTATAACATGTATATTTTTCTTTCAGGTGGAAATGCTGGAGCGGAAATATGGAGGCCGTCTCATAACTAGACATGCAGCGCGCACTATACAAACCGCTTTCCGGCAATATCAGATGAACAAGAATTTTGAGAGGCTCCGGAGTTCTATGTCAGAAAATCGCATGTCGAGACGGATTGTGTTGTCCAATATGAGAATGCAGTTCTCTATTGAAGGACCAGAGAAAGTCCACAGTTCCTATTTTGAAGGAAAGCAGGTGTCACTGTCCAATGATGGGACAAAACTGGGGCACCGCCTTGTGCAATCTGACTGTGGTGATCTTGTTGAGCAGCCATCACTAAAATCCCCTGCAGCATCCAGTGATTTTGCTGATGCCATCACAGAACTGGAGGACGCCTTCTCTAGACAGGTTAAGTCCCTTGCGGAATCAATTGACGATGCTTTAAATTGCCGTAGTTTACACGCAGATGAGCCTCAAGTCCCTGATCAGGTCAGAGGCCGAGAACTAGAACGAAGTAACTGTGGGCAGATTAAACCAGCACATAATCTGGATCACAGGAAACTGGACGAAATGACTGCATCTTATAGCAATGTTACACTGTATATTGATGAGGAAGAGCTCTCCCCTCCTCTTCCTCTTTCCCAGTCTGTGGACAGACCGTCCAGCACAGAATCTGACCTGAGACTTAGATCAATGAACTCTTCCCAGGAGTACTGGTCCATGACTCACAAGGACGATAAATTAGATACGGATACAAGCTGTCGAAGCACCCCATCGCTGGAGTGCACTGACCTCCGATCTCGATTAGATCATCTTCCTTTGCTTACTATTGAGCCACCCAGTGACAGTTCAGTGGACCTGAGTGATCGCTCTGAAAGAGGTTCCATAAAAAGGCAAAATGTCTATGAAAGAGCAATTCACAGTCAAGAAAGCCCAAAACATATCCCCCACATACCGACTAAAATAATCCCTCGAGAAGAAGAACAAACCCGTCACCGGCCAAGGCCTATCGATGCACAATTGATCATTAATGGCACTGTCAACCGTCAGAGTAAGTCTGAGTCTGATTATTCTGATGGCGACAACGACAGCATAAACAGCACTTCTAATTCCAATGACACCATAAACTGCAGCTCCGAGTCCTCCAGAGACAGCCTGAGGGAGCAGACCCTGAGCAAGCAGACCTATCATAAGGAGACCCGTAACAGCTGGGATTCACCTGCATTCAGTAATGATGTCATCAGAAAACGACATTATAGGATTGGTCTCAACCTGTTCAACAAGTAAGTGCTGTATCTTGCCAGTCATTGATATAAACTATTTACTGCTGTTGAACTAACTATAATTGCTCCAAGCCATAAATATACACATTTTTGTCGCTTCTCCACATAATTTTTAGAAGTGATTGAAAATATTATCAGGTCTCTTTCACCATTTTCCTGAAAAAAAGGGGAGGTTTGAGGAATGCACATGGGATGTTTAATTGTCTCAATGGCTGCTATAGGCACATATATAGCTTATTTGATGGACATGCATAATTCTATATTCATTGCATCTTTCTTTCTGCATGGCGTGCAGTCACCTGAATTGCTTGTGCTATATCTGTGTTGCTGGAAGGCGGAACCCTAATATTTAACTCTTAACTATGGGTGGGTTTGTTAAATAGGACCAAACCCTGGAAGCCTCCTCCCATTTTCCCTCCTCCCACTTGGCATCCTGATTTGTGATGCCCCAAAGTGTGACCTTTACACAACTTGACCTGGGATGCTACACTGCATGTGCAGGCCTCCCAGGCATTGCATTCCAGCTGTTCCAGCTGTGCTCCATCACCACTTCTGTCAAACATTAATGGTTGTGAGCATACAGGGCAGAGGCAGCAGGAATGCTGCAAGGTGCAAAGCTAAACGTAGCCACTTACCCTTTGGCATTGCCTGCCTCCATCACTCAGACGGCGGGCATGTTGGGTTCGACGTGCACAGGTGCCATGAGGGTGGGGATCCAGGTGATTTTATGTGAACAACGGACCTAAAATACAATAAAGTCAGTATGTATCTCTTCTACCCCAAAGCCTTTTCGCTGAAGTTTGACTGTCTAATACCTGTTTCCTAAATTGAGTCCCATTGAATGCACTTGCTTGGGAATTCTTTGGGCAAACCTGATCGCTGATAGTCATGTACCCACTGCACTTTTAGACAAGCAGACTGCAGAGACTATGAGGCCGATTCATTAATAGCGCCAGGTAGCGACAGATGAGTGACTGTAGCGTGATTTTTTCAGCGCCAGCCAGTATTCGCTGTGCTTGGCCGGCGTTAGCTTGATGACAGCGACTCAGTCGGTGTGCGGTAATGTTGAATACGGGCTGGGGGGTCGCTGTTTCACAGGTCCAGCGTTGTATGTGAGCGCCTGACAACGAATGGCCAGAGCGAACGGCTAGCTTCATATTCATCAACAAATCACGCTCCGAATGTGCTGTCGCTGTCCATTCCTTGTTTAAACCCCAGAGCGCTGGCGGCGATGTGTATTAACTAGTTTTTAACCCCTAAACCACCATATTTTTTGAATGTAACATTATACATGTTTTTAGAATCATTTTGTAATATGAATACATTAATCTCAGACCTGTTAGATCAATTCTGCACATATTTTTTTTAATTTTTTTTTTGACTTAAAAATAAATCCTAACATTGCAGAAGTGGTCTCCGATTTTTTGACATTAAAAAAAAAAAAAAAAAAAAAAGAATACCAATTAATTATGAATAATTATAGATTGCTCCATTGAAATGCATTGGACATCGCCAGGGAGCGACAGCTCATACCTGGCGCTGTGAGGGAATTTGCAGCGGCGCTGTTCGGTCCAGGCGGCTTCATGATGAATGCCGCGCTAGCCGTCGCTCTCGCCGGCGCTAGCCTCATTTTGCTTGATAAATGCGTCATTGTGACCGCCGCCGGGCGTACTTGAGTCGGTAGTCGCCGTTAGCTGCCGCTACCTGGCGCTCGTCAGACACTACCTGGCGCTATCGCTTGATGAATAAGGGCATTAAGCTCTTTTGAAAACTTTTAGAAGCTGGTTAGTCATTGTGTAAGTGCTTTAGAGCACTCAGAAGCAAATTTTGTTCTCAAATAATATTTTGGAAAACTATTAATGGATTCTCTTGCTAGCTAGGTTGTTGCTTTTTCAAGTGTCATGTGATGCTGTGATGCATGAATGGGAGTAATGAAAAGAAGGAAGCTGTGTGTAAATAGGCCAGAGGGTGCAGGCTGCTATCTGTGGAGCGCATTATAGTGTAGCACTTGGATCGCCGACTGTGGCCTGCAGAGCCATCAAAGTAGACTACCCACACTATCTTACATCATAGGGACATGGGACATGCAGTGTACTATGCACTTTTATTTACTGCTAGAGTTACTAGGAGGTGGGAAGGCATAAAGAGCACCTCATAATAATGTGTCACCATCAAATTTTACAACAACCATGGGCAATGTGTTCATGTGTGTGTGTGTGCACGCATTAGCTAGACATAACTCAATATTATGAAGTAGAGTCACAGGGCTACCAATAGCCTGGGCCCTGTGCAAGCAAAAAAACAACTCACCTTTTGTCATCCACAGATGATCGCTCCTAGTCCGTAGTTACTGCTTGTTGTTTTGTTTTTTCATGTTTTTTTCCATATCCCTTTCATTGGCCAAGCTGTGCCACCCTTTGATTGTAGTGGATGTACTAATAAAGGAGAAAATGGAAGATCACCTGCTTACAGCAGTCTTTATTTTGCTGGCTCAAATAATCTTCAGTGGTGTCTGTTGACAGGTTTGGTTTCAGACAATGGCCTTTATTCACAAAGAGTTGAAAAACCATAGTAGTAAAAAATTCGATTCATGAGAAAAAAGCCTGAGAATGTCACTGTTAGTGAATCACCAGATGGGAAGACAATGAAAGTCAATGGCGCTTTTTACTACAGGTAAAGGGGTAAAAAGTTCAATACTTTATTTAGGAGTAAAAAAGTGCCATTGACTTTCATTGTCTTCCTATCTGGTGGTTCACTAACAGTGAAGTTCTCAGGCATAAATTGAATTTTTTACTACCATGCGAATTTTTTTCAACTTTTAGTGATTCAAGACCAATGCGTGGCCTTGGGCAAAATTAAAAGTGGGGCCCCCGAGTTCTGAAACATCGTATTAACGACAGTCACACTCAGTAAATCTATGTTTAAAAACCCCTGTGCTCTGTCCTTACTATCACCCCTCCCCATATGTCCAGGTCCCGATAATCCTCCATTGTTTAGTGTTTTTTATGTATCTCTCCTTTGTATGGCTGAGCTTTACACTGGGACCTAACATCCGGGACAATAGCAAGCTTGCAGCACTGAAGCCGGGGGGCCCCTTTGTTGGTGTGGGCCCTGTGCAATTGACCATTTTGCCACTCTCTTTTGCCGGCCCTTTGTATTGGTCTGCTGCAAGACAAGCAAGGACGTAGCCCAGACTTGGCGACAGGTGTTTGTCAAATGCCATTGAAATACTCCTACACCCTTTAAACTCTTCCTATCAGTATTTTACACTTGGCAGTTGTTGAGTGGATTAGCTTCCCTGCATGCAGCGGAGACCAAGGCAGCTCAGTAACTGCCTGTGACTAATATGTTTATCGTTCACAAGGACATTGCCAAGACTTGAGACTTTCGTCTCTGTGTTAAAACATGGAAGATCAGAGAAAAATTGAGGATTATTTTAGATCTTCAAGTTTAAAAAAATATACATATCAAAACCTTTAAATCCATTTCCCTCCCTCCATGTTTGCCATCTTCTTTAGACATAACAGCTATGTGACATCATCAGTTTACTTTCCAGTATTCTAGAGACCAACAGAACATGTATTAAAAATAGATTTATACAGTGTATAATGCTAAAGGCCAGCATGTATATACTGTACAACATTGTTTTCTTCTGCCTTTTGTATATAAAGGAACTTGTTAATAAACGACATAGAAGATGGAATTAAATGCACTGTCTCTATTTTTGCAGATGGCACAAAGATATGTAGCACAGTGCAGTCTATTGAAGATATTCACAAGCTTCAGGCTGACTTGGACACTTTGAGTGTCTGGGCATCCACTTGGATAATGAAGCTCAATGTGGAGAAATGTAAAGTCATGCACTTGGGGTCTAACAACCTGAAGGCCACATATATCCCTGGGGGAGTAAAACTAGGAGAACCACTTGTCCAGAAGAATCTGAGGCTACTGGTAGACCACAGGCTAAATAACAGCATGCAATGCCAAGCAGCTGCTTCCAAGGCCACCAAGATATTATCATGCATTAAAAGAGGCATGGAATCATGGGATAGGGATGTAATTTTGCCTCTTTACAAGGGACTGGTGCACCCACACCTGGAATATGCCGTCCAGTTCTGGGCACCCATTCATAGAAAGGAAGCTCTATGAATAGGGTGCAGAGGAGAGCCACCAAATGAATAAGAGGAATGAAAGATCTTAGTCATGAGGAAAGATTACAAGAATTAAATCTGTCTTGACAGGTGATGACTGAGGGGGGACATGATTAACTGGTATACATATATAAACGGCCAATACAAAAATATGGGGAAACACTATTTCAGATAAAATTCTCTCTAAAGACAAGGGGCACTCCCTTCAACTGGAAAAAGAAATTCAGTCTTCGAAGGCGACAATCAATTTTTTACCATAAGAACTATAAATCTGTGGAATGGCCTCCCACAGAAGCTTGTTACAGCATCAACCGCTGACAGCTTCAAAAAGGATTAGATGCTTATTTAGGAGAAAATATCATTAATTGTTACTATTAGCTGTTATCAGTGAAAAAAAACAAAAAAACAAAAAATAAAGTAAAAAATAACATTCCCTACCCCAACACCCTTGGTTGAACTTGATGGACATATGTCCTTTATCAACCACATGTAACTATGTAATTGGCACGTCACAGCAAGCACAAAATTCCACACGGATGGTTTGGTTTAACTGACCAAAGCCAGTTTTTTTTTTAGGTTGTACAAATAATAATGCAAAATAAAACATAGAAAATAATTTGCCTGCCTAACTAACTTAACACAATGCAGTTCATGGCTAACTGGATACAGGGTCTGGTGTCATCCACCCCAAAACAACAGCAAAAGGTAAAACCTGATTCAGTCCTCTAAGTTTAGATCATTGGCTGACATCCCATAAAGGTCGATTCATGGCCTTGTGCGCACGCCGGGCGCACGTGCTGATCACATCAAATGCAAGGCGAGTGCAAAATTCCTCTTGAGACGCCATCTGCCTGAAATTGTGCTGTTTTGAAGCGCAAATGGCCCTGCCCCATGCGCTTTTGGCTGGATAAGCCCTTAACTGGTCCAGATGCCCCCCCATGTTTCCCCCCTTTCTTTACTCGTTTCCTTACCCGTTTCTCATTTGCAATTTTGTCTCTCCAGCTTCTGTGTTTTAAGCGAATCTCTATTCTCCATTGTCAGGTGACTCAGGTGACAGGGAAAACACTCTGAAATGAAGAATAGAGAAAGGACGTGAAAGGACTTAGCCCCAGACCTTTCTAAGCTTTACACACCTGAAGCCTGATTAATGAAGTCCCGGCCCAATCCCGGCCAGTCAGCCCTGGGATGGGAGGAGTTGGATGCCCAGCACACCAGGCCCTAATACCAGGTAGCCAATCAAAACCTAGAGCAGAGAGGAAAACACTTTCTCTGCTGTTTAACTTCCTGGGTGCTCAACAGGGCTGAGCACATCAATCTAGGTAAATGTATACTCCATTCACCACCTTACCATACTGCCTACCACAACAGTTAAACCTTTCTTTAACTTAAAGTCATGACTTTAATGGGACATTCCAGGCAAAGGGTTGAATTTGCCCCATTCTGCTTGTCCCATGCTGGCTATCAGGGGTAGCGCCTTTTATTCAAATCCTGTAGAACGTGCTCTATTCTGCTGACTCAGTTTTCCAGCTTTATTTCCAATACTTTTACATTCACCTGAAACATTTATAGATCAGTCTCTGTTTGTCTGCTATCTATAAGGATGAAAGTATTTTAAGTATTTAAAGGCCTCTATGCATTTTCTCATAAAACTAGCAATTTACACTGGAATGTTTAACATGTTTAAACAAAGAACACATGGCTAAGTATATTACTGTATATTGTAAATGTGATCCCCACTTTCAGAGTATTATTACTAGATTTATAGTATTTTCGCCATGGCCATGGACACTGAATGATGTGACAAGCCCAGTGGCTGCATCGCCATCTTCCCTCTAGTCTGAGATGCCAGCTTATCTGAATGGCTGGGTGCTGGGAGCTGGGAATGTGGCTGCAGAAACGCAGTGGGAGTTTTGCTGGCAATCCGGGGGGTTTCACAAAGCGGGGCATCCCAAATTAGGATGCCCCAGGGGGTATGCAAGTCTAAAAGACTCCACGGCTGGTTTAAAGGGGTTTTACACCGCTTGAAGGTCTGATTTAAATACCCCATACACAGATGCCCACTATTATCTGCTGGTTTCCGCCAGCCTAAGCTGTATTTATCAAACAAACAAAAAAACAGGCTCACACTGCCCAAGCTAGCATCATTTACCAATACAGCGGAAGACTGGCAGGCGCTGGCAGGGTAGTCTCTTTTTGTTGGTGCAGGCCCTAGAAATTATTTGTGATTTTTTTCCCCACAATGTTTTTATGATCTTATTTTGTGTTAAACAGCGAGCATAGCTGAAAGATTTGTGACATAGAATGTCATTTTATTGCAACATGTCTTAGCTAACCAAGGATGTGTGTGCTGCAGCCCTGATCAGGTTACAGGCCATTCATTATCTGTGCTTTTAACAGCCATGCTACACTAGCCTGCACCATTTAAATTTTTGGGTAAAGGTTATAGTTTGTTAAAGTGGAACAAAACTCATGTGGTCTGGCCCTGGATTATATTAGATTTCAGGGCTAGCTGCTGTCTTTCCCTCAGTGCGTCCCAGATCGGGATGCCCGGCTATGTGGAACCCCTGGGGCGCCAGTAATCATTCACCTTTCCCCAGCTAAAAGTGCTTGCGTGGGCTCCTGTCCAATAAAACCATTTGCCATGTCATTTGGCAAACAGCTCTCATTGTCTTCAATGGGGGCTGCACAACCTACATCCTCAGGCTGTGTGCGCGCTCCCACCCTAGCCATTTAGATAGGCCAGGGCAGGAGTACACACACCACCGCGGATGTAGCAGTTTGCGCTCTCTATTGAAGTCAGTGAGAGCAGAATGACATAGTCACAGCATTGGACAAGAGCCTGCGCATGTACCATGGGTCCGAAGAAAGGTGAGTGAATAGCTGCGTTCTGGGGGTTTCCCCCAGAAAATGCTGTAAAGCATCAGAATTTGTATTTCGCTACCTGCACTAACATGTTAACATACGATTCCACGCATTCATGTGGGGAAAACAACTTGAATTAGGAAACTGTGTCAACCATTGTAAAATTTTGTTATTCAATGTCAGTCATATTCAATGTCAGTCAGCCCTATTTACACTTTTTTCCAAACTTTTACACCCCAAGCCCCACTGCACCCGTCAGCCATGGCACCGGCCTGTGTTCTACCCCTGTATTGCCTCAGAATCATGTATGAGGGAGGGAATACCCAGCCCTGCTACAAGCTTCTACAATGTCATAACCTTTATTTCTGTTCAGCGTTGCATTCATTTTTCCCCAAGATCTTGTATTGATGATGGAAGATTTGCTCCACTGCTCCGTCTACTCCATCACATCCCAAAGATTCTCAATCAGGCTCAGGTCTGAGACTTTTCTCATGAACTGAATCACCAGATAGGAAGACAATTTTTTTTTCCTTCCTTGAAGATGATGTTTCCCCACTGTTCTTCCACTTTAATATTGCGTTGAACAGTTTTTAGCCTGATTTTAATAGTTTCAGCGATCTCCTGTTTTCGCTGCTTGATGCATGCCAATAATATTACACACATTTTTTGTACAGAACTTGCATTGTGACTTTTTTTGGGGGGAGGGTATTAAAATAGATTTTAATGGTTTCCCATTTCTCATTGTCCCCAGTAGTGATATCCTGTAACTGTAATGAAAAAACGTAAGTGGCGCTTACTGGCGTTGGGATTATCGACTGGCAGGTCCAACATGTGCTGACATGGGCCGGCTAATACCTAAGTTCAACAATCAAAGCTGATTAGAAGCATTCGGCGCAGCGACTGCTAGCGCCAATGTAGTACGCAGCACCAGATAAGACGCTTATGCCGGCGCCCCAAAGTTGCCGCAATAGCCACAAAAATATTGTTTCCTTGTTTTGGCTCTGTGTACAGCCCCAGCACTCAACTGATACAGCACAGATGGCAGTCTCTTGTGGTCAGATAGAGCACTATGCAATAGCAATGAATTTGCTGTCCATTTTTCCATAATAGCAGCAGGTAAAGATTATTATTATTGTTTATTTATAAAGCGCCATCCTAGTCCGCTGAAAGATGGTTGTGTTGCTGGTAATGTTTGGGTGGGTCTTTGGAGTCAGTTCTGGTGGGCCCAAGTTGGATACTGCACCAGTGACACATTCTTTTCTTCTTGCCTTTATTTTACCAGTATTTCTACTAGTGCATCAGATATTTACACTAACTGCCGTAACTAAGGGGGATTCTGAAAATTGGGGCCATAGGAACAAAGCACCACGTTGCCTAATGGTAAATATGGTTTGATAAAACAGCTGGGGTCTAAACAGGACAAGTAAGAACCCCCATGTACCTTCTCCAGGAATCAAAAATAGTGTGTGTAATAAAAATCACAATGCTTTTAAAGGTTCCTTCATGGCTCCTAAAGCTGCACCATGACATGTCCTTCGCAGTTCATGCCATGGCCAGAAATAACAGTGATGCCAACAGCTTCAATTGGAATAATTAGAATTCAAACAGAATTATTTAATTACACATAATCAAAGATTGAAATGGCTAATTTTGCAATGATAAGGTGTAAGGAAGTTAGCTTGTGTCTGGACTTCAAATCATTTATATGGCTTAAACTGCTCTGTGACAAAGTCTATCAAAAACTAATTGTATCGGGCATCTGTTAGCGAGTGCAATATTGTTCATTGTGAGCAGATTTGAAGGTTTCCGAGCAAAAGTCTGTCTAATGGTTCCCTCCTGCTAAGCTCCACTCCAGCCCACCTCACCTGACTGTGACAAGATGAATTAGAGCTCAGTGTAAAGAGGATCTGCGCCATCTGCTCCTGTCACATTCTACAGCAGCCCCCATCCTCATCACTTCAGGCACTTGCAGCAAACCTTCTTCCAATTTACTGTAACTAATCTTTTTTGCTGGTGTTGCTAAGGACCATTACATCTTCTTAAATACCATATGAATACCATTGTATACAGGGCAGCCACCAGGGCAGTACAGTCATTAGTCCTGTATGGGACCCACAAAAAAAATATCCAAGCCCTTCTAAATTAGACAGACTGATGACTGAGCCCAATCCAACTGACCTGGCTCCTCTATGCTAGTGTTGCATCACTAAACATGGGGTTATGTGGCTAGGAAGATATAGGGTATAAGGGCCTTTACATGTGGTCAGAGGAAAGCAGATGCGGGATGTTTGTCGGGTATGAATTCCCTCTCCCTGGGGCATCCAGATGCCCCGCTGTGTGAAACCCCCCAGGTTGCCCGGTAAACTCACATTCTCCCCCGCTCCAATGGCGCATGCGCGAGCTGCAACCAGACATTTTTTAATGGCCGGTGCAGGCACGCTCCCTGTTCCAGGGTAGCGGGCAATGCGGCCACCGGGCGTTCTCGGGTCCACTAACTTAGACAATTCCTTAGACGAAAGGTGCTGGAGCAGATCCGAGTGCGTTGATTAGACGAGAGCCCGCTCTGTAGGACCAGGGAAAGGTAAGTTAGGTTGGGCGACCTGGGGGGTTTCACATAGCAGGGCATTCCTGATCGGGGTGCCCCGGGAGCAAGGACCAAATCCTAGGATAGTCAGAATCCTGAGTTTTGATCCACTTTAAGATGAGTGAAGCTTTTTATAATTTGATCTCCTAAGCTTGCTGGAAAACAATGATGGGCTTTATACCATTGGGGCCACAAGTCTAGAATGGGGCTACAAAGACAAGAATGCCCCAGACTGCATTCTGTTGGGGAAAACACATTTCTAATCGTTGCAATAATAATATATTAAACAATACAAATTTCTTTTCGCAATTTTAATGATATTGGCTGTTTTTTTTCCTCAGGAAGCCTGAAAAGGGGATTCAGTATCTTATCGAGCGCGGCTTTGTCCCGGACACCCCAGTTGGAGTGGCACACTTCCTCCTACAGAGAAAGGGGCTCAGCCGACAAATGATTGGAGAGTTTTTAGGAAACCGGCAGAAACAATTCAACAGAGATGTCCTTGAGTGAGTATTTTTTGTCACTATTTTTAGCTGTTGTGCAGATCTTTTGGTGCACACGTAGAATAATTCCTATCGGTCTCCTGAGCTTCCAAATGAAACAAATGTCTAATAAACTTTGTTGCATGAAATTTGCAGAAATGTGTATAGCACATAAGCATAATAGTCTAATATGTATACATATGTCAGAGGTCTTTCTAGGAGTCCATAAGAAAAGTTGCAACTCCAAATTGAAATTATCAGAACTTAAGTTACAGCTTTACAGGAGCCAATGTTGTAGTTCACCATTCAGAAATCAGCTTTACTTTTACTGATCACTATTACTGTGAATACCCAAACCATTGAAGGACTATACCATAGACTAACCTAATCAAACTATTGCAGGACTGTACTATACAGTGGAGTTCTTCCCTACCTTAATTCCTCCAAGAGTATATAAAATCAGCCTAGGATTTTACTGGTTCAGGTAAAGCCAAAAACAAGCCCATGAGCCTCAGAGCCCCACACCAATATACCGGTACTTCTCAGTCTGTCAATATGTACTCTTCTCACCCAGGCCGAAAGCATTGCAGAGACAGATCACACAGGGGTGGATATTAAATGAACCCAATAAAAAAGAAAAAAAAACTCACCTTTCTTTCCCCGCAGCTGATCTGTCCGAGTTCGATGATTAGCAACTCACCTGATCGCTGGATCCCAGCCAGCTCTTCCCGCGCCACCTCGGGGAAAACTCCATTGTCTAGTGCTTGCGTGTTTGACTCATGCGCTTGCCATCAGTTTAAAGGGATTGACCATTTGTATAACAAAAACAAAAAGGCACTCAACTTTTGCCCCTCACATCTGATCAGTCCGACTCCAGCGGTAAGCAACCCACCTTGATCGCATCCCATGAAGCCCAGGGTTCAGAACAGCAGTCAGAAATGATTATATGTTGAGCTCACGCCCCTGCCATTAGTCACATAAGTGCTCTCATGCCTTCTTCATTCATTACAATGCAGGGAGTGTGCTGAGGCCTGACATTCCCCCTCCATTATAGTGAATGTAGAAGGCTTGGCAGTGCTCCTGTGCCTAATGTCAGGGGGACGTGAGCCAGACATGGAAGCACTGAAGGCTGCTGTTTGTGCCCCGGGAGGCGCAGGCTGATCCAGTGATCAGAGGTGAGTTTGCTGATTGCCAAAGTTGGAGCAATCAGCTGTGGTGGACAAAAGTTGAGTGCCCTTTTGTTTTGTTATATGGGTGGTTAATCCCTTTAAAGATAAAGGTTATTGGTTAAATAAAGTGACAGAACACTGAAAAGAAAAATTACATTGGTCTTATAAAGTTAATAATTTTATTTCACTTCTACTTCTGCCTATTAAGGCCCCTTTCATGCTGGGTTGCTTGCAAATTCATTCATATTCGCCCCATAATTGCCAGTGAAATGTGGCCCATAGGATTATATGGGCCCTTCCACATACTTGCAGGGGTATCTGACTAGCCCCCCAAAAACCTGTGAATACGATGTTTTAGCCGCGATTGGGTTTGCAATTGACCCATATCAAACACGTTTGCACAGCATGTGATTATCTTTTCATGTAATCATTTGCAATCTGAGACCATCAGTTTTAACGCAAATTTCATTTGTTTGATTTAAAATCCGACAAACAGTTGCAAAGAGCTAATATTAGTAGTCTAAGAAAGAATATCTAGCAGGCTGAGAATTATGGGAGATGCAGTTTAATAAATGACTGTTGCCTATTTGTGTATTATAGCTGTGTTCAGAAATAGGCTGCTGTCTGGTAGGGGTCCTGGGAGATACTTTTAGCTGTGCTGTGAAGAATTGATCGGGCTGTATAACATACCTGGTATGCTATTTGTGGATTTCATTACAGTGTAAATGAAGCAAAGAATGTTAGATTTATGTGTTCCTCACATCCAGGGAGTAATAGCATCCTGCTGCCTCCAAATAAATGGCCAATATAGTGTGATTCAGCCAAGCTGGGGACAGATAGGGCCATGTTATTAGTTTCACTCTGTCACTAGGTTCCAAACCAAGGAAATGATCAATCTATGTTTTTTTATCAAGTACTCCTTTCTGTAATCCTACCTGTATGTGGGAGGTATGGATTATCATTTACCTAAAATTGTGTTGATAATCAGCAGACCCTAGAGGGATTTTCCGGGTAAGTAAAAAAAACAACCAGAGTGGCCTTATCCTTATTCTAAAAAAAAAAGGTACAACGGTAGTACATACACCGCGCTGTGAATAAATTATAATTTACAAATTTAAACAGAATATGAGTCCACACATTAGATGCTCCACGTGTTTAAGTCCTTATTCCCAAATGGACCCAAAAAGTAAGTAGTAAAGAACACAGAGCAATATCCAAAACGAGTTAATGCCGAAGATAATCTCAATCCCACGGCGCATGCACCTCCACACTGTGAATCCTCCACCAATCGTGCAAAACCTTACCGACTAATGGGAATTAAAAGGCCTTCAGATTTCCACATTCAAAAGCTTAACGGAGCCTGCTCCTCCTTGTAGCGCTCACCACTCTCCAACAGATTAAGGCAGAAGAGCCAATGGCCAGAAAGAAAATGAAAACAGATCTAGTGTAACTCCATTTAAAAACCAAGGATTTAATGAGCAATTCTAAAAGTTTACACTCACAAACATATGGTTAAAATCAGCATTCAGAAAGATCGCGGCAATGGTCGTCTCACCAGCCCTGGGATACCGCAGCTTTGCCAACAGGTAAAAGTCACGTCGGTGCCTTAGAAATGAGTAACAGATCCGTTTGTTGAAAGAGATTCCGCCACCGCCACCGCCAACGCGTTTCGTTGCCAAGGGCAACTTTAACTAGGCTGGTGGCGGGCGGAAGGCGGAAGAATATATGGCAGTCCCCATCATCCCATAATTCCATAGGAAGGTGGTCATGTGACTTTCTCGCAAACATAAGCTCAAAGATTTTTAATCAAAATACACAAATAGCCTCTATATGGCTGTAGTTATAAATAGAAAGAAACAATGACCACTTTCTAACAATATAATGCATAACGCATCTTAAGTAGGTATTATAGCAGCCAATCCCGTGTTGCACGACACCGTACGACACGCCCCCTTATATTATTTTGTCGGCAGTTCTGCCAAGATTAGATGGTGTCAGGGAGCGCAACGGTCAGACATGCGCATTACGCGTGTCAAGATGTAAATCCCGCGATGTTATAAATCCTCGTGTGATGAACACACAAGGGTATGTATGCGTTCCATCAAAAGAAATGGAAGTGCGCTCCAGGATAGCAAAATCCCGCGATAACACAAAGTACTGTGAGACAGAGGCACAACATACGTGCGCTCCATCAGACAGAATGGATGTGCGCTTCAAGGCAGCAACATCCCGCGGATGTAGTGCAAGACCGCAGTGAGGGTAAAACAAGTAAATTCATGCTCTAAAATAAAGTGCATATATCATAAGAGGCAGAAAAAATTATTATATACAGACAATAAAATATATATAATCAATAATAAAATGGATTTAAATTATTCCATATAAAATGTCCTAGGGAATCCCTCCTTACCAAGAGAGAGAATAATACTATGGACATTAGGGACGATATTCCATTTATTACGGGGTTCAATGTCCAACATAAGGAAGTACGTAATCTTTTATCAAAGCATTGGCACATTTTGAGGGCCGATACAGTGTTGGGCCCAACATTACCTACTTGCCCAAAAGTAGTGTATAGAAAAGCTCCAAATCTGAGGGACAGACTGGTGAGAAGTTACATTGATCCGCCTAGGTTGGGCGGATCGATGGGCGCCCTACCGCCTGGTTTTTACAGGTGTGGAACCTGTGCAGGATGTAAGGGCTGTAAACCCACCAATAAATCGACGAAATCTTTTTTGGACTTTAAGACTAACAAATCCTTTAAGATTTCTAAGTCTATAACGTGTAGCTCTAAAGGGGTAGTATATCTTATTTGGTGTCCATGCTTTAAAATGTATGTTGGACGTACCACACGTGAACTTAGAACACGTATTCGTGAGCATATGTATAACGTGAGACGTGGGTTTGAATCCCACAATCTGTCAGTACACTTTAAGGAGTATCATAACAGTGATCCAAGCCTTATTTGCTTTCTGGGGATTGATAAAGTGGAACCACACTGGAGGGGTTCGAATATGGTGAGGGATCTTTCAAGGAAAGAAGGGCAATGGATATATACCTTGGACACCCTGCACCCCTCCGGTTTAAATATCGACTTTGATCTAAATTGTTTTATAGATTCTTCTTAATGCTATGGCTATGTTTTCACACTTTTCATACATTTTTTATAGATTTTTTATACGTTCATATATAACTCTGTGATTTTACTGTATATGTTTGATGCTGGGGTTAGGTAGCTTTGCCACAGGTGTCACTCATTTTTTTATATGGAATAATTTAAATCCATTTTATTATTGATTATATATATTTTATTGTCTGTATATAATAATTTTTTCTGCCTCTTATGATATATGCACTTTATTTTAGAGCATGAATTTACTTGTTTTACCCTCACTGCGGTCTTGCACTACATCCGCGGGATGTTGCTGCCTTGAAGCGCACATCCATTCTGTCTGATGGAGCGCACGTATGTTGTGCCTCTGTCTCACAGTACTTTGTGTTATCGCGGGATTTTGCTATCCTGGAGCGCACTTCCATTTCTTTTGATGGAACGCATACATACCCTTGTGTGTTCATCACACGAGGATTTATAACATCGCGGGATTTACATCTTGACACGCGTAATGCGCATGTCTGACCGTTGCGCTCCCTGACACCATCTAATCTTGGCAGAACTGCCGACAAAATAATATAAGGGGGCGTGTCGTACGGTGTCGTGCAACACGGGATTGGCTGCTATAATACCTACTTAAGATGCGTTATGCATTATATTGTTAGAAAGTGGTCATTGTTTCTTTCTATTTATAACTACAGCCATATAGAGGCTATTTGTGTATTTTGATTAAAAATCTTTGAGCTTATGTTTGCGAGAAAGTCACATGACCACCTTCCTATGGAATTATGGGATGATGGGGACTGCCATATATTCTTCCGCCTTCCGCCCGCCACCAGCCTAGTTAAAGTTGCCCTTGGCAACGAAACGCGTTGGCGGTGGCGGTGGCGGAATCTCTTTCAACAAACGGATCTGTTACTCATTTCTAAGGCACCGACGTGACTTTTACCTGTTGGCAAAGCTGCGGTATCCCAGGGCTGGTGAGACGACCATTGCCGCGATCTTTCTGAATGCTGATTTTAACCATATGTTTGTGAGTGTAAACTTTTAGAATTGCTCATTAAATCCTTGGTTTTTAAATGGAGTTACACTAGATCTGTTTTCATTTTCTTTCTGGCCATTGGCTCTTCTGCCTTAATCTGTTGGAGAGTGGTGAGCGCTACAAGGAGGAGCAGGCTCCGTTAAGCTTTTGAATGTGGAAATCTGAAGGCCTTTTAATTCCCATTAGTCGGTAAGGTTTTGCACGATTGGTGGAGGATTCACAGTGTGGAGGTGCATGCGCCGTGGGATTGAGATTATCTTCGGCATTAACTCGTTTTGGATATTGCTCTGTGTTCTTTACTACTTATCCTTATTCTAAACAACCTTTGTCCCAGGACATAGATGCCACCACCTTGGTTGATGATTTATGAATTATCCCACATGAAAAAGAGAGCCCTCACATTTACAGTACATATATATCTCTCGTAGTATTGGGGAGTAGCATTATTAAAGCATATAAATATAAATTCAGTGGATGGCATTAAAAGTAAAGTAGACAATGACTGCAATCGTAGTTAATGTGTTTTATGAAGGAGTCTGATGTTGGAAGTAACTTAGAAACCATGGACTTCATTACAGGGGGGAGTTGTTAACATTTCTGGTCAAATACCATTGTACTGTACAAGTCTTTAGTTTTTGATGTACTGACCTTCAAAAAAGACATATCAGGATAACTTCAAGTAATTAGTTTCACAGCCACGATCATGAAGCCTAGCAACTCTGAAACATTCCTAATCCCCTCCACAATCTTGCAGTATCCTGGCTGGTCACTTGCTTGCACCTAATGGGGGCAGCTCAGCTCAAAACCTTTATTGTGAATGGTAGCCTTAGATGCCTCTTTAGAATTCCAAATTGTTTCTGCACGAATGAGCTCTCCCCCAAGTCCCAAGCCGGTACACATGAACTGGCTGTAGCAACTATCCGTGCCCCCCCCCCCCCCCCCAATGCATAGTAGGCTTTGGCACTTGCTTAGGGTTTTTGTATTGTAATGGCTATAGAGACCCATCTAAAATGGAGGGCTGGGGTTAGCTGGGATAGTATGGATATTACAGCTGCTGTATAAAGGTGATGTTATGGTCAGTTCTTGGGGTCACTTTTTTATCTAGGCTCTTATTTTTACATCCATGTAACAACAGCCTAGCGTAAATAAAGGACGAGTATGTGGTTTATCAATATCCCAGCCCACTTTCCGACTGCTGTATTTATGTATTTACTGCCATTTATCTAAACCATTTATGATTAACACAAGCTTTGCCAAACCTTTATACAGTAGCTGGGCCCAGCTGGGCCTTGTTATTTCACTTTACATTGTTTCCCGGAAAACCTTCTATTTTTCCTAGTTTGTGAGACATTAAATCACATTTTTGTCAGTTGTTGACAAAATGCAGAGTTTCTTGACAAATGACTCTATTAAAAAGATCTACTGCATCAGACTCTGATGCTTTCGCTGTTTGCTGGTATTAGTTTAAAGAAATGCATACAAATTCTAGGGTACCATTTAATTAAATGATGCTATTGTTAGATAAATGTTTCACTTTAAATATTGCTGTGCTAGGAAAAAAACAAGACTGGTGATTTTAGGGCAAGTAAGGGCATTCATTCATCTAGACAGCTAGGCTATCACTGGGATGAGAAGTAGAGTAGAAATGAAACGTTGCCCCAAATAAAAGAGCAAGTACAAATTTGTTCTGAATTTGCTTTTCTCGATAAAGGGGGTTAATGTTAACTTTGGATACATTAAGGTTTTGAAGATTTGATGCTTTCGGCTATATTGCTGGTCATCATTATCGTATTATTTTAACATATTACTGGAGTATAGCCCCTACTATGCATAGCTTATAATTTGCGATACTTTACTGTGAATTGTGTTTTCTAGTTGTTCCCAGTCATACATTGAACAAAGTGTGGTACAATGCCTTAGATCCTAAATGAACAATAGGTGCAGCGGTACATGGGTCACCAGAGTCACTGCCAATACAAGTGTTGTACCTTGAACTGGAACTGGAACCAATGAAGCATAGCAAACTGAGATTGTAACAATAGCTGGTGCTAGATCAGCCTGTGCAGATGAGAACACTCAACAGCAGCCTCCTATGCCATGATGGCTGGTTACCAGGCAACAAAAAAAGGAGACGTGGCTGGAGGATCAACCTGTGACAACAGCCAGTAGCAGTAGAATAGATGTGGCACAGCAAAGGGGCCTGGCACTTGACATGGTCAGATATGGCTCTGGTTGGCAGCAGTGTTTGGCACTGGACATGGAATGATGGGGCATGGGTTGGCAACAGGCTTTGGCACTGGATATGGTCAGACTTGGGCTTGGCTTGGGATGCGGTCAGATGAATCGGACGTCAGTACCTGGGCAGACGCAAGCGAACAGCATGCATGCATACAATACAGTGGACAGCATGCAACTTCCCAGAGGCAGCTCATTCACAAGCCATGGGCATCTACTATTGCTAGGCAACTAGTAGCAGTAGTAGCAGTGCTGAGGTCACATGATGGCTGACCATCCAGGAATCGGTGCCAGGCAACAGGGTCACCCCAGCCACAGAACCATCAAGCTGTTCAGAGAAGACCTTATAGACTTTACCTTTGACATACATGCTGGTCTATTTCTTTATGTTATCTTTGGACAACTTTTTTCTGAAAACCAAGCAGGTATGTTTCTATATAAATAGTCTGACCAAATACAAGACTGAATGCACATCTGGTGCTACTTACAAAAAAATGTTACTATTATTCAATTATTAATAATATTTCCATATAGATTTGTTTCTTTTTGTTGGTCACCTTGGATGCAAGGCTGACACACTGAAGCTGAATTCAGGCAAGAGAGAGACAACCAGTCTTCATCAGCAACACATGTGATTAAAATGAGGAAAATGCTATAAACACTAGGGCCTTGAGTCATTAAACTTGCCTAAAAATATCTAATGACAAGAAAGAGTGTTTGATACTTATGGGCTCTATGTAACACAGGTCTGATATAACCTTAAACTTTTTTCCTTGAGCTTTGGAAGCTGTCATTAATGGCCTGATTTATTAAACACTTCTGCCAGACAGTGCCACACACGGTGCAAATTAGAATAGCAAACAATGTACGAAAATATTTATTTTTCACACTTGCGCTTGTTGCTGCCATACAAAAAAGCACATTTACAAAAACATTAGCAGTGCAGGAATACTTGCTTAATATGTGCTTGATAAATCATGCCCCCAGTGTTGGTGTGGTAAAGGGCTGCAAATTCTTGCTGCATTAAGTTGACCATGGTATCGCTCCAAATGTGTTGCATAAAAGGGTAGTTCATAAAATGGAGGGAATCTTTGGAAACCTTAAAATGATCTCAGATAGCTAAAGGTAAATCCCCTCATAAACTTGAAGAGAGACCTTGTTTGCTTACCTCAATACCTAACCCACCGCCTTTGCGGTTATAGAGGACGGTAATGGGTTTGCACAACTTTGCTATTTGAAATGACTGTTTACTGTCAATTAAATACAACAAATTAAATTCAAATGATGTTTTAACATAACTTGTTACAAGTAGCTCATTTGCTAATGGATCCACTTTCCCAATGGAGATACTAAACAAAGTAAATGTGATTGTGTGTTCCAGCTGTGTGGTTGATGAAATGGATTTTTCCGCTATGGAGTTAGATGAGGCTCTCAGGAAATTCCAGGCCCACATCCGGGTCCAAGGAGAGGCACAAAAAGTGGAGCGACTCATTGAAGCATTCAGGTGGGGATTCTACATTCTCTGTTATTATTAATACTAAGAATAGTAATCATTTTTTTACATAGTATGAATATTTTTCTATGTAGCTATATAAAACTTTGTTGCTGCATGAGGACTCAATTAAACTTGTGGCTGATATTCAATCAAATATAATGACACAACATCAGCACTTGTTAAAGTGTACCTATCACCAGGATGTTTACTATCCCGGACATTGGTCCTTGTCCCTTCCTGTGTGAAACCCTGCAGATCGTCCTCAAAACTTCCGCCATTGCCACATTGCATGCGCAGGATCTCGTACAATCATGGCTGTATGCCGTGCATATAAATGCAAGTCATATAGCTCTGTTTACACACATAGCCTGGCATAGTGAAATGAGAGTGACCATATCCCCGGTCTTCCTGTGGTCTGCAGCATGCCCCAGCCAATTTGAATGTCTGGACATGGGAGTAAGCCTCACCCAGTTGATGTTGCTCACAAAACCTGAAGTTCAACACAACTTCAAAAGGCTGTGGTTAGTTTTGTTATCCTGATTGTATAATCTTTTTCTTTTTTTGTAGCCAGCGATACTGCATCTGTAACCCAGGTGTAGTCAGGCAGTTTCGGAACCCAGACACCATCTTCATTTTGGCATTTGCCATCATCCTTCTGAATACAGACATGTATAGCCCCAATGTCAAACCTGAGCGAAAGATGAAACTAGAGGATTTTGTGAAGAATTTAAGAGGTAAACAATATTACTGCTTACTTTAGTGGATATTTATATCTAGTAAAATATTCATGTGTCAAATATTTTAATCCAATTAAGGCATAACATAGTACTGGTACTAATGAAAAGCTACATGACTTATTGTGGTTTTCTCAAAGATAGTCACCTGAATTCTTAACACTTCTAGAAAAGTTCAGCAAGTTGCTTTGTATAGATTAACATTCCTTGTGCTATGGCAGAAAGTGGACTACTCCAGTTATTCGGCTTATCTGACTTCTTGGCGGATTGATTTCTAAAAATTATGCAGGCTTCCCCCCGGTGTTCACCAATTCTCCACTACTTGCCAACAGCCTAAGCTGTATTCACCAGAAGAAACTTGGTCCACCAGGCTCTTTTAGTCTGAACTAGCATTAATTACTAATACAGCATAATGTACTAAGACTAGCCTGCACCATACACATTTGGATAAATTCTATAATATAATATATAACAGAGACAACACTGTTTCCCCCATCCCGTCCTGTGCTTTAGAAGAAATGGAAAGAAGCACCAACCAGTGAAAAGCAGAAGCCTTTGTAAATCAGGTGCTAAATTCAAGTTTCCTTGTTCTATATAGACTGGAGGGTGAACATTTTTCAGTTAGAAACAATGTAGAAGGTGTCAAACTAATCAGCCCTGTTGGAAAAGCAAAAAGTGTAAAATGTAAATACCTCTGGGTAATTAAGTTCTCAGTCCATGGTAATCATTGTAGAAATATGAACTGATGGAAAAGCTGTGTGAGAAGAATTTTTACATCTATTCAAAGCAGAGATGTAATAGTGAGGCTGACTGTCAGAGCACCACTTGATTATTGGTCTCTTGACATGTAGAGTCCTTGACTGTGACCCTGCCAAGTCATTGTCAGTAATGAGCTGTAATTTTGCACGTCTTGTCACTTATTAATAGTATATGGCCACTCTCTGCAGGTGTGGACGATGGTGAAGACATCCCACGAGAGATGCTGATAGGCATTTATGAGCGGATCCGCAAACGTGAACTCAAGACTAATGAAGATCATGTCTCTCAAGTTCAGAAAGTTGAAAAGCTCATTGTAGGCAAGAAACCGGTAAGTCACGAAAAATATCTAAATGGCTTCACAACTTTTATTATTTTACGTCAAACCAACTTTTGTTGTTGAGCTCTGCTGAAAGGTGAGAATGTATTAGCTACTGTGGGGTACATCATTGCTCTTTGCACTGCTTTTTCAAATAACATTTTTACTTATTTTACTTAAAGGGCACCATATAGCCCATCTCCAAATAATTTAGCTTCATTTCCTGTTTTATTATCAAAAAGTTAATTTAATAGAGAACCCTGGAAGTTAGGGAACAAGTTCAAAATATAGAAAAAACCTACAGTGTCACACCACATGATTAAGGCATATCAAATATATATAAATATATATATATATATATATATAACCCAGGTGTGCATTTTATATAATATATATATATATATATATATATATATATATATATATATATATTATATAAAATGCACACCTGGGTTTTTTTAAGAACAGTCTTATAGCACCTAGGCCAACTCCAGCAACGTTCATTTAAGCTTTGTACAGAGCTCTCTCTGAATCAGTTTTGTTACTTCTCTCTGCAATGACTAATTTGGAAATTTACCTAAATGAAAAACCATAGTTGCCATATATGGGTTGGCTAGATAAAAAAACTATGTTTTTGGCACACAACCAATCCACATCAACAACATTTGTGTAAGATACAACTATATTCTTTATTTTTTCTGCAAAACAAAACACTATACAAACATACAACCTGTTCCAACTCAACCAACTGTGCAATACAACCAATATGATTGCATACATTATAGACATGAATATGGAATCATAATGGGAAACAAAGTTGTACTAAAATGCACACATTACTTCAACATACATCCCATGTGCAAACACATAACACAGCAAGTAATTGTAATATGCAAATATAGAAAATGTAAATAATTTATTGTATTACCCAAATATACTCAAGGTAAAGTACCCACCTTCCATGCCTAGGATCTTTGGACTCCCACCGGTGCTATGACATGTACTGTATATCATATACCTACATGGAACTTTTCTAATGCTTGTTCACTGGCTCATGTATGGTTTTGTGGGCAGTATCAATTGGATATTAGCACTTGGGTATATTATTTGTTGTTATGTTTACACATATGTGCTAGACTTCAGGATTAAGGCTGTTAACTCATTTACTTATTCTGTAGTTATAGATCAGGTTTCATATATATATATAATGGTTTCATATATTTAATTTATTTATAATTGTACTGGTTCCTTTTGCACACATTGATTTAATGCATTATGTTTTCTTGTTTTTTTACATTTTTTGGCATTTTGAATCTGTGGCCTGGTGTATTGCTTTATGCTGGGAGTTTTAGTGCTGAGATTGTGAGTCCTAAATATAGGGTTCTGTTCCTTTGAGATATACAATCGCAACTATGGTTTTTCATATGGTAAATTTCCTGTTTGTACAAGAGAGAAAGAAATGCTAAATCTCAAAACAGGTTCAGAGACAGCAAAACCACTCTGTCAACCAAAACTTAAATAAAAGTGACTGGTGTACTAGACATTGTAGATATTTTCTTAAAGGATCTGTCAAAGGCAACTGA
This sequence comes from Gastrophryne carolinensis, assembly GCA_027917425.1. Classification (NCBI taxonomy): domain Eukaryota; kingdom Metazoa; phylum Chordata; class Amphibia; order Anura; family Microhylidae; genus Gastrophryne; species Gastrophryne carolinensis. Next base: position 281,237,425 of record CM051235.1, read on the forward strand.
AAAAAAACCTTATCATTTCTCCTCCACAGCTAATTAGTACTTGTGCAGTAGTGTAAAACATACCAGTTGCTAGATCACATTGCAGTGAATGGAGTGGGTGTACTGCATATACTGTTGGGAGGCCACGGAGGTTGATGGTAAATTCAAGACAGATGTGCATTGAGCATTACTCAATCTCGGGTATGTGTTACACTACTAGACTAGGGTCAATGAGCTGTGGGGGACAAAAGGTGAGTTAGAAATGCTTTGTGTATATTTTATTTCCTTCAGTTGTACAGCTACTCAGCGGTCCTGATGTTGTACTTCTAAATGTTTGTCTGTCAGTATAACATAACATAGTTTTTTTGTATTTTTCTGCCCCTGAACTCAGTCATGTTGGAAACGATGTATAAAGCTTTATAGTCAATGTCTACCTAATAATCAACTCCAGGAAAGTAAACATGTTTCCTCACCAACTCCTCACCATTCCTGCTCTCCATAAAAGCTTACAGTTACTGAAGCTGCATGTTTGCTGACCTGGCCACTCCTTGGGGCCTCTCAATTATATTCATTGTGTTGCAGCTCCCTCAAAAGTCTCCACCCTCTTATCAGTCAAATGCCCCCAGAAGTGGTACAGTACATTTAGAAAATACAAGGCATACAGGGCACTGGAGGAAGGAAATGTACTTTGTGCTGGTGGATGGCTGTCGAACTGTATCCAAATTGTTTAAAAATTTGCCAGAAGATGACACAACTCACCGAACGTTACACAGAAGCATCTTATGATTTTAAGACTCAATTTGCGTTACACTTTCTCCATTCTTAAAGTGGACCTGTACCCTCCCTTGCAACTGTGTGCCAGGCAGGGTCTTGGTCCACAGGGACATCAGTGAGCCCTGCATTTGAGAGACACTCACCTTTTCCTGACAGAGTTCCATCCTGCGGAACAGAAAAAAACAGCTGGTTCCCAGTCCCCCTATCAAACAGACCTCCATGATTTCTAAATTCTAATATCACAGGCACCCAGAGTAGGTGGGTTAGGGTCCTTGCAGACCTGGACCCTACCTGGCACAGGGAGGGGTTAGGGCAGCTTTATTGCACCAGTTTGGCTTATTATTTAAACCATTTTAAAACAGTTACTATGTGCTTCCCATAGTCAGAAAATCTATAGCACTACCAAGTACTGCCAGGAAAGAGGGGCCTTAGATCCCTAGCATACAGGGCCTTTCTAGCCAGGGAGGCGGAGTGGCTAATACAAGCAAGCCTTAAAGAGGAACTTCGGAGGCCTCGTCATCTAAAAGACTCTTGGCCTGCCTGAGTTCCTGTCCTTGGGGCTTCCCAAATTGGGATGCCCCACAGTGTGAACCCCCCCCCCCCAGATGCACAGTGGAACAAAACACAGGAAAGTAAAATTCCTGTGTGTTGTTCCTCTTTAACTAAGCAGACCACTACCATAGCAGGTGGACTGCAGAGACCTTGATGTTCAGATCCAGGGCAATGTTGCTTGCAGATCTCATGTGTACATACAGAACCAGCAGTCTTTAAACTGATTGTCAGTGCCCCCTTTCCCCCCAACACTGCTGTGAAACAATTTTTCAGTGCCCTCTGTGCTATAGAGTTATTGTTTGATAGCACCCAACTCTCATTGTGCACCGCTTGCATTTAGTCCTAATTTTACTGAAAGTGATAGTGTGAGGCTTTAACATAGAAGGACATTGTTGAAGGCCTCTCTATCACTGGTTCTTCATTTCTTTAGAGCTCACAACTGCACTTTGAATCTGTTCTGAGTTTAATGCTATAGCGCTATAGCATAACCGCACCAAATTGTCTAGAAATACTGCTTGAGGGGACCAATTGTCCATTATACTGAAGCTACTAGGCAAAAGTGGATGGCATGGACGATTGAGAATACTGTAGACTACATTAGCTTATTGCAGTAGTACTTCCAACTGATCCATTTGCCATCTGGTGGTAGAAATATAAAATTACATGCCTCAATAAAAATACCAGCATCGCAACAACAGAGGAGTTCTGTGGTGTGTCAGTGTGAGACAGGTTTTTTTTCAGGAAAGCTGTATATGTATGTAGCCTTTTGGCTGCTTAAGTTACGAAGCTATCTGCTGCATTTGTATCGATTATATTGATTAAAGCAAGGAAAGTTCACATATTAGTGATTTAGAACACATCAGCTCTCCCTGAAAGGCTTTCAATGTAGTTTTTACCAAATGCTACAGTAGGGCTTATGTTGAGGGTATAGTTTTTCCATGCTTGCTACTTTTTTATTTTTATATTCAATTATTCACTGCAGCAAGCCAAACATTATCTTTGCACATATGTGGTGTTTATAGGGTTTAATTGTCAGTATTGTCTAAATGTATGTTTTATAAGCTTAGTTCTGTTGTTGCTGCATTACACGTGTTTATTGTGTTTTACTGCTAATCGATTTATGTGTGTCTTTTTACTGTAGATTGGATCCCTACACCATGGACTTGGCTGTGTAGGTATTCGTTTCTTAAAAACTTAACCAGATTTTCTCTAGAACCCTTTAACTGCACAGTCTAGTAGTGTTTCTGAGCACCTCATTTATACTTGAAGAGGTATATCACATCTAAACTCTCAAGTAGGGGTACCTAACAATAGACAGTTTTGTTAATAGAAAGTAATGGGTGTCGGAGGGATGATAGGGCTGTCAACTGGAACAAGAACAGGGTATATGACGCTGTATGTAATTATTTCAACAGCAACTACTTATTAATAACTCCATAAAGGAGTGCTATAGCTAAATTGTACAATGTTAAAAATCAAGTAAGCATGTTAGATAGCAAGAGTGTTATACACTCTAAATAAAAAAAATTCCAACGGAGCTTGTTTTTTTTTTCTGGTAAAAATAAAATCCACAGATGACAGGTTTTTTAAAGAACCATTTCACTTTCACAGGGGAGAACTGCATACACACAGCAGCTACACACAGCAGAAAAATTGCAATAGCAACACAAAATCTTACCCTTTAAATTGCTCTCCTGTTGAAATTGAGCCCTGCGATTGGCTGCCTTGGTCAAGTGATCCACAAGTCTGGGTATCCAGGCGCCAGGGTAAGATCTTGTGTGTTGCTGAGCGTACTGGTTATCATAATCAGGATGCCCCCTGCACAGGGAGCAACACCCATTTTGTTAGAAATAGGTGATGTTCTAGTTGAAGTAGTTCTCCCCTACAAAAGCAGAATAGTACCGGTATGTTCAAAATTTGTCACCCATGATTTTTCTTCCTTACTATAAAAGATAGAAACAATCTTGATGGGAGCATTTTTGATGCAGCATGTAAAAGTAACCTCTTCTCTTGCCATCTAGCATATTTATGTCGATTTTTATAAGTAGATCATTTTTTCCCTTTAAATAGACTGGATATGTGTCATCCAAATATAATTATAATAAAGCGGAGTTACATACCTATAGGAATCAATAAAGGTTCTTACAGTGACATTACAGAAATGTTAATTCATAGTCCCAGGGGATAAAGCCAACTGAATATAAATGGCCATACTCTATAAAGTAGCATGCAATGACTTTTTGCAATGCAACCATTTGACAAATTTGACGTATCTATATGTGTTGCTGTTGTCTTATATGTGTCCTAAAATAGGCCAGCTATTTAAATGGTTGGGGCAGTATTCCTAGAAATGCAGACAACTATGCAATAAAAATAGCCTCTTAGGCCACAAACCTCTCCTGAAAGATGGATGTCAATGCCCAGTTTATTTTTAAAATAGCATAGTTCTTATTTCTGACACCTTTATGCAGCCTTCGGTGTTCAAAAAGCATTTTTGTACAAATAAAATATAGGACATTCTATCGTCGTACCATTTTCCAATCTTGTTACAATAGTTTAGTTTGTATAAATGTGCCAGATGTGTTTTACCTGTACAGCTCCTCCCTGTTGTGGAAACATACATTTTGTGTTATATCTGTGTATTTCAAAACTATTGTCTTGAAAGCAAGCTCTGTTGGTACATCAAACCTTACTGAGTGGCAAGTACGCTAATGCATTACCTTACAAGATGTGTTTATAACATGCGTATTAATGGATGGATGCTAATGAATTGAAATGCAGAGGACCAAAACTCATATACTGCAAATGGGTTCTCTTCAAACCCCTCTGGTTTCACCATATACTTACCTTAATCCTCTCCCATGGTACATGTGCGGCCTCCAGGCGACAGGGACTGGGAATGCCCTGGGGTTCTTGCGGCTAGTGGGTCCTGATGGAGCAGTAGCTTGTCTACAGGTCATCATGTAAGCTTAAAGCAGCCTTCCAGGCCAAAATACCCTTATCAGGGATGTAAGCGATTTGAGGGGGCTTAACTCCATGCAGATATGGTAAAATTCTCTGCTACTGAACTGCAGTCAAAATGACCCTAAATCGCTTTGAAATATTGCTTAATTTCTAGCCAGAAGTAAAATGTCATTAGCTGAAATGACTCAGCCCTGCTAGGAAAGCTCTTAAAACATTGTATCAACATTGTAAGCAACTGTTGCAATGCTTTGCAGCAGCTCAGCCTAAGCCACTGACTTACATTAATACATATTTACATTCTTACCCTCTAGCAGCAGTTGATATAGTGTGTGAGTGTGTGTAACATGACAGACATGCCAATCCCTTTTCCAAGGTAAATATCTCTTCTAAGTTTGGTGTGGGCTGCTTACTGCAAACTCCCAAGCTCCAGACAGCCTGCATTGTGTGGATAAACAATATAATACAGGTACACTGAAGCCATGTTGATCTTTACACCAAGGCAAGGATATTCCAAGTATGTCTCACACCCTGCTTCGGAATGATTAATAACACGTGGGTTATAGCCAGTAGAGGGCGAACTTCTGCAGAGATGACTAGAAAAAAAGAAGCCCCTCCCGGTCCATAAATACCTGGGACCTCCCACACAATCCCCAGTAATCGTCTCTGCAGACAACGAGCAAGTCAGAAGATGGCTGTCTCCTCCTTGCAGGTAAGCCAGGTTTACACCCGGCCATTTTATTTCCCTATTTCTGCCCGGACCTTGTTTTTATTAAGTCCCTATGCCTCCCAGCCCTGGCTGTTGGTCCGGTTGAAGGTAGGATACACCTTAGTGGTGTGATAACTTGGAGCCATGCTCCTCCGTGAGACCCCCTCCAAGGGGTAGGCGGATACCAGGTTCGGGATCCTGGTTTGGGATGCCCTGTCCGTCATTTTCCCTGCGCTGCATTAGGTGGCTTGGGACTTCCCCCACCCATTGCTCCCTGTCCCTGGATCATGGGGGGGAGGGCATGTCCCTCCAATTTTTTACCTCAGACTTTGCCTGGCCAATTAGCTGTCAGTGTGGTATGAGTGTATGTGTGTGTGTGTTGTGTGCGTGGCTGTTTGCTTCACTTGTTGCTGGGCCGCGTCTGTTAGACCTTGTGGGAGTGCGGCCATGTTTTTTTTTTTACTTCTCTGTTAGTCAGGAGAGGGGGCGGGGGCAGGCGCTCGGCGCGCTGATGCGGCCCACCACCCTCTCTTTTGGCGCCCACGGAGGTTCCCAGCAATGGCTGGGAACCGCGGTTACTCTTCCCAGCAGGAGGGGACGGGGCCACGCGCGGCGCGCGATCCGCGCTGGCCCGCCCTCCTTCTCTTCCCCTGGCCTAGCTGATGCTGCTGCTGCTGGATGACGGTCGCCATCTTGCATCCTAACTATGAGTGCCCTGTGGGGCTCATTCTATTATCTGCCTTTTTTGTTATGCATAATCGTATTTCTATTGGGGTGCCTTGTATGCTGCGTTATCTTTGACATATACTTTAAGGTTATACAGATATATTGTATGGCTGTGATTATATCTGGATGTATGATTGCTGTAATGACTTCATGCTTATGGTACCCTTTTTTATTATGTCTTCCAGGGGGATTACCTTCCTTGATAGTTAAAAGGGGGTTCTCCCGGTCCTTAGGACCCTCACTCAAATAGGGGCTTTACAAATCCTCCCACTAACGGACATTAAGGGGCATCCCGGGTAGCTTACTGGCGTAATTCCCATTGGTCACTGCGACTACCATAAAAAATCACCATATGGAGGCTTCCCAGGATACCGGGCTCGGGCTCCCTTCGGGGCAACCCCGGTAGTGTGTGGTTTGTGGGGCATCCCTTGCGGGGGATAATGTGCTTATTTGCATTCCATGTGCACAGTAGGCCATTACGCGCAGTCGGAATCCCAGGCGTCTGGGTCAGCGCCGCCGGCCTCATCACCTACACCCCCACGCCTGATTCTGACCCCAAGTGATGTTGTCGCAATCTGATGTCTGTGCTAGATTGGCCAACATTGGGAAATTGATTGCTAGCTCTGCGGCCGGAAAGGCCCCAGCTAAGAGAAGGCATGTGGCACCGGCTGCGCCGGGTTTTGATTTTGAGGAATATGACTCCTTTGACTGGTCTGATTATTCCCCGCTGGAAGAAGGGGAATTGTTTTCAGAATCTGATAGTTCTGACGATCAGCAGTACCTGGATGCTGATGCTGGGCAGGAGCGTGGGGAGAACGTGGATACCCCCAGACTTCTGGCCCATATTTTTGAGGTTCTTGCTATTTTTTTGGGGCCACTAAGCTGCGCTTGGAGTTTCCTGATCAGAAACTTTTTGACAAGTTGATTCTTAAGGAATGGGAAAGGCCCAGCCAGCTTCCCGGCGTCCCTCAGGGGTGGGATAGGAAATATCCCTTCCCAGTGGACCCGGTGAAGCGCTGGTCGTCACCCCCAGAAGTCGACCCTCCGATTCTGGGGTTGTCCAACATATTGGTTGTACACTCACCTGACTCCACCACGCTGAAGGATGGTGAGGACCGTCGTCTTGATCAAATGGTGTCACACGCCTTTGCCAGTGTGGGTTCGGCCCGGCATCCCGTTTGTGCTTCCGCACTCTCGGCCGTGGCTACCAGATCTGTAATTAGGGGCTTGTTGAATGGTCCCCTTCTTAACCCTGCTAGTGTTGAATTTGCAGCACTTACGTGGTGTGATCTGTTCATGACCTTTGTCTTGGATGATACAATATGTATGTGTAGTAGAACCTCGGATTTGCTTGTGGCTATATGCCGCTCGGTTTGGTTGCGCCAATGGGCGGCTGATATGGCGGCTAAGAAGGCGCTTACAGGGCCAGCCTTCTTGGGTAGGTGCCTGTTTGGAGATAAATTGGACTCGGGGCAAAAGGAGGAAAGTTGCCACAGCGCAAGAAGCAGCGCCGGTCCTTTCGGGGGGCAGGCTCCTTTAATCCTTCCTTTCGTGGCTCTCGAGCAAGCAGGGGAGTTGCTTACTCTGCGTTCAGAGGTGACTCCTGGGGTAGGGGCAGTGGACGTGCCCGCCCCGGGACTGCCTAGGGTACCATACCCAAGGCTGCTGCCAAACCCTCTCAGCAATGAGGGGGCGCCCTCACCCTCGCGGGTGGGGGGACGGCTAAGGCTCTTCGCCCAGGTCTGGACCCGGGAGGTCACAGACAACTGGATCCTGGAAGTGGTTTCTTCCGGGTACAAGCTGGAGTTCGAGTACCGGCCTCCTCCCAGGTTTCTTAGGTCTCGGGTTCCTTCGGACCCCCGGGCCACGCAGGAGCTGTTATTGGCAATACAAAACCTTCTGGACAGGGGGGTCGTTTGCCCGGTGCCTTCCTCAGGGAGAGGCCGGGGCTATTACTCCAACCTTTTTACAGTGCCCAAAAAGGATGGCTCCATAAGTCCCATTCTGGATGTCAGGATTCTCAACAGGTTCATCAGAACCAGGAAATTTCGCATGGAGACTGCGCTTGGCCATCAACTCTCTTTGTCCAGGGCTCTTCATGACGTCCATAGACATCAAGGACGCTTACCCTTCCGGTTTGTGGCTCTCCCTTTCGGGCTGACCTCAGCACCAAGGTGTTGGTGGGCATAATGGCCCTTTTCAAAGACCAGGGCATTCGCATTGTGCCGTATCTGGACGACCTTCTCATTACGGCATCCTCTCTCAGTCAAGCGGAGCTGGACACCAGGTTGGTGGTGACTACGCTGGAGAGTTTCGGTTGGGTGATCAACTACCCCAAGTCTTCTCTCTCCCCGTCAAGGGAGATTTACTTTCTGGGCATGAATCTGGATACCATTCAGTCCAGGGTGTTCTTACCCCAGTTGAAGGTGCAGATGGTTCAAGATCTGATACGTCTTCTTCTGTCCCACCCTCGCCCGTCCATCCGGCAAGGGATGAGGCTGGTGGGGTTGATGGTGGCCTCCTTTGAGGCAGTTCCTTTTGCTCAGTTTCACAAGAGGTCTCTTCAAATCCATCTGTTATCGGTTTGGGACAGATGTCCTCTGGCCTTGGATCAGTCCTTTGCGATGTCTCCCTTGGTCCGGCAGTCTCTTCAGTGGTGGCTGGAACCGAGAAATCTTCTGAAGGGCAGATCCTTTCTGGCTCCTTGTTGGGAGACGGTCACCACGGATTCCAGCCTGTCGGGCTGGGGGGGGGGGGGGTTTCTGGAAGAAACATCAGTTCCAGGGGCTGTGGGGTCCTCTGGAGGCGCACATCCCCACCAACGTTTTGGAGCTGAGGGCTATTCGGTTGGTGCTGTCGCACTTGTCCAAGGATTTCCGGTTCAGGTTCGATCAGACTATCGGACTGCGGTCGCTTACATCAGTCACCAAGGAGGGACTCGCAGCAGAGTGCCCTCAGGGAAGTTTCTCTGATTCTTGCATGGGCCGAGAGCAATGTTCCATGTATCTCGGCGGTGTACATTCCAGGAGTGGAGAACATGGAAGCGGACTCCCTCAGCAGGGGGTCCTCTCGTCGAGGGGAATGGTCCCTCAACAACAAGGTATTTCTATCCATTTGTCACAAGTGGGGGTTCCCGGAGGTGGATCTCCTTGTCTCCCGTCACAACCACAAGCTCCCTGCTTTTGTGTCTCTGTCTCAGGATCCTCTGGCTCTGGCAGTGGATGCCATGTCTCTTGCCTGGCGGGATCTGGGTCTCCTGTATCTGTTTCCCCCCTTCTCCTTGGTAGGCATGGTGGTGCACAAGCTGGTTCAAGAGGGTGTGCCAGCTATACTGGTGGCTCCAAGGTGGCCAAGACAGGTGTGGTTTGCAGACGTCGTGCGGCTGGCGGTCGATCAGTACAGGTTGCCCCTGTTTCCGGATCTGGTCACTCAAGGTCAGCTATGTTACCCCAATTTACAAACGCTGGCTTTGACGGCGTGGCTGCTGAGACCTCCATCCTAAAAGAGGAAGGTTTGTCTGATGCTGTGATCCAGACGCTTGTTAGGGCTAGGAAGAAGTTTTCCTCTAACATCTACTACAGGACCTGGCAGTCCTATTTTGATTGGTGTGAGGCTAGGGCCTTGCCTTGTAGGGTGTTTTCGATTTCCAGAATTTTGGAGTTTCTACAACACGGTTTGGACCTGGGTTTTCAGCTTAGTACTCTAAAAGGGCAGGTCTCCGCCCTGGCGGTTTTCTTTCAAAGGTTTTTTGCTCTTCATCCTTTGGTTAAGACTTTTTTCCAGGGGGTCACTCATGTGCGGCCCCCTTGCAAGCCCTTGTTTGCCTGTTTTGTCGGCCCTCCAGGGGCTTCCTTTTGAGCCGGTGCAGGATGTTGCATTTTCTATTCTTACACAAAAGGTTGCCTTAATGGTGGCTACTTCTCTTTTCTGTAGGACGGACGCCTTGTTTGCGGTGCCCTCTGGGTCCAAGAAGGGTTTGGCACCCGTCAAGTCTACCATTAGTGGATGGATACGTCAGGCCATTGTTGGGGCCTATACTTCCAAGGGGAGGACTCCCCCTTTAAAGATCACTGCTCATTCTACTCGTGCTGTTGGTTTTTCCTGGGCTTTTTCAGCACCAGGCTTCTGTTGAACAAGTTTGTAAGGCTGCTACTTGGTCTTCTGTTCATACTTTTTCCAAGTTTTATAAGGTTGATGTGCGGGCCTCAGCGGATGCTGTTTTTTGGCCGCAAAGTTCTGCAAGCTGCAGTGGTTTAATTTGTGCACTGTTGTCTGTTGGGATCCCCACCCTTTTTGGACACTGCTATTGGATGTCCCATGTGTTATTAATCATTCCGAAGCAGGGTGTGAGACATACTTGGAATAATACCATTTTGTGATTACTCACCTGTAAAATGGGTATTATAAGTATGTCTCACACCCTGCTTCGTCCCACCCTGAGTTGTATCTTGGATCCTCTATATGGTGAAACTTTTTTCTCTTAGATTTATTGGCTCTTCCTGGTCCCCTTACTGCTTTCTTATACTGGGGATTGTGTGGGAGGTCCCAGGTATTTATGGACCGGGAGGGGCTTCTTTTTTTCTAGTCATCTCTGCAGAAGTTCGCCCTCTACTGGCTATAACCCACGTGTTATTAATCATTCCGAAGCAGGGTGCGAGACATACTTATAATACCCATTTTACAGGTGAGTAATCACAAAATGGTATTTTTTTCTCCTACATTCTGTGTGAAACAGATAAAATCTCTCTGGTTGGTTGTGATGATCCTAAAGAAGCTCCCGGTTCAACTCCAGTGTGTCTGTGTTCAAGTAAAGGCTCTCCCCAACCCCCCCATTCATGCTTATGTGTAAGGTGTGATCCAAGATGGCTGCTTCAATGTAATTCTAGGAGTGAAGCTGTTCCACAACGTCTGCATGGGGTTAAGTCCTCTCAAACAGCAAACACCAGTGAGTGTCAAAGGGGGGCTCTGTTAGTACCACTGGTTAGGAAGCCTTCATTCCAAATTAATGTACTTATTACCCCAAGAAGCATTTATTGTTTCCTTTAAGGCATTAGGGTTTAATAGAACAAATTGCAGGTATAATTTTTTAATATAAGTTATACATTTTGGTACTTAAATATTTGCTTTTATGGTATGATTAACTGCTGAGAATTGGGGATTATTCATTAAACTGTGGAGAAACTTCCCCTATATACGTAGTGTTTTTTTTTACTCATTTGTGGAAATTGAAGATCCTCCATATGTTGGGATGTCCCATGTGTGAAAGCCCCAGGGGTTACATCAGGATGCCCCCAGGGCAAGGACCAATTACCAGGATAGTCGAAATCCTGGTGATTGGTCCACTTTAAGTAGGCTGAAGCAAACCTTCAAATCTTCATCTTCAGACATTTTCACATAGAATACATTCACATAGATATGTATAATGGTAAATAGATATTGCATTTCATCTCTAATTAGTAGGTAATAAATCTAATCAGAGGTATAAACTACATGAAAAGCTGTAGTGTTGTTTTAAGTTGATGGCCACTTTATTAGCAAAAGCAAACTAAGAACTACTAAATAGTTTAAAAATACAAAAACCCTTATTGTCTGCCAATACATAAGAGGGCCCCCCTCCCATGTCAACAATGTTAACAAATGCAGAAAACTATGCCCCATTACTATATGCTTCCATATATATATATATATATATATATATATATATATTTATTGACCCAGTTGTTAGGTGATACAATGGATCACATGAATTAATTAAATTACAAAAGAGCACCAGTCAGCACACAATGTGGGCTGGTGACCCAGTATTACTTCTGGGAATGAGATTAAATTCACACTTCTCTGTTGCTAGTATGAACTTGGAGAAATGCCACATGTGCTCCCTAGCTGCCTTGCGACAAATTATTGCTTCAAGGGGGGTAGACTGGTTGCCCACTTATATATACTAGCATTCCTTGCCCTCCATGCTGATATATTTTTATTTTATATCAATGCCCCTTGCTGATTTATTATTATACTTTTTAGTAGTTCTTAGTTTGCTTTCTCTAATATATTAAAGAACAAGCCATCTGACCTTGTAATTTGCGATTCCCTGTGAGATTGAGAAAGGAAGTTCTACATGATTATAGGCACAGAACAACCTAACCGCAATGTAGAAATGCTGACACACTATAAAAGAGTGGCACTGAGTTTAAGGTGAACAGATTATCTCACAGCTATCACTCCCTTCCTCAGCCTTGACCCCATTACTCAATGGTTAGAAATGAAACAGGACGTGAAACTCCTAAAGCTTTTAAGTAAATGTATTGTATACCAAGGTATAAAATAAGATATTGGTTTTCGGTACATTATGTAAATATCATGCTCCAAGTTCTTTATGTCTACTGGTAGATTGAGCCTTGATGACTTCTGCAGACCCATTATTGCTATTGTGTTGGCTTTACTGCTGGGTGCTCTTTGATCTAGGTTCTATTGAGACACAGACTCACTGCCAAAATCCTGCAGTCTCAAACACACAGAATATGTTACAAATAGGTCACTAAAACTTGAGTTAGGTGATACGCTTAAAGAAAAGTGTCTGAGACTGTTGGCTTTAGGTGGTACACATCTTGGGGGATCTTGCTATAAAGACCTACAGTGCTTTTAAGAAAACTGATTGTTAAAATGTTGTAGGAGGTTGTGGAGGGATTTGTTACTTTCCACATGTTACTTCCAGGGAGGGCTCTTACACTATTGGCGCTGCCCTGCTGGAAAACCTTGTGTAGACCACACATGACTCTATGCCTATATTTCAATAACTATATGGCAAAAATATGTAATATCAGTAGACTATACTGTCTCAGGGTAAAAAATAACAGGAACATAAATTACCCTTTTTGAACTGCATGATAGGATCCTTTATTATTGAGGTGCGTTTTTTTATACATTCAAGGCAATCTTTAATTTCTTTATATACTATTAGTCACCTGCCTTACAACTTTTTGAGAACTAGTAATGAGAACTCCTTAACCCTTAGTAGTTTGTAGTTTCGATCCCAGGTGAAGTTTTGTAGTGTGTGTTACCCCCAGCAAGTATTTGGAATCTCACTTTTTTGAGGTTAGTGCTCCAAAAAGAAGACCACTCTTTCAGGGCTATCTCAAGGAGATAGGGATACGCCCATTACATCTCTCAGTCAGGACATATAATCATAAAATGCATAAATCACTACAGGTATTGGTGTGCAAATTTCTGTTGACCAGTAGAACACTTGGGAGCATAGTACAACTCAGGCAAAAATAAAAAGGAGAGGGTCAAATTTGTTGACAGGGTGAGACATACTTGTCAATAAAAAGCAGTGGAGGCTTTGCTCATGCCCATAAATAAAATAAGCTAACTGTGGGATGAGAGTAGTATCAGTAGAAATGGGTGGGCAATACCATAGGTTTAGCTTAGGGTGGCACATTACCCGGATTGATAAAGGTTTTCTTTGTGGCTACCTGAACCTGAGATCTAAAGTAGCTTTAAAGAGGAACAAAACCTGGGACTTTGACTATCCTGGGTTTTGTTCTGTGCGTCAGGTGCATCCTGAATCGAGATGCCCTGCTGTGTCAAACCCTCCAGATTGTAAGTGAATATTTACCTCTTCCTGTTCCAACAGCGTGTGCTATCTAATTCGGCAAATAGCTCTGATCTTCTGCAATGGGGTGCGCAAGCGGGCACATCCCAGTATCTTCTGACTGTGTGCACACCCCTGCACCAGCCATTCATAGGCTGGGCTGGGAGCAGACATGCTGCTAGGGATGCACCCATTTGCTCAGTTTTATTCCGCTTTAAAACAAATGCCTTATCCTAAGGGGGTCCCCTGTTTTCCAGTCTGTAGAGATTTTAATCCCATCACTCAGAAACAGTTACTATTTCTACAATGGTGATAAATACGCCTGATCTTGCATGTTTCTTCCTTGATTCTTCTTCAACAGGTCCTGTCTTTACCACATCGAAGGCTGGTCTGCTACTGTCGCCTCTTTGAAGTCCCTGATCCAAACAAACCACAGAAACTTGGCTTGCATCAGAGAGAAATTTTCCTATTCAATGACCTGCTTGTGGTACGTATTGGATTAAAAGTGTTTGTCATAGAAAATGTCAGTGTCTGGCATAATCTAGCTAGGATGTTTTATTATTAATAGGATTTGCTGATGGGAGCAATGTGCTCAATTTATTCATATGGATAGAGGCTGCCAAGATCTCATGTGACATTATTTGTTCAACTTTGAAATTCCCCATGACTGCTTAAAGTTTTATCATGCTCTCATCCCTTTGCCAGATATAGACTTACAGATGATCGCCTTTTATCTGTATATCTATGGAAACTGAATGCTGAATTGTAAATGGCTCAGTAGCTGCAAAATCTAGAAACTCAGAAACTCACTGCTCAGTCTTTAAAATGATTGGGATGCATGGCTGAAGACTGCATAACATTATATAGCTCATGCATAGTTTCCAGCTGTTAATTACAAGTGATGAGCTTTGCATTCAGGTGTGTTAAATGTGACCAGAGAGTTCCCTATTTGGTTCAACCAGACCCAAATAGCAGCAATATTAGGGTCAGATTTTGTCCCCCTTCCTGGAGGCCACCAGCCAGGTGCATCAGACATAGGGGCTGCTAACCCATTGACCAAACAGCCAGCCTCTAGCCTTGGCAATATTCCAGCCCTTTTGTCCTTCAGCTGTTGCTCTTCCAGGGTGCCCCTTGAAGAACATACTTATGGGCTTTCCTATACCCCTGTTGCCTAGGAGGGGGAGTGAGTTATTGGATAGGCTTTCGATTGACTTTAACCCTATGCCCGTTCTAAGGGTTGGGCATCTGGTGAGAAACTTGCTGGTTTGATGCGGTACCACAAAGTCCCAGTACCGTTGCTTGCGGGTGCTGAGTTGGTACACTTAATCCGGACCTAGGGAGCCTAATGACATTGGAAATGGAAGAACTTCAGGTATACACCCCTGCAAGGGCATGTGGACCCACCAAGCTGCGGTACCACAAATTCCTGGTACCGTTACTCACAGGTGCCGAGGGTGGTACATTTCCCAGTGCCAAATCTCTGGACCTGGGGAGGCTAACATCCCACTGGAGGTGTTATTCAAAAGGGGAGGACCTTCAGTATACACCTCTAAGGGAATGTGGATTGGGGTTGACCCGATCAAATGGCGACACTGCACAATCTCAGTACCCACAACCATAATCCCAAAGTTGGTGGAGACCCTGCCTATAATCTGGCCCTGACTGCCCCCTTTGACAGAGGTCTTTCTCCAAAGGTATAATATTAATTGGGGTATATTATATGTTTTTTTGGAATTAACATTAAGAACTTTTAGAAGACTGACTGACTTTTAGAAGATAGACTGGCTCCTTATAAATTCACAATAATTATTTTAGAAAACATGCTGGGGAGGACCTTCTATGCATCTTGGCAACCTCCTCACTATAAGGAGACTGAGAGATTAGTTCAGGGCTTGGACATGGCTGAACATATTTATATAATTGTAATATATTTATATATATATATATATATATTTTTTTTTAAATATTTCATTTTGGAAATGTTGTTTTGTCATCTGCTTTTTATTATAGGTAACAAAAATCTTTCAGAAGAAGAAAAATTCAGTGACCTACAGCTTCCGACAGTCCTTTTCCCTGTATGGAATGCAAGTGATGCTGTTTGAAAACCAGTGTAAGTGCTTCTATTTCAGTTTACAGCTAAGCATTAGCCAACAGTTGCATGATGCAGGAGACAAAAACAAGGGGTTTAGTCATTAAAGGTCAAATTCCTATTTTGGATTTAATCATCATTTTAGAGAAATGGCACTGGGAACTGACTGGCTGAAATTAGCTGTTCCTCCAATTCTTTTCCACAGCCCTATACCTTGCACCAACTTAAAAATCAGCCTCCAGTGTCTATAGATCAGAGCATGACTTTGACCAGACAGTAAGCATCTACAAAAACATGCTACCTGTAGTAATCTTGCCAGTGTGGTAGCAATGATAAAGACTTCAGTACAAATATTTGGTGTAATTTTTCCTGATGGATCGTGTGCCATCATAGTTGATGTGACCTTAGAGCTACCCTTGACAATTCCTGCTCTAAACAGAGCTCTAAAATGAATGATTCTAAGACCAAATTGTTTCGCTAACAAGTGCAGCAAGTTGCGGAGAGATTGGGAGAACTTATTTAGCTGCTGTTAAATGTCATTTGTTATTCTTCAAAGAACAGGGAATGACATTTACCAACTGCTGGGGGAAGCTCATATGCACATAGCGGATGCCAGTTTAGTTTGGGCTTTTCCTCTGATTTTCTGTTTCTTAAACTGATGATACCACATTTGTGCTTGGTCTGACAATGATGGATGAGATTCATTTCCCTTCAAGATGTGACGCTTCAACAGCAGGCTTGTTAATGTGTTTTTCACTTGAAAGCTGTGCTATATGTTTCTTTTTAAAGTGAGCCACAAACAGTAACTAAGGCTGGGAGAAATATGCTGCATACATGCTTTATTGGGTTTAATTCATTTTATAGAATTTATTATAATTAAAACTATACAATAGAAGGATAAACATGCAATACTAAAGCATATCTGCTAATTTGCTAATAAGTCATTAGAAATACCCAGAATACCCATATCCAGTGGGTTTATTGGGCTGGCGTGTACACACCAACCCAGTGGGTACTTGGAGGACCATTTGGAGCTGCCAGAAAGGTTAGTTCAATAGATGCCCATTCTTAGAGACTTGATAGCTGACAGGTATGTCAAATTAGGGGTGGCCTTAGGTACACAGTACGCAGTAACTTTTCAGCCCAGAGCTATTTTGCTTTTACATCAGGATTTTTTGGCTCAACTAGAGACAATTGTTATGTTAGAGATGCATTCATAGGTAAACATTACATTAGGGTCTGTGATCAACACAAGAATTAAGGGGTTAGGAATAAGGGGAATAAGTATAAAGTTTAAGTACAAGGTAAAGTTCATGGAGGAAGGGTCACAAACATGTGAGGAACTTTCTGCATCAGTTGTCTTCCACAGAGTTCTCCACCTCAAAAAACAATAAATATTAGTAGTAGGGGTGCCTCGCTGTGTGAAACCCCCCAGGTCGCTGAGACCACATACCTCACCTCGGGCCCACGCTGCAGCTATAGCAGCCAGCTCGAATCCTAGTCGTACTTACGAGTGGTGCCAGCATCACCTGGCTCCCTTTGGCTGTGTGCGACCCAGCCATTCAGTTGCGGCGGGCAGGGCCGCACACAGCCAAGGGGAGAAGCGAGTAATGTCAGCGGGAGCTCCAGGATGGGTTATGGTCCACTTTAAATTTAAGTTATAGGGTCAGGTAGGTAAGTGCTTGCATTAGAGTAAAGCTTAAAGTGACTGTAAAGCCTAAAAATACTTTAGGGGCGCTAAATAGACTAACTTAGGGATACTGGAATGCCCTGCATTCTAGAACAAAAAAAACAAGCCAGAGAACTGGCATATTGGAACAATGGAGAATATTTAGTGCTCCTAAAGTATTTTCTGTCTCTAAATGCACCTTTCATCCCCAGCCCAGTGCCCCAAAATAGACTGTGTTTATTTTTTTACTAAAGCCTTTGTCTAATATTCATAACAAGACAAATAGGATGTATTCGACCATATTGCTCCCTGGCCGAGCAGCCCCCCCTCCCAGCGATGATGTGTTCATTAAAAGTACACACAGCTCAGCAATGGGGAGCCTAACTGCCATTATAGGGCTGATTCAGAATCATGGTAATTTTTTTCCTCAAGTTATTTTGTGATTTTATTTTTTTTTTATGAATTGCTGCAAATCAGCATTTCAGCATTTTAAAAATGTGCACAGCTAAAATGGTGTCCTATGGTGCTGAATCAGCCCTAACGTGATGAACTGATTAGCAAATGGCAGGCCATTCACCATAATACTACCTGTTAGTAATAAAAATAAACACAGGAGTATAGGTGCACTTTAAAGCAGACCAACAGTCAAAAATAACTTAAACCAGACCGACACAACAAACATTGTTCATATGCCCCCTCCCCAGGGCAGTTTAGATTCTTGCACATAAAAATTCATTGACCTTTTTCTAACGCCTGCTGTGGTAATTTTTAAAAACAAAATGGTGACTCATGCATCTGCAGGCCACCAGCAAACAGGAAGGGCTTCCTGTTACTGTGCATTGTCAGTTATGTCAGTTGAATCCAGGCAGAAGCATGGCTGAGATGCTGGGAAAGGAATCTCCAAAATGGCCGCTACCTTTCTTTTCCAACGGTGCCAGGCTATTGGTCTGGTTTAAAGTTACAAATTAATGCTAAACACAAATGTGGTGTTGAAAACCTGTGCCAGCCTCCAGGAACTCAAACATAAAGCACTTCAGGTTCCCAGGATCTCCCACTCAGTGCTTTAAGAAGTTCTAGTTAGCATGGCCAGCCAGGGGACAGTGAATGGCCTTCCAATTTCTTCCCCCGCAATGTCAGATGTTACACCGGGCTGCAACTGTAGTGGGAAAGCACCTTTCACTCCTAATTCCAGTGGATGAAGTGGGAGTCGGCTTCCACCCAACTTTGAATATAGGGGGACTTCCTCCTCTCGGATGCCTAATTGATCTGCTTCAGATCTGCATTGATTTATAGACTTTTCACACAAACCTTCCAATAATAAGACACAGGTAATCGCATAATATTTATGTACCAGCATTTAGAGGTTTCCCCTGCTTTTTGTCAAGCGCCTATGACTGCGCTAAATATGAAGGACATTTACATCCTCTAACTGTGCTTTAAAGCAGGTTTTAGCAGTAAACGTTTTTGCATTCTGTAAATATATTTTAAGCCAGAGGCACTGTGTGACATCTAGGAGCATTGCCCTTCAGTCTATAGCCTGCTTTATTGGCAAGTAATAGATTAAGGGTGATAAAGAGGTTTACAGCCACTAAGAACTGTCAATGCCGTCTTCTTGATGGGTATGCCTGTATCTACATAAATAAAATGGGCCCTAGTGGCCAAACAAGCTTGAATTGTGAGCATTGCCAACAGACAATGGAGAGTAATCACTTACATTCCGAAGGATCCGAAGATTCCTGAATCTCCAAACTAAGAAACACCATGGATCACGTGCTATGTTTGTCTCTTACGTTGGTAAAAAAAATGTTGCACATGTAAGGGCCTTTAGGATTTATTGAAGCAAACACTTTTATGCCAATGGTGGCATGAAACATCTTATTAATACTCAGTATCCAGTATCCAGTTGAAGTACACAGAGAGCCCACATTGCCACAGCCGGCGCCACAGCTGTTGTTAAGACTTAGAGGCCGATTCATTAATAGCGCCAGGTAGCAACAGATGAGCGACAATAGCGGTATTTTCACAGCGCACGCTAGTATTCGCTGTGCCTGGCCGTTGTTCGGCTGTTGACAGCGACTCAGTCGGTGTGCGGTAATGTTGAATACGGGGTTAGGAGTCGCTGTTTGACAGGTTCCGCGCTGTATGGGAGCGCATGACAGCGAATGGCCATAGCGAACAGCTCCCAGCATATTCATTAACAAATCACGCTCAAAAAATTCTCTCGCTGTGAAATGCTTGTTTAAACCCCAGAGCGCTGGCGGTGATGGGTTAAAAGTAGTTTTTTAACCCCCAAACAACCATATTTTTGGAAAAAAAAAACATGTTTTTCCAAACATTTGGTAATATGAATACATTAATATCAGACCTGTAATATCAATTCTGCACAATTTTTTTTTTTTTTTTTTACCTTAAAAAAAAATCTAACATTGCAGAAGTGGTCACAGAATTTTTGACATTTATAAAAAAAAAAAAAAACATTAATAACAATTAATTATGAATATTTAAAGATTGCTCCATTGAAATGCATTGGAGAGCGCCAGGTAGCGAGAGGTCATACCTGTCGCTGTTCAAGGTCGCTCGCTGGCGCTGTGGGGTGAGGCTGGAATAATGATGAATGATTTGCTATATGGCGCTATCTCAGTCGCTAAGCAGGATCGGCTTGATAAATGTCTGATTGCGGAGGGGAGCCGGCGTACTCGTGGCGGTGACCGTCATTACCGTTCGCTCACCATTCGCTACCTGGCGCTATCCCTTGTTAAATAAGGGCCATAGTCTTCAATCTAATCCATTTTAAAATGAGGGTAAAAAATAGCCACCTAGGTATACATTTGAGGAATTATCCCATTACTCATGGCAATCTACTCACCAAGAATGTGCCCAACCCGAGTTGGTCTGTCTCTCGTTCGCAGAAAAATCAGAAGACATGGACATAGGTGGCTGGGGTACATGTAACCAGCACACTGTTGCGATGAAAGACAGCCATTGCCTGTCCATTAAACAATCCTGCAGTACTTTTTCAAGAGAGCTTTCGTTTTTGACCCACACAATTTAATTTCAAGAAGAAATGATCCATGTTTTACTTTTGTTATTAGAACCCTTTCTTTACAGGTCGATAGACTCACTTTCCCTGATATGTCTCCTGTTCTATTGCAGTCTTAATATACCATATTTTTCATTTGGAGTCTGTAAAATTTGCCAAATATCTCTAATAAACTTGGATTTAACTAAATCACTTATCGCTTAGTAGCAAAGTTGTCAGTGCCCAAGAGGTTTTTCGGCTACTCCCAGAATTGGTGGGTTAGAAGAATTACATCTAATTCATCATTCATTCATCTGATGACCCCCCCACTCTGCCAGCCTACTCAGATACAAATAAAAAAAAGCCCATACCTTAGCCAGTCGCCCGCGCCATCCTCCCAAGACCCAGCTGCAGCCACAGTCCGGCAAGCCACAGTGGTCCCACAGTTGTGTGTTTTTTTTTCTATGACCCTATCTGACATTTAGAGGAATGCTGCAGTGCTAGCTTCTGGGATGCTGACAGCCCTCTTGCCTTTGTGGACGAGTCCTCTTCAGTTCGACATGGGCTAGGAGAAACACTGATTTTTCAGTGATTTAAAATAAATGGATACATAAATATTACCAATTTTTTCTTCCTAATTTATACATATTTATTTAGCAGTTTGAGTCTGAGTGACACGGCAAACTGCTGTCACATATTCAATGCCTCTTAGGCATTGGACATACTTATTGGCATCATATAATGTATGGATGATGTATTCTAAAGTCAGTGGAATTAACACATTTCATAAGTGCTGAAAGTAAGCCTCTTTACCATGTAGTCATAGAGAATAACAGGTGTAAATCGCTGTCAAGAGGTCCATAAAAAAAAGATATTCACTTTTTCTGTGCATACAGTTTTAACAACTGTCAGCAATAATACGTAGAAACATGGAAATACAGGATACAGATCTGTTATTCTTTTGGAATCGCAAACACCAATCGCTGCCTAATCATGGCAAAATGCGATAGAGAATGCAATAATGCTATTGCATGGCATCATCCCAGTATGAACTGAGTCTTATGGCACAAGGGGGTAGGTTAGGTTAGTTTAGTGTCCCTGTGAACCAGGGCCCTACCTGTCGCAGAAACGAAAGGGAACATTTCAAGTTACTGGAGAGTCTGCAATGTTCACTGCAAACTTTACTAGTAGTCATCTATCCAGTGTTGGATAAAGAGGCCTACATGATAAGATGATAGTGGTATCTAGAAGACTTTTGGCAAAGTAGTTCTAAAACAAGGTTGACAATGATGCACCACAATTGCAAACGTCTGAGGTATTTCAGTTATTGTAGAAATGAAAGATTTCTAGCCATCATTTGAGTTGACTCACATTTTAGGATGTGCAGCATCCAAAGAGGAAACTTTTATAACACCTTCCCCTTGCTCGCCACAGTTTCTGGCTGCCCTGAGTGGATTGGGGCTTAAAATCCTCCTGGGATTTAACTGGCCCCCAACTAGCCCACCCACATCCCCAATGAATCATGCCCCAGACTTGCTGAGGTTATGGCATTTTAGTGGTCAGGGTATTATGGCTGGGTGTTACAGGGGAAAGGGGTAGCGGGAGACTCAGAGGGATAGGGAAGCAGCAGCGCACCAGATGGAGAGAAAGTCGGGCTGGTCCTCCCTCCGCTGACAGCTACTAACAATGGGAAAATACAATACACAAATAAATACAGAAGCACAAACTTTTTTGCACCTAAATCCATTGGTCCCTTTATTTCTGCTCTATAGTTTAGTCTAAAAGTACACGGTTCTACGGCCATATTGCTTGTCAGGGACTTTATATCTGCCAGTCAAAAAGGGGTGATTATATGTGAAAGTGGGTCAAATTGGCATTTATATACCCACTGAAATGCTGGATATGCCTGATGTTACTTAAGGCACCTTGCAAGCATTTTGTTTCCAAATATCCAACACTTGTTTCCATTGAGTACTCCCATCTGTATTAACCATCAAGGATTGTCCTTAGAATGAGTTTAAAGTGGGTCAAAACCCGGGATTTTCACTATTCCAGATTTCGGTTTGGATGTCCCTCTGTGATAAGCGCAATTGGCCATTCGTTATACATCTCATCGGCACGGCACAGACACAGCTCTGATACAATCACTTGTTTTGGCAGCTCATATAAATGAGCTGGAAAACAGCTGGCGCCACACCAGCCACTCAGTTACAGTGGGCGCAGTGCACAAAGATGTAGAGGAGTGAATGAGATGCCGCTGCCGGCAACATGGACCGTGGGATTGGCGGTGAGGTATGTATAATGGACGTCTGTCGTTGTGTCATACAGCAGTGCATCCCAAATCTGGGTGCTCCAGGGATGGGTATTTAACCAGGCCTAGCATCTTAAAGACTGAGTATGGTTTTTGTACACTTTAAATGCTGGGTTTGTTTAACCACATACATTAAGTATTATTGAGCTCGTCTACAGTGTTAATATCAGTAGCCTGAGACATCTTTTTGTTTGTGAGTTTCCTTACTGATCTACCTTATCTTTTCTAGACTACCCAAATGGGATTCGTCTAACATCCGCAATTCCAGGAGCTGACATTAAAGTCTTGATTAACTTTAATGCACCAAATCCTCAAGACCGTAAGAAGTTCACTGATGATTTAAGAGAGTCTATTGCAGAAGTTCAAGAAATGGAAAAGTACAGAATAGAGTGTAAGTACAAAGGTATATAATCCGTTCAGCTCCATTATTCATTTTAATATCTCTTACAATTTCAAGGAATGCTGCCCAGTTTTAGATACATGGACATGAAATTGAATTCGACTTTAGAACCCGTTGTTATGAAACCACGGTGTAGCACAGAAGAGCTGCCTGAAGGCCACTGAGGTTGCATTATCATGTTTAGGCTGGTAAAGAATAGAACGTATTTACATGGCACATACGGACCAAGGACCGTAGAATTAGAGTCATGTCAATCATCTCTTAAAAGGGTTTTGTGCTACTTTAATGGTCTTATAAGTATTATGCATTTTAAACAATAAAAGCTCAATATTTTGATTAAGCAATTCATTCACTTTTTGGGGATTCTTTCCATCTTGACCATTTATACTATACAATGCTTAAGTATAGCTAATAATAATTACACATCCATACACTACTACTTGTGGACATGTGTTTGGGGATTTCGCCCCTCATCATCACAGGCTGTGGATTGATGGGTGGGCTATGATTGGGTAAACCTATGCCAGCAAAGACTTATAATACATATGGTATTTAAAGAGATTTTCAGATGCTTGGAAATGGCTCATTTTACACAGTTCCTGGGGATATGGGGGAGGAGAGCATGTGGCTGGACCGGAGGGACTTAAAATAAAAAAATCACGGGTGTCATCAGGACCACTGTATAGAGGTGACCACCACAGAATACCATGCTGGTACACTGTAAACCTGAGTTAATATTTGTAGTTGTAGGTAATAAATGGTATAACTGTGATACAGCTGATAATTCATGTATGTTTATTTTGTTTGGTTTAGCGGAACTAGAGAAGCAGAAGGGGGTGGTTCGACCAAGCATGTCTCAGTGCTCAAGCTTAAAAAAGGAGTCTGGCAATGGCACTTTGAGTCGGACTTGTCTTGATGACAGCTACGCAACAGGTGAAGGCCTAAAACGCAGTGCTCTCAGCAGCTCACTTAGGGACCTCTCTGAAGCAGGTAAGAGTCTGAATATTACATCTGGTTATGAGCTTAATATACACAAATATGTATATTCTTTACAAATATACCATATTTTGTGATGTATGCAGCCGTAACCCTGAAAACTGACTTTGCATTTGGTGTATTTACTGTCTGTGTTATTTATTCATTTTAAAAACTGAACTATTGTAGATTACTATGTATACTTTTAATGGAGAGTGAAGACAGTGGAAAGCGTAAGTGCTAATGTAGAGTTAGAAGCAGACAGACCCAGGTCCATGTAATATTTGCTTCATGTGTACCCTGTGCTTCTGTGTACCTATGCATTAGATTTGATGAATGAAATGGAGTGAAGCCCCTCTAAATTTACACCTGTTCCACAAGGCATACCTAGATAATGGCCTGGTTTCTTGGTGTCTCCCATATTTCATTAAACACAACCACAACTGTCTTATGTAAACATGACACATTATTTTTCTTGCCATACTGTATATAGAGTTTTCCACCTACCACTGCAGCACTATATCAGGGGCGCATCATACAAACCATGAAACTAAGAAGAAAAAATGACATCATGCATATAGAGAAATTCAAAGTCAACCATAGCTACAGTATACCGTATTTATTTTAGTAAAATATTCAGTGGACTGAAATTTTATTTCATTATGTCTGTCAGCTGTTCGGACAAAGGGTCCATAAAGTAAATCCATATTGCTCTTCAACACTCCCCAATACTGAGGGAGGGGGGTAATCCAAAAGAAATTGAGTGCCTACGTTTTGAAGTGCCTCTTTGTTATTTTTGGATACTTCGGCAGTGAGTTTAGAGAGTCTTTTTCACTTAACACACAATAAAGCACACCTAATTTGGTTTTGTGATCAAGCAATTCTTCAGGCGGCGAGGCAGAATGTTTTTTGATAAGTTGAGCCTATAAGAACATACCGTAGGTATTAAAAATAAATCTTTAAATCTTGGATTGCCCCCTCAGTGAGCTATTAACCCGGTACGCTCCTAGTAATGTCTAAAGTGTCAGAACTCCTGATCTGCAAACTATTTACATATGCATCCAGAGATCAACAACCGGTCAGCAATGGCAGAGTGCACATTACTCATCTCATTTAATGAGTCCCCTGACTTTAGTAAAAGGATGCATGTTATATTTTAACTACCTCCTCCCAGTGATCTATCGTGTAGCTTTTTCCTCTAGATCCCCATTAGCTGCATCCAACAACCAATACTAATGCCCATATTTATAAAACTTGTCAGCATCTACTGCCTTTTTTTTGCCAGAACTAATTTTCCAAATTATAAAACTTCTAACATTTTTGTACATCAGTTTTTTACGTATTCCAATTTGATGAACGTGCATAAAATTCGCCTTTTGTATGTATGAAGTTCTACCACCTCTGTAGGCCACCTTTTAGATGTACACCACTATTACTTGGTACTCAAGATTCTGTATGCCGTTTGTGGTGTGTATAAATGTTTTCATAAACCAGCTGTAACTTTTTTTACCTCAAAACCCAACTTTTTTTAGCTAGCATATTTTTTGGGTTTACATCTCCTTTACCATGAAGAGTAAAAGAATGGTGGCTGACATATTCTACAGCACTATACAGAGAATCTTGAGGCATTCACATGATTACTTTCACTAACCATGGACAGTTTATTCAAACAACAATTAACCTAGGATTTTGGGGTTGTGGGAATAAACAAAAGCTTGTGAGACTATATGTAATCCATGCAAACAGTTTCTTAGGTAGTATTTGAACACAGAACCCTGTTTCTGCAAAGCATACTGGCCAACTTAGCAGCGTAGCTCAGATCCCTCTACCTCTTTAATCACTGCAATTACTGGCAAAGCAACAACTTGGCCGCTATACTGCCTAACATGGCAATTTATCCCAGATCCTCCTACCTCTCACATTGTTACAGACCCCATTCTTTCTTTTAACTATAGACTATTAGCCCTCTATCTCAGTCATTTCTCACAGAATAGAGAACTGTAGTACCCCCCCCATTTCAAGTCTACCCCACTCTATTAAAACCCCTCACATTTTTACAGATTTTAACTTCAAGTGAGGATTAAACCTACACAGCTACAGTCCAGAATAGCACCAGTGGTACTAGAGAAGGCTACTCTGAAACTGGGTGCAATGTGTCCCCCAAACTGCTTGTTTGGGTAGTATTGGTCCATGGGAAAAACACATCTCAGTGTCTCTCATACAGTCTGGCAGAATGTATTAACTGATGATTTTATAATGTCAGATATTGTTGCCCTCAATTGTAACAGCGCTAACAAAAGTGTCTCATTTATGAAAAAATATAGATTTGCTATATGAAGCCTAAATCAGCACATGTATTGCACATTATCATTTCCTTTAAAGCTGTAACACACCCTTAGTAGAATCTAAATCAGACCAAAAGTTTAAAAAAAAAGTGAGCCCTAAATGAAACAAAACTCACTGGGTCAGCATTCCTCTGCCGGTGGACAGTGAGGTTTGCTGGATGATTGTGTGCAATGCAATCTCTATTGGTCGGCAGCACCACCATTAATAAAAATTGAACTATGGAAGGGCAACCATTTTGCCCTTACACTTTAAGCGGAGGGCCATCCCACATTACAACACCCCCTGGATGAAGGGGTAAGTCGGCTTACAGTCTTAACATTTTGTGTTTATGTAATCTGACTGGTTTCAGTTAGTTAGACTTCATCAGGGCGCAGGCGTATTTAAACTCTGTCATTAGGTCTGCTGTATTATTGCCCTTCAACCATTTTAGCAATCCCTGGACTTGAATATTTCTGTCCATTTCACCATACCAGGACTGCATCTGCCATTTGCCAAAAAGGCTTGTGAAAGCTTGTAAGATATTTATTTATATCCTGTCCTCTATTATAACTAAGCTTTACACACCTGTTTACTAGTTAGGCCTCTGATCAGTTATGAAGACTAAAACCGCCATCTTCTATTTTCCATTCTGTCACAGCACCTTTACATCATTCTGATCATCTTTTTTTATATATAACTCACCCATTGTAACCTTTCAGGTGTCCATAATCCACATATATATATCTATAGAAGAAAAAAAGCAGTGCAAAGTCTAATGATGATAATTCTAAAAATCTGGTATTGCTAGTACAGCAGGCATCAGGCTATGATGTTTTGTTCAGCGATTACTCTTTGCCTTTCATTCTTCAGTGTGTTGCCATTTTCAGTGGGGATTTAAAAAAAATGTCAATAAGAAACCATGTGTAGTTGTCTTGTAGTGCAAGTACAACCCCAAATGGTATGAAATTAAATTGGGTTACAAAAGAATGATGACACATCACACTTGCTCTGTCATCTGTAAATAGTCGGATATTAGTAGAACAATATTTTAAAGCTGTGAACCCTTGTGACCTAGAATTACAATAACGTTTTACAAAACATGGGTGATGGTCCGCTGTGATCGAGATGCTGTAAAGTCTGTAAACCTTACCTGACAACTCGCTGCCTCTGGGAAATGCAGCCCTGTGATTAGCCAGTGGCTGTCACATGGACAGCTGCCGGCAAAGCAGAAGCACAAGCATGGGAGATGTGACAGTCGGGATGCATTTCCCTGAGGGAGCAAGTTGTAAGGTAAAGTTTGCAGGCTTTACAGCTCTCAATTGAGGGGGGACTCTGTAATTGGTAAACCATAATGTTTTATAAAATGGGTGTTGGTCCAGTTTAATAATCATTTAAGACCCAACTCCACCCAAAATGTGTATTTTAGTACTTGATAAATTTAGTTAGTTAATTTTTGTTTGCAAGAAAAAGGGGGTTTTAAAAATGATTCCAAAAGCTCTGAAAGCTTCTCCAGAATTGAACAAATCATTTGGATAGGCCTCACTAACTGCTTTTAGTAACCAAATTGACAAGGCTAGGCTCCCCAATAGGCTTACAGCCTAAAACACACAGGTGTGTGTTTCTTTTCCAGACCACCAAAAACGAAAATACGTATTTATTCATTTCGCACTATAAGACGCACACAAGATTCGGAGAAGCTAAAATACCTCCCTCCCAATCACCCTGTTATAGACAGTGTGCAGAATCCCCCCCATCACCCCATAACAGACCCCACATTACAGGCAGTGAGCGGTATCCCACATTAAAAGGCAGTGTGCGGGCATACCAAATACAGCCAGTGTGAGGCATCCCAAATACAGGCAGTGTGAAGCATCCCAAATACAGGCAGTGTGAGGTATCCAATAACAATTAGTGTACTGAGGTATTTGCAAGTGTCCTCCAGGTGATTGGCTGTACAGGTAGAAATGAATCTGCCTTTTCAGCCTTGTGAATAGTATATAACTTCAAACTCTGTCAAAAGTATGTCAAATGCCCAATTCATATAACAAAAAAAGACACTTACTGCTGTGGCCCAGGGGTTCAAATCCTGCCCTGGGCCTCTGAGGGTTAACCGCTCCTGTGTACAGGTGTGTGCAGGCTCTTTAGGACTATTCTTATAAGTGTGTCACCCACTGTAAGTCGTGACGAAACCAAATGAGATTTTAATCATTATTGTGGTAATTTAAGATTAACAGACATTCGTTCTAATAAAACAATAAAAAGTTAGTTCAAGTTTTCATTTTTTGAGTCAAAGTCCCTTGTTGGCGATAGGAAAGACTTCCAGCGCAGCCACGGCTCCTGCGGCTCGAGTAGGAATGACTCACGTTTCGTCAATGACGTCTTTGGGTTCTGATTGATTCAGCTCGTGCATGACTTTCAGTGGTGTGAGCGCAGCACAAGAGCATCATGGGAAATGTAGTTAGTAGGCAAAGTGATTTGGAGCGTAGGCGCGACTTCCTCACAACTCCAGATAGCGTTTGTTTCTCTTCTTGATTTAGTTAAAATGTTGCTTTTAGACGTTATTTGTGCCTTGGTTGAATTTCTATGTTCTCCGGAAGATAGAAAGGATACTCACACAATTGAAAGTCATCTTACGAGCTGAACCAATCAGAACCCGAAGACGTTATTGACGAAACGCATGTCATTCCTACTTGAGCCACAGGAGCCATTTTCTTTGAGACAGCCCCTCAAAATAAGTTGCAGCTACCTTTCTCTGACCCTAGCGCTACCCAATACCAACCTTTTTCCAATATAGTAAGTTGGTTTGATGGGGCTTTTTTCCTAGCCCAGATCTGGCGCGTTTGAAAGTATTTTAGGGCAAAATATAGTTTGGCTGCCTTTAATTTTCTTTCTATTCACATAATGAAATATATTTAAAGGGATTGTAAAGGCCTTAAACACAAATAATTGTTTGCTTAGCTGCTATGCAGCTGGTCTCATTTTAGAGCCTCGCTCCTGCGTTGAAAATTTACATAAGCATTTTTTTCACATTGAAATCAGACTTTGTGGCTCAAACTGTCTCTAGTTTCTGAAGGGGAAATGTTACTTTCACTGCTTGTCTGTCTCTTATGTTCTTCTGAGCTCAGAGCAAACTACTTCTGACAGCAATAAAAAAGTGAATGAGTGAGAACACATAAAGAGACAGACATGCAGAAACACAGAACTCTCACCGGATATCACAGTGTAAATGTGACAGTCTTGTCTATTCTATTTCTCTGCTAAACAAAGTAAGTTGCAGGATGGCTGAACAACAAGAGACATAAAACTATCCTACCAATCACTTCTGATAGATCACACTACCAGAAATCAACTGCTTAGCTGGTGGAACTCTTAGGCTTTCACTGGACAGTCTTGCCTTTACTATGTCCTTAAACCGCACCAACACCCATTAGTACTTTAACGGGTGTTGGTCCCTCTCTCTGCTTATTGGAAGAACCTCGGGGAGCATCCAGAATGCTGGAGCCCCCTTCGCACCTAATACTCACCTTCATTATGAGCCAGTGCCGGGAAAGGAGTCCTGCGATTGGCCGCCGGGCGTGTGTTGGTCCGGTTGAAACATAATTTTCAAATACAGAGAATTGAACTCTTATATGTTGTCTACCCTTACTTTTTTATGTGCAAAGGAGAAGCCAAAAAAAGGGTTTGAGCTTACTATACTTGGTCAAGCCCCTCTATTCTGCTAGAATCTGGATGCAATTTAATAAGACCAGAGCTTTGGCAGGACATTGCCTCTCACATCCCCTGCACGCTGTTCAGGCACGCGCACGCTCCCGGACCCAGCCATTTAGAAAGGCTGGGCGTGGGAGCGCAAATGTCCACAGGGAAGCTGGAGATCATGGTGTGGGACCTGCCGGTATTAGGTAAGATCATGGTGCTCCGGGGGGCTTCATCCGGTGTAGGCCAGTGGCCGGCCTGGAATCTTTTAGACATGCTATCATATATATAAATCTAAAAATTTAAATAAATGTGAATCTGGATTTGGGCCAGCTGTTTCCTTCAAAAACATATTTCCTTCCAATTCTTCTTTTCCTACAGGAGATTATAACTCATTAAAGAATCAATAGTTCCTTCCTCTGGAAATATGTACATAGTACTTCCTATGTTTCAAATCTAAGTTGTTTAATTTATTTACCAATAATAAATCTAATAACCAATTGTAATACATTATAACTTAAAAATGATAATAACCAAACACTCTTATTGATACTCAAGTGATGGGGCCATGTCAGAATTTTTTGTAGATGATGGTAACTTACTAGTGCAAAGTTTTCTTTGTAATGCTGGGTGTCTGGGCTTTGATTTCTTTCATAAAAACCTATTTAAAATATATATTTTTTTTTAATTAATACAATTATGTTTTATTATGATACATATTTTAAAACAATTGCTTATAACTATTACCTCTTAACCAATGTCATTAAGAAAATAATAACTTTGTTAGTTATATGCAATAATTCTTGTTTTAACTTTCTTTTATAACATAGAAATGGGAATAATAATTTACTAGTGAAATAGCTGGGACTGTCAGGTCCTATAAAACTAAATGATGCTGTATAGATAAGAATTATTTATGTGTCCTTTTTCACACACACTGTACTCCCTCATCTCTATTGTATATCTTATTTTTGCTGCATAAACACATATAAAGTATAGAACAGATTTTGGTCTCGTGGGAAGGTGTCACACACACATTCTGACCTTAGAGTATTTGTACAGTTAGCCACTGATATTGGATAGTGGGCACTTAGATGGGGTTTAGGCTGGGCTCTGGGGAGCCAACCTCTTCCACATTAGACTCTCTTGCCTGTTATTATAACAAAATAGAGAAATGCTCAAAAACTGCTGACATACAGGTGGAAAACACACAAGTATGTAAGCTGCCATTGCTTTATGTAGAGTTAAGGTCTTGCCTTGGTCAATTGTCCATACCAGTCAAACAGCCTCGGACAAGGACCCTTGCTCCTCTACCACCAAGCTCTACTAGACAGAGACATTATGTCAGATAATATATTTTCAATGCTCCAAACTCCAATGGAGGTAAGGTTTTGATTGCAATATTGTGGCCAAATCTTTGAGGTGTCATCAAGCTGCATTGAGAGAGGTGTTTAAACAGCAAAAAGGTACAAACCCAATGAACACCAGTAAAGCTGAGAAGCAAGGAGAAAGAATATGATCATCCATTATGAAGCTAGGGTGTCAGAAAAACACTTTTTACCAACATCACATCCCTGTCTGCTTTAAGCCCAGAAACATTAAGGCAACAAGTGGTTTGCATAAATGATCCAACACAGAAACACAAAAAGGGCACCGCCGTGTAAAATGTTTAGTTCAGTGAGCAGATAGGATTGGTATGTTAGGGAAATGAAACAGCATACCCTAGTGGATGGCTTAGCACAGGAGAGCCATCTCCTCTGACCAGCAGCTGTATACCTTCATTTGATGACAGTCAAGTTCATATATTTGAAAGAGAGAAGGCTAGTTCTTTAGAGGTGTGAAAAGTCATTTATGTATAAACGGGGAAGCCAAAATCTTTATTCCACCATCTACATTGCAGTGTTAACAGCTCTCCCAAGACAGCTTAACACCTGATAGTCCCAGTCATGCCATTGCAATTGACACCTTACCTCCATACTGTTTATGGTTAACAGAGGCCATAGATTGGAGTTTTTTCTTATTGCTGCTAGATTCCTGTACAAGTCACGCTGAATTAGGAAAGCCAGTCATATGACAAACAACTGCAAGATGTATTCCTACAGATATAGCATGGTGTTCACAGCCATGTAGTATATTAATGTAGTGTATTGTTAAACTTTTGTAGCTTACAGGCCATGTTATAGGAATCTGAAGTTTTGTATAGGTACTATGATAGTTAATATTTAGGCTGTGCATATTCATTGCTTAGATAAGACAAATCTAATGGTGCTGGCCTTGGGAACATCTAAGCAATGAAGCACACGTTCCCACTATACCAGTTTCAAAGGCCGCTGTGAAGTTACATGTGCAATTTGTAAAGATGCCATTTATCCCATTTACCTTTAGAGACTCATTTCACATACTCTACAATCGAAATCTTACATCTGCCTAAATGCCGCCAACCTAAACATCAATTCCAACTCTCTCCTAGTTAGATTTTTGCTTTAAATATTTAACATTTTGCAAAATGTGGCAACAAATGTTAGACTCTAATCTACAGGGTAGTGGTGCAGAGACACCTTTCATTGTCTTGCCAACTACGGAAACATTTTTAAAGACTAGTAAACATAAATAGTCTGCAAAACAATCCATGATTTTTAAAATGTATTATATATGAGAAAAGATGTATCATTTCTATCCATTACATCACTAATCATCCAGTGTCATTTTGCAGCCTTTAATTTCTTGTTCAGAAACGTCAAAACCCACGCAAGTAAGCTACTTTGTGTTGGCATTGCTAGTTTAGCCACATTACCCACATAGCTCAGGCCCTGGACTGTGTTCCCAGCTTTATTCTGCTGATGTAGAGATAGTATATCATAAGCCAATTTTCCATTTCTCATACTCTGCTAGAACCCTGTGTGTAACTTTCCCATCCCCGCACAACTAAGTTTATCTGTAAGCAGAAAATACTTTTTAAGACATGGCACTAATTACAGTTAATTGATATCTAATGATTATTTAATGAATCAGTTGACCAAGGTAAATGATATAGATTTCAGAGCAAGACATGTGGCCTTTTAAATTCCATATAATTAAGAGATTCATAACTAGGGAAAGGTCAGGAACATTTAAGCTTCTGCCAAGCTCATTTTTCCAGTGAGCTAGAAAAAGTCATATTTACTAGATCACTTTAATGCCTCAAGACCAATAATTCATACCTTGTTGTTGAGTAGGGTCTACTGTGCTTTCCTAATTGCTGCTGTACAGTTTCCAGCATGCTCTATGTACTATTTTGGAACACATGCTGGGAGTTGGAACTGTCAACTGCTGGAGAACTAAACAAGCCTACAACAGCACTGTTGAAGTATGAGGTCTTGTAGCAGTGAACCTCTGGTCAAATATGAGGTCATGTCCCAGAAACAGAGGCAGGTTAGCAGCTGTATAATGTCTTGTTTTAGAGAGTACATTAGAAGGCTGTCAGTCAGGGGAAGGCTTGTGTTTCCAAGCTGTTGTGTTGATGTCTAATCTGTGGTATTGCATGTTCTGGGCAGGCAAGCGTGGGCGGCGCAGCAGTGCAGGATCGCTAGACAGCAATATGGAAGTAAGTAGGATGCCTAGCTGGATGTGATATGCATTTGATACCTTTCCTTTCACTTGAACATTTTGTTCCTCTGTATTCTGCTTGCCTCAGATATTGCATGCCTGGGATTCTCACTCTGCATCTTTCAGACAAGCCAACCCAACACTTATGATTTTGCGGGGGCACCACTGCTGCTTGTGGCCCCCTGTAATACTCTTATTAGCTCTTTATAGCATGTCTCAACACACAACCTTCTGCTTCCTACTCACGGTGGCTCTCCACCTCTTAGCTGGCTGTTAACACTCTTTCGTTATTATCTTATTACTTGCAATGAAGCTCTTGACTGTCTCATGCCTAAATGTCAGTGTAATATTGATTATGATTATTATTATCAATCTTTTAGCTAAGCACCTATATTTACCAAGAGGCAGAGATTTTACCTAGCTAGAATAATAAACTTCACTTCAAAATAATTCAATGTGGATTTCATGAGATTTCATTCATCTTGAAACCATTAATTTACACTGATCATGTGTTCAGCCGCCTATCTATGTGTGTTTGCCTCTGGTAACTTGTGTCCCATGACTGCCTAATGACCAATCCATTAAAGCCCAGGCCTAGACATAGCTCTTGTAGGATTAGACTTAAAACAAGCTTTATGATGAAGTACATAAATTATTTTTTTTCAGCACAGATATGTTATGGTTAATTTTTCAACCTGATCAGTTTTACATCTACAGTGTGACAACATAGTGAATTTGTGTTAGATCTAGATGTTAGATCTAGGTGTATAGTTGATTCTAGCAGTGGTTGTTTTAATTTATACCTGAAAGGAGCTTAGTGCATAACTTGTAATTTGGTTTTCTATGCTTCATTTTCAGGGGTCCATCATTAGCAGTCCTCACATGCGCAGGCGAGCCACTTCAACTCGGGAATGTGCCTCTCGTCAAAGTATACCTAACTCTTCCTCCCTCCTAGGTTCTTTGTTCGGTAGTAAAAGGGGGAAACCATCTTCCCAAGGCCATCTATCTGGACCACCACAGCAGCAGCACCCTACGTTTATTTCACACCAACCGCATCCATCAAGTCATCATGCAGGACAGGTTGAAGGGCAAACACAGGCACAAGTGCACGCACAGCATTCACAATATTGCCACATGCAACAGAACCCACCACCCTATCACCACCACCATCACTATCACCCACCCCAGCATATCCAACCACCCCAGTACCACCCGCATGGGCAACATGTTTCCCATGCATCCTACATCCAACATCCACATGCACAACATTCTCACTCCAGTCACCCACACTCTGGGCACTCGGCACATTCCCAGCATGCACAACACCACCACACTCCGCAGATTCCTTCTGCAACCACAAGCACGAAACCTAAACATAGTGGAATTAGCACAATAGTTTAGATGTATCCTCTTAGAACTTCCGGTGGAAAATTGAATGAATTCTCCTCAATACGTGAAAGAATAGCTAGCTTCATACCTATAGTGAGGCATTCAAGCAACAACTAAGGTTTTAGTGAATAAAATTACCATTATTTATTTAATTATAAAATAGAAATAGCAAGTTATGAGAGAAACTGACTAGTCGATGTGTTAATAATAAGCAAAACAACTCAGCTCTAGTGCAGTTCATAATACTATATATCTAATAATCCTAGTTATACTGCGTGCGTGTACACAGATATCTAGTATTTTATGAATTTACAGCGTGCGTGTACACATTATTACCTTTAATAACTGTACTTGAGCAAAGAACAGCTATTTTATTAATTTCTCCTGTCCTAGCAATATCAGCTCACTAGCATTTTCACTTGACTTAGATTATTGAAAAAGCAAATATATAAAGAAGTTCAGTATTTTCCTAAAGAGAACAAATCAAGCAATTCACAATTAAATGTGCCAATAACCATAGCATTTTCTGAACTGG
This sequence comes from Gastrophryne carolinensis, assembly GCA_027917425.1. Classification (NCBI taxonomy): domain Eukaryota; kingdom Metazoa; phylum Chordata; class Amphibia; order Anura; family Microhylidae; genus Gastrophryne; species Gastrophryne carolinensis. The sequence continues at coordinate 281,272,707 of CM051235.1, forward strand.
TCCTAGTAACTTTGCTTGTACAAAGAATAATTTATTATGTTAAAAAAATAAAGATAATATCAGTATTATGCTGTGGCGTTTCAGGTAAGCAAGTTAACTAGGGAAAACCAACAGTTTATTAAAAAACTGACCATAGATCACACAGAAATTTTCGGACACTTTAATGGCTGTAAGAACTGTGAATTTTCATGATCTACTTTTTTATATGCATATATAAATATATATATATAAATATATAGATACGATTTGTAAACACATGGAAGCTAGATGTACGTCTCGTGTACTCTCGTAACTGAACAGACATGAAACCCCTCACTATTTTCTGCAGTGTCACTGTGCTGTCACCATTCATTTTGAGTTTTAATGATCAAGACATTTAAAAACCTTTTTATAGCAGAGAATGTATTTTCAAACTTTTTTAGCTGTGTTTTTTCATTCTTCTTTCCAAGTTGTCTTATTTTTAAATTGGCAAGTGCTGTTGAATGAAAATGTTATATAGAAACAGTTTATGCCACCACTCAACTTCACAGAGCAGAATCCATAGCAAGGTCTGCTCCTCCTTGTTACCCATTATTAATTGTACGCAAAATAGTTGTGTTGTATTAGTGTATTTTAGTTGGTGCAGAAGAAAAATTGTGAAGTTGCCCATTGCAGCCACAAAAATATGTACTATTTATTTTCAAAAGCTCGCCATATGCAAAAAAGCCTCCTGCCTTCACTCAACATTTGCCCTTAGTCATCTTCTACCACTTATGAGACTATAGCAGCCTATATTTGCTGTATCAGCAAAAATAAAAGTCAATTGATCAAGCTAAATTCCTTTTACAGTGTCACCAGTGTGCTTTTGTTTGTCTATATACTGTCTCTCAGTTGCCCCAAAGTGCAACACAAATCCATCCTCATCTATAAGTTTTAGGATAAAATCTGCTTAGTTGCCATAGGCACTTCCTCTTGTTTCTTTTGCACTGGCTTGTATGAGTCTAAATATGTTTTTAAATGTTTAAAGAGAACCTACCATGAATGATAACCTATAATGATCCTGAATTAACAGCTTTACCAGTAAAGGATTTTCTGTTATTTTTATTTCTTCCGACGCTGCAATTTGTCCTAAAGGCTGTCTCTGTAATATCATAAACTGTCCCAGAAAGAAAGTTAAGGTAGATTCACGGGAAGGAGAACTGAATTAGTTTCAAATGATAGTTTATAATGTATAATTAACTAGTCTTAAAAAAAATGTTGTGATTAGAAGATTTAAGCACTTAAATTTACAACACTTTCGACATACAGTAAATGCAGCTTCTCCAACTACCTCTGAGTGAAGGTGTTAGAGGCTCATTTATGGACCTACTGGAGGCCAAGTTCTCAAAGGTTATTCCTTCAGTGGGGTACTAGTCATCCTGAGCTCGAACAGCAATGAAATCCCTTTTGATGACATGTTTGTCAGAGATGAGGCAAATTACAAATGTGTTTTATAAAATAGTTACTAGCTGTTTATGATTAATAAATTCTCTGCCACCTCAGGAAAATCAGGAGACAGACTCTCCAGGGGCAAGGCGAGGGTATTTCCAAATAATGATCAGAGAAGAAAGACATGTAAAGACAGAGATACCTCTGTGTAAGTTAAGCTGACCATTTTTTCAGTAACAGTAAGCCTGCTATCAATTACCAGTTTGAATATCACAAGCTCATTCCTGGCTGGTTCTTTTTATGTGTATGTTGAAAATACTATTACCCAAAAGTAAGCTTTTTTGTGAGGGCAAAGCCAAAAAAAAAAACATATAAATGTTTACTTTGTACCCTACCCATACTGTATCTTATAATACCAGCAAGCCACCAGTTATAAACTGTGTGTCTCCAAGAAAAACAGATAAGCTTTGCTTTGTTTTTAAATATGTCTGTATTTACTGTATAGTGTTGTACATTCATCCTCTTGTTTTGTTTAGTTCTTTTGTTCTGTAACAAAGTATACACCTTTATCTTGTTTCTGTCCATACCCCTCCCATTTATAGAGGAGTTAGCAACATACTCCAAATATGTATGCTACTGCTCTACAATAAACGGTTAACACACATGGAACAGTTTGTGTCTACGTTCTGTTCCTGTGAAAAGCAGAGACTGGGCCGTGTAGACTAACAACTATTTAAAGGGGGAAATATTATTATTGATTATTGCAGAGTATAAAATAGAGGTGCTCAACCTGCACTAGAGGACATCTTCTGACATGCACACAAACCTAGTGAATATATGCACAGTCTTTCAGATTTTAATGGAACAAATAAAAATGCTTTTCTCTTTCTGTGTTTTGCATTTTAATAATAAAAAAAGTAATGAAAAGCAATGAAAAATGAGTGACATGAACAAGGAAGATTCAATTTGTTGGTTTAGGTCCACTTTACAATCTGTAGGTTTTGTACCACTGCCACTTGTGGCATTCACCCTGATGTAAGTCAGTGTCCATATTTAAGTTATTACATTACAAAGGAGGATCCTTTATACCTCCATGGAAAAACAATCCACACATCCCCAATGCCAAGTCAGGATATTCAGGTTGAGCACCTCTTAAAGCCAGATTCCAGCCAAAACCTTTTATTTCAGCTTTGGCTACAATAAGGATGGGTTAGAATACATTTTTGTTTTGCTTTGCTTTCTGCTACCCCCTTGGGGAGATAGACTATCACTTCCTATTTGGTCAAAGACATGTAAGTCCAAGGTGCCACAGGGACCAAAATGGTGTTATCAATTGATTTTAATGACAATAATGGACCATTTGGTAGGTAAACTTCCTGTCTCAGGTGGCAAAGGTAAGGCTATACCTTCCAACGGGGTCCCAGACAGCAAAAGAAACATCTGACCTTTGTCCATTTCATCCAAAGCAGGAAAAGGTTTTTGGCAGAACATGGTCTTAGGAATTAAGGAAAAGGATGGTCTACAGGTTTTTTCTACTAGTACTTTATAATCTTAATGGCAGCATATCACCACACCCTGTACATAGTACATCAAGATAGTGTATAGTGATCTTATACACTTCACAGAAGCACAACATATTTTCGTAAATACTCAGTAGTAATAAATTCTTGGTAGTAATTTTAGATTTCCTGAAAAAAAGAATGTGGTGAGTATTCAAGACCCTTCATTGAAGGTAATAGAATACCCCAATATACAGAATAGTTCATAAAAGGTCCTACCCTATGTTAAATACACTCATAAGTATCTGAGGCTTAGGAACTTACAGTTAACAAAAACATCCATTTTGCATGTCATCTATGGTAAATATCCTGATGCTTCATTTTAAATAGTGTGTAATTGCCGATAATATCAGTATTATTAATCATTATCGCTCAGGTAAGGTGATAAATGTAACCTTGCCTCATTACCGCTGTCTTTTATTGTAGAAAAGATCTTTGATTTATGAGTTATTCCAGGAAAAATGCCCCCCCAACAATCTTTTTTTTTTTAATATGTGCCCTACAGTCTTCTTTCACAACATTGTAATTAGGATAGTTATAGATTCCACTTTCGGCAACATGCAGTGATCCATTGCAGGGTATCTGTAAAACAAATGCACACTGTATTGCTTCACTGTTGTTACAAAGGCACCATAAATCAATGAGGCATAGGCTTCCCCAAGATCCAACTGCAGCTAACAATATTGGACACTCCACCTAAGTTGTGGCTGCACAGCTGAGCTTCACAAAATATTGGTTGGTGGGGCTATACGCGTGGTCATACAAATTGTACCTTTGCCATGTGCACTTGGAATGTTCATTGAGCATTAACACTTTGCAATCTAGGTTGTGGTCATCAAGAGCTATTATAATGGAGGACAACGCTCTGATCTCCCAAAACGGCTGTTCTCAAAACTGAAGTTGGCATAAGGTTAAAAGCAGATTTTACAAATGGGACCAGGCATACAAAGGGCCACACTAAAGCCTCAGTAGGATACATCACATACCTAGCTTTGTATAATCACAAGCCAATTGAATATCTAAGAATACCTCTCATATACAAAGACTTTAGTGGTTTATACAGAGACTAGTGGTTACAAACATAGATTAGTCAAGTTTTGTCTGACAATTTCTAGTGCAGAATTTAATTGAAAAGCAGGTTTTTAATATATGCTATGAACCAATACGTTCTCTCTCCTCTGAATATACCATATCTTGCTGTGTTTATTCTATAATGTATAATTACATTGATACAATACAATAGACAAATGCAAAGACATTTACAGACTGTTATAGGTAAAATAACGGACTTGAAGGTTGTTCTTACATGACCAACACTGACCAATTAAAATGTTTGTCGAAGTCGGTAAAACTGCTGGTACTAAGGTTTAAATCTAAAGATGTATGAGAAGACACAAAGAATTAGTTGGTTGCTGCGTGGCTATTCTCAGTATACATAATGCATGTGGTTACAAATAACAAGTGAGGACACAGATGTTGGTTATCTTGAAAGTGGTATTTGTGTTTAACACATGCTTGTGGTCCTTCTAATTGATTGTGTGAGGGGAGATCAGCCTTTTGCACTAATAGTTGCTATGGCGTTAGATCTTTTTCCCCAGATAAACATAGTGATATAATAAATATAATTCACCTGTACTCTCCACCATGATCTGGGGCGTTTGCGTCCCAGGGCCACTGAGGGTATTTCGCAGTCACTCAATGTTGAGTGAGCTCTCCTACCAGATGTAAAGCTGCTTGTCCGGACTCACTGACCAACATCTGTTTCTTCACTTGTTATTTGTAACCACTTGCATTAAAATAGTTGTCTGTTGAATGCCTAAGGGTCATTAACCTTAAAGCAGATGTACAGTCTAAATTTAACCTCTCTCTGCACTGACAGGAGTTACACCAAAAAAGCTCCTCACCTTGCCCGGTACTCATTACATTCAGAGTCTTGTGATTGATGGTTTGGCGCTTACCACAGCATTGATAACTGTTAATGATAAGGCAAAGTAAAATGATTTAGAATCTCTGATGGTGGAAATTCCCAAGGATCTCATCTTTTTGCATTTATCAGTTTTTAGGCTATTTTGAGGCATCTTATTGCTAGTGGGAAAGGCAGATATTTGCCAACAGCACTTGATATCTAGTTGCATGGTTTACCACTTGTTCCCACTTAAAATATTCTAAATGTTAAGCTTTTTCTATCAACAGATCTTCCTTAAATCGGGTCACCAGCATCTGGGAACAAATAGTGAGCAACTCAATATAGGCTTTCTTCTCAAACTGTCAAAAGCTAGCTTACCTTAAGATTAAAAGCACCTTTTCTCATGGGTTGTTCAATGGTGGCTTCATCTTTCCTGGAATAACTTAATAAATGTATTTTAAGTTTGGAATAATGTGTACACTGTAAACAATAACAGCATAATATTATACTGTATATGTATTGTAGAATGACACTTCCCATGGTGCTGCATGTAGCAGAGACCTCTGGTTTCTTAACATACGCTGAAATTGGCAGCAGATATATTTATACATATATGTATATTGAATTACTACTTGTTGACTTGCTGTGTCTTCTGCGGTTCCGCATGAATTTGTTATGTTTTCATTGTAAAATATCATTGCACTTCTTGCCTGCAAATAAAGAAGCGGCTGCTTTGTGTATATATAAGAGGAACTAACTGTAAGAATAAAATTGTTTGTGGCTGCAGGACCAAGTTGGAGATGTAGGTGACTTATATATTGTACATAGTGTGTATATTACTATTCATTCTCCAGTTATATTGAGGTTGCATACGGTACCTATCTCTTACTAAAATCCTGACTCCAACATTGCATTCTAGAACAAACAAGAATTAGTTCCTGCAAGCAGACTGTTAAAGCCCCATTGGATAGCCTGGTCTCTGATGGGACTCATGTTGCATTTTGTAATTAATAGAAAGAAAGGAGTGCTTTCATTTTAATATGCATTCTGTTTGTAAGTAGTAACAAACCCTATCGATGTACAACTATAACTGTGCTCATGTGGACTAACTTAATAAACCATAAAAGATGACAGTGTTATTTTCTGACTGTTCATGCATTTAGCTTTCCCTTGCCTTGAACAGAGACAAAGCCAACTACAAGGCAGAAGAATAATGTCATAGACTGCACCCTAACTGATGGCTGATGAGACTTTTCTACCCCACTTCATGTTACAAGGCTGCTAAAGAAGGAGCCACAGTGTCATTTGTATTCTTACTTTCTTCTGCCTCAAGACCTTTTCCCACCTTCCTTTTAAAACACGTTGCATTAGAACTTTTCGAGCTGCCCTTCTGCCCTTCCCAATTAACCAGTAATGTACATGCCATTGATTGTGCTGATGAGAGCCAAAGCCCAAAACCAATGGGAGATAATGGCTGTATAATTAATAAAAGCTTTACTCAAGCATTGCACACTCAGCCAGTTCTTTTTCTAAATGCTTTATATAACACAAGAGATGATATGCATGGCTCTGCCTACTCAGCAAGAATGTGGTTATACCCTGTTACTTGGTCTGTATGGGCCATTTCTTTTTTAAAGCGGACCTTCACCCTGAATATAAGCCTATCTTTTATATTTCCCACACCCTGTACATACAGATTGCGCACATTAAAAATAATCCTACCTGCATCTACTGCATGTTATGAGCCTTTAAATATCCAAGATGGCGGCTCATGGAACATCAGTTAGCCTGCAAACAGGAAGTGTCTTCTGACTGTGTTGCTCTGCATTCTAGGATCGCTGTCCTTTCCCTGACCCCAGCTCTGCTCTGTCTGTGCAAAGCACAGCTATAACCCCACCCCCTGTATTTATCCTGCTCTCCTCTCCTCGGTATGTGTGATGCTTCTCAGGCAAGATGGTGGTGCCCGTATCCTAGATTCCTGAACAGAGTTGCAGTCTGTTGGGGAAAAGAATAATACGTGACTAAAAACTTAAAATATATTAATTTTAGATGCTTTGGGCTTTTCAAATCATGCTGAAGGTCCGGTTTAACTTTGTACCCTCGGATTTGGTCCCTTCCCATTATATTAAAGTGATTGTCCAAGCCAAAAAAATCTATACTCCTCTTACTCCTTGCTCCTCCTTTGTTCCCTGCAGCTCCAAATTCCAAAAATGAGGGCTCTAACAAAATGACATTTGGCCTCTCCTCACACCCATTCTATTTATTGCAATAGAGGGGGCATATGCTGCATCATGGACATGCTGGTCATGGCACAGTCCTGCCTCAGCACAGCCTCTCCATTGCTATAAATATCGTGGGTGCGCAATGGGGCCGAATTCTATCTTAAAGGAGGCAGAGATTTAAAGCTAAAACAGGACAACGTGGTGCTCATTCTACAATATGTGTTTTAAAGCGCGGGGGGGGAAGGTATGCTTTTAGATGGGCCTCACCCTAAGATGACTTGTCCCTCTGGTATAGTGATTCTGCTCAGAGAACAAGCACCAAGCTACTGGTCAAAGGAGTCTCCTATAGTTTCCATAGTGCCTGACTGAGGGATCGAACCCTCAACAGTTGGCTTACACAGCCGATATCTCACTCATTGAAATTTTTAATCTATCCCACTTAGGGGAGTTGAGACCAACCTCAGCTCTGAGCTTTCAGCCTATTTAATATATTTAGCACATTTGCTGCTACCGATATACAGATAATCCAACCCTCATTTTACTGCTCACTTAGTGGCATAGTTACCCCTTAAAGATATATAGATTATTTCTCTTTTTGCTGCCACCCACGGGCCAACTGTGAAAATCACAATTCGATGTTAATAGATAAAGATATTGTTTCGTGCTCACTACCTTGAAGCTTACGATCTTTGCAATATTTCCTCCTAGGCTCACACAGCTCCCTCCTCCAGACCAGATCTTGGAGAAATTCCTAGATAAGCAGACCTCATCGCAGAGGGGTCCACAACAAGATAAAAGCACCAAGAACAAAAACAAATCCAAAAACACTGCTGCTCCAGTGCCTCTACCCCCCTCACCTGATCCCTTCCTGTCTGACGACAACTTGCAGGATCCACCTTCTCAGATCGAGGTCAAGAAGGCTACAGCTCGGACAGCCTCAAACATTTTAGTCCCCTATTTAAATCAAAAATTTGAGACCCTAAACAAAAACTGATGATGCCATGGCCTTCATTTCCAACAACTCCTCACGCTTGACTGAAGCCAAACAACAGATCAGTTATCTGAAGGACCAGAGTCTCTATTCTTAGTGATAAGGTTTAACAACTGGATCAGGAGATCCAATCTAAGATTTGTCAGGATCCGTGAGAAATACAGTGGGCCGAACTACGATACTGACCTCATGATGGCCCTTAACCTAGAAAAATGGTCCCTTAGGAGAATAGAAAGAGCCCATAGAGTAGGCCAAGAGGGAAAAGGGCAGACCTCGCCCCGGTAGCTGCCAATGAATAAGGAGGTGATCCTCCAGGCATACAGGAAACAGAAAGAGGTCATCCTGTAGGGATCTAAAATGATTTTCCAGGGCTTGTCAGTAAGGGTGTCCCAGAAAAGAAAAGAATTTGCACCTGAATGTAAGTTACTCATTGAGCATAACCTTTGATTTGCCCTACAAAACCCTGTGGGGGGCCAAACGAAAATATATGAGGACAGCGATCTTTGGAGCTGAGGGCATAACTACCCCCCCCCCCGCTCTCCTCTTTGGTAGGAAAATGATACATAGTATGACTACATACTACTTTTAGATCTTGCTGTAGTAAGGAGTAGTATTAACCCCCTATGGTTTTTGTAATCCCCTATGGTGATGGTTACAAGTTGCTAGCCAAAAATCATGGCAGACAGAACCCAGGCATTCCTGTGCTAAGTGCTTTCCCAGAAACAAATTGGCTTTTTACCAGGTAAGCATTCCTCTACAGGCATTAGAACTGCAATTGCAGCCTCTGTGGTGTCAGCCCGTACTAGGAACTCTCCCAATCCCAAGCTTAGATGCTAAGAAGGCCTTTGATATGGTGGAATGGGAGGGGTTACACACCTTGCTAAGGGCCCAGGGATATGGGCAAAAGTTCTCACAGCTTTACAAAACCCCCTCCACCCAGATAGTAATGAATCAACTACTCTCCAACAGAATTGATATGACCAGAGGCATGCAACAGAGCTGCCCCCTTTCTTCAGTCCTGTTCAATATAGAGCTTGATCCAGTGTTGGGGACCTTGGAATCCCTGGAACATTTTACGTGTAGGAAACATCACCGGTAAACCTAACAGCCTTTGCGGACAATGTCCTGCTTTATGTTTCTAATCCTAGGGAAGCCCTCTCTCCTATTTTGGATGTATTAAGTCATTTTGGTTCATATTCAGGTTACTCTAAAAATCTTAGTAAATCGACTGCCCTGCTCCTGGGAGGAGAATGGAAGCCACCCTGGGCCAGCGCCTTCCCATTTGTACGGCATGAAAAAACTATAACTTACCCAGGTGTCCTAAAAATCACCATTTGTTGTACAGTGCCAACATTTCCCCTTTATTTACAAAAATTAAAAAGAAAATAAGACAAATGGACACACCTATCCCTCTCTATTTGTTGAAGATGGTGGTTGCCCCTCAAGTCCTTTACTACCTACAAAGCCTATCTGCCTTGCTTACAACGAAGGACCTGAAGAGGCTGGATGCCTTGTGTAGATCCTTTATATGGGGCCAGAAAAGACACACGATAAGCTTGCAGATTTTTTAACAATGCCCCTCTAATGGCAGCATCAACTTCCCTAACTTCTAACTCTATAGTATTGTGGCCGTACTCTGTTACCTAAAGCTACATAATACTTCCAAATTCACTAATACCTTTTCGGATAAAAAATTGAGCCCCCATACTAATATTCTTATGCGCCTACACATACATAGGGAGCTCCTCTCCTCCTCGGTAGAGGGCGACCCATTGTTGATGGTGATGTGGCAGGTGTGGCCCAAACTTCAGAACAAACTATCACTTAATAGCCACTCTTCCCTGGTCCTCCAGATAGGTGGCAACAGAGAGGCGGGGCAGGGGCCCTGCAACAAGGGGGAAGGCTGGGAATGATTGGAGCCCTGGTGGACTGAACAAATCGCGCCCCCCTTTTTTTAGGAACAGGCTAGGTCAAAGTTCCCCCACATCTCCAACCAGTTGTCAGCACTTGCCATCCTCCAGGGATATCTGGATTTAATATTGCCCACACTGAAAGATGGGAACTGGGACAACAAACTTGATGAGGGATAGCTCATCAAGGTTCCACTCGACTGCAAAAACTATCATATTTGAAACACCCTATTAATTATAGCACAAGGGGGCGGGATTGGCAAGATGGCCTTCCCACCTCCCCTTCTACTGAGGATATACTTAAAGTGGACCAACACCCAGGGGTGATCGGCCCGGGAATCTATAAGATTCCCGGGCCGATCACCTCCCTCACCGCGGGACATCCGAGATTGGGATGTCCCACGGTGAGGGACCCCCCCCCAAAAGCCCCAAAAAACTCACCTGATCGGCGGCGGCGTGAATGGCCGGCGCGGGCGCGCGCGCTGTCAAAGGGGCGCGCGGGAGGCGGCGGCGGACGCGCTGTCTTGTCCGCAGCTGTCACCCGCTTGTCCGTGGCTACGTGGGAGCGTGGTGAGGTGAGTTTTGGGGGGTTTCTGGGGGGTTTTACACAGCGGGGCACCCCTAATCGGGGTGCCCCCCTCAAGTGGACCAAAACCCAGGATAGTCAAAATCCTGGGTGTTGGTCCACTTTAAAGCTTTATCTCACTCATGGAAAAAGAGTTGACTAATTCTTTGAGACGTGGTAGAGCTTTATGAATACGCTTCCTCAGGAGGTAAAATCCACACTGATTCAGGGGTTTAGCCAAACCACTTGCCGTTTGGAAATGTTGGCGGTGGGTGATCCATCTTTAAAAGGGGAGGGGGCCGGATGGGGGGGTGCGCAGTGGTGGCAGGAGCGGCTCCGGCGAGCCAAGGCACAAGTGATGGGGACGTTAAGCTTTGTTTGGAGCAGGACTATGACCTGCAATTTTACTTGCTGTATATAACAACATTTTTACTCCCAAGCAGAAACTAAACCGAGATATACCTAAAAATAATTCATATCTCTTCCTTTTCCCTTTTTCCCTTAAGTTTTTTTAAAAAATAAGCCATGTGATACACACAATAGGCTCGACTCAGAGAGACAAAAAAAAACTTTCGTTTTAGTGCCGATCTGTTTTTTTTTTTTTTTTTTATGTTTCCGCTCTCGTATGCGTGTACGGGCGATTCTATGCATGCATTGAAAACCTTCTGTAAAGTTTCTGTCCGTTCGTACGGCAGATTACGAATACGAGGATGTCATTTTCCAGCGTGACATTTCCGTTTCATTTTCACATGTTACAACGTAGGCTTTCATTTTTGCCCTTTTCCCATCGTATCCTCCCACGAATCCTTTACGTTTCCCGATAGATTCTTCCCTTTTTCAATAAATAATCGTCCAGACGGAAATCCTTACGATCTTGCGCCTACGCACTACAAACTTAGCTCATTAAAGTGCTCGCCTACATATTTGCCACCCTCACTTCTACTACAATGTGTTAGGGCGAGCGCTGCACGCCCGTCTCACAGCAAGTCACTTACCTCCATGGCTGCATGCAGCCGTCATCCATCTTGCAGCACTTCCCTCATGGCTGCATCCAGCTGCCGCCCTTCCCCCCATGCTTCCTCCTCACATGCTCAGGTGCGCGCACGTCTCCGTCCACTAGAGGGCGAGCGCACTGGATTCCGAGATTTAAAGGGCCTGTACAGCACTGATTGGTGTTTGGTCATCCAATCCTGCATCCTCTTCCCCTATTTAAAGAGGCACTTCCTTCGTTCAGTGCCGGATCTTGGTCTCTCCATGCTTGTTGAAAGTCAGACATTCTTGGATTGCTCACCCGTGTACCGACCTCTGCCTGTCTCCGATTCTGAATCTTTGCTGCCTGCCCCGACCTCGGCTACTCACCTTTACTGCGAACCTGTGCTGCCAGCCCTGATCTCTGCCTGTACTTACTACACCTTTTGCCTGCCACTTGTGTACCTCGCTGAACCTCGTCTGACTGTGGGATTGGGCCGCTGTTGGGGGGTAGCGACCTGGGGGTCACTCGCCGCACAAGAACAACCTGCCTTTGCTGTGGGCTCTGGTGAATACCGGTGGCCCCTTAGACTCCGCTCCCCTGACACGGTACCCGCCATCGGTCCCACGGTTAAAGTGGATCCACACCTGAGTCCGCTCCACCCGGTCCATGACAGTAAGATCCGGCCATGGATCCCGCTGAGGTGCCGCTGCCTGATGCCACTGAATTGCCTGCTATTGTGGCTATGCAGTCCCACCAAATTAATCAGCTCTCGGCTATGATGCAGCAGTTACTATCGATTCAGCAACAGCAAGTGCCACCACCGGCCCCAGCTTTGCCGCCACAGACTCCTGTAGCATCTACAGCTAGAATCCGTCTCTCCTTGCCGGCTAAATATGACGGGGATGCCAAGTTATGCCGAGGCTTCCTTGCCCAGTGCTCTCTACATTTAGAGTTGTTGGCGGATCAATTCCCCACTGAACGAGCTAAGGTGGCCTTTGTCATTAGTTTGCTTTCTGGAAAGGCCTTGGCCTGGGCCACTCCTTTGTGGGATCGCAACGACCCTGTCACTTCTAGTATTCACACCTTTGTTTCAGAATTTCACCAGGTCTTTGAGGAGCCTGCCTGGGCTTCATCTGCTGAATCGGCTCTATTGAACTTGGTCCAGGGTGAATTGTCCGTTGGTGAATACGCCATCCGGTTCCGTACCTTAGCATCCGAACTGTCCTGGAATAATGAGGCCTTGTGTGCCTGCTTCAAGAAAGGACTTTCTAGTAAAATTAAAGATGCTCTAGCTGCACATGACTTGCCTTCGTCTCTCACTGATCTCATCCATCTGGTCACACGCATTGATGTGCGTTTTATTGAAAGGCGTGAGGAATTCCGCCAAGAAAGAGATACTCAGCGCCTTAGGAGGGCATCCCATCTGGCCCCTGTGTTTCATCAACCTTTGTCCACGCATGTACCTCCCAGTGAGGAGGCCATGCAGGTCGACCGATCCCGCCTGACCCAGTTGGAGAGAATTCGTAGAAGGAACGAGAATCTTTGTTTGTGCTGTGCTGGCTCTGAGCATTTTTTGAAAGACTGTCCTATTCGCCCTCCTCGTCAGGGAAATGGGCGCACCTAGTGGATGTGGGAGAGGCGTCCCTGGGTGTATGTGCTTCCTCTCCACGTCTCACGGTTTCTGTGCAACTTACCATCGCACCTACCACCTCTTTGAATTTGTCCGCCTTTTTGGATTCGGGCTCTGCAGGAAACTTTATAGAGGCCTCATTGATTAATAAATATAATATCTCTGTGAACCGCCTCGCAAAGCCCTTATTTATCGCCTCAGTCAATGGTGACAGGCTGGACTGTACCGTGCGTTATCGCACCGTTCCCCTTCTTCTAAAGGTTGGACTTTTCCATCAAGAGAGTATTGAGTTCTACGTCCTCCCTAATTGTACATCTCAGATTCTTCTCGGCTTACCTTGGCTTCGACGTCATGATCCCACGCTTGATTGGAACACCGGCGACATCAAGACTTGGGGTGCGGCATGCTTTAAGAGGTGTTTGAGGTCCGTTCCTGTTCGACCTATTCCTGCTTCAGCCCCATTACTTGGCCTGCCTGAGGTCTACCGGTCCTTTTCCGATGTATTCTGAAAAAAACAAGCGGAGGTACTTCCGCCTCATTGCCCTTACGATTGCCCTATAGACCTCTTGCCGGGTACCACTCCACCTCTTGGTCGTATTTACCCACTCTCGGCTCCGGAGACACAAGCTATGTCGGAGTATATTCAAGAAAATCTGCAAAGAGGGTTTATACGGAAGTCTTCCTCTCCAGCAGGCGCGGGTTTCTTCTTCGTGGCAAAAAAGATGGCTCTCTACGCCCCTGTATTGATTACCGTGGCCTCAAGAAGATTACCGTCAAAAATCGTTACCCTTTGCCTTTGATTGCTGAATTATTTGACCGTCTGCGTGGGGCCAAGTTTTTCACCAAACTTGATCTGCGAGGGGCCTATAATTTGATACGTATACGTGAGGGCGATGAATGGAAGACAGCCTTCAATACCCGCGATGGCCACTTAGAGTATTTAGTGATGCCCTTTGGTCTTTGCAATGCACCCGCTCTATTCCAGGAATACGTAAATGACATTTTTCGGGACTTGCATTACTCCTGTGTAGTTGTATATTTGGATGATATATCATCTTTTCATCTAATCTGGAAGAACATCACCGTCACGTCCGGCAAGTTCTGTCTCGCCTCCGTCAACACCACCTTTACGCCAAGTTGGAGAAGTGTCTTTTTGATCAAACCACCTTACCCTTTCTTGGATATATTGTCTCTGCTCGTGGTCTCCAGATGGACCCCAGCAAATTGAAAGCAGTTTTGGACTGGCCACGTCCTATTGGCCCCCACGGGCTATTCCACGCTTCCTGGGCTTCGCCAATTACTATCGACAGTTTATTCCCCACTTTTCTACTGTAGTGGCGCCCATTGTGGCTCTCACGAAGAAGAACGCCAATTCTAAGTCTTGGCCTCCTCAGGCGGAAGAGGCCTTCATTGCCTTAAAAAAAGCCTTCTCCTCTGCTCCGGTGCTGTCTAGGCCAGATCCATCTAGGCCTTTTGCCCTTGAAGTAGATGCCTCCTCCATTGGAGCCGGAGCTGTGCTCACTCGAAAATCTTCTACTGGCAGAATTCTCACCTGCGGGTTCTTTTCTAAGACCTTTTCTCCGGCAAGAGACCCAACGTGCCCTTTGTCAAGCTTCCGCCCGTATGAAAATTTGCGCTGATAAGAGGAGAAGAGCTCCGCCTGTCTATTCTCCAGGAGATAAGGTGTGGCTGTCGGCGAAATATATCCGCTTCAAAATTCCTAGCTACAAATTGGGCCCCCGTTACCTGGGTCCTTATAAGATCAAACAACAGATCAATCCAGTTTGTTATAAGCTACACCTACCAACATCACTGCGAATTCCCAATTCTTTCCACGTCTCCCTGTTGAAGCCAGTTATTGTCAATCGATTCTCTCCTCAAACCTTGGTGCCTGCCCCAATCTCTGGTACTGAGGATGCTTTTACGGTGAAAGAGATCCTGGCCTCTAAGATCTCCAAGGGTAAAAGATATTTTTTAGTCGACTGGAAAGGCTGTGGACCTGAAGAAAGATCTTGGGAGCCCGAAGAGAATATTCTAGACTGTAGTCTCATCTCGGACTTTCTGGGTCCCAAGAAGAGGGGGAGACCCAAGGGGGGGTACTGTTAGGGCGAGCGCTGCACGCCCGTCTCACAGCAAGTCACTTACCTCCATGGCTGCATGCAGCCGTCATCCATCTTGCAGCACTTCCCTCATGGCTGCATCCAGCTGCCGCCCTTCCCCCCATGCTTCCTCCTCACATGCTCAGGTGCGTGCACGTCTCCGTCCACTAGAGGGCGAGCGCACTGGATTCCTGAGATTTAAAGGGCCTGTACAGCGCTGATTGGTGTTTGGTCATCCAATCCTGCATCCTCTTCCCCTATTTAAAGAGGCACTTCCTTCGTTCAGTGCCGGATCTTGGTCTCTCCATGCTTGTTGAAAGTCAGACATTCTTGGATTGCTCACCCGTGTACCGACCTCTGCCTGTCCCCGATTCTGAACCTTTGCTGCCTGCCCCGACCTCGGCTACTCACCTTTACTGCGAACCTGTGCTGCCAGCCCTGATCTCTGCCTGTACTTACTACGACTTTTGCCTGCCACTTGTGTACCTCGCTGAACCTCGGCTGACTGTGGGACTGGGCCGCTGTTGGGGGGTAGCGACCTGGGGGTCACTCGCCGCACAAGACCAACCTGCCTTGCGGTGGGTCTTGTGAATACCGGTGGCCCCTTAGACTCCGCTCCCCTGACACGGTACCCGCCATCGGTCCCACGGTTAAAGCGGATCCACACCTGAATCCGCTCCACCCGGTCCGTGACACAATGTTTAGCTAAATCACTTAAAGCTCACCCAAATCACTTCGCGGTTAGGTTCTTCTTCCATTTTAGCCCCCTAAAACTTACCCAAATCACTTCTCACTTCGGTTATGCGAATATTCATCTTTAAATATTTCTGGGCCCATTAGTTTTGTGTTAATGTATTTTGTAAATTAAATGGCACTGAAACTTTTTTTTTTTTTTATTCCATCATAAAATATAAAATCTTAAAAAATGTTGAAAATTTCAAATTGTTACAACTATAAAAAACAAAATACATAGCAATGGCAGGCCACAGAACATTATTCTTCATCTGTGGTCCCCAACGAGTCGCGCAGCTCCTGCATCTCGCCCACCAACTGAAGGACCCTGACACTCAGTTGTGCCACTCTGGCACGTGTGGTCCCTGTTAAAAAACGTAAATGAAAATATTGGTATAACCTCCTCTGTACGGTCCAAACACCTAAATCTGGACTTCAAAAGCCAGAGGACCCTCGCCACCACGGCCCGAGTTTTGCATAGTGCCCGATTAGAGAACCCCTGGCCCGCATTCTGCAGGCAAAGAACGGGCATCAGGAGCAAGGACAGGAGTGGATATCCAGAATCCCCTGAAAGAATTTAAAAATACTAACATAAAATACACATTCTAAGCTACAATATTGTTTAACATGTCATCAAGGGCTAAAAACAGCCATAGGTTAAGACATGAGTCATCAACTATATTCATTGCCATACAGTGAAAATGGATTGATGGAATGTGAGCAAACTTACCCAGGAGCCATCCACCAGATAATTCTCCTGACTCAAACTGACGAAATAAGCCAGAGCTCTGCAATATATAAGCATCATGGGACGACCCTGGATGCCCTGCAAGAACATTGAGGAATCGCATAGCTGGACCAAACACTGCTTGTATGTTGTGCGAGTGCCACATCTTGCGGTTCCTGCAACCAAATATAAAATAATTACACAAAGCAAAGGTAACCGACTAAAACAAGAACTCCTACATCAAATTAAGATTCAAGTTCAACAATCCAAATATAATTCACAAAGGACATAAGTCTAAAAAAATATAGCAATTATATGGATGTGTGGGAAAATAAAGGTTTACATGCTAAGGACTAATTAAGGTCAACATTAAAATGTTTCTATAAGGCATACATGAAATGATTTAGGTATGCATTGCTATACAATTTATGGCCTCAGCCTTGCTGATACATGCAATGCCTTGGTGCTAAAGGCGCGCAGACTCCTCCACATAGCCGCAAAACATGTTCAACAATAGCAATCCGAGGCCTCAAAGGTCCCGTAAGTGGATCGGAAATGAAACGGATTTATAGGGTGGTGGTCCATCGGAAATCAGCTCTCTGAATCAGACGCAAGCTCATCCCAACAACGTAAGTTATCTGAACGAACGAAAAATTTCCGATTTTGTTTGGAAAATGATCCGAACTAACAGAAATGATCCGATTTGCTTTCATTCATCAAAAGCGCATATACACATTTTCCCGAACGTTCGTACGAATGAAAAATGAACGAAAAAAGCAAAAAAAAAAACACCCACCAAAACTTTCACAGACAGCTACGGAAGTGCAGACAAATGTGTCTCTGAATCGAACCTAATGTCTTTGTCTTGTAATGTATATGTACACTCTCCTGTTTCAATTTTTACCATTCCAAGACCTTGTCTGTAAATTCCCACTGCTGTCATCCGTTACTAAGACAAGTTATTGTTATGGCCCTGAGTATAGGGCATTTCTGTACATTTTAATATGTGCTTTAATAAAATGTCTAAATCAAAGGAATATGCTAGACAAAATCATTTTAATATTTAATGAATATATAATAAATGATCTGCATTATGGTCACCTATGACAGCAGATTTGCAGGTAGATAATATACCTTTAACCCTTTAAGTGCCAGCCCACCTGGAGATTTTGTCACGCTCTGTTGCCAGAGCATTTTTCACTATTTTGAGCTACACATGTTCAACTGTAATTTTTGAAGGGATTTTCTGGGACTTCCCATAAAAATTACATATTGTTTTTTTCAGCAGAATCTGGGCTTTAACAGCATATGTCTTGTTTATCAATTTTGTAGTCTTATCCTAATTATTTTGGGAAAAATATGTGAAAGAAAATTAAAAATACACACGTTTTTACATTTTGCAGTGTTTTTCTTTAATCAAAAATAAAGGTTTTACAATAAAAACATATTGAGGGTAAAATCCCCATTTCTCCCGGTTACAACGGTACCACACATGTATTAGTAGACACCCTTTCCTGCCCAGGAGACCCCAGAAACTGCAAAGAGCGCTAGAGGAGATTTTCAGATAAAATACAAATACTATGCGCTCCTCGCAGTTTTTCAAAAAATACAACCCTTTACATTTGAAATACCCCCCACAAACTATATATTTTTGGAAAGTGCACAATTCAAGGTTTCTAAGCATACTAGGCTTGTTGGCGTGGGTGCATTGGTTTGGACTCTATTCATTGGCAGAATCTTTGGTTCCAAAGGATTTCCCTAAAAAAATAAGCAAAAAGCAGATTCAAAACCATAATTTCCTATAAAAACAATAAGCAAGCCAGAACTAACACAGTAAATCTGAAAGCACAACGTCTGCTGAACAAAATAATACCTCACATGCATAGGTACTTTGAAGGGTAGAGTTGCCAAACACCCCAAAGTCAAGCATGCACTTGAGGGTCATTTTACTGGCAAAAATCAGCTGCGCACACAAAGTGCGCACCTTGCAGTTTTTCCAAATTTACAACCCTTTACATTTGAAATACCCCCCACAAACTATATATTTTTGGAAAGTACATACCTCAAGGTTTCTAAGCCTACTGGGCTTGTTGGCGTGGGTGCATTCGTTTGGACTCTATTCATTGGCAGAACCTCTGGTTTCAAAGGATTTCCCTAAAAAAATAAGCAAAAAGCAGATTCAAAACCATATTTTCCTATAAAAACAATAAGCAAGCAAGAACTAACACAGTAAATCTGAAAGCACAATGTCTGCTGAACACCACAATACCCCACATGCATAGGTACTTTGAAGGATAGAGTTGCCAAACACCCCAAAGTCAAGCGTGCGTTTGAGGGTCTGTTTACTGGAAAAAATCAGCTGCGCACACAAAGTGCGCACCTTGCAGTTTTTCCAAATTTGCAACCCATTACATTTGAAATACATCCCACAAACTATATATTTTTGGAAAGTACATACCTCAAGGTTTCTATGCCTACTGGGCTTGTTGGCGTGGGTGCATTCGTTTGGACTCTATTCATTGGCAGAACCTCTGGTTCCAAAGGATTTCCCTAAAAAAATAAGCAAAAAGCAGAGTCAAAACCATACTTTCCTATAAAAACAATAAGCAAGCAAGAACTAACACAGTAAATCTGAAAGCACAGCGTCTGCTGAACAAAACAATACCCCACATGCATAGGTACTTTGATGGGTAGAGTTGCCAAACACCCCAAAGTCAAGCATGCGTTTGAGGGTCTGTTTACTGGAAAAAATCAGCTGCGCACACAAAGTGCGCACCTTGCAGTTTTTCCAAATTTGCAACCCATTACATTTGAAATACCCCCCACAAACTATATATTTTTGGAAAGTACATACCTCAAGGTTTCTAGGCGTGCTGGGTTTTTTGTTGTGGGAACCTTTTTATGGATGAAAAACCTTGAGGTGTTCATAGTTTGCAACGGATTTCCCTAAAAAATATTAATAAATATGCAGCATACAAGAAAGTTTTCCTAATATATCAATACGCAAACAAGAAAAACCTCAATAAATCTGAAACCGCAGGGTCCCTGGAACAGAACAATACATAACATGCATATGTGGACACAGACCGCTAGACAAATAGCACAAAACATCTGAAAAAGCAATGCAAAATAAACTCAATAATGGTACTAATAGGTTCTGCTAGGATTAGTCATGGGAGGATTAGCCTTGTGCTGATAGATTGTGAACGTCAGTAAACACTGAAATCCTAATGAAGGGCCCCATGTTTTCATCATCTATCACAAGTATCCAGCGGCTCCTCCTTCACCATTTCCTCCATCATCTTTTGGCTTCGCAAGTACCAAAAATAAAAAAACAACACAGGGACAAGAAAATGCAATTATCTAACTGAATTTTTTAACTAGATAAAGTATATGCAAATAGCCTAAAAGATTCCAGGTATGGCCACTTACCTTCACCCAGATGTGGAGATGTATTCTGTTACTATAGATCTGGGGGTTTTTGCAGAGCAGGGTATTCCAAACCAGGATGACCCTAGGGCACGGAACAAAACCTAACCTAACCTACATACAGTCTAAAAATCCAGAAAAAAACAATTAACCAGAATAAAACAACTAAAAATTGAATTTAGTATTGTATGCTTCAAAGCAACCTTCCAAACACAAACCAGGTTGGCTGGGACATGTCGGGCAGTAGTAGCGTACATCTCTCCTAAAGCCACGCCTACTACAAACCCTACAAGGCTTCTGGGGATACCTCTTCCTATTGATGGAGGGGATGCACTTTATGAAATGCTTCCCCACTAATCTAGCCTCGTCATCATTACCAGCCATCTCTGGTGCCTGCTCGGTATCCCCAAATAACAGAGCAGGGAGTATCTGCAGCTGATATTTTACAAACGACAAATTGGAGCCTGGTACTGCTGCCTTGAAGACAACAAAGGAGTTATAAGTTGCTAATTGGACCACATGGATAGCAACTTTTTTGTACCAGACTCTGGATTTTCTGGTGGCGTTGTAATATGTTAAAATTTGGTCTGTTTTATCAACGCCACCCATGAATTTATTATAATCTTTGATACAATGTGGCTTTTGGGAAGGGGCTCTGGGACCACGTTGCCGTAATTTCACGACTGACTCATCGTGGATTGTAGTCAGCATGAAAACATTTTTTTTGTCCATATATTTCACGGCCAGGAGCTCATCGCTTCTTACAGCATAAGACTCTCCACGATTTATTTTTTGTTTCAGCAATGACCTGGGCAAGCCTTTTCGATTACGGTTGATGGTGCCGCAGGCCGGTGTGTCCAATGAGTAGAGGGCTCGAAATAGGGGGATGCTGGTATAAAAGTTATCCACATATAAGTGGTAACCTTTCCCCAGTAGAGGAGTCATGAGTTCCCAAACTATTTTGCCACTGACAGACAAATCAAGGGGACAACCAGGGGGGTCCAGATGTGTGTCCCTTCCTTCGTAAAGACGAAAAAATTTGGTGTAGCCGGTCGAGCTTTCACACAATTTGTAAAATTTTATCCCATAGCGGGCACGCTTACTAGGGATATACTGACGAAATATAATGCGCCCTTTATAAAGCAGAAGCGATTCGTCAATACTTAAATTTTGGGAGGGGGTGTACACTTCTGCAAAGCGCTCAGACAGACTATCGATCAGGGGACGTACTTTGTGAAGTCTGTCGTGACCGGGCTCACCACGGGGAATTGCAGTGGCATTGTCATTAAAATGTAGAAACCGCAGTAAAATTTGGTAGCGGTTTCTGGTCATTATGGCCGGAAATAATGGTGTTGCCAAAAGGGTTCGGGTATCCCAGTAGGAGGCGATACTAAATTTTTTGCAGATACCCATGGCTAAAGTGAGCCCCCAAAATGTTTTTAACTCACTTATGTTTGTGGGATGCCATGCATGAGCGCGGGTGTGCTTTTGAGGGGGATTTTGTGCTAGGACCCACTCAGCATAGCAGTTTGTATGGTAGAACATGTCCTGTAGGATGGCCTCTGTGATGAACAATTTGAAAAAGTCAACAGGACGGAAGTTTGTTGTGTCAACGTTGACTCCGGGGACCGAATCGAAAGGGGGAATTTCGGGGGAATAATTATTAGGAGGCCTCCACGTAGGCACTCCATCACCAGCTGCAGCACTCTCCATCTGATCTACACTCTCCTCCAGCGTGGCTTCTCCTTGTGCCTAATGCCTAGCACTACCACTGGTACTACTGCACGGCTGTGTCTCTTCAGTAGAGGAGACACTGTCAGACTCACTATCTGAGGGCAAATAATCTGACCCTGAATCACTATACTCTTCCGAGTCATGTAAGCCGCTGCTTCCTGGGCAGAGTACCTTTTCCCAGCCATCCTGAAATCTGCTAAACAAAGGCTAAAACCAAATGAAAACAATAAAAATACTACACTAAAGGGGAGGAACTAGGGGGAAGTTTACAGTAACTAAAAGCTAAACTAAAGCCTAGAACTAAAGTTGGGGAACAAAACAGCCAAAAAGCAAATACTCAAAAGTAAACATCAGCAAGCTTGCAGAACCAAGAATCTTCGAGAGCAATCGCAATCTAAAAGGAAGTTAAAGTAACAGAACATTACAATTAAGAAGGATGGTTGAAACCACCTGCAGCTGTAGTGCCCATGTACAGAGAGGGTGCGGGAGGAGCAGGTGTGTACACAATATGTATATGCTGGAGTTGTACCTCTCTGTACATGGGCCCCTCCAAGATAGAAACAATGAATGGACAATTGCAGCGGCGCAACATGGAAGGAGCTGGTCCGGCGATCAGTGATCGCTTACACACTGAGCAGTGGAGGGAGGTGAGGATGGGGCGGCTCCTTGTGTTCCCCCCACTCACAGGTAAGGGGGGGATTACATGTAGGGAGAGGGGCAACGCTAGCAGTTCAAAGCTTAGTGTGCCCAGGTCAGTGACAGGTCTGGGCAGTGGCATCACTCCCTGCATGTGATTGCCGCTGCCCCGACCTGTCACCGACACGCCGTTATGGATGCACGTTCCAAACCGAATGCCTGCGTGCATGCGCAGACGTGATTGCATCATCCGTCTGGGGCCTAAGGGGCGGGGGAAGCAGGGCGGACGCAGCAAGCGCCGGAGGACAGAAGCCAAGAGCCTGCGAGACACCTGCTGGTGTAATAACAGTACACTGTAACATGAGGAACTGTATTGCGGGGTCATGGCATTAGAAAGGTTGAGAACCACTGCTCTACTCTACGTCTGTGCCCCTCCGAGGTGTATCATCAACATGTAACATCAATGCTGCCCCGACCTGTCACTGATTAGCATGAATCTCCACCCCCTCTGCCAAGGGGCAATGGCGATCACGCTGCCCCGACCTGTCACTGATCAGCGTGAATCTCTCCCTCCTCCACCCGTCGGAGGGGAGAGATGTTCATGCTGATCAGTGACAGGTTGGGGCAGCGTGATCGCCCCTAGCCCAAGACCTAACCTAGGGTTCGGGCTAGGGTTAGGGGTGTCTCTCCAACGCTCGCTCTTTCCATTCCCCCTCATCCCATCCCATATGCAGTGTGGCATTCCCTCCCATTTCATTCCCATTTGCAGTGTGGCATTCCCCCCACCCCATTCCCATATGCAGTGTGGCATTCCCCCCACCTCATTCCCATATGCAGTGTGGCATTCCCTCCCATTTCATTCCCATTTGCAGTGTGGCATTCCCCCCACCCCATTCCCATATGCAGTGTGGCATTCCCCCCACCTCATTCCCATATGCAGTGTGGCATTCCCTCCCATTTCATTCCCATATGCAGTGTGGCATTCCCCCCACCTCATTCCCATATGCAGTGTGGCATTCCCCCCACCTCATTCCCATATGCAGCGTGGCATCCCCCCACCTCATTCCCATATGCAGTGTGGCATTCCCCCCACCTCATTCCCATATGCAGTGTGGCATTTCCCCCACCCCATTCCCATATGCAGTGTGGCATTCCCCCCACCTCATTCCCATATGCAGTGTGGCATTCCCCCCACCTCATTCCCATATGCAGTGTGGCATTCCCCCCACCCCATTCCCATATGCAGTGTGGCATTCCCCCCACCTCATTCCCATATGCAGTGTGGCATTCCCCCCACCTCATTCCCCTATGCAGTGTGGCATTCCCCCCACCCCATTCCCATATGCAGTGTGGCATTCCCCCACCTCATTCCCATATGCAGTGTGGCATTCCCCCCACCTCATTCCCATATGCAGTGTGGCATTCCCCCCACCTCATTCCCATATGCAGTGTGGCATTCCCCCCACCTCATTCCCATATGCAGTGTGGCATTTCCCCCACCCCATTCCCATATGCAGTGTGGCATTCCCCCCACCTCATTCCCATATGCAGTGTGGCATTCCCCCCACCTCATTCCCATATGCAGTGTGGCATTCCCCCCACCCCATTCCCATATGCAGTGTGGCATTCCCCCCACCTCATTCCCATATGCAGTGTGGCATTCCCCCCACCTCATTCCCCTATGCAGTGTGGCATTCCCCCCACCCCATTCCCATATGCAGTGTGGCATTCCCCCACCCCATTCCCATATGCAGTGTGGCATTCCCCCACCTCATTCCCATATGCAGTGTGGCATTCCCCCCACCTCTTTCCCATATGCAGTGTGGCATTCCCCCCACCTCATTCCCATATGCAGTGTGGCATTCCCCCCACCCCATTCCCATATGCAGCGTGGCATTCCCCCCACCCCATTCCCATATGCAGTGTGGCATTCCCCCCACCCCATTCCCATATGCAGCGTGGCATTCCCCCCACCACATTCCCATATGCAGCGTGGCATCCCCCACCTCATTCCCATATGCAGCGTGGCATCCCCCCACCCCATTCCCATATGCAGCGTGGCATTCCCCCCCACCTCATTCCCATATGCAGCGTGGCATCCCCCCCACCCCATTCCCATATGCAGCGTGGCATCCCCCCACCCCATTCCCATATGCAGCGTGGCATCCCCCCCACCTCATTCCCATATGCAGCGTGGCATCCCCCCCACCTCATTCCCATATGCAGCGTGGCATTCCCCCCACCCCATTCCCATATGCAGCGTGGCATTCCCCCCACCTCATTCCCATATGCAGCGTGGCATTCCCCCCACCCCATTCCCATATGCAGCGTGGCATTCCCCCCACCTCATTCCCATATGCAGCGTGGCATCCCCCCCACCTCATTCCCATATGCAGCGTGGCATTCCCCCCACCTCATTCCCATATGCAGCGTGGCATCCCCCCACCTCATTCCCATATGCAGCGTGGCATCCCCCCACCTCATTCCCATATGCAGCGTGGCATCCCCCCCACCCCATACCCATATGCAGCGTGGCATCCCCCCACCCCATTCCCATATGCAGCGTGGCATTCCCCCCACCCCATTCCCATATGCAGGGTGGCATTCCCCCCACCCCATTCCCATATGCAGTGTGGCATTCCCCCACCCCATTCCCATATGCAGTGTGGCATTCCCCCACCCCATTCCCATATGCAGTGTGGCATTCCCTCCACCCCATTCCCATATGCAGTGTGGCATTCCCCCCACCCCATTCCCATATGCAGTGTGGCATTCCCTCCCATCCCATATGCAATGTGGCATCCCCCCACCCCATAGACAGTGTGGCATACCCCATCCCAATTCCATGGGCAGTGTGGCATCCCCCCCCTCATATATGTGCCATTGACCCCCCCCCATCCCCCTCCAGACAGACAGCACAGATCGGGAGGAATGATGGGAGAGGGAGGCAGTGGGGGAGGAACGAGGGAGGGGGGCAGCGTGAGCGCGGCAGCCCCGATCAGAGATCGGGCAGAAGGATGGGGGAGGGAGGCTGTGCGTGAGCCAGGAGGGAAGGGAGGGGGGACAACACATGTGGCCAGTGACAAGGACAGATCGAGGGAGTGTGATCGCTGCTGCTGCCGACCTGTCAGATCATCATGAATCTCTCTCCCCTCCGCCGATGGGCGGAGGGGAGAGAGATTTATGATGATCAATGACAGGTCGGCGCAAAGCAGCGATCACGCTCCCCCGATCTGTCCCTTGTCAGTGCAGGTCGGCAGCGTGATGGGAGGGGGGACAACACATGTGGCCAGTGACAAGGACAGATCGGGGGAGCGTGATCACTGCTGCGCCGACCTGTCATAGATCATCATGAATCTCTCTCCCCTTCGCAGATGGGCGGAGGGGAGAGAGATTTATGATGATCAATGACAGATCGGCGCAAAGTAGCGATCACGCTCCCCCGATCTGTCCCTTGTCAGTGCAGGTCGGCAGCGTGATGGGAGGGGGGACAACACAAGGGACACAGACAACACAAGGGACACAGACAACCACTCACCGCAGATCCAGGCAGCAAAAGGCCGGATGCCATGTGATCTGGCCTTTTATAGCAGTGCGGCGCCGGATGATGACAGCTGCAGAAGCCACACTTTGATTGGCTCCTGCAGCGATCGGGTCACAGCTACAGCCCTCAACTCACCTCTGGATGACCCCCCAAGCCTCGTCTTCAAGAAGAATCCAGAACTGTGGTGCTGCGACCTTCCAATCAAGTTCAAGGTAAGAAAATGTCAGCTACGTGACTCTCACGTAGCTGGCACTTAACGGTAGGAGAGGCAGCTACGTGAGAGTCTAGAAGGGTTAAAAGCAGAAACAAACAAAGACTGGGTCAGCACTGCCGCTAATCTTTTTTACCTCTAGGCACTGACAAGCCTGGAAAATGTACATTTTTTGGGGTCACTTTATATGGTAATGGGTATGGCGCGGGTGTTGGGGGATATGGTTTATCAGTGGGCTTTTGAGGAACAAATATTTGCAGCATGTTATGCTACTCCCCTGTGTGTAGGTATAGCCCTACCTCTGGACACTTAAAGCACAACTTAATTCATAAAGGCTTAATTCATAAATCGCTGGTCCCTTAAGGATGTCAGTGGTTGACCTAATGCTCAGCCAAATACTCCATACATTCCACTGCTGCCATTCAGCCAATAAGGTAGAGCAGGCCCCAGTTGTAAATTGACCAGACATCCTAGATTTGGTGGGAAAGTCTTCCAAATAATGTTAGCAAAGTGGTACATTTAAGCATCGCTAGAGTTTTTTTGGGGGGGAGGGCAGAGGGACAAAATGCCTTAAAGCGGGACTGTCCAACCAAAATTGGGACATTTGGTCAGTTTTAGAGAGTGGTCCCTGCCCTCCTTCTCTATCAGGAGTAGAAGTAAAAGCACAGTCACTGCATGGGACCTGGAACTGTATACAGTGCACATCAAAAACATGAGTAATCTATGCAGGATACAACTCATCAGGATGGTGGCTCCCAGTCCGACTAACCACAAAGACCAGACTAAACACAAAAGATCCAAAGACAACAAAATAGCTCTTAGCCTCTTACAACAACATAAATCAAATTGAGGAGTCAATTTCCCCAACATAGAAACCTACAGTATAGCGGGATCAACAACATACCTGAAAGAGTGGATTTGCAATAGGCCACATTATTCAGATATACACATATACCAGAATATGATCCCCCCACACCTATTATATATGCTCCACCTACATTGATCCATCCTGCTTGTCATCTTTCAAAACGGCGCTTTGTCTAGGCTGTGGACAAATTTACAACTTTATCCAACTACATCATGGACTACGAAATAGTTGTCCCCCACTTGCAAAATGTGGCTAAAAAGCTGTTTGATGTTAATATGGTTAAGACCCTAGACAGGGCACTCTGAGATATTGTAAAGTCGGGATGTAGAATGATACACTATCTTAAAGTGGACCATCACCCTCCCGTGATCGGCCCGGGAATCTATAAGATTCCTGGGCCGATCACCTCCCTCCCCGCGGGACATCCGAGATCGGGATGTCCAGCGGGGTGAAACCCCCCCAAACACCCCAAATCCCCTGACCCTGTCTTCGGCGTCGGCCGGCCGCCGCCGCCTCCCTCACGCCCCTCTAGACGTGCGCGCGCCCACGCTGGCCGTCTGTGAATGGCCGGCGTGTGCGTGCGCGCGTCAAGAGTGACGCGCGGGAGGCGGCGGCGGAGGAGCCGCTTGTCCGCGGCTGTCAAACCGCTTGTCCGTTGGCGCTGGGAGCGGGGAGAGGTGAATTTTTCGGGTGATCGGGGGGGTTTCACACGATCGGGGGTGCCCCACCGAAGTGGACCAAGACCCAGGATAGTCAAAATCCTGGGTGTTGGTCCACTTTAAGGGACTGCCTGGATTTTGACTGGGTTTCTGGCTTAACCAAGTGGTGTGATAGGCTGCCCTTTACCTCTGCCTTGCAACTCCTCAAGACTCTCTTTCTAATAGCAGGCACTCCCCTCATCAAACTACAGGGAACTGCTTTTGGGTCTTGTCCACAATTCATATATCTCATCTCACAGAGTGTATCTGTTGGGGCTGTCTTAAACAAGGACATATCCTAGGTGTGGGGGTGCAGACACAATTTATATGCTATGAGAATTTAGTATGGTCAAATAATTCTGGCACTTGATAATAAAATATTCATTAAGATATCTGTTGAACTATCTTCCCTATAAAGCAAATGGGTCTCTCTTTGGGATGATTCAAGTCACAGTATCACAAGGGGGGAAGCAATTAGCCCTCATAATATCCTTGGTAGCCAGAATTAGGATATCCCCTGAACCTCCCTGAAATCTTTCCTGGATAAACTCAATTTCCTGTTTAGAATTGAGTTGCAGAGAGAGGACAGGGTTAAAAAAAGCTTTACGGTTTGGGAAAGCTATTACACACTTTATCTAACCACACAAAACAACAAAGAGAGTCCCATTGGGCAGAGTGCATGGTATCTGACACAGTTGGCCTCTAAAGAACAACCGATTCTGCACACATCTTGTGGGGATTGACTGACGGGGGAAAGCCTGTGGAGACCAGGAAACCTGAACTTCAAGTTTAAAATTGACTTTATTTTTGTATTACTATGTAATAAAGACATACTTTTTTGAATAGTTGAACCCTAAGGTTCTGTTCAAACAGTTGGAAGACTTCTCCCCTCTTATTGAGCAAAAATGATCTGACATGTGTTAGGCCCATTGTAAACCCCTTAATCAAACACAGTCCTATTGTAAAGGACAATTGCTTAACTATAAACATCAAGGAAAGTTATAATTACAGTGTTTTCACCAACTTGCTCTTCAATAAAAAATACTAAAAACATGAGTGAGCTAAACAGGTTGATCACATAGCTGCTGGCTACATCAGATATTTTCAAGGAATCTAACATCTTTGTTATAGATAATTATACTTGCAGTTTTAAGGAGGGGTGAGAAAAAGAAAAGACTTCAACCTTGGTATGTCCCTTGCTCTGATCACATCAGAGTGTCCACCACTGATATGCTACTGTACCGACGGAGGAAAAAGGTATGCATGCCGAAGCCCAGATAAGAGCATCAAGCAGCTTTAAAGCTGGTAGCTCGAAAACATGAAGATGCTTAGCCTGTGACAGGGGAGGTATGTATTGTGGTTGTTTTTTTACTTTACTATCCCTTTAGCCCTTATAACCTAAAAAAGTATCAATATTGTTCAGAATTCAGACAGCCCTGGGCAAGCATTTTATTTCTTTTTTTATTCTAGTGTAGTTTGTTTTATTTTAAATGCAATTATAAAAAAATAGAAGCAACTCTGTTTCTTACAATACCAGGTAGGACGTTGTGTCAGTAAGTTGTTTCAGGAAAGCTGGCTTTTAAGTTCAATTGATATAAACTTTTCAAAAGTTTTTTTTTTTATCATTTCAGGTAGGTTTGCTGAACATCAGAATTTCCTATTATATAATGTATATGCAGTGGGATCTCGGGAGGTGATCACTGACAGACGGTATAAACATGGCACCCTTCGTTTATATTATTTAGGATTATAGAGACTTTTTAAAGCAGACCCAACCCATTTCCTAACTACTGGGTGTGGGGCCAGCCCAGGCCGCATTGTGACATGCTCAGGGAGGCATCCAGATTGCTGGAGCCCCCCTGCGCATCAACCCCCTCAATGCATGCAATCCTTACCTTCATTGTGATCCTTGGGTGAAATGTAGCCCTGCAATTTACTGTCAGTAGTCACGTAGGTTGGCCTTGGACAGAAAGCACAACCTCAAACCACATGACTGCTTATGGCCAATTGTGGGGCTGCATTTCAGCCAAGGATTCAGGTTAAGGTTGCTCCCCTGAGCCTGAGTCACAATGCTGCCTGAGCTGGCCCTACACCCATTAGCTAGAAAATGCTTGGTAGATACTCGCTGTAGAGAGGACCAAGGAAATGTGTTTCACATAAAGGTAAGTAATACAAATGGCCAGCCTTTACGGTGTTCACAGCGGCCACACAGGACGTCATCACCCTAGGGCAGGGCCACCATCAGGTATTTTTGGGTTGCATAGAAACAACAATGTTTACCCCCCCATAATCTATATGTGATAGCTAGGCCCCCAGTGTGTACTAAGCCTCAGGCATACGCCTGGACGAATTTCTCGGCCAGGAGTACGCAAACGTAATTGCTTGGTGTACGCATACATTTTATCTGAACCTTTATGATTTTGGCTTGTGAACTCATCTTGGAAGCCAAGTTTGTACCTGTTTTCACCTGTATGTTGCTGTGGAGTCCATCCATTGCGGTGTTCTGTGGTTGTCGCAGACATTTCGACATACGTAAATGGTGTTTTTTTTTAGGGTAAACCTCGCTAGCACCTGAAGTAACAAAAGAAATGTATGTCAACATCTGCTCAAACACGTGTGCTTGTTCAAGGCCGCCTAAATGCTCACTACTTACCACAATACTGTCCTCTGCCCTCTTAGGGAGCCACCCTCCACCTCGTCACAGTCTCTTCGCCAGGGTTTGTTATGACATGCAAACAAGTTAAATGTCTGCACATGTGTGATGTGTGTTCTGCTCTTGTAGTGGTCTGCTTGAATTGGTTTGCACCCACCTGGCACCATTCCAGTGTCGGGTGACCCTATCGCGGCATATTCACCCTGGTCTAACGGGTCTGTAGGGAGAGAGAAGCACAAGACACCAGCATACATGTACATGTTATTTCCTTCCCCCAACCTGTGTGTTCGTTGTCTAATGTCCTACCTGATTGCTCCTGGCCTGTGGGCAACTCCAAGGTCAACACCTCCTCATCTTCACTGGGTTCTGGGGCTGTTGGTGGGAAGCCTAAAGAGGAGGAAGAAGACGTTGGCAGTGATGGGGGCCACTGTCTTACACCCACACCCTGTCTTCTTTGCCACACTGGTCGAACCCCACACCTTAATTCACAGCCAGAACTCCCCAGCTAGAAGAGAAAATTAACATTCACTTACATGGTTCTGCCACCTTACAGTGGCAGTGCCCCACCTAAATCCCATCACCCAACAGCATGGCCTTGGCTTCACCCCACATGTAGTGCTGTGTGGGCCACCAAATTCAAACAAGTAAAACTAAAGCTAATAAACTTAGTATTTTGGTAAATATTAACCAGAAATAGTTTAAAAGGAAGATTATTTTCTTGCAGTAAAATATACATATAAGGCACTACATTATCTTCTCAAGGGGTATGATGCAAGAAACTCGCATAGCAATTGTGCATTCAGAGGGTTACAAATCCCAATAACAGTCTTGGTCAAGTTGAATGATTATCTTCCTGATCGAGACATCTGATCCCAATGTTCCCATTTCCCACAGAGAAGAGGGAGTCACCAAAAGATCTTTGGTTATGTCTCATTCTGTGCTGAAATTGTTTTTTGGGCAGTGTAGTATACATTCAAACAGAGTAGCTGTTTATTTGCATGGTTATGGAAGAATGAAATGAAGGAGGACAAACTTTGAAGCCCTGCTATGGCTTCTACCCAGCACTGCAAGAAATGGAGGAGAGGCACATGTGACAGGCATCAGGTCAGCTGTTTCTTGCCTTATTATTGCCATTGGGTTTACAGTCCTTTCAAACACCACTACTGCCAATAAAGCTGCCTTTAAAAATCCTGCACAATACCCTTCCTGCATCCCACAGAGCAATACCATTATCCAACATACTGCCATCATTATGCACTTCCTGTTAAAGCATTAGGGGCAAAAGTAGCCAGTCATCTTAGATCCATGCCAGGCCTGATAAAGCATCCTAAGATATATTGGACTGGCAGGGATGGGCAGGATTGCAACTATTCTTTGCCTGGACAGCTGCTTCAACTGTGGCAGCTGAGCATAATTGGCCAGTTTTTTGTAGAGGGCTAATACAGGAGCCATCGCTGCCCAGCCCTAGTGCCAGGCCTAAAGAGGGGGGAAATCTATGGTCTAACATTACTGTATAATAAGTGTCTTGCTGGCTTCCACGGTGCAACTGACCTTGTATGTACAGTAGGATCTTGAATGAGGATATTAGAAGACATCAGCGTAGTCTTCATGGATGTGACACCCCTGCCGTGTCCTATATACTTAATAAAATCTTTTTTCCTCCTGCCGCTGTTCAGAGTTTAGAGAACAGTGTAAGTAAGCTCCGTGCATTTCATTGCCGTCACAATTTGTGATGTTTTCTTGCATTTGCTGGAAAGATTTTGTTGTCTCCTGTTGCGCCTGCAAAGGCCAAATCAATTATTTGAGCAGAAAGCCTTTTCTTCTCTGCGGCTCCTGCTGTCAGCGCACTGCTTTAATACTCCTTTTTCATAGCCAAATAAATAAATAAGCTCACATTGTAGAGACCTTTATGACAAAGTCACACAGACGCAGAGTAAATAGTACACGAAATGGCAGATTTGTTGGAATGTTCTATATCATTTCATAGGCTTACATTGCTGTAAATGACAAATAGCACAAATGGAATTCCAGAAGCAGTGTGCTACAGCCTAAAGAAAATGAAAGCAAACTCCAGGGAAACTTTATTTTTAGGAAGGGTTAGCATTATTTAATATTATTTTTGCTGTTTGAGAGGGTGCGTGTCGTCAGTGCTGTAGCTAAATGTCACTGGGCCCTGGTGCAAACATGAACCAAAAGCTGAAACAGTCAAAACAAATGCAGAGTATTTTATATAAATGATGCCAAGTGAGCACAAATGTGATAAATAAGGTGGAGGAGCAACAATGATGCCCCCTCTTGACCTTCTGGGCCCCGATGCAGTTGCACCCCCTATGGTTATGCCCCTGCATATGGAGACTGCCTGAAAGGTAAGTTTCCAAGATCTTCATTGGATGAGATGTGCTGTGGAGAAAGCAAGAGTGTACCTGCCAAAATTGCCCTAGGGGGATGCAGGTCTATAGAGAATGTAACCTATCCCCTTGAATTAGCCCCCAGCAAAGAGATATTCACTTTATCCTAGTAGGAGTCCATTGGCATGGAACCAGGAACTGATACAAGCTGTTGCACCTTCTCCAAATACTCTATTTCCAGTAGTGTGTGCTGCTGTTTCTGCCCCTTGTGTGATGGAGTCCCTCTGGGAAAACAGAAGTTGCTCTTTTGGGGAACTCAAGAGCCCAATGTAGCAGCCAGGGCCTCCACCAGAAGCTGAGCAATACATCTTTGGCTGACATGTCAGAAACACCACAGGGGATCGTGGAAAGTGGATGGCCCTAGCCACTGCAACAGCTGTGGTCCAGGGTTTCCAGGACAGGGTGGGAGGTAGCATTACAAGCATGACTCTCTGTTCCTGTGATGGAGGAAAGTGGGTTTCTCTTTTGAGGAACTCAAGAGCCCAGTGTAGCAGCCAGGGCCTCCACCAGAAACTGAGCAATGCAATGGCCCCCAGTCACTGCAACAGCTGTGGTCCAGGGTTTCCAGGACAAGATGAGAGGGAGCAGTAAAGCAGAAGTTCTATATGGGGTATATTCAATACTGGACCATAAATAAGTGTTCTTTTTTAATAACTGGCTATAGACATTACATATTATAGGATGGTTATGTAGGGGGCATCTACAGTGAGGTTGTTTAGGGTCCAAACATTTTCAATGGAGACCCTAGGAAAGGAGATCAAATTCAGGGAGTATCACTGGGTGATTTTTGGGTTTCCTAAGGCATGTAAGCACATCAACAATACACAAAGGGGGTGATTTACTGCACTCGCGGCTGTTCGCTAGTTTAGGCCTGGCCGGGTGCACCATGTGTTTTGCACGTGTGGAATAACAATATAGGCAACAACTTTCAGGTGGCATTTTGCTGTGTCTTCATCATGCTTTGAAGGGCCTAAATGTGTTGGGTGTTTGGGAAGCCTCCAAAAAAGAAAAAAAAAAATCATGTGAAAACTGTTTAATTAGTTGTTTCTCCAATAATAGTTATCTATCTGACCTTTGCACTCGACGTGTTAGTGACGGATGTTAAAATTACATTCTCGACATTGGTTAATGTAGCTGGCGCACTGAAAAGCCATTCGCCAGCATTCGTCCGGCGAAGACGAAAGGACTTAAATAGGGCAAACACAGACTTCACCAGGCGAATCAGCCATATTTAGCTTAGTAAATATGGCAAACTAGTGAAAACACGGCAAATGGCCGGCGAATGCTTAGTAAGTGATCCCCAAACTGTTCTGAGCATCTAGGCTCCAAATTCTTCTTCTTCTTGGGCTGGTACTATCACAGAACAGAGTTGCTTGTTTTTACACCTACCATTGTGACATTTTATAGGTAGGTAGGGATCCATTACTATCCCTAAAGGAGGAATTTAAATATTGGTTAGTTGTGTCCCAATGTTCTTCACAATGGTTGCTAATTATCATTTTTCAGTTGTGTGCCTGCACAGTGCTCTTCTTGCAATATGGTTTCTGTCAATACATATTTGTATTTGTAAGTATTGTATCACGCCCTGATACTGTATTTGTGTTGCACGCACAACCCAGGGTGGTCATGGGGGTGAAGGGTAGTGAGTTTCTCTGGGCCGAGAGGTGTTCTGTTTGGCACTTGTTGGTATAAGGTCACAGTCTATCTTCCCAGAGTCTTTGTGGAGATGATTCAGTAGACTCTGAGTTACATTTAAAATGCAGTAGATCATCACCTGGGATTTTCACTATTATAGGTATTATTTCTCTCCAGCCCCACTGTGTGTAACCTCCAGGAGCCCCTGTATAAGTAATCCCATTACACATGCGCTGGCCACCAGTACGTGCCTTAGATGGAGGTGAGCGTGAATTTATCCAAAGCTCACTGATAGTAATACAACAGAAGCAGGTTATTCCCACATTCTTGTATAAATGCTCTGGACTCTTAATTGCAGCAGTACTTTTGGCCTTAGCTACCTCTCGCACCTCACTAGCTGACTCTCCAACTCTGGATCGCCCTTTGCATCCTGCTTGGGAGCTTATCCCTCCTAAAGCTCTTTCCTAGGAATCATTAGATGGAGAATCTTACACCTAGCAATACTCATGATATATACCCCTCGATTCAAAGAGCAAAAGTTAATTGATTTCGTATCGAGAATCGTAAGTTTGGGTGGGTGTTAGTCATTTTTTCCTGTTTTTTTGGCCATTCCCGACTCGCACGAGCCTACGTACGAATGCGTATATGCTCTTACGATCAGCGGAAGTTCGTTCCTAAATTTTAGGTTCAAAACGTAAAACTTAGGATCAAATCCTAAAACTTACGATCAAAACGTAAAACTTAGGATAATCGAATGTGTTTAGGTGTGATTCAGAGAAACCTCTAAACGCGTTTTAAAAGAAAGCCACAGCCGACACCTTTTAGCAGCCGGATTGCTGTTCGTGAACAGGTTTTTTGGCTATGTGGAGGAGTCTGCGCGTCTTGTGCTCCAATGAACTGCATGTATCAGCATGGCCGAGGCCATTAATTGTATGGCAATGCATACCTGATTTAATACATTTCATGTATGCCTTATAAAAGCATTTTAATGTGGACCTTAATTTGTCCTTTGCATGTAAACCTTTATTTGGCAATATATTTGCGTTAATTAAAGAAACTTATGTCCTTTGTTATTTATTTTTAAATTGATGTACTAGAATAATATTTTTAGATAGCATTTATTGGTGTAGTTGTTTACCTTTGCTTTGTTTAATTATTTAAGCACATCTTTGGTCAGATGCATCACACTTACTGAGGAGAGGAGAGCGGGATAAAGTGCAGGATGTGGGTTACTGCTGTATTTTGCCCCCAGAGCTGGGGGCACGGACAGTCACAAGGCCCTTTCTGTTTGCAGGCTGCCCGAGAATACCTGAGTCGCCATCTTGGCTGTTTCTAGACTCATAACATGCAGAAGTTGCTGGGTGTTTTTTAATATTTGAGAGCAATCTGTATGTAGAGGGTGTGGGTAACCACACACAAAAAATTTAAGTTGTACCATTTGAAGCCAAAATATTAAAATTAAATCAACAAGTAAAAAATGCAAGTTAACTAAAAATTAAACAAAGTAAGATTTTATTATGCAAATGCATTCATTAATGGTTGGTTTCTACAAAATGAATGAAATAAAGAAAAATAAGACCAAATATTTAGAATGCACTTTAATGATCTAAGTTTGTAGTGCGCAGCCGCAAGATCAGAAGGATTTACGTCCAGACAAAAAAGGAAAAAGGGCAAAACCAATGTTGCAACCTGAGAAATGAAACGGAAAATTCAGGATGGAAACTGACATAGGTCTGATTCCCGAACTGCCATACGAACGGACGTACATTTTAGGATAGAAACGTATTTGCTTATAGAATCACTCGCAAGTTCATACGAACGCACGAGCGTTCGGGAAAAATAGGATGATCGGCACCCAAATCCAAGCTGTTACATGTTTCTTTGAATCAACCCAATAGATGTGGAAAGGTTGTGGAAAATTGTGTATGGACCTCTTGGCAGTACATCTGATGTGCATTATGCTGATTCACACCTTCAGTGTATATTGTTTGATATGAATTGATTTGTAACAATGTAATATTATGGGTGATTGATTTGTCCTTTGTATTTGTGTACCTAAATTTAATGCTGCTGCATGTAGTATCAATGAATCGGCAATCATCAAAAAACCCTACAGAGAACTACTGTTGTTAAATTAAATATCAAATTTGAGTTATGGCCCTAAATCAGTAGTCAAGCCAATACCAATACTGTGTCACTGGCACTGATTTGGTTGTTAAAAAATAACAACCCGGCTTACCAACCCAGCATCGGGAGTGCTTTCCGCCAGCGTTGGAAGCTGCTGTGAGAGATTGACAGCTTAGTCAACAAATCACTGAGCAACAACCATGCTGCTGTGTGTGTGACTACGCAGTCAGTTATGGTCAGTTTCACAGCTTTCAGTAGTTTTTTATTAAAGTTTTTGGCAAAAAATAGCAGTCATGCCCTTATTTAATACAAAGTTACATAAATCCTGCTTTATATAACTTATCAAAACCTCAAAACTGCCAATAAGGCTATTCGTCTTGACCAATCCTTCTCCTACAAGTTCCTATTAATTGGTGCTGACTGACCATGGAACACTTTTCACAACTTCTCACCTCCTGCTCACTTTATTACTGCCTGTCCAAGCTAAATTTACATTCTCTTCACTTGACTCACACAGATTCATCACAATAGAGTTATACTCCTGTTCCTAGGAGACAGACAGTACTGGAAGAGGTAAAACAACTTAAGAGTACCTCCTCCTCCTCGGTGAGGTCCATCCCACCCCATCTTTTACTCTTCCAGCAGAAGTGCAGACATGTTGTTTTGCAGCTTCTGAGTTGTGATATATTTGGATCTTTTCCTGATTGTTTGATGATTTATTTTTTTAAGAATGTCAAGGCCAGACACAGATGCATAGCTGTGTAGATTGCAAGGAGAGGATTATGTGGCATGTAGGATGTATAGGAGAAAAGGGCCTGGCATACAGGTTCAATCGCTTCCGACCCGCCTCCCCTTATGGTGCCCCTTACCAGAATCCCAGATGGGCTGGTTGGCTAAGGCACGGAGCTGGGACTTGTAGTCCCGCACAGTCCACAGAAATGTATTTTATTTAAAGGTTGATGTGTCTGTGTGTATAGTGTTTGTGCTTTCACTGGGTCCCCTCTGGCAGCAGCAGCAGTCTCACAGGGAGAGCACCTAGCACTGCTTCCCACTGCTTTTGGGGCATTCTTCTCCCACCGCTGTGCTGAGCAGCACAGGCTACAGGTGCCCATGCTATGCTGTTTTTCCCCCTTTCTTGGTTGGACATGGGCAAACACATTTTTCCCTCTCGCCCCACTGCAGGTGACAGCAGCAGGACGTGATCCGCTGGGAGCCGACAGCGGCGTGGGTTGTGTCATCCTTGCCTGATGTCACCTGGCAGGACGGGAGCAGCTTCTTTTCTTCCCAGCTGTCTGGGTAAGAATGATGGGGGGGGGGGGAGGAGCAGGCCGTGCTGATTGAGCCTTTAAGTCCTTCACTGCCTTGGAATGTCCCTATCGTATGGAATCCGTGTGACTGAGTGAAATTATTAGAAAAGGGAATTTTAGTACCATCATAATTCCTTTCTCTTAATCTTGACTCATGAAACACCCATCCATTTGATAGCTTTGTGGTTAGACTGTTGGGTTGGCTTATGGGCTGTAGCTCTGGGCCTCCCGCAAGTTGTGTACTCACAAGTTATGTAACATGAGTTTATTCTAATGATTGTTCTGTCCATCCTGGGTCATGCTACCTTTTTTTTAAAGGTTTGTATTCATGCTTTTTAAAATTACAACAGAAATTGACACTTAAACCATTGAGAGAAAAGACAAGAGAAATGGCACAAACTCACTATACACCCATCTTCATGCATTGTTGATAAGCACCTGATGATTACTAATCTCAGAATTAGGGTCATCCTTCTGCATCATTAGCCGAATTAGATACCTGTAACCAGGGCTCCCAAACCCAATCAAATTTTGATCATGATAGGTTAATTTGTACATTAGTAATTTCCCATCAATTAGGGCCTTCGGAGCCTTCAAGGAAGGTATACTTGGATGCTTCCAATTGAGTAGGAGACACTTCCTCGCAAAAAATGCTAGTAGTCATAAAAGAGTTTTCTGAGCATGACCTTCCAGCAGAGGTTCGACCATGCCCAACATACACAGCTCCGCAGACCTGCAAATTGGCAATCCCAGGACCTCTTATGTATTTGACCACCTCATCCCAGAATTTATTAATTACAGGAGATTCCCAAATCATGAGATACAGCGTTCCGAGATTACTCGAATACCTAGGGCATTCATCCAACTCCACAAGCCCCATTCTTTTTAGCCTAACAGGAGATTTGCTTAATTTATTTAGATTGAATGAGCCTATCTCTGGAGTCAATTACTGTTGAGTGAAAGTTCTTGACCGCCTCCTCCCAATCCAGCCCTGAGATTAGCACCTGTCATTTCTCCAGAGTTGAGGGAAGATCAGAAACCAGAGCAATCTATATTGAGGAGGTAGGTTTCTGGAGATCAAATTGTCTCATAAGTGCCTCCCATGGCATCTCCTTAATTTGCAGGCCCACCAGAGGAAGCTCTGACCTAAGAGCGTGCCTGAGCTGCAGATAGCGGAAGAACCCTCTAGGCAACAGATTGTGAGTCTGACACAGTTGTTCATGAAGTGACATGAAGTTCCCCTCTCTATACAGTTGGCTTAAAGCAATTATACCTTCACTCCTCCAGAAGACAGTATCAGGTAAGGACACCAGACCCAGTAGATCAGGGTTGTTCCACAGTGGTGTATTAGGGGTAAAGACAGCTGAGATTTGCTAGATCCTACCAGTCTTCCCACCCACTTTATTCCACACAAAAACAGTGGTCTACATACAAGAGGACACTATCGGGAGCCCCTTGATTTCTCTATATATCAGTGTCTGTAGCAAGACTAAAGAACCCAGAAAGACTGATTCCAAAGTAGTAACTGGATTAGCAGGGGAAGGACACGTGCACTGGTAAGCATACACCAATTAAGCAGCATAAAAGTATAGCAGCATGTGAGGAGTCGCTAGTCCTCCCTCTGCTAGTGGAGTTTGTAGGATAGATCTATTCATCAGGGGAGGTTAACCCAAATAAAACTAAACAGGATTTAGTCCAGCATTTTAAAGTGCAAGGATGGCAGAACAACTGGGGAAGCTTGTAAGATATACAGAAACGGAGGCAGGAATATCATTTTGAAGATGTTAATTCGCCCTATGACTGACAAAGGTAGATTTGCCCATTGGGCTGTTTTGGTCTTCAATTTGGCGATCAGAGGGCAAATATTAAGGTCCAGAAATCTTGCAGGATGTTTGTGAATAAGTATGCCTAAATACTTGGTTGATTTCCGCAAGATCAGCAATGACTCTTGCTGCTCAACTATATGTAAGCTAGATTTCTCCCAATTTTCACTAAGCCCCGAATAAGATCCAAAGCCTTTAATTATTTCCAGAAGTGCTTCTAATGATCCCATGGCATCTGCTAGATATACTAAGGTGTCATCAGCATACATGGAAACCTTTTTCACCACCTGCCCGAGCTGCCGGCCCTCCACTAAGGGAGATTCCCTGATGAGTGAGGCCAGGGATTCTATAGCCTGAGCAAACAGTAGTGGAGATAGTGGGCAGCCCTATGGACAGAGAAGGCATCTGTGGAGGCCCCATTTACTTGGACTCAAGCTATTGGGTTGTGATAAAGGAACTTCACATAATTAATGAATAAAGGGGGGGATCCCAAATGTATCAAGAGCTGCCCAGAAATATGGCTATTGAGATTACAATCCTACCCCCTGCGTTGTCATGGTTAATTTGTAGATTGCTGAAAAGCCTCCGCAAGTTCATACTAGTAGTGCGTCCAGGAATAAATCCTGATTGGTCAGGGCCTATATAGGAAAGGAGGGAAATCGGCCTATAGGAGGCACAGGAGTCTGGGGGTTTCCCCTCTTTATAGATTAGAGCAATAGTGGCTTGTGAGAAGGAGTCAGGAAGGGAATCACCCTCAATGGCCCCCAGGAAAACCTCTAGTCGTCGCTGGGTGGCACAGTCGCTGTACTATTTGTACCACATGGCAGGTAGCCCATCAGGGCCTGAGGCCCTTCTGTTGGACCTCGACAACTCAACCAACAGAGTAAAAGTGCTGTTCAGCATTTCTTGGTTCTCCTGAGACAAGGCAGGGAGAGTTATGGAATCTAGATATTAGGATAGGTCTGAGGGGCCACAACAGGCCCTAGAAGAATATAGAGAAACATAGAAATTATAGAATTGTTGCAGAATACCCGATGTGTCTGTTATTTAGTGTCCCTGTGAGCTGATACCTGCAATATGGGTCTACGTACTTTCTGCTCTAGAGAGAAATGCCAAGGACCTACCATTTTTGTCCCCCCTTTTCAAAAATTGTCTGCTATTTGAATAAAAGCAGCTTCCTAGAAGAATCTATTCTAGGTTGTATCTAGATTGTATTTATTCTGTAAGGATTTGAGGGTGTCATGGTCACTAACAACTTTAGAGAGCACAAATTAACTTTCAGCTTCATTCGGAAAAAACTTTTCTCTTTAAATAAAGAAGATCAGTTTAGGCACGCTTGAGGGTTTGTGTTAGAAGTGTATACGTCCAGAGTCATTAAAATCATTATGTCTGGAATTGTAATCACTTCTAATTGAGTGTTTATTCTTGGCTATGATGTTTTGTTTACATAGCTACCTGTTAGTACAGTACAGTTACTTTTGGTATTACTTAGTATGTGAGAATATAACATAAAAAGTAAAGACACAGATAAAGAAACTCACAGCAGCGGCCCGGGCCACTTCTAACACAAACCACAAAGTGCGCCGAAACTGATCTTCTTTATATAAAGAGAAAAGTTTTTTCAGAACGGTTTATATTTTGATAAGGTGTGACCCTTTATCATAGGCAGCTGCAATACCACTCTTAAAGCGCACCTTAGAACTCCCACACTTTTTTAACTTTCAGCTTCAGCCAATTTCCGCTCAAAGGCTTGTGTGTCCTTCCCCCACTTCCTCCTCACCCCTGCAATAGCGCTATCCCTGGTCACTGCTTGAATGCATCCCATCTAACATTGACAGGGGTTTCATTGGTGTTAATCAGGCAAATCAAGTATTGATCCCTCAGAAGCGCATAGTAAACCTCAACATCATCCAGCCATAAGGGGTCCAAAGACCACTTAATAGGGCTCTCGCCCCACCTAGGTGGGTCAATCACTATCATCTTTGGTGAATGATTCGAGATACCTCAAGGGAGATACTTGCAGGTTGTGGTGTAGTTGAGGATGCACTGAGAGGCAAAAGAGTGATCAATCATCCAGAGAGAGCTGTGGGATGTAGAGTGGCAAAAAAACACTCTGTCCCTGGGATGTCTCCATTTCCAGATCTTTGTGAGCCCCATTGCATCTGCCCAGCACACTAGGGGGGTAGCCCTTCCCACCCTCAAGATGAGGCAGTACAGCTCCCTATTCCAGACCATTCTGAAGTCTCCTATAATCAACTGAGGATCTGGTCGAAAGGAGGCAATTTTGTAAATGGAGCATCTGAAGATAAAAGGGTGGAGGAACATATACACCCACAAACAATAATCTGGTATACAGACATTTGATAACAAAGCATCCTTTTGGGCCACAATAAACTGAAAATAGTGTGAAAGGTAAGCTCCTGGCAACAAGAACGACACCTCCCTGGCATAATGAGTATTGCGAATAATATACCTGGGGTATCCAAGGCCTCTTAATAGCATTGGTTTTGCTACCAGTTAGTGTTTCCTGAAGAATTGCAATTCTAGGATTATGATGCTTCAAGACATTTAGAACTGTAGTTCTCTTAATGCTATCACTGAGGCCCCACACGTTCGATGAGATTATTTTAGTCATAGTCGGTCAGTCCAGAGATATTTAGTACATATTATGGGTTCCTCCCACCAGGCAGGTGTGTCAGTCCCCAAGTACCAAGTAATTCCTTTTTTCCGGAAGGTGATAGGGGGACTCCACTGGTATAGTTACCCGACCCTCTCCACCAAATCACATCCACAAGCATACCGACACAGACAACAGATATATATTGAACAATTAGAATATATGAACAAGGTGCTGAAAAGTAGGAAGAATACGCTCTTCTGCCTGCTTAACATGATGACAAATAAACCATAAAACATGACCCCAACTCCCCTGCTCCACCAAAACCCAACTGAGGTTAGCATAATTCCCAATAACAATGCAATACAACACTAGGTGAACAGTAGTGTAACTAAGGGAGACAACAGAATACTGATGCAAAGAGGTAATTTTAACCCTTATTAGAAATCGGACCAGCAGTGCTCACAGACCTGAAAGGGGGGGGGGTGGAAAAAGGAAGGAGGGGGAAAGGAGGGATGGCCAGGGTAAACACATAGAGTAAAGAAACGCTGAGGGAGATGATCACCTTAGGTGAGGCTAGGAGAATTCTGAACCCTCCATCCCACTTAGTTACCCATACTCGGGGGGGGGGGGGTGCTATCACCCGACAGACAGGGGGCATTGGAGTATAAAGGCCCAAAGGGGCTGTAAAGAAAATTCTAGGACGGAAGACTCATGCGAATCCAGGTACACTAGGGTGGGCAGCACCCTCATGTCCTAGGAAGTGAGTCAATCCAGCTAATGGCCTCCTCAGAAATGTGAAAAACGTTGTAGTTGATCCATCCTGAACTCGCAGCTTGGAAAGGAACAACATAGCATATCTCATGTTCTGACGCAGCAGTGCCCTCACATTAAAAGCATGATATTGCTTCTGTACCTCTGAGGTGAAATCTGAAAGGACAACCAGGGCCATTGAACAGGACCTCTTGTTTCCTAAGTGCTGCTGCCAGGATAGCAATAAGGACTCGGGGGGGGGGGGGGGGGCTGGGGAGAGAGGCCGCATTGGGATCCTATGTGTCCTTTCAACCACAAAAAAGGGTGAGAGCAAGAGGGTCCTTGATTAATGATTCAGCAAAAGATTCAGGGGAGCATCTGTAGGGGGGATAAAGGAAACAGCAGGGCAGTCCTGGCAGAGTATTTGCTTTTTTATGGACAAGTCAACAATCTCCCTGTACAAGGAGCGAACCCCAGGCAATCCTCACAAGATTTTCAGTAACGGACCAGGGAGGCAGGTGGCCAGTCAGCAAAGCAGGCACTGGTCAGGTCCATAATGGAAGATGCAGGGAAGGAACATTGCGGGAGCTGACCTCTCATCCCAACATGGCACCTACCTCCTCAAGGCAGCCCCACAATTCCGGTCGCAT
Organism: Gastrophryne carolinensis; assembly: GCA_027917425.1. Taxonomy (NCBI): domain Eukaryota; kingdom Metazoa; phylum Chordata; class Amphibia; order Anura; family Microhylidae; genus Gastrophryne; species Gastrophryne carolinensis. Next base: position 281,316,521 of record CM051235.1, read on the forward strand.
GAATGCTTGCAGTCCCAAGATGGAGCCTCACTGCCTGCAGGGGATCACACAATAGCAGGTACAGAGGGTAAGGAGGGGCTGGACCCTGTGAAGCAAGGGTGGATGGGAATTATCAAAATGGGCAGCAGGAGACCTCTAGCACACATCCTCTCAGTATGGCTACATAGCCACACCCCCTGGGTCATGCATCCTACTGCTTGTTAGCAAAACTAAGGTGAGATGGACCTCATTGGGAGAGGAGCTGCCAGAGGAGGAGGTTTTAACTCTTCCAGGAATGACTGTCACTCCTAGTACCAGGACTATAACCCTATCGTAAGAAATTATTTTATTATTATTATGGTAATTAATTCTAAAATCCCCCTTTTCAGACTAGACATTAACATGTATAAATAAAAACTTTAGAACAACCATAAAACTGCAAAAAGGAAAATACAGCTGAAGTATTCTCAAAATATCTGTTGTAAAATAGGTGGCACAGCTCAAGCTATTCCTAGTGAATAATTAGTATCTCTCTTCTTTATAAAGACGCATGTTTCTGTCTTGTTTTATTCTTCTCTTAGCAAAAATGACTGTATCCAATAAGTGTCTTTTATTATAATGAGCTAATAAATTGAGCTTTAGCTGCAGTTACTTAACTGTGTTTTACTCATTGCTGGATGAAGAATGGCCAGTTACTGCTGAACATAATCATGTCTCAGTACAGATTTAGCTGCATCATTAATACATGTCAATTTATTGTGGCGATTCCATGTGGTAAAATGTAGTGCCCCATGAAAAATCATTTCCCTGAAGTCCTGCTGTGGGGGAGGGGAAGTTCCTTCATTCAATAGATTGTAAACTGCAGAAACATTCTTCTCTATTCTAAGACAAAACCTATAATGACAAAGTGACTGCTAAAATATTAGGTGGGGTACTGGGCTCCTGCAAAACCCCAGGGAAAGGTCCATCCAATTTTACTCTTTATCCTGCAGAGAATGCCTTTGATTCATATATGGTCCTCAGATGTCCCCTTCCCGATTTCAGAGTCAGAGAGTTGGGGGTAGCAACAGGACACCTAGGCCAAGGTAGATGCACTCTGATATATCGGTTCCTCTCCCAAATACTTAACTTCAGTGTGGAAGCTGGACTAGACAATCTGATAGTCGTTTGAGCATGAGGCATAGGAACATGCTCACCCCTGCCCATCCTATTGAGTGTCTCCCCTCATCAAGTATTAAAGGTAAAGAGAGAAATTATATTGCTTTATTCAGCTTATATTCCCCCGAGCCAAAGACTATGCTGTGTCACCACATTCTTGCTCAAGGCTCTGTCTGATTATATGAAAGCCTTAAAGGCAAGAAATACAAAACATTTATACTCACCTTTTCTCCTGTAACTTCTCTGTGTTAACCCTTTAAGTGCCAGCCTACCTGGAGTTTTTGTCACCCTTTGTTGCCAGACCATTTTGCACTATTTTGCACTCCCCATGTTCAAATGTGATTTTTGAAGGGATTTCCAGGGATTGCCCAGGAAAATGATATATTGTTTTTTTCAGCATAGTCTGAGCTTTAACATGAAATGTCTTGTTTGTCATTTTTTAGGTGTATTCTCAATATTTTTGGGTGAAATATGTGCAAAAAAATTAAAAAAAATCTATTTTTTACAATTGGTAGTGTTTCTTTGTAATAAAAAATGTAAGTTTTCAATAAAACCTTATTGTGTGTGAAATCCCAATTTCTCCCGGTTACAGCGGTACCACATATGTATTGGTAAACATCCTTTCCAGCCCAGGAGACTCCCCCAAACGGAAACAGAGCTTTAGGGGATTTTCAGAAAAAATACAACTGTGATACACGCTATGCGCACCTTGCAGTTTTTCCAGAAAAACAACCCTTTACATTTGAAATACCCCCCACAAACTATATATTCTCTGGAAGTACACACCCCAAGCTTTCTAGGTGTACCAGGCTTGTTGATGTGGCCACAGTTTTCTGGAAGTAATCCCTCAATGTATTCTTTGGTTGCAAAGAGTTTCCCTAAAAAAAGGATAAAAAAGCAGAATCAAAGCCACATTATCCTAAAAAAACTATATACAAACAAGAAAAAACAAATATAATCTGAAAAAGCAACATCCCCCGAACAGAACAATACCCAATATGCATAGCTACTGTCAAGGGAAGAGTTGCCAAACACAACTTGAATATTTCATCTCTGCAGACAAAGTGCGCACCTTGCGATTTTTCAACCAAAACAACCCTTTACATTTGGAATATCCGCCATAAACCATATATTCCCCGAAAGTACACATGTTAAGCTTTCTAAGTGTACCCAGCTTGTCTTGTTGTAGTGGGCTCATTTTCTGGAATTGATCCCTAAAATAATTCTTTGGTTGCGCAGGGTTTCCCAAAAAAATGTATAAAAAAGCTAAATAAAAAACACCTTTTCCTAAAATATAAATATGCAAACAAGAAAAAACAAGCTAAGTCTGAAAGCGCAAGGTCCCCCGAACAGAACAATACCCAACATGCAGAGGTACTATTAACCCTTTTAATTACCAGCCTACTTGAGATTTTGTCACCCTCTGTTGACACGTCATTTTTCCCCATTTTGCGCCATGTTTTGCGACATTTTTGCTGGAATTTTCAGGACAATTATATATATATTTTTTGCAGCAGAGTTTAGGCTTTAACATGAAATGTCTTGTTTGTAAATTTTATTCTGTTTTTTACAATATTATTAAGTAAAAAAAATAAATAAATAAAAATTTTTTTTAGAAAATTGCCTCCTTTATTTTAAATAAAAAATGTATTTTATTAGGGAAAACCATATTGCATGTGAAAGCCCCATTTCTACCGATTAGAGCGGTACCACATATTTATCGGTAGCCCCCTGTTCCTGGCCAGGAGACCCCCCCTAACTGAAGCAAGTAATTTTTAACATTTACAAATAAAATACAACTACCATCCACACTACAAAGGGTTAAATCAAAAAAGAAAATGACATAGGGTCCCCCCTCCGGGGGGGGGGGGCTTTTTTTTTTTTTTTTAAGGGCTAAAAACTGTCAGCACTGGATACGGGGGGGGGGGGGGGGGGGAAAGGGCTGTTTCGGGCCCCCCCCCCTGAAGATGGAGGAAAACGGGGGGGGGATCGGATGCTCCCCCCCCCAGGAAGAGGGGACCTCCAGCTTCAAAACAATATCAAAGGTAAGTGTTTCTTTTGTTTTACTTTTTAACTTGCTGTGGGAAATGCCAGGCACGTAGTTTCTACGTGCTTGGCACTTAAGGGTAGGAGAAGCAACCACGTAGAAACTACAAGCTTGGCATTTAAAGGGTTAATCCCAGTTAAATAAAACTTACCAGGTCCCGAGATCAAGTCCTGTTGTGTGCACACCCATTTCAATCACTGATATGGTAAATAAAGTGTAGTGACTGGTATGGCCAGTCACTGTGCCTGATTGACTGGGCATTTGTCACAGTGCTCAGGTAGGGAAAGCATTCAAAATAATAACAGACAAACAAAAAATACATAAATAAAAAAATATATAATTTTTACGAGTGTCAGAGGGGTAACACCAGGGAAATTGTCCTGCACAAAATAGGATAGGGAAAGTACTCACAGATAGCAAGAAAATCAATGAAATAATATTAAAATAAAAATCAAAAGGTTTTCATGTTTAATTTGTTCCCGCTGCAGATAACTGCTTGCGGGTTACATTCAATTAAACTGTCTGTGAGTTGTTTTTTGGGGGGGCATTTGTTGCTAGGTACAATTTGTATTTAAGGAAAACATTCCCTCTAGGCCCCTCCCCTTCTGTGACATCAGAAATGGTGTCCCAGAGATTCCATGGAGTCCCCACCCCCAAGTATAGAAGCCGGCTTCCCTGGCCCTCTCGTCACTCCCTTGCTGGGTAGCAAGGCTGAAAGAAGGAGGAACCTTTAGACTGTAAGCTTGGAAATTCAAAGGCTCCAATACAACAGGCAGGGACTCAGAGCGCTCACCTCCCATACGATAGTTCTCAGAAATATGCAACGCCAGCCAACGAAGTATCCTGATTTATTCCAAAAGATTAAAAGACCATCACAGGCGCACAGACATGAGAAACATAGCCACAAGTATCCTGTTCCGTCTACGCGTTTCGAGCGTCAGCCCTTACTCATGACACAGCAATAACTCCAAGATAACAGCTTTATACACATTCTAATTTTACATAATTGCAAACATCCCAAACATCCCAACATCCCAACATACCAAAGCGGCACTACAACCCTATCCAATCCGCAAGCAAGTGCGTAAATAGCCACTTCCCATAGGCGGCCGTCAATAATACGTCAGAGTACTGGCAAACACAAGCAGACATGCGCGTCGCCATTACTGGCGTATATGTAATTAATGCTGTGCTCGTCATAACATGCTAATGGCCCCGTCTGAAAACAGACCGGCTATGGTATTTAAAGACGGCCCACACTGTGGGAAGCAGAAAACAAGAAAGGGGGCGTGGGAGGCATGGAATCACGTCATTAAGAAAAATATATAAAAAATAATTATATATTTCAAAAAAGCAGAAACGTCTAACTAATGGCTGAAAAAGTATATATATCAAGCCATATGGTATGCACACCCTCACACTGAACACACACGATGATAAAATCTCTTAAAAGAAAAATATATCTATATGAAACAAGTCATAACAGAAAATGTGGTACATATCCATAATAAAACTCTATGCAATAGAATAGTGAACCTTATCAGAGAAACATATATCATAACAGACAAGGCATGATATCAGTACGCTTAAGGGCCAATAAACCCCTGAGTAAAGACAAATAAAGGCAAGAGGCAAGAGAAGGGGGGGGGGGAGGAAGGAGGAAGAAAGGAAAGAAAAAAAATTACTAAAAGCTTGCAAAGATAACAGACAATAGCTATATAAGTTATGGGACAGGCTATCATATATCAGTTTTTAAGAAATAAATCCACGTCCCATCTAGAATTCAACCCTGTTGGAACACGGGTACCAAGCTTAAGAAATCCAAAAGACTTCCCGCTGGAGTAGCCTTTCAACTAAATCCCCCCCTCTTGGTCCTAATCTAACCTTCTCAATTGCTATACATTTAAGGTGTGTAAGATCACCCCCATGATGGTTTCTAAAGTGACGTCCCACATTTGATACCGAGTTCGGACGTTCCACCGAAGCTGCAGTAATGTGCTCAGAGATTCTCTTTTTCATGGCTCGTGTGGTACAACCAACATTTTGGATGTTACATGCCTCACAGGTTACAAGATAAATAATATTAGACGACTTACAATGAATAAAACTCTTAATTGGAAAGGTTTCTTGCGTATTCGTTGATGTAAAATGGGAAGTATTTAGTGTATACTTACAAATCCCACATCTATTACCTGCACATTTAAAAAAGCCTTCATGTGTTAACCACGTGGTGGAAACGTCCGCCTATCTCCTAAAAAGAGTTGGCGACAATTTCTGACCCAAAGTTGGGGGTTTACATCTAATAATTCTCACCCCATTCTTCTTTTAATTGGGGGTCACAGTTTAATAGGGGTAAATGTTTATTAACTATCCTTTTTACTTGATAAAATTCTTCACTATATGTGGTGACTAATGTCACCCCACCACTACTATGTGCAGATCCACTGCGTTTGTCTTCTCTATGATCAGGATAAGTTCTGTATACTCCTTTCCCTTCATAAGCAGACCTTTCCAACATAATTTGTCTGTCTCTAGAGCTCGCTATATTCCTTGCTTGAGTCAGGATATCTGATGGATAGCCCCGATCTTTTAATCTACCTGTAATTATTTCTAATTCCTCCTCAAATACCTCCTGTTGTGAGCAATTCCGGCGTGCCCTGATCATCTCACCTACAGGGATGGTCCTGATAGTATGGGCCGGGTGGCAGCTTTCTGCCCTCAGAGTCATATTCCCTGAAGTTTCTTTCCTATATGTTCTAGTAAAATGTTTATTAGTGCCGGCCTCCACCCCCACAGACAAATCCAAAAATGAAATTGTACTTGTTCTGAAGTGAATCTAAGGTTTAGATGATTATTATTCAAGTATTGTACAAATATTACTGAGTCCTCCTCTCCACTCCATATAAAAATCAAATCATCAATGTATCTACCATAAAGTTTGATGTTGTCCAGAAATGGGTTATCATGACCGTATATAGTCTCCCTCTCCCACCAACCCATATACAGGTTGGCGAGAGAGGGAGAAAATGGGGCCCCCATAGATGCCCCACATCGCTGTAGATAAAACTGGTCATCAAACAAAAAATAGTTGTGTGTGAGTAAATACTCCAAGGCCAACACCAAAAAGATGTTTAGTTCACTAGAATACATGGAATAGTTATCCAGATGAAATTGTATGGCTTGTAGAGCCAGATTATGCGGAATTATGGAGTAGAGGGAGGACACCTCACATGTCAACCATCTAAAATTATGCTCCAATTGAAAACTCTCCAATTGGCACATCACATCACGTGAGTCCTGCAAATAGCCAGGGAGCCTACGTACCAGGGGCAAAAGGTACGAATCTACCCACTGCCCCAGCCTCTCATTCATCCCCCCAATCCCAGCCACAATAGGCCTCCCGGCAGGGGGGTGTTGTGGTTTGTGGATCTTGGGGAGATGATGAAAGGCCGGGGCAATGGGGGAAGCCACCACTAAAGCATCCGCCTCCCCCTGGCTCAGGACTCCCAGGGCAACGCCCTCATTAAGCAGAGATCTAAGGTCACTTTGGAACCTTTCCAGTGGATTCATTCCCAACTTTACATAAGTATGGGAATCATCTAATTGGCGAAGGGCCTCTCTCTCATAATCCATGGTATCCATGACCACAATACACCCTCCTTTATCTGCTGATCTAATAGCAATTTTATCATTCCTTGCTAAATGGTCCAAAGCTTTTCTCTCCTCATCTGACAGATTAAACTTTCTGCATGATTTTCGTTTTTTGGATAATTCCATTAAATCAGTCTCCACTGCTTCCTGGAACACATCCAGGAACGTGGTTCTAGAATTAATTGGATAAAATTTACTATTGGCAAATTTAATCTTAGGGGGGAGTGGAATCTTAGTCGGACCCTGGTCTGACAAATTTTCAAGCCATAAACGGGTACTCGTCCTGGAAAGATAAAAGGGTAGAGTCTGGGACAAGAGATGGCATAATCCTAGTTTCATCCCCATTCCCCTGTTCCATTGACAAAAGATCATCCTCCAAAGACAAAGAAGTATCAGAAAGGAAATGCTTACGCAGGGTTAAATTCCTTGCTAGTCTATTAATATCCAAAACAGTGGCAAATACATCAAAGTGATAAGTAGGTGCAAACGATAAACCTCTAGCAAGCAATTTAATCTCAGCAGATGAAACACTTGTTACACCTATGTCCTCCGCTCCCTCAACGTATAACGGGCGTTTGGGTTGGTGTTTCCACTCTGTGTGTTCTTTTAATATTTTTTTCTTTCTTGCTTTTGATTGCACGGGCCCCCGAAAATTTGTGTCCTCCAATTCCATGTCTGACCGGTCACTATTTGAGGACCATTCCGACATGCTAAAAGATACCATTTTCTTTCCAGAACTATTCTTGAGGATCGATTTAGGTTGGGGACTTCTATAGTGCCGCTTCCAGGTATAGATACTATTGTTTTTATAATCGTCAGTGTCCCTCTGAAATTTGCTACGCTTTACCGCCATAATCTGCGCCTCATCAATAGATTTTTTCATCTGGTCCATAAGTTCATTAAAGTGCGGGTCAAACTCAAACGTTTTTAAAGACATTTCCAATTCTGCTATATTGCTATTTATATCCTTGAGTTTATCCTCTTCATATCTGGTAATTAATCTCATAAGATCCAAAGAAGCTTGAGTGAGAATCTCATCCCATTCTGTCGGAAATTTCTCAGAGTAGACTGTGGTGGGTATTTTACGCACATTCAACCCCCTAGGGATCATGTAACTCTGTATATACTTTGTAAGTGAGCTGAGGTCCCACCATGTCTTTAGCTCCTTTTTCATTATCTCCTCATACTCTCTGATCAAATTCTTCAGGTCTGCTGATTGAGCACCTGCTTGCATAGAGAGATGCAATTATGTATAATTAGAATGTGTATAAAGCTGTTATCTTGGAGTTATCGCTGTGTCATGAGTAAGGGCTGAGGCCCGAAACGCGTAGACGGAACAGGATACTCGTGGCTATGTTTCTCATGTCTGTGCGCCTGTGATGGTCTTTTAATCTTTTGGAATAAATCAGGATTTTATTGCTCATACTTCATTGGCTGGCGTTGCATATTTCTGAGAACTCTCTTTCCTATTGTTTCTTGTATTCAGAATATTCACTGTAATCTCTTGTAACATTGCATTTGGAATATTCTATGTACTGTATGTTTCTACCCTGTCTGTAATTACTACTTTGTACAACGCTATGGAAGATTATGGTGCTATATAAATAAACAATAATAATAATCTATATTCCCTCTGCATCCAAATGCTGGCACAGCCATCAGCTTCTGGCGGCTGGTGCAGCCACATCAACATGCTGGAGGGGGCCATGAAGAGCCCCGAAGAAGGAAAAGGAGAGACGGCAAAGAAGACCCACCAGACCTGAGGTGAGTATAAGTTAAATTAAGAATAAATATATTGTGTGGTATATTATTTATTTTTCACTTTTGGTGAACTAGTAAGGGGTCCAGGGGAACCCTATACCTCACAAGGTTAGGAGCCGGCATGGTACCCCCATTTGGGGCATCAGGGGGGCATTATAGCCCGGTGCCCATTGGTGTGGGCAGGGGGTTCTTCCAGGGGTACTCAAGGCTTGAGCCCATAACAAAGGGCATACGCATTTGTAACTTGCAGGGACAGTGGCCGCCAATAGAGCGGCCTCAGCCCTGGGTTTCAAGCCATTATGCTTGGTGTCTGGGCTGATAGCCTTTGGAGGGGGGTGTTTTTATTTTTAATGTAAGAAACATTAAAAGAAAAAAGAATAAGATCTGCCACTGTCACTTTCCCGGCTTTAAGGAATGCCGGTTGAGTGGCATTCAGTAAAACAAGGGAAAGTGAAATAAATTGGACAAATAAAAAAAAAATAGAAAAAAGAAATATTAAACCAACATGCAGTTTCTTTAGTTAAAATTTAGATAAAAATAAAGTCCCAGGCAGTTTCACTGTTAAATGGGATGCCTTTAAAAACTGCATTTAGTAAAACAATTAAAACTGAAAAAAGGTAAAAAGTCGGGCTATTCTTTGTTAGATAAAAATTGGAACTAACCAAAATTGCCCCAAAAATTGCCAAAAACGCTGCCCATCAACCAACTTTTTTGTATTCAGGACGGACGCCAAACCCCAGCATGGACTTCTGGCTGAAGTTCATGTTTGAACTCACAAAAATACAATTCTGTGAGTAGAACTGTTTTTACTATGCACAGCACGGCCTGTTTCATGTAGTCCTTACGTCTGGGTATTCCGCAGAATGGAGCAGTGTACTGCAGAAGAATTGTGGCTCCTCCCGGCCCCATATAAAAAACGGAATCACCCATAGACCTCCAGTGTTGAAAAGCAGTTATACAAGAAGCCGGGAGGTAATAAAGGTAAAAAAGATAAAAAGAACCCTCACAACTAACTTTGGAACAATCACCATACAAAGGCAACCAAAGATAATGATAACAAGGGAGGGATGAAACAGGCCATGCTGTGCATAGTAAAAACAATTCTACTTGTGAGTACTCACAGAATTTTCCTAGTGCACGTCCGTAAGGTAGGGTGGGATCCCCAAAGAGCAACAGCAGGCAGTTCAAACCACTACTGCCTGAAGTACCTTGCGGCCAAAAGCAGCATCAGCTGAGGCCTTAACATCAACCTTGTAAAACTTGGAAAGGGTATGAACAGAAGACCAAGTAGCAGCCCTACAAACTTGTTCAACAGAAGCTTGGTGCTGAAAAGCCCAAGAGGCACCAACAGCCCGAGTGGAATGAGCAGTAATCCAGAAAGGAGGAACCTTCCCTTTAGCAGAATAGGCTTGTACCCCCGCCTGACGTATCCACTTGCTAATAGTAGATTTAGCCGGAGGCAAACCCTTCCTAGGTCCCGCAGGAAGAACAAACAGAGCATCAGATTCCCTGAAAGACTCAGTAGCAACCAAATAAAACTTCAATGCCCTGACAACATCCAGAGAATGAAGGTCCGTTCCCTGGAATTAGCAGGGTTAGGACACAAGGAAGGTAAGACAATGTCCTGATTGAGATGAAAAGCAGACACAACCTTAGGCAAGAAATCCGGCTTAAGCCGAAACACCACCTTATCCTGATGCTGCTCAAAATAAGGAGGTTTAATGGAAAGCGCCGCCAGCTCAGAAACTCGCCTGACCGAAGTAATAGCCACCAAAAAGGCCACCTTAAGAGTCAGAATGGGCAACGCAGCCCCGCGGATAGGCTCAAAGGGAGGACCCTGCAGAGCAGACAACACCAGATTCAAGTCCCAAACCGGTAGCACAGGTTTACGTGGCGGACGCACATGAGTAACTCTCTGGAAGAAGGTCTTAACCAGCCGGTGATTGGCAAAGGATCTCTAGAAAAAAATAGCCAGAGCTGACACGTGTCCCTTGAGGGTACTAAGTTAAAGGCCCGAATCCAAACCATGTTGTAAAAATTCCAGAATCCTGGGGATAGTAAACACCCGACAAGGAAGAGACTTGGACTCACACCAGGCAATGTAAGCATGCCAAACCCTGTAGTAGATAAAAGACGAGGACTTCTTCCGAGCCCGAATCATAGTATCAACCACAACCACAGGTAACCCCTTGTCCATCAATATGGAGGTTTCAGCAGCCAAGCCGTTAAAGCCAGTGTTTGTAAATTGGGATGGCGCAACTGTCCCTGAGTGAGAAGATCTGGATCCTTGGACAAGACTGCATGACGTCTGCGTACCACACCCTCCTTGGCCAACAGGGGGCCACTAGAATGACTGGTACCCCCTCCTGGGCTATCTTGCGCAGCACCCTGCCCAGCAAAGGGAAGGGAGGGGACACATAGCGAAACTCTGTCCAAGGAATCGCTAGCGCATCCGTGGCGAAGGCCAGAAGATCCTGCGACAGGGAGACAAATCTTGGAAGCTTGTGATTGTGGCGGGACGCAAACAGGTCCACATCCGGCTGACCCCAGCGGTGACACAGGAAGTGAAATACCTTGTTGCGGAGGGACCATTCCCCCAGCCGAGACATCCCCCTGCTCAGGGAGTCTGCCTCCTGGTTCTCCACCATCGGAATGTAGACCGCCGAGATGCAAGAGACATTTTCTTCCGCCCAAGACAGTATCAGGGACACTTCCTTGAGTGCTTGCTTGCTCCGAGTCCCCCCCTGATGATTGATGTAGGCAACCGTGTGGAGTCAACTGGGAGAGAACCAACCTGATCGCCCGCAGTTCTAGAATGTTGATGGATGCATGGGCCTCCTGGGGGCCCCACTGACCCTGAAATTTCAAGGACTTCCAAACTCCCCCCCCAACCGGTCAGACTGGCATCTGTGGTGACAATCTCCCAGCACGGCGGCAGAAAGGTCCTGCCCACTAGAAGATTCCTCGAGTCCAGCCACCACGAGATGGACTGCCTGGCCAGAGGGGACAGAGCAAATTCCCGATCCAGGGACACAGGGTCCCGATCCCAAACAAACAAGAGATGCAACTGAAGGGGCCTCATGTGAAACTGAGCAAAGGGAACCGCCTCGAAGCAGGACACCATCAGGCCCACTAACTGCATCCCCTGCCAAATGGAGGGATGAGGACACAAGAGCAGAGCCAGTGCCTGCGTCTGGAAGCCCTCCACTTTCTGCTGAGGGAGAAATACCTTGACCTGAGAGGTATCCAGAGTCATGCCCAGAAAGGACCTCACCAAAGACGGAGACAGTGAAGACTTGGGATCGTTGATCACCCAGCCGAAGGACTCGAGAGTGGAGGTCACCACCTGAGTATCCTTCTCGGCCCAATGAAGCAAGAGCAGCAATTAGAATGTCGTCCAGGTAAGGGAGAATGCGAATGCCCTGGTTTCTCCATGCCATTACACCCGCCAGCACCTTGGTGAACACCCGAGGCGCCGAGGTGATATCGAACGGTAAGGCCACAAACTGGTAGTGCTGATCCCCCAGAGTGAACCTGAGAAATCTCTGATGACCTGGAAAGATTGGTAAGTGGAGATAGGCATCCTTGATGTCCACAGTTGTCATGAAGTTGCCCAGCCAAAGGGTACTGACAGTCGAGCGTAGCTTCTCAATGCGAAAGTGCTTGAACCGGACAAACCTGTTGAGACCCTTCAAGTCTAGGATGGGCCTCAGAGAACCTTCCTTTTTGGGAACCGTGAAAAGATTGGAGTAGTACCCCTGACCCTGTTCCTGGTAAGGTACCTGGCAGATGACTCCTGACTCCAACAGGCGTTGAACTTCTAGGCGCAAACCCTGAGCTGAGAGAGGATTTTGAGACATCCGGGATCTGAGGAATCTTGGGGGCGGCCAGGCTGTAAACTCTATCTTGTAACCGGAGGACACAACCTCCTGAATCCACCGGTCTGAGACGCGAAGCCTCCAGACGTGAGCAAAGAGCCAAAGCCGTCCCCCCACCCCGACAGGTGAGGGCACCTCCTCATGCATGAGGGACCTTGGTCTTAGCTCCCCATGAGAGACCGGGACGACCACGGGATCTGCCACGGCCCCAAGAATCTCTGCGGCTACCCGAGAAGAAGGAGCCACGACCTCTTCTGTAAGCACGAAAGGAGGGGAAGAAAGCCGAGGGCCCCCGAAAGGGCCGAAGCTGCTTCCTACGCTGAGGTAACCTACCATCCTTGGTTAGAACATCCTGACGCTCACCAAAGAGATGAAGCCCCGTGAAGGGAAGCCTGGTGAGGGACTTCTTAACAGCAGTGTCAGCTGCCCGCTGGCGCAACCAAACAGACCGGCGCATAGCCACCAAGAGGGCCGAAGCCCTACCGCCCAGCCGGACGGCATCATCCATGGCAGTCAACACAAAAGCAACAAAATCAGAGCAAACCAAGAGGGCCCTATAATCCTCCCTCCTCCTACCAGCCATGGCGCCATCCGCTAAAAACGCTTGAGCTTCTTCTTAAGGGCAATGGCTGTAATGGCTGCGGCACAAACAGGACGTAGGCCGGCCCCTACAAAGGTGAAAGCATGACAGGCCAGCTGATCCATACGGCGGTCTGCGCTGTCACGCAGAGTAGTAGTGTCAGGGGACGGCATGACCGAGGTGTTAAACAGCCCCAGAACAGGAGCGCCCACCTCAGGGGGACACGACCAGCGCTTGAGCAGGTCAGCAGAAAAGGAATACCTTTTGTCCAATCCCTTGGGCACCAAGGGCAATCTGTTAGGAGGTTCCCACTCCTTGGGCACCATACCGGAGAAATTACCCTGCTCCGGGAACTCCAAGCGTTGCTTGCCAGGGCGAAAGAGCTTGCCCTGCTTCCTCTTCGCCACCTCAGGGGGTGGCGATGTGCAAAGCCTCAAAAATTTCCAACAACAGTCTATCAGTGTCATCAGGGAGCCAGGTATCCTCATCAGAGGCGGACCCCGGGTCACTGTCGTACCCTTCCTGATGGTCCCCAGAGGAGTCTGAATCACAGCCGCCAAACACATGAAGGCCCTCATCCTCCTCAGCAAAGAGGGAAGGCGCGGGGTCAAGATGCTGCTTCTTGCCCATCACAGGTCGGGCCAGCTGCCTTTCAACGCTGGCCACACGTAGTGCCAGATCAGATTGTGACCCCCTGCTAGTATCCCCCCTCACTGGGGGCTAAATGCAGGCGTGGGGGGAGTAGGAGATGCCAGAGGGAGCACAGAACTGGGAAGAGAAGCTCTCATCCCAGCCTGGTCCGCAATAATACCACCGCCACCACCACTCAAAGGAGATGCCACGCACATGACACACAACCGGGATTGCCCCGAAGGACCCCCGAGCACGCTATCCCCAGAAGCCTCCATATGGTGATTATCACAGGCACAATAAGCCAAAATAGGGTAGCAGCGCTCCCCGAGCACCTGACCCTGGTGCTCCTCTACCATCACCCGGACCGACAGCCGAGGCTGGGAGGCAAATAGGGTCCAGAAACAGGTGGCAATAGACTTGCAGGGCCGCAGGCTTAGTTGCCCCGCTCGCCTGTGAAACATAGAGAGCCATCTTCTATCTTCGCAGTATTATTGCAGAGGAAACACTGGAGGTCTATGGGTGATTTCGGTTTTTATATGGGGCCGGGAGGAGCCACAATTCTTCAGCAGTACACTGCGGCACCTTGTGGTGGAATACCCAGATGTAAGGACTACATGAAACAGGCCGTGCTGTGCACTAGGAAAATGGGTACACACCTGAACTTTGCGGTTCAGGTATGCTCTTCAATATTTGTGAGGTATTCTCAGAGGTGTGGAGCTTTCTACGTAAGGTAACAAGCTCCACAGTTTGAGGGGGAGAGCTCAATATATTTTTGTGGATCATGCCTGCAGCAACTAGGAAATTCAACACAAAGGGCCATGCAGTGAGGGGGTACACCCAGAAATAAGGGAAAGCAACAGAAGGACAAAGTCTGACATACTTCCTAAGTAATAAGGCTTGTTTATTAGTGAATACAGACAGGGTTCCACATCAAGAGATCTGCTGGGGCATCTAGATGTCCTTAGATGGGAGCAGGGCAAACTGAAAGAGCTAAAAAAAAATCTAGGTGTGTCCGCTGCAACTAAACAGCTACATCAGCAATAACAGACCAGCGAGCAATGTAAGTAGACACTGGAAAAGGATAGGACACCTGTAAAAGGACAGAACCAGCAGCAAGGACATAAAATGAAGTGACAAAAAAGCAAGGTAAAGGAGAGTAAGGCGGAAGGAAGAACAAATAGCCAAAACTGTTACTAAAGATGCAGGTAATAAATCAAGTTTAAGGTCCAACCAAGACAAGACTAGGCTAAGCAAAAAAGACGGCAATTCAAATTTAGCTAGCTATTACTAATGCTAAAATTGTGGAAAGGCCATTCATTGTTTCATTAGTGGAAGAATGAATTATGACATTTGTTTCAAAGGAAAGTGCACTATGGTGGTCTTTACCAGAGCACCATAGGGGCATGAGGCTCCCCTGCTTAACTGTCTATCACTCACTTAGAGTCTACTGATGGCGGTTCATTTAAAGTTGACCAAAATCCAGTATTTGCACCCACCACATTACATGTGTCTCCCCCCTGGGGGATTGTTCTAGCATCTTGCTTTACTCCACAATCCCACTACACTGCGGAGGGCTTTCACCTGGCCCTTGCATAGTTACATAGATACATAGTTACATAGTATGGTTGAAAAAAAATGTCCATCAAGTTCAACCAAGAGATGAGGTTAGGGAATGTGACCTTGAGGTATTTTTGACTGGACTTCAAAAAACACCCTTTTGAGATATTTCCTTCACAGGTGATTATTTCTAACTCACAAGTCATTACTCACAGGTGATGTGTCCTAACTCACAGCTGATTTTTCCTTAAAGAAGTTACTGTACCTGACATAAGGACTTTCCTAACTCACCTCAGTTAGTCAGGAAATATTACTTTGGAGTAAGAAAGATTTTCTGTTAATAAATAACCCCTGTAAAAATGTCACCTGTGAGGAAATCTCAAGTACGTATTCTTTTAATAACTTTGGTGAAGCAAGCCCTTGGTGCCCCCTCTATTAATGTCTTTAGATTGACTGAGAGCTGCTTTCTAACCTTGCTCTACGTTATGTTCCATTTACTTCCCGCTTGTCAGAAGAAAGACAAGCTATAAAAAATCTAGACAATGCGTAGAGAATAAAAGCTACACCAATTCACTTTCTGGCAGAATAAAACCTGTGCGCTTGAAATTCCCAATAAATAACCCATGTCATTTGGAGCCAAGCAGTTAATTTTGAATCTACCTTATTTTTAAGCTACAGAATATTGAGACTGATTGTGAATTGTTCAACCTAAGGCCCTTTGTTTTACTGAGATTGAGATGTTTTTAAATGAGTTTACTGCTTTATCTTGTATAACAGGGATGTAATTATAATTTTCTTTTTATGGTTGAACAGCTGTGGTGCTTAAAGTAGATCCATTGCAAAAAATAGTAAACTTATAAAAATCCACATACAGTTAGGTCCAGACAATGTAATTTTAGCTGCTTACCAAAACATATTCAAGATACACTTATATAATCAACATAGGCTTAAAAAGCAGACTCTCAGCAATATTTGGTGGGTATTCAAAATGCTTGGACGGCATGTGGCGACTTTACCGGCTACCACCGCATGCCGCCCGGCTGTTTGTCATCTTTGCACTGATTAGATGGACGCTTTCCATTGCTGGAGTCTCCAGCCGCCACCGCCATCAGGAACGCACATTAGGGCAAGGCAGCGGCTGTGACAGGCCAGAAAGCGAGAGTACGTTTGAGCCACAGCAGGCCGCACATGCCACAGGATAAGGGGAAAAGATCAGTAAGCCCTTTCACCTTTAGAAGACATCCCCCTAGAATGTTACACAAGTATTGTGATATTAATACTAGGCTGTTGTATACTTACAGCCCAGTTCTGGAGAGAAGATTAACCTTAACCAGAATTATGTAAAGAAGAAAGCATGGCATTGCCTTGGAATTTCACAATCAAAGCATGACATTCTCTGCAAAACATGGTTGAGGCATAGTAATGGCGTGGATATGATATTAGCTTCCAATGGCAATAGGTCACTGGTGAATATGATTGATGTGAGGACAGAAGCAGCCGGATGAATTCTGAAGTGTACAGGGATATGCCTCCTGCTCAGATTCAGCCAAATGCAGCAAGGATGATTGGACAATGACCCAAAATATTGCACAGGCAACCAGAGTTTTTTTAAGGCAAAAAAACTCTTTTAGATTCCAGGGCTGGCCATCCTGGGTTTTGTTCCGCTTTAAATAAGGTCTACATTTCTGTTGCATCTCAGCTGGTTTATTTCAAATCCAGTGGGGTTGATTCAGAACCAGGTCATTTTTAAGAGACAAAACTGCCATTTCATTGTATACCAGGTGTAAATTTTCACCTGGCTCTGAACTAACCCCCAAGTAGACAATGGTGAATGGCAAAGTCAATGGCAGTTTTCTCATCTGTCTCTGAATCGACCCAATAGGGGGGGGGGTCATTCTGAAGATTCTGCCATTGTCCAAATATTTCTGGACTTAACTGTATATATACTAGGTAGTAAGGGGAGGGGTTACTTATACACATGGAGGGAAGAAGACTTAAAGTGCATCTATACTCAGATGGGAAGTTTATGTTGTCACCTTCTATCCCCAGCCCAGTGCCCCAAAACAGCCTGTGTTTCTTTTTTTACTAAAGCTTTAGCCCAATATCCATAAAACACCAGGAAAAAACATCAGGAAGTAGTATTGTGGTGAATGGCAGCCATATGTTAATTAATTCAGTTACAACCAAACTGTCACATTAATGGCAGTTAAGATGAAGTGCTCCCCATTGCTGAGCTGTGTGTACACTAACTGATTGCATCATCACTGGGGGTGAAGCTGGTCAGCCAGGGAGCAATATGTCCAACTGCATTCAGTTCATGTTGTTATGAATATTGGGCAAAGGTTGAGGTAAAAAAAGACACAGCCTGTTCTGGGGCACTGGGCTGGGCATATAAGGTGACTACATATATTTCCTTCTAAGTATAGGTGCACTTTAAGATGACCAATATGTGACCATTGTACCATTCTGCTTTTACAGAGGAGTTCCGCACTTCTCTAATGGCCATATTGAGCTGCAATAGCAGCTTAAAGTTATTGCTATTTTTCTGGAGTGTACAGGTGCTTTATGCAATGCTTTGATGCGACAGGCTGACCTAAGAGATACTGTAAGCCACATGTGCTCAACCTGCGGTCCAGAGATCACATATGGCCCTCTAAGCCATCTGATATGGCTTTGACCTGCTGTGGGGAAATGGGGAAGTGGTAAAAAGAACTGGTAGTTAAATAAGGGTACAGTAAGGATGGACGATTGCACAGAGAGTTATATAGGAGGAGCCCATTGGAAAATAGAGGTGACAAGGGTGGCTTGGAGGAACCCAGTGACATTGATTGTACACCACCCCCAAGTGAAATATTTGGCACAAATATTATTTAGTATTTCTATAATAATTGTAGGCTTAGCATTGCTGGGAGCTTAGATAGGTTGGGTGCTGGGAACATGGTTAAGATGTGGGACTGATGGGGTAGGGATATAAATAAGGGACCCATACATTCAGAGAGGTAAGCCAATCAGAATGTGCATTGCTTGCATGTGGGGTTGTTGCATAGTGATGTAGGGGTGTGGTGGAAGGACATACGAGTGGAGTTTGTGGAGACAGTGCGGATCCTGATTGTTGTAGAAAACCTTTATTATGCTATTCCAAATGAGAATATTCATATTCACTGTGTCCCGCCACCAGGTTCCAGATCGTTCATGTGGCCCACGCTCATCAAAACGTTGTGCACCCCTGCGGTAAGAACTCCGCCCCTCTAAAAGTGCAATGGCTTCCTGGCTACCAGGAAGAGAAAACCACAAGTTTGGCAGGAATGTCTTTCAATGAGGGTGTATAAGTAACTCCTTCTCTCACTATCTAGCATGGAATGAATTTCAATAGACTTTGTTTCAAGGTAAAATATCCAGAAAAGTAGAAAAGCAACTGATAATGGTTTAGAAGAACAGGTATTGTTTTTTGACAAATTACATACTCCGAACACCCCACAAATCAAAAGGACTCTGTGGCTACAGGGTGTACCATATTTTTTTGAAGGTTTCCTAAGCTATTAGTAAACAATTCATATTACTAAATAACAGTACTCAGAGTTGGAATATAAAAAAGAGACAGGAAGAAATAGATGGTAAATGAGAAAAAAAATGAGAGAGATAAGAAAGAAATCAGTTAATTATCATATAAAGATTTTTTCAATTAGACAATTTTACAATAGAGTTCTTTTAATGGCCTTACTTAAATATAGCATTGACTGGACCTGATGGATTGATTTTCCTTCCCTTATCCAATAACTGTGATATGACATATGACATAACTCCATTAAATTGAAGGGGAAGAAGTATTCCAGATTGTGGACATGTGACCGGCCGGGCATTCTAATTAAGAAAAAGAGAGGGTTTCAACTAAAAGGACCTCATCCTGGGAGTGGGAAGATGTAAAAGGAAATAGGGAAGAATAAAGGCCATTTTTGTTCTCTATTTTCTGCCTGTAACCCTGTGGCAATAAACTGCAATATCACCACTTTCTTCACCAGGGGCAAGGAAGTTTAACAGAAAATCCAAATGATGACATAGAAATTAAAGTGCTTTTAACTCTTTAAATTCCAGCTTTGTGAAATTCACGTAGATGCTTCTCAATCAGGTAAGTTCACATAGCTGGCATTTCCTCCCCCCCCCCCCCCCCTGTCCAGGATCCAGAGGCAGGGGTCTCCTCTTCCTCTTGGGGGTCTCCATCCCCCCCTGGAGAATGTGCATTTCAAGGCACCCCCCCGTGCTTCTAACAGTTCGGCCGGCCGCCACAGGGAGGGGCCTAGGAGGAGCAGTCATCCCTCTCCTCTGGTATAAAAGGCTGCTTCTGTCAGAAGCCACCTGGTGATTGGTGGAGGGCGAGTGGGAGGGCAGGGGATTCCCTGCTTCCCCCCCAAAGCCTGGGGGGGCAGAAGAGCCCATGGTCCATGAGAGTGATGCGGGCTGGTAGTCTTCTGGGTGCACGGGCTGGTTTTACTAGGAACCTCGCCCCCACACCGTTCTTTTAAAAAGGTTTTAATCCTTACTTTTTTTTTTAAAAAGCATGTGCCCCCAGACCAATTTTTTAAAACAAATTAAAGGCTTAACCCTTGTTAGTGCTCTTAGTAGTTGTATTTCATTTAAAAATGTCATAATGCATTTTTTTCAGTTTGGGGGGGCTCCTGTGCAGGAACGGGGTTTACCGATCGGGAGGAATAGGACATTTACATGCAATATCGTTTTCTTGAAAAAATTACATTTTTTTATTAAAGAAACACAACAAATTTTAAAAAATATACATTTTGTTTACCCAAAAACATTATGAAAGAGCTGAAAAATTACAAACAAGACATTTTTTTAAAGCCCAGACTCTGCAGAAAAAAAGGATATAATTTTCCTGGAAATTCCTGCAAAAATCACAGTTAAACATAAGGCAAAATGGTGAAAAATTGCAACAGAGGGTGCCAAAATTTCAAGTAGGCTGGCAGTTAAAAGTACCTATGCATGTTGGGTATTGTTCTGTTCAGGGGGTCTTGTGCTTTCAGATTTAGCTTGTTTTTTCCTGTTTGCATATGTATATTTTAGGAAAAAGTGTTTTTATCCTGTTTTTTTTAACTAATTCTTTAGGGAATTGCTGTGCAACCAGTGAATCCCTCAAGGGTTTGAGTCCAGAAACTGTGCAAATAACAAGCCTGGCACACCTAGAAAGCTTGTGGTGTGTATACTTTGAGACAATATATAGTTTGTGCAGGTATTTCAAATGTAAGGGGGGGGGGGAAATTGCAATGTGCACATAGCAGTTGTATTTTATTTGAAAATCTTCTAAGGAAAGGAAGGAAAGGATGTCTACCGATACATATGTGGTACCGTTGTAATCGAGAGGAATGGGGCTTTTACTGTACATGCAAAATTATTTTCTAGAAAAACATAGATTTTTTTAAATTTAAAAACAAGTTCCAAATGTAAAAAAAAGACGCACTGCAGAGGGGGAGGCAATTGACCTGTTTTTTTATTTTGTAGTGTGTTAATCAATTCTGATTTAGGTGTGACCCTAGATATTGTTTTTTTTTTTTTGTTTGAAATATACTTTATTTTTATTTTACTGCTGTCATGTTTTTAAGTCAACTATTTAAAGCTCAGCAGCCCCGAACAACCTCCACTCCCTAACCCTCACGTTGTTTTGTTGAAGAGAGGAGAGGCGTCTTTCTATAGTTCACCTCAGGCAGCAGGCTAGGTTAACCCCTGGGGCCTTGTAGCACTTAAATGCAATATACCAAACCTGTAATACCCTCCATGTTGATGCACCCGTGAACATTGCTGAGTACCCCCTGGGGTATGCGCAACGCAATGTTTTATATTAAAATACCTCACCTACCTTAAGATACCTCACCTTGCAATCTACCAAAATGAACCTGAACACTACCCCCACCACTGCAAATGGCTGTATTACTCAAAGCCATATCAGCACAGCTCCCACTTGCACAGTGTCATTTTTTGACCAGCCAGTATTTCCAGCTAGCACTCTCTTTGAACTATGTATATGTATGTATGAAGATTAAAAATGCATGTATATATTATCTTGTGTATTTAAACAAGCACATAACCAGGTGACGAGGCCCTTTTTATTAATTTAAGTTATACCTCTTTTAAATATTGTGGAACAGGTCCAACTAGAGTTGCCTTGGAAGCTGCTAAGACAGCGACCATTATTTTTGGGGAATGAAAAGTGGCAAAAACCCGATTCTGCATTTTTAAGCTGGCATACGTAATAACACTTCCATACCACTGAAGCACTCCTTACAAAGGGTTGACTGTCAAATTAGGGCACTGAGGAAGATTGGAAGGTCGACTTAGTCCCCAATAATAATCCCAGCCGAAATGGTAATGGCAAATTCCAGGAACCTGATGGACTGGTATTAGGGGGTACAGCTGTTGGTGTACAGAGAGAAGAGTTTAGGGAAAAGCGTACAGCATTTTGAGGAACCAATGTTTTTGGTAAGGAAATGAGAGAAAGGATTTCCCAGCTTCACATGCTGGCTTCTGTCAGTAAGGAAGTCAGCGATCCATTCCATGGAGTCTGGTAAAGTACATTCAGCATTATATACAGATTGGATAGGCCAGTAGGCAAACTGCAGACTCCAAACTCCAATAGTGGATTAGATATATATTTGCAGTGGTGAGACGATTCAAAATAATTAATTACTGTGGAAGATAACTGGAGGACACTACCACTTCGACCAAAGCATCTGAGGCTTGTTCCAATCATACTCCTGCATGTCCCCCACCCCCATCTTTTTAATGATAGTATCATTTAGGCAGAGTCTCTCTTAGTACTTTTCTCTATTTTTCCACTTGCCTTTTTTAACCAATTGTAATATGAAGGATCTCTCCTATGGAGAGTTCTGCAACAAAATGCATCATGAATTGCCAGGGTTTTTGGTCTTCTTCTGTAAGCAATGTGCTCTCTGGGCATGTGACTTGTTTAATGATTTTCTCCAGCACCTGACCAATGATTTTACTGGCCCTTTGACCCCTTGTTGCATGTTTTAGTGACCGCAACATTGACTAGTGACAAAGTGCCTACTCCAATAAAGCTTTACAGGGAATGCGTGACTACTGCTGCATGCAGAGAGGTCTGTCCCCTGCTTCAGAGCTGCATGGGAAAGTATCTTAAAGGCTAATTGCATTCCATTATTGTGTTCCAACATCATGTCCTCATGGTGCTGAGCATATCTGTTATTGTTTTCTTTTAAATTTCTTTGCAACCCTGTGTTATAAAGGAAAACAGTTTTCCCTAGCAACAATAGGCTTGATGCAGAGCCTCCCCGTTCAGCTCCCCCGTGCGTTTTCCCGTTGGTTTTGGGCTTTGATCGGGTCAGGAAAGGGTGCTACGTTGATTTTAGTGTGCGCTTATGCGCTCAGGTGTGCGCTCAGCCGCCTTTCCGATTGTCGGCTCGCACGAGGCTGTTTCCCGGGAAAACGGACGCCTCGTTCATTGGTCCGTTTTTTTCAGTGATGCAGAGCCTTGATTTCCGATTGAAAACACCCTAATAAAACGGGGCCGCCGAGCCTTCACTTACGGCAAGTCAGAGCAGCCGTATTTGCACTCGGGCAATAATATGTAGTCCTCTGTTGGAGCACATCAGCGGCGCCAGCTCCGCGGTCTTGTCCTGCTGAGTATGGCAGAAACCAGGCTGCACCGCACGCCTTTGGACATCGATGGCATGAGTATTTGATATTTTTTATGGTTTTTTTGGGGGGATCCTTTTTACAGGGTCTCCATAATTTTTATTTTATTGTTTGTGTGCAGGCATTTGAAGATGGGACATAGGATAAATGTGCAGGCACTGGCTGGCCCTGATTTGGTTTTTGGGAGTCGTTTTTCTGGCTTTCCCTGCCTAGGAATTCCTGCCTACATGAGCGATTCAAGTCAGCCGATCTATTTGGTGGCTGGCTGCTGGGTATGTGTCTGAAACTTGTATTGGTTGCCCACCCTCTCTGACTGTGTTTGTTCCCGTAACACACTATTTGGTAACTTTTTTCGTAGTATATTTGGAGCCCAATTATTGATCTACAAATTAAATGGGTTAAGTGATTGTACCCTATTGCGTCATGTTCTTGCCCTCTTATGTAAGTAGTATTCCCCAGACTTTTTTAATCAGAGTACAGGTTGGATGTGCATGTAGTCTCATTACAAATGTCCTTTCCTCCCACCCTACCCCGCTCACCTATTTGTCCCTCTTTTCTATTGTTGCAATGCACACCTTTTTTTAATTTTTTTTTTTTTTTGGTTTTAGGGCAGGAGACTCTGCCTATCCTTTGGTCCCCTGGATGAAGACCCCCATCCTGCACCGATCTTCACAGGCAGAGGAGCGCTACAATACTGCCCCCAGGAGGACTCGCTCTGTGTTGGAGCCAGGCTTTGTTCTCTTGAAGATGAGGTTCCGTTGTCTTGATGAGACTGGGGGGGGGGGGCACTACAATAGACGCCTGCAACGGTCCTAAACCTAATCATGGCTTGTGGGCTACTCCACCACCTTTAGTTTCAGCCCTCCCCACCCCTCCTTTTTCTTGCACCCAAAGTGGCACCGCGCAAACCATACGTACACAACTATTGTTTAGTGTTTTTTCAGAGACCACATTTTTTTTTTTTTTTTTCAAACAAATTTTGTTTTGTCATTTGTTTTTTTGGGTCCAAAAGAAAAATTACACGTGGGCACAGAAAATGTATTCCCCACAAATTAGTGGTATGTTGGGTTGCATGGTGACGAGGAATGATGTTGTGCCTGCAAATTGTCTGCAATGTGGGCCAGGCTTTGATTAATCTCAGCCATATGGCTGGTTAGGGCAGAGATATTTCTGTTTAATACCTCTACTTGGGCGTTGAGGTTTGTGAGTTGGGTGCACACAGTCTCATTGAATTGCTGTGTTGTCGCAGCAAAGGCAATATTTTCCTGCCTCCATGTTTCCTCCAAAATTTGAAGTTGCCTTCTTTGGGAAATATGGCGTCTAGACTGGGTAGGAGCAGTGGGACGGGTGGTTGGTTCTGGTTCCGAAGGTGGTTGTGGATGTGGTGGCTGTGCCGGGGTTGCCTGCGTTGCTGCCACTGGTGCAGTAGTGGTTAGTGACATATGTGGGGTGTCCTCCTCCAAATCTCGTATATGGTCGATTATGGGTGGGCTTCCTGTGGTCTGTTAAGAAATATAGCATCCTTTTAGTTTATTTATGTCCACAAAAGCTCGCAAATATCAATGTTAAAAGTACACATCAAGGCCCATTGACTTACCTCATCGCAATCCACAATTTGGGTTTGTGGTGTAGAAGCCTGGTGTGCCCTTGGCCTCGGTGCTAACGCAGGGGTTTGGGGGCTTGGTGTGTCCTGTTGACTTTGGCCTTAGAATGTAGATAGGAAGATTAGGTAAATGGCCAAGTACAGTGTGTTGGGTAGCATAACACTGCCTTCTTGAACTTTTGGTACGAGGTCATGGCAAAATCAGACTCACCTTGGGACCTTACATTCCGGTCTGTGTCTTGTGCCTCTGCCAGTCCCTGGATGCTGGCCGGGTGTATGAATGTATATACATGTTCCTCGGCGGGCGTAAGGATAATTTTAGTGGGTAAGCCACCCCCTGTCTGTTGGCTGGGGAAGATTAAATCACACCTAATAAGTGTTACATCCTTTTAACAATGTGACTAAAGATGCATTTTACTTTTTCCTTTACTTCTGCTCCACCCCCTGTCTGTTGGCTGGGGAAGATTAAATCACACCTAATAAGTGTTACATCCTTTTAACAATGTGACTAAAAATGCATTTTACTTTTTCCTTTACTTCTGCTCCACCCCCTGTCTGTTGGCTGGGGAAGATTAAATTACACCTAATAAGTGTTACATCCTTTTAACAATGTGACTAAAAATTGTCCTTTACCTCTGCTGACGGCGCATGTCCATTTTTT
This sequence comes from Gastrophryne carolinensis, assembly GCA_027917425.1. Taxonomy (NCBI): domain Eukaryota; kingdom Metazoa; phylum Chordata; class Amphibia; order Anura; family Microhylidae; genus Gastrophryne; species Gastrophryne carolinensis. The sequence goes on from CM051235.1 coordinate 281,341,709, forward strand.
TTTGCTGTAGTATTTCAGGTCCCCAAATTTCCTTTTTATTTGTTGAATATCTCTCCGGACTGATCCCACACTATTGACCTGCCTGCAAATATTAGTCCAGATCTCCATCTTAGCCTGCTTATTGGTTGTTTTTGAGGTGCGGCCAAATAGGGCATCATAATGCTCGCAAACTGCATTTGCCACCGCCATGCTTTGAGCATCGCAAAATCGGGCAGTTAGTGAGCCACGCCGTATTTGTCTGCCACATGGGTGTGTGGTCTCCCCTGCCTCTGAGGAAATTGATGGTTGGGTATCTGGGGAGTCGTGTGTGCTTCTTTGGCTTATGGGGGAGGGGGATGTTGTGTGTGTGCTTCTCTGGCCTAATGTCTGGGTTCCTGTTGAGCTATCAGATGTTGAGCTGCATGTGGAATCTGAGGTACTGGAATTGGGGGAACCAGAGGGTGGAGGTGGAGGGGTGGGTGACCTGGGTGGGGTGGTGGTTTTTGCCATGCGCTTACCCTTGCTTATGTGTTTGGATTTGTGGGTATGCTTGGTGTGTGGAGGTGGAGGATGCTGCATGGTCTGACTAGATGGGGCACCCTTGTGTGTGCATGGTTTTTTTGCAGGTGGTGGTGAATGGGTTAATGTACCCTTGGTCCTGCGTTTTTTGGAATGTGCCTGTTTGTGTGGAGTATCCACCGTTTTAGTGGGGGCATGTTCGGCATGTGTCTGGTGCCTGCTCTTCTGTCTTGTTGAGGATGAGGCATGTGTGCGGCTGCTATGTGCCTCGGCCCTTGGTTGGCTCTTTTTGCTCTCTTTAGGTCTGCCCATATTGATATGGTATCCAACACAGAGCTGAGTGCCTTGTGCTTTAAATATGTTTTCCGTGTGGCCGTGGTCAACAGCGGGTGCGCGCCTGCGCGCACGCACGCACGCACCTACGTCTCCGCGGGGGAACGTCAGAGCTATACCTTGCAAACCCAGAAAAGCTGTCGGCCGCAATCTTTTCCCCGGAGCAGGACGACATCATCATGGATGTGAGTATGTGCACGTGCGTTTATGTGCGCGCACACATTCCTTGTAATAAAAAAAAAAAAACAAAGCGACAGAATAGTCTGAAACAACTTAGTTTTTCACGTTACATACAAGCCCACCTTAGTTTAACACATGTACGCAGCTCAAAACTAGGCTACATGCAGATAGCAGAACTAGGGCAATGTGAGGCAGCAAGAGGTTCAAAAAGTGACTTTAGTTAGGCCAGCAAACTTGTTAATGCTTTTTGTGTACATGAGACAACAACAGTCTCTAATATCTGTGTCTTTGTCATGCAAACAGATTCACAGCAGCAAGCAAGGGAGCAAGAATGGAGCCTCCGCCCCTGACGCAATATGCGCCTAAAACATGGTAAGTGGCGTTTTTGGGTACCAAAGTAAATGAACCAACAATTCCATTGGCCACAAAATGTAAAAACCAAAAAAAAAAAAACCAAAGACTTTGTCTAAAAAGCCCTTAAAGCGGACCTTCACTCAGAATAAGAGTCTATCTTATATGTTTCCCACACCCTGTACATAAAGTTTGCCCACCTTCAAAATCATCCTACCTGCACCTAGTGCATGTTATGAGGCTTTCAACATCCAAGATGGCGGATTATGGAAGCCGCCATCTTATCAGGCAGCCTGCAAACAGGAAGTGCCTTCTAACTTTGCTGCTCTGCATTCTGGGATTGCTGACCTTTTCAAGAGGTCTCTGCTCTTTGTGAGCAAAGCACAGCTATAACCCACCCCCTGTACCTTATCCCACTCCTCTCCTCAGTAAGTGTGATGCTTCTGAGTCAAGATGGCGGCGGCCGTATACTAAATTCCAGAACTGAGTTGCAGCCCAGTGGTGGAAAGAATAATTATTGATTGACTAAAAAATTACTATCTATTATTTTGAGATGCTGCGGAATCTTTGGTTAAGAGTTTGGGCTTTTCAGTAAATAACGCAGAAGGTCCGGTTTAAAAAGGGCCCCAAAAAAACCACGCACAACCAAACAAAATAAACAATGCTAAACTAATGTTGTTTTTCATTCACAGATACAAGAAAATCACAGGCACAAGACACCGAGGCCTAAAGAATTTTAATTGGGCTTAAAATGAAAATAGTTTATTTGTTAAAACATTTAGATTCAATTATTTGTAAAAAAACTTTGGTTAAAAAATTCAATTTCAAACGCTGGAATAAAATAAAAAAAATAAAAAAAATGAAAGTTGTGTTTCCTGCAAATGTACAATCACACAACATCATCACACATTTCCATGACACAAAAAGTTTAGATATGGTACCATAAATCCTAAACAATCAGAAAGAATTAAGGTATGCATTAATGGCAAGGAAAAGGGAACACAAAGGAGATTAAGGTATGCATTAATGGCAAGGAAAAAGGAACAACCCAAATTTATTGTTTCCCAAAAAATATGTGTCAAATTGGCAGTGGTTGCCATATGTATATTCCAATGGTGTTTGAGGGATGTGCGCTTGCGTGTAGCCAGATTGGCAACTGAAGAGCCATGGAGATGTAAGTATACTTGCTAAAACCACCAAAATGGAAGGTCAAATACGACGGAAACCAAGCAGGTACGTTCAAAAAGGCAGGAAAAATCAGGGAAAAACGGGCCGCCCGTGTGAACGTGAACGGGAGCCCCGATCAAATTGAAGGCACCCGAGAGAGCAAAAAAAGCTTTCCGAGTAAAGTGAAATTGACGGATCAGCTAGGGAGCCATTCCAACGGAGGCTCTGCATCACATTTGAGCCACGATTCAAACGGGAGCCCCGGACAATCGGAAGGTTTTAAGGGCAGTTCAGAGGAGGCTCTGCATCAGGCCCAATGTGTTTATATTAGCAACATACACCAAAGTGATTTGTTTTGTGTACCTGGCAGATACTTCCTGACACTGGCTTGCTAATCTTCTCACTGGCTAAAGCAGAGATGACCGTATCTGCTAGAATTCAGCCTCTTTAGAAGGGGGGGGGGGGGGGGGTCACTGCTTGATTTTGCCATAGAAGCAAAAGATTCCTCCAGACCTGCCACCTAGTTCTGGGATTAGATTTAAAGCAATTGTCTAATGAAGGACCACTACTCAGCCCCTCCCTGGCAATAAGCGCAAATAGTGCTGTTAAAAATATGAGCAGTGTTTCCGGGTTTCAAGTTGGAAGGGACTGCTGAGTCATCCAATCAGAGCTGCAGCTGTGTGCTGTGATTGGGTGACTCACAGTCCCAAGAGCTTCAGCAGTGGCAGCCACAGGGAACCCTGTGTGTAAACGGGGTTAGAGGTAAGTTTCTGTTTTACACCACCCTAATAGGGCATATTTGCAGGGTCCATTTTTTTTGATTGGTCTTCTGCTTCTGCTCCTCTGTGCTCCCAGAGTTACCACCTATACAATAAGCAGGAGGCCAAGATGAGCGCTGGTTTAATATCAAGTACTCTGTGGCACTAATTCAAGAGATAAAAAGTATAAAATATGTATGACATGAAATTTTAAATCTTACCATTTTAAATTAATCTAAAAGTTGAAATGAGATATCACAAATTCAATTGCATGTGGGAGATAATGTTAAATTGCAATAAAAGACAAAGCATGAGAGATTAAATATAAATCACCAATAATGAAAACACAATTCCAAGCAAATATGAATAGTATCAAGAGCTTAAAATGGAAGTCAAAATTAATCTAAAATACAAATTATTAAATAGATGCTAAATTTATTTCCCTAAAATGAGCTAGACTGCCAAATATATTGACGCTACATAAACAGTAAAGTGGACCTACCCCTGTAAACTAAAATATAAATGATTAATACAATTACAACACTATATATATATATATATATATATATTATCAACTGGCCAAGCCAATAGTAACGCAATGGTTATCAGTTATTTCAAAGAAATCACTGAGTCAAATGGTAAATAAAAAAAATACAATTCTGTTAAGTACTCACCTGTAGAATTGGTATTATACGTATACAGTATGTCCTGCTCCAGATATAATACCAGATATAATACCTCCGCCAGAGGGCGCTGTGCACTGCAGACATGCAAAAACAGGCTCTTCCCAGCCCTTCATATACCCAGGGACCTCCCACAAATCCCCAGCATTGAAAAGCAGTGAACCAGAAGCCGGGAGAATCCAACCACCAAAAACAACTGGTAATGATAACAATAACAACAATCACCATACAGGGGATCCAGAATAATGCAAAAACCAGGGTGGGGTGGAGCAGGACGTACTGTATACGTATAATACCAATTCTACAGGTGAGTACTTCACAGAATTGTATTATTCTAAGTATACAGTACGTCCTGCTCCAGATATAATACTTACACTTGGGACATCCAATAGCAGTGTCCGTAGGTAGGGTGGGATCCCCAACAAAAAGGCACAGCAGGCAGTAGAGACACTGTCACCTGCAACCTTGCCACCGAAAGCGACAGGAGCAAAGGCTCCAGCGTCAAATCGTAAAAACCCTTGAAAGGGTATGAACCAAAAACCAAGGTAGCTGTTTAGCAAACTTGTACAACAAAACCTAGTGATGAAAGGCCAAAGGATACCTACTCACCAGTAGAATCAGAATAAGGCGAGAGAAGCTCAGCACCTCAAAGGAATAGGCCTGAGTAACAGCTTGACAAGATCAAACGCTAACAATTATTCCAGGAAGAAGCCAATCTTCCCTAGGACCAGAAGGGAAAACCGTCCAAGTAAAGGCTAGGCCAAGGGCCGCGTAACCCCTGGAAGCAGACAAGATCAGGCACATACAGAGGTAGGTGCCCACAAACCCCAAGGGGCATCAGTCCCCCTAAGGGACCAGAAACAATCCAGGAAAAAAATTCCAGCACCTGATGAGGGAAAATAAATCCCCTTGCCTCAGAGTTACTAGGAATAAGGCACAAAAGAAAGGCGATGTCTTAAACACATGAGCCTAAGCCACCACCAGAGGTAGAAGGTCCAGCGTAAGGCGGAGCACCACCTTATCCTGGTGCATAACAAAGAACGAGGGCTAGCGAAACTGAGCCACCCGCTCAGACACACGTCTGACTGAGCCAGCAGACCCAAGGGACAACGATGAAGGTAAAAGACAGCCAGACAGCCTCCTGAATTGGTCCAAAAGGAACGTCCCACAAGGCAAATGGAATAAAAAATTCAAATCCCAACAGGGACCATAGAATTAAGTGGAGCACGCAATGAGCAACCCCCGAAAGAAAGCTTAGCCAAGGGAAATAAGCAAAAGACTTCTGCCGGAAGGCGGACAGGGTAGAACCTGACCCTTCAGAGTACCGAGTTGGGGAGCAAACTCCAAGCCATGCTGTAATAACTCTAGAGCCCTGGTAACAGAGAATGCCCAACAGGGAAGAGACCTAGGCTAACACCAATCCATATGGGTAAGCCATACCTCATAAGAATGGAAGAAGAAGAAGAAGAAGAGCGCTGCTCTTAGACTTCCATTAGTCACGAACACAGAGGAGAGAATCCCGTCTTCATAAGAACAGAAGAACCAGCAGTCAGGCAGAGCTGACGGAGCTAACGGAGGCCCTGAGCGAAACAGGGCGACATCCCTAGCAGAACGTACAGAACTACTACCCTAAGGTATCACGTCTGCGAATCCACACTCCACTAGGCCACCCAGGGGCCACCAGTATCTATGGTCCCCCTACCAGAGCGATTCTGCACAGAAACCCGCCTAGCAGGGGGAAGGGAGACAAGGCATACAGGCCAGAATGTCCCGTCATAAAAATACTAAATCCTCATGACCACGGCCAGAGGAGCCAGGGAAACGAGTGGCAAGAGCTTGAAAAAGTGACGATGCACCAAACAATCCATACTGGTTGAACTTCATAGTGATCCAAGAATTAGCACAACCTGTCACAGAGGGACCTCCACAGGAGCGAATTCCAATGATAAGCAGGCAACATTATCCTCCACCCAGAACAGGAACATATACCTTCCTGGGGAACCATCCTGCACTAGGTCCCACACAGATGATTAAGGTAGGCCACAGTCGTCAGTCAGACCGAGCACCGCCCAACAGGCAGGCCGGGAAGAGAAGAAGACAGGTGAGATAGCGTCAGCCTGAAAACTCACTGTTTCAATACTAATAGGTACAAGGACCTCCTAAAAGGCCCCACCTTCCCCACACCCGCATGGGGTTACAGAAGAAAAAACCTCCCCATCACCTGATAGGTTGGCATCCACAGTGATCATCTGTGGAAGGGGCAAGAAGGAACTGTCCCCAGACAGGTTCCTAGAGTAAATCCACTCCAAGAGCGACTCCTAACCAAGGGGAAGGGCACACATGATCCCGCTCCGGGTATGCTGGGTCCCAGTCCAGTATTAAGAATAGAAGATGCAGAAAAAAAAAAAAACGGGTAGAGGAATATAAGGAACTTCATCTAAGCAAGTCACCAAACGGGCCCACCAGCTGCATTCCTGCCTGGTGAAGGGACTGGAACAGCAAGTAGGGACTGAACCCACGCAACCAGATTGTCCACCTTATTGTAGAGGGAGGAAGATTCTCGCCTGAACCAAATCTAGATTCATCCCTAGGAATGGAGATACCAAGGAGGACTTGAGGTGAATGAACACCCATCCAAATGACTCCCAAGGGACGCCACCAGCCGAGTAGCTAACTCGACCTGACATAGAGATTGGGAAGCTAGAAGGACCATGATACACAAACCTACCGACAAATGGTTATGTGCTGGGCTGGCCAATACAAATACTAGTGAGATAGGCAAAAAAGAAAAAATACTTTAATGATGGTGCACAGGGCTAAAATTGTGGGATCCGGTCCATTGTTGACGGCTAAACGAGCGAGTAATATCAAAGATCTATTAGTCCGAAGTGAATATAGGGCCCACCAAGTAACTAGGAACATCACAAATATAGTGGGTTCATTCAGTTGCGGCCACTGTAAGGCATGTCCATTTATTTCTAAAACAACTAGTTTTAGTGGACCGAAATGTAAAAATCCCCGTTCTATCAGTGCCTTTATAAACTGCGCCTCTAGGTATGTCGTTTATCTTATTACATGTCCCTGTGGGCTAAAATATGTTGGCAAAACTAAAAGGGAATTATGCACTCGCATAGGTGAACATGTTGGCGATATCAAGCGCAATAGTGAAAGGAGTCCATTAGCCGCACACTTTCATCAATACCATAATGGGGACCCTACGGGACTGACAGCATGTGGTATCTTTAAGCTGAAGGGCTCCAATAGAGGGGGATCCTGGGATACACGGCTTTTACAGCAAGAATCAAGGCTAATTTACGAGCTGGGTACCATGTTCCCGCTGGGCTTAAATACTGATATGGGCCTGAAAGCGTTCCTATAGGCCAGCCTGCGGGTAGGGGCCTTCAGTGGGGTTGGTGGCCTTTGTGGCTTTCTTTCTTCTATATCTTTTTTCTTTTCTTTTTTAGTTCTATTTTTCCATAAAGTTGCCCTTGAATTAGGTTTTAAGTATTATATGGTCAGGTATAATCTTGGCTCTTTCTCTGTTAGCCTGTGAAGATAATAAAACAGGGCCCTGGCAATGCCTATGCATTATCTAGTTAGCCATGCACCTTAGGTGTTGGCCTATAGCAACATAGGTTGTATTGGTTCTGGGTGTTTATCCAGCCTAGCCATTTATCCCTCTTTAGTAACTAAGGACCGGGGCCCAGATGAATACGGATATGAGGACCTGAGATAGAATTGGTTGTCATTTGCCCGGTTGATGGCTTTATGCATACATCTAAGCCAAGCTGTGTTTGAGAGTGTTGGATGTGTGACGTTGTGTTAAGAAAATGTGACATAAATAACCCAATAGAATAGCAAGTACTTCATATATACAGTGTTAATAGATGTGGGTGGCTACCAAACTGGCGCATGAACTGTCATTGTTAATGCACTGTAGATATTAAGAAACAAATTTCCGGACACTTTCGGATGCTGGGAAACGCTGGAAAAACCAGACACTCAGTGCAAGCGATGGGCGGTGAAGCGAAACCTACTGCGCATGTGCGCGCTGCGAGTGGTCAGACTGACTACGCAGGCGTGAGTTGAGAATGACAAGCTGGCATAGGAACTATTAGAAGCAAGCATCCTGGCCCGCATATTGCGCAGCTGCGAGCGCAGTGAAATGACTGGTTCTTTCGTTCTTCAAGACCGCCTATAAAGAGGACGCGTCGGACGTAGCCCCTCCTACCCTGACGAAGCTCCCGAGCAGGAGCGAAACAGCTGTTGGTCGGGGCCCCTGACCACGCCCCCCACACGTGCTCGCTCATAGCATGGCCGCACATACAAGAAAGCTCTAGCGTGGATACTTTACTCTTGGGGACGTTTGGATATATTCAAGAGTGGCGATTTTGCTGGCGGCGTAGCCGCATGAATGCGCCTGGATGGCTTGAGGAATCTCCAACGGAGACAGGACGAGGACACTTTCCATACGCCGGCACCGGCCCTCATAGAAGAGCGCAAGTATACTGTTTTCTGAGTGTCGTGTTATATGCACCTCAATGTGGAGGGACTTAAGGCGTTTTCATTATGATGTCAAATACAAACCTGCTTGTACAGGACTGCCTCTAAAAGCCCCAGGTGCTGAGCCCTGTCCAATCAGCATGTCATTCTGCCATAGTCGCCTACCATCTATACACGCTGGATAGACATACAAGGCTGCATTTAAGTGCTCTGTGCTTAGAGCCTCTGTATAATCAACCTAAATATTTGTGTCTACCAACTTGTTTTACATTGGACTTGGTGGACAGCATCCTCAGTCTGGCTCCCCTAGGAATTATGATCCTTACATATGCTACAGCTTGTTGTCATTTTGGATAGATTTTGTCTCCCTATATTATATGCTGGCCAGCATTTTTTGCTATGAGTGGAGTGCCTGTGGATGTGTGTGTGGAGTCCAGGTCGGCCTGGCAGGGGCCTCCATTTATGTATATATGTTTTTCGCATTGCGATTTTAATCAGTGTGTGTCTGTAAGTCTTGTCTGTCATATGCATTGAGTGCCCCTGTGCACCATCATTAAAGTATTTTTTCTTTTTTGCCTATCTCACTAGTATTTGTATTGGCCAGCCCAGCACATAACCATTTGTCGGTAGGTTTGTGTATCATGTAATATACGTTGAGGTTAGCTGGGCGCCCCATATTTGCTTAAAGGGGCAGTGCCTATATACTTAATACATGTATATGTCCTAGGGGGGTTTCCCACTTTTGCTTTTTTAGGTTTCATGAAGCTAGAAGGACCACCTGGCAGGCCTCACGCTGACGCCCCTTGGTCTCATCAGAGACATAGCTTGCATTAGTACCTTGGTGAGCACTGTGGGGGCAGAAGAGAGGCCAGATAACAAGGCCACGGGTTAGCAGTGTTGGACATCCAACACAAACCAGAAGAGCCTAGGTGTCTAGAAGACACTGGGAAGTGAGCATAAGCATCCTTGATCTCCCCGGAAGGCAAGGACCCACTAGGCGCAAGGCGCTAGTGGCCCATCCCAGATTTTTCATGCAGAAACTGCCTGAATAGCAGAATTGCAGACAACCTGTGAAATCAGAAGGGCAGACTGACTCATCCTTTTGGGAGGACGTGAAGGGGTTGGTGTAGCGGCACCTGCCTCTGCCTGATAAGGGCAAACTGCAAGTGACCTCCAGACCCCGCAGGCCGTGTATGGCCTGCACCAGCACCCGAACAGAGGCAGGGACCAGACAATCATGGGGGAGACCGCGCAGCAAACTTTATCCTGTATCCAGAGGAAACTACCTCCTGTATCCACCAGAAAGAGGCAAAATGCCTCCTGATAGGAGCAAGGTGCTGCATTCATCCCCTCACCCAGGCGGGCGAGGGCGCCCCATCATGCTTGAGGGGATTTGGTGGAAGATTTAGGTTTAACCCCGCCGGAGGGCCCAGAGCGTTGTCTGTTGCTCATGGGGCAGGGGTCTGTACTAAGACTCCGGGAGGACACCCCCGGTTCTTGTTTAACGCTATGGTATGGAGGGGTGTCCCTGTCCCGAGGGGGCCGAGACGGGCGCCTGCACCGGGGTGACTTGCCCTTTTTTCCAAACAGGTCCAGACGGGCCCCAAACAGGCGATGTCCTTTAAAGGGGAACCTGGTAAGAGTCCTTTTAGCAGCATAGTCAGCACCCCACTCTCGCAGCCAGACCAAGCGACGCATAGCCACCACAAGGGCGGAATTCCTCGCACACATTCTAATGGTGTCATCCATAGCTGAAAGGATAAATATTACAAATACATCACAACTGGAGAGTGCATTAAACACCTCCCAGGAGAGATCGTTAACGGGATGCTCAAGCATCTGTCCGATGAGGGTTTTGGCGGCCACTGCAGTGATGGCTGCGGCACAGACCGGGCGCAGCGCCGTTCCTGCACAGGAAAATGCGTGTGAAGCCAGCTTATCCATGCGCCGGTTCTCGGCGTCCCGAAGGGTACTGTAAGCAGGAGCTGCAATAAAAGGGGGGTTAGGAACCCCAATGATCGGTGCGTCTACCACAGGGGGTGATGAACAACAATCAACCATTTCAGGGGGAAAAGGGTATTTCCAATCCCAGTCCCCTGGGGTTCCTGGAAGTTTACCGGGGTGTTCCCATTCCTCGAATACGAGAGCATGGAAGTGAGCCTGCTTTAGGAATTCCAAGCGCGGTGTCGCTGTATGGAAACGCTCCCCTCTTAGCTGGGGAGCCTCATTAGGGAGGGAGATAGACAGGGTCTTAAAGATCCTAATCAACAATCCAACGGTACTATCAAGTTCCAGTCTTTGTGGTTAGAATCGTCATGACTCCTCGGCTCCTCATCGGATGAGCCCGAGTCAGAGAACAACCCTCCTTCCTCAGAAGTGGTGCAGGCACGCGGAGTAGCGAACTCCTGTGATCCCTTAGCAGAGGCAGAAACAGGGGGCGTCGAGGACCGCTTCTTATCAGGGCCCGAGCGTTTTGTCGACCCTGTAATAGTCTGGTTAGCCGTAGGCAGTCTGGAAGACGCAGCCGGCTGTAACTCCCCACTCACAAGCGACTCAGCAGAAGCGAGATTTAAGCCTGGGGGAATAGGAGTATTAGGGCGAGAAACAGCCCCTGGCGATCCTGGTTGCCAGACCAGTACTCGCTCGGCACAAGGTGCACAGATCGGTGCGCTGTCAGCACCAAAGTGGGGGTAGCCACACGTTATACACCGCCGGACTTGTCCCAGAGGGACCCCAGGCACAAAATTCCGAGATGCCTCCATATGGTGATTATCAATGCAATTTAAGTCGGTAGGGATTTATGCAATAGGCAACCCTGGATGTCCCAAAGGCCCGCTAGGAATGTGGGAGAATGTTTTGTAAGCCCGCTACGAGTTATGTTAGGCCGGGAGAAGCCACCGGAGTCTTGACATCTGAAAGACAGAAGGGGAACAAGAGGTGTCAGGGCCATGCGCAGCAGAAGAATTAATAAAGATGAAATCGCCAGCAAGGGTACTTACTGACCAGGGGAGGAGAAGGACCACCAACACGCGCGCGCGAAGATCCACAAAATGGCGCCGACCGAGCCTCGGAGGGCGGTCTGATCTCGGCGTGACGTGGAGCGTGCCACGGTCTCCGCCTCCCCCAAAGAGCGCGAAGCTCTGAAGCAGCCATTATGGCTTGACAAGCCAAGCATAGAATATGCCAGTAAAGGCATCTGCTAGTGGATACTCGTAAAGTCCAAAGACGCCGCCACCATTCCGACGCCCGTAGGCCTGTACAAAAATTAGTTTCCTGCCCAAGTTGCAGGATGATAAAGCAGGACGTGCTGTACATGATTGCATAGTAAATTGAGAAATTCAAAAACAAACGGCGGCGGCCAAAATAGAAGGAGCAAGCAGCGTGGCTCTGACACCTAGATACCGGTCAGGGGCGAAAGTACGGCCATAATCGTGACAATAGAGTACACTGAGACCGCCACACATACACCCCCCCTTCTTTTCCCCCAAATACGGGGGAAAGCGAGGGAGGATGGCGACCCTTTAAACAGGGTCCACCTCTACACGGGGCATGGGGCAATAATGCGGGAGGGACATCCACTATGAGGCTCACCATCAGCCTAAACCGCCTACCCTTTGGTGGGGGACTGCGGTGGAGCATGGCTCCGTTAAGCACGCATGGTGCTGCCTACCTTCACCCGGCCAGCGCAGCCCGGGCTGGGAGGCACATCACAAGGAGGACGGGTGGGAATAGTCCAACAGGGCCGCAGGCTGTAATAGCCCCGCTCACCTGCGAGAGAGTGATACTTCATGTCTTCGCAGTCAGCACTGCAGAGAAATCTGGGGATTTGTGGGAGGTCCCTGGGTATATGAAGGGCCGGGAGGAGCCTGTTTTTGCATGTCTGCAGAGCACAGCGCCCTCTAGCGGAGGATAACCCAAGTGTAAGTATTATATCTGCAGCAGGACATACTGTATACTTAGAATAACTTATATTGGTGTACAATAACACAAGATGCAATCAATTTTTACAAAAATCAGAAGATACAACACGCTATGATTGAGAGTTTCATGTCAGGTATATGTATATACAGTGGTTAAGGCAGACTTAAGAGTATTACCTAAGAAGCAACCAATATTTTGACCTTCCTGACATGGGAACCTATAAGTGGACCTCCAAGCTGGCAGCTTTCGGCCTCCTCTCCCTGGATTCCAGGGCTCTCTCCTTCTCCTAGGACACTCCTCCTAAAGCTCTCTCCCTAAGGTTCTCCTCCCAGTTTCGCTAGCCTGAAACTCTTAAACTCATTTCCCCTGGCCCAGCGAAACTACCAGAACTTGTCCAGTCCCTGAAACCGTGAAAACACGCTTTGCTGGGAACTAGACAGAGAAGTCGTGAAAGTTCCCCAGAATCTGCCCCTAAACTTGATTTAAACCTGTTTTTGTTAGGGTGGGGAAAGGAATGTGAACTGACAAGCCTCTGGGCTGGTGACGGATGTATGACTGGTCAAATGCAACGAATTATACATAGTGAGAGACAGAAATATATATATATATATATATATATATATATATATATATATATATATATTATATAATATTTTAACAATATTAATTTTCTATAAAGACCCATTGTTTACACCCCTTTATTAAAGCTGAGAAACAGCCTTCCCCTCAACACTCTGGACAACCCCATGTCACTGGCTTGCCCCCAGTCCCGCAGCATACTCACCCATTCCTTAGCACGAGCAGATGAGGAGATTCTGGGTGCCACCACACAAAGATTCAGCACGGAGTTAGTCGCAATAAGTTCATTAAGGAAATATTGTGCCTGACATTCAGAAATTCCTGCCCCTGGTACACGCACGCAGCTAAAGGTATAGCAGGGATGCAGTGTGGTATCGCCAGTCAGGTGAGTGTACCGGGGCATCCTTATAGACTTTAGGGAGGTTATTTCTCCTCTTCAAGAGGGCACCCAGCAGGAATGTCTCCGATTGGCAAGAGATTGGTATAATCCCCAGGTGTTTTTAGCCCCAGCCCACCACTGTCTGATTAATTTGCTTCATAAACCATATTACATTCCTAAATACTACTATAAAACGTAAAAGTTAATTCTTATTTTATTTTATTGCTGGGATCTGATTGAGTGCTTGTGAATGAAAGATGCAGGCTCCAAAAATACAATTCTGTGATTACTCACCTGTAGAATTGATATTATGAGTATACAGTACGTCCTGCTCCAGATAAGATTCATTACACATGGGATTACCTCCGCCAGATGGCGCTGGACTGCAGAGACATTGAAATTGGCTCCTCCGGGCCCCTCAAATACCCGGGACCTCCCACAAATACCCAGCATTGAAAAGCAGTTAACGAGAAGTCGGGAGAATTAAGACAGAACCAAACTGGTAATTATAACAATGATAACAATCACCATACAGGGGATCCAGGAAAATGCAAAACCAAGGGTGGGGTGGAGCAGGACGTACTGTATACTCATAATATCAATTCTACAGGTGAGTAATCACAGAATTGTATTATTCTTAGTATACTGTACGTCCTGCTCCAGATAAGATTCATTACACATAGGACATCCAATAGCAGTGTCCATAAAGTAGGGTGGGATCCCCAAAAGGTAACAGACAGGTCAGACCACTGCCGCCTGCAGAACCTTGCGGCCAAAAGCAGCATCAGCTGAGGCCCTAACATCAACCTTGTAAAACTTTGAAAAGGTATGAACAGAAGACCAAGTAGCGGCCTTGCGAACTTGTTCCACAGAAGCTTGGTGCTGAAAAGTCCAAGAGGCACCAATAGCACGAGTAGAATGAGCAGTAAGGCGGAAGGGAGGATTCTTCCCCTTAGCAGAGTAGGCCTGAATCACAGCCTGACGGATCCATTTGCTGATAGTAGACTTGGCAGGAGCCAAACCCTTCCTAGGACCAGAAGGGACCACAAAAAGAGCATCAGTTTTCCTGAAAGGTGCAGTAGCCACCAGATAGTACTTCAGGCACCTAACCACATCCATAGAATGCAAGACCCTCTCCTTAGGATTACTAGGATTAGGGCACAAGGAAGGAAGAACAATGTCCTGATTCAAATAAAAGGCAGACAATACCTTAGGCAGAAGATCTGGCTTGAAGTGAAACACCACCTTGTCCTGGTGTCTCTCAAAGTAGGGGGGCTGGATGGAAAGCGCCGCCAACTCAGAAACACGTCTAACAGAGGTGATAGCCACCAAAATGACAACATTGAGAGTAAGAATGGCCAGGGCAGCCTCCTGCACCGGTTCAACGGGAGCACCCTGCAAGGCAGACAGGACCAAGTTCAAATCCCAAACAGGCAACATAGGCTTATGTGGGGGACGCACATGAGTAACCCCCTGGAAAAAGTCCTGATCAGAGAATGCTGGGCAAAGGACCTCTGAAAGAAAACAGCCAGGGAAGAAACATGACCCTTCAGAGTACTGAGTTGGAGCCCCATCTCCAACCCATGCTGCAGGAACTCCAGGATCCTGGGAATAGAGAACACACGTCAGGGAAGAGACTTAGACTCACACCAGTCAATGTAGGCACGCCAAACCCTATAGTAAATGGAAGAAGAAGACTTCTTCCTAGCCTTTATCATGGTATCAACAACAGAGGCAGACAGCCCCTTCTCTATCAAGATGGAGGTTTCAGCAGCCAGGCCGTCAAAGCCAGAGTTTGTAAATTGGGATGGCGTAAGTGACCCTGAGTGAGCAGGTCTGGCACCCTGGGAAGAGCGTACTGATCTACTGCCAGCTGCACCACGTCTGCGAACCACACTCTTCTTGGCCACCTGGGGGCCACCAGTATGGCTGGCACCCCCTCCAGAGCTATCTTGCGCAGAACCCTGCCCAACAGGGGGAATGGAGGAAAGACATACAGGAGCTGAAAGACCTGCCATGACATTGCTAGAGCATCCGTGGCCAAGGCCAGAGGATCCTGGGACAGGGAGACAAAGGCCGGGAGCTTGTGATTGTGACGGCATGCAAACAGATCCCCATCTGGTTGGCCCCAACGGTGACATAGAGATTGAAACACCCTGTTGCAGGGGGACCATTCTTCCAGGTGAGAGGTCCCCCTGCTCAGAGAGTCTGCCTGCAGATTCTCCACCCCCGGGATGTACACAGCTGATATGCAGGGAACATTGTCCTCCGCCCAGGCCAGGATCAGATACACTTCCTGGAGGGTCCTCTTGCTCCAGGTCCATCCCTGATGATTGATGTAGGCAACTGACTCAGAACCAACCTGATTGCCCGTAGTTACAGAATGTTGATAGATGTGTGGGCCTCCTGAGGGCCCCACCGCCCTTGGAACTGCAGGGACTTCCAGAACCCCCCCCCCAACCTGTCAGACTGGCATCCGTGGTGACCGTCTCCCAGGAGGGGGCCAGAAAGGATCTGCCCCCCAACAGGTCCCTGGAGTCCAGCCACCACGAGAGGGACTGCCTGACTAGGGGGGAAGGAACAAAGACCTGGTCCAGGGATGCAGGAACCTTGTCCCATACTGACAAGAGGTGGAGTTGCAGAGGCCTCATGTGGAACTGAGCATAAGGGACCGCCTCGAAGCACGCCACCATCAGGCCCACCAGCTGCATTCCCTGCCTGATGGAGGGATGAGGACAAGATAGCAGGAACTGAACCTGCCCAATCAGACTGTCCACCTTCTGCTGAGAAAGAAAAATCCGTGCCTGAACTGTATCCAGATTCATTCCCAGGAGTCACCAAGGAGGGGGAGAGAGAAGACTTGGGATGGCTGATCACCCAGCCAAATGACTCCAGAGTGGACACTACCAGCTGAGTATCCAACTCTGCCTGATGTAGGGACTGGAAAGTGATGAGAATGTCGTCCAGGTAGGGCAGCACACGGATGCCCTGAGACCTAAGCAGAGACATCACTCCTGCCAGCACCTTGGTGAACACTCTGGGAGCTGAAGTGAGACCAAAGGGCAATGCCACAAATTGGTAGTGCTGATCCTCCAGAGCGAACCTGAGGAACCTTTGATGGCCTGGAAACACAGGAATATGCAGATAAGCATCTTTGATGTCCACAGACGTCATGAAGTCCCCAGGACGCAGGGAACTGATGGCAGAGCGCAGCGTTTCCATGCGAAAGCGCCTGCACCTGACAAATTTGGTGAGGATATTCAAGTCCAGGATGGGCCTGACTGACCCATCTCTTTTGGGCACTGTGAAAAGGTTGGAATAGAAGCCCTTGCCCCTTTCTCGTAAAGGGACCTGACAGATGAACCCCAGCACCAGAAGGCTTTGCACCGCCAGCACTAGAGCCTGAGCTGACACAGGGTCCTGAGAAATCCGGGATCTGATGAATCTTGGGGGGGGGGCCAGGCAGCAAACTCTATCTTGTAACCGGAGGACACTACCTCCTGAATCCACCGGTTTGAGACATGAAGCCTTGAAGCCTACAGACGTGAGCAAAGTGCTGAAGCCGCCCCTTCATGCCTGAGGGGGCTTGGAAGAAGACTTAAGCTTGGAGCCCCAGGAGGAGCCAGGGCGACCACGTCCTCTGCCCCTACCCCAGAAATCTCCTCGGGCCCCGGTAAGGGAGACCCCCTCCTCTGTCTGGCACCACGGTAGGGGGAAGAAAAGGAGCCCTGACCCCGAAAGGGCCGAGACTGCCGCCTGCGCTGGGGTAATCTGCCTCACTTAGCAAACAGGTCCAGGCGGTCCCCAAACAGGCGTAGTCCGTTGAAGGGAAAACCAGTGAGGGCTTTCTTGGCAGCGTTGTCAGCAGCCTATGGCGCAGCCAAACCGAGCGGTGTATAGCCACCACAAGGGCAGAGGTTCTGCCACACATTCTAATAGCATCATCCAAGGCAGAAAGGACATAAGTCACAAAAACCTCACAACGAGAAAGTGCATTAAACTCCTCACTAGACACATCATCAGGGGCACCATCAAGGATACTTCTAAGCAGGGTCCTAATAGCCACAGCCGTAATGGCAGAGGCACAGACCGGGCGCAGTGCCGTCCCCACACATGCAAAGGCATGGGACGCCAGCTAATTAATGCGCCGGTCCTCACCATCCAGCAGCGTAGTAGAGTCAAGGGAATGCATGACAGAGGTGTTAGATAACCCTAGGACCGGGGCATCCACTTCAGGAGCGGATGACCAACGCTTCACCACATCAGAAGGAAAGGGGTACCTCTTATCCCAACTCTTAGGTACACCGGGAAGCCTGTTGGGACGCTCCCATTCCCTGAGCACAAGATTATTGAAATGGGCTTGCTCAGGAAATTCTAAACGTGGCTTAGCAGTATGAAACAATTCCCCCTGTTGCCTGGGGGCCGCAACCGGGGGAGAGATAGACAGAACCTCAAAAATCTGAGCCAACAGCTTATCAGTATCATCTGGGGCCCAGGGGTCAGAGCCAGAATCATCATGACCCCTGGGCCTCTAATCAGATGACTCCGAGTCAGAGAATAACTCCCCTTCTTCCAAAGGGGTATAGCCAGACAGTTCCAAAAACTCATCAGCTTCCATAGGGAAAATAGTGGCATCAGGCGTTAAGTCCCGCTTTTTTAGCAGAGGTCTTACGCGCCAAGGTATTAGCAAGCAACTTCTCAACACTAGTCAGTCTAGAAGACACATCAGGCTGAGAATCCCCACTTGTATGCAACTCAATGGGAGTGAGATTTAAGCTTGGGGGAGTAGGTGAAGCCATACGAGGCGCAGGCCCAGCTACTGGTAAACCAGGCTGCAGCGCAAGCACCTGCTGGGCACAAGGTACACAGGCCCGCACATTGTCAGTAGAGATGAGCGAGTAGTATTCGACCGAGCCGGTATTCGATCGAATACTACGCTGTTCGTCATACTCGATTTCGATCGAGTACAGCGGCGATGGCGCACTCACAATTCGTTTCCCCTCCCACCTTCCCTGGCGCGTTTTTTACACCAATCACCATGCAGGGGGGGTGGGACAGGTCCTGGGAGGACGCTGGCATCGCGAAAACGGCGTCTACACGCATTGGCTGGAAAAACCATGTGACCTCGAATATACAAAACTCAGCACTTCCTCTTCGTCAGCATTAGCAGCTTGAACTTAGTGAGGGACAGACTCTCACAGCAGGGAAAGACAGGCTGTCGCTGGCAGGGCCCCAGAAGCTCGGAATATCGCATTTACCACCATCTATACCAGCTACCAGAAGACAAGAGAGTCATTAAGAGCCCTTATTAGGGCTACTACGCTGAACGGTATATGGCTCATATGTAGGCAGGCAGGGCCCTAGAAGCTCAGAATCTCGCATTTACCACCATATATACCAGCTACCAGAAGACAAGAGAGTCATTAAGAGCCCTTATTAGGGCTACTACGCTGAACAGTATATAGCTCATATCCTATGTAGGCAGGCAGGGCCCCAGAAGCTCAGAATATCGCTTTTACCACCATCTATACCAGCTACCAGAAGACAAGAGAGTCATTAAGAGCCCTTATTAGGGCTACTATGCTGAACAGTATATAGCTCATATGTAGGCAGGCAGGGCCCCAGAAGCTCAGAATATCGCTTTTACCACCATATATACCAGCTACCAGAAGACAAGAGAGTCCTTAATCCCTTATTAGTGCTGCTATGCTGAACAGTATATAGCTCATATCCTATGTAGTCAGGCAGGGCCCCAGAAGCTCAGAATATCGCTTTTACCACCATATATACCAGCTACCAGAAGACAAGAGAGTCCTTAATCCCTTATTAGTGCTGCTATGCTGAACAGTATATAGCTCATATCCTATGTAGGCAGGCAGGGCCCCAGAAGCTCAGAATATCGCTTTTACCACCATATATACCAGCTACCAGAAGACAAGAGAGTCATTAAGAGCCCTTATTAGGGCTACTACGCTGAACAGTATATAGCTCATATCCTATGTAGTCAGGCAGGGCCCCAGAAGCTCAGAATATCGCTTTTACCACCATATATACCAGCTACCAGAAGACAAGAGAGTCCTTAATCCCTTATTAGTGCTGCTATGCTGAACAGTATATAGCTCATATCCTATGTAGGCAGGCAGGGCCCCAGAAGCTCAGAATATCGCTTTTACCACCATATATACCAGCTACCAGAAGACAAGAGAGTCCTTAATCCCTTATTAGTGCTGCTATGCTGAACAGTATATAGCTCATATCCTATGTAGGCAGGTAGGGCCCCAGAAGCTCAGAATATCGCTTTTACCACCATATATACCAGCTACCAGAAGACAAGAGAGTCATTAAGAGCCCTTATTAGGGCTACTACGCTGAACAGTATATAGCTCATATCCTATGTAGTCAGGCAGGGCCCCAGAAGCTCAGAATATCGCTTTTACCACCATATATACCAGCTACCAGAAGACAAGAGAGTCATTAAGAGCCCTTATTAGGGCTACTACGCTGAACAGTATATAGCTCATATCCTATGTAGTCAGGCAGGGCCCCAGAAGCTCAGAATATCGCTTTTACCACCATATATACCAGCTACCAGAAGACAAGAGAGTCATTAAGAGCCCTTATTAGGGCTACTATGCTGAACAGTATATAGCTCATATGTAGGCAGGCAGGGCCCCAGAAGCTCAGAATATCGCTTTTACCACCATATATACCAGCTACCAGAAGACAAGAGAGTCATTAAGAGCCCTTATTAGGGCTACTACGCTGAACAGTATATAGCTCATATCCTATGTAGGCAGGCAGGGCCCCAGAAGCTCAGAATATCGCTTTTACCACCATATATACCAGCTACCAGAAGACAAGAGAGTCATTGAGAGCCCTTATTAGGGCTGCTATGTTTTAAAAATTGTGTGGAGGCCCAAGAGCTGAGACCTTTTAAAAATTGTGTGGAGGCCCAAGAGCTGAGACCTTTTAAAAATTGTGTGGAGGCCCAAGAGCTGAGACCTTTTAAAAATTGTGTGGAGGCCCAAGAGCTGAGACCTCTCAAACATTGTGTGGAGGCCCAAGAGCTGAGACCTTTTAAAAATTGTGTGGAGGCCCAAGAGCTGAGACCTCTTAAAAATTGTGTGGAGGCCCAAGAGCTGAGACCTCTTAAAAATTGTGTGGAGGCCCAAGAGCTGAGACCTTTTAAAAATTGTGTGGAGGCCCAAGAGCTGAGACCTTTTAAAAATTGTGTGGAGGCCCAAGAGTTGAGACCTCTTAAAAATTGATTGTATTAAGCCCAAGAGGTGAGCCATAATTTTTTTCATTAATACAGCAATTCTACGGCGGTTAAGGAGGAGGAGGAGGAGGAGGAGGAGGAGGAGGAGGAGGAAATGGCACTTCATACAGATGGCACTTCACTCTTGGCTGCTTTCCACTGTTGTACAAGCAAAGTCCGGGTCAATCCACTTGCTGTTCATTTTGATTAGCATCAGCCTGTCGGCACTGTCGGTTGACAGGCGGCTGCGCTTATCGGTTATAATGCCCCCGGCTGCGCTGAACACCCTTTCTGATAGCACGCTGGCGGCAGGGCAGGCAAGCACCTCCAAGGCGTACAGGGACAGTTCCAGCCACGTGTCCAACTTGGAGACCCAGTAAGTGTAGGTCGCCGAGGGATCGGGGAGGACAGGGGTGTGGTCTGCCAGGTAGTCCCGCAACATCCGCCGATACTTGTCCCTCCTGCTGATAGCGGGCCCCGCAGTGATGGAAGTTGCACGAGGGGGTGACATGAACGTGTCCCACACCTTGGAGAGTGTTCCCCTGGTGGCTGTGGGCCTGATCGATGTTGTCAGACTCTGGGAGACACTCTCCTCTCTGCCGCCAGCGATGCTGGGTGGGAAAATCTGCATCATGTTCTGCAAGAGTTCCCTCTGGTATTCCAGTAATCGATTCGTCCTCTCCTCTACCGGAATAAAAGAGGAGAAGTTATCTTTATACCGGGGGTCCAGGAGTGCGAAGACCCAGTATAGTTTGTTCTCCAATATCCGGACAACACGTATGTCCCGGGAAAAGCAGCCCAGCATGAAGTCAGCCATGTGTGCCAGACTCTGAGTAGGCATGACCTCACTGCCCCCACCAGAAGGATCATTTTCCATTTCCTCCTCTTCCTCCTCCTCTCCGCCCCATCCGCGCTGAACCAATGGGACGCACACAGCCTGACTGCTACCCTCGCCGCCAGCATCCTCTTTCACAGCCACCTCCACGTTGTCCTCCTCCTCCTCATCCTCCTCCTCCTGCAACTGCCACCGAGCAGCAGACAAAAGTGTGGTCTGACTGTCTACCTGCGTTGCGTCTCCTCCTACCCCCGTCTCCTCTGTGTGCAATGCGTTCTCCCTTATTGCGATGAGCGATTCTTTAAGGACGCCTAGGAGCGGGATGGTTACGCTCACTATAGCGTCCTCGCTGCTGACCTTCTTAGTGGACTCCTCAAAGATACGCAATACATCGCATATGTCTGCCATCCATGGCCACTCGTGGTTGGCAAACTGAGGGAGCTGAGTTGGAGGCACGCGTGGATGCATCATCTGGTACTCCATCAATGCTTTCTGCTGCTCACACACCCTGGCCAACATGCAATAGGTGGAATTCCAGCGAGTGGGCAGGTCGCACAACAGCCGATGTTGAGGCAAATGGAGGCGTTGCTGGATTTTTTTTAAGCTAGCAGCAGCTACAGTTGACTTCCGAAAGTGAGCGCACAAGCGCCGCACTTTGACCAGTAGCTCTGCCAGGTTGGGGTAAGTCTTTAGAAACTTTTGTACTACCAAATTAAAAACGTGGGCCAGGCATGGTACGTGATTGAGTTCTGCAAGCTCCAGAGCCGCCACCAGGTTACGGCCGTTATCGCACACGACCATGCCTGGTCCTAGCTGCAGCGGCGACAGCCACATCTCTGTCTGCTGCAATATGGCGTGCCTCACCTCTGCGGCGCTGTGCTTCCTGTCGCCCAAGCTGATGAGCTTAAGCACCGCCTGCTGACGTCTCCCCGTGCCAGTGCTGCAACGCTTCCAGCTAGGGGCTGAGGGCGATGTTAAGGCAGAGGAGGAGGAGGAGGAGGAGGAGGAGGAGGAGGAAGAGGAGGGGGGTCTATCAGAACCCGTGCTGGCAATCTTGGGCGGGGGTGGTATGTAGGCCGTCCCTGTTTGCGACCCCGTCCCCGCTTCCACAACATTCACCCAGTGTGCCGTCAAAGAGATGTAGCGTCCTTGGCCGCAAGCGCTTGTCCACGAGTCGGTGGTCAAGTGGACCTTTGCGCTGACTGCGTACCTCAGGGTCCGCCTGATGTTACGCGACACGTGCTGGTGCAGGGCGGGGACGCCACACCGGGAAAAATAGTGGCGGCTAGGGACGGAATAGCGAGGTGCGGCAGCCGCCATCAGGTCGCGGAAGGCCTGCGTCTCCACAAGCCAAAACGGCAACATCTCCAGGGCCAGCAGTTTGGAGATGAGGCAGGTTAAGGCTTGGGCTTGGGGGTGACTGGAGGCGTACTTCCGCCTGCGGTTGAACGCCTGCGAGATGGACAGTTGATGGGACGAGGAGATGGAAGGTGCAGACGAAGATGCGGGGGAAGGGGGGGCTGAAGGAGAAGGCCCCAAAGTAGCCGAGGCAGAGGCAGATGTGGAGGTGTCCTGGCTGGAGGTCTGGACCGCAGTGGCAGCACACAACAAAGGGGAAGAGGCAGTGGCAGCAAGACGGGGCGCAGGTTGTATTGCGTTTGCTCTCTCCCACTCAGCCCAGTGCTTGAATTCCAAGTGACGGCGCATGCCTGAGGTGGTCAGATTGCTCTTCTCAGAGCCCCTACTCAGTTTTGAGTGGCAGATTGCGCAAACCGCGCTCAGTTTGTCATCCGCGCAAACATTAAAAAATCTCCACACCACAGAAGTACGAGGCCTCGATGGGGGAGCTTCGCGCGACTGCCTGCTGCCGGGAAGAGCTTCGGCCCTGCTGGCTGTGGCCTGCCTTCTCTGTCTGGACTGTCCTCTGCCTCTGGACTGTCCTCTGCCTCTTGCTGCCTTATTCGGTGATGCGCAGACCGCATCTCCACTGCTTTCCCCACTGGACATCACCCCTGTCCAAGTGGGGTCGGTCATTTCGTCATCCACCACCTCCTCTTCCACTTCCTCTCTCTGCTCCTCCTCCTGCCCACTGGACATTCCAACAGCCTCCCTTGATGGCAACTGCGTCTCATCATCATCGCTCATGATAGCAGATGCTGGTTCCGGGTCCACATCACTAGCAGATGGCGGATACTCAAGTGTTTGGGCATCACTACAAACAAATTCCTCTGCTAGCTCCTGGGATTCTTGCAGCACATCTGGAAAAGGACCCGAAAAGAGGTCCTGGGAGGGGTCAAGGGTGGGCTGACTCTGTTGGCCAGGTTGGGAGGAAGGAGGGTCAGAGTGAGACTGTGTGGATGACTGGGTGGTGGACAAGTGACTGGAAGCGTTATCGGCCATCCATTGCACCACCTGTTCACGCTGCTCAGGCTTTAACAGAGGTGTACCCCGCCCCCCGCATAACTGTCCCATAAAGGCAGGGAAGCTGGATGAGCGTAATGCTGGCTGCCCCTCATCAGCACGCATTGTATCCCCACTGGCTTCAATGCGGTTTGTGCCCCCACCAGCATTTCCGCGCCCCCGTCCTCGTCCACGTCCCTTTGCGCTAGCCCTCCGCATTTCAGACGTTTTACTTTTTTGGCCACGCGTTATGCCAAATATAAAAATATTTTTAAGAAGAACACCTGGCTATACAGCCGTATACTGCCAGAAGGTGAAATGGTGCCTATACGCATCGGGTATATAACAAGGTTTTGTTGGTAAAGAGGACACAAAACAGTAGTGCCAAATATAAAAATATTTTTAAGAAAAACACCTGGCTATACAGCCGTATACTGCCAGAAGGTGAAATGGTGCCTATACGCACCGTGTATAAAACAGTGTTTTGTTGGCACAGAGGACACAAAACAGTAGTGCAAAATATAGTTTTGTATATAGGTGCTAATACACCACTGAAGTCTTTCTGTCCCTATTCCAGCATCAGCAGCTACCCCTCACTAAAGCAGCCGTTTTGAGCAGAGTGTATATAGTTTTGTATATAGGTGGTAATACACCACTGAAGTCTTTCTGTCCCTATTCCAGCAGCAGCAGCTACCCCTCACTAAAGCAGCCGTAGCTGCAGCACTAATAAGTGCTCAGCTCTTGGGCCTCCACACAATTTTTAAAAGGTCTCAGCTCTTGGGACTCCACACAATGTTTGAGAGGTCTCAGCTCTTGGGCCTCCACACAATTTTCAAGAGGTCTCAGCTCTTGGGCCTCCACACAATTTTTAAAAGGTCTCAGCTCTTGGGACTCCACACAATGTTTGAGAGGTCTCAGCTCTTGGGCCTCCACACAATTTTTAAAAGGTCTCAGCTCTTGGGCCTCCACACAATTTTTAAAAGGTCTCAGCTCTTGGGCCTCCACACAATTTTTAAGAGGTCTCAGCTCGTGGGACTCCACACAATGTTTGAGAGGTCTCAGCTCTTGGGCCTCCACACAATTTTTAAAAGGTCTCAGCTCTTGGGCCTCCACACAATTTTTAAAAGGTCTCAGCTCTTGGGCCTCCACACAATTTTTAAAAGGTCTCAGCTCTTGGGCCTCCACACAATTTTTAAAAGGTCTCAGCTCTTGGGACTCCACACAATGTTTGAGAGGTCTCAGCTCTTGGGCCTCCACACAATTTTTAAAAGGTCTCAGCTCTTGGGCCTCCACACAATTTTTAAAAGGTCTCAGCTCTTGGGCCTCCACACAATTTTTAAGAGGTCTCAGCTCTTGGGCCTCCACACAATTTTTAAAAGGTCTCAGCTCTTGGGCCTCCACACAATTTTTAAGAGGTCTCAGCTCTTGGGCCTCCACACAATTTTTAAGAGGTCTCAGCTCTTGGGCCTCCACACAATTTTTAAAAGGTCTCAGCTCTTGGGACTCCACACAATGTTTGAGAGGTCTCAGCTCTTGGGCCTCCACACAATTTTTAAAAGGTCTCAGCTCTTGGGCCTCCACACAATTTTTAAAAGGTCTCAGCTCTTGGGCCTCCACACAATTTTTAAGAGGTCTCAGCTCGTGGGACTCCACACAATGTTTGAGAGGTCTCAGCTCTTGGGCCTCCACACAATTTTTAAAAGGTCTCAGCTCTTGGGCCTCCACACAATTTTTAAAAGGTCTCAGCTCTTGGGCCTCCACACAATTTTTAAAAGGTCTCAGCTCTTGGGACTCCACACAATGTTTGAGAGGTCTCAGCTCTTGGGACTCCACACAATTTTTAAGAGGTCTCAGCTCTTGGGACTCCACACAATTTTTAAAAGGTCTCAGCTCTTGGGCCTCCACACAATTTTTAAGAGGTCTCAGCTCGTGGGACTCCACACAATGTTTGAGAGGTCTCAGCTCTTGGGCCTCCACACAATTTTTAAGAGGTCTCAGCTCTTGGGCCTCCACACAATTTTTAAGAGGTCTCAGCTCGTGGGACTCCACACAATGTTTGAGAGGTCTCAGCTCTTGGGCCTCCACACAATTTTTAAGAGGTCTCAGATCTTGGGCCTCCACACAATTTTTAAGAGGTCTCAGCTCTAAGCTTCCCTTACTGCTCGGGTGACACACTGTAACAAACCTCCTCCTGTAAGCTTCCCTGACTGCTGGGGTGACACACTGTAACAAACCTCCTCCTGTAAGCTTCCCTTACTGCTGGGGTGACACACTGTAACAAACCTCCTCCTTTAAGCTTCCCTTACTGCTGGGGTGACACAATGACACAAGAGGACATGTCTGACCACATCACACACACACACACACAATGACAATTAGGGGTGGGGTCTATTTATTTTCCCCCTTGCCTATGCCATCTGTGGTTGTCATTAGGCAATGTGATTTTAAGGGGTGCAGAATTTTGTTCTTTTTTGTACAGTTTGGCTTGGGGTCCATGGCAATGTAGAGGAAAGAAGGTTTCCTTGTCTTGTCTCACTTTACGTAGAAGTTATATTGTGTTTGGAGTGTATTGTTGAGTGGCTGTGATAGTGGCGTAATAGTGCGACTTGGGCGCGTTATATGCACCCAGACATGCTTCCCCTGCTGTCCCAGTTGCATTCCAGCAGTGTTGGCATCATTTTCTGATGTTTCAGGGTGGACTTGGTGACCTCCAAGTGGTCGAATTGAGATTTCCAAGTGGCGAGCATTTTTTTCCCATAGACTATAATGGGATTCGATATTCGGTCGAGTAGTCGAGTAACGCGGTCTATTCGAATCGAAATTCTAAATTTCGAATATTTCACTACTCGCTCATCTCTAATTGTCAGCACTAGTAGGGGACACCCCACAAGCTACACACAGCCGGGCTTGTCCCGAAGGAACCCCGAGCATATTATCCTGAGACGCCTCCATATGGTGATTATAGCGGCACAATAGGCCGATAGGGATTCACGCTATAAAAGCAACCCGGGCTGCCCCAATAGCCCGCTAGGGAAGTGGGAGTAATTTACACACTAGGCCTCAAGTTTAATAACTAAATAGAGGGAGTAGGGCCGGGAGAAACCAATAGAGGTCGGCCCGTCTGAAAGACATAAGCGAAGAGAACCCCGTAAGTGACATGTAACTGACATAGGGTAACAAAAGTCGCCCGCGAGGGCAATCACGGACCGCGGTAGGTAGATAACCCACTTAACATAGGTCAGCGGCCACTTAACATAGGGCCCACCGATAGACAGGGGCAAGGGGCATCCCATAGAGGCTCACCATATGCCTATACCGCCTACCCTTTGGTGGGGGATTGCGGTGGAGCAGCGCTCCTAAGCACCTGACAGCGGTGCTGCCTACCATCACCCGACCAGCGCAGCCAAGGCTGGGAGGCACATTAATAATGGAATGGGTGGGAATAGTCCTACAGGGCCGTAGGCTAATAGCCCCGCTCACCTGCGAGAAGAGAGAGCCATCTTCTTGTCCTTCGCAGTCCAGACTGCAGAGAAGATCTGGGGATTTGTGGGAGGTCCCTGGTATTTGAGGGGCCAGGAGGAGCCAATTTCGCTGTCTCTGCAGTCCAGCGCCATCTGGCGGAGGTAATCCCATGTGTAATGAATCTTATCTGGAGCAGGACGTACTGTATACTAAGAATAGCCAGCATGCGGAAAGCAGAAAGCAGGCTAGATTGTTCCTTTGCCTGGAATGTCCCTTTAACTCTTGTGAAGGCAAATAACCCTTGGGAGCCATCGCTTCTTACTAGGAGGGTTACACTTAAATGATCTCAGGAGTAAGGACTATACAAAGCATGAAATATTCAGTCTGTCTGTATTCACTGGCTGAGAGCAGGGACAGCCCGTTATCCAGGCCAATAGCACATTTCATTTATGACAAATCTCTTGCTGCATTAAATGAATTATTTTTTGGATGCCAGCATCCAGTAAAAACACAACACAACAATGCAACTGCTGGTAACATCAAGCTACAGATTCAGCATCTGCCTCTATTATTAACATTCTCAGGATAAAGCCAAATTAAAGTGGACCAAAATCAGACAGAAGTCTGTGCATAGGAAACCCTCTGGGTATTACTCACAGTTGTGATTCATGCAGGAAAGGAGGACATAGAGACAGGGGGTGAAGGATCTCTCGGCGGGTGGGAGGAGGTGAACACAGTCACACAGGTGACACAGAGGTCACACAGAGCTTCGGTTGCAGTTGGGATGCTTTGTGCGTGTGGAGGTCGGGGGGCATGTACATAGCTTCCAGGGTGAGACCAGGCCGGCATCTCCTCAGAGGAGGGGGGTGGCCAGAGAGGGCTTTGCATTTATTCGAGGTACTACAAATGCCAGAATGTGACTCCTCTGTGAGGCTCCAATCTCATATGCTGCACCACAAGACCCAGGCATCTCCTTTCTCTATATTGTTAGATGCACAACACTAGCCCCAGTTATGTCACAAAACATTGCTACCATGTTTATAGCAGACCTATATCAAGTGAGGATCTGTGGTGGGCTGTGCCTTTGACCCCCCCAGAAGGGCAGGATCTGTTTTAAAATGTTGGGGGGGTACACGACAAGTTCAGCGTTTCCCTTCAGAAGCTTGCAGTCGGATGTCATGATTTTCACAATGCGGGAAAGCAGAGGGGGGTACTGGACAGACGTGGGGGGTTAAGAAACGAGGAACACCCTTCCCCATCTGTGTCTGGTGCATGGCAATGCTTCACATCAGCCTCCACTTCCATCATGCTGTGTGTGGGCCAAGTGTGATCCACGTGGCAGTAGTGGCGGCTCATCTTCCTCCTCGTGGCACAGAACAGCTTCCATCCCTGCAAGTAGGTTGCAAATCAAGTGCCAAGATGTCATGCACCACAGGCCAGCCACATGTGTCTGCGTGTACATGTGCCTGTGTGTGTGTGTACACATGTGTACGCTTGTGCCTGCATTGACATGTGTCTATATGTGTGCACCTGCATATCTACATGTGGGTTATAAGTTTAGCCAGAAGCCATGCGTGAAATGCAGTCACTGTAAAAAGTGAATGTAGCCAGTGTTGACTGGAGTCGTTTTATTATGAACAAAGTGTGGGTGTTCACAGGGCGTCATGTAACCTAGGGCCGGCCCTGCAACGCGGTGTAGAAGCCGTAGCAAGGCTCCAATATTTGCCCTACTTTCAATTTTTTTTTCTCCTGAACTAAGCAAAAAAGGTGGTCTAACAGCCACTCTGCCCCTTGATGCTATCAGTGTGAGTGATCACGGCAGTGGTCCTGCAGCTGTCCCTGACCACAGCAGAGCATGCGCCATGGCATTCCCTTTCCAACTCAGCTACGACCCAGAAATTGAGGTAAAGAAAGCAGCATCACTTAGAATACATAAGGTATTTACATATAATTAAGAATTTTGAGATGCACTGGGGATGGGGGAATATAATAAATGATAGAAAGAAGGTATTACTGCAACTATCCCACGCTGTGTCAGCTGGGGTGAGTTCAACATCCAAACACCATTAACACCAGGCATACCCCCACAAAAAAAATATCACATGCGAACACATTAAATATATTAATCTTAAGCACAAAACCACAGAGAGGAATATAACAAAGCACAAAAAATGAAAATGTAGGGGGACCGCCCCATATGCTGGAAAGATAATAAAGAACTGTGCTGATAAAGTGTAAACTGAGATGGCACCCAACTTACCTCTAAAAGTAGTAAAGTGTACAAAATCTGCATGGAGTGTACTAGAGTTAAAAAGTATATACAACTGAATACTGTACAAAGAACTCTAAAATATAAAAAGCCAAATAAATATTACCAACAAATCCCAAATGTACCCCCCCAAGCAAACAAAATGGGGGACAAAACTCTAAGATCCAAATGGATTCCCAGTGACAGTAATCAAAGTGAAATGTAAGAAATGTAGGCTACTGTGGGGGGGGGGGGGGTAGCCTACAAACGAAGTTGCCCCATCTGCTTACACAATACTGAATCATGTTGGCACTTACATTTGTTCCTGAATCCACCCAAAGATGAAAAGCCGCCTCGCCTCACACATTACACCTAAACAGGCAAAGGCAATTGTTAGACCATTGTGTCGGGCTACGTTTGGCACTGTTTGGCACTGTTTTCCTTTTTTTTTTTTAATTGAAGAAGAAATAGCTGAGATATCAAGGCTTACAGTTTTACTCCATAATTTATCTTCTGAAGCAAGTGGACATGGCCCTTGGAGCTGTGATGCTGCATAATAATCAGTATAATGGGTAGGGCACTGGGGGCGCTATCTAGGAGTATGCTGGGTGGGGAGGAGGGAGGGGTTAGCTGGGTTTGAACAGCAGCTCTGAGAGTGCCACACAAGCCATCAACACAAAGGGGGGAGTGGGCTGGACTAGCTCCTCGAGCTAGTATTGGTGGCCCACATAGGAAGGGTGGCACTGGAGAGGAAGATAAGGAAAAATATTTCCTCATTCAGGATGCCAAGCTGAAATGAGGCACAACGCTGGAAGAACATTTAGCAAGGTAAGATGCATTTTTTTTGCATGAAAAATTCCTTTAAGGTGCTTTGAAAGCTCCCCATTTCAATCTATTTAGATCGCCAATAAATGGTATTACTTTAAAGTTATACTAAAGGCAAGCCTGATTGTTGTCTCGGGCTATATGTTGCACTGTCCCAAACTTCAATCTGTTTTCAGAAAGACCCTGTAGTTCCTATGTTTTTTTTTTAAATATTACAGCTTTGGAGATGCAGAGAAAAAAGGAGGAGAAACAATGTGTGTGGCAACAGCGATGTGATGTAAGCACACTATTTATTACTGCCAGCACATCGTGTGACCAGAAAAAGGAGGCGCTTTAGGCTAAGAGGGCCTCCAGCCTGCCAACACATAGTGTACCTAGAGTGGAGGGTGGGGTTTCATAGCTGCAGAGAGAGGCAAGCAATCAGGACACCTGGAAAGGGAGTGGGGGGGTGTTTCAATTCTCGGTGCACTAAAGGTTAATTGGAAGACCAGGTCAGCAGGCTGGAGACTGAAAGCTGGATGAGAAAGTGATTTCCTCACTAAGTCGACAGACATAGCAGGAAGAAGAGCGCTTGAGGCACAAGGTAAGCTACAGATATTAATTTTTTAACTTGCCAATCACTTTAACCTTCGATTTCCTGCATCTATTGATGGCTAACACAATAAAACAACTTACTAACATTAGTTTTACAGTAATTCCTGGAGCATGTGCAAATGTTACTGGACCCAATCTTTAATTGGTGAATAGAGTATATTGATATGTTAATATGTTTATGAGTTGTTATGGGCATTGGGAATATTAATTCTTAATTGATTGTTTGACTAGGAGCACTTTATAAATATATAGATTTTATAGCGATCCGGATCATAGGCAGGATTTGCACATGTTTAGTTGCACTGTTGGAACACTTTGTTGAATGATTTAGCACATATATCTAGGCATTTGATATCAATTAGTGTGGGGGGGGGCGTGTCCTAGGTATGGAGCCGTGAGGCAGCGTTTCCGTTTAGCTCCCACATCGGCGGCCCTTTTAGCTACTTTTGCCGACAGCAGACCGGTTAAAAGGATATGGCGAGAAGAAGGAATCCCCGGAGACGTGGTGGGGGACAGCGGAGGGGACCCCAGGACCCCCAGATCGCCGAACACAAGAGAGTCAGGGACAAGTGCCGGCGGGACAAGATGGCGCGGAGCGAGCTGGGAATTGGAGAGGCTGTGGACTCTGATGTGCAGGTGATGCCCCCCCGAGTGCTTGTGGCGGGGAGTGTGCCCGAGGGTCGGCGCATACCTGGAGTCCGGACGGGAGCGGCGGGCAGTGATGGAGAGGGAGAGCAGCGAGGAGCAGCTTTCCTGCGGCGCATCTGATGACCGGTACGGGAGAGCAGAAGGAGCGGTGTCGCGGGAGCCGGCCGCGGAGGTGACACTGTATGAAGAGGCGGCAGCGGCGGGGGCTGAGGCGGCGTCCACCGATGGGTGTAGCAAGATGGCGGCGCTGGAGAGAGCTCCAAGATGGCGGCCGCCAGTGCGAGGACACACGTGGGTGTGAAGTGGGGGGCGGGGCCTCAGCTATCAGCCAGGACTCCCCGGACCAGCTGAGAGGGCGGAAGGAGCCCGGCCGCAGCAGCAACGCAAGTAAGGGTGGTGCACAGGGGAGGCCGGGGGGAGAGATGCCACATGTGGGGACAGTCAATGCCACAGGTGTGCGGGCAGGCCATGTGCGCCCGGACTCACCTGCCCAATCCCGCTCCCCGGACAGCAGGGATAAGGCTGGATCTGGATTTATGCCCCCTCACAACCTCAAAATAGGAGGGTCCGTGTCACCAACGTGGGGCCTCCGGGGGATAAGTCAGGCGATGTGCCAGTGGTGTCTCTGAGCAGGTTTGCTTATCTGCCCAGACAGGTGGAAGATGGAGGCGGGGAGACACTAACGGGGAGACAGCCGCGGAGTGAATCGCACCTCCATCTGGGTCTTCCACAGAGGATTCCTAAGCCTCAACAGATGCCGCCGGAGATATTGATCCAGCGACGTGGGCCTACACACCCGAGTGCGTGTACCCCTCCTTTGTTGCCTTCGCCGGAGACCTCATGGCCAGCGAGCCAGCTCAGCCCGGCCCCGATGTCCCCACACCAGCCTTGTTTCTCCCCTGAGTCCGGACCCCTGGGTCCCATGGACGCCTGTCCCCCTCAAAGAAAAGCTGCAGCCACCTCTTGCCCTCTTGTCGCCCGAGAAGTCTGGAGATCCCGGGTCCTCCCGGGGCGCTGACATCCACAAGGAAACAATTTCGATCCTGCGGAGCCTGCCCTCTAGAGCTGACATCGAGGGTCTTATCGCGAAGTACGAGGAAGCCCATAGACGTGAACTGGGAGTGGTCAAGCAGCAAGTCTCCGCGGTTGAAGAGAGGGTGGCAGTGCTTGAGTCGGAGGGTCCTTCGACTGCGAGCCGCCTCAGAGCACTTGAGGAGAGGTGCGATCGGCAAGAATCTTTGATCCAGGCTCAAATGCTACATATTGATGATATTGAAAATCGCAGCCGCAGAAATAACCTTCGGTTGCGGGGCATCCCGGAAGCCACGTCGGGTGAAGACCTGAAACGGATAACTACAGTCATATTCAATAAGGTGCTGGATAGAGACCTGGACACTCCAACTGAATTAGACAGAGTCCATAGAGCACTTGGCCCCCCCAGCCCGGACCCGTCAAGACCAAGAGACGTGGTCTGCAGGGTACACCGTTACACGCTGAAGGAGGATATTGCCCGCGGCGCTTGGCGGAAAGGGGACATCGACTTTGATGGAGCCAGCATCCAGATTCTGCAGGATCTCTTGCACAGGACTTTGCTCATGCGCCGAGCTTTGAAGCCTTTGCTAGAGACTGTAACGGGTGCAGGAGCAACATACAGGTGGGGCTTCCCCTTCCACCGAATCATTAGGAGAAACCGGGACACCTTCCTGCTGAAATCGCCAAGAGATCTGGCGGGTTTATTTGCCTTTCTTCAATGTGATCCAGTGGAGGTTCCGGACTGGCTGGCGACAAGGGTGACGCTTCCCCCGCCCCAATCTGGGAGAGAGTCCAGAGTGGGCCCCAGAGGCCCTAGAGGCTCCAGAAGACAACGTCAGGCAAGAAGGCAGGCCAGGCCATACGACGTGGAGACGTGAGCTCGATGGTCATGGGGAATGCTTTGGCTGCTCCCGTCCTCCGACCCCAATTGCCTAATGTGATGACTTACTCCTGGCCGGGGTTCCCCCCCCCCGGTGGGGGGAGCGGTCGGGCGCCATATCCCTAGATGGGGCAATGCCCATGTACCTATGTTTTCTTATTACCGTTGCTGTTATACTTGCTGTATTGTTGATACTGGTCTGTTGTTCTTTTCTCATATTCACATTGATCTGCTGGCTGGCCCGATGTGGGAGGGAGTAGTTTGATTTGCGGCGAGTTCCGACAGGCACCCTTCCCCACATTAGGGCCGACTCGCGGGTTCAATTGACCCGTTGGGTTTTGTTTTTCTCCTTAGAGGATATTTAGAGTAGAGTCTTGTGTTTATTGTTGTTTGTTTGACCCTTGTTGTCCCTTGAAGAAGGGACGAACCCCCCCTCCCCTCCTGCCCATAGTTCCCCTCTCCATTCCCTGGTTGTCTTCCGAAAAAGGGGAACCTATCTCTCATCAACCTTCCTGCCCCGTCCCCCCCCCTCCCTCTCCCCTTTGTTGTGCTCCCTGGGGGCCACTCGAGATGGCAAGCACCAAAATAGTCTCACTGAACGCTAAGGGGATGAACAGCCCTGAGAAGCGGTCAGTGATTCTGCGGAACCTGAGGGGCCTTAGAGCACAAGTGGGCTTCTTGCAAGAGACACACTTTAAAGCTTAAAACCCTCCATCACTAGGTGATTTTTCCTAGGTCATATAGTAGCTACTCGCCCGACTCCAGGTCCAGGGGGGTCAGTATTGTGATAGCGAAATCCCTCATGTGGGAATTGGAAGATTTTAAAACAGACACAGAGGGTAGATGGTTGTTTGTTAAGGGGAGGGTGCTCGACGAAAGGGTTACATTGGTTAACGTATATGCCCCGAATACTGGGCAGGTTTCTTTTATTGAGAAGCTGCTTGAGGCCCTTGTAGACTTCCGGGAGGGAGAACTGATAATGGGTGGGGATCTTAACCTGGCGCTGGAGCCCTTGCTGGATACCTCTAGAGGGGGACCTCACATTGCATATGCTAAGTTGAAATGAATTAGGAAGCTCCTCCACCTGCACCAACTGGCAGATCCATGGAGAATCCAGCATCCTGAGTTGCGGGACTACACTTTCTTCTCACACCCCCATAATTCCTACTCCAGGATCGATCTGTTCTTGGTTCCACATTCCCTGCTGCCCCGTGTAGAAGACTCAACGATAGGAAATATTACTCTGTCTGACCACGCCCCCATAACTCTTACAGTTAGGGGACATTCCCCCGCCCCCAAGAGCTGGTCCTGGCATCTTAACGACTCACTGCTGGATGACCAGAAGGTGATGGAGGATGTTCAGAGGGAACTTAAAAGTTTCTTTGAGATAAATTCCACTCCGGGTGTGTCACCGGGGGCTCTTTGGGAGACCCATAAGTGCTTTATCAGAGGGTTATTAATTGGTCACGGAGCTAGAATAAAAAAGGAAAAGACGGAATGCACCATGAAGCTGCTCGGGTAGATAGGCAAGCTGGAAGCGCTCCACAAAAAATCCCTGTCTGCCGTCCACTTGCCTACCCTGACTCTGCTACGGGAGAAATTAAAAACGGTCTGCTGCGACAAAGTCAAAGCGCAGCTGGTGCAATGCCGGCGTGCATTTTACGAGTCCGGGGACAAGTGCGGCAGATTGCTGGCCAGAGCCCTGCGAACAGAACGGGCTAGGACCTTTGTCCCTAAAATAGCAGACCAAGGGGGTACACCTTGTGTAAGACATAGCGGAGGCGTTCCGTGCATTTTATAAGAACCTCTACAACTTGCCTGAGTCTCAGGAGATTGGGCAGGAGCAGAGGTGTGGGGATTACATTAGGAGATCAGGGATGCCGACCCTCCCAGAGCAGGTGATCGCAGAGTTAGAGGAGCCGATTTCTATGTTGGAATTGCACAGAGCGCTAGCAAACATGGCCAAGGGGAAGGCGCCTGGGCCAGACGGGTTCCACCTGCAGTATTACAAAAAATTGTTCCCGGTCTTGGGCTCAAAACTTTTGTCCATGATGAATGCCATAATAGAGGGGGCCCCGCTTCCCAGGGACACACTTAGAGCCCATATTGCTGTGATCCCCAAAGAGGGTAAGGATCCTGCTCTCTGTGCTAGTTACCGGCCTATTTCCCTCCTGAACACCGACATCAAGCTCTTTGCTAAGATTCTGGCGTCCAGGATTGCCCCTCACCTGCACCTAGTGATTGGTCCTGATCAGGTGGGTTTCATGCCTCTGAGAGAGGCCCGAGACAACACCACCAATGTGTTAAACGTGATCCATTTGGCCCAGAAACAAAAGACTCCTGTCCTTCTGCTCTCCGCCGACGCCGAAAAAGCGTTTGACAGGGTCAACTGGAAGTTCATGAGCTCGGTCCTAAGACATATTGGTCTGGGTTCGAACATGCTGAGCTGGATCGAAAGCTTGTATAGTTGCCCTTCGGCGTCGGTGAGGGTAAACGGGTTCTCGTCTGGATCCTTTGAGATCTCTAATGGGACGAAGCAGGGTTGCCCGCTGTCTCCATTAATTTTCATATTGGTGCTGGAGCCGTTCCTGTGCAGGGTGAGGGGGAACCCAGATGTTAGAGGGGTGGAGAATGGGTCGGGACACTATAAAGTCGCGGCTTATGCCGATGACCTAATTTTCTTCTTGTCCTGCCCGGAGGGGACCTTGCCGAACCTCATGAAAGATCTGAGAGAATAAGGAAAGCTGTCGGGGAACAAGATAAATTATCAGAAATCCGAGGCCCTAAATGTTGGTATCCCCGCACCGAGATTTGAGAAACTAAAAAGAGTTCCTTCATGTTCAGATGGGCAGCGTCAGCTACCTGGGAACAAAGATCAGTGGAGACCTCTCTAAAATATTTGTTCTTAATTTCCCCCCGCTACTGAAGCATTTTGAAGAGGAAACCACCAGGTGGGCGAAAGGAAAACTTTCGTGGTTCGGAAAGTGCAATGCGGCGATCAAGATGACTCTCTTACCCCGCCTGCTTTATCTTATGCAGGCACTGCCAGTAATGATCCCACGCTCCTATCTTCAGAAGGTGCGAGCGATATTCATTAAATTTATTTGGGATGGAAAGAAGCAGATGGTAAGAGGGAGCCTTCTGATGAGATCAAAGGAAAGAGGTGGTGTAGGTGTCCCAGACACAGCGATGAACCATGTATCAGTCCACCTGAATAGGGTGGTCGATTGGTGCATCCATGGCTGCCACAAACAATGGGTTGGCTTAGAACAGAGCTTCCTGACGTATCCGATTGGGGTAGCCCCCTGGCTAATCAGAGAGGGAATGATGCAGGCAAAACAACACCCTACTATTGGCCCGACGCTAAACGTGTGCAGGACTGCGCTGCAGCGGGAAGAGATTGCACCCACCCCTTCTCCCATGTATCCTATTTTAGGGAACCCGAGTTTCATACCGGGTTGCAGTGGGCCAACAGCTACGGCGTGGACTAGAGCGTCTACAGGGTAGGCCACTTTAGGACGCAGGACGGTTGGGTCCCATTAGCGGAGCTGGCAAGGAGACACGGAGTCCCTGGGTGGTCTCATTGGCAAGGTAAGGGGATTTGGGGTGTTTGGGGGGGTTTCACCCCGCGGGACATCCCTATCTCGGATGCCCCGCGGGGAGGGAGGTGATCGGCCCGGGAATCTTATAGATTCCCAGGCCGATCACCCCTGGGTGACGGTCCACTTTAAGGAAACGTGGACGCCTGAGCAGCGCAAAAGACTCCTGCAACTCCTGCACAAATCGTCAATTTGCACCAGGTATGCGGATACAAGCTGCTGACCAGGTGGTACAGGGTTCCGGCAGCCATAAATAAATGGTCGCCAGAGACCCCCGCGGAGTTCTGGAGGTGTGGTAGGGAGAGGGGAGACTTGTTGCATGTGTTTTGGTCCTGCCCTGGGCTGAGGGAATTCTGGTATAGGGTGAGATTGGTGGCAGAAAAGGTCTCGGGTGCGGAGGTCCCTGACGACCCAGCTCTGTGTCTCCTTCATAGGTCAGAGGTTCCAATTAAAAGGTACTGCAAGAGCAGAGATCCCCCAAGCATACTTACATGGTTTCAACGGGTGAATGACATGATGAGGTTTGAGAACATGTTGGCTTCCCGGGATGGCACCTACGATAAGTTCGCTACCACATGGTATGGTTGGATGGCCTTTACTGAGTCGGTTGAGGGGAAGAGCCTTTTGGGCCTGATCTAGGCGACCCCCTGACCCATTCTGGAGTTGAGAGTTCGCGGACCATTAGACGCTGTTTATCCTACGCTCAGTGCACAGATACCCTGTTTACCCGGAAAGTATTGTAAATAAGACCAGAGATAAAACTTGTTGGTATTGGAGCTTCTTTTTATTGATATGTTATGCTTGACATGTTGGGTGCTCCCATTGAGCGATTTCTGTATGTATTATCAAGCTGCTGTGTCGCTGGATACATTACATTATTTTTCCCTCTTTGTTTTATGTTTGTTATACATGTGAAAAAATCTTTCAATAAATAAAGAATATATAGATATCAATTAGTGTGGTGAGACTCTCCCCATCGCCTACACACCTTTATGTTGGTTTGTCCTGTGTGTTATTGTTCGATTTATGTGTTTTTAAGGGATTTTAATATGTTGTGTATTGTATGTAGTGATTATAAATATGTAATTAATAAAAATGTATTTTTTGATCAATTTATGAGTTGAGAGTGCCTCCCTACATGCCTTTTTTTTGTCCAAGGGTGTGTGACCACACCGGGGACCAGAAGGTTGGGAGGACCCTCTAATTGTTGCTCCTCCATCTTATTTATCATATTTGTGCTCATTTTGCATCATTTAAGAGGGACACTCCAGCCCCTTTGGTAAAAGATTACATACCCCCCTCCTTGCCCCCTCCTGTTAGTGATTATACTGCGCCATCACCAACTTTGCCAGCTGGATTCAGGTTGAAGGTGCATACGTTTTTTTTCTTTTATTATACAAGCAACAAGCATAATCACTAAAAGGAGGGGGCAGGGTGGGGGGTATGTAATTTTTTACCAAAGGAGCTGGAGCGGCCCTTTAATTAAAAAAAATCAGCATATTACTCTGCTGTTTCAGTCATTAGTTGTCTAGCTGCATCTGCATTAAAAACAGAAAAAAGTTAACTGTATGAGCTGTGAAAGTGCCCGATTTAATGCTCGCACAGGGGCCCTGTCACATTTAGTTACACCACTGCCTAAAGTTAACCCCCCCCTATGGTTTGGCCGGGATGTGTGGGCTGCAGCCACAGAGATGTATATTAATGCTTGAATTGCACTTCACTGATTAAACGTTTCGAGAATGGCTGAGACGCAGCTTTTCCCTAATTGTGATATACTGTGTATTGAAGGCTAAGGAGGGCTGCCAGGCTTCATAAAAGGCTGCCTGCTCTTTCCAGATTTAATTACAGGCTTTTTTTTCTTACATTTAATTAGCCCACCTATATTATGCAGCATTTGATACAGCATTTAAAGCTATATACATTAGTTCTTGCCCAAACTAAAACGGATGAAAGGACAATAGCAGAATGTCACAAATTGAATTTGCATCTTTGACAGCATGAGTAACAGCATGAGTTCTGCTGCCCTGGTTGGTTAACTTTATGGAATGCTGCAGTTGATAAACTGATATGTTTTAGTACTTGCATGGGGTGTACAAACCATAGAGGCAGTGCAGGCACTTCCCCCAGGCCCGTGGAACAGGAGGCCCGGTGCAAGCTACCTGCTCTACCACTGCAGAATGTATGGCAGGCATCAGCATACTTACCTTGCCATCCATGATGCCTCCTTCCTCATTGCCTCCATGCACGTGCCATATGCCTATCTCGCTGCCCTGTGGGTGCCATTACCTCAATTGCTGCTGTGTTCTGCTGCATCTCTCACCACAGAGCACCGCACGCCGCCCTGCAGGTACTGCCACATCTATCTCCAACGTGAGTGTTTTGCTGCTGAGCATGCACCACTGGCACCCTGGATTGGCCAGTCAGTGTTCACAGTGGGGGGGTGCTGATGGAGGCCTGTGATGGGTCTTCATCAGCACCCTCCCACCATAAACACCCATCCCACTATGTACCCGTCTGATCTATGCACGCCACTGGGTACTTGGATGGTAAATCAGCACAGCAACAAGAAAATAATTTTCCCTGTTCAGGCAAAATACAAAGAAAATATACCTACTTTATTTTCCCTTGCAAATCTTCCATCCTAGTCCAGTAGACTTGGGGTCTGAGATTGAGTCCCATGGCATTCATGCTCACCGGAGATATATGGGATATAAGGTCACTCCCTTGCATCGGTCATGGTGTCTGGCTGCACCCACTCCATTAACATTAATAGAAGGGGCGCTAGGACCTCGCTATTGAAATAAACAGAGTGGGTGAGCTGAAGTCACTGCAACTAACATGGTGGGTGGTCCTTTATTCCGTGGGTTGTCTGTGAGCGGAAAATGCACTAGACTCAATCGCTGGTAAATTCATGATTTTTTAGGACTAGGATTGAGTTGCTGCAGGGGACAAAATAGTATATGAACAGACCCTTTAAGACTAAACATAATAAACCTGTTTCATTGAAGGTCTAATTAGGGCTTTTTTGTAGCCCAAGTGACACAAAATATACATATGGTTTTCATTGTGTGGAAATGAAGTGGTCACCACCCATTTTCTAGTAAATGGGACAGGCTGGAGGAGGGACATCCAGAGTGCTGGAGCTCATCTGAACCACAATCCCCTGGCAAAATCGGGCTTGTGGATTGGCTGCTGGTGTATCAGCCAGCCCCCCCCAGGCCATGTGACTGACGGCGATGAATCAATGGGCACATTTTTCCCGGGGAGGGGGAATTAGTGCTTCAGGGGTTTACTATCTTGTCGCCTTGTCTACCAACGAGAGTCCAGGCTCAAGAGTTAAAGAGGACCAACATTTTTTTTAACTAGCATCCCATGAATTGTTCCCCCCATGAAGGGTACCTTTTGCCAGCTCTCACTGCTCCTGCTTCATTCTAATCCCAGATAATGACGTTTGTTTTAGCTGTAAAGCTCCGCCTCCTCCATTTATTGCCACTGTTGGCACTGTGCATGGCAATGATGTAATTGTGACATCTATGCAATGACTGATCACCTGCCATCTTACAGAGAGGGACAGCAAAAAATCAGTGTTCCAGAACAACTTGAAAAGCGAAAATAACCATTTAAGTTCAACTAC
Organism: Gastrophryne carolinensis; assembly: GCA_027917425.1. Classification (NCBI taxonomy): domain Eukaryota; kingdom Metazoa; phylum Chordata; class Amphibia; order Anura; family Microhylidae; genus Gastrophryne; species Gastrophryne carolinensis. The sequence continues at coordinate 281,382,476 of CM051235.1, forward strand.
CTAAGGGAGTATCGGCAGGGGCTTTGGCTAAATGCATTTCATGTTTCAGTGGGTTTAGGTCCACTGTTTTCTCGGACTCTAGTGCCAGTCGATTCCCTGTCCTAGGGGCATCCTAGTTTGCGATGGCCCAAAGAGTGAAGCCCACCGATGTCCCAGTAAATTCACCTTTCTTGATACCATGGTGCATGCGCGGCCCACCCTGCTCAGCACACTGGCTGTAGACTTTAATGCCTACCGGTGGGATGCGGCCGGGTGCATGTCTAAGCAGAAGGTTGCTAAGCTTAGCTGCAGCACATGCTGCCACCCTCCCTCTACTCTTTGCACTTGTCCCGGCAGACGTATATTCAAAGCATGATAAAGGATGCTGCCATGCATCTGTGCCATAGGAGCGGAGGTGAGTTTATTGGGACACCAGTTAATTTCACACTGTAGGGCATCCCAGGGCTGTCCCTTTCTAATATAAATACCTACCTCAAAAGCAGAATTATGCCCCCCCCCATTCTCTTTTGTGATACCATTGGTGGTACTAGGTACACTGGAAGTATTGTTATTAGCTTTCAATAGCAGCTACAGGATCAGTACTATCAAGGGCAAGGTCATTATCAGAATTTCCTGGGCCCTATACACCTTAAACCGGACCGACAGTCTGGCACAGTTGGAAAAGAAAGGTAGCAGCCATTTTGGAGTTTCCTCTCCCAGCTGACATAACTGAAATACACAGTAACAGGAAGCCCAGCACCACTTCCTGTTTGCAGATGGCCTGCAAGCCCATGAGCAGCCATATTGTTTTTAAAATGTACCCAAGCAGGCGTTAGAAGAAGGTAAATTATTTTTTATGTGCAGCATAAATTGCCCTGAGGAGGGATGCATATGAGCACTGTTTGTTGTGTTGGTCAGATTTAATTCATTTTTGACTGTTGGTCCGCTTTAAATAACAGGGCCCCCACCAACCAAAACTCAGTTGTAACATACTTAATTAGGTTGAAGCTGGACTAATGTTCATGTTAAAACAGGTATCATCATAGCAGCATAGGCCTGAATACAATAAAAGCAGAACTAGACCAAAGTAAACAACAGCAGACCTGAATACTACTGTACCTCCCATGCCTCATTTTTGTTGATTTTGGATGCCTGTTCAACTGATTATAGATAGCAGATGTTTGGTGAGATTACTCAGCCCTCCATGCTGCCTTGGTGCTCCCACAGTCCAGGATCCGGTAAGATATCAATGAGGATTGCCAGCCGAGTGTTCCCAGTGCCATAAACATGGTGCCACGGGAACCCAGTTGGTTGCCTTCATTTCTTTAAAGCAGGCAGGCCAAGTCAGAATGCCCAGTGGTGGTGGTGGTGGTGGTGGTGGGGGGGGGGGGGGGGGTGCAAGCCTTATTAAATTGCCAACAATTCTGCAAATTGGGTCACTTACCATTACCATGTTAGGGTAATATGGAGCAGAATGCTGCTGAAGTGTGTTACATTTTCTACAGTAATATTACACAGCATTTCCCATTTAAATTCATAATCTGATAAAAAAAAAAGGTTGCCACCTAGGGTGAGACAGAGATATGGGCAGGGCTTTGTCTAATATCTTTTTATTGAATAAAAACAAGGTAATATAGTGTTACATTGTACAGAATAATTCTCAATAAAATTTAACTGAACTCAAACAAATTAGATTTGTCATGTCAAAACCCATAACTTAATATTTGCACATTCCCAAAATATCTTTTGGTGAATTTGTTCTTACTAACTAGACAATTGCATTGTCCAGCCTTTCATGGTTTTTAACAGCTGGGCACAGGAGCACTCCTAGCCACAGGGAGGCTGGGCATGCAAACCCGGCATGTAGTCGTGACGTGGGATCCACTGGCGCAACAAATATGATAAAGTTGAAGAGAAACAATGATGGTGCCCCCCTGACATTCTTGGCCCCAGTGTGGTCGCATCCTCTCAAGTTACGCCCCTGGTGGGATCACTGGAAAGGTGGGCGTGTGGGTGGGATGTCCAAGGGTCACTTGATCTGCCAACCCCGAAGTCCTTTGGATTCCAGGGCTGGCAAGCCGATTGGTTGGTTTTCTTTAAGTTAATTGGAAACTGGTCGTGGGTCACAATGAATTGGTTGAGAATTCTCTTTTATTTTGAGTAGTATAATGAAGATTTGTTACAGCAATCAGATATGCACTGTCTCCACAAACTCCATTAGAGAGATTTTTTACACTTGTTACTGATTGCTTTATCTCTCCAAACATATGGTTCCCGTATTTATAGCCCCCCCATCAGTCCCACATCTTAACCATGTCCCCAATACACAACCAATCTAAACTGTCGCCACTGCCATGCATACAATTATTATAGAAAAAATATATTCCCGTATTCTTGTTTCGGAGATTTCACCCAGGGGTGGTGGTCAATGTTACCGTGTTCCTCCAAGCCACCGCTGCCACCTCTATTTGCCAATTCCCCCCTTCTATATCACTCTCCATGCAACTTCCAATCCTTACTGTACCCCTATTTATCTAAATGTTACACACCAGTTTTATACCTTTACACACAGTGAAGGCTGACAGGATACTCCCTGCTGTGTGCCTAAACTCACAGGGGACTTAAAAGCTTAAATCCCAGACGCAATAGTGCCAATATATTTTATAGAATTACGAGGTGTCAATGTGCATTCCGCATAATTCAATTATTCGGAATCCACAATTTCTAATGATGGCATACATATGCATAGGGCCAAGCTATGGAGAAGCTATGGAGAACTTGTATCCAACAGCGATGTCTGGTCTCATAGACTCAGAATTCTGGGTTCATCCAGCAAAACGTTATGCTCCATAATAGTTTTAGTTTTTTTTAGCTGATGGCTAAAGTAAGAAGACCCGAACACTTTCAAGGGGAAATGGAGGAGTGTCTTTCCTGTGAATGAAGGTCTCAGGGATTAGCCACTCTGTTTGTCTGTCTTCTGGGGGGTCATGTAACATGTGGAAGAAGTCATGAGGATAAAGCATAACTGCATATTATCTGTCTCACTAAGGTAACTAACATTTCTTGCTTAATCTGTTGGTAATGCCTCATTAGTAATTTGCCCTAGTAATTTGTAAATCTGTTCATTGTATGTACATTGTCTAGTGTGCTTTTAAAGCAATTAAATACATAACTTAATCTTGGACTGTTAGATCTTGATCCTAAAATGTTGCATCATCTGTGTTCTCTTGTTTATATTTCCATGCTACTAGGCTGGGCTGCAGCTCCTAGATAGACTCACTTGAACAGAAATAGTGGTAGTTATTACAACTGGCAGGACTCTGTTCACTTGTTGTAGTGAAGGGATCCTTCGGCTGGTTAGGGTAATTGGACCTGTATTACCAAAGCGTAATGTGAAATTTAGGGGGCGGTGACAGTCAGTCAGGGCCACGTGATATGGGTTTCCTCACAGCAATGTTCTTTTTGTTTCCTTTTTTTAAAACAAAGCTATACTGCTAGAATAGTTTTAAAATACAATTTCACCTTGTGTTGTGCTGTCCTCTGTGACATGAGTGGCAGGGCTAAGTGATGCATGGCATTGGTGTGAGCTGGGCATAAGTGTGGAGGGCTCCTTTCTAGTTTACCACTAAAAAGGGGGCATCAACTTGACAGGAGCCTGAGGCTTTAAACTTTGATCAGGAATAGGGGAGGGAAGATGCTTTGGGGAGCAAAGATGGAGAAGAAATTCCACTTCTGCCAGGCAATTGATTTTAAAGTTTGTCTGAGCAAACCCTTCGTTTTCTGTGTCCTGCCTTATTGTTTTCCCCTTCAGGAATGTAAAAAAAACACATGCCTGTGATTTACTTATCAGCATGCTGTTTCCAAATTTCCTTTATTCCTGTGGCTCTGTGTTGCTATAGTGGGAGTGGCTTTCCTGACCTTAAATAAAGCGCTTAGTATAGCTTCTGACTATATATCCCAGAATTGCTCCACTGTCACAGGTGAGCTCATCAGCAGCTTTGGCTAAATCAAGCAGCAGAAATGACCTCCCCAGGTGAGAGGGTTATTGCTGGCAATAACCCTTTAGCTACTGGAATACAAGACGCCTCATCTGAAGAGGCTGAATTGTGTGGAGCATCATCTCTTCCTCAGCCAATCAGGTGATTTAGTAAGTCAGGAAGTCTCTGCCAGGTGCCAATACCCCTAAGGTAAGGTAAACACATTGTTGCCTCATAAAGCTGTTTTATTTTATAACACACAGTTGCATACAAATAGAAAGGAAAACAATGCAATTGAGAGCAGAATTACTCTTTAAGTGATGTAATAATGCAATATAATTATATATGCCTAATGCTGGGTTTACAGCAGCAGATCAAATCTCGGCCCATAAATTGGGAGCAAGCATTATGTCAGTAGCTGATATATTGGACCGGTGGGTAAATATTTGAATGGACTGAGAATGACTAGAAAGTTCAGCCTTTTAACTTCCTGTAAGTTTTTGTCCCCAGGAGAATGAATGTATTTGCTGAGTGTCGACTTGCCTGTAACACCCCCACCAAGTCCTATGCGCAGCAGCAGGTTCCAGTGGAGGGGGATTGTGGCCTTTCCTCTGAAGTAATGAATGAAAGACATGCTTCTAATGGCACTTTCTCCTTCACAGCAGAAAATCAATATTTCTATTTTATTTCACCTTGTAATTTGGTATAAAATGGCTCTACAACAAAATGGTTCATTGCATGCATTGTAGAATCTAATTTCTGTTTAAAGGGATACAATGTAATTTTAACCCCATTCCCCAGGTAACCTAATTTGGGATGCCTATCTACTATTAAACCCTAAAAGTCGAGGAAAATTAAAAAAAATACGCATTCATGTTTCAATGTCAGTGACAGTAGCTGTGGCCAGGCATCGCTATCGGGGGTGTGGGGCTGTTGCAGAATAAATGACAGGATGGCAGTTTTAAATCAGCATGCAACGAAAGTAATGAGGTAGAAAAGTACTTTTAAATCATTACAGCAGTTTTTACATTGGCACAATCTCAGTTTTCATGAATGGAAGCCGTTCACCTTCTTCTTTACTGCCACAAAACAGACCATAGCCAAGCTTGTCTTAACGTGACAATCAAGGCAAAGCATTAAATTATATTGCTTTCATGCTGGCTGTCAGGCAATATCAGACATGATATGGTAATATCTGTCTCTACTGCAGGGCCTACTCAGCAGCAGAGGATGAATCATCCATGCAACCATTGCTTGAGTCCCCTCAATCAATTCCATTTGGGGACACTGAAAACGTGTCTGAAGAAGGGAGCATGTAAACAATTAATATATAAATATTATTAATAATTGGCCAATGATAACCGAATGAATACCCCCAAAACACTGTAGGATCTTTAGACATCCAGAAAATTAAAGTACTCTGAGACAAATGGCAGAGATATATTGTTGCTTAAATAACATAAGATGCAATCAAATCATACAAAAACACAAGATACAACATGCTATGATTGAGTTATATGATCGGCTTACACATATACAGGGATTTAAGGCAGACGTAAGTGCATTACCTGACCAGCAACTTAAACAATTACCCTCCTTACAGGGGAACACACAGGCAGCCTTGCTTCTCCTTGGGCCTGTTTTCTCAGTCTCTCTCTAGGGACCCTCTTTCTGACAAGACCTTCTCGCCTTCCCAGGCTCCCCCAGTTATACCCAGAAATTCCTTTGATGTCCAGATTTGTGTTCCCAGTCCGGCTATCCTGAAACAACCTGAATTGGCGGAACTCTAGGTGGGCACGTATCGAAATTTTCCAGCCAGTGAAACTGGATTTGAACATTCTCAGGATCTGCTCTCTCAAATCTGATTTGAAAAATCGTTTTTTTTTATTAGGGTGGGACAAAGGAATGTGGGCTGACGGCATTTGGGGGGGTGGGGGATATCTTAACCTGACTGAATGACCTGACCTATGTATGACTGGTCAAATGGAGCTGATCATACTTACAGAAAGAGATTAAGACATTACACAATATTTTAACAATATTCATTTTCCATAAAGGCCCCTTGTTTACAAGCATGTTTAGCAAAGTTAACCAGAGAATGCAAACTTCTGGTGAATGAAAGATACATCCCCTGACAGGCTGCATGGGGCAAACAGAAAGCAGACTAGTTTAACCCTTTTCTTGGAATATCTCTTTGAGCCAGGGCTAGATTCTAGTGAGGTCAAAAATAATAACGAAAACATCAATTTTATTGGATAGACAAAACAATTTCTAGGTGATATGGAAGCAATGACAGCTGTTCTAAGTTTGTCTTTAGACTTACGGTAGTCTAATTGTAATGGTTTTATAAGCTGGTGCATGCATTGTATAATGTTTTATAATGGAGTGCATGCTTTTCTTACACACCTTCTAATGTATATTTTTTCCCACTCCTCTCTTATTTTTAATAATTTATACTTGTATTGCACTATTGTATGGTCTATATAAGGGTGTAGATATGGGCAAGAGAGTGTATATTTCTTTCTTTTTTTACCCTGTGTTTGAGCTGTGTTTAAGGCTTACATGGCTCAAACAAGGGCCTGGAGGTGGACCCAGATCCTATTTTAGAGTGTACAGTATTTTACCTCTGCTCTAGTAATTGCAAATCCAATTTTCATCACCTAAGAGGCCACAATGGTTTTGATGAGGCAGGATCAGAATGAAATGTACTTTTTGATGTGAATAACGAGATGTTCTTGTTCAATGCCAAGTGCCTCAATGCACCTGATGTCTAAGAGCTTCTAAAATCTATTAACTTGAAACTTCAAATTAGCCCCATAATTAGAATTAGAGTTGATTAGAATGGTTAATCTAAGGGAGTCTCAATAGATTAAATTGTACAAACTGAACACAACTGAACACGCTGCTACCCTGAAGACCCAGAGCAGAGGATCCTTTTCATGAAAATTTTGCATAGCTATTTTAAACCCTACCATGATCAAAATGTTTCTGTTTGGATTTACAGAACGACTTCTTGGTATGGAGGGTGCATACAGTGTATTTAATGTGAAAATATCCTTGGGCAGACTTTCCAACCTCATATTCCATCAGTGGTTTACTGCCTGTAAATGACATCTTGTGAGCCCAACGCTCTGCATATATCCAGAAGCTGGAAAAACATGTCTAATTCGATGAAGCAGAGGATTGGCAAAAGTCTTACAGATAAACTATAACATCTTGACCAGATGGTATTAGGTGCCCAGCAGAAACAGCTCCACTTTAAATGCTAGCGGTGTGGTCGGGCAGTTGGTACAACTACATTTTTGGTGGGCATCTGCATACATGAATAGTGGATTCTGAAAATATATACACGGAGATGAATATCCTCCATTGCCTACATTACACTGTAGAAGAACACTGTTGTTCTACTTGGGGGAACTTGCGTGTTTTCTCTTGTTTGCATATTGATATGCAGCCAAGTAATTTCTTGAGGGTTTGCACCTAGAAAACTGTGCAAATGGCAACAAGCCTGGTACGCCTAGAAAGCTTGAGGTGAGTACTTTGAGAGGATATATAACAGCAAGGTGTGCATAGTAGTTGCTTTTTTTTTAATCTCCTAAAGCGTTGTTTCAGTTTGGGGTGTGTGCTGCGCAGGAAAGGGTGTCTACCGATACACATGTGGTATTGTTGTAACTGGTAGCAATGGGGCTTTCACATGCAATACGATTTTCTTAAAAACTACATTTAAAAAAAAAAAAGCTACAACATGTAAATAGCATTTTTACATTTTTTCCACATATTTCACCCAAAAATATTGAGAAAGCACTGGAAAAAAGACATTTCATGTTAAAGCACAAACTCTGTCAAAAAATATATATATAATTTTTCTGGAAATCCCTGCAATAATCAGTTAAACATGTATAGAGCGAAATAGTGAAAAATGGCCTGGCAACAGAGGGTGACTTCATCTTGTGATAGGCTCGCAGTTAAAAGGTTAAAGCATTTTGGACTGGAAACTTAAACAGTTCCCTAACACAAATGAATAAAGGAAAACATATTAAAAGAATGAAAGAGGTCATCTTGGAGGATCAGAAAAATCGGGGGTGCCCTACTGTGTGAAACCCATGTTGCACGAAAACGTACCTTCATTCCCGGTCCAACAGCGCATGCAGTGGCCGCATCCCCGCTATCACTTTAGCAGGGCACACTCCCTGTTAAAGAGCTGAAACGGGGGGGGGGGGATGGGGCAGCAGTCCGGTGAGGTTTTTAACTCCCCCCAGAGTTCCTTTTTGAAGAGACAGTTTGGCAATAAAAAGGCAGCAAGTATCTCACCTGTAGCTCATCACATGTCTCTCCTCCATTTCCCACAGGGTGCTGTAGAAAGTCACCAAAGTTTCCCACCCCTTTCCCTTTTCCCACTATCATGATCTCCACTTAGCGTTCCCACCATGAACAAGCCCAGCAAGTGCGACTACTGTGACTTCCAGGCTCACTGCTGCTGTGAGTGCTGAGGGACAGGGGCAGCCATGCGACCACATTTGGTGGTCATGGAGGAATGGAGTGAAAAGAAAGGGCAACATTTAGAGAACTGCTACAGCATCAACAAAGCCCGTCAGGGAACGACGAGGCACATGTGACAGGCTTCAAGTGAGCTCCTTGGTGCCTTATTACCATTGACTGGACCGTCCCTTTACATTTTGATACTGGACTCCTTAAAATGCTCTGTCCAAGCCCTCCAAAAAGTCATAATACCCTTGTGTCCTCAGACTTTGGGTCCCATGGTATCTTAACTAATCCCTTTAATAATCCCATTATTATAGCTTATAATGACTCTTTGTACAGAGGGAATATGTCCAGGCACTGTGATGGAGGCTGTCTTGACAATAGTGGGATACGCTCCAAGACTACACACCAGGACCTTATCTGAGAAATGGGTATGTTGGAGCAAGAGAACTAGAGGATAGCAACTGCAGGGGAGAAAAGGGGAGTATTCCTTTGTGTTTGATTACGCCTGAACAGGACCGTCAACAAGGCGGTTTTCCTGCTACCACTGTGTTAACAAGCAAAGGTTCAGTTGATACATTTATAATTATATAGTAATAGTTAAAACCGAAGGTTACTTAGGAATTTGGTTCAGTTGTTTTCCTCTAAAATTCAGTCATCCAGCTTGTTTAATATTCTAAAGCTGCAGTTAAAGCTAATGGAGGACAGTTTCATGGTCTCCATTTTAAATATCATTCACAGCAATTATAGGAAAGCTTGTTGCAGGTGAATTCTGAGGAAGTGTAATCTATGAGGGCTTTAACAACATACATTGCTATGGTGAGTGTCTAACTATCCTGAACAGTAAAGCTGTTTCCCAGCAACGCAAATTATTCTGGACATTGCTGTTCTTTCATTTAAAAATGATTTAGCTGTCTGTGACTTGGTTGGGGTGATTAACTGTGTGTGATGACTCAACAGAAAGCTAATTAAATGAAAGGTCCATGGGCATAAAAATGGCATTATTGGCAGAAAGAAGTAAGTTCCAGAGCGAATGAACACACTGATCCTGGTGACTCCAATGTATGTTTCAATACATTAGTTTACTTATGGAACCACAAAGTGGGGGTTAATGTCTTTACCCAAGATTAAATTAGAAAATATGATATGAGGAAGTTAACCCTTGCTGCCAGCCCTGGGTAACATCAAAATACTTATGTCATGGATTTCTCATCGGAGAATAGTAGTAAATGACCAAAATTAGACTGAGAGACAAAGGCGTATAGCGTGTTCAATAATAACAAACAGTGAGTACACACCAACCAAGCTGCTATATACATATTTACACAGATTGCTGTGAAATCAGAAACATACATGCTTAGGAGTCCAAAGAAAAGTCCAAGTCCAACAATGGCTAAGGCAGGAGTCCTGGGTCCAGGTTCAAAGACAGAAAACAATGCTGATCCCCTGAGGCCATGTGTTTATCAGCTTATATAGGTCAGGTAATCACAGGTGCAAGCTGATTCCCAGGAAGTCTGCAGAACAGCACCATCTGCTGGTGAAGCAGCATAATGCAGGGGAAATCAAGCTGTGGAGGAACTCCAGACTTGACATTACCTCCCCCTTCACAAACACGGGCACCGATGCGTTTAAGCAACTGCGCCGCAGGAGAAGCTTTAAACAGCACACTGGGACCACCAAAAGCTGGAATGGGACCAGGCAGAAGATCAGGATGGGCAGTCCAGGAGGACCAAAACCTTCGAGGCAGCGCCGAGGGGGACTAGGACCTTCGAGGCAGCACCCAAGGGAACCGAGAGCTTCAAGGCAGCGCCCAAAGGAACCGAGATCTGAGGCAATGCCCAAAGCCACTGAATTCTTTATCAGCACCTAGGTAACCCGAATCAGGCCTTACTGTAACCCTAGGAAACCGCTCAAGGCTTCCTAGAGCCAGCGGGAAGAAATCACCTTGTGAAACCAAGCTGCTTTATAACTGCGGGCACGTAAGGGATCTTCAAGGCCTCCTCTAAGAATACCAGAGGGACAGTGATTAGGATCAGGCTTGGCAGGGCAGCCAGGCTCAGCAAACGGGCAATCCGGCTCAGCAGACACGGCAGGGCGATGGCGCTCAGCAGACATGGCAGGGCTTTGATTAAAACATATTCTATGCCACAGTTTCACTGTTCAGTTATGGAAGGTTGCAGTATACTAGTGATTATTTATGACAATTAAAGTGGATTAAAACCTGGGATTCTTTATATGGGATGTGCGTAAGATCCCCTGGTTCATTTGTTACCTCGAACTAGCGATCCCACTGTGCATGTGCAGACCTCCTCCAATCACCCTTCTTTGTCATGCATACTAAAGTAAGGAAATGCGTAATCTAATCTGTCATGCACCAATCCCTCTGGCTGCATGCACCTGCTGCAAACCATTCATATATGCTTCACACAGGGGTGTGCAGGGACCATGAATGGGGGGGGGGGGGGGGGGGGCTGAGTACCAGCCAGGCAGCGCTGATGGCATTCCTGATGGCTACCCTTTTGCTGTTGGTGCTGCTAATGAATAAGAGCGTCTGCCCCCCACCCCATAACCTATATGTGATGGCTGGTTCTTTGTATTCCATACCATGGAAGCTCTCTCTAAACTGCCTAATGTAGTATAGCAGTGATTTCTAGCAGGTGAAGGTGATTTTTGTATAGGAGTCCTGGGGGGTTTCACACAGCGAGACATCCTGATTCAGCATGCCCCGGGAGATGCCAGCCCTGGAATCAGACTGTTTCTTTTTTTCCTAAAGCATTTAACCAATATTTAAAAAAACATTAACTGGTTGCAGTCTCATGTTCAAATGGCATGCTATATGGCTGCCTGGCCGTGCAGCGGAAGATTTATAAGCTAAAATGATAAGGCTGACCCTCAATGCTGAGCTATGTGTAAAAGAATGAATCATCACTGGAGAGCGCCAGGGGGCGCTGCTACACAGCCAGGAGTCATATGGCTGCTGTTGGATATGAGACCACATCTAATTTGTGTTTTTATAAATATCGGGCAAAGGCTTTAGTAAAAAAGAAATCAGAGGCCATTTTGAGGAACTGGACTGGGAATAGGGGGTGACTACATAAACTTCTTTCTCGGTTTAGGATCACTCTTAACGGGCACTATGGTCAGTCTAAATATCAGCAATAAATCTGAAAGTACTATAAGCAAAACTGCTACATATACCTCAAGTGGCACTGCTGCATGGCAAGGGAGTCATACAGCTACCATTCGAACAGCAGACTGCATCCGGTTTGTGTTTTTATGAAAATTGTGCAAAGGCTTTAGTAAAAAAAAGAAACACACTCTGTTTTGGAGCACTGGGCTGGGCATAAAAGGTGATCACATAAACTTCCTCTCTGGGTATAGGATCACTTTAAAGGGATTGGCCAGTCATCTCTACCTGTCAGCTTATCATTAGCTGTATCAGCCCCTGCTGCCCCCCCCCCCCACAGCATCAGGGAGAGGAAATAGCTTTCGACTTTGCCTGCTTCTGTTTCCCCACCCCACCCCAATCTAAGCCTTGTGCCAGGACAGCACTGGGCTATTCATTTACATCCCACTCACCCACCCCAGTCTCTCTAAATATTGTAAAGGGAGGAATCCTCTCCCCCTCGGTTGGTTCATATCCATGAGCGGATATGCCAGAGAAAGAAGAAACACACTCAAGGTATGATTTTTGAAGCTTAGAACATTTAAAAAAATGTAAGAAAAATATTTGAAAATAGCCCCGGTTCTGTAAACTGAACAATGATTTTAAATTACCCCTGTAATATGGCAGCAATCTTAACACTTTAAGTGTCAGCCTACCTAGAGATTTTGTCACCCTCTGTTGCCAGACCATTTTTCACTGTTTTGCGCTATACATGTTCAGCTGTGAGTTTTAAAGAAATTTCCCAGGAGAATTATATATTGTTTTTTTTTCAGCAGATTCTGGGCTTTAACAGGAAATGTTTTGTTTGTCATGTTTTCTTAAATTTCTTTGGAAATATATGGCAACATATTAAAAAATGCAATTTTTGGATGTTGTAGTTTTTTTTGTAATGAAAATAAAAATGTTGGTAGACACCCTTTCCTATTCAGAACACAAACAAACTGAAACAAAACTAGGAGATTTTCAGATTAAATACACCTGCTATGCACACCTTGCAGTTTTTCAAGAAAAACAACCCTTTACATTTGAAACACCCTCCACAAACTCTATACGCTCTGGAAGTACGCACATCAAGCTTTCTAGGTGGATCAAGCTTGTCGACATGGGAGCAGTTTTCTGGCCACAACCCCTTGAGTAACTCAGTGGTTACACAGCCTTTACCTAAAAAATGAATAAAAAAGCAGAATAAAAAACAAATTTTCCTAAAATATCAATATGCAAACAAGAAAAAGCAAGCTAAATCTAAAAATACAATGTCCTTTTTTGAACAAAATAACACCCAACATGTATTACTTTTAACCCTTTAATTGCCAGCCTACTTGAGATTTTGTCATCCTCTGTTGACAGGCCATTTTTCACCAATTTGTGCTATGTATGTTTAACTGTGATTTTTTTTTAGGAACTTCCAGGAAAATTACATAGTTTATTTCGGCAGAGTTGGGGCTTTAACATGAAATGTTGTTTGTATTTTTTATGTGCTTTCATAATAGTGTGTATACATTTTTAAAATGTCTCATTTAATTAAATTCAAATTTTTTTTCTTTAAGAAAACCATATTGCATGTAAAAGCTTCTTCTGATTACAACAATACCACCTATGTATCAGTAACCCCCATGTTCTTGCCCAAGAACTGAAAAGAGCGCCTTGTGACATTTTCAATAAAATACAACTACTATACCTGCTATCAAGGGTTAAATGTAAAGAGAAATTGGCATGGGGTCCCCCACGCTTTTGTTTACATTTTTAAGGGTTAAAACGTGGCGTGAAGTCCCCCCTATCCAAGCATAACTAACCCAGGAACCAGTTGTGAGGGCTTGTAGACCAGGGTGTGAGGACTAGCCTGGGTGGCTCCCAGCCCTGCAAACCCACACAGCCCTGGAGGCAGGTAATGGGGCTGCTTGCTGCAGGTGACTTGCCAGCACAAGCCTTGTAAAATAGCATAGAGAACTCGTAGACCTCCCCCATGTTCACAAAGGGTTAACTAAAAAAAAAAGACAGCAGAGGTAAATGTCATTAAAAACATTTTTTCATTTACATACCTCCCATTCTCTGTCCTGCGCTGATCACAGATGACAGCAGGCATTAAACCGGACCTTCACCATAATTTATTGAAAAGCCCAAACCCTTAAAAAACGATTCCCCAGCATCGAAAATTAATATATTTTAAGTTTTTAGTGACTTACTTATTATTCTTTCCCCCACTGGGCTGCAACTCTGTTAAGGACTTTAGGATACGGGCGCCGCCATCTTGATTTAGAAGAATCACACTTACTGAGGAGAGTGGGATAAGGTACAGGGGGGTGGGCTATAGCTGTGCTTTGCTCAGACAGAGCAGAGCTGGGGTCAGGAAAAGGTCAGCAGTCCTATAATGCAGAGCAGCACAGTCAGTAGGCACTTCCTGTTTGCAGGCTGCCTGATGATCCATAAGCCGCCATCTTGGATGTTTAAAGGCTCATAACATGCAGTAGATGCAGGTAGGATGATTTTTAAAGTTTTATAAGATTCCCGGGCCGATCAGCTCCCTCCCCGCGGGGCATCCAAAATCGGGATGCCCCGCTGTGTCCGCAGAAGTGGACCAAAACCCAGGATAGTGAAAATCCTGGGTGTTGGTCCACTTTAATGTGAGCAATCTGTATGTGCAGGGTGTGGGAAACATATAAGATAGACTCTTATTTAGAAAGAAGGCCGCTTTAATTTGTGGAAGCTGAGTGGGAGGGCAAAGGATCAGAGTCCCCTGTCCCTCCACTGATCACTACCAGCATCTGACAGATCTTTGGGTGGAGCGAGGGGACGTCCTCCTATAAAAAGCGGGGCTTGTGGCGTCCAGCAGCACCGTCGTAAGGGTGGAAGACTGTGTGTGTGTGGGGGGGTGGAAATTGGATGCCCCCCTAGGACAAAATTTCAGCTACATGAATTTCCCATAGCTGCCACTTAACTGTTGGAGAAGCAGCAACGTGAAATTCATGTAGCGGCATTAAAAGTGTTAAAGCAGCTGTAAAGCCAGACACCTTCACCCTGGAGTCTAAAAGCCTCCAGGGCGGTAGCACAGTGCTGTCTTTGCTAGTGGTCGCATCCCCCACTTCCCTGTAGCTAAGGCACACGCTCCCATGCCTGGCCAATCTGCTAGATTCAGGGCAGGGACACTTCCCAGACTACAGGGAAACTGGGATGCAGCCAGTGGGCTGGGTCACGTCAGCTGGCGTTCATCTGGAAGGCCAGCAGCAGGGCCTGGAATCTTTTAGGTTCCAGGGCTGGACGCACTGGGTTTTTTAGATAAAAAGTCTTTGATTCTTTCTCCATTTTGGGATGGCCTGTAGTGTGAGATACCCCCGGTCAGATATGTGCCCATGCCAGGCACCTGTGGATGGCTGGCTCATGCACGTCCCCAGCTAAAGGCTAGCGGGGATGTGCCCATTACCGCACTCTGACCTATTCAGCCTCAGGAAACTTCGCTTAGCAGGACAACCCAAAGAGGGATGTCCCGGAGGCAAGTACTAAAACCCAGTCAAAATGTGGGGTTTTGCTCCACTATAACAATATATCACAATTTGGGAAATATTTGCAGTATAATCAGGCAAATATCAGAAATATCTGAGCACTCTGCCAAAAGTGTGTGTAGTTATTTCCTGTCCCCCATCACATGGGAATTCGCTTAGTAAAAGGTATCTCTGGAAAGCAGGTATGAGGGGGTAGTTTCATGTGAAGCAGAATCCTGCATGGCAGAGATGCCAGGGGATTGTAAGTCCCTATCTCGCCTTCCTGCACGTTGTCGGTTCCCTTCCTGCGCAATCTCAGGCAGCAGTAACAATACAGATATGATGACATTTGCGGCGACCAGCAGACAGGTGCTCGGAGCACATGATTCACCTCCCTCCCTTACAGCCAAGCCGCGACCTTTCCCCCAATTTCCCGACATAAACCGGTGTCACGTGACTCCCAGGACGCAGGCTGATGACGTCTCTGATTCGGTGTGAGGAGACTTGGCAGTCTGTGTTGACATTGCCATGAGTTCGGTGAGCAAGTTGTGTGTTCGGTTCGGGCGGGTGGCCCGGGCGTGGGCTGTGCCGCCGTCACCTGTCCCGGTACAGAGGAGGCTGCTCCACAGCGACCCCCGGTGTCTGGCCTACGCCAAGCAGCTCTTTCTGGGGCAAATCAGCAAGGTGAGTTTACTATTCTGCAGTACCTCGGGCAGCCATAGGGTGCGCTGCTGCTATTACCAAACCTGACTGATAGGTGCTGACAGTACCACAGCTTACCTTTTGATGGAAATGAGTGACTTTCATTTCTGGGGCAATAGCTGCTCAGGGGGATTGGGTTATGGCTGATGTGACAGGTATATATAACTGTGCAGAAAATCCCCTCGTTTTTGTTACCCAATAAGTAAGGAACAGTTTGTCTTACAATCAGAGCTGGATTATGAGGAGGGCCTTCACCAACTTTTGAGTTTGGTCCAGGAGACTTTTCAGTCTTGGGTCTGACGGTCCGTGGGGCCAGCACCAAAGCTATTGGTGGCAGCTATTGGTTGCCCACCTGGACAAGCCCCTTTTGTTTTTGCAAACTTGCAGCCAAAGCAATCACAGGACAGGATGGAGAGTCTAGAGATGCGTGCGTGTAGAGCTGTCAATCGGCGGCCGCTCGCTGCACATAAAGCCACCAAGCAGCAAAAGGGGCTCTAATTGAAACAAATGGGGAGTCTGTAGTGCACTCACGTCCCAGCCTGATTGGCTGGGGCGGGAGCGTGCAAATGCCACTGGGGATGCAGCAGCTTCCTATTTAAAACAATGAGAGCCAAATGATGTAGTCACAGGCGGCTCTCATTGGATGAAAGCCCGCACATGTGCTGCTGGAGTGCGGAAAGGTGTGTTTTTACGGGTGCCCTGGGGGGTTTCACACAGCCCGGGATGCCCCGGAGGGAATGCCAGCGGCTGGGTTTTGTTCCACTTTGAAGTGGACCAAATCTGGACCTAGCATCTAGAAGACAACAAGGTATTGTAAGCGGGCAAATCATCAGCAGTCCCGGACAACGGATTTGAACGGCAAAAACGGCTTCTATTCAGCAAAGTTCAGTAGATAGTCCAAAAGATTGCAGCATAAATGCAGTAAGCAAAAAGGGTTACTTCACCAACCAAATAGTCCTGGGCTGGGTACTCCAGCAAGCTGATCAATTCCAGTCCACTTTACAGGGCGTATCAGCCCTCTGCTCAATGTCCAGTGCTATCCTTCACCACGGTGCAGCTCAGCCTGGGCTCACTCCAACAGGCTGGTCATAGACAAAGGAAAGGCCGTGTGCTCTCTTCTTATACAGGCTTCCCCTGTAATCAGCGTGCACACTTGTGGAGGGCCTTAGAACATGTAACCACCCGTTAGGGAATTGGGGAAGTGACCTGGGTCCTGAAAACCCGGGCCGGATTGCGCTTTATACAGCCAAGCAGGGGAGAAATAGACATTTTGATACAATTTACCACAGTATGTATAATAGGCTACCTGCAGGATTTCACTCCACTGGGCATCCCAATTTGAAATGCCCAAGGTTAAGAACCAAAACCTGGGACAGTGAAAGTTTGAGGTTTCGGTCCACTTTAAAGTAGAACTCTGTGGACAACTTTTTTTTTTTAATGGGACATTTCAGGCAATGGGATGAATTAGCCTGCTTTCTTGTTGCACCATACTTACTGTCAAGAGCTGCAGCCTGCTTTCACCAGCTATAGTAAATCCTATTGATCGTCCTCCATTCTACTGACGTCATCACTTTAAGCTCATGTTGTTTGGTATGGAGGTCAAAGTGGGGCACACTCTCAAAAATGCCACTGAAATTAGACTCTCTTTTATAAAGACAGGATATGAGGCTACATCTTTACAAGGAAGGGTGGCAGAAAACAATACTTTCTAAACTTTTTTTGCTTGTCTGGATTAAGTTAACTGAAAATATATTTTTTCTATATGATAAAAATTCTCTTCAGTTTGCCCCCCAAGCAGCTGCTTCTTTGTATTTTGAAATAAAGCTTTCTAGTAGGAAGTAAATTTCTCTTGCTGGCATTATGTAGGTGTGGATATAGGAGCTGCATATACCGGAGCTGTGCAGTCTTCCAGCCTTTAGAAAAGGGGTATAACCTAGGCAGACAGTGGAGATTGCTTATCTGTGATGAGACAAGGTAGGTTGGCTCTGGCTTTAGATTTATGTGGGCCTGTGGGTGAGTGAGTCTGTGTCGCGTCACATGCCACGTCAAATCACCCTTTAGCTCATACTAATAGGTTGTCCTCTGTTGCTGATTGACCTCCCCTCTAGTTATTGCCAACTTCTCTGCTGCGGCTGATCATTCTCTGGTCTTTAAAGTAGAACTTTAGTCTAAAATTGACCGCCCCTACCCTGGTGGGACAATTAAAAAGAAAAAAAACTTTACCTTATCTCCGGGCCAGCGGCGATCCTCTGATCTCTGTGCGGCTGACACTGAAAATGATACAGAGCCGGATCCCCCGGTTCCGTGCACGCTCCGTCCTGCCTCAGCGCCAAGGTGGGTGGGGCCATAATAGACTGAAGTTCCACTTTAACTCTGATGCCGCTGAGGGGTCCACACTGCCATTGAAGTGGAGTGGATGGCCGTGTAATGATTATTAGCTATACCCAAGCATTTTTTTTTCTTTTTTGCACATGCACTTTATTTGTGATCCTAAAAGTATGTTTTGTGTAATGTTAGCACTTTAGAGACATAGTTCAGGCAGTCTCTTTGTTATCTGCACAAACTATTTGTAACGTGTTCCCACTGACCGTTGATACATTCTGCAACATTGGTACAATTTGCTGGAGATAAATGTGCTTGAGGGCAATCCCCTGATTGATTTTATCCTTGTATTTTGTGTATGTTAAAGCTGATGGTAGTGTATTCATTATTAAAATATATATATTTAGCATGCACACCATAAGACACCCTAACATTTCTCCACTGCGTCTTATAGAGCGTAAAATATGGAAGATAAGTTATAGCCTCCTAGAGTGCTTTTTTTGCTTTGTAATTTTGATAGTTGTCTCCTTTGATCAGAAGTACAAAAAGCCAGTATAGAGCTTCAACACAAGGGGCTGCCAATCTTCCTGGTTAGAAGATCACCTTCAACAGCCAGGAAGTCTTGTGCTGAAGGACTTTCCGAAATAAATGGGTTGTTTACTAGCAGTCGCTGCTAAAACTCTACAGGAGCACTGGCTGCTGGGATACTATGTGCTCTGGCTTTTTATTTGCATTTTTCAGCCAGGTGGTAAAATCTGTCTCCACTGCCCACCGTTCTCACATAAAGCTGCTTACTGGAAAGATGCCATCTGAAAGAAAATGCCGCACCACAGTCACATGCTTGAGCAGGTTGAATAAACGTATCTGATGGCTGATGGAAATACTCAGATGATAAGGACCACCTTGTACTGTAGGTCTAGATGGAAGCAAGCTAAATTACCAGCTGCTTTACTTTATCTCGGACTCCTAAAGCAACCCCCCCTTCCCTGATCATCTTATTTGTTTCTACTGGGTAGCCTTGCCATTATCTTAGGTTCACCCAAATAACCAGAAAGAGAACTATAAAAGCTCGAGCACCAGGGGCAATTTGTAAAAAATATACTTAAAAAGAAACAAAACCCACCCTACAACACCTGGGTCTAGGCCCGAATGCACTTAGCTGGATTCTCAGTCTTTACGATGGCCCTTCGGCGTCGGTGCGAGTGAATGGCATGTTTTCAGATTCTTTTGGAATTTCTAATGGGACAAGACAGGGGTGCCCGCTGTCTCCCCTGATTTTTATATTGACCCTTGAACCACTGCTTTGCAGAGTTCGCAGACACCCGGACATTAAAGGCCTTGTAGGAACAGAAACAGAATACAAAGTGGCTGCATACGCAGATGATTTAATCTTCTGTCTCTCAGGCCCAGAAATCACTTTACCTAACCTGATGGAGGAACTCAAACAGTATGGGGAACTCTCAGGTTACAAAATTAATTACACAAAATCAGAAATCCATAATATCAATATCCCAACGAAAAGGTTCACTCTCATTCATAACTCTTTCTCTTTCAAATGGGCTAAAGAGAGTATTACATACCTAGGAACCAAAATTGGAAGCGACCTCTCTAAAATATATAGCCTAAACTTCTCCCCTCTTCTGAAGAAATTCCAGGAGGACATTTCAAGATGGTCTTTTGGAAAATTGTCATGGTTTGGGCGCTGCAATGCCCTTAAGATGAACCTCCTCCCCAGGCTGCTGTACCTTCTGCAGGCCCTCCCGATATCTATACCACAAGCCTTTCTCCGAGGGGTTAGAACCCTCTTTGCCAAATTTGTTTGGGGGGGGGAGGAGACACAGGATTGACAGGGGCACGCTCACCAAGACTAAAGAAAATGGGGGGATAGGGTTCCCAGACCCGGTGTTATACCATTCTGCCGTACACTTGGGGAGAATAGTTGATTGGTGTCTCCACAGGAACAATAAGCAGTGGGTTGGCTTGGAGCAGGAGGCTGCGGAGGTGCCGCTAGCACATGTTTTGTGGCTGGATGGGAAGCACGTGCCTTCGGCTCTTAAGCACCCTACCATAAAAGCCACCTTAAAAGCAGGGAAGTCTGCCGCTAATCATCCGGAAATAACTCCCTGGCCCTCCCCTTTGATTCCTGTCTTGGGGAACCCAAACTTCCCCCCAGGCTGTGAAGGGCCAGGACCAAAAGAGTGGAGAAGGGCAGGTGTATACAGAGTTACTCATTTCTGGTCGGAGGAGGGTTGGTCAGATCTAACAGCATTAGCTCAAGCCAAGGGTCTATCAAACTGGTCAAGCTGGCAAAGCACCCAACTTCTACATTTCCTAAGGTCCTTGGGAGACTTACCCTCCAGACGCAGGCCTCTTACCCCCTTTGAAGAAATCTGTTCGAGCAACAATATAGAAAAACATGTCCTCTCCCAAATGTACAAGCTGCTGATCTCTCCCACGAACACAGAGGTTCCGCCCTTTGTTAGAAAGTGGGAGCGGGACCTAAATGTCTCCCTTTCATCAGATCAGATTGGGAGGCTTCTCTCCGCTCCGCACAAAACTTCAGTTTGTACCAAATTCCAGGAGTGCAACTATAAGATACTCACCCGCTGGTATGCAGTCCCCACTGTAGTTAGCAAATGGGCCCCTGGTTCCTCTGAGGAGTGCTGGAGATGCGGAGCGGAGAGGGGGGACCTTTTACACGTGTTTTGGTCATGCCCTAAGATTCGGCCATTTTGGGGCGCTGTTAGGAGGATAGCCGATTCAATATCAGAATACACCCTTCCTGACAATCCGGGCGCATGTCTGCTGCACCTAACAAGTGCCCCCCTTAAAGATTACAAGGGGTCTCTTCAATGCCAGCTTCTAAATGCAGCCAAGGCATGCATTCCATTGTTCTGGAAGCAAGAGTGTGCCCCCTCGTTAGCAACATGGGTGGCCAAGGTTAACGACATAATGCGCTTCGAGAGCCTCTTGCTTGCTAGGGACGGTAGGTCGGAGAAGTTCACCACCACTTGGTATAGCTGGATGATGTTTCTAGACTCTGATGAGTGTAAGCAGATCCTGATGCCGTCCTAGGGCACCCTACACCATGCACCCAAGACGCAGTATTAATCCACACCCATGTGCTGTCCCTTTGTCTCCCTTTTCCCCTCCCTACGCTAGGAGTCCCAATCACCCCCCTCCTAGTGTTCCCACCCCTCCCCTCCTCTCTTCTTTATGTCACAAAGTCGCATCCAGTAATAGCCTTCTTTGTTTCAGCAGGCTAAATACTGTTGAAGTACAGAATCAGGCGGATGCTTTATTTTGTGAACTATGTTGATCTTTTTTTTTTCTATGCAAGATTTGTACATTGTCAGTTTATTAATCTGAAAAGCAATAAATAAAGAATTTACAAAAAGAAACAAAACCCACCCAGGTCAACTAGAATCTAAAAGATTTCAGGGCCAGCCACGGGCCTTCCCTCGCTGTATATATTATGATAATTCCATAACTGATGAATGTGTGTCTCAACATTTATTTACATAACATACATGTAACATTCATAGACAAATTAGAGATAACATATACACATACAAATACAATTTCCCTTATTATCCACGGGTTGGGGCAAGCTGGGTTAGGTGAGTAGTCCTGTTTTAAGCAGGTCATTAGGGTTTCTAGCAAGTGAGTAACCTTGTTTGTAGCAAGTCTTCGTAGGGTCCTTTCACAGACGTGTTTCACCAGCTTGGCTTCCTCAGTGTGTGCACCTGATAGTTAATAACAAGGGTGTTGTTTTTTAGGTTACATTGAAGTGGCCTAATGTCACCCTTCAGCATGACCACATGGAAAGAGAGAGGCTCCACCCCCTGGAGGAAACACAAACTAAAACAGAAGTTAAAAGCCCCACCTCAGTTCTTTGTGTCTCCTCCCGGAGCTAAGAGTCCGGACAATTTTTTTATCAGAGTCCCGCTGAGCATTCTCGGCCCTTTGGCTAAGATCAAGTGTAGTATCTGTTCTTATCAGAATTGAGAAACACTATTCTACCCAAAGCCTAAGGTCTTTAATGGCTTGAGCACCCACAGAGAACGAGTTGTAATCCCCTCCCTCTTGCCTCGGCAAGGAAGAACAACTACCAGACCAGGAATACCTCGGAAGAAGAACCTCTAGAAGAATCTTGAAGCCTCTCCAGGAGAACTTTGGAAGCCTTCTTGAAGAAACATCTCCAGGAAGAACTCTGAAGCCTCTCCAGGAAGCCTCCTGAAACTTTTGGAAGAATACTCCAAGGATCAACCTGCGAAACCATACGAGACTCGTGAATGCCTGAAGATTTCCACCGGCTTTGAATATTAAACAGATGGCGGACCAATCAGCAGCTGGCTCCCACCTGGAGGCGTGGCCTTCCACATCAAGAAGATCCCCTCCAGCAAACGCTGGCCCCATAGTGCTGGCCAGGAAATGGCAAGCTGCAAACGGAGCCCCAGCCATGGAGCCCTGGATGCAGCAAACTGTCATCCTGCAACTAAAGGAAGATGAGGAAAGTAAGATCCCCAGCATCACCCAGGAAGTCTAATGCAACACGATGTTTAGAGACCAAGGCTTCGCCAAAGCAGAGACCTATTCAGTACAGACCTTCTTCAGGGACCTGTTCTACGTCACCTTTATGTTGATCAACATCGTCAAGCGGCGGCCGGCGCAGGACTTGGATTGGGTGATCAGGTGAGTGTCAGGGCGCTGGACTAGTCTGCGGGGAATGAAAGGTAAGTATAGTGTTGTGTTTTTTTTTTGTTTTTTTTTTTTTTTTTGTACTTGACAATGACTTTATGGAGTATAAAATAGTAACCAGATTTAATAAAAATGATGGCATGCTGTACCTATCTCATGTTTTGTTTTAATAGATTTCTAGACCCCAAGGTCATTCCTACAGTCTCTGAATCTTTACAGAGGGCCCATAGAGTTCTATGGACAGCATTTCACTAGTGATGCAAGGCTATTGAAGGGCGATTTTTCTCATGTTTGCTACTTTTTTTATTTTTTAGGAAGAAGTCTTTCCATACCCAGAGATCAGTAAAGATGAGTTAGAAGAAATTACCCAGCTGGTAGGCCCAGTGGAAAAGTTCTTCAGTGAAGAAGGTGAGACTGAACTAGCCACAGCTCTGAATATGCTGCTGATTGTGAAAAGTATAATGAAATCTGTATTTGTTAAGGCATAATTCTATGCATAGAAACGTTATTTTGGTCTCTGGTAGGGTTCACATGTTTTGTTTTTATTTCTGTTAGGTATCTCCTATTTTATCACTCATGTATATCTCAGAAAATATTGAGTACTGCCTGGGTATGGATGGATTGCTATATTGGAAGATCCTTACCCAACTCAGTGATGCAAGCTCACCTACAAACATCCCAACATGTTTCATGCCAGCAGCCTTGATGACTTGCGCACACAACGCATCCTAGTGGAGGACTACTAGTCACAACTTTAGGCCTCAACAGTTTTGCCTGAACTGTACTTGGGCATTGAGGAAAGGAGCTTACAGTTTTACCTGAGCATACTGCTAACCCTTACTTCCCCCTCACCCTGTGTGCCAGGACCTCACACTCTGCACTGTGTTTCTGGAGCTGCCTTGGCTTTGGAAAGTAAATGTGACTTTTTTTTATTTTACTAGTGCTGTTTAGGGGTTTAAATTCCATGGAAATACCAGCATGGTAGGCATCCCTAGAGAGGGTATAAGTCTGCTTTAACCCTATAAATGTCCTAGTGAAACAGAAGAAAAACATTCACAATGTCAATAAAATGTGCCTTTATTAGCAGGACCAGCCCAGCCCCAGGCTGAGTTTGGATTCCTGGCATACAGGGTGAGGGGGCAGCTATCTTCTCAGACAAACCTACAGTAAAAGCTCATCTTATCAAAAAGGCAAAACTGGATTTTCATGTATTGGGAAGCCCTGAAACCACCTGATTTGTGACAGATCTTGCCTATTTGTGGGGCTCTCCTCCTATCATGATAGATTGCTGTGCATGTTATTTTGCACTTGCCGCCAGCCATTTAGATATGCCTAGCAGGGTGCACACAATGATGCCCATGGAGGCCAATATATGCACCATGATTTGTGGCAATCCCGGGTGGGGACATCTAAAACTGGGTGACCATAACTAAATAGCTTGCGCTGCCATGCAGAACATAGAGGGATACACCACAGATTGTGTGCAGTGGCTAGGCTCCCTCTTGTTCAGCTTTAATAAGCCGTTCTTATGTTTGAGCAGATTGGAGGAGAGCCACGCCTGTGCCATGGGTTTGCCGGTGAGGTATGTAGCATGAGCCACTGGTGCAGGTTTACACAGTGGGGTAGCCCAAATTGGGATGTCCAAAGGGTTAAAAAACTGAAAACCCGGGGCAGTGAAAATCCCAGGTTTGGGCCGCTTTAAAAGTACACCCATGACCAAATCTGACACTCTGAAATATCCTTTATTTATTTTTTTTTTTTGCACAACTCTGCAACACTATGCAGTAAAGTAAAGGCATCAGAACTTCCTTTGTGTTCTGGGGGATTGATTTGCTTTGTAATATGACTGTGTATTTGGCTTTGCTGTGTGTGTGAGTTACAGGTCAGATTCTATAATTGTGTTTAGTATTATCCCTGCCAGTCAGGATTATCCCCTGTTACTAATGGCTTCATCTCCTTCCTGCTGTTCACTTGTTTATGGTGTGGCTGTTTATTCTAGAAGTTGCTTCCTCACACACTGTATGTGCCAAAGCACAGTGCAGCTCCCTATGTCAGAGTTTTCTATACGTTTACAAAAGATCAATTATTTAATCTATTTTAAATCACAATTTTAGAATTGGGGGCTCCAGGTTAGCCTGGTAAGCTAAGGAACACAACCAAGAAATTTTACGGTCACTGGTTTTGTTCCCCTTGCCTTGGGCAGCCTGATTTGGGATGCTACAGTGCGTGAACACACTGGGATTGCCCCCTAAATTCACCTTTCTTTTACTCCCATGGTGCACGCTTGGGTCGTTCAGCCAATCATCAATCACCAATCATATAGGAGATTGCAGACACTTTTTTAAATTAAGTTGATTCAATCCTGGATATAGCACAACCATCCCTGGCAATCGCTGCTGGTTCTAAAATGTCCTGAGATCAGATACAGGCTTTTTTTAAATGTATTTCTTCTGGTACATGTGGAAGACAAAACAGCATTCTTCTTAAAGTGGACCAAAACTCGGGATTTTGACTATCCTTGGTTTTTCATCCACTCCCCCAGGGCCCCCCAGATTGGGGGTGCCCCACTCTGTGAAACCCCACCGATCGCCACAGCAAACTTCCCTCACCGTGGTCCTACGGCGCATGCGCGGCCGCTCCTCCAATCGGCGCACTCGGAGCCGCTGAGCTATGGGCGTCTAAGCTCAACGGCTCCGAGCACGCTGGTGGCCACATCTCGCATTGCACGTGCCCTGCTAGAGGGATAGCAGGGATGCGGCATGCACCGTTGGACCGGGAAAGAAGGTGAGTTTTTGGGCGACCTGGGGGGTTTCACACAATGGGCATCCCGATTTTGGATGCCCCGCGGGGAGGGGATGGATCGGCCCAGGAATCTTATATATTCCCGGGCCGATCCAGCAGAGTTTTAGTCCACGTTAATGCTAAACTATGCAATTTGGTTAGGTGGTAAATAAAGAAAAAAATCCTCTCTGAGATGGACACCCTTCAGGCGAGACTTTTCCTTCATGTGGAAAAGCGAATGCGTCTAATGGAACATGTTTAAAACTAGATAACCTAATACCCTACTTTTTGAAATGTGGAATGTATGAAGGTCTTAGGTCCCATGTCAGCAGCAATGGAAGCGGTTCCCTAAGCTCAGTTCTGGACCAGACCATTACAGCTATTTATTCTGATAAAATGGGACAAATCTCAACAGCACACCACATTTGACTGCGAAACCCCTCTCCCCCCCTGTCTGTCCAGAGGCGAATCACCACAAGAGCCAACTTAGTGGGTTTAGGAGGTGCCCGGGAACAGATTGTTCAGGGGAGGCGATCTAAGAAGAAATGATGTCTATCGCTCTGTCACCTGTCCAAGAGTCTTATTGGGTCACCCAAAAAGCATACTGTTTGACATGTCAGGACTTGGTGTATACGTGCTATCAATCATAAAGGGGACACTTGCAGCTCGGTGGTGATGAAGGTAGTGGACTTGATTCTTCGTTGGGCAGAGATTCATATGCTTGTTTCTATCAGTTACATAACCAGGAACTTCTGTGTAGAGAGTTCTCTGTTCCAAATATTCTCAATGTCCTACAATCTGGTTTGAACAGTGGTTTATCTGTCAATGTCCCAAAACCCAGGATCTTCACTATCCTGGGTTCCATTATTTGTTTCTCGGGCCTCCTGATTTTGGATGCTTGCTGTGTGAGACCTCCCATATCGCCCTAAAAACGTACCATGGTGCATGCATATTCATGCATGGCATTCAGATCTGTTTGAAACATAGCTCTGTCACAGCAAAACGGGAGCATCCCCCAGACTTTAATTTTGACTCCAGGATCATCCAAATTGCTGGTTGTTCCTCTTTAAAAGACTGGTCTCCCACAAGCCACAGTACTGTCTGGGTGGTTCTAAATGTGATATGCCCAGATTTAGTAGTTACTAAGCTTTACTCTGTAACCATGTGAGTTTGAAGAAAAACTATTCTTGATTGAAGGATGCCTATTCTTTTTCAAAGACCAATAACAGAAGATTATTCTGTCCAGAGTCAAGTAAAAAAGTGAAAAACTCACCTGAGCCCTCAATCGATCGTCCGGGTCTTCTCTTCACCCGGAGGCCATTTTTTCCTACCCAACCCCCCCCCCCCCCCCCGCTTCTGCCATCGCTGACATTTACTTGCCTGCACCCGATCGGATCTCCTCCTTACCCCGGGGCACCTCCGATTTCCTTCCCCGGGCTCTCTTGTGGGTGGAGCTCTCCCCCACTTCTACTGTTCCTGTCTCTAGCCCCACCTTTTTTGGGCGGGGCAGATCATGTCATTCTGCTCCGGGCACCGAGTTCTCAGACGTTAGGGAGATGGTGGAGATGAAGGGGCAGGGAACTCTGATCCCTTGCCTCCCCCCCCCCCCCCCCCTTCACTGATTCATCCTGGAATCTGTCATAGAGATTGCGGAGGGACATGATCGACGCAGGACACAGGATCAGAGGTGAGTGTGTATATATAAAAAAAAAAAAAAAAAAAAAAAATACAAAATATATTTTTTTGCTGTTTGTGTGTGTGTGTGTCTTTTATTACTGTTAACCCTTTATGAACTGGAAAGGTAACCATGGGTTCACAAGGCTCCCATACCAGTTCACAAGGCTTGGGGGCTGGCAAGTCAACTCCGATTAGTGGGTGTCTTGCCATTTATTCCCAGCCCCCCATTACCTGCCTCCTTAAAGTAGGGGGGCAGAAGAGCCCAGGAAGGCTATGCGGGCTTGTAGCTTTCAGGGCCAGTGGCCACCGAAGCTGGCCTCCGCGCCCTGTTCTGCATAGATGATCCTGGCTGGTTATGCTGGCTAAGGAGAGAGGGCCTGAATGACCCCCCTCTTCTGCTGCTGCCGCTGACGTGTGTGCCCCCCTGGGCTCTTCTGCCGTGAGGAGAGGGCCCGAAAGAGTCCCGCTTCCGAAATTTCTGGCTCTAGCTACGCCTTTTGAGGGTGGGGCGGATGATGTCACTGAGATGCCAGGTGCCGGGGAGATTGCTGGTGGACTCTGATCCCCTGCCTCCAACACCCCCTCCACCAATCACCCCGGCAGCTCTCATCGGATCGGCACGGGACAGAGGAGATGAGTGTTAAAGATTATAAAAAAAAAAAAAAATACAGCTTAGCTGGCCCCTGCGCCCTGCATAGCTGGTCCACGGGCTGGTTGGGCTGGGTAGTGGGGACCCCACATAGGGTTTATATAACGCTCAAACGCCCCCCAAAAAATGTGGTTTCCTCATGTCATTTTTTTTAAATGAACCCTTTATGTCCAGCAGCAGAAGCCAGAGTGATCGGCGTGCGACACAATGCTCGAGGATGGCTGGGAGGTAAGTATTTATTAAAAAAAAAAAATAATAAAGTATTTTTTTTCTTAACCCTTCGTGAACTGGTAAGGGGTCCATGAGACTTGGGGGTTGGCAAGTCGCGTCTCGGCTAAAGGGTGACTTGCCATTAACTCCCAGCCCCCATTACCTGCCTCCCCAAAGCCCCGAGGAGGGGCAGAGGAGCCTGTAGGCCTCAGCAACTACGTGGGCTTGTAGCCTTCAGGATGGGAAGCCACTGAAGCCGGCATTTGCACCATGTTCTACAAGCCCTGCATAGCTGCTCCCCGGGCTGGTTATGCTGGGTTATTGGGGGACCCCACACAATTTTTTAAATGTAACCCTTTATAGTGTGGATAGTAGTTGTATTTTATTTGTAAAGTTTAATGTGTGTACTTTCGAGGAATATATGGTTTGTGGGGGGCAGTTCAAATGTAAAGGGTCGTTTAGGCTGAAAAATTGCAAGGTACACACTTTGCCAAGCTGACATTTTTAAGTAAATTTACCCTTACGGCAATGCTTTACTTTGGGGTGTTTGACAACTCTTCCCTTGACGGTACCTATGCATGTTGGGTATTATGTTCAGGAGACCTTGCTTTTTCAGCTTATTTTCTTTTCTTTTTTTGTTTCATTTTTGTTTGTGTATATATCGATTTTATTTTTGGATCAATTTTGCTTTGATTCTGCTTTTTATTCTTAGGAAAACCGTGTGCAACCAAAGAATGAATTGACGGATTACTTCCAGGAAGCGGTGCCCATGTCAACAAGCCTGGTACACCTACAAAGCTTGAGGTGTGCACTTCCAGAGAATATATGGGGAGCATTTCAAATGGGGTTGTTTTTCTTCAAAAACTGCAATGTGCGCATTGCAGTTCTATTTTATCTGAAAATCTCCTAAAGCCCTGTTTTAGTTTGGGGGGGGGGGGGGGGGGGAGTCTCCCATGCAGGAAAGGGTGTCTACCAGTACATGTGTGTTACAGTTGGAGAAATGGGGCTTTTACATGCAATATTTTATTGAAAAATTGTGAAATATGGCCTGGCCACAGACGGTGACAAAAATTCTAGGTAGGCTGGCACTTAAAGGGTTAATCTGTATGTAGCAGGTAAGTCTTTTTCTTAGGACAGTTATGATTATACACCTGTTTAAAATGTAAATGTTGTTATAGGTTGTTATGATTATATAATAGGCTAGCGAAAAAGAAATACAGTATTTGAATAATATGATTAATTTAAAAAATCAAAATCAAAGTTAAGGTTGTCAGCAGAAAGTTACAGCAGGGGGGGGGGGGCGCATGTATCTGCTCACAAAGCTTTCTAGTACAGTCTTGTGTCAGATGCACAAATCACAAACCCTGACCTATCAAAACTTTTGGTTGAGCACCTGTAATTTCCTAAACACCTGTCACACCTATATTTGTGTGTCAGGAAATGACAGGCATGAAAAAAGTTATACTCCCCCTCTTATACGTCCACAACAGTCTGCTTGGGAGCTGAAACTTACCAGATGAAAGAGAGAGGCTCTTTTGACTTACTGTCATGCCCCTGCCACCTCCTAAGAAGAGAAAATAGAGGTAGTGCCAGGGATGCTCCCTCTGTCTCTGTGAATAGGGCACTGTGACCAGCCAGAGGCGGAGTCTTGACCATCGATTCACTTGTGAATAGTGGTTCACCTTATTAACACTACAAGACCAGTTCTCCTGCCTTTGGTAAGTTACAGCTCACTGGGGACTTCACAGGTTGCTGCAGGGATAAAAATTGAATATAGACTCTTTTTCCTTGCCTGGATCATCCCTTTTTTTTTTTTTTTTTTTTTTTTGTTCATTTTGTAATTTAATTTTTTTATTTTTTTGCAGTTGACTCTAAAGCGATTGATCAAAATGCTAAAATTCCCCCTGAAACATTGAAAGGCTTAAAAGACCTTGGACTATTTGGCATGCAAATTCCAGAAGAATATGGTAAGTATTTGGTTGGCCTTCGCTATGATATTGTATGATATGAAATGGTCTCCCTATGATACATCATGTCCCCAACATTTATGGGGGGGGGGGGGGGTTTATGCCACAACAAACCTGTAAGCATAAGCGCCTACATGTATGTACCCACATGGTCTTGGCTTTGGGGATGTTAAAGTGGACCATCACCCTCCCGTGATCGGCCCGGGAATCTATAAGATTCCCGGGCCGATCACCTCCCTCCCCGCGGGACATCCGAGATCGGGATGTCCCGCGGAGTGAAACCCCCCCCAAACACCCCAAATCCCCTTACCTTGTCTTCGGCGCCGCCTCCCTCGTGCCCCTCTAGACGTGCCCGCGCCGGCCGTCTGTGAATGGCCGGCGCGGGCGCGCGCGCGTCAAGACTGACGCGCGGGAGGCGGTGGCGGAGGAGCCGCTTGTCCGTTGCTGTCAAATCGCTTGTCCGCGGCCACGTGGGAGCGGGGAGAGGTGAGTTTTCCGGGTGATCGGGGGGTTTCACACAGCGGGGCACCCCAATCGGGTGTAGTAATATCACACACATTCTAACCAGAAATAGATTTAATACAAGTGACATATGATCTAACACCAAGGTTAACATTAGATAAAAAGTGATGAACATGCAGGACCCTCATCAATCTAAAACCACAGTAATCAATATGCAGTTGTGGAGATTTATAAGTGAAATTCCCCATTCACACTGAGTGATTGAGGTTCATCGCTCTAACAGGGCGAGTGATCGGCAATCACCGGTGCTTAATGCTTGAAAAGAGCTCACGATAGCGATTCCATGCAGTGGAGTGGAATCGCTGTCTCGGTGGCATTCCAGAATGCAGAAGGCTTTTTAGAAGCATGATCACCCCACAATAGCTTTGGTGTGCACAGGCCTTAAAACCTGCCTTTAATTGTAAACTGTAATATAATATGTTAATACTTGGCACACAACTAGTAAAGCAATACTATTACTAATAATGTTAACCTATGAAATGCAAACTTAGTAATCCCACACTTCCAATGAATGAATATGAAGAACTGTAGGTTGTCCCCACAACCAAAATAAAAGAACATTGATATTATTTGTAACAGTTTAAAGTAATCCAGTAATTCAGTGACCCCTTTATCTGCCATGCTCCTCTAACAATGAGGAAGTATAGGGGGTGTGGTTAAGAGCAGGGGGTGCTGCTTTGTGCAGCCTTTGCAGGGTGGCCACACCCAGGGCCATATTTGCTGGAGGAACTGTTCTAGAATCAAAGTAAGAGTTTTTTATTGATTGTTTTGTTACCCCTGAATTGCCTCTGCACCAGGGGAGGATGGCAGGTCAGGGAATTACTACATGACTGGGCTTCCGCTAAAATAAGTAGACAATGAAAGTGAATAGAAGTGAAGTGAGTTTTCTTATCAGGCTATCATAAAATCATGCAACACAATCTCTTGAGAAGGGGTGCTGCAGGAATGCCCCTGAAGCATTTCCTTCTCGAGGGGCCATGGAGGTCCC
This sequence comes from Gastrophryne carolinensis, assembly GCA_027917425.1. Taxonomy (NCBI): domain Eukaryota; kingdom Metazoa; phylum Chordata; class Amphibia; order Anura; family Microhylidae; genus Gastrophryne; species Gastrophryne carolinensis. The sequence goes on from CM051235.1 coordinate 281,414,075, forward strand.
CTGAGAAGGCGTACCCTTTGTGAACGGACCGGAGCTTGGAGAAATGCCCAGTGGCCGGGACTTTGAGTAAGACGGAATGGGGCCAGGCAGCTGGAGGGGGTACCACACTAGAGGATCCCTATGTGGTGGGGGCCCCTGCTGTTGTGGGGCATCTCAGCAAATTCAACAGGGGGGGCTCTTTATTATGGACTGCTTGGTTTTATTACTGCACTATGGACAACCACCGTTTCCCACCTTGTGAGGCTGCTGGAGAGTTCAAAGACCTGAATGAGTACCCAAACCCACTGGGCCACAGAGACCCCTCAATGGACAGTGGGAGTTTTGGTTCCAGCCACACGCCCTCTTATGTGGATCTGCATCCCTTATGGGGGCATGTCTAAGTATGCAGTTGTTCCCTTCACACAACTTTAATTGTTAGGTAAACTATTGGCTATAAACTATTAAATATATATTATAATGATGTTTAGATGATCTCACTAGTCTTTGATGTGGATGACCAGTAAACCTTTCTTTTTACAGGAGGGCTTGGCTTATCAAATACTATGTATGCTCGATTGGGAGAGATAACTGCACTAGATGGGGCAATTGCTGTCACTCTCGCTGCTCATCAGGCTATAGGACTGAAGGTGAGGCTCCCCTAGTACCCAAATGTCTCCCAGTGGTGGTTTCCCTTGCCACATATATATTCCCCCCCGAAAACCGTAGCACCCAGGGCTGCACCTTATTTGTGCAACTCACAGACCTATGTGGCCACCAACAGTCAAGTGGGTCCCAGTCAAGTTTTAAGGCTTTGGGGGGGGGGGGGAATAACCCCCCTCCAGACACAAGAAGCCGTCTTGCACCACTGTGACCTGGCCCTTCAATCAACCTTCAGGGGACCAAGAATGGAAACACCCCCACTTTCTACCCAGATGTCCTAATTGGCTGCCTCTCTCTGCATCACTGAAGCCCACCCTCCTCTCTTCTTTCACACTCATCTCATGCTGTTGCCACACCCACTGTTTCTCTTCATTCTTTCTGTGAATCTCCAATGCAATACTTTTATAGATAACTACATGGGACAACAATCAGGCTTACCTTTAGTATAACTTTAAGGATTTATTTTAAAGTATTTATCTTGCTATCAGATTTTAGCATGGCTCTCTGTTCTGTTGAACCTACATATTCACAGTAAGTGTTTTTGATACAATTAACTTTCCAGTTAAGTTTTATAATAACATGGATTACTTTTATTATGCTGCATTGTAACATAGCAATATATTTCATTTTTCAGGGATTATTGATTGCTGGTAACGATGAGCAGAAATCAAAGTATCTGCCTAAGCTGGCGTCAGGTGAACACATTGCAGCGTTCTGTCTTACAGAACCTGGCAGGTGCCGTATTTTTTATTTTAATGTATCCGTTTTTTTATATCGCCTATTTTACCCATGTATGAATTGCTACTGGTCCCCGCAGGCAGGTAGGCTCAAGATACAATCTGTTCTCTCCTGTAAAAGCGGAATAGTACGTTAGCTCAAAACATGTTATGCCTAGATTTCATTCTTACTTGTTAAAAAGTACCACAAGCTTGGCAAAAATTTCAGTAGCTTCTCCTTCTCCGCACAATCCTAGCATTTTTTTAGGTTTTTTTGTTGTTTGGGTGAGCATTCCAGTCCGAGAAGTGGCAGACAGTGGTGGCCAGAGCAGGGGCTTTCCCTGTCCTCCCGCCGCTCCTCCATGGTCTAGCTATGGCACGGCAGCAACAGTTAATAAGATAGTAAGATTTATTTTATTTTTTTTTATTTTTTTTTTTTACAATTGCCTGATAAGACACATTGACATTTTACCCCCACTTTTGGTGATATAAGTGATATTTCTACATAAAATAAGTTACTTTTTACTACTGAAGTAGAGAAATTAGGGCATCTGGCCATAAGATGCACTAGGACTATGTAAGTAGGAGTATAAGACAAATTTGGCGGAGTGTGTAAAATAAGAAAAAAATATTCTGAACCAAATGTTGTGCTAAAACACCCCCCCCCCCCAAGATTCAAATAATAGGCAAGGTGCAGAATTCCCCCTTGGCAGGCAGAGTTGCATTCCCCTGTTATAGGCAGTGTTGCACCCCACCATTCTCCGTTACAGGCAGTGTGACACCCCACCATTTCCCATTACAAGCAGTGTGGCACCCCCCCAATCCCCATAAGAAGTGTGGCATGCCCCTCCCTCCCATTCCCCATTACAGGTAGTGTGGCATTCCCCTATTCCATTCCCCATAGATCGTGTGGCATTCTCCCCATCCAAATCCCCATTGTCAGTGTGGCATTACCCCCTCTAAATCCCCATTACATACAGTGTGGTATTCCCCCCCCATTCCACGTAGGCTGTGTGGCATCCCACCATCCCATTCCCCCTCCTACAGGTAGTGTGGCATGCCCTCTCCCCCAGATGTTGGGGGGGGGGGGGGAACAAAAAATTACTTACATTAACAGTCACTCCCACACCACAGCCCAGACAATGGAGGAGTGGTGGGAGGACAGACCGCACCCACCCACTGAAGGACAAGAGTGTTTGTGTTGGCGGGCGTGCCGGGCCAAGAAGCAGCAGCGGCAGTGGTTCCCAGAGCAGGGACTCTCCCTGCTCCTCGTCCTGCTGCTCCTCCATCGTCTGGCTACAGTGCGGGAGTGACAGTTAATGTAAGTTTTAAATTTATTTATTTTTTTTTTTTATCTTTTGTGTTTTGTTTTTTTACATTTGCTTGATAAGGCGCACTGACATTACATTTGCTTGATAAGGCACACTGACACCTCCCCCCCCCTTTTTCAGGGGGGGGGGGTCTTACAGGGTGAGCTAATCCTTGAAGGATGAGGATTAATGTAATGCGCAGTTGCATGGTTGAAGTTATTTATTCTTTGGAATAACAACTGTTAATTTGACCCTTATTTAAGGTAGGAGGTGAAAATGTTGCTCATGTACGTTTTATAGTGCAGGGGTTCCCAACATAATTTTCATCACCACTTTCTATATTCTTAGTATACAGTACATCCTGCTCCAGATAGATTACTTACACTTGGGTATTACTCCGCCAGATGGCGCTGGACTGCAGAGACATCGAAAACGGTCTCCTCCCGGCCCCTCAAATACCCAGGGACCTCCCACAATCCCCAGATCTTCTCTGCAGTCTGGACTGCGAAGGACAAGAAGATGGCTCTCTCTTCTTGCAGGTGAGCGGGGCTATTAGCCTGCGGCCCTGTAGGACTATTCCCACCCGTTCCATTATTTATGTGCCTCCCAGCCTTGGCTGCGCTGGTCGGTTGATGGTAGGCCGCACCGCTGTCAGTGCTTAGGAGCGCTGCTCCACCGCAATCCCCCACCAAAGGGTAGGCGGTATAGGCATATGGTGAGCCTCTATGGGATGCCCCTCCCGCCCTATTGCCCCTTGCCCCTGTCTATCGGTGGGCCCTATATTAAGTGGCCGCTGTCCTCCCTCGCTCTCCTTGTAGCCCTCGGGGGCGGCGGGGGTGTACGTGTATTGGCCTTGTGCTTCACTACATTATTTTATTATGCTTAGCGTCAGTCGCCTCGCTGACTTGTTTGCTCCTATTGTGTTTTAAAATTGCTGCCGCGCGCGCTTCCACTGTGTTCTGCGCATGGCAGCGGCGTTACCTCAGGAGCTGGTGCGCCGTCATTGGCTTGTCACATGTATGGCTTCGCGCTCTTCGGGGGGGGGCGGGGCCGCTTTTGGCGCGTTTCGCGTCACTGTCCCTGCGGCCCCTCGAGGTATACCCGACGCCATTTTTTTTTTGTTTCCGGCTGCTGCGTGACGGGCTTCTACTACCGTGAGTGCCCTCGCGGGCGGCTTTATTACCAATGTTATTTATTTGTATACTTACTTATTGCTTATGCCTTTCAGACGGGCCGAACCCTCTTGGCTACTCCCGGCCCTACTCCCTCTATTTAGTTGATTAACTTGTGAGGCCTAGTGTTAATTACTCCCACTTCCCTAGTGGGTTATTGGGGCATCCCGGGTTGCTTTATGGCGTCAATCCCTATCGGCCTATTGTGCCGCTATAATCACCATATGGAGGCGTCTCAGGATAATGTGCTCTGGGTTCCTTCGGGACAAGCCCGGCTGTGTGTAGCTTGTGGGGGTGTCCCCTATTAGCGCTGACAATGCACGGGTCTGTGTACCTTGTGCCGAGCAGGTGCTTGCGCTGCAATCGGGCCTTCCAGTGGTTGGGCCTGCGCTTCGTTTCACTTCACCTACTCCCCCAAGCTTAAATCTCACTCCCACTGAGTTGCATACAAGTGGGGATTCTCAGCCTGATGTGTCTTCTAGACTGGCTAGTGTTGAGAAGTTAATTGCTAATACTTTGGCGCGTAAGGCCTCTGCAAAAAAGTGGCACTTACCGCCTGATGTCACTCTTTTCCCTATGGAAGCTGATGAGTTTTTGGAACTGTCTGGCTATACCCCTTTGGAGGAAGGGGAGCTATTCTCTGACTCAGGGTCATCTGATGAGAGGCCCAGGGGTCATGACGATTCTGGCTCTGACCCCTGGCCCCCAGATGATACTGATAGACTGTTGGCTCAGATTTTTGAGGTTCTGTCTATTTCTCCCCCTGTTGCGGCCCCCAGGCAACAGGGGGAACTTTTTCATACTGCTAAGTCACGCTTGGAAGTTCCTGAGCAAGCCCATTTTAATAACCTTGTGCTCAAGGAATGGGAACGCCCCAGCAGGCTTCCCGGTGTACCTAAGAGTTGGGATAGGAAGTATCCCTTTCCTGCTGATGTGGTGAAGTGTTGGTCATCCCCTCCTGAGGTGGATGCCCCGATCCTAGGGTTATCGAACACCTCTGTCATGCACTCCCCTGACTCTACTACCCTGCGGGAGGCTGAGGACCGGCGCATTGATCAGCTGGTGTTCCATGCCTTTGCATGTGTGGGGACGGCGCTGCGCCTGGTCTGTGCCTCTGCCATGGCTGTGGCTATTAGGACCCTGCTCAGAAGTATCCTTGATGGTGCCCCTGATAATGTGTCTAGGGAGGAGTTTTAATGCACTCTCTAGTTGTGATGTTTTTGTGACCTATATCCTCTCTGCCTTGGATGACCCCATCAGAATGTGTGGCAGAACCTCTGCCCATGTGGTGGCTATACGCCACTCGGTTTGGCTGCGCCAGTGGGCTGCTGACAACGCTGCCAAGAAAGCCCTCACTGGTTTTCCCTTCAAAGGACTATGCCTGTTTGGGGACCGCCTGGACCTGTTTGCTAAGGGAGGCAGGTTACCCCAGCGCAGGCGGCAGTCTCGGCCCTTTCGGGGTCAGGGCTCCTTTCCCCCTCCCCCCACCGTAGTGCTAGATAAGGGAGGGGGGTTTCCTTTACTGGGGCCCGAGGAGACTTCTGGGGTAGGGGCAGAGGACGTGGACGTCCTGGCTCCTCCTGGGGCTCCAAGCTTAAGTCCTCTCCCAAACCCCCCTCAGGCATGATGGTGCGCCCTCCCTGGGGGACGGCTTCGGCACTTTGCTCACGTCTGGAGGCTTCATGTCTCAGACCGGTGGATTCAGGAGGTAGTGTCCTCCGGTTACAAGATAGAGTTTGCTGTCTGCCCCCCCCCCCCCCCCCCCCCCAAGGTTCATCAGATCCCGGATTCCTCAGGACCCTGTGTCAGCTCAGGAGATCTAGTGCAGGCGGTGCAAAGCCTTCTGGAGCTGGGGGTCATCTGCAAGGTCCCTTTCAGAGAAAAGGGCAAGGGCTTCTATTCCAACCTCTTCAGAGTGCCCAAAAAAGATGGGTCAGTCAGGCCCATCCTGGACTTGAAGATCCTCAACAAATTTGTCAGGTGCAGGCGCTTTCGCATGGAAACTCTGCGCTCTGCCATCAGTTCCCTGCGCCCAGGGGATTTCATGACGTCTGTGGACATCAAAGATGCTTACCTTCATATTCCTGTATTTCTAGGTCATCAAAGGTTCCTCAGGTTCGCTCTGGAGGATCAACACTACCAATTTGTGGCATTGCCTTTTGGTCTCACTTCAGCTCCCAGGGTGTTCACCAAGGTGCTGGCAGGAGTGATGTCTCTGCTCAGGTTTCAGGGCATCCGCATGCTGCCCTACTTGGACGACATTCTCATCACTTCCTAGTCTCTACATCAGGCAGAGTTGGATACTCAGCTGGTGGTGTCCACCCTGGAGTCATTTGGCTGGGTGATCAACCACCCCAAGTCTTCTCTGTCTCCCTCCTTGGTGACTTCATTCCTGGGAATGTATCTGGATACAGCTCAGGCAAGGATTTTTCTTCCTCAGCAGAAGGTGGACAGTCTAATTGCGCAGGTCCAGTTCCTGCTATCTTGTCATCATCCCTCCATCAGGCAGGGAATGCAGCTGGTGGGCCTGATGGTGGCGTGCTTCGAGGCGGTCCCTTATGCTCAGTTCCACTTGAGGCCTCTGCAACTCCACCTCTTGTCAGTATGGGACAGGAACCCTGCGTCCCTGGACCGGGTCTTTGCGCTTTCCCCCCTGGTCAGGCGGTCCCTCTCGTGGTGGCTGGACTCCAGGAACCTGTTGGGGGGGCAGATCCTTTCTGACCCCCTCCTGGGAGACGGCCACCACGGATGCCAGTCTGTCAGGTTGGGGGGGTTTCTGGAAGTCCCTACAGTTCCAGGGGAGGTGGGGTCCTCAGGAGGCCCACACACCTATCAACGTTTTGGAGCTGTGGGCGATCAGGTTGGTTCTGGCCTAGTTGACTCATCACCTTCAAGGCCTGCCTGTTCAGTTGTGCTCGGACAACCAGATGGCAGTTGCCTACATCAATCATCAGGGAGGGACCCGGAGCAAGAGGGCCCTCCAGGAAGTGTCTCTGATCCTGAACTGGGAGGAGGCCAATGTTCCCTGCATATATGCGGTGTACATCCCGGGGGTGGAAAATCTGCTAGCAGACTCTCTGAGCAGGGGGACCTCTCGCCAGGGAGAATGGAACACCCTGTTGCAGAGGGACCAATCTCTGTGTCACCGTTGGGGCCAACCAGATGTGGATCTGTTTGCGTCCCGTCACAATCACAAGCTCCTGGCCTTTGTCTCCCTGTCCCAGGATCCTCTGGCCTTGGCCACGGATGCCCTAGCAATGTCATGGCAGGACTTGCAGCTCCTGTATGTCTTTCCTCCATTCCCCCTGCTGGGCAGGGTTCTGCGCAAGATTGCTCTGGAAGGGGTGCCAGCAATTCTGGTGGCCCCCAGGTGGCCAAGAAGAGTGTGGTTCGCAGATGTGGTGCAGCTGGCAGTAGATCAGTACGTTCTGCCCAGGGTGCCAGACCTGCTCACTCAGGGTCCCTTACGCCATCCCAATTTAGAAAAACTCTGGCTTTGACGGCCTGGCTGCTGAAACCTCCATCTTGATGAAGAAGGGGCTGTCTACCTCGCTTGTTGATACCATGATAAAGGCTTCCATTTATTACAGGGTTTGGCGTGCCTACATTGACTGGTGTGAGTCTCTTCCCTGTCGTGTGTTCTCTATTCCCAGGATCCTGGAGTTCCTGCAGCATGGGTTGGAGATGGGGCTCCAACTCAGTACTCTGAAGGGTCAGGTTTCTGCCCTGGCTGTTTTCTTCCAGAAGTCCTTTGCTCAGCATTCTCTGATCAGGACTTTTTTCCAGGGGGTTACTCATGTGCGTCCCCCACGTAAGCCTATGTTGCCTGTGGGATTTGAACCTGTGCAGGATGCTGCCCTGGCCATTCTTACTCTCAAAGTTGTCTTTTTGGTGGCTATCGCCTCTGTTAGACGTGTGTCTGAGTTGGCGGCGCTCTCCATCCAGCCCCCCTACTGTGAGAGACACCAGGACAAGGTGGTGTATGCTTCAAGCCAGACTTTCTGCCTAAGGTTGTGTCTGCCTTTCATTTGAATCAGGACATTGTTTTTCCATCTTTGTGCCCTAATCCTAGTAATGCTAAGGAGAGGGTCTTGCATTCTTTGGATGTGGTTAGGTGTCTGAAGTACTATCTGGTGGCTACTACACCTTTCAGAAAAACTGATGCTCTTTTTGTGGTCCCTTCTGGTCCTAGGAAGGGTATGGCCAAGTCTACTATCAGCAAATGGATCAGTCAGGCTGTGATTCAGGCCTACTCTGCTAAGGGGAAGAATCCTCCCTTCCGCCTTACTGCTCATTCTACTCGTGCTATTGGTGCCTCTTAGGCTTTTCAGCACCAGGCTTCTGTTGAACAAGTTTGCAAGGCCGCTACTTGGTCTTCTGTTCATACCTTTTCAAAGTTTTACAAGGTTGATGTTAGGGCCTCAGCTGATGCTGCTTTTGGCAGTGGTATGACCTGTCTGCTGTTACCTTTGGGGATCCCACCCTACTTATGGACACTGCTATTGGATGTCCCAACTGTAAGTATTAGATCTGGAGCAGGACGTACTGTATACTAAGAATAATACAATTCTGTGATTACTCACCTGTAGAATTGGTATTATGAGTATACAGTACGTCCTGCTCCACCCCACCCTTGATTTTGCATTATCTTGGATCCCCTGTATGGTGATTGTTATCATTGTTATAGTTACCAGTTTGGGTGGTTAAATTCTCCCGGCTTCTCGTTAACTGCTTTTCAATGCTGGGGATTGTGGGAGGTCCCTGGGTATTTGAGGGGCCGGGAGGAGCCTGTTTTCGATGTCTCTGCAGTAATACCCAAGTGTAAGTAATCTATCTGGAGCAGGATGTACTGTATACTCATAATACCAATTCTACAGGTGAGTAATCACAGAATTGTATTTTTCTTAGTTTCTCAATTACCACCTGGGTGGTAGCTATGGGTTGTTAGTCGAGTATAACGGATATACAAACTCACAAAACAACCATTTTAAAGTTTATAAAATGCACATGAATAGTTTTCATCACCGTTTTGGAGCAGTACATTTTGATGGCAGCAAATCATATTGGTGTACAGATCATTCTGAAACCTTGCTGAGTACCACCTGATAGGATCTGGAGTACCACCAGTGGTACAAGTACCATCGTTAGGAAACTCTTTTCTGGTGCATTTCCAGATATTGTTCTAATTATGAACATACTTTTGATAAATAGTTTTTGGAGAGAGCAAAACATTTGTCTCAAATGCCTTGAAGTGGCAACCCGAATAATGGGAGCAACTTTTCTGTGTGGACCTCTTCCTGGATCACCTTGAAAAAACGGTGCATATTAATGCACGGCATACAGGTCTGTTTTAAAATGGAGCAAAGGCGCCTTAGCCACAGGGTGACTGAGAATTCAGCTGCCGCCTACGAATGCAGCGTGGGAGTGTTGGAAAGGTGAGTTTGTGGCGCAGTCCCAGTGGGCTCACACAGCAGGGAATCGCAAATAGGGATGCCCCAGTGGTAGTTAATCGGTCAGCCTTGGAATCTTTGTATTCCAGCAGCAACGACATGTGGTTGGTCCTTTTTATGTGAAGCCAAAGAGATGTTGCCCTATGTCAATGAAGAGATGGTCTTGACATGGTTACAGACAGAAGGGATTGAGTTAATAGTGGGCAGCCCAATTGGTGAGATAAAGGGATTGACCACATAAACTTTAAAATCCTCTGTCAGTTACCTAATGCTGTGTCAGTCCCACGCTGTCTGTTTGCTCTGGTTACAGAAAGGAAGGGGAATTTCTTTTTCCTCTCCTCCAGCCCCACCCCCAGATTTGGACCACCTATTCAATCCTGAGGCTTGTGTCAAGTTGGCACCCCCTCTTTTGTGATAGGCTAGAATGGAGCTCTCCTCATGGTCAGTTACAGCTCAGCTCAATCCAATGAAATGCACACAATGTATTTGTATGACTCTCCAGTTCAAATGATATCTTGAAAATGTAGGCTCACTGCTGTGTCTGTTTGACTTACAATGATATATTTAGAGATTAAAATTTAAATGCACAGACTGAAACTATTCAAGTTGATTTTTTTTTCTAGTGGGAGTGATGCTGCTTCAATCAAGTCTAGAGCCACCCTGAGTGCTGATGGCAAACACTTTATACTAAATGGTTCCAAGGTATGTTGGTAGGAGCTGGGCTTATACATTGTTATACAAGTGGACCAAGCCCCCCCCTCGCCCAAACCCACTCAATCTATTTTGCTATCCCATCCCAGGTACATTACCATTTGAATTCTTCCCTTTGTCTGGTCCGGGCTGTCCCAATCCATATACGTGTGGGTATTCCACCACCAGGTGGCGCCAGTTACTGCAAGATCCAGAGCTGTAACTCCTCCCGGCCTCCTATAAAAAGAGCTGTCTCCATAGAGTTCCCCAGATTTGTCTTGCAGTAGCATGCTGCGAAGATCATCTGGAAACTCTCTCTGGATCATGGTAGTTGAGCGGAGCATTTTTAAGCCTGTCTGCCGCTGCCTCCCTATTGCCTCTGTTCTTGTGGACCCACTTATGCCTCCCAGCCTCGGCTGACGGGAACAGTTGAAGGTAGGGAGAACGCCGGGGTCGGGCATTCACAGAGCTAAGCTCTGGGCCGCAGACCCTCCCTGAAAGGGTAGCCGGCCATAGGCGATGGTGAGTCTATTGGGGGGGGGAACCACTATGCCCTTATCCCATTGTCCCACAGCTTTATTTTTTTCAGTGTGTGTTGTGCTGGTGCCTTTTCACTTCACAGATACTGACCTCGCTCCCTTCGCTCTTCCCTTCTCCCCTCCATCTGTCTGGCTGTTGTAAGGAGGGGGGGGGGGCATGCAGCGTCCGGGCGGGCGCCACTCTGTGAGGCTGTGGCCTCAGTGTCTGCGGAGTGCGTTGCGTTGTGGACAGGCCGCTGCGCTGCCTCGTGCGGGGGTCGACCGATGTGCACCCCTGTCTCTTCCTTGGACTATTGAGTGGCTACGACCACCGGCAGTCTTTTATATATTTATATGTGGGATCTCATGGCCCCTTTCCCATTGTGTTTTTTTAGGTGGGATCCCCTTGTCAGCCGTGGGTTGTGGTTCCTCCCGGTCTCCTACGCCCCCCCCAGCTCCGCATCTCTCTCCGTGCCCTCTCCCGTAAGAGGGATCATATAAGAGGGACTTTTTGGGGGGATCTGCTCAGGTTTTGGGCCTTTGTTCCTGGGAACCTATATTTTTTATATTATAATCACCATAATGGAGGCTTCTGGGGATAGTGAGCTAGGGGCCCCCTCCGGGCGGGTGAAGCTCTGCCCCATGTGCGGTACCTGCCCCCTGGGCGGACTTAGCACTGTTTGTGTCACTTGCGCCAGGAGCGTATTTTTGGAACATGATAGGGCGGGCGTCCCTGCCCCTAGCCCTCCCTTGCCTGCGGTCTCACCTACCTCCCCACTGCTGCAGTCAGCCCTCATTGAGGGGGAAGCCAGCAGGGGGTCCCAGGCCGATTTGGCGCACCGGGTAGCCAGCCTGGAGAGACGGTTATCTCGCACGGCTATGGGGAAGGCCACGTGTAAGGAGCGGGTTATTTGGATTTTGCTGACTATAATGACCTTTTTGGAGGTCGGGACTCCATGGAGGAGGGAGAGCTTTTTAGAGGCTCTGCTTCCTCAGGGGATCGGTCGGTTGGTTATGACAGCGAGCCTGGTTCCTCCTCTGACAAGGATATGTGGCTCCCTGACGACAGAAAAATTGCTGGCTTCTGTTTTTGTCCCTCCTAAAGCGGCTACGAAGAAGCAGCGGGAGTTATTCTGGCCTGTGAGACAAAGGATGGTCTTCCCAGAACAGGGACATTTCTCCAACATGGCGTTTAAAGAATGGGAAAGGCCTAATAAATTGCCATTGGTGCCGAAGAGTCTGGATAGGCGGTATCCCTTCCCTGAGGAGCTGATCCGCCTCTTGTCCCACCCCCCCCCACGACGTGGATGCCCTCGTCTCGGGGTTATCCAACACTACGGTTATGCCGTCACCCGATTCTGCTTCCCTGCGCAACCCTGCTGACAGGCGCATGGATCAGCTGGCTTGTCATGCTTTCACCTTTGTGGGTGCTGGGCTTCGCCCTGTCTATGCCGCGGCCATTGTATCTTTGGCCATCAGGAAGAAGGTGAAACACCTTGTTGATTTTGCCAAATCTCACAAGCGGGCGGAGGAGTATACAGAACTCAAAGCCTGCATGGATTCTATTGCTTTTGTAGTCTCGGCCATGGAAGATAGTGTCCGGCTTGGCGCCAGGGCCTCGGCTCTGCTTGTTGCGCTTCGTCGTTCGCTCTGGCTGCGGCAGTGGTCGGCTGACGCTGCGGCCAAAAAGGCACTCACTGGTTTCCCCTTCCTGGAGCTCAGGGTTTTTGGGGAGCGTCTGGACCTTCTGGCCAAGGATGGAAGACTTCCTCAGCGACGGAAGCCTGCGCGGCCTTTTCGGGGCTCTTCAGGCTTTCGCTCCTTTCGAGGAGGAAGGGGCTCTTCTTTTTCAAGTGGCCGCAGAGTTTCCTGGGGAGGTAGGTCTTGTGGTCGATCCAATCCGTCCTGGGGAGCTAAGTCCAAGCCCTCTCAGGCATGAGGAGGCGCCCTCACCCATCTGGGTGGGGGGGCGGCTACTGCTCTTTGCTCACATGTGGAGACAGCACGTCCTCGGATCGGTGGATTCAGGAGGTGGAATCTTCTGGGTACCAGATAAAGCTGGCAGTTTGGCCGCCCTCAAGATTTCTCCGGTCACGGATTTCCCGTAACGCATTGACGGTGCAGGGCCTAAGGATGGCCGTTCAGAGCCTTCTGTTATCAGGATTTGTCCCGTGCCTCGCCAGGAGCGGGGACGAGGTTTCTATTCCAATCTGTTCACAGTGCCCAAGAAGGACGGAACGCTGCGACCTTTTTTGGATCTGAAGGGTCTCAACAAGTTTTTCAGAGTCAGACATTTCCGCATGGAGACCTTACGGTCCTTGGTGAGCTCGCTTCGGCCTGGCGACTTCATGACCACGATTGACATCAAGGATGCTTATCTGCACATCCTGATTTTTTTCAGGGACATCAGAAGTTCCTGAGGTTTGCACTGGAGGATCAGCATTTCCAGTTTGTGGCACTACCGTTCGGGATAGCTTCTGCTCCCCTTGTGTTCACCAAGGTGCTGGCAGGTGTCATGGCCATTCTGAGGAACCGCGGCATTCGGGTTCTTCCTTATCTGGACGATTTGCTGATTGCGGCTCAGTCCCTTCAGCAGGCTGAGAGCGATACCCGGACGGTGTTAGCCACTCTCGAGGATTTTGGATGGGTAATCAATTACCCCAAGTCGTCTATCACTCCCTTAATGGTGAGGTCCTTCCTGGGCATGACTTTGGACACCTCTCAGGTCAAGGTCTTCCTCCCCCAGCAGAAGGTGGAGGGCCTCCAGGCGCAGGCCCTACTGGCTTGTCAGCATCCTTTGATCCGTCTGGGGATGAGACTGGTGGGCCTCATGGTGTCATGCTTTCAGGCGGTGCCCTTCGCCCAGTTCCACATGAGACCTCTTCAATTGAATCTGTTGACCGGTTGGGTCCGGACGCAGGAGTCTCTGGATCAGGGATTTTCACTGTCCCCCTTGGTCAGACAGTCTCTCTTGTGGTGTTTGGACTCCATAAATCTGCTGGTGGGCAAGTCCTGGTGGGAGATAGTTACCACGGACGCCAGTCTGACCGGCTGGGGGGTTTTTGGCAAGCGCTGAAGTTCCAGGGTCAGTGGGGCCCACAGGAGGCTCATCTACCCATCAATCTCCTGGAACTGAGAGCAATTCGGTTGGTATTTCTTCAATTGACTCCTCATCTAAGGGGTCGGGCTGTCCAGGTCCACTTGGACAATCAGACGGCTGTCGCCTACATCAATCACCAGGGCGGGAGCAAGCGAGCCCTCCAGGAGGTGACCCAGATTCTGGCTTGGGCAGAGGAGAATGTTCCCTGCATCTCGGCAGTTTACATCCTCGGGGTAGAGAACCAGGAGGCAGACTCCCTGAGCAGGGGGGCCTCTCGTCTGGGGGAATGTTCTCTCAGCAACAAGATCTTTCACACTCTGTGTCTCTTCTGGGGCCAGCCGGATGTGGACCTGTTTGCGTCCAGACACAATCACATACTTCCAAGGTTCGTCTTCCTGTCAAGAGATCATCTGGCCTTCGCCACAGATGCTATGGCTATTCCGTGGACAGAGTTCCGGCTCCTCTATGCATTCATCCCTCCGTTTCCTCTCCTGGGCCGAGTGCTGCGCAAGATAGCCCAGGAGGGGGTGCCAACCATCCTGGTGGCTCCTCACTGGCCGAGGCGGAGTTGGTGCGCGGACATAATCCAAATGTCAGTCGATCGCTACGTCATGCCCGACGACCCAGGGCTTCTCACGCAGGGGTCGCTGCGGCACCCCAATTTACAGACGCTGGCTTTGATGGCCTGGCTATTGAATCCTCAATCCTAACAGAGAAGGGGCTGTCGGGCACGGTTATTCAGACCGTGATTCAGGCACGGAAGAAGTCTTCTTCCATGATTTACTACAGAGTTTGGCGTGCTTACATTTCTTGGTGTGAATCCAAGAGTTTTCCTTGTCGTACTTTTTCCATTTCTAGGATTTTAGAATTCCTACAACACGGCTTAGAATTGGGTCTACAGCTGGGCACCCTCAAGGGCCAGGTCTCGGCCTTGGCCATCTTCTTCCAAAGATCCTTTGCCAAGCATAGGCTGACCAGGACTTTTTTCCAAGGAGTTATCCTTGTTCGTCCACCGCGTAAGCCTGTACTACCGGTGTAGGGTTTGAATTTGGTGCTTTCTGCGCTCCAGGGTCTGCCCTTTGAGCCTTTGTGCGACGCTGCATTGTCTGTCTTGACCCTAAAGGTGGTCTTTTTCGTAGCCATCACCTTGGTGCGCTGGGTGTCAGAATTGGCCGCACTTTGTATGAAGCCTCCTTACTTTGAGCGGCATAAGGATAAGGTGGTTTTTCGTTTTAAACCTGATTTTTTTGCCTAAGGTCTTTTCTCCCTTTCATCTTAATGAGGAGGTTATTTTGCCTTCTTTGTGTCTGGAACCGTCTAAATCTAAGGAAAGGGCCCTCTATTCCCTGGATGTGGTCAGAGCCATTAAGTACTACCTGGTTGCGACTGAATCCTTCAGGAAGTCTGATTCTCTTTTTGTTCTCTCTGAAGGTGCTAGGAAGGGTTTGCCTCCGGCTAAGTCCACTCTCAGTAAGTGGATTAGACAGGCGGTGGTGCAAGCCTACTCTGCCAAGGGGAAGGATCCTCCTTTTCGTGTTACCGCTCACTCTACTAGAGCTATTGGTGCTTCCTGGGCTTTTCAGCACCAGGTCTCTGTCTCGGTTGAACAAGTTTGTAAGGCCGCTACCTGGTCTTCGGTTCATACTTTTACTAAGTTTTAAAAGGTTGATGTTAAGGCCTCAGCTGACGCTGCTTTTGGCCGAAAGGTGCTTCAGGCAGTGAAATTAACTACATGCTGTTCCGCTCTGGGGATCCCGCCCTATTATGGACACTGCTTTTGGATGTCCCACACATATATGGATTGGGACAGCCTGGACCGGAAAAATACAGTTCTGTGAGTACTCACCTGTAGAATTGGTTTTGCCTGTGTCCGGTCTGGGCTGTCCCACCCCGCCCTTGGTTCATTTCCTCTTTTTGGCTTTTATGGTGGTTATTGTTGTTTTTGTATTGGACCGTTGTCCTTACCTTGTTTGGAGAGAGTACATGCTGTAGCATGTTAGTTAACATGTTTTCTGGGCCTCCCGGCCTGTCTGATTTACTGCTTTTTAACATTCTGGGGAACTCTATGGAGACAGCTCTTTTTATAGGAGGCCGGGAGGAGTTACAGCTCTGGATCTTGCAGTAACTAGCGCCACCTGGTGGTGGAATACCCACACGTACATGGATCTGCCCTCAATGCTGCTTGGAATCCCTGTTTATAATGATTTTAATTTTCATCTTCTTTTGGCTCTTATCTTTCCTCTAGCAGTATTTTCAGTAGGTGGCAATTGCTTCCATCATGAGATTGCACGGGGGGGGGCTAAATTGCTAGTTTAGAACAATGCTCAGAATTGTTGGTCCACTTTAAGTTTATTGCAGAACTGCCTAGCTATCTGTATTTGTTAATTTTGACACACCCATACAGTTATACATAACATGGTGGAAATGTACTTTCTACTAGATCTGGATATCAAATGGAGGTCTGGCGGACATATTTACGGTGTTTGCAAGGACAGAAGTTGTCGATAAGGATGGTGTTAAACAAGACAAAATAACTGCCTTCATAGTGGAGCGAGCTTTTGGTGGAGTTACTCATGGCAAACCAGAGGATAAGTTGGGAATTCGAGGCTCAAACAGTAAGGAACTTTATTATTTATTATTTCATTGCATTTGTGGAAGACTTCAGTCTTTTTCTATGTTTATAGCCAGCACTGGGAGAGCAGAAAGCAGGCAAACCCTTTGCCTGGAATGTCTCTTTAAACTAGGTATCAATAAATAATGGTATTCAATGATGTCACATACCTATTGACATGTATATCCATCACATAGGCATATGAAACTTGTTCTTTACTGGAGCAAAGTAAAAAAGCAAAATCTCGGAGGCCTACACAATATACAAGGAATAGTTCACATGCAGAAACATTGCTGGTTTACACGGTAAAAATGCACACAAACTTTTCACCAGACATTTTGGGGAGGCCCATGGGGCCCCTAATCAAATGTATTTTTATTTAACAAAAGAACAAATGAAGGAGAGAAGCAGCTTTCTTTCTCATGTAGCATCGGTACTGACAGCATCACCAGTATTATCACTTTTACATGTCTGATGTCTCCAGTGTTCTCTCGGAGTTCTGGGGGGCCCCTGAGAGGTGAAGGCCCCATGCAATTGCATGGTGGCAAAGAACGCCACTGCCTACAACACCTCGCAAATTTAAGTTCCAAAATTTGCCTGCCGTGCATGTCTGTCGGGGCAAATAAGTCCCAATTTCCCCAAAAAACAAGCAACTCTGGAGGAAGGAAGATGCCTCCAAGAGCTTGTGGTGGGGGCGGGTGGGGTTTTTTTACACTTAAAAGTGTAAGAAGCAGGACCAGAAAAGTTACATTCTGCCTAGACACTATTTTTTTGTAAACTATTCAGTAAAATTAGAAAGAAAATAGATCTCCAAAAATATGAATGAGGATAAAATAACCGCTCTGCAGCATATGTAAAGATTTGTTATGCCAGAGTAGCTTCATCAATTCCTGATGGTTTCCATCATTTGAGTCTGTCATATATAAAACTTGATTTGGAAGTTGAGAATGCAAGGGTTTCAGAAATATTTTAGTTAGAGAACCATTAACAGAATCCAAGCTAACTGGTGGTTCTTTTTTATGGGCAGTTATTTTAAATGCCAAAGCATATAAATGTCAGATAAAAGTTATATTACGGACATGTATTTTAAAATTGCCCCTGGAAATAGGGCACAAGCAAATCAATTTACTTTACCTTCTGCATCTAGTCTGTAAAATTATGCTATTGCATCCATTTACACAGCATTTCTATAATCTGTGAACTGTTTATGTTGTATCCTTAAAGTTACAAACATCCACTGTTCAACACAGAGTACTAGGCTGGGTCTTTCTGGTCATTCAATAATGTCCTCTTAGTGGGGTCACAGATGACTAATACATTGGTTCCTGATTCTTAACTTTTAAGAGGCATGTGGGCTTTTGGTATAGTGGGTAAATGTATACAGGTTGCTTTTCTGATTAATGGCCAAATGTGTATCCACACTATTCATGCTCATCTTATTGTCATACCTTGCCATTATATATTACACTTTATTAGATAAAAGCTGTCCTTTAAAGCCTGGCTGCAGGAGATAGAATGTGAGAGCTCTCTGTATGTTGCTAAGCTCTAAAACTGTTAGCTGCGGCAACTGGAAGTTTTGAACGTTAATTAAATCCATTTGTCATTGTGTCTTCTGTGATATATTGAATTTCCTGAGCCTCAGTCTGCGGAGTTGGAAAATGGCCTTTAGGGTCTTTACGGTGATTCCACAAGCAAGTGCACCTGAATGGAAGAGCCTGAATTAGCAAAAATGGCTTATTGCGAAAACATTGTTCCAGGCAATGGCTACATTTAGATGGTTGTTTTGATTTGAGGTGGTTGTTATGTAACTACATTTAAAATGCTTTTTGGCCCATTTTTAAGCATTCCACATGTTTTAACTATTATAATAACAAGTGTTTTTTCCAGCTTCCGACCCCCTTATATCCTACTTCTGCAAATTTCCTAAAACACCCAATCTAGGACACCCCTAAACGTTACTAGAAATATTCATTAAAATTTACAGAAAATATCTCATTGTATATTATTTGTTTATTAAAACATTCCAGGATTTAGTATTCATAGAACAAGTATTCACATAGCAGCTGTTAAACCATCCCAAGTGGGTCCTGGGATGCTCTACCAACAGGACAAAGCAAAAAAAGCCAGCTCACCAACCTCACTCAACAGGCACGGATAAGGGAGATCCCAGGCAATCTTCCGGAAGAAGTAGTAGAACACAGTATGTAATACAGCCTCGCCGTAAAACATAACTTTTAATTAATCCATTAAAATAGCCGTGGAAAGAGATATAAATGTAACGCGTTTCAAGCCCGTAGGTTCTTAGTCATACAGTGTGAGAGAGGGGAATCGTCCATTATATATAGTAAAAATAAAAGGAAAAGACTTGCCTAAAGCAGCAGGGTCGTCTCTGACAGTGAGCACGCCGAACCCGGAAGGGACAGGCGTGACGCCACCCGAGAGCCACAGCGATTGGGTGGGTAAAAACCAATAGGAACGCTCAGGGAAAAAGCGTATATGAGCGTACGCAATTGGCGTACGCTATTAGCGTAAGCTAACACATTAAGGATGGAATGTACGCTATGGCAGATAAACAGTGGGGTGGAAAATTAACGCATACGCTGTTAACGTATGCTGTTAACCTATATTAGTAAAGTTAGAAATGAAGGTGCGCAATGGCGGATACACTAAGGCAGAAGAATAAAAGCTAGATAGCGTACGGCTGCGCAACTAGAGTAAGCGCTGGTCGGATAGCGGAATGGTTACGCAATTTGCGTAGCAAATAGCCAAGGTATAAATAGTGGCGTACAATGTAAGGGAAAGATATGGAGGCACAGAAGAAAGCTACACAATAACGGGGAGCATTCAGGCAGATTGGATTGAAAATAGTACTAGCCCCAATTAATTGGGGAGGCCAGGCATAACTTAATAGGGGATGGAAGATGACCTATTCAGTGATAGAATGAAGCAAACTTGGTAAAGTAGACCTAAAATAAGTAAGTATGCGATTAGGGAATAGGCATAAAAGGGAAACAACCAGGTAAGTAAAGCGTGAAAAATAAACTTATATTACCAATGTATAAACCCCAGTATTGAAAGAGAACTAAACTAGTAGGCACTAACAAAAAACTAGTTAGAGACAGCACCATAGAATTAGATGGCGAATGATTGTAAATAGTGTCCTACTGTAAGTATGGCTAGAAAAAAGGTGATGTGCATCTAATAAGTATCATACGAAGATGCTAGCAACCTATAGTGCATAAATAAAACAAGTAGATAAAGAGATAGAGGAACATAACTGGTGTCTGTCAAAAGTGGACCCAAACTGCATGGATTAAGTATATGATTTGAAAAAAGGTAAGTAGATGAGAAAAGGAATATTTATAATCCTATTGTGGTGGTATGGAAAAACCCAAAGTGGAGTTATAACTGATATAGTAAAAAATAGCTATCCAAAACGGGGCCATACCAGAAAAAAAGATCGTATAGTGAGACACGAATTGGGTGGCAGTTCAAAATCAATGTGGAATAAGTAATAATACCATTTTGTGAATACTCACCTTGTAAAATGGGTATTATAAGTATGTCACACACCCCGCTTCAAGATATTCATAACCTGTGGGTATACTGACCTGTAGAGGGCGATCTGCAGAGATGATTGGAGGAAAGAAAGCCCCTCCCGGTCCATAAATACCTGGGACCTCCCACTCATTACCCAGTATAAAGAAAGCAGTAAGGTAAGGGACCAGGAAGAGCCAAATATAAGTCATAACAACGCAAAGTTCACAATATGAAAGATTCAGAATACAAAAGGGCGGGTTGGAGCGGGGTGTGTGACATACTTAGAATACCATTTTGTGAATACTCACCTTGTAAAATGGGTATTAGAAGTATGTCACACACCCCGCTTCAAGATATTCATAACCTGTGGGACATCCAATAGCAGTGTCCATAAGGGGTGGGGATCCAAAACAAGGCATAAAGCACAACTTAAACCACTGCAGCCTGCAGAACTTTGCGGCCAAAAACAACATCCGCTGAGGCCCGAACATCAACCTTGTAAAACTTGGAAAAAGTGTGAACAGAAGACCAGGTAGCGGCCTTACAAACTTGCTCAACAGAGGCCTGGTGCTGAAAAGCCCAGGAAGCCCCAACCGCACGAGTAGAATGAGCTGTAACACGAAAAGGAGGATTCCTCCCCTTAGCAGAATAGGCCCCAACAATGGCCTGACGAATCCACCTACTGATGGAAGACTTGGCGGGCGCCAAACCCTTCTTGGGCCCAGATGGCACCACAAAGAAAGCGTCAGTCTTGCGAAAGGAAGACGTTACCACCAAATAGTACTTCACAACGCGAACCACATCCAAGGAATGCAGGGCCCTCTCCTTGTCATTGCTGGGATTAGGACACAGAGAGGGCAGAACAATATCCTGATTAAGATGAAAAGAAGAAACCACCTTAGGAAGGAAGTCCGTCTTGAAACGGAAAACCACCTTGTCCTGATGTCTTTCAAAGTACGGAGCTTGAATAGACAGAGCCGCCAGCTCAGAAACACGCCGAACAGAAGTGATAGCTACCAAAAAGGCCACCTTCTGTGTAAGGGAAGACAAAGGGATATTGTGCAAAGGCTCAAAGGGAGGACCTTGAAGAGCAGAAAGAACCAAATTCAAATCCCAAACCGGAATCAGAGGCTTCCTAGGAGGCCGCACATGCGTAACCCCCTGGAAAAAAAGTCTTAACCAAAGGATGAAGCGCAAAAGATCTTTGGAAAAACACCGCCAGGGCAGACACCTGCCCCTTTAGAGTACTGAGTTGGAGCCCTAGATCCAAACCATGTTGCAGGAACTCCAAGATTCTAGAAATAGAGAATTCCCTACAAGGGAAGGCCCTAGTCTCACACCAATCAATATAAGACCTTCAAGTCCTATAGTACACGGATGAAGAAGACCTCTTCCTAGCGCTAATAAGAGTCCGAATCACAGCATCAGAAAGACCTTCCTCCTTCAAGATGGAGGTTTCAGCAGCCACGCTGTCAAAGCCAGCGTTGGTAAATTGGGGTAGCAAAGATGACCCTGTGTGAGTAGATCTGGCAGCAGGGGCAGAGCGAATTGATCTTCTGCTAGCCTTACCACGTCTGCGAACCAGACCTGTCTTGGCCACCTTGGGGCCACCAGAATTGCTGACGCTCCGTCCAGAGCCAGCTTGCGCACTACTCTGGCCACCATGGGAAACGGAGGGAATAGGTACAGAAAACCCAGATCCCTCCAGTTCAGAGACATGGCATCCGTTGCCAGAGCCAGAGGGTCCTTCGCCAGAGACACGAATGACGGAAGTTTGTGATTGTGACGGGAGGCAAAGAGGTCCACCACCGGAGACCCCCACCTGCAACAGATTGTGTGAAAGACCTTGGGATTGAGAGACCACTCCCCTTTGCGGGCTGACAACCTGCTCAGAGAGTCCGCCTCCGTATTCTCCACTCCCGGGATGTAGACCGCCGAGATGCACGGGACGTGGCTCTCCGCCCAGTCCAGAATCAGAGACCCTTCCCTGAAGGCACTCCTGCTGCGAGTCCCTCCCTGGTGATTGATGTAGGCAACCGCCGTCCGATTGTCCGACCGGACCTGAACCGTCAAGTCCTGCAGTTGATGAGTCAAACGACAAAGTACCATCCTGATGGCTCTCAATTCCAGAACATTGATAGGCTCGTGGGCTTCCAGGGGTCCCCACAAACCCTGAAACTGTAGATCCTTCCAGAAGCCCCCCCATCCTGAGAGGCTGGCATCCGTGGTGACCACCTCCCAATGAGGAGTCTGAAAGGATCTGCCCTTCCGCAGGTTGGTTGAGTTCAGCCACCACCGAAGCGAGCGGCGAACTCGGGGAGACATCAGAAAAAATTGATCCAGCGACTGAGGAGACCTGTCCCAGACCGACAACAGATGGAGCTGTAGTGTCCTTGTGTGAAACTGAGCAAAGGGGACTGCCTCGAAGGAGGCCACCATCAAACCCACCAGTCTCATCCCTAGCCGGATGGACGGTCGAGGAATGGACATAAGCGACCGAACCAACTCCTGAATCAGAAGAACCTTGGACTGAGGAAGAAACACTCTGGCCTGATCTGTATCCAGAGACATTCCCAGAAAGGATACTATCCTGGACGGGTAGAGGGAGGACTTGGGGTAGTTGATCACCCAGCCGAACCTCTCCAGAGTGGATATTACCGTTCTGGTGTCCAATTCCGCTTGGCTGAATGACGATGCCATGATGAGGAGATCGTCCAGATATGGCACTATGCGAATCCCTTGCGCTCTGAGGAGAGCCATTACCCCAGCAAGCACCTTGGTGAAGACCCTTGGAGCTGTGGTGAGACCGAAGGGAAGAGCTACAAACTGAAAGTGCCGATCCTCCACCGCGAACCTTAAAAACCTCTGGTGCGCGGGAAAAATGGGAACATGGAGGTAAGCGTCCTGGATGTCTATGGACGTCATGAAGTCCCCCTGACGAAGAGAGTGGATAGCAGAACGCAACGTTTCCATGCGAAACTTTCGCAGCCTGACAAACCTGTTGATTATCTTTAGGTCTAGGATGGGCCGGACGGAGCCATCCTTCTTGGGGACCGTGAACAGATTCGAATAAAAGCCCCGACCCCGGTCTAATGGGGGCACTGGGCAAATGACTGCCATTTCCAGAAGACTCGATACCGCCGCCCGGAGCTGCTGCGCAGCCAGTGCGTCTGGGGACACCCGAGACCTGAAGAAACGCGGGGGGGCGGGACTCGAACTCCAGCTTGTAGCCGGAAGACACCACTTCCCGGATCCATTTGTCCGAAATCTCCCGAATCCAGACCTGGGAGAAGTGTCGCAGCCGTCCCCCCACCCGCACGGGTGAGGGCGCCCCCTCATTGTTGAGCGGGCTTGGCCGCGGGTTTGGGTTTAGAGCCCCAATTGTATCCTGAATGGGCACGACCCCTGCCCCTATTCCAGGACTCTCCTCTAGTGGAAGGAAAGGCAAAACCTCTTCCAACTCTGGAACCCCGAAAGGAAGGAGTGAAGGAAGCCGCTCTTCGAAAGGGGCGTCGTTGCTTCTTGCGTTGAGGTAGTTTACCACCTTTGGCTACGGAGTCCAATTTGTCCCCAAAAAGCCGTAACCCAACAAAGGGAAGAGACGTCAGTGACTTTTTTGACCCAAAATCAGCCGCCCACTGGCGCAACCAAATTGAACGCCTGATAGTTACCATTAGAGCAGAGGCTCTGCTACTCATCATCAAGGAATCATCCAAAGCGGCTAACATGAAGGACAAAAACACCTCACATCGTTTTAGTCCAAGAAACTCGTCACTGTCCGGAT
This sequence comes from Gastrophryne carolinensis, assembly GCA_027917425.1. Classification (NCBI taxonomy): domain Eukaryota; kingdom Metazoa; phylum Chordata; class Amphibia; order Anura; family Microhylidae; genus Gastrophryne; species Gastrophryne carolinensis. Next base: position 281,437,605 of record CM051235.1, read on the forward strand.
CCAAACCGGAAGAGGATAACAAGTCCCTGACCACCTTTCTAGTAGCCACCACCAACAGCGATGAGGCACAAACAGGCCGTATGGCTGCCCCAATACTGGCAAAACCATGACAAGCCATCTGGTCAATGCGTTTATCCTCACCATCTTTAAGAGCGGAACAGTCAGGGTTATTCAAAACGGCTGAGTTGGATAACCCCAAAATTGGGGCGTCCACCTCGGGGGGGGGGGGGGGGGACGCCCAGCGCTTAACCGTATCCACGGGGAAGGGATATCTTTTATCCCAACTCTGAGGAATGCCTGGGAGCCGAGCCGGCCTCTCCCATTCCTTAGAAATAATATTATCAAAATGCTTTTGATTAGGAAATTCCAAACGCGGCCTGGATTCCTCATAAAACTCCCCTTGTTGTTGAGGAACCGCCGCCGGAGGCGAGATAGCCAGAACCTCAAACATCTGAGTCAGAACATTAGGAGTATCCGAGGAAATTCCAGACCCGCGATCGGAATCAGCGCCAACAATTTGCTGATCATCAGAATTATCTGAATCCTCACAAACCTCCCCTTCCTCCGGAGGGGAATAATCTGACCAATCAAGACCATCCGCATCATCGTATTCAAAATGAGTGACCGTTGACAAATGCTTTCTCTTAGCCGGTGCCTTCTTGGCAACCGCAGAAGAAATAAACTTTTCAATATTGGCCAATCTGGCGCACACATCAGATTGCGACTGCCCCCCCATGACAACATCACACGGGGCACGGGTCAAAATGGGAGGGGATGAAGCCGGCGGTGACCCAGAAGCCTGGGGTCCGGACTGCCGTGTAATAGTCTGCTGTGCACATGGTATACATAGAAATACATCATCCCCTGTTAGGGATACCCCACAACCCATACACTTCCGGGATTGACCCGAGGGGAGCCCGGAATCCTGGGATGCCTCCATAAGGTGAACTTGTAGTACGTCGCTATGACCGAGGGAATTACGCTAGTAAGCAAACCCGGGATGCCCTTTTAATGTCCCAGTGGGAGGATTTGAAAGCTTTTTTAAAAATAATAACCCAGGGCTCTAGGACCAGGAAGAACCCCCTAATAGCCACTGTGGTTCCGCCTGAAAGACACAGAAAGAACTTATGAGGATAACAGGCGATAAGGAACAAAAGAACATGCATACAAAGAAGGATGGGGGAGAGGGGGCCCACAGGCCACTCACAGTACCGCAGGAACGTGTAATGGCGACCAGACCGTGAGGAAGAGGCTTTTCTGACTAAGAAGAGGAGAAGGGGGCGTGGTCAGCGCGGGACGCGTGAGACGCCAAGCTCCGCCCCCCCTCCTATGCCAAGCATTAGCTCCGCAGTGGCGCCAGAGATAGATGGGGGCGGGCCGCAGTGACGCGCCGCAAGACCGGCCCCGCCCCCAAGAGGATAATCGTGAGGGGAGATTCCCCTCAGAAAAAAAGAGGCGCCAAAAACGTCCGGCGCCACGGCGAATGTGAGGCCGCGGCGCTTGGCCCATTAAAAGTAAATTAAATGTGTCAGCCTGCGCTCCTATTACCGCTGGCACACAATACAAGGAGGGACGGACCCCGGCCCCGCGCCGAAGGTCCGGCCCCGCCCCCCCCCCACTACATGGCATCCATACAGTGCGTGAGGTAAACTACCTCTGCCATTACTAAATAAGAAGAAAAGCCCAGCACCGCACAGAGGCCTCCTCAATAACGGCCGCGGCGCTGACAATAAGGACAGTTAAAGAGACAAACACACCATAACTGTAGTAAAAGACAGAAAAAGAATCATAAAGAGAATAATAAAGAGGAGACCCACACCCCCCATCCCCACTGTGGAAAAGGGATCCTAGGAGGGCCATTCCAACGTTAAAACTAAGGGACAGGGCATCCCAAACCGGGGTCACCAACCCGGTGTAACCGTCTACCCTCTTGTATAGGGTCTCACGGTGGAGCGTTGCTCCTGAGCACCTAAGGTGCTAATATACCCTCGCCTGGACCCGCAGCCACGGCTGGGAGGCATATGTATTCTAGGGAAAAAAGGGTCCAAACGGAAATAGTTAAGTAGCGAGCCGGCTACCTTAAATCCCCCTGTGCAAGGAGGAGACATCATCTTCTGACTTGCTCGCCGTCTGCAGAGATGAAGACTGGGTAATGAGTGGGAGGTCCCAGGTATTTATGGACCGGGAGGGGCTTTCTTTCCTCCAATCATCTCTGCAGATCGCCCTCTACAGGTCCGTATACCCACAGGTTATGAATATCTTGGAGCGGGGTGTGTGACATACTTAGAATATCGGATTGGCTGAATCCAAAACCTCAAACGGGGTGCAAAGAATGATAATTAAAATATGAAAAGGGGGATTAAAAACAAGGGTGGCCATGGAAAATAAAGATTATAGACAAAAGGAAAAAAGGTCTGCAATATCTGCTATAAAATCAGAGATCCGTAAACAATGAAAGACCCAGTCTGTCATTTAGGCCATCAGGCATGCGGGTAGCAAGCTTTAATATCCATTTCGCTTCATGTTTGAAGAGTATCTTGTGCAGATCACCCCCTCTGGTATTGGGGGCCACTTTATCGATAGCCATCACTTTCAGACTGGAAGAGTCCTGTTATGGGTCTGGCCACATTTGATCTGGGTTGATCAGATTTAATTTGATATATATGTTCCATAAAACGGTTTTTCAATCTTTGCATAGTACAACCAATATATTGTAGGTTGCAAGCGGTACAGGTGACCAAATACACTACGGTACTGGAGTTGCAGTTGAGGATGTTAGAGAAAGTATATCTTTTCTTTGTTATCGTAGATTCAAAGTATGTACTTTAGCTGATAAATTTGCAACATGCGCATCTGGATTGGCCACACGGAAAGCAACCGCGGCGTGAAAGCTAGGTGACAGATTTTGTGTTCGTGCCGATCGAATTTTCCCTGAAATAAAAAAAAAAAAAAAATGCCGGCATGGTGGGAGCAGGCAGGCCGGCTACGCTGACAGCGCACCGGCCTGCCCGCTCCCACCATGCCGGCATTTGTTTAAAAAGCAAACACTTACCTGCATGCTCGGAGCGTGGAGGCCGGCGTCGCTCTCAGGCGCCCTCTGATGACGCGCCCTCTGATGACGCGTCCTCTGATGACAGCTGAGAGCGGCGCCGGCCTCCACGCTCTCAGCTTTCGCCGCTCTCAGCTGTCATCAGAGGACGCGTCATCAGAGGGCGCCTGAGAGCGACGCTGGCCTCCACGCTCTGAGCATGCAGGTAAGTGTTTTTTAAACAAATGCCGGCATGGTGGGAGCGGGCAGGCCGGCTGACAGCGTAGCCGGCCTGCCCGCTCCCACCATGCCGGCATTTTTTTTTTTCAGATGAGCGATTCGTTAAAGTTCGATTTGGGCGAACGCAAATTTCTTGGGGAAATTTGGCGAACCGCCCGAATCGAACTTTCAAGAAGTTCGCTCATCTCTAGATATAATCTCTCGGATAACCGAAAAATCTTTACAGTATCCCGTAACCATGGTGAGTGGAGTCAGTTTCTTGATTGTGGAGGTTTTAGATTTAAAAAGAAAGGCCTCCCTATCTAAGAGACTAGCCTTGGATTTGGCTTTATTTATAGTTCTTGTACTATAGCCTCTCTCTTGGAGCCTTGAATGGATACGATTTAAAGTCCTCTGTCTTACAATTCCTGGCGGCCCTCAAAAATTCCCCATATGGTATGGCTTGGATTGTATGGCGAGGGTGGCAGCTTGTTGCGTACAAAGTTGAGTTGCCGGCTTATGGGGCTTATGCATTGGTAATATAAGTTTATTTTTCACTCTTTACTTACCTGGTTGTTCCCCTTTTATGCCTATTCCCTAATCGCATACTTACTTATTTTAGGTCTACTTTACTAAGTTTGCTCCATTCTATCACTGAATAGGTCATCTGCCATCCCTTTTTAAGTTATGCCTGGCCTCCCCAATTAATTGGGGTTAGTACTATTTTCAATCCAATGTGCCTGAATGCTCCCCGTTATTGCGTAGCTTTCTGCTGTACCTCCATATCTTCCCCTTACATTGTACGCCACTATTTATACCTTGGCTATTTGCCACGCAAACTGCGTAACCATTCCGCTATCTGACCAGCGCTTACTCTAGCTGCGCAGCCGTACGCTACCTAGCTTTTATTCTTCTGCCCTATTAGCGTATCCGCCATTGCGCACCTTCATGTCCAACTTTACTAATATAGGTTAACAGCATACGCCAACAGCGTATGCGTTAATATTCTAAGTATGCATCACACCCTGCTCCAGAATAATTCATTACGTCTGGGTTATAGTCCACAAGAGGGCGCTTTACTGCAGAGATGGCAAAAAAGAGGCCCCTCCCGGCCCATATATACCCGGGACCTCCCACTCATTCCCCAGTTTAGTCTCTGCAGTCGGCGTCGACGGTCAAGATGATGGCTCTCTCTCTCCTTGCAGGTAAGCCGGGCTGCACAGCCCCCGGCACTTTTGTCCTATTTCCACCCGGGCCATTTTAAAAATGCCTCCCAGCTACGGCTGCATGGTCCGGGTGATGGTAGGAGCACCTATTAGAGGTTTTTTTTACAATGGAGCTAGACTCCACTGCAAATCCCCCACCAAAGGGTAGGCGGCTCAGGTTGGTGATCCTGATATGGGATGCCCTGTCCATTTTATAGCCCTCATTACATGGCTCCAAATGTAACCATGGGCTTTTCCCCCTGCCTTCCTGTTCCCCGTTAGTTGGGGGAGGGGGGGGGGGTGGTCATTCATTTGTAATGTGATGTGTGCTGTTTTACTTTCACCTTGTATGTGTGTTTGAGTGTGTATGTTTGTACTGTCTCGCGCTGGCATCCGCCAGTGTTTCTTCCCCTCTCCTCCATTCTACTATTCCGGCCATTTGATCGTCCCACGCGCGCGCTCCAGCCCTGGAGCGGCGGCGGGCCGGTGACGTCACGGCCGGCTCCGCAGCCCTATTGGCTGGGGAGCGCGGCCTGTGGTTGGTCCCCGTCTTTTGGAGGGGGCGGGGCCTAGCACTCGGCACGTTACGCAGCGGCCCGCCCCGTCCTCCTTCTCTTCCTGCAGTCCTTCCGGCACCATCTTATCCCTGACGGTGCTTGTGAGTTCCCCATGCGGGCTTATATCTTATATCATTATGTGTATATTGGTAATTGTCATTGGGCTGCCAGGCGATTGTTAAGGCTCCGTGGGCAGCATTTGTTGGTACATTTTATTAGTATTGTAACTACAACTACTTGTATGCGGGTGCTTGCTTGTTTTTGCTTACGCTGGTATCCCTATTATGTCTTCCAGGCGGGACAACCCTAATTAGAGGTTTCTCCCAGTCCTGTGGCCCTATCCCTCAAATTTAAGGGTACCATTATTACCATTGGCCCTTTTGAAATCCTCCCACTAACGGACATTTAAGGGGCATCCCGGGTAACTGAACAGCGTAATTCCCATTGGTCATGGCGACTGCCAAAATCACCATACGGAGGCTTCCCAGGATACTGTGCTCAGGGCCCCCTTGGGGCAAGCTGTGTGTGGTATGTGGGGCATCCCTTGTGGGCTATGTGCTGATTGTGTTCAATGTGCACAGCAGGCGCTTACACTGCAAGCTGGGCCATGTGCGGCTGGTTCAGCTCTGCTGGTCTCATTCCCCACGCCCCTGCGCCTGGTTTATGACCCCTAGTGACATTAACACTAGCGGGGAGTCGCTATATGATGTTTGCACTAGATTGGCTAACATTGAGATATTGATTGCTAGCCCTGCAGCCCGGTTGGCTCCGGCTGAAGGACGGCACATGGCGCCAGCTGCGGCGGCCTTTACGTTAACATCATGATTAAATCATTGTCTGTCTGTACCCCTCTAGTGGAAGGGAAAATTGTTCAGATTCTGATCCCTCTGATGATCAGCCTGCCATGGCACTGATGCCGCCTCAGAGCAGTGGGATGCTGATGACACCCATAGGCTTCTTACTCAGAGTTTTGAGGTACTTGCCATTGTCCCTCCTGCAGCGGCTCCTAAGCAGCAGGGGGAATTGTTTGGTACCGCAGAACCGCGGTCGGAATTGCCAAAACAGATGCCTTTTTATCTGGTTCTCTAGGAATGGGAACGGCTTGCCGGTTCTCGGTATACCTACGGGGTGGGATAGAGGTATCCTTTCCCTGCGGATTAGTCTAGTGTTGGTCAATTTTCCCCTGAGGTGGACGCCCCCATTCTGGGGTTGTCTGTTACGTCTGTGGCGCATTCCCTCGCTTCCACTACCTGATGGATAGTGAGGACTGATGTATTGAGTAACGGGACTCCCATGCCCTTGCCTGTGTGGGTTCGGCCTTGCGCCCGGTGGGTGCCTTTGCTATTACGGCCGTGGCTATTAGGACCTTATTCAGGGGCCTTCTTTAAGGCTTCCATGTGGATCATTCTAGGGCTGAATTAGAGCTTGTCACAATGTGAGCTGATTATCCCCGCCTTAGATGACACCATTCGGCGGTATAGCAGGACCTCGGCTTGGTGGTCTCTTCCAGTTGTTCGGTCTGGTGGCGCCAGTGGGCAGCTGATAATGCTGTTAGGAAGGCGTTCAAGGGGCTTCCCTCTGTGTGGGTTGCGCCTGTTGGTGTTCGTTGGATCTCTGGCTAAGGGAGGTAAGTTTCCCCAACACAAAAAGCAGCCATGACCCTTTCGGGGGTCTGAGTCCTTCAATCCCTCCTTTCATGGGCCTGGGTCAGGCAGGGGGGTACCCTTTGCGGGACAAAGGGAAGATTCTAGGGCAGAGGCAGTTGCCGTGCCCGATCTGGATCCTTATGGGGTGCTATGCCCAAATCCACTGCTAGTCCGCTCAGCATTGAGGGGGGGCCTTCACCCTTCTGGTGGGGGACGGCTGCTGCTCTTCACTCCTCTTCTCAGATTCTTATCGCGGGTTCCTACGGACCCTTGGGCTGCTCAGGGCCTGTTGCTGGCGGTACAAAGCCTTCTGGCCATGGGGGCTGTCCGCCAGGTCCCCCCTTGAGATAGAGGTCAGTGTTAACAATCTCTTTACAGTCCCATCCGAGAACTAATCTTCTCAACAAGTTCATCAGAACCTGACTTGTCGCATGGTAACGCTGCGCTACATCTTCAGTTCCCTGCGCCCGGGGAACTTTATGACTTCGACAGACATCTTGGATGCTTATCCTCACGTGCCGGTTTTTCCAGGGCACCAGCGGTTCCTCAGGTTTGCAGTAGAGGAACGACACTTCCATTTGTGGCACTCCCCTTCGGGCCCACCTTGCCCACAGGGGTTACTCAAGGTGTTGGCAAGCGTGATGGCCTTCTCAGAGCCCGTAGTTATTTGCATTCTTCTCATTAAGACTCCTTCACTCCAACTGGCGGAGCTGGACACGTGGACGGTGGTGGCGACACTGGAGTGGTTCGGGTGGGTAATCAATTACCACAAGTTCTCTCTCTCTCCCTGTCCCGGGTGATCGCCTTCCTGGGTATGACTCTGGATACCACTCAGGCCAGGGTTTTTTCTCCCTCAGCAGAAAGTGGTCGCCTTTCAAGCGCCGAATCATGTTCTGCTGTCCAACCCTCATCCATCCTTCCGGTAAGGGATGCAGCTGGTGGGACATATGCTGGCCTGCTTCTAGGCAGTGCCCTATGCTCAATTTCACATGTGGATTTCTTCAGATCCATCTTCTTTCAGCCTGGGATAGGAATTGTCCCCTTTCTCTGGTTCAGGCCTTTGCTTTAAATAGGTATCCTCTGGTCCGGCGGTCCCCCCTCGAGTGGCTGGACTTGAGAATCTTCTGGGGGCGGATCATTCCTGACGCAGTACTGGGAGACTGTCACTACGGTTGCCAGACTGTCAGACTGGGGGGGCTACTGGGTGAGCCCTCCAAAATTCTAGGGGCTGTGGGACCCTCAGGAGGCACACGCCCCTATTAATGTTCTGGAGTTGAGGGCGGTTCGGTTGGCGCTGACGCCTCACCTCCAGGGCCTACCGGTTCAGGTTCTTTCTGACTACTGGGCTGCGGTCGCTTGCATCAATTATCAGGGAGGGACTCGGAGCAAGAGTGTCCACCGGGAGGTGTCGTTGGTCCTATCCTGGGTCTAGGACAATTTTCCGTGCATCTTGGCGGTTACATTCCGGGAGCGGGAAACCTGGAGGCGGATCCCCTGAGCTGGGGAGGGGCTTCTTGCTGGGGAGAATGGTACCTTAACAGCGAGGTCTTTCTATCTCTCTGTCACAGGTGATGGATGCCGGTTGTTGATCTGTTTGCTTCTTGTCACAATCGCTAGCTTCCAGCATTTGTATCCCTGTCCCAGGATCTTCTGGCTCTGGCGGTGGATGCCATGTCTCTATCCTGGCCGGGGTTCGGTCTCCTGTACCTTTTTTACCTCCGTTCCCTTTCTGGACTAAGTCCTACGTAAGCTGATTCAAGAAGGATTGCCAGTTGTTCTGGTGGTCCCCAGGTGGCCAAGACAGGTGTGGTTCGCAGATGTCGTGCAGCTGACGGTCGATTAGGCTTTGACGGCATGGCTTCTGTTACCTCCATCCTAGAGAAGAGGGTATGTCTGATGCGGTTGTTCAGACTCTGGTCAGAGCTAGGAAGAAATTTTCTTCTAGCAGCTTCTACAGGACCTGGTGGACCTACATTGTCTGGTGTGAGGCTGGTGCCTTCCCCTGTCGGGGGTTCCCCTTTCCTCGGATACTGGAGTTCCTTCAACATGGTCCTGATTTGGATTTTTCAGCTCAGTGCTCTGAAGAGGCATGTTTCCGCCTTGGCTGTTCTCTTCCAGAGGTCCTTGCTCTTCATCTTTGTTTCCGGTTTGGATTTGAGTTTGGTATTGTCTGCCTTTCGGGGTCCTCCTTTAGAATCTGTGCATGAGGCTGCACTGTTTATTCTCACCTTGAAAGTTGCCTCCTTGGTGGCTATTTCTTCTGTCTGACGTGTTTCTGAGTTGGTGGCTCTGTTCATTCAGGCCCCCTACTTTGAGAGACACTAGGACAGGGTGGTTTTTCCGTTTTGAACTGGACTTCTTGCATAGGGTTGTCTCTGCCTTTCACTTTGCACTGTGCTTCCTTCCTTATGTCCTAATCCTGGTAATGACAAGGACGGGGCCTTGCTTCTCTGAACGTTGTCAGAAACTTGAAGTACTACCTGGTGGCCTCAGTGCCTTTTCAGGAAGACCGACGCCTTGTTTGGGGTACTCTTTGGTCCAAAGAAGGGTTTGGCGCTGGTCAGGTCTACCATTAGCATATGGATTCGTCAGGCCGTTGTTAGGGCCTATTCTGTTAGGGGAAGGGTTCCACCTTTTTCCGAGTTACTGTTCATTTTACACGTGCTGTTGGGGCCTTTAGGCCTTTTTAGCACCAGGCTTTGGTTGAACGAGCTTGTAAGACTGCTACTTAGTCTTCTGTTCATACCTTTTTCCAAGGTCGATGTTCGGGCCTCACCGGATGCTGTTTTGGCCTCAAAGGTCTACAAGTTGCAGTGTTTTGAACTGCGCATTGTGGCCTTGCTTTGGGATCCCCACCCGTTGTTGGACACTGCTACTGGATGTCCCAGACGTAATGAATTATTCTGGAGCAGGGTGTGATGCATACTTAGAATAATACCATTCTGTGAATACTCACCTGTAGAATGGATATTATCGGTATGCATCACACCCTGCTCCATCCCGCCCTGAGTTGTATTCTGGATCCTCTATATGGTGAATTTTTCCTTGTTAATGTTGTTAATTTGTTTTTGGCTTCTCCTGGTTCCCTTACTGCTTACATATACTGGGGAATGAGTGGGAGGTCCCGGGTATATATGGGCCGGGAGGGGGCTCTTTTTTTTGCCATCCCTGCAGTAAAGCGCCCTCTTGTGGACTATAACCCAGATGTAATGAATTATTGTGGAGCAGGGTGTGATGCATACTGATAATATCCATTCTACAGGTGAGTATTCACAGAATGGTATTTTCCCCCCCACTGTTTATCTGCCATAGCGTACATTCCATCCTTAATGTGTTAGCTTACGCTAGTAGCGTACGCCAATTGCATACGCTCATATATGCTTTTTCCCTGAGCGTTCCTATTGGTTTTTACCCGCCCAATTGCTGTGGCTCTCGGGTGACATTACGCCCGTCCCTTCCGGGTTCGGCATGCTCACTGTCAGAGACGACCCTGCTGCTTTAGGTAGGTCTTTTCCTTTTTTTTTTTAATTATATACTGTATTTTTCGCCCTAAAAGACGCACCTGCTTATAAGACGCACCTAGGACTTTGGGGAGGAAAAAAAGAAAAATTTATATTTTTAAGCAAATAATAGGCAAAGTGCAGTATCCTCCAATTACAGGCAGAGTGGCATCCCCCTCCCATTCCCAATAGGCAGCGTGTCATTCCCCCTTCCCATAGACAAAGTGGCATTCACCCCATCCCATTCCCATAGGCAGAGTGGCATTCCACCCATCCTATTCCCCATATAGGCAGTGTGGCATTCCCCCCATCCCATTCCCATAGGCAGTGTGGCATTCCCCCCATCCCATTCTCCATATAGACAGTGTGGCATTCCCCCCATCCCATTCTCCATATAGGCAGTGTGGCATTCCCCCCCATCCCATTCTCCATATAGGCAGTGTGACATTCCCCCCATCTCATTCCCATAGGCAGTGTGGCATTGCCCCATCCCATTCTCCTTATAGTCAGTGTGGCATTCCCTCCATCCCATTCTTCATATAGGCAGTGGGGCATTCCCCCCATCCCATTCCCATAGGCAGTGTGGCATCCCCCCTCCCATTCCCCATACAGGCAGTGTGGCATTCACCCCCCTTCCATTCCCCATATAGGCGATGTGGCACCGCCCTCCTATTCCCCATACAGGCAGTGTGGCATTCATCCCCCCTCCCATTCCCCATATAGGCATTGTGGCACCCCCTCCCATTCTCCATATAGGCAGTGTGGCATTCCCCCCCCATCCCATTCTCCATATAGGCAGTGTGACATTCCCCCCATCCCATCCCATTCCCATAGGCAGTGTGGCATTGCCCCATCCCATTCTCCATATAGTCAGTGTGGCATTCCCCCCATCCCATTCCCCATATAGGCAGGGTGGCATTCCCCCCATCCCATTCTTCATATAGGCAGTGGGGCATTCCCCCCCATCCCATTCCCATAGGCAGTGTGGCATCCCCCCTCCCATTTCCTATATAGGCAGTGTGGCATTCCTCCCCCCTCCCATTCCCCATATAGGCAATGTGGCACCCCCTCCCATTCCCCATATAGGCAATGTGGCATCCCCCCTCCTATTCCCCATAGAAGCAGTGTGCCCCCCCCCGTTCCCCATAGGCACACAATAACAAAAAATAAACATACACCCAAAAACGGGGGGTCCCACACACCCACCCAACCCTGACACAGAAGCACCACTAGGCACTAATAGCTATACAAAAATGATAAATGTATTATTACATATAAACTACCTACATTGTACGCACCTTGAGAAAGTGACGCCATGACGTCACGAAACGCGTTGGTGGTGAGGAGTGGTGGCAGGTGAGGTGAGGGGAGAGAGGGGGGGGTCTGTCCATGTGAGCCTGCTTTGTTCATATTTTGTGTCATTGAATGACCCTTTGTTGGCATTTTTTTTCACCTGGTGAGTCCTCACTTTATATGTAGTTAGGTAGTATGTTTAACAGTGTTCAATTGAGTCTCCACTGAGACTCCACTCATACTGGCCCTCCCCCCTTCCTCCCCCTCCCCTCCTTTTGTTTTGCCCCCTCCTCGATGGTAGTTTGTCTTACATGTTTTTTAATGTTTTTTAAAAATTGTCATATTGTAGTGTGTATACAATGTAGGTAGTTTATATGTAATAATAAATTTATCATTTTTGTATAGCTATTAGTGCCTAGTGGTGCTTCTGTGTCAGGGTTGGGTGGGTGTGTGGGACCCCCCGTTTTTGGGTGTATGTGCTAACAGTTTTTCTGTACACCCTGCACAGTTTAGCACACTTTCATATTTTGTTGGTGCGGTCTCCTTTCTCCCAAAAAAAATAAAAATACCCGACCGTGAATCGGGTGGGCGTGGCCTGCATTCGCCCGATAAGGCGCACTGAAATTTTCCGCCCACTTTTGGGGGACAATAAGTGCGTCTTATAGGGTGAAAAAGACGGTATAATGGCTGATTCCCCTCCCTCAGACTGTGTGACTAAGAGCCTACAGGCTTGAAACGTGTTACTGGTGCTATGTCCATTATTCCTGCATCCGGTTCCTTTTTGCTTTCATCACATTTATATCTTTCTACGGCTATTTTAATGGATTAATTAAAAGTTATATTTTACGGCGAGGCTGGATTATATACTGTGTTCTACTCCCAACAGGACAGCCCAATTCTAACACTTGCAGTGCAGGTCTCCTATGAATGTTTGAACACTCTTGGAAGGGAGATCCAGCATTTGCAGTATAAAATGGAACTTTCACTGTTCAATATCTTGTATTGAGAAATGGGTAGACCGAGTATATACATCACGAATATCAGCAAAATATAATTGAAATGAGACCTATAAAATGACATCTAATTGAAATGAGACATATGACATCAAAATTAGCTCTTCGTTTTTTTTTATTAATAAGGATTTTGTTACCTCCCTTCCTGAAGAGTGGAGTACAATCTCCCTTAAGACCTCAATTCAAAGGGAAAAAATTATCTGTTCGACCCAAGGGTTCAACTTTATACAAAGTTGCGGTTCCATTACATTGTAATACAACAAAAATGCAACATTTACACCTACCCTAATGAGAGCAAAATTCGCCACCATATGATGGTGGGGACTTCTTTTGGGCAGTGCACCCCTTAGACTCTGGACCTCACTTTTTTCATTGTATGGATTTCGGAGTTTCGCATAGTACACCAGAGACGGGATGAGCTTTTCAGCCTTTTCCTGTGGTGGGTCAGCCAAACTCCTACTCTAGTACAAGACATGTCTTTGGAATAATTAGTGTGTGTGTCCTGCCCTTGCTACTACTAGACCCACTAGCCGTGATTTCCGATACATGGTAAGTGGGAATAACCACTGCAGTGCTACATGAACAGTCTTAAATCAACCTCCCCCACTAGCTAACCCATGCTTTTGGGTTCCACTAAAGCGCACAGCCTGTGGTGCGCAATATCCCTACCATACTGGTGACTATCGCACTGTGGATCCCCCTCTCCAGCCAGACCCAAGATGTGGATTGACAGAGGAAATGAACTTTGTGTGTGTTGTCTGGCTAATAACTAAAGCATGTTTACTTAATGTTTACTTGAGAACTGGGAAAAAAAAAAACTAGTTTCTTCAAGCTGTACCTGACTAGAGTGGACATTGTAATTGATGTGCCACAAGCACCTGTATGTACCAGGTGGCGGCAATTGCAGTCCTATTACAATGTGCAATGTGTTGTTTTTGGTAATGCATATAGTTTACCCTAGGCAATTTTCTCAAAGCCTCCTCCTGGCAGCATACTCCTGAGACCTCGCATCTCCTCCCCTAGGAATGGAAACACCTGACCACCGGATTAGCATACTTTGACTCCCCCTCCCATTCCTCAGTTGTTTTCATGTTCCTCCTTGGGACAGGAGCCACACCACTAGCTCCGTAACCACGTGGGTTTAGGTAAGTATCCGGTGCTATGGGCTTGGACAGGCAGGTCCATTTCTCGGTCCTGGAGGCGGAAAAACCGCCAAGAGCCCGGTATACCCCCAGGAACTCGGCTAGTGTTCTGTTCTTTGATCTCAGGACCTCGTTGGGACAAAAGGGGGGTAAGCCGTGTTTTCCCTCTTACAGAGGATGAGTTATTGGAGAAGGCTGGGGTGGCCGGTCCCATTTCTGGCTGTGGTCACCTTTTATTCAGTTTTTTTTCAGGATACGGTAGCAGGGTGGATTTGATTTAAATCACTAGTCAGTAAGGCTTGATTTAAATCAGTGATTTAAATCAAAGTTTCTACCTAAACTAGTTCTTGCTATTTTAACATGCAAGTAGATGAAGATTTTTAGAATCACTTTTTATATTACTTTTTTCTCCCCAGTTTAATGGGTTAATCATTCATATTTGGACACCACTGTTCTGTTGTACTTAGGAAGGAGAAAAATAATCCTGACCTTGATAATTTAAATAGATTTATTCAACTGAAACAATAACAACATTACAGCATAAGTTATTTGCTTAAACAAACATCCATGTTTTGTTAACTAATTTGGCTAAACAAAATATATATATATTTTAAGAAACTTAGACTGTCAGCCCAGCCGACACATGAAAAACTTAAATACTACTGTCCCTGCTGTCCTTTGTAGCTCACTAGTCATAGGTTTGTAGAACAATAGGATTAAGGTCTTTTTCTCAACTCTGTTCATGTTGTAACATTTTTGCCGTGAAGAAGAGGCTGGGACCTCTGCGGAGTCAAATTCAGTTTTGAGAACTGCGTAAGTAAAGCGAGCGTCTGTGATAATATAGGAGAGAAACTGCCCACTAATCCTACAGAAACCTCTGGAAGAGCATGGCATTGTGAATGTTACACATATACAGCCTTTATTCTACTGAGTTAAAACAACTCAGCTTTATCTCATGATGGAGGAACCTTTGGATGGTAAAATATTTTCCTCAAAAAGCAGTTTATTGAAAAAAAATCCGATTTAAATAAAAAAAATCCGATTTAAATCAAAAAAATCCGATTTTAAATCAAAAAAATCCGATTTTTTTTGATTTTTTAAAAAAAAAACATTGATTTTTATCCACCCTGTACGGTAGTATTAAGGTTGTTCCCCTGTTACCTACCAAAGATATCTGACTTTCATATAACTCAGGAGATTGTTTTTAACCATCTGCAGACAGTCAAGATTCTTTGTCGAATATATCTTTTGAATGTCCGAACAGGGCAATACCTTCGTCAAATCTGATGATTGGAGGAAGGCGGATAGCCTATTCAGTTTCTTTCTTGGGTCCGAGAAAGGACCATTAAGTATCCAAGTCAACTTTGGCGCATGGATGTAGGGTGTTATCAGTATGGCCTATCATGGGTTTCTGGAAAGATTACAGTTCACTCAACGAGAAGTGTCTCTACGTCTTGACCAGAACAAGTGGGGGCCTCTATTGAACAGGTTTGTAAAGGGGCCACCTAGGTCTTCAGCCAAGACTTTAGTGAGGCATTTGGACATACTGACCTTACAGGATCAGTCCTTTGGCAGAAGTGTCTTCTGTATTTCCCGCCCAATAGAGGTAGATCTCGCCTATAGAGTATGCTGCCTGGAGGATGTTTTGAGAAAACTTAAGTTGGTTACCTGGTAACTTCTTTTCTAAACATCCAAACGGGCAGCATACAGGGTTTTCCCTCCCTTAAGATTGAAGCATTGAATATATATTTCATGTTTTATTGACCAGTTCTGTTTTTTGGTCTGTCTTTTTATCTTTTTCCAGATCTCTACAACAACTGAGGAATGGGAAGAGGAGTCAAAGTTTTATGCTAATCTAGTGGTCAGATGTTGCATTCATCGGGGCGGAGACGCGAGGTCTCAGAAGTATGCTACCTGTTCTGATGTCTGTTTCAAAGCTCTCTGCATAAAGCAAACTAAAATTATGGGATACAACACATGTCCAAACCCTTCACTCCCCTCCTCCTAGCTAAGGGACAAATTTGGGATGCTTTAATATGGACCAACCAGACCAACGCAACAGTGCTCATATGCGTCCCTCCCCATGGATATTTAGATTGCTGCACATAATAATTAATTTACCTTTCTCTAACTCCTGCTGTGAAAAATGTTAAAAACTAAATGTTGGCTCGTGGATCTGCAGGCCTCCTGCAAACAGGAAATGCTGTTGGGTTTCCTGTTACTGTGCATTGTGGATTATGTCAGTTATGTCATGTTTGGCACTGTCCTAAACTGTTTTCCGTTTTTAAATTGAAGAAGAAAAAGCCGAGATATCAATGTTTAAATTTTCACCTTATGATTTATCTTTTGAAATATTTGGATGTGGCCCTTGGCTCTTTGATGCCACATAATGGGCAGGGTCTGTAGGACAGGCATTCTTATAACACTGGCTGTTCTTCTTCTCTCACAGTGTGAAGCTTTAGACCATCAGAATCAGGTCTGGCCATGGTTCCCCCCTGTGTTCTACTCGGGACTGTTTTATGTAGATTTGTAGTTTTATGTTTATGTACTTAATAAACTGACATTTTAGATACATGATTGATTAAAACTAGTTTATTTACTGGGTTCTGCCATCAAGGGGTGACTTAGAGAGTGACATGCTCTCTGTGTCCTGTAATTATATACCTCTGTGGAGTTGCACCCCCAGGTAATTTAAAGTCATATTTTAGGCAAAGGTAATTGTTACACCATTGCGTCAGGCTACGTTTGGCACTGTCCTAAACTGTTTTCATTTTTAAACTGAAGAAGAAATGGCCGAGATATTGAGGCTTACAGGTTCAGCTCATGGTTTGTCTTTTGAAAAAAGTGGGTGTGGTCCTTGGAACTGTGATGTTGCATAATAATTTGCATAAGAGCCTGAGATCTTGCTGCATGCACTCCCAAAATGTGGGCACACGCACACCCGATTGTACACACACACAGCGGGAAATCCCCGAAGGAAAGCAGGGCTGGCCGCGCTGGGTTTTGTTCTGCTCCAGTTGGGAAGCAATCGGTACGCAATTATAGATCTGTCACAGCTAAACGGTAAAGTGTAATTAAAGCAAAAATCTACAGGCAATTTTGAAGTATAGCAGATGCCCCCTGCAGGTTTGGGGGCTGCTTTTTTTCACAAATAAAGATGTCCTATTCAATGGCCATGTTACAGGTGAGAAGTACAGGTAGAGTCTTGCTCACTTTCCTGAAGTTCCTTTCCACTTTCCAATTTTCTGAATGATGTGCATCAGGGAAGACTGAAACCAGTCCGAATTTTAATCTGTGCAACATATGAGCAGAACATAAAGAACTATCTGCAGCAACAAATAAAGAAAGCTACACAATTTTAACTGAAGCGAAGCTGTACTGCTTTCAGGCACAAAAACTAACACAATGGGGGGGCGTGGCTTGCTAATGGAGGGATAAGACGTGCTGATACGAGGCTCCCCACAAATCCCCCCCAGAAAGCAGCTTAGATATTTGTGCAGCAGCTAACTTTTGATATGTCTAAGAAGAAGAAGGTGAGGGGGTCAACTAGACGGCAGCAGAACCCCCCCCATCACCTCTTTTTGAAGCTCCGAGGCCTGAAGGACAGAGGCCCCCGTCTCTCTGCAAAATGGCGGCGGTGGCGGAGTCCCCCACGGACGTGGCCCTCACCCTGGAGTCTCCACAGGGATGTATCCCTAACATGAGCAGCCCGGATAGGGGGAGAGCCGACCCTGACGGCCCGCAGCAGTCGGCGGTGTTACCGCCTCTGAGGATGGGCGGTGCGGTGACAGGAGAAAAGACAGTTGGCAGCGCGCCGGGGTGCCGCGAGCTGCCGCCGAGCTGGAACACCAGAACACGCGGGGTCGCATACCTGGGGGGGGGGGGTTCCGGAGCCCCGACCAACCGCTGCAGATGGCGGCTACCCAGCAGCTGTGGCCGGACAGCGTGGAGCGCGAGGAGGAGGCGGTCTGCAGCGTGCCCAGCGGAGGTGAGGCACGAACCTCCGCTGAGATGGAGTCCTGGCACAAACCACAACCTGTGCCTGCAGCGGGGAATCGAAGTCCCGACAGACCTCAGGGGCCGACGCTGTCCCCACGCCAGAGATCGGGAGCCGCGGGTCGCGTGGGGGAGGCGGCTGGCGGTGTGTCAGGCTGGGAGACAGAGGTGGGGGCCGCTCCCACTGCACAGGATCCCCGGCCTGCACATTTGACGTGCTGCATGACAGGCGAGCCCTCCTCGACTCACCCTCAGGTAGGAGACACTACCCTGGGGGCGGGGGGGGAGAGAGGACACAGCCAGACAGTGTCACACGGAGCAGCAGTAGCATAACCTCAGTGCCTGTGAGAGAGAGTAATGCTGCCACTCCTGCCATCAGCTCAGTATCAGCCCTGGTGCATCACAGGGAGAACTCTGTGGGGCCATGGGAGATTGAGCACAGAAGAGCCCTGGAATGGGGGGATTCCCCAGCAGTCCTATGTGACACGCAAGAAATGGCAGAAATGAGAAGTGAAATGTCCTCACCAGGAGGGGTGAGAAGCCAAACCTAGCGCCAACGGAATGATCCTGGGGTCCCCCCCGAGATCCCGCCAATGTATCTCGCCGGACAGCCCCGACGTCCTGTGGGGTCCAGCGACGAACGGAGGGCCGGTGGACCCTGTGGCGTGGGAGCTCCCGAGGGGGGTTTCGCCCTGGTCTCTAATTGTGGCCATAACGGAATCGGTCAGGGTAAACTTGACGGAATCCTCAAAACGCTGCCATCTAGAGCGGACTTCGAATCCTACATATCCAGGATGGAGGGTGCATTCCGTAGGGAGATCACATCCATGCAAAATTCTATAGGGGAGTTGTCCAGCAGAGTTGATGCTACGAAGA
This sequence comes from Gastrophryne carolinensis, assembly GCA_027917425.1. Taxonomy (NCBI): domain Eukaryota; kingdom Metazoa; phylum Chordata; class Amphibia; order Anura; family Microhylidae; genus Gastrophryne; species Gastrophryne carolinensis. The sequence goes on from CM051235.1 coordinate 281,456,080, forward strand.
CCACTCAGGTGGACCTACAAGCGAGAGTCGAGGCTCGAGAATGAGATGCCACAAGGCGGGCGCTCACCCATCTACAGTTACAGCAAGATGATAATGAAAATAGGAACCGCCGCAACAATATTAGGCTTCGGCGCATCCCGAAGACAATAGGCCCCCTAAACCTGAAAACAACGGTATGCGGAGTTCTTAACAACCTTATGGACCGCCCCACTACAGACCATATTGAAATCGACAGAGTCCACCGGGCCTTGGGTCCCAGGCAAAGAGATCCGACCAGACCGAGGGATGTGCTTTGCAGAATCCACTATCAGCTTAAGGAAACGATCATGCAGAGAGCCTAGGATAAAGGTCCGGTCACTGTGGAGGGGGCTAGTGTCACCATACTGCCAGATCTCTCCAGGAGGACTTTACAGATGCGGAGGTTACTGAGACCACTCTTAGAGGTTATACAGCGACATAGAGCAACCTACCGGTGGGGCCACCCGTTCCAGTTGATCGTTCGTAAAGAGCGGAGGAACTTTGGGCTGAAATCACCGGCACATCTACCAGAATTATTCGAGTTTTTGGAGGTGGCCCCAATCGCGGTGCCGAATTGGTTGGAGCTGGAGTTAGACCATGGCGGAAATCTGCGCCCACAGAGAATACGGAGAAGAAATCGTAGGCAACGGGGCGATCCACCCAAGCATGGCGGGAAGGTAGACGAGCCCCAATGGAAGCAGAGTGACTGATGATGTAATTTAATGAAGTTATAGCTAGATTAAAGTTGTGTTTGTTTTATAGCTAACCTGAGCTTTCCCTACTCCCTACCTGGGGATTTATGTCGTGTTTGAAAAGTTTTGCTGAACAGTTGCAGTTGCTGTAGGGCTGCGGTGGGATCGGGATGTCCTATGTCTCGGCCTCCTCCACCGGTCTTGAGCTGAGCTGTGGGGGCCGACGCTCCCAGGGTAAGCTTGTTTTGACTTGCCGTCTGTGGCTGTTCTCCGGGGTTCCTCCCCCTCCCGCAGGATGGACTAGCAGATATGGACCTTGGATGGTGGAGCATCATCCTGAGGCGGGTGGCCATGCTTGTGGGAGTGGCCTCTCTCCCGGGGGGGGTGAGCCGTGGGTCCGGTCCCGCCCCCCGTGGACTTTCAGGGATACTCGGGGCCCACTCAGGCCCTTAGGGAGCTCATGGGGTGGGAGATGGGGTTCCTCTGATGTGGGGACGGAGGAGCGTTGCCTACGGGCGCTTTTGCCCTCCTTGTTGCTGATTTACTCCCCTGACCCACTAGAAGTTGACTATATTCTTAACAGCTGATGTGGTGGATGGCGGCCCGCCCCCTTGGGTGGCCTAGTCCCTCCCCTCCGGTTCCTATGGTCCGCCCACACGTATAATATGATCTCCACTTCCCCACCTTGGGGAGAGTGGAATAAAGACTGGCTGGTGTGGGTGGGAGGGGAAGGACGCCCTCGGGGGGGGGGGGGGGTCCTCCCCTCCCGGGGGAGGTGGCCTGGTTTAGTTTATCGGGCCCTCGATCGGGTGGGAGGGTTTTGGCCCTGGGAGTGCTGTGCTGTCCCGAGAACCAAATAAGCAAATGAGTAGCGGTCCCTTTAGAGTTATTATATTTGCAGGTTACGTTCAATGGGTTTGAATTTCATGTGATGTTTATATGTTTTAATGACAAGTTGGCTGTTCCTTTAAATATATTTTTAAGCTTCGAGTTGCCTAATTGCTGCTGCCTACCAGTTTATGTATACAAGGGGACTTGGGGGAGCCGGTAGTGTTGGGTAGAACTTTCGAGATCCCTTGAATAATTTAGTTCTTCTTCACTTTGCCTCCACATTCCCTCAAGAACTCCTGACACTGCCCCGGGTGAGTGGGGGTTCCCGGGACTCATGGGGATCGGGGATGAGAATGGTGTCCCTTAATTGTAGAGGACTTAATATTCCAGAAAAATGATCTGCGGTGATGACGGAACTAAAGCGGAGGAAGGTTCAAATTGTTCTCCTTCAGGAGACTCACTTCAAAGGAGAGGCCTCCCCAAGGTTATCTCCTAGACACTTCCCGCAGTCATATCTGAGCTCTTCTCCTACCTCTAAGTCCAAAGGTGTAGCGATTTTGCTATCTAGGGACGTCCCATTCCAGTTCCTAGAATCCTCCAAAGACGAAGAGGGAAGGTATATCATGGTCAAGGGGACGATCAGGGGTGAACTGTTTACCCTAGCGTCTGTGTACGCCCCTAACAGCGGCCAGTTGGATTTCCTTGTGGAGTTCCTTTCCAAATTAGGAGATTTCCGGGAGGGGAACATTCTTCTGGGAGGGGACTTAAACATCACCCTAGACCCGCTTATTGACTCTTTCTCGGGTAAGTCATCAATTCCTTATAGGGGACTGAAGAAAGTGAAACAGGTGCTCCAGAAGCTGCAGCTATGTGACGTCTGGAGGATCTTTAACCCTACAGACCGAGATTACACACATTTCTCGCCGGCCCATTCAACATATGCGAGACTGGACTATATCTTCACATCCCATTATTTGTTACCAAGGGTGCTTAACCCTACCATAGGGATGGCGTCCCTATCTGATCATGGACCAGTGGAGATAGCCTTATCTACCCGGGAAGAAAGGAAAGGCGCCTGGACTTGGCGGTTGAACGAGTCTCTCCTAAAAGATCCGGTGGCGAGGCAAGCGGTACAAGTTGCCCTCTCTGAGTATTTTCGCCTAAACTGTTCAGATGAGATAACTCCCATGATGGTCTGGCAAGCCCATAAGGCAGTAATAAGAGGAGTTCTTATCCAGCACGGGTCCAGACTAAAGAAGGCGCATACTGAAAAACGGGACCAACTCCTTATACAGATCCAAACCTTAGAGAAGAGACATAAAGAAGCCCATATGCAGGACACTTTACGTGAACTGACGACATGTAGAGAACAACTGAACTCTCTACTTTTGCAAAAAGCTGCGTTCTCCATACAGAGATGTAAACGCTTTTATTATGAATGGGGAAACAAAAGCGGTACGCTGCTTGCTAGAGCCCTTAGAAAATGGCAATCGCTTAACTTTATAGCCTCAATTGTAGACTCTCAACAGCTGAAACGGCACAGCACTGCAGACATTGCGAAAGTGTTTCAGGAATATTACCATACACTTTACAACCTGCGCCCACAGGCGGGGGGAGACCCTAAGGTAGATATAACTAGGAAAAGACAATATATTGAGACGTCGGAGATGCCTAAACTGAGTGAAGAAGCAGTAGCACACCTGGAAGAACCAATTTCAGAGGAGGAACTGAGGCAGGCAGTGAAGGCCACTCCAAATGGGAGGTCCCCTGGACCAGATGGCCTGACGATCGCCTATTACAAGGAATTCTTGACTGTGCTGGGTAGGCACTTTCTCTGCGCCTTCAACAACATCGCAGCGGTAGAAAACTCTGAGGCACTCCCGGCAGAGTTACTGGAGGCTCACATCACAGTGATTCATAAGCCGGGCAAGAACCCTTTGAGCTGCAGGAGCTATCGGCCCATATCCCTCCTCAATATAGATCTCAAACTCTTTACTAAAATCTTGGCGACCCGCCTGTCTAGTTACTTACCTGAGCTGATTAATGAGGATCAGTGTGGCTTTATCCCTGGAAGAGAAGCAAGGGATAATACGATCAGGACTCTGAACCTCATTCATCGATCAAGGATCAATAACGTCCCAATTATGCTGCTATCCACTGACGCGGAGAAGGCGTTTGATCGCATCGACTACGACTTCGCTTTCGAGGTTCTGAGACATATAGGTCTCCAGGAGAGAGCGATCAAATTCATCACAGCAGTCTATTCTAAGCCACAAGCGAGGGTGAAAGTTAACGGAGCTCTGTCCCCACCATTCCGGATCTCTAATGGCATGAGACAGGGTTGCCCCCTATCTCCCCTCATCTTTGCACTAGTGGTGGAGCCCTTCCTGAGACATGTCAGAGTGAGCGCGGACGTCCAAGGAAGCAGAGTCAAGGGAAGTAGAACATAAAATATCTGCTTATGCAGATGACCTGTTATTTTTCATATCAAACCCATTAGTTGGACTCCCTGTATTGATGAAAGAATTTGAGAAATTTGTTAAGCTCTCCAATTTCAAAATTAATTTCGACAAGTCTGAGGAGCTTAATGTCGGCCTACCCAGCACAACTGTGCTGACCATCAAAGCCTCCTTCCGATTCCGTTGGACATCCCGCACCCTGACATATCTGGGTACTAAGATACCCAGTGAGGTGGATGAGGTGTTTAAATACAATTTTACGCCGATACTAAATAAGATTAAAGGAGACCTCTTGACCTCACGCTCTCTTGGATAGGCCGTGTAAATGTACTGAAAATGACAGTATTGCCTAGGATTCTATATTTGTTTCAGACCCTCCAGTGCCATATCCCAATGAGCTACTTTAAGACTTTGAACTCCATATTTATAAAATTCATTTGGGGAGACAAGAGACCGAGGGTTCGATTTTCCCTGTTACAGCGGGCCAAGCACAGAGGCGGACTGGCAGTACCACACTTGCTTAGATATTGGCAGGCAGCCCACCTGCAGAGGATCATAGACTGGACTAAGAACAGAGAGAAGAAGAAGTGGGTTGAAATTGAGGAAAGCGGGGAAAAAACCCCACTGAAAGAAGCCCCATGGATATCAAGAGACTCGAGTAAAAGACACAATAATAATCCCATAGTCAGAGAGACCCTACGAGTCTGGGACAGGGTATGGAAGGGGGAAGAAATATCCCCCTGGCCATCGCCACTGATTCCGGTAACCGACAACCCCGACCTACCGGTCGGGATGGGAGGATGGACGAGTTTGGGGGTAGTTCGTGGAAGGGACTTGATCAGAAACGGAGAATGGTGCTCTATAGAAGAACTCAGAAACACATGGAACAACCATCAACTTGACCCCTGGCGTTTGTTACTGTTTCAACACTTTCTACAGAAAACGGGATCTAAGTCTGCACTCGGACGCACTCTCACAGGCTTCGAAGACTTGGTTACCAGAAAGGACCCTGAAAGAGGAGTGATCTCACAGATCGGCTCTTGGAGGGGGGACGGGAGCCGGACCCCCCCTTCCGAAGGGAATGGGAGAAAGACCTGAACAGGACATTCACTGATGAGGATTGGGAGAAAATATATACTTTAGCTCATAAGTCATCTATTTCGGACCACGTACAGGACACCAATTATAAATACCTGTCAAGATGGTATTATACCCCGAAACGATTAGCCTCTTTTTACCCAGACGCCTCGTCCAACTGTTGGAGATGTAAAACGGAAGAGGAATCACTCTTCCACATTTTTTGGACCTGCTCGAAGATCAAACCATTCTGGAACAGTGTTTCCGAAATTATGGCCGAAGTTACCGGCTCACAGATCCCGTGTTGCCCGGCACTCATGATGCTACACTATTCCTCGCACAGTATCTCAAATTATAAGAAGTCCATACTATGACATTTGATCAATGCGGCAAAGGTCCTGATCCTTAGATTCTGGAAAACGGAATCCGTACCCACAGTGGGGGATTGGATTCAAGAAGTTAATAGGATCAGGGAGATGGAAGAATTGACCGCAACTGTACAGGATAGAGAAAAAAAATGGAATGGACTCCTTGGTATTTATACAAATATTCTGCGATCCTCCCCCGACGTCGCCAGGCACCTGGGACGTCTTGGAGCGTCTCTGATGCGCAGTGTCCGGCTGCTGCCCCGCCCCCCCCCCCCCAGGGACCTGTGATCCGCAATCTGGCGATGAGACGCCCGCCATCCTCCCTCCCACTTTCACTTCCTCTCTTGTACCTTCCCCTCGTATTGTTTTGATTCCCTTGTCCAGTAATAATGCTATAATTTGACCTACCCCTGGAGGACACTAGGAGAAGTTGGAATCACCTAAGTCCCCAGTTTTAGAACTGGTCCACTTTACCAAATGGCCCCACCCCATGCCAGTAGTTAGGTTAAAGTATTGATGGCCAATCAAAGGGCAGTGATTGGAGACCACTCCCTCCTTTTTTTTTGGGGGGGGGGGGTTAAGAAGTGGCTTACCTGACTACTCTGGCTCCCTGAATTCCCACTAGCTCTATAGGGGTGGGAGAAAAAGCGGGTAATGGAGGACCTAGCCATGATATTCAGGGGGATGATATGACATGATTAATATGCTTGTAAAGTTTACGAGATCCTCTGAATATGCTGTAATATCTTTCTGTAACATGTGTATCTCTCACACTGGACTTTATTTTTGTCTTATTTTGAAAAAAATGAAAACATCTAAATAAAAGTTAAAAAAAAAAAAACACAATTCAAAATCTCCAGCACCTCACTGTTGTGATAAAGCAGTTCTACGGGACAAGTGAAGAGTTTTTTTCAATGCATTAGATTTTTTTAAGCTAATATCTAAATCGTCACCTTTTTCAAGCATATTCCACCCAGCATGTCCGTTTCCCTAGCCCTGAAGCAAGGGGGGGGGGGGCTCGCCATCTTCCTTTGGCCATCTGCTGCAGCCCGTAGAGCTTCACTTGAATTGGTGGACAGGAGCGAGCAGCGAAGTGGGGGCCACGCACTACAGGCTGCAGCAGACAGGTGAAGAGAGATGGCCGATGCTCCAATTGTGCGTTCATCAGCGCTGGATTGCGGCACGGGTACGTTTTTTTTTTTTTTTTTTTCTTATGGGAGGGGTTTTGAAAATGGCCATGCTGGTTGGAGGGGCCCTTTAAAATAAGCTTGAATGCTTAATCACAAAAGGTAGTCAAGATGCTCAAGAGCAATATTATTTTGTTTGCAATCGTATGCAAAAGTCTCTTCAAGAAAATGCAGTGCCTCTGCAATGTACCCTCCCAATCTGTAAATGTAATAAATGTATATTTAATTATATAATATTTTTGAGGGCCTTCTAATAAAGCCTGTCCTAGGTAACTGAAGGAATGTTGGACTATGTAGGAGAGACTACTTGCAAATATGCGTATATAAGAAAACAAAATGGTTAAGATGTGAAAAGGATGCAGCAATCTATTAACCTTAAAATGTGGGAATATTCCAGTTACAGTACATGACTGACCTCCTAAATCTTTCATTTTAGCCTGTGAACTTCACTTTGAAAATACCAAGATCCCTGTAGAGAATGTCATTGGTGAAGTTGGAGGAGGGTTTAAAGTAAGTGGTGGATTTTTCGTATTTACTTGTTAAATTTGTGCCCAAATGAACTGTAAAATAGGCCTGGCGTTCTGTAAGATCCACTGGTAAAGCAGAGAAGGTAAAAAGAAAAAAAACCTAGAAACACAGAAAACTGTAGTAGATATGGAGTGCCATATTTCATTTATCTGTTGTGCCTAGAATATTCCTTTAAAGATTAATCACTTTGATTTTAACATTGTTCTTCATGTATGTCTATGTAGTTGCAGCTTTTGTACACCTAGTCAGTAAGACAAAGCATAGGTTAATAAATAAACGTTGCTTTAGGCACTGTGTCAAAAACACCTAAGTGAACAGAAGATTTCTGTGAGTGCTTGGAGCCAGTGTTTGAGGTGCTGCATGAGAAGATGGTGTGCACCCAGCTAAACCTTAAAGTGGACCAACACCCAGGATTTTGACTATCCTGGGTTTTGGTCCACTTTGGGGGGGCACCCCCCCGCTGTGTGAAACCCCCCAGAAAGCCCCAAAAACTCACCTCACCACGCTCCCACTTGACCGCGCCGTCCAATCCCCGCCGACGGACAAGCGGGTGACAGCGACTGACAAGACAGCGCGTCCGCCGCCTCCCGCACGTCACTCTTACAGGGCGCGCGCCCGCGCCGGCCATTCACAAACGGCCGGCGCGCGCACGTCTAGAGGGGCGAGCGGGAGGCAGCGGTGGCTGCCGCCGCCGATTAAGGTGAGATGTTTTGGGGGGGGTTTCACCCTGCGGGACATCCCGATCTCGGATGTCCCACGGTGAGGGAGGTGATCGCCCGGGAATCTTATAGATTCCCGGGCCTATCACCCGTGGGTGTTGGTCCACTTTAAATAACTAGATATCTATAGCTGCTTTCAGAGTGGTGTGGTGAGACCATTCTACTGCCTGTGACTAAGATACCAAAGGTATTGCCTACAAGCAAATGTAGCTGCTTATGTGCTGATGAACTTTGTGTTGATTACTGAACAATTAAGACATTAAATTAGATTAGATTGTACCTGGGTGCATGAAAACTCCAAGCTCTCCTGTTCTGAGCAATCCTCCTTCTCACACAGTGTAACCAATTGCTACTTACTACTCTCGTATAAGTTGCCTGCTGTTTGCAAAGGAATTCTCTGTTTTTTCAGGTTGCAATGAATATTCTGAACAGTGGGAGATTCAGTATGGGAAGCAGCTCCGCTGGGATAATAAAGAAATTGATTGGTAAAATAAAACCATTTATTTGAAGTGTTGGATAAAATTAGCCAAATATTTTTTCCATTGTAATGTTGTTTTTTGTTTTAACCTGTTTTTCTGTAATGTTATGTAATTTAACATGGAAGTCATGGGTGTCAAAAGGGACCATTGTCAGTTTTGCTAGTTGGCACACACTCAAAAAAGCTTTGATAATCAAGTCAAAAATGAAGCTAACCAACCTATCCAATAAGGCCACAGCATCATTCTGGTCCCCTATAAAAGGCTGCAAGAAAAAAACTCTAAACAAAATGCAAACACGACTATTCAAATGTATGGTTACAAATTCAGAATTAATTCCCCCTGGACAGATGCAAAATGATTTTGCCCAGAGCAGATACATGCACTGAATTATTTTCCTGGTATCCTGCTCGGGACGCTTCATTCTTCACAATTGGGTTATCCACCACAAGGTGGCGCAGCTGGCTGCAAGACGATACTTGTGGCTCCTCCCGGCCCATATAAGGGCCCCATAATTCCCAGATTTCTCTTGCAGTCTGGACTGCGAAGATGGAACGCTATCTCTCTCATGGATTCGCAGGCGAGCGGGCATCCCAAGCCTGTCTGCCACTGCAGCCCTGTTTCCACCTGCTTCCAGGGCCTCCCAGCCCTTGCTGTGGATCAGGTAATGGTAGGGGAGCGCCGAGGGTCAGGCACTCACAGAGCCTTGCTCTGTGCCGCAGAACCCTGACCCAAAGGGTACCAGACCATAGGCTATTGTGAGCCTATATGGGGGGGGGGGGAGGAACCACCCTGGGACCCCTTATGCCTGGTCTGATTGTGTATCCCACATGCTTTATTTTATTATTTTTTTGTTTTATTCTTTATTTAAAGGTTTTTGCATATAAACATACATAGGAAAAAAAAAACATTAGGGAAGGTGAACGGGGTACAGAGGCAGAGGTTGGGGTTTGGGATTGGGGTGAGGGAGCAGCTTGATGGTCTGCATGGCACACAATCCTACAAGCGACCAACACGACGGTATGTTGAGGCTTTCGGGTGGGGCCCTCAACCAGGGTCGCAGGCAGCACCTTCCAGCCCATGATTTGCTGATGCCTCTCCCTGCAAGGCGCCCCAGAGGCTGTTTGGGGTTAAGCCCACAATGAGGGGAGACAGAGGGGGGCGGGGGCAGACCTCTGCGGCAGCGTACTGGTATAGGTCATGGTCATCAACTAGCTGGTCCTGCGAACAACTGTTTAAATTCTTCAGACTCCTGGTAAATTAGCCAGGGCATTCACGTGCGTCTGTACTGCTCGTCTCTGTCATGTATTGCAAGTGTAAGGTCCTCCATCTATGAGATGTTCAGTACCTCCTCAGCCCAATCCCTCAAAGTAGGGGCTATTTTTTGTTTCCAAAATCTTGGGGTCACTAACTTAGCTGCGTTCAACAGGTGAACCTGCAGGGATTTCTTATATTTGCTCACAGGGCGATTTGTCGAGTGTAGCCGGATCTGAGCGGGGTCTGTAAGGGCCCGACCTCCTGTGAGTTGGGAGGTTATGGCCAGCACTCCTTCCCAGTATACCCGGATCTTGGAGCAGGACCAGAGGATGTGAATTAGAGTGCCCCGCTCCGTTCCGCACCTCCAGCAGTGTGGGTCCACCGAGGTAGACATTTTGTTGAGCCTGTCGGGCGTTTAGTACCAAGGGGTCAGAACCTTATAGTTGGATTCCTGCACTCTGGTGGCAATCGATCTGTGCGCAATCTTCTCTCTCTGGTCCTCTCCAATCTCCATCCCCAAGTCGGCCTCCCACTTCCTCCAGAATGTTGGCGGGCTGTCACACTCCCCCACCAGCATTGAGTATAATTTGGAGGTCAGGTGTACATTTGGTGTTTCCCCCTGGCATATCCTCTCTAGCTCGGTATAGATCCTACACCTATCCCTCCTCAAGCCCTGGCCAGACACAAAAGATTGTAACCGCAGCAGGGTCCATGGGTCAAGGTCTGCATTTCCCCATCTGGATCTCAAGTCTGTCAGTGATGTCCACCCCCTTTCTGATATCAAGTCCCCAGCTCTCAGCTGTCGCAGCCCGCCCCATTCCCTGAGGTCTGCTCTAGATGACCCAGGGGCCAGTAACGGATTAGTTAATATAGGCACCATGGGGGAGGGCCAGGGGGAGATCTCCGAATAGGATCTGTACTTCCCAAATACCCTCAGGGAAGCCGCAATAGTCGGGTGCTTCTTCAGGTCTAGGGGTAAGTCCCCTCTGCCCCACATCAAGATGTCCGGCGGGGTGGGAGCCATGGTTCGCTCCAGTTGAACCCATCTTTTTGTGTCCTGATAGGTCGTCCACTCCAGATTCTCTGTAGGTGGGAGGCCCCCCAGTAGAGCCTAATGTCAGGCAAAGACATGCCCCCCTGGTTTTTGGGCCTGCAGAGTGTGCGCATCCCGAGCCTCGCCCACTTTTTATTCCAAACGAAACTCAGGAGGGACCTGCTAAGGTCAGTGAAGAAACGTGCAGGGATCTGGACCGGCAGGGCCCGGAACAGGTACAACAATCTGGGTAGGATCGTCATTTTTATTATGTTTACCCTCCCCATCCAGGAGAAGGTGGGGAGGTCCCACCTCTCCAAATCGGCTCTAATTCTCCTAGCCAATGGGAGGAAGTTCAGGGCCACTATGTTGTATAGGGTGCATGGTAACTGGGTTCCCAGGTATGTTAACGAGGCCTTGGCCCATTTAAAGGGGAACGACTGCCGGATGGTCCTGACTAGGTCCCCCCGGAGGGAAACATTCATGGCTTCAGACTTATCAAAGTTGATTTTTGAGTATGAAAGCCTCCCGTATGTCTCAAACTCCTTCATCAGGACTGGGATAGTCACGGAGGGGTTAGTAATGAAAAAGAGTAGATCATCCGCGTAGGCGGCGACCTTATGGATGCTCTCGCGGGAGACCAGTCCCCAGATGTCTTGATTTTTGAGTATGAAAGCCTCCCGTATGTCTCAAACTCCTTCATCAGGACTGGGATAGTCACGGAGGGGTTAGTAATGAAAAAGAGTAGATCATCCGCGTAGGCGGCGACCTTATGGATGCTCTCGCGGGAGACCAGTCCCCAGATGTCTTTGTTATCTCTGATTCTACACAGGAAGGGTTCTAGCGATAAGGCAAAGAGGAGGGGTGAGAGGGGGCAACCCTGGCGGGTGCCATTTCTGATCCACACCGGGTCTGAAAGGTGGCCATTGATCCTTACCCTTGCTGAAGGAGTGGTGTACAAGGCCTCTATGAGCAGTCTCCTATTATTACCCAATCCTATGTGCCGAAGAGACTCTTTCAGAAACATCCAGCTTACCCTATCAAAGGCCTTTTAGGCATCGGTAGAAAGAAGCATCAGAGGGGTCTCAGAGGTTTTGGCTGTGTGTATGACATTAATGGCGCGAATAACGTTGTCTCTAGCCTCTCTATGTAGTACAAACCCAGTCTGGTCCAGGTGCACAAGGTGGGGGACTAGTGGTGATAGCCTATTAGCTAAGACTTTGGCATAGAGTTTCATATCTGCGTTAAGCAGAGAGATGGGTTTATAGCTTTTACAGGATAACGGGTCTTTCCCCGACTTATGAATAACAGTGATATGGGCTTCTAATTCCCTATTTGAGAATGCTCCCGGGTTCTCCTCGTCAAGTATTGTGCTCCAGGCCCTTACCAGTCGCGGCCCCAGCAGTGTTTCGAAGGTTTTGTAGTATCTAGTCGTGAAACCGTCCGGCCCCGATGCCTTACCCACTGATGTAAGTCTAATAGCCTCTGCCAGCTCACCCATGTTAATTGGGGCTTCAATTAGGGCTGCGGCCTCTTCTGAGACCTTCGGCATGTTTGAGCTCGCTAGGTATTGCCTAATTCTTTCTACCTGCATCAGCCCTGACGTGTCGCCCAGGTAGGCCATATAGTCCCGAGTAATAATTCCTAAATGTGCCCGCTATGGACTCTGAGGTGTGCTGCTTCCTTTGGGTCTCGTCCATAATTTCAGCTATGAAATTTTGGGTCTGCTGCTGTTTGATGGCTCTTGCAAGGAGGGCGCTATTTTTGTTGCCAAATTCATAATAACGTCTTTTACATTTTCTAATCACATGTTTGGCTTTTTGTCTTAATAGGGCGTTGAGAGCCACTCTGGCTTGCGTAAGCTCTCCGAATACTCTCGCTGCCTCTGACTGTTTGTGGGAAAGTTCCAGAGCGTTGACCCTCTCTGTCAGTCTCGCCAGCATAGCTAGATTCAAATAAAGGTAAAAAGGGGGCGTGATCCGAGAATGAGGTGGGGTAAATACCGTCACCTGAAACTCGCCCCAGCAAACTGTGCGAGACCCAGAGATAATCAATTCTGGAGTACGTCCCATGCACCTTCGAATAGAATGAGTAATCCCTAGCTGTGGGATTTCTAATTCGCCATGCGTCCACCACCTGTAGGCTCTGCAATCTTTATTTATTTATTTTTTTTTTATTTTTTTTTTTTTTTTTTTTTTTTTTTAGGGATCTTTGGGCGGGTTAAGTGATTGCCGATTTGCCCGCTGAGGTGTCGATGAGAGGGTCAATTGACAGGTTAAAATCTGCCCAGGATCAGTTCGCCCTCAGCGATCTTTCGACTTTGTCCAATGCCTGCTTGAGGAACTGGACCTGATCCTGGTTGGGAGCGTATATCGAGACTAAGGTATAGCGTTTCTGGTTAATAAGGTCTTTAACCATGACCACTCTTCCCGAGTCATCAGCCCAGGAGTCTAGTAAGGAAAACGGAATGACCCTTGCTAATAAGATTGCCGTCTCTTTTTTTTGCCTTCAGCGGTACAGCTGGTGAAGACGTGCGGGAAGAGCCTACTATTCAGTTTAGGAGAGGCACCTCTCTTGAAGTGTGTCTCTTGAATGAAAATTATTTTCGCCTTATATCTCCTTAAACCGGACCTTCAGCGTGATTTATTGAAAAGCCCAAACTCTTAAAAAAGGATTCCCCAGCATCTAAAATTAATATATTTTACATTTTTAGTCACTAATTATTCTTTCCCCCACAGGGCTGCAACTCTGTTCAGGAATTTAGGATACGGGCGCCGCCATCTTGACTCAGAAGCATCACACTTACTGAGGAGAGGAGAGTGGGGTAAGGTACAGGGGGGCGGGTTATAGCTGTGCTTTGCTCAAACAGAGCATAGCTGGGGTCAGGTAAAGGTCAGCAGTCCCAGAATGCAGAGCAGCACAGTCAGGAGGCACTTCCTGTTTGCAGGCTGCCTGATAAGATGGCGGCTTCCATAAGCCGCCATCTTGGATGTTTAAAGGCTCATAACATGCAGTAGGTGCAGGTAGGATGATTTTTAATGTGGCCAATCTGTATGTACAGGATGTGGGAAACATATAAGATAGACTCTTATTCAGAGCGAAGGTCCGCTTTAACTCCTGCCACAGTATCGTTCTTTTTTCTGGTGTGTTAAGGCCTTTCACATTTAGGGATACAACCTTCAATGAGCCCATGTTATGTGTTTGCCGGAAGGCAGCGCCTGGATAGATGGATTAAAATGTGGCTGCTGCTAAAGCCTCTGGGGTTGTGGAGTATTGGCATGGGGGGGTTGGTGTGGTGGATAACAGTTAAGACTAAAGGGGTGTACAGGTAAGGAGGAGTAAACAAATATGAAACAAATAACTAGACTAACTGGTAGTCAACTGGTAAATCGCGATGTACGTGTTCCGGGAATGGTGCTTTTTAGCGGAGAATGGTGGAGTTCCTCCTTATCCCCCCCCCGACTATGGGGTGGACAAGCTATCCACTTCCTTCTTCCCCTCTGTGGGGACCGAGATCATCACCAGAGGGGTGCACCTAGTGTATAGGGGGAGTAGAGGACTGGGGTCATGATCTGCGGGGTGTGAGCCGCACTATATTTTGCATTCTCGTTATAATGCACTCTAAGGCATGAGTGATATGGAGGGGGGTTTACATGGTTGGACAGTCGGGGGCCATAGGATGGAGCGATAGGGCCGGCAGCATATGGCTATGCGGTCAACAGTGCGGCCCAGTTGGGCAACTGCTGAGCTCCCATGACAGTGGCCGAATACGCAGAGGATGGTAATGATGCCCATGGCCAGAGTGTCACAAATGGGCCCCCTGTCGGGGGACGGGCAGGTACGCCAGGCGGTCACCCAGGTGGCCCTGTGAGGTCAAGACCGGCCGACAACCTATATATATATATATATATATATATATATATATATATATATATATGTGGCCAAACAATGACAAATCAAAACAGACTCATCTTAACAACATGTCAGTATAGCCAGCAAGAGGACCGGAGACGTATCGTGGGCCAGGAGTAGGTCTGACAGGCGTCTGCTGCTCTCCGCCTGCTGTTGTTCCAGCGCAGCAACTCGCGTCGCCAGCGAACTGTGAGAGCTTTCCACGCCGTCCACTCTTCGTGTAATATCAGATACTGCCCCTTGCAGGGTCGCCAGCTCTCTTTTGATTGTGCCCTCCATTCTTGATACATATCCATCGAAATCTCCTCGAGTCGGAAGGCCTCAGAGGGCATGATTGATATTGATTTTGACCGCCTCCGCTACCACTCGTGTCAAAAGATCAAGCGGGATAGTTGAAGACGTGTTCAGGTGGTGAGCGATCGGAGCGAGGTCTAGCTGGGCCATGTCACGGGGAGGGGTGCCCGGCGTGACGTTTCTTACTGGCCTCTGGAGGCTTATGTTGGGGGGGTGGAAGGGATTCATGTGGTGGCCCCCTGGCCCGAGCTCACGAATCATCCACTCAGGCTGCAAAGGCTCCACTGTCGCCCTCTGTGCCTGGTCACCAGGGGCGTCACTCAAGGCTGGTCCAGCGTGAAGCAGCCACTGCGGAATGGGGCTAGTCGGAGGAGATGGGGTGGCCTGGGCGCTATTTGGGCCGGGGGGGGGGGGAAGATGACAGCCCCAGGCGAGGAGTATGAGAAGTCGCCAAACACAGGGGACGTGAGCCCAGGCACTGCAGCACAGGGTGGGGGAGTCTGGGCTGATCGAGTCTGCTCTCAGGGGCCAGGTGCATCCCGTGGGGGTCCTCTCATGCGGGATGCCCTCCTGCGGCCGCGGGGCTGCATGTATGTAATCCGCGCTGCTGTCACTTTTACCCCCCATTTCTAGGCAGGTCTGGCTGTGGTGGGAGTTCATGGGGTTAGAGTACTAATCAAGTTCTGGGGTTTGGGCGTCTGGGGAAGCTCACTGACCTTGTTTGCCTCAGCTGATCCTCCCGATCCTTCCTCCTTACAGTGCACTTGCACTGAGACACGCTGTCTGCTCGGCTCTCTCATGCTGCTGACAGCCTCTTTCTCTCCTTCTCCGTCCTCTCTGGAGAGCGCTGGCAGCCTCTCTGCTCTGCGGGGATCCTCCGTGGGGGGTCCGGTATCCAGGGCTTGGCTGATTGGGTTTGGGAAGGCCGGTATCACCTAGGTGTGTCTGCTCTATGGCGGCCGCCATCTTGGATCCCGCTGCCTGGGGTATAGCCTCATCCCATGCACGGAAGAAAGAGGGGATGGAGCGGTCCCGAGACTTCCTGGGTGCTCCTCTCCCTTTCCCCCTCCTGGTCATCTGATTTTCGGGCTCTTTAGAGGTGCCCGAGTGCGCTATGCTGATGTAGTTGTGCGGAGCTCAGCACAGTCACGTCTTCACGGTGCCATATCAAGCCACGCCCCCCCACATGCTTTATTGATGGTGTGTGTGTGACCTGATTTTTCACTTTTACTTCCTTGCTCCTGCCATTCTGCCTCCCTGGCGTGCTGGCTTCGGAGGGGGGGCGGCCTCCTCAATTCGGGCGGCGGCCCGGCGGCGCGTTCTCCGCCTGCTGCAGGCGCTGACTGCTCTCTGCGGCAGGGGAGGGGGGAGGTCCTCCCTGCCTGTCCTTAGTCCAGGCGCCATTTTCCTTCCATGGGCGCCTGGAGGTTCGCACGCTGTGGGGGGGGGGGGGGGGGGGGGCGCGGCCCGCCCCTCGAGGTGCTGCCTTCCTTGCTGCGGCGCCATTTTTTGTCTTCTCACCGAGGGAGCGTGCTTTCCTCAGCTGGCCACATTCTGCAACTCTTCGTCCCGGGTCTGGTGCTGCGCTGAGTCCTCTTCGCTTCGCCTGGTCCGTGAGTCCGGTCCCTTATTGCTTTTATTGATTTTATTGTCATCTGCCCTTTGTGACACTGATGCATGTGCTGTGGGACGCTAATGTATGTCCCCTTTTGTGTCTTCAGGCGGGTCCCTTATTGCTACTGTGGTTTTTCCTGGTCCAGCTTGGGGGCCCCTCGGGGCGGACTAAGCTGTGTCTCATGTGCGGTACATGCCCTTTGAGTGGTCGCATCGTGATTTGTGTCCCCTGCGCCCAGAGTGTCATTGCGGAACAGGATGGGGCGAGCGCCACTTTCCCCAGTCCTATTTTGCCTATGGCCTCGCCGACACCCCCGCGTTTGGGGTAGCCAGCAGGGGGTCCCATTCGGACCTGGTGCTGCGGGTGGCCAGCCTTGAGCTGCAGTTCCGCCCGACTGGTGGCAAGGCCTCGGGTAAGAAGCGGCATTTGGAGCCTGCTTATTCCCTTTTTGCCGATCATGATGATGATTACGAGGGCTTCGGGGGCCGTGACCCCATGGAGGAGGGAAAGTTATTTCCTGATTCTGAATCCTCAGGGGGCCGCCCGGGTGATTTTGATAGTGACCCCAGATTCTCTTCAGATGAGGACATGTGGCTCCCCGATGACACGGAAAGTTATGGCCATGGTTTTTGATACCTTGCACATTGTCCCCCCCCCCCCCCCCCGAAGACGGCCAAAAAGAAACGGGGAGATCTTATTCGGCCTGAAAGACGGCGTCTGTTTTTTTTTTCCTGAGCAAGGTCACTTCTTGGTTTTTAAGGAATGTGAGAGACCTAATAGTTGCCTTTGGTGCCTACGGCTCTGGACAGACGGTATGCCTTTTCAGAGGATCTGGTTCGTCTTTGGTCTCTTCCGCCGGAGGTGGATGCTCCTGTTCTGGGGCTCTCCAACGCCTCGGTAATGCCGTTCCCGGACACTACTACCTTGCGCGATAATGCTGATAGGCGTATGGATCAACTCGCTTGCCACGCTTTCACTTTTGTGGGGGCTGGTCTGTGTCCTGTCTGCGCCGTGGCCATTGTCTCTGTTGCCATCAAGAAGAAGGTAAGGCGCCTTGGGGATGTCGCCAGTTCTCGCAAGCGAGCCGGCGAGTATAAGGAACTTTTGGCTTGCACGGACTTCATTGCCTTTGTGATCTCAGCCATGGATGATGCTGTCCGGCTTGGCGGCAGGGCTTAGGCCCTGCTGGTTGCTCTTCGTCGGTCTATCTGGCTGCGGCAGTGGGCGGCCGATGCTGCTGCCAAGAGATTCCTCACTGGGACTCCCTTCCTGGGACTTCGTCTGTTTGGGAGCGTCTTAACTTTTTGGCGAACAATGGGCGACTCCCTCAGCGCCGGAAGCAGGTAAGGCCCTTTTGGGGCTCTTCTTCCTTTCGCCCTTTCCGAGGAGGACGAGGTTCTACCTTCTCTGGGGGCCGCAGGGACTCCTGAGGACTAGGTAGATCCCGTGGACGTTCCAGTCCCTCCTGGGTGTCAAAGTTCTAGTCCCCTGCCTAGGCCCCCCAGGCATGAGGATGCACCCTCACCCATCCGGGTGGGGAACGGCTTCTGTTTTTTTGCTCACGTCTGGAGACAACACGTCTCGGACCGATGGATTCAGGAGGTGGTGTCTTCCGGCTAGATAGAGCTGGCAGCTTGGCCGCCCCCAAGATTTCTTCGGTCCCGGATTTCCCAGAACCCCCTGATGGCGCAGGGCCTAAGGTTGGCTGTTCAACGACTTCTGTCGTCTGGAGTGATTTGTCCTGTGCCTCTTTAGGAATGGGGTCGAGGGTTCTTTTCCAATCTTTTCATGGTGCCCAAGAAGGACGGATCTCTGGGACCTATCCTGGACCTGAAGGGACTCAACAGGTTTGTCAGGCTCAGACACTTCCGCATGGAGACCTTACGGTCAGCGGTAAGTTCTCTTTGGCCCAGCGACTTTATGACCACGGTGGACATCAAGGATGCCTATCTGCACGTTCCTATTCTCCGGGGTCATCAGAAGTTCCTGAGGTTCGCCTTGGAGGCTCTTCAGCAGGTCGAGAGCGACACTCAGAAGGTGTTGTCCACTCTCGATGCATTCGGTTGGGTGATCAATTATCCCAAGTCTTTGACCACTCCGTCACTGGTGAGGTCCTTCCTGGGCATGACGTTGGACACTTCTCAGGTCAAGGTGTTCCTCGCTCAGCAGAAGGTGGAGAGTCTTCAGATGCAGGCGCCGGCCCTGCTGTCGTGTCCTCACCCATCCATCCGTCTGGGGATGCAGTTGGTGGGCCTCATGGTGTCTTGCTTCGAGGCTGTACCCTTCGCCCAGTTCCACATGAGGCCTCTTTAGTTGAATCTCTTGACCGTTTGGGATCGGTCACAGGAGTCCCTAGAGTAGGAATTCGCTCTGTCCCTCTCGTGGTGGTTGAATTTGAGAAATTTTCTAGTGGGCAGGTCCTTTCTGCCTCCGTGCTGGGAGATTGTCACCACGGACGCCAGTCTGACCGGTCCGGGAGAGTTTTGGCAATCGCCCATCCCCTCAGGAGGCCCATGTGCCTATCAATCTCCTGGAGCTGAGAGCGATCTGGTTGGTTCCTTTCCAGTTGACTCCCCATCTACGGGGTTGTGCGGTCCAGGTCCGCTCGGACAATCAGACGGCGGTCGCCTACATCAATCATCAGGGCAGGACTCGGAGCAAGCGAGCGTCCCTGATCCTGGCTTGGGCGGAGGACAATGTTCCCTGCATCTCGGCGGTTTACATCCCAGGGGTGGAGAACCAGGAGGCGGACTCCCTGAACAGCATTCTCTGTTTGTCCTTCCTGACGGAGCTAGGAAGGGCTTGCCTCCAGCCAAATCCACTATCAGCAAGTGGATCAGACAGGCGGTGGGGCAAGCGTATTCTGCCAAGGGGAAGGAACCCCCTTTCCGTGTTACAGCTCACTCCACTAGAGCTTTTGGTGCTTCTTGGGCTTTTCAGCACCAGGCATCGGTTGAACAGGCTTGTAAGGCCGCTACTTGGTCAGTTCATACTTTTTCTAAGTTTTACAAGGTTGATGTTAGGGCTTCAGCTGATGCTGTTTTTGGTCGCAAAGTGCTTCAGGCGGTAATGTCATGAACTACGTGCTGTTGCTCACTGGGGATCTCACCCTTCTTGGACACTGCTTTTGGATGTCCCAATTGTGAAGAATGAAGCGACCCAAGCAGGATACCAGGAAAAATACAATTCTGTGATTACTCACCTGTAGAATTGTTTTTACTGGTATCCCGCTCGGGTCGCTTCATCCCACCCTTGTTCTGTTATCCTCTTTTGCCTTTTTATGGTTATTACTGTTGAGAGAGTTTATAGTGGGGCTGTGTGAAGTAACATGGTTCCTGGCCTCCCGGCTTGTCTCTGTATTACTGATTTCAACTCTGGGAATTATGGGGCCCTTATATGGGCCGGGAGGAGCCACAAGTTTCGTCTTGCAGTCAGCTGTGCCACCTTGTGGTGGATAACCCAATTGTGAAAAATGAAGCGTTCCGAGCAGGATACCAGTAAAAACAATTCTACAGGCGAGTAATCGCAGAATTGTATTTTTGCCCAGGATAGACTCAGACAGTGGTGTAACGTAACTAAATGTGATGGGGCCCTGGTGCTAACATTAAACTAGGCCCTTTCATGGCTCATACAGTAAACATTTTTCTGTATTTTAACTCCATTAGATGCAGCTAAATGACCTGAAACAGCAGAGATAAATGGTGCTTCCTTTCTCTAATTGATGGCACGTGAGCACAAATATGAAAAATAAGGTGGAGGAGCAACAATGATGTGGCCCCACTGACCTCCTGGGCCCCGGTGTGGTCACACCCTGTGCACCCCCAAGTTACACCCCTGGATGCAGACTTTTTGCAGATAATTTTGAAAATGAAATGAAAAAAATTATTATTTTTTTTCTACCCCAACTGGCAACTGCTAACAATAACCCTTTAGCAGCTGTGGCATCCTCTGCTGTGGCAGTAAGTTGGGTGGGTTTGATGGGCTCCCTTGTGTGGTGAGAGCTGGTTGGACAGAGACACAGGACAGTTTTAGACACTACCCTCTTCTCCTCTGGACATTAAAATGCACACATCAGCTGCTTTTATAGGAAGCGGGTCTGGGGACAGTATTAGAGATAGTACTGGGCTCCACATTGAAGTTCAGTGTACTAGTACATCACTTGGCAGCACCACCTACAAGCGCAAAGATGTGATGCTGCCATCTGACAGCTGTCAGAGGAAAAGCATTGGTGGGCCGCATCCGGCCCCTGGGCCTTGGGTTTGTCACTTTTGCTTTAATTTTTTAAAGCAGGCAAAAAGTCAAAGCAAGTTCAGTAAATTGCACCCCTAAAGCCCCACTCGGTGACACAACTATTTGAGGGGGCTTAACTCCATGGAATAGTAAGCAGATGCTATGCTACACAACTGCATGGCAGTGGCCATCATATATTGATCCAGCTTCTGAAAAACCCAAACCCATATTCCAAATTGCCTCACATATCGGTGCAATCCTCCTTTATTTCTAGTAGAAAGCCATCAGCTGTGATGACTTATTGCTCTGCTGCACAGCTGAAACAACTGTAACATTTTATAAGATACATAACGTTTACACTGACTGGACTAGTCCGCTGTAAACGGTGATAAAGATACATTGCTGCAACTCTCCCCCACAGGCTCGCACACACAATCCCTCTAAAAGCTGGTTATTCAGTGTGTGTGTGCGTGTGTGTGTGTGCGTGTGTGTGTGTGTGTGTGTGTTTGTGTGTTTGTTTATATAACATAATACACAAGCTGCACATGTTTCTGAGCCATTTATCTCTGTTTGGTGTGGGCTGCTGCTGGCACAGCTCTGCCTTCATGCTTATGTGTGTGATAAGATGGCCACTTTTTGCAGCATAGAATCGGCCTGTTAATCCAGAACATCTGCATGGAGTTAAGCCCTCTCAAATAGTTTTTGCCAGAGGGGAGCAATTTACTAAACTTTCTTTTTTTAACTTTTGGTCTGCTTTAAAGTTTGCTGCTGGTGGTCACACGATTGAGGAGCATTTATTTACACATGACAGCTGGAAAGAAAAAAAAAGTTGTCAACAAAATCCCTGGTCCTATGTAGCTGGAAAAAGTTTATACCACAGGGGTCAAATCTGAGACCTGGGGGCCAGATGGAACCCTCTGAGCCTTTTTATGTGGCCCTTTGATGGCTGCCAGACATCAATGGCCATGGCTACCAACACTGGTGTGTGGTGCTGCTGAGCGATGGCTATCGTGGGCAAAATAATTCTTTGGCTCTCATGGGAAAAATAATTTACGGACTGTCCTGGGAAAAGTCTGTACAGAGTCTGTAACCATCCATTTGAATAGTTGTGTTTGCATTTTGTTTTGCATTTGTTACCTGGCCCTTTGGAGGCGACCAGAATGCTGATGTGGCCTTGTGTGTACATGACATCCACAGTTTATACTCTTAAATGCTGGCCAGTTACAAAGCTGGAATATCAGGATTTCTGTGCCCTTTTGAAAATAAAATCCTACTAAATTCTTTACTTATTAATAGACTTCTGTGTTTTTGTGTGAGCAGAAATGACTGCGGAATATGCCTGCACAAGGAAACAATTCAATAAGAAGCTGAGCGATTTTGAATTAATTCAGGTAAAAAGTGAATAGATGGTAATGTGCAAATATCTACAATGACAACCTTTCTCCAATTTGTAACAATATAAGCATGATGATTGTTCATTTACGAAAAATCCCCCGCTACTGCCTGTTTGTAATGATAGGACAATACAATCTTGTCTGATGGCAATGTAATCAGAAACACTGCAGAACAAGTGCTGACATAATGAGATAAGCAACAGAGAGAGTCTATTGTTTTCTGTTCGGCTGAGTGGCTCCATAGGCTTGTTTTAACTGAAGAACAGAATTTATACAGTATATAGTAACTGTATTCTGAATTACTGAGCTGGATGCACAGCTTGTCTGTCTGGTAAGCAAATACTGTAGCCCCATGTAAAATAGTAAAGAGAATGTTGTACAAGGTAAAAAATATGACCCTTTTATCTTTTAAAAAAAAAAAATCCTAAAACATCCTAGGAAACCGAAAACAACCATCAAGGTATATTTACATCACAGCCACCTGCAGGGACGTCTGAGACTAGACAACCCATACTTGCTAAAACTCCCCTACCACCCAGCTCAGCAATTTGAGTTTGATAAGGGTCCCAGTAGCTTATAACATTCTTCAGCACTGATATTTTTAGTGTGCATTGAAGACTAAAACCCCCATAATGCCCTCTAACCACCCTTGAGTCTTGGCAAATTCGAGATTGCCACTTGGCTGATCTCAGAGGTGCTGGGTGACTTGACTCACTGGATGCATCCTCTGCTTCTCTCTAGTCCTGAGGCACACTCCTGCCCTCAGCCAAATAGCTGGGTGCTGGTGCGGACCTCTGCCAACAGGAAGCTGTGGATGTGACCACGGAAAACAGATTCTCTTAGACTCCCAAGGGCTGTGCTAGGCCCCCTCCCCTTCCCCCCCACCAGGAGCCTCTAAACTCGCCTTCCCACCTCCCTTGGCGATGTAAATATCCTCGGCCACATCCCCAACATCTTTGCGTCGTACACGTGCTCCTGTCCCTAGTCATTCAAATAGCCCCACGCCAGGGATGCAGTCTTTCATACAGATGACCTCCAATAGGAATCACATCTGATACTGACATCCATTGTGGTCCATATTTGATCAAACACAGCCCTATAAGGGACAGGCCACCGCTGAACATTGAAGCAAGATGTATGAACTATGTGTGCTCAGAAAGCAGATGTATTACGAAACATGTTGTTAAAAGCGCATCCTAGCATTGATGAACAATCTGGTGCACTTTTGTCTCAACAACTGAAGGAGATAATTTTTGATACAAACCAGTCTGTAATGTTTTTAACTGTTTCAAGGTATATATAAGGGATTGTATGTCACAAAATGCTATTTAACTGTTTCGAATGCATCAATGAACAATAACCACACTTATTACACTGCAGGAGAAATTTGCTATCATGGCTCAAAAAACTTTTGTAATGGAAAGTATGGCTTACCTTACTGCTGGCATGATGGACAAGCCAGGAGTTCCGGACTGCTCTGTGGAAGCTGCTATGGTTAAGGTAAATAGACTGTGTTTACCTTTCTTTTTTTATTTTCTTTGTGCTGACAAATGTTGTGTATTACTTAGCACGCTAGACTCTTATGGTGCAGATTAGATTATTAAATAAAGCATTTATCTTAGTGGTGCATTACTTAGTACGCTAGACCCTTATGATGCAGATTAGATTATTAACTAAAGCATTTATCTTAGTGGTGCATTACTTAGTACGCTAGACCCTTATGATGCAGATTCGATTATTAACTAACTAAAGCATTTATCTTAGTGGTTCAAAAACATAATTAGTAAATAGTCATAAGGGGAAATATAGCTATTATAGCTATTACTAGCACCCTTAGAAGGCTGTGTGCTGTAGTAATTTATTGGTTTAAACATATTCCTTCACCCTTATAGGTGGAGGTGACTATTGCGCAGTTTGTCAAAAATCTGGTTGGTATTGGTCAGGGAAGTGATTGAAAAGGTTGCAAGATAGAATTCTGTCCCTTCCTCCCAACAGATTTTTTGTGTCCAATCTGCCACAAAATCCTACTCACCTTATCCTCTCAGTGAGGTGGAATAAGGTCTACTCCATTCTGAAGTGATTATACCATTTCCACATTCGGAACGTGGCATGGGCTTCTATTAAAACCATTTCATCATTACTAAAAATTACCATTCTTCAGTCCTATTTTAGATCTTAAGAGTTTGCATCACTATGTTTCTTACAAGCGATATAGCATGGAATCCCTCCGATCGGTGCTGGCATCAATAACTCAAGGGGGATTCTAGCTACAAATATGTCCAAATTGGACGACCTAATAATGCAAGTGGAGTGTAAGTAGTCTTATCGACTACAATTAGGTTGGCTATAAATTTCAAAATTGTCTGTACTATTACCGTCAAATCAGATTACATTTCTAGGAAGGGAATTGGGTATTCGGCAGGTGGAAGTTTCTTTCTCCCAGTAGAAAAAAGAATCCTATGAAAATGCATGAATGTTCTGTGTTTATGGTGTCTCTGATGGTAGGATTTCAAAATGTCCCAGCTAAGGTATAGACACCTGCATTTGTTTATTCTATACAATTTGAACAAATATCAAAGTTCCCTAGGTTATTGATGATCTCTTATGAAAAATTCCAGTTGACATGGTGGATTAAGTCAACTTATCCGTCAACTGGGAAAATCCTTACTCTGCATCCAGTGGTGGATTCTCATTACAGACTCCACTTTGTCGGGATATGGGGGGGGGGAGCTATTGCAGTACATTTAAGTTCAAGTGGTCAGTCAAGGAAACAAGGAAATCCACTAATGTCCTACTGAAAGCACCTTCACAGGAAATGACAACTATGACATTGGAGAAAGATACTGACCGGCTATCCAGTCTGACTCAACCAGACAATGTAGCTTATAGCTTATATAAATCAGCAGGTGGGAACGAGAAGTTCTGCAGCCATGGTGGGGGCAGAGTTGATTTTACATTGGGCAGAACCCCATGAACCAGCAATATCCACCATATATATTCCAGGAATAGGGAATTAATCAGCAGACTTTCTATTGTCACCCCAGTCTTGGTTCAACATGGTGTACAGAATTTTTCCTCTTCTTACGCTGATACATCGCCTTCTATGTTGTCTGTGGTCAGAGTTGATAACTATTATTCTTATTGATCAAGGAGAGCCTAGCATGCAGATATGGTGAATCAGTCAATAGATGTTCCAGTAATGTTCCCTCCTCGCAAGAGCTGCAGTCAATAGGTGCCTCTACCTCATCCCATCCTGAACTATCTTTGCTGGCATGACTACTCAAAAGTCAATCTTGGAACATTGACGCACATTTAAAGGCAAGCTTAGCGTCCTCTAGTAAACTATATTATAGATGGGAGATACTTCATGAGATGGTGTTCATCACATGAATGTTCTGCCATTGAGTTTCCATACCCAATATACTGAGCCTTCTTCAGGATTGGAAAAAGGATAATGGGTTACTTACTTGTTTTCAAAAATCAGTTGATGAAGATGACTTTGTGTAGACCCTTGAAAAGGAGTCTACACATACTTGTCCCCTTTTTTTTTTATCTATACTTGGAATCATGAAATCATGAAACCTAATATGGTACTATCGGATAATAAACTTCATCTTTTTAAACCATCAGATTCGATTCCACCTATCTGCTCTTCTCAAAAAAGTAGCCATTCTTGATTGCCACAGTGGTTTATTTTACTTAAAACAGACCCTCAGCATCATTTAACAAAAAGCCCAAACCCTTAAAAACTATTCTAAAATTAATATATTGTAAGTTTTGAGTCCCTTATTATTCTTTCTCTGCTGGGCTGCAATTCTGTTAAGGACTCTAGGATATGGGCGCTGCCATTTTGCCTCAAAAGCATCACATACTGAGGAGAAGGGGGGAGTGCAGGGGGGGGGGTTATAGCAGTGCAGACAGAGCAGATCTGGGGTCAGGATTCTTTTCGTTCAAATCCTTCAAAGGCTTAGGAAATATTGCTGCATGGACTTGATGTAGTTAGAATTTTATTCCATGTTCTGATATTGTTTGTTCTATGTTTATAGAACAAAAGATATAAGAAAAACAGATTATTTGTTAATTACTCTGGATAGTTGTAAGAACTGAATAACCAGTTATTCCTAAGACCATTTGTAAAGGGATGACTATTGTCAAATTTTACAAGGCAAAGGGAAAACAGATGCCTGTTAAACCAGACCAACAGCCTGGCAGAGTTGGAAAAGAGAACTCCCCAAAACTCACTTTTCTCATCTGCATGCATGATACTGAAGTATTGTCGGTGCATAAACTTGTTCTTGAGCCCACTCAAAGCTAAAACGCCTCCTCACTGATTTTTCTAGTAGTAGAAGCCATTTTGGAGCTTCCTCTCGCAGCATCTCAGCCATGCTGCTGCCTGGATTCACCTGATATAACTGACAATGCACAATAACTGGAAAAGCAGCAGCACTGTTTTTTGTGTTGGTCTGGTTTAAGTCATTTTTGACCGCTGATCCGTTTTTTTTTTTATTATTCTTTATTTTTGATTTTCAAAAATAATGACAGAGATACAATACAGTGTAGCACATAAAGACATAGAATGTTATACTTCGTAAACTCTTATCAAGGGGTGAAAACAAGCATTTTGAAAGTACAACCGATGCATAATAAACTCTAAACTAATGAACCGATCATGAGTCTGCATGGTTCCGAGAATGCTATGTGGGAAGGGGGAGTGTTCTCGGATCTCCGTGCTCCACCCAACAGGGCCCTACACTCCGCAGACTCCGAGAACCTCAGCCAGTCGAACCAAGTAATCGTAAAACTCTCGAATCTGTCTTCTCGAGAGGGAATCACACTCTGAAGGTGGGTCCGGGTTTTTCCACTTTAGGGGGATGTAAGTCTTTGCTGCATTGAGAAGGTGGCATAGCAAGGATTTTTTGTAGTTTTTAAGGGGGACTTTGGTCATATGGAGCAGGCAGGTGGCTGGGTCGTCAGGCACCGCTGTTTGTTACTCTACTTGCCACTTTTCTAACCAGGTCCCAAAACGGCTTTATAGCAGGACACGACCAGAATATGTGCAGCATATCACCTCTTGCGTCATTACATCTCCAACATTTTTCAGAGGCCTCTGGGAACCATTTATTCAACACTACAGGCACTCTATACCAGCGCGAGAGAATTTTATAGCTACACTCCTGGATTTGTGCGCAAATGGACGTTTTGTGCGGCATCACCAAGAGTTTCCTACACTGCTCCTCTGTGAAAGAGACTCCCAGGTCGATCTCCCATTTACTTAAGAAGGAGGGCTTCTCACACTCTGGGGGGGGTAATCAATAATTTATAAATGAATGAGAGCGTATGTTGAACAGCAGTTTTACTGGCACACAAGTTCTCATAGGGGGTGGTTTTCCTTAAGCCTCCAGTATAGCTCCGCAGCGAGTGGAGGAAGTGCATGATCTGATTATTTTGCCAGTTTGTCCATGCCGTTATCCCCTTCCCTTGGGCGAGCAGTCCCAGGTCCAACCAATCCTCACCCCCCCCAAAAGTGACTCACCCTATATACCCCCGCCTCCCTCCATTCTCTAGGTGTAGGACCTCCATTACCCAGGGGAAAACTCAGATTGCCCAGAATTGGGAGCATCGGGGAGTGGGCAGGGGAGAGCTCCGGGCGCTCAAAGTGGCGCCTACAGGTTCTAATAGTGGCTCCAACTGTGGGGTGTTTCAGGGCCTGGGGGCTCCCGAGATCTCCCACCCAGGCGATTCCGGAGATCGGTGTCTCCAGGAACCCCTCCTCCAGACCCACCCACTGCTTATGGCTCCCATTCAGGCACCAGTCCACTACTCTGCTGAGGTGAACCCACTGCATGGTAAAGGGTCGGGACAGGGAAGCCGAGCCCCCCACTTTCTTTCGACCGAGACAGCATTACCTAATGAAGAGCCCTCTGACTTTTTGCAGAAAGCTCTGAGGGACCAACACAGGAAGGGCCTGTAGCAGGTAAAGTAGGCGGGGGAGTAGGTTCATTTTGGTCGCATTGACGCGGCCAAACCATGAGATCCTACCCTGCGCCCATCTAGCCGTCTCCTCTTCAAACTTCCTCAGTAGCGGTGGGAAATTTAGATCAAAAAATTTCCCTAGGTTATTGCTACTTTTGGTCCCGAGGTACGTGACAGAATCCTTTGCCCATTTGAACGGGAAAGCGCTCCTAAGGTTGTCAAATCTTTTGGGTGGAATAGTTATGTTAAGGGCCTCAGATTTTTGGTAACTGATCTTATACCCAGACAGCTCCCCATAACGCTTCAGTTCAGACATTAGGTTTGGAAGAGAGACCTCGGGGCATGACAGACTGAATATCAAGTCGTCCGTGTATGCAGCCACTTTGTATTGTTTGAACATGCTGGTTAGGCCTTTGATGTCTGGGTTTTGGCGGATATGACATAGGAAGGGCTCCAGAGTGAGTATGAAAATTAGGAGTGAAAGAGGACACCCCTGCCTCGTCCCATTTGTTATCCGGAAGGAGTCTGATATGACCCCATTTACCCATGCCGCGGCAGACGGGGCCCCACACAAGCTTTCAATCCAACTCAAGGCATTTGGACCAAGCCCAATGTGTCTAGCGCGCATGAAGTCCCGGTTCACTCGATCAAAAGCTTTTTCTGCGTCTGTCGCAAGTAGGAGGGCAGGGGTCCCGCCCCTCTGGGCCAAGTGGATCAGGTTCAACACCTTGATGGTGTTATCCCTCGCCTCCCTGTGCAGCATGAACCCTGCCTGTTCCAAGCCAATGACATTGTGTAGGTGAGGGGCTAATCTGGAGGCTAGAATCTTGGCAAAGAGTTTCAAATCTGAGTTCAGGAGAGAAATTGGCCTGTAACTTGAGCATTGGGCCGGGTCTTTGCCATCTTTAGGGATAACCGAGATATAAGCTCTCAATGAATCTACGGGGAGGGCATTGCCGTCTCTAATCGAGTTAAGAGCTTCAAGGAGCTTCGGGGCCAGGAGAAGGAAGAACTTCTTGTAGTATGAAAGGCAAAGGCCATCAGGCCCCGGGCTTTCGACCCTGCCACTCCCGCTACTGCTTTGTGCAATTCAACCATTGTTATTGGGTCTTCCAACTCTTCCAGGACCTCTCTGGGGAGCCTCGGCAGCCCGGATTCCGCAAGATAGCGGTCTATGGGGTCCTCGGTCCCTCCCCTCCGCTCCCTCGGAAGATTATACAGGTGTTCATAGAATTTCCTAAAAGTTTCCCCAATTTCGCCAAACAGGTGTGTTAATTATAAATACACACTGAAGGTCCCACACCTTCAAAAGGACCCCACCACCAAATATTGCACCACTGCTCAATATATTCTAAAAATCAATTTTTATTAGCAAAAAGAAAAACTGTACACACTATAGACATATTAAAAAACACCAAAGACAATACATGGTCAGTAAAGGAAGGAAGGAAAAACAAACTTGAGGGGAAGGCAGGGCAGGTGGTTAATCTGATCTTAATAAAAACACTATTGGTATATGCCACATATGTATATATAAATAAATAAATTATGCTGCCTGGCTGGTCTACATAAAGTGCTATAGTGATCATAAATCTCCCTATTACAAGGGAGTCAAAGTGTCCCAATACATTCAATGCCTATATAAAGTGCATACATAAAGTGCAAATATCCTTGAAGGTAGCCCTCTGAACTAAACACATCTAAATTAATACTACAGATGAACAGTGAAAACCAGCCGGGGGAAGCAAAAGCAATGCAATATCCACAATCAATAAAACTTACATGAAAGACATTCAACAGCCCACCGACCCAACATCTACGCATTGTGTGACGTCACAGGCGTCACTTCCGTTTGAAGGTGTGGGACCTTCAGTGTGTATTTATAATTGGCTCAGGTGGCCCCTTTGTGCACACTGCATATTAAAGACACATAGCTTGTTGCGGTCTCAAATTTTTCTCTTTATTAAACAGGTGTGTTACTCAACCCTCCATATTAGAGATCTTGGGGATGTCTAACCCGCTCCTCTCTGAGGGCCTTCGCTAGGAGTTTGCCGCATTTGTCCCCCGATTCGTAGAAAATTCTGCGACAGTTGCTTATTTGCGCTTTTATCTTATCGCAGCATAGCGTTTTTAGTTTCTCCCTCAGAGAGGTTAAGACAGGGAGAAATTCGACGGCCAAAGACTTTTTATGCTTCCTTTCTATTTTCCCAATTTCATCCAGTATGACCCTCACTTGTTGGGCCCTCTCTTTTTTAATTCTTGGGCCAATTTTGATAAAGGTACCCCTAATGACGCATTAGGGACCCGGGATTGATCTCTGGTGACGAGTTAAGCTGGAAAAAAATTTTAATATCAGTCTGTACCTCTTCTAGAATACTTTGGTCTTCAAGTAGGGACGTGTTGAGCCTCCAAGACCAGCCCCTCGGGACTTGAGTGGGGCAGGCAACTGTCAAGGTAACTGGGGCATGGTCCGAGACCATAATGCTACCAATCGTTGCGTCTAAAACCCAGCACAGGGAGGCGTGGGGAACCAAGAACCAGTCAATCCTCGAGTACGACCCGTGTGGGCCAGAATAGTCGCGTTCGTTGGGGTGGAGAATCCTCCATGGATCAACTAGCTTATGTAATGCAAGGATTCTTTTTAGCTTCCTGAGTCTCGCATAGGATTCGTGCGGGCCTCCCCTAGAGGTGTCGACAAGGGGATCAAGGGCGAGGTTAAAATCTGCTCCCAAAATTAGCTCACCCTCCTTAAAGGTTGATAGGGCTTCCAGGACCGATTCCAAGAAGGCCACCTGTCCTGTGTTCGGCAGGTACATTTAGGCAAATGTGTAGCAACAGGAGGCTATCTTCCCCTTGAGGAAGACCCATCTCCCGTCCTCATCCGCTTTGAAGTCCACTAGCTCCCAGGGGAGGGCCGCATTCAAAAGTATGCTGACCCCTCGGGATCTAGAGTCAGCAGAGTAGCTGTGATAGGCTCTCGCGTAGTACCTGTTGCCGAAGGAAAGGTGATTTGCCCCTCTTGAAATGTGTCTCCTGTAAAAAGGCTACTTGTGCTCCAAGGCCTCTCAGGCTTCTCAATATAAGAGATCTCTTCTCAGGTCTATTAAGTCCTTTGGCGTTGAGGGAAACTATCCGGACGTCTGCCATGACCAAGGCCAGGTGGGACGGCTCTTAAGCCGAGCCCCGGTGAAGGCCGCACCCGGAGATCCGTGCTTGTTAGGGAGAGGAGGAAAGGACGTTAGCTGACTAAGTCAGATATGGGATGCTTGGTGAAGAAGGGGGAAAGGGGAAATTAAACCAGGAGAAAAATAACTCCGAACAAGAGACCAGTTGGCTTCTAGGGCGTCTCGCTACCCCAGCCTGAGGTATCTCACTGAGTCAGAGGGGCACCTATATAAATCTGCCTGTTAAGTTTAAAGCGGGGTATGGGGGTAACGGACGGGGATTGAGGGGGGTGGGAAAAGAAGGAGCGGGGACTCCAGGAACAGCAGGGAAAAGAGGGGGAACACTAAACAATCCCTAAACCAGGGAAAACAAGTGGGTCCAATCAACTGCTAGAGTCGATAAGGCCGGCCTACTGGGGGAACGCGTCCGATCTAAGAGGAAAGCGTATAGGAACAACTACCCGCCTTCCCCTGGCCGGAGGTTAGTGAACCATTTTAAGAGTCAACAACTTTTAGAACAGAATCAAAGTAACCTTAGGAGACGACAATGAAAGAGCAAAGCTACAAGTAAAACAGTGAAGCTAGCTTTGCGGTCTCCTTTGGTGCCAAGACGTAGGAAAGTAAGTAAAAGCGGTATAAGACCAACAATAACTCTCCCTGTGGACTCAGTCCCGGAATCCGGCTACTGGATCAAACACATAAAATTATTATAATTAGATCCAACGTCTCTCGAGCCTTCCTCGCCCCCCATCCCGATTGATCTACAGGGGAGGGCAAGGGAGGCCGAGGAGTCAAACTTTATATACAGAGATTTTCATGGCTTTTTAAGGAAAGAAAAAATACAGCTGGGGGTCGGTCATGCTTCTTCCTCTGGGCGCCTAGGCGCCCGCTTGAGCCGCCTGAGGTCTCGGAAGCTCCTCGGGCCTCGTCGCTTCTCTCTTTCCGTGGACTGAGACAGCGGGGGCAGGCCACTCTCGAGCCAGTTAGGGATCTGAATAGGTTCACATCGTAGGTAGGCGAAAAGCCCCTCCAGATCGCGATAAGACTTAAGCACGTAAGAGCTCTGGCCCTTCCAGACTATCAGCTGGAATGGGAAACCCCATCTGTAAGTGGCTCCACTTTTTGTAATAACTTCCAATAGGGGCTTCAGGGATCTCCGCATCTGTAAAGTCCGCCTTGACAGATCCGGAAAAATCTTGATGGAAGCACCCTTAAATTTCACTTCACCTTTGCTCCAGGCCTTCCGGGCGATCTCTTCTTTAAGTGTGTAATGGTGAACTCGACAGATGACATCTCTCGGGAACTCAGGGTATAGGCTTTTTGGTCCCAAAGATCTGTGGACTCTATCAAGCTCTATGGTATCGGATGCGTCTCTGTCCAATATTGAGTTGAAAATGGTCGTCACTATCCGCTTTAGATCCTCGCTCGCTTCCCCTTCCGGGATGCCCCGCAGCCGCAAATTGTTTTGTTGACTTCTATTTTCCAAGTCGTCAAGGTGTAGGTTGCATTCTTGGATCCAGGCTTCTTGCCTATCACACCTGGCTTCCAGCGCCTGTACAGTCCTTCTTAAAAAAATTAGCATATAGTGCTAAAGTTCATTATTTTCCATAAGGAATTGATAAAAATTAAACTTTCATATATTTGAGATTCATTGCACACCTACTGAAATTTTTCAGGTCTTTTTTTGTTTTAATACTGATGATTTTGCCATACAGCTCATGAAAACCCCAAAATCCTATCTCAAAAAATTAGCATATTTCATCCGACCAATAAAAGAAAAGTGTTTTTAATAAAAAAAAAAAGTCAACCTTCAAATAATTATGTTCACTTATGCACTCAATACTTGGTCGGGAATCCTTTTGCAGAAATGATTGCTTCAATGCGGCGTGGCATGGAGGCAATCAGCCTGTGGCACTGCTGAGGTGTTATGGAGGCCCATGATGCTTCGATAGCGGCCTTAAGCTCATCCAGAGTGTTGGGTCTTGTGTCTCTCAACTTTCTCTTCACAATATTCCACAGATTCTCTATGGGGTTCAGGTCAGGAGAGTTGGCAGGCCAATTGAGCACAGTAATACCATGTTCAGTAAACCATTTACCAGTGGTTTTGGCACTGTAAGCAGGTGCCAGGTCATGCTGAAAAATGAGAACTTCATCTTCATAAAGCTTTTCAGCCGATGGAAGCAGGAAGTGCTCCAAAATCCTGATAGCTAGCTGCATTGACCAACACCAGCAGCTGACATGGCACCCCAGACCATCACTGACTGTGGGTACTTGACACTGGACTTGAGGCATTTTGGCATTTCCTTCTCCCCAGTCTTCCTCCAGACTCTGGCACCTTGATTTCCGAATGACATGCAAAATTTGTTTTCATCAGAAAAAAGTACTTGGGACCACTGAGCAACAGTCCAGTGCTGCTTCTCTGTAGCCCAGGTCAGGCGCTTCTGCCGCTGTTTCTGGTTCAAAAGTGGCTTGACCTGGGGAATGCGGCACCTGTAGCCCATTTCCTGCACACGCCTGTGCACGGTGGCTCTGGATGTTTCTACTCCAGACTCAGTCCACTGCTTCCGCAGGTCCCCCAAGGTCTGGAATCAGTCCTTCTCCACAATCTTCCTCAGGGTCCGGTCACCTCTTCTCGTTGTGCAGCGTTTTCTGCCACATTTTTTCCTTCCCACAGACTTCCCATTGAGGTGCCTTGATACAGCACTCTGGGAACAGCCTATTTGTTCAGAAGTTTCTTTCTGGGTCTTACCCTCTTGCTTGAGGGAGTCAATGATGGCCTTCTGGACAGCAGTCAGGTCGGCAGTCTTACCCATGATGGCGGTTTGGAGTAATGAACCAGGCTGGGCTTTTTTAAAAGCCTCAGGAATCTTTTGCAGGTGTTTAGAGTTAATGAGTTGATTCAGATGATTAGGTTAATAGCTCGTTTAGAGAACCTTTTCATGATATGCTAATTTTTTGAGATAGGATTTTGGGGTTTTCATGAGCTGTATGGCAAAATCATCAGTATTAAAACAAAAAAAGACCTGAAAAATTTCAGTTGGTGTGCAATGAATCTCAAATATATGAAAGTTTAATTTTTATCATTTCATTATGGAAAATAATGAACTTTAGCACTATATGCTAATTTTTTGAGAAGGACCTGTATACGACTTGACTCAGAGGATCTATCAGTTTCTAGCGAATTGACTCTTGATTCGACGGCTGACACCCACTGCCCCATCGCTGCAATCTCTCGTTTATGTGCAGCCTCGTACTTAGCGATCAGCCCTTCAATATCAGCTTTGGTGGGGAGACCCTTCAGAAGGGATATAGTCGCAAGATGAATTTCTGGCTCGCAGAGCACTCCACTGGTCGACTGTGTGAGAGGGGCGACCGGTCTCCAGTCATCTGGTGCTTCTATTGGCTTGGCTGGCAGGGGTGTGATCAATGGGTCCGCTGGAGACATTGGCATGGGGCTAGCCATTTGCGTTCCCGCCTCTTTCTCTGGGGATGACGTCGGGGAATATAACGGGGAGCCTGGCAATGCACTCTCCATCAGTTCAGCACCCTGACTATCCCTCCCAGATCTTCTTTGCCGTTGTGGCAGGGCATCCCCAAAATCGCCATCAGCAGCGCAGTGGTGGGAGTCAAATGCGGGCCGGGGCACATAGGCAAATTGGGCCAGACCCCCCAGCACCCCCCTCACGGATTCGGCCAGAGGTCTGCATTCCACATTGCCCTTTTATCTCAGGGCTCATTGTAACATGGCTGTCCCTGGGGCTTGGCACAACTTTATTTTCACCCAGGCAGCTCCCCCGACCTCCTGCATCAGCCATGACACACTCAGGGGCGCTATATGGTGGAGGGCGCACTGGGATCTCTCCCTCCGCGATCACGCAAGCTGCAGCCTGTCCACACAGCCCGCCCCCCCCCCTGCACCGCCAACGGCCCAGATGATGATGACGCGGCTGGGAGGAGCACGCTCGCCGCCATCTTGCTCCACTCACCCTCACTTGGGTGTATACGTCTCCCCGCGGGGCACCGCGATCTCTGTTGCTGCTCTTCCGCCACGGCCCTGCTGGAATCTGCTGAGGGCCGCACCCGCCTCCCCGCTTATCTCCGGAAGCCTTGCCCGACGAGCCGGTGGGTGATTTCTCTTCTACCCCGCTCTCCTCCTCGCTCTCCGGGGCGGGCGCCATCTTGCCGGCTTCTTCCTCTTCCCGCCGCAGCCACTTTCCGGCCGTCTGCCACTTCTGAGGGCTCTTCTGGCCACCCCCGCTGCTCCCCTTCCTATTTTTCTTCTTGGCCATCTTGCTTTGGTGTTGGCACACGCAATAAAAAGAATACCTCCAGGCTCAGGGAACGGGAGCTCCTCTAGGCATGTCCGCTCACCATCACGCTCGGGACACGCCCCCCTGCTGATCCGTTTTATTCTGTAGCTCATTCTACTACTTGGCTGGTTTATTCTGGGCCTCCCATCAACAGGGCTCGGTGGAACAGGTATGCAAGGCAGCTACATGGTCATCCATCCTCACCTTTACCATATTCTAAGTTCTAGGATTTATGTTTTAAATATTTTGTCCTTGGTTACTGGACATAGTTGTTGTTGGCAGTCAGGGTTATAATGAGTTGCTGTTCTCCCGCCCTGTTAATTGTTCCTTGGAACATCCCACAATCAAAGCCGCGTTCTCCACATACTTCCAGAAGTAAAGACCTTTACAGTGAGTACTAAAGCTCCTTTATCTTCTGAACTGTGGAGGGCCCACCCCCCTAAGAAAAAAAAAAAATCGATCCTGCCAGCAGAGCCTAGATCGTTAAAGTAAATCTGTCGCTAGGAGAGGTAACTCTGATCTTCATTGTGTTTTGTCAGGTGTTTAGCTCTGAAGGTGCCTGGCAGTGTGTCAGTGAAGCCCTGCAGATCCTGGGAGGATTGGGCTACATGAAGGATTACCCATATGAGCGTTACCTTCGGGATAGCCGGATTCTTCTTATCTTTGAGGTAAGCAAGCGGTGGTCTGGCCTTGTGTCTGAAGACAGCAGGGCAAGGTATCCAATGCATTACTTATTTAATTGCAGCATAATCTGAGCTGATAAACAGTAGCATCAACGTTACATAACGGCTTTAAAAAAGACATGCATGAAGCTTTCTAAGTAACTCATTCTTAACATCATACTTTAATCAAAACACAAACAAAACACTCGCCTTTCCTGTGCATCTTTCATTTCCTAGCACTCTCATTCCCCTATAAACCCTTTGAAACTTGTACCCTTCTGCTGATCCACATCTGCTACTGAGGAGGCCTAAAGAGGAGACAGAGTTCACTGGGAGTTATTAGTATATAAAGCAAGTAATATAATATACTATAATTAGTGATAAAAAAAAAGGCTGAATGAAAGATGCAGCCCCTGATAGTCATCATGGCAGGAGCATAAAGCAGGATAATTTACCACTTTGCCTGGAATATCTCTTCTATCTATCTATCTATCGAACCGTCAAATAACTATAAGCACCAGCATGCGCTTCTATCTGTATAGGGCATTTGTGAAGCTGGTAAATATCCTGAAATACAAATACCTGGCATGGCCTTACCCTCTGTTTCTCCTGGATACTGCCATCCATATCCTATTCCATAGAGGACATAGGTTAGGTGAAGAATGGGGATCTGCATGACATAAATGAACTATGAGGGTCAACAGGACACACAGAAAGAAGAACACATTAGGTTAGGAGAGAAACTAGTATGTTTCTGAGCACCGGGCAGGAGTTGAGTATCTATGTATTTATTTCTTGCCCTGCTGAATTGTGTGTGTGCGCTTATTTCTTGTTGCGATATTTACCTCCCCATCAAAGCGCCACCATTTTAAGTAATGATATGTTTTGCATATGACTGTCTGCCTTTGTTTGCTGCTACTTGTGGGCATTCCACCAATAGGGAGGTCTCCTGAGTTGCATTGCACCTCCCCTCCTAATTTTCCTCACTGAGGTTTGCCAGTTCCTTCCACCCAGTTCTGCTACTGTGGGGACATGGATCCATTAACCTTTAGGACAAAGTTGGGAGGTGGAAAAGGTGATCATTGGACAGCAAGCTTATATGAGTAACAATAGCTGAAAGGGGGTTTCAGCTGTTGTTACTGGTGTCATTTGTCAACATCCGTGTTATGCAGGCACCTTGCTGTTTTCTTTTAGCCACACCAGTAATTAATTCCTAAAACACAGCTGAAAAGCTTATTAACATAAATTGGCCACAGTCTGCTTACAGTTAATTTGAGTGCTGAACATATCACCCCAGTTCCTAATTTTACAAAGCCAGATTTAAGGAATGTACTAATGCAGCCTACAATATAATGGCGGTGGGACGTGCTAATAGAACTCTCCTGTAGCGTGTTAGCTACAGACATTAAACCCCTAATATTAGCAATTATCATGGCTGTGCTTCACAACCTGTTCTGCAGTACTCCTCCATTTTGGCGGTTGACTGTGTCTTGCATATTCCATCAGCCATCCTGTGCTTCGATCCTTTTCCTGGTGTTTAAATATCCCGCCCTATTAGTGTTTCAGTTCTTACGCATTAACTCGCCTGCTGTCAGGTTGCTTTTAACCCCTCAATAGAAGCCTCTGCAAGATTTCTAAAACCAT
Source organism: Gastrophryne carolinensis (assembly GCA_027917425.1). NCBI lineage: Eukaryota > Metazoa > Chordata > Amphibia > Anura > Microhylidae > Gastrophryne > Gastrophryne carolinensis. The sequence goes on from CM051235.1 coordinate 281,493,923, forward strand.
TGTTGGGGGGAGAAAACATATGCAGATCATCACTGGATTTTTATTTCTCTAGGGAACCAATGAAATCCTGAGGATGTACATTGCGCTCACAGGGATGCAGCATGCAGGAAAGATCTTGACTGGTAAAATTAAGTAAGTTGCCACTGTTTTGCATAGGTAACATTCATGTCTGTATAGCACTTATTGTGCACAAGTCTGATTATATTATCCCCTGAGGATATTGGAAAACATATGTACCAGCATTCTGAGCATCTCTGACCCAACGAAATGTTCCAAACCAAGCCAAAGGGTTCACAGCCGTTGCCTGCTTCACTATGGACTTCAAGCTTAAAGGAGCTGTGTCACAAAACTACCGTTATGTTAATATATATATATATATATATATATATATATTAGATAAGAAGGGGGGGTTCTCGCATAGGAATAAAATCCTGGAGGAAGGTTTGTGAGCATACTGTTGAACTGCTGACCTATAACTGCTTGTCTCCTGAACTAGGCCAAAGCATTGCTTGATGGGTAATAGTAGCAGTTGTTTAGGGGACAGGTCGATTTGAGCAATTCTTCCCTATAAATGCAGACTGGTTAGTTCAAAACTTGTTGACCATGATTCTTCTTTTTTCCAGTAAAAGAAATGTGCACTCTACATTAAAATAGTCCTATATCCAGAAAAGGTAAACTTTATGTCGTCACCTTCCATCCCCAGCGCAGTGCCCCAAAACATCCTGTCTTTCTTTTTTCACGAAGAGCACTGGGTGGATGGAAGGTGACGACATAAACTTCCTTTTTGGGTATAGGATCGCTTTAAGAAATCCAGCCAGGATTGTTTAAGTATCCCCCATATGTTGCCGTCTAATCACAAGTCTGTTTGTATCAGTTCAGGCACCTCGCACGACAAAAGCAGTAGGTTGACCCCCAGCTGCAGCCCTGGTCAAAAACCAACCATGATCCCTAGCTCTTCTACAAGTTTTGGTGAATCAACACCATATCCAAGTTTAGCCTTGTTGGGCTTTATTTTTTTCCCCTGAAGACAGAAGGTAGAGGCGCATAGAAATCCATAGGTGTCTTAAAGTCTAAAAGATGTTAATGCCACCCGATAAGGGGACAATATTCCTCCGGAGACGCCTATTGTTTAAATATTGTCCTTTTCAATATTTAGAAATGGAAAACCAATGGCAGATGTTTAAATCCTTTCCTACACTTTATAAATTTTAATTTTAGCAGCATTAAAGTTCCAATCCAGACAAAACTTGACCCCTAAGTGAATAGAAATAATATCTCGTAAAGGGGATGTCTATAATTATATGAAAAAAATATAAATATTGTTGGCCAAACTGCTCCAGAAGCAGTCTGTACACCTGCTCTCAGCATTGGGGATGATAATAGAAGATCATTAGATCATTGTGTCGAATTGGATCATGCTTGCTGAAGGGTCAGGTAAGCATTGAATGATTTTGTCCAGTAGAGGGCGAACTTCTGCAGAGATGAATAGAAAAAAAGGAGCCCCTCCCGGCCCATAAATACCTGGGACCTCCCACACACTCCCAGTAATCGTCTCTGCAGACGGCGAGCAAGTCAGAAGATGAAGTCTCCTCCTTGCAGGTAAGCCGGGTTCACACCCGGCCATTTTTATCCCTATTTCTGCCCGGACCTATTTATGCTTAAGTCCCCTAATGCCTCCCAGCCTTGGCTGTAGGTCCGGGTGACGGTAGGATTCACCTTAACAGGTGTACTGATAGGAGCCATGCTCCTCCGTGTGACCCCATTACAAGGGGTAGGCGGCTACCAGGTTGGTGACCCTGGTTTGGGATGCCCTGTCCGTTTCCCCATGTTCTACTACCATAGTTGGGGATCCCTCCCTCCCTTTACTTTATTTCCTTTATTCACAATGGGAGGGGGGCCTGTGATTTCTCCCTTGTCCAGTTGATGTGGAGCATCGGGAAGTAATCCTTTAATGAATGGGTGTATGAGTGTGTGTGTGTGTGTGCTTTTAACATTCATTTTATCTTTCGATACATGCGGCGGCTGTATTGAGAGCCAGCCGCCCTGTCATGGCTGCTAGGGCTAAGGGTGAGCTTCTCCCTCTCCTTGCGGTGAGGAGAGGGGGCGGGGCCGGGCGCGCTGGTGGCGGCCCGCCCCACTCTCTCTGGCGCCCTCGGCGGCGCCCGGTCAATGGCATTGCGTTGCTGGGTGAGGATGGGGAGGGGGCGGGGCCAGGCGCGGCGCGTGATCCGCGCCGGCCTGCCCTTCTTCTTCTTCCTTCTGCCATCAGGCTGGGGATCGCCTTCTGTTGTGCGGTGAGTGCCCTGCGGGGCTTTGCTTGTTGTCTGTTGCTTGAGTTTGCGCCTTATCCAGTGCGGTGGCGGCCAAGAACACTGAGGAATCGTATTGTTCCATCTTGCGGTTTCTTGGTCTTGTTAAGATCAACCACAATTTTTGTCAATGCCCACATGCGCGCTGGGCGTCATTAGTGTAACTCCAGCAGAAAGCACCATAGCTAGAGCAGCAGACTCTGAGTGATGATAGATGGTAGATTGCTGGTTCAAGACTCCATTCATGCCAGTCCTCACGCTACTCTTTTATTGTACTATTTGCGCATACATTATGTTTATTACTTACATGAAGAAATAAGTATGCCATATTATTACTATTAGTATTATTTACTATATTATATTCAATGTTATATATTATTTTATATGTTTTGCCACACTCTTTGTACATTCTGCATGTATGAGTGCTTGTCTTGGTGTACCTTACTTACGGGGGCCCCCATTTTGTTATTGTTGGGGTCCCTTGGCCAAAAAATAAGGGCTTGCAAATCCTCCCACTAACGGACTTAAGGGGCATCCCGGGTAGCTTCTAGCGTAATTCCCGCTGGTCATTGCGACTACCATACAAATCACCATATGGAGGCTCCGCAGGATGCTGGGCTCCGGCTCCCTTCGGGGCAGTCCCGGCAGTATGGGGGTTGGGGGGTATCCCTTGCGGGGGATAATGTGCTGGTTGCATACCATGTGTTCAGCAGGCCATAACACGACAGTCGGGGGCCCAGATGTCTGGGTCAGTGCCGCCGGCCTCATCACCTACCCCACCTTGGCTTCTCCGTACCCCAAGTGACATGGTCACTAGCAGGGAGTCGCAATCTGATGTATGTGCTAGATTGGCCAACATCGAGAAATAGTTTTCTAGCTCTGCGGCCAGGGAGGCCCCGGCTAAGAGAAGGCATCTGTCACCGGCAGTGCCGGTTCTTGATGATCATGATTCCCTTGAATGGTCTGTTTATTCTCCGCTTGCAGAAGGGGAACTGTTTACGGAATCTGATGGCTCTGAGGATCAGCAGTTTTTGGATGCTGGGCAGGGGCTTGGGGATGCCGTGGATACCCCCAAGATCCTGGCCCATTTATTTGAGGTGCTGGCTATTCCTCCTCCGGCGGAGTCCCCTCCGCAGAAGGGGGAATTTTTCCTTGGGACCTCTAAGCCTCGTCTGGAGTTCCCAAATCAGATTCATTTCTAATATTTGATTATTAAGATATGGGAAGGACCTAGCCGGCTTCCCGGTTTTCCTCAGGAATGGGATAGGAAGTATCCCTTTCCGGTGGACTCGGTGAAGCGCTGGTCGTCTCCTCCCGAGGTCGATGCGCCCGTACTGGGATTGTCCAACACATCTGTGGTGCACTCTCCAGACGCCACCACGATTAAGGATCGTGAGGGCCGTCGTATTGATCAGATGGCTTGACATGCCCTTGCTGGCGTGGGTTATCAGGTCTGTGGTTAGGGGCCTGTTGAGGGGTCCCAGCTGGACCCAGCCAGTGATGAATTTGCAGCGCTTATGCGGTGTGTATCGTTCATGACCATTTGTCTTGTCTGCCTTGGATGACACACTATGTATGTCTAGCAGAACCTTAGCGTTGCTTGTGGCTATATGACGCTCTGTCTGGTTGCGCCAGTGGGCGGCTAACATTGCGGCTAAGAAGTCACTTACAGGGCTACCCTTTCTGGGTATGCGGCTGTTTGGAAATAAATTGGATTCAGTTGCGGAAGGAGGAAGGCTTCCGCCACGCAAGAAGCGGTGTCGCTCCTTTCGGGGGGCAGGCCCCTCTAATCCTTCCTTTCACGGTGCCAGAGCAGGCAGAGGTGCTGCCTTCTCTATCTTCAGGGGTGATTCCTGGAGCAGAGGCGGAGGATGGGCCCGTCCAGGACCTGTCTGGGGTCCCAAGCCCGCTGCCGGGCCAGCTCAGCAATGAGGGGGCGCCCTCACCTTGGCGGGTGGGGGGTCGGCTGCGGCACTTTTTCCAGGTCTGGGCCTGGGAGGTCACAGACAAGTGGATCTTGGTAGTGGTCTCTTCCGGGTACAAGTTGGTGTTCGAGTACCGGCCTTCCCCAGATTCCTCAGTTCTCGGGTTCCCTCGGACCCCCGGGCTGCGCAGGGGCTCCTGTTGGCAGGGCAAAATCTTCTGGACATGGAGGTCATATGTCCGGGCCTTTCTCAGGGAGAGGCCGGGGCTATTATTCCAACCTCTTTACGGTTCCCAAACAGGATGGATCCATCAGAACCATTCTGGTTTTTGAAGCTTCTCTACAGGCTCATCAGATCCCAGAAGTTCCGCATGGAGACTCTGCGCTCAGTCATCAATTCCCTTCGTCAGGGGGATTTCGTGACATTTATAGACGTCAAGGTTGTTTACCTTTTATGTACCAATCTACCCCGCACGCCAGAGATTTCTCAGGTTTGTGGTGGGAGATCGGCATTTTCAGTTTGTGGCCCTCCCTGTCACAGATCGGCACTTACCTGGGCCCCGGTCCAGCGTTGTCAGCGGTCGGCCGGTCCCAGCAGCTCCTGCTCGGCGGCCGCGCCGTGCGGCGTCTCCTCAGGCGGCGCCGAGCACGGCCGCTCTCCCTCCTCGCGCGCGCGTCATCAGCTCACGTGCGCGCGCGCGAGCCCGAGACCTATTTTCCCTCCGGCGGCGCTGTGCTCAGCGCGCCCGCCGGAGGCTGTAGATTAAGCCAGGGGGCACTGGCACGCCCCCTGGTTCAGATTAAAGGGGCCAATGAGCCCTAGGTTCTATGAGGCTTACGCCTCCCCTCCTTGTCTGGGCCAATGAGCCCTATAGTTGTGAATTACACTCCTGCTCTCCCAATCAGACCTGTGATCATAGTGCACCAATCACCCGCACCCTCCTCTCTGTCTCTCCCTATAAAAGCAATTCCCCCTCAGTTGGGAATTGCCTGTGATAGTGCCTTGTACCCTGTTAGCAGCTTGTCTCTAGTGTTTATTCCGAACTCCCGTTGCCGACCACTGCCTGTCTTGACTATCCTCGATCCGTGTTCCTGTTGCCGACCTTCGCCTGTGTTTGACCATCCCCGATCTGATCTCCTGTTGCCGACCTCTGCTTGATCCTCGACCACGTCTTGTCCAATCCTTTGTACCGCTGCCATTTCTGAACTTCCGTTGCTGACCCTAAGCCTGTTGGACTTCCGTATACGCTCAGCGATTGGGCTTCTCAGCACCACTTCCAGCCACGGGTTCTCCAGGCCTCTGAACAGTAAGACTCCAATCTTTGAGCCATTGAAGTCCTGGGGGCAACCGATCCCGGGCAGGCGTGCTCTGCGTCCCGGCAAGCGGGGGCTCCTATAGGTGAAGCTGGCTGCGGAGATTGGGGGTTGAGGTCTTACCGAGAGGGCTGGAGTTATCTAAGTGGATTGCTGCAGTACCCAGAGCGTGACATTATCACAGGCCTAAAGATGGATGACCTGGTACAGCAGGTACAAGCTATGGCTACGGCGATAAACCAGCTCGCTCAAAGAGTGGCCACTCAGGAAACCCGTCAGTTACCGGCATCCTCTGTACCACCTCATATCTCAGAACCAAAGATCCCGTTGCCTGAAAAATTTTTTGGAGAACGAGTTAAATTTTCAAATTTTAAGAATGCCTGTGAACTGTATTTCAAGCTGAGACCCATCTCCTCTGGCACTGAGTCCCAACGAGTAGGCTTAGTCATCTCTCTGCTTCAAGGGGACCCGCAGTCCTGGGCCTTTAGTTTACCATCTCATGATTCTGCCCTACAATCCGTTACAGCATTCTTTAATGCCAAGGGCGTTTTATATGCTGATCCTGATCAACAATCTACGGCAGAGAATAGGCTTCGGGCCTTAAGACAAGGACGGAATTCGGCTGAAGATTATAGTGCTGAATTCCGCCGCTGGGCCATCGAATCGAGGTGGAATGATCCCGCTCTGTGTAGTCAGTTCAGGGTGGGGCTGTCGGATAGCATCAAGGATGCTTTGGTCAACTTTCCTCCACCGGCAGACCTCGACCAATTTATGCAGGTCTCCATTAAAATAGACAGGCGGCTTAGAGAGAGGGCTAGGGAGAGAACCAGGGCTCCCACGTCCTTCAGGTCCTTCCAGACTCCTAGTTCCCCGGCTACCCATGGGGAAAATACCTCATCTCCTTCCCAGGAAGAACCCATGCAATTAGGGAGAACCCGATTATCCCAAGAAGAAAAGCAGCGTAGGCGGGCCAAGGGGTTATGCCTATATTGTGGGAACTCGGGACATTTCGCAGGGTCCTGTCCCAACAAGGGGAGACCGGCGGAAAACTTCCGCACCCAGACCAGGTAGAGGGTACTGATCTGGGTGAGTCAGTTTGCAACTCTCGCCAAAATAAAATGTTAGTGCCCATTGATCTATCTTGGGGTTCTTCCAAGCAATCAGTTTCCGCCTTTATCGACAGCGGTGCGGCGGGAAACTTTCTGGACAAGAGTATGATCTCCCTTTTAGATATCCCTTTAGTTCCTCTTGAAAGATCTCTACAAGTTTTGGCCATCAATGGGAAGGTCATCCAGGGGGGACCTATAACCACCAAGACCCCCCCCCTTCGGTTAATTGTTGGCTCTTCCCACTCTGAATTCTTAGAGTTTTTCATCTTCGACTGTCCTGAGACTCCGGTGGTTTTGGGATACCCCTGGTTACAACTCCACAACCCGGTGTTAGATTGGCGGGTTGGAGAATTGATCAAGTGGAGTGACCACTGTAAAAACCACTGCTTTACTACAGGTCTTAGAAGTGTGCAAGTTTTACCTCAGGGGTTACCTCAACCTTACGCTGACTGGGTTGATGTCTTCTCTGAACGATCTGCGGATACCCTTCCTCCACATCGGTCTTATGACTGCCCTATTGACTTGCTTCCGGGCACGATTCCCCCGAGGGGAAAAATTTATAATCTTACTCTGCCCGAAGAGCAAGCAATGAGGGAGTACATCACCGAAAATTTAAAGAAGGGATTTATTCGTCCCTCTACCTCTCCTGCCGGGGCTGGATTCTTTTTTGTAGAGAAAAAAGACGGCGGCCTGAGGCCATGCATTGATTATCGAGCCTTGAATAAGATCACTGTTAAGAACCGATACCCCTTGCCCTTGATCGGGGATCTGTTCAATCAAGTCACAGGGTCCCAAATTTTTTCCAAGTTAGATTTAAGAGGGGCATACAATCTGATTCGTATCCGACAGGGGGATGAGTGGAAAACCGCATTTAATGTGAAAGACGGCCATTACGAGTACCTGGTCATGCCTTTTGGTCTTTGTAACGCGCCGGCCGTTTTTCAAGATTTTGTTAACGATATATTCAGAGAGTATCTCGGTAGATTTGTGGTCATATACTTAGACGATATTCTCATTTTTTCTAATTCCTTGTTGGAGCATAGACGTCATGTTAAGTTGGTACTACAGAAATTAAGAGAAAACAACTTATTTGCTAAACTTTCTAAATGCGTGTTTGAAGTCACCACAGTTCCTTTCTTAGGGTACATTATTACCAACCAGGGTTTAGAGATGGACGCGGGGAAAGTTTCGGCGGTTCAGGATTGGGTTCAACCCAAGACCTTAAAAGAATTGCAGCGTTTTCTAGGTTTTGCTAATTTTTATCGGCGGTTCATCAAAGGCTTCTCTCATGTTGTTGCACCTCTTACCAATCTTACCCGCAAGGGGGCCTTCACTGCTAACTGGTCTCCCTCTGTCTGTGAGGCCTTCCTGACCTTGAAACGGGCCTTCACTTCGGCACCAGTGTTAATTCACCCAGATATTCGTAAGGCCTTCATTGTAGAAGTGGACGCTTCAGAGCTGGGAGTGGGTGCAGTTTTGTCGCAATATTCTGGTAACCCTGAGCGTCTTCATCCATGCGCTTATTTTTCACGTAAATTCAGTACCGCGGAGCAAAATTATGATGTCGGTAATAGGGAACTATTAGCTATTAAACTGGCTTTTGATGAATGGCGACACTGGCTGGAGGGTTCATTACATCCTATAACTGTGTATACCGATCACAAAAATCTTGAATACATTGGGTCTGCCAAGAGATTGAACTCTCGTCAAGCACGTTGGGCATTATTCTTCTCGCGTTTTAATTTTATTATTACGTTCAAGCCGGGTGTAAAAAATACTAAAGCGGATGCTCTATCTCGCATGTTCGGTGAATGTAAGGATCGGGGTGATACTGGTGACCCGATCCTACCCATGGGTTGTGTGGTCGGGGCATTGCTTCCTGATCTCTCTAACACCTTGGCGCCGTTTCAAGACCAGTCTCCTAGTGATGTTCCCTTGGGATGCCAGTTTGTACCGCCACATTTGCGTTCAGATGTAATTCGCGAATTTCACGACGCTAAAACTGCTGGTCATGTGGGTAACCGAAAAACCTTTATGCTTGCCCGTCGCCATGTATGGTGGCCAACCATGAGACGCGATATTACTGCCTTTATCGACGCTTGTGCTGTTTGTGCTCGAAGTAAAGGGGTTCACAGGGCTCCCAGTGGCGGTTTGGTTCCTCTTGAAATCCCTGCTGAACCTTGGACTCATATTTCTATGGATTTTATTGTAGATTTGCCTTTATCACACGGGAATACTGTCATTTGGGTGGTCGTAGATCGTTTCAGTAAGATGGCACACTTCATTCCTTTGGCTAAGCTTCCTTCCGCACCAGAGCTTTCTCGACTATTTACTTCACACATTTTTCGTATTCACGGTATTCCGTCCAATATAGTCTCTGATCGGGGCGTCCAGTTTACTTCCCGTTTTTGGAAACATTTCTGTTCGCGGCTGGGTATACAGATCTCTCTTTCGTCTGCCTACCATCCCCAATCCAATGGGCAGACGGAAAGAACTAATCAAACCTTGGAGCAGTACTTAAGGTGTTATGTCTCTGATACCCAAGAACAATGGGCAGAATTTATTGATTTCGCCGAATTTGCTTACAATAATGCGCCTAGTGAGAGTACCAAGATATCGCCTTTTTATTGTAATTTAGGGAAAAATCCTAGAGCTTCTTCCCTTTCAGGGTCACCTTCCAACTTGCCGGCGTTGGAGGAGTGGCTTCAAGAACGGAAGGATATCTGGACACATGTTCAGGAAATTCTTAAAACCACCAGTTTAAGATATAAGAAATTTGCTGATCGTCGTAGATCACAGGAACCTACTCTTCAAGTAGGCGATCTAGTTTGGGTCTCCACTAAAAATATTGCGCTCCGTCAACCTTCTAGCAAATTGGGTCCTAAATTCATTGGTCCGTTTCCGATAATCAAGAAGTTGAATAATGTGTCGTTTAAAGTTCAACTCCCGCCAACTATGAAAATACCTAACTCTTTCCATGTTTCGTTGTTAAAACCAGCTAAGAACATTCCTCTTGCTGGTCCTTCGCCGATTCTCGTTAATAATGAGCCAGAATATGAAGTGAATAAAATTCTTGATTCACGTAAGGTTCGTAATTCTTTACAGTATTTGGTGGACTGGGTTGGCTATGGTCCAGAAGAAAGATGTTGGGTAGCTGCGAGGGATGTTCATGCCAAAGCTCTTGTACGGAAATTCCACCGTGATAATCCGGAGAAACCGGGTGAGGGTCCGGAGGCCCCTCGTGAAGGGGGGGGTAGTGTCACAGATCGGCACTTACCTGGGCCCCGGTCCAGCGTTGTCAGCGGTCGGCCGGTCCCAGCAGCTCCTGCTCGGCGGCCGCGCCGTGCGGCGTCTCCTCAGGCGGCGCCGAGCACGGCCGCTCTCCCTCCTCGCGCGCGCGTCATCAGCTCACGTGCGCGCGCGCGAGCCCGAGACCTATTTTCCCTCCGGCGGCGCTGTGCTCAGCGCGCCCGCCGGAGGCTGTAGATTAAGCCAGGGGGCACTGGCACGCCCCCTGGTTCAGATTAAAGGGGCCAATGAGCCCTAGGTTCTATGAGGCTTACGCCTCCCCTCCTTGTCTGGGCCAATGAGCCCTATAGTTGTGAATTACACTCCTGCTCTCCCAATCAGACCTGTGATCATAGTGCACCAATCACCCGCACCCTCCTCTCTGTCTCTCCCTATAAAAGCAATTCCCCCTCAGTTGGGAATTGCCTGTGATAGTGCCTTGTACCCTGTTAGCAGCTTGTCTCTAGTGTTTATTCCGAACTCCCGTTGCCGACCACTGCCTGTCTTGACTATCCTCGATCCGTGTTCCTGTTGCCGACCTTCGCCTGTGTTTGACCATCCCCGATCTGATCTCCTGTTGCCGACCTCTGCTTGATCCTCGACCACGTCTTGTCCAATCCTTTGTACCGCTGCCATTTCTGAACTTCCGTTGCTGACCCTAAGCCTGTTGGACTTCCGTATACGCTCAGCGATTGGGCTTCTCAGCACCACTTCCAGCCACGGGTTCTCCAGGCCTCTGAACAGTAAGACTCCAATCTTTGAGCCATTGAAGTCCTGGGGGCAACCGATCCCGGGCAGGCGTGCTCTGCGTCCCGGCAAGCGGGGGCTCCTATAGGTGAAGCTGGCTGCGGAGATTGGGGGTTGAGGTCTTACCGAGAGGGCTGGAGTTATCTAAGTGGATTGCTGCAGTACCCAGAGCGTGACACTCCCTTTCGGGTTGACTTCGGTACCAAGGGTGTTCACCAAGGGGCTGGCGGGCATAATGGCCCTTCTCAGAGCCCAGGGCATTCACATTGTGCCGTATCTGGACGACCTACTCATTACAGCATCTTTTCTATGTCAGGTGGAGATGGACTCCAGGGTGGTGACGACCCTGGAAAGGTTCGGATGGGTGATCAACCACCCCAAGTCCTCTCTCTGCCCATCAAGGGAGATCTCATTTCTGGGCATGAATCTGGATACCAGTCAGGCCAGAGTGCTCCTTCCTCACCCAAAGGTGCAGAGGGTTCAGGATCCGATACGTATTCTCCTGGACAATCCTCGCCTCTCTATCCGGCTAGGGATGAAACTGATAGGATTGATGGTGGTTTCCTTCGAGGCAGTCCCCTTTGCTCAGTTCCACATGAGGTCGCTCTAATCTATTGCTGATCTGGGACGGATGTCCCCGGTACTTGGATCAGTCCTTTCTGCTGTCTCTCAGAGTCCGGCAGTCCCTTCAGTGGTGGCTGGAGCCAAGCAATTTGATGAGGGGCAGATCCTTTTTGGCCCCTTGTTGGGAGACGGTTAACACGGATGCCAGCCTGTCGGGCTGGGGATGTTTCTGGACGGATTTTCAGTTCCAGGGGCTGGGGGGTCCTCAGGAGGCTCACACCCCCATCTATGTCTTGGAGCTCAGAGCTATTCGGTTGGTTCTGTCATGCTTGACGCATCACTTACAGGGCTTACTGGTTCAGGTTCGATCAGACGATTGAACTGCGGTCGCTTACATCAATCACCAAGGAGGGACTCGCAGCAGGAGTGCCCTCAGGGAAGTTTAGCTGATTCTTGCATGGGCGGAGAGCGATGTTCCATGCATCTCAGCGGTATTCATTCCGGGAGTGGAAAACACGGAGGCGGACTCCTTGAGCAGGGGATCCTCTCGCTGAGGCGAATGCTCTTTCAACCACAAGGTATTCCGGTCACTCTGTCGCAAGTGGGGGACTCCGGAGGTGGATTTCTTTGCCTCACGTTGCAATCACAAGCTCCCAACGTTTGGGTCTCTGTCTCAGGTTCCTCTGGCCCTGGCAGTGGACGCCATGTCTCTTGCCTGGAGGGATCTGGGGTTCCTGTACCTGTTTCCTCCCTTCTACATGGTGGGCAAGGTGGTGCGCAAGCTGGCTCAAGAGGGTGCGCCAGCAATTCTGGTGGCTCCAGGGTGGCCAAGACAGGTTTGGTTCGTACCACAGTTTACAAACGCTGGCTTTGACGGTGTGGCTGCTGAAACCTCCTCCGTCTTAATAGAAGAAGGTTTGTCTGATGTTGTGATTTAGACACTTGTCTGGGCTAGGAAGTGATCTTCCTCTAACATCTTCTACAGGACTTGGAGATCCTATATTGATTGGTGTGAGGCTAGGGCCTTGCCTTGCAAGGTGTTTTCGATCCCTAGGATTTTGGACTTTCTTCAGCACGGTCGGGGCCTGGGGCTCCAGCTTAAGTACCTTGAAAGGGCAGGTCTCTGCCCTGGTGGTCTTCTTCTAAGGTCCTTTGTTCCTCGAAAGCCTTGTGCCTGTTTGGGATTTGAATTTTGCATTTTCTATGCTTACACAAAAGATTGCCTTTTTGGTGGCTATTACCTCTGTTCGCTGTGTTTCTGGGTTGGCGGCCCTGTCTATTCAGGCCTCTTACTTTGAGAGACACCAGGACATGGTGGTTTTCTGCTTTAAGCCAGATTTCCTAAAATGGTATCTGTTTTTCCATCTCATTCAGGATGTGGTTCTCTCTTCCTTGTGTCCTTAGTCTAGCAATGATGAGGAGAGGGCCCTGCACTTTTTGGATGTTTGTTTGTTGTGTGAAGTACTATTTCTTGGCTACTTCTCTTTTCTGTAGGACGGACGCCTTGTTTGTGGTGCCCTCTGGGCCCAAGACGGGTTTGGTGCCGTCAAGTCTACCATTATTAAATGGATATATCTGGTCATTGTTGGGGCCTATATTGCCAAGGGGAGGGTTCCTCCTTTCAGTTTACTGCTCTTTCTACTAGTACTGTTGGGGCTTCCTGGGCTTTTTACCACCAGGCTTCTGTTGAACAAGTTTGTACAGCTGCTACTTGGTCTTCTGTTCATACCTTTTCCAAGTTTTTATAAGGTTGATGAGCGGGCCTTAGCGGATGCTGTTTTTGGCCGCAAAGTTCTACAAGTGGCAGGGGTTTCATTTGTGCACTTTTGCTTGTTGGGATCCCCACCCTTTTTGGACACTGCTATTGGATGTCCCAAGTGTAATGAATATTTCCGAAGCAGGGTGTGAGACATACTTAGAATAATACCATTTTGTGATTACTCACCTGTAAAATGGGTATTATAAGTATGTCTCACACCCTGCTTCGCCCCGCCCTGAATTGTATATTGGATCCTCTGTTTGGTGATACTGTTTTTCTCATAGATTTTATTTGCTCTTCCTGGTCCCCTTACTGCTTTCTTATACTGGGGAGTGTGTGGGAGGTCCCAGGTATTTATGGGCCGGGAGGGGCTCCTTTTTTTCTATTCATCTCTGCAGAAGTTCGCCCTCTACTGGACATAACCCAAGTGTAATGAATATTTCCGAAGCAGGGTGTGAGACATACTTATAATACCCATTTTACAGGTGAGTAATCACAAAATGGTATTTGACTCTTCTCTTGGAGCTAAGATCACCTTTACATCACTCTTTTAATCGTAGCCATGCCATCTTTTAGGGAACTGAAGAAAGGAGGTATCGGTATTGCAATGGAAATGTTCTCCAAGAAATTACGGGACAGCTTCAAAAGAAATGTTGATTTGGGGTTGACTGGAAAAGATGGAGTTGTGCACCCAAGTCTTGAGGTATGTGTGCTGCTACTCCTTTTTTTAAAATAAACCTACTGGACCATGTTTGCATTGTATTTCAAAAAAGACTTTGAGATTGCTTAGTAGAATTGCCAAGGAGCAGTCTGTTTTGGGATGCCCTGAATTTAAAAACTTAGCAGAAAGCCAGAGATCGGGTTTCAATAGCTACATCCATGTTCCAGAGGTGGCTGAAAAATGCAGCAAACATCAGCTGGCTGCAGAAATTTGGCATCCCGTCTTCCTTTCTCGGAGCATGATTGTGAGAACTAGATTCATAGGGTGGGAGAGGAAGAAGCGGGAATGCCCCCCGTTCAGATTCTAGCGTATGAATGGACTTATGGGAGCCCCTTCTGCAATAAGGCCAGCAGTCCATCAGGCGTGTGCAACGTTGGCCAGGTTTGACTAAAAATGTTAATTTTGGAAGAACATTTATTTTCCCTTTTAACTATAAACTTTGTAATGCAAGGATATGGGATGCAATAATAAAGTTGTTTTGTTTTATAATCGAAGGAACAGTTATAGTAATAGTTGCCTGGATAGGGAGGTGCTCTTTGAATGGCACTTATCACACTGCTTTTTTTCACAGGAAAGTGCAAAGAAGCTGGAAGAGAATGCATATTATTTTGGCAATACTGTGGAAAATTTGTTGTATAGGTTTGGCAAGGTAACGTAAATTTCACCAGTTACATTAATGCTTAATGTCAACCAACAGTCATTTTCACAAATGTAAATCCTGTCAGTGAATATTCACCAGAGGGGCGTGCACATCACTGTGCAACCTTTCCACAGCAAGCTCGATTGGCAACTGGTGGTCACATGGGTTGGGGTTCTGGTGGCTGGATCCTGGGAACCAGGAGATTGGGCTTGCAATATTCACAGGGGGCATCGTCAGTCAGAATGTCTGCTTACCTCTTCAATCCCTCAGCGCATAATTGAACAGCATAGAACACTGAATACATGGGAGTGGCAAGCATCACTTTGCTGGCTCCCTTCTTGTTGCGCATACCTATGCCAGCCATTAAGATTGGTGCGAGCAGCCAGAGGAATGCAATGGATGCGGTCTGCGCTTGTGTCATGGGATCTCCAGAAAGGGAAGTAGATCTTGTGAACCAGGTTTTTTTTTAAACAGTAGAGCATCCTCAGCTGGGATGCCTTTGCAAAGGGAAATAGCGCCAGCACTTGTAGACTGATTGCGCCTTTTATACTCCAGCGACCATTTTTTACGAAGAGTGGGACAGTTATTTATAAAAAATTTTTCACCTGTGAAGTTTGGGAAGCCCAGAGGGGTGAATGTCATTACTTGAACTACTTGATATTGGGGGCTGAACACCCAAAATACACCCCTACTACGAAGGGCTGCACAGGTCACGGGTAGGAAGCCCAGCCTTATTAGTGACAGGTGGTTTAACTAGGAAAAAAACAGGACCTTAAAGGTTTGTCAGCAGCTTACTTGCTGTGCTGGTGACACCCACCTAGTCCCATCTTAGCCATCTGTTGCATATGGTCAGCTCAGGAAGTGAGGCTATATTCCAAGTATGCAGCACGCCCTGCCCTGCTGGGATATAGTCCACAAGAGGGTGCTTTACTGCAGAGATAGCAAAAAAAGAGGCCCCTCCCGGTCCTTATATACCCGGGATCTCCCACTAAATTCCCCAGTTTCTTCTCTGCAGTAGGGCTGCGAAGTTCAAGATGATGGCTTCTCTCCTCGCAGGTAAGCTGGGCTGCACATCCCCTGGCCCTGTGTTCTATTCCCACCCTCTCCACTGTTACTTGCCTCCCAGCCTTGGCTGCGTGGTCGGGTGACGGTAAGCAGCACCTATTAGAGGTGTATTCCAAGTATGCAGAACGCCCTGCTCCAGTAATGATTCATTACGTCTGGGATATAGTCCACAAGAGGGCGCATTACTGCAGAGATGGCAAAAAAGAGGCCCCTCCCGGTCCTTATATACCCGGGACCTCCCACTAAATTCCCCAGTTTAGTCTCTGCAGTCGGTTGCGAAGGTCTAGGCTATCTCTCCTCGCAGGTAAGCCGGGCTGCACAGCCCCCGGCCCTGTGTCCTATTCCAACCCGTGCCACTATTTACCTGCCTCCCAGCCTTGGCTGCATGGTCGGGTGATGGTAGGCAGCACCTATTAGAGGTGCTTTTTAATGGAGCATGGCTCCACTGCAAATCCCCCACCAAAGGGTAGGTGGCACAGGTTGGTGAGCCTGACATGGGATGCCCCGTCTGCTTATAGTCCTCATTACATGTTTCGCTTTGCACTTTCTTCAGCCCTGGCACATGGCTCAGCGCTACCTCTCCTCCTCTCTTCACTTCATCTTTTTGCATGTTATTTCAAAAGGCCCGCGCGCTCGGCGTCGGCGGACCGGTGACGTCATCGGGCCAGCTTGATCCTCATTGGCTGCAGCGCAGGGTCTGCAGCCTGTCCCCGCGTTCTTGGAGGGGGCGGGGCCTAGCATCGGCGGGCTGCGCAGGCGGCCCGCCCCCTTCTGTCTCTCCCAGCGCCATCTTGATCGGCTGTGGTGGACTGATTGCCCTGCTGGAGTGCGTGAGTGCCCTTGTGGGCGTTTTGATACGATTTGCCTGTATATTATGCATGTTTAAATGTGTTTTTATACTGATTGTGGGTATCATTTATGTTTTTCAGGGGGACAACCTAAATTAGAGGTTTCTCCTGGTCCTGTGTCCTTATCACCCATATTAACATTGGGGGCTTAAATTTAAAAATTTTAATTACTAAATCCTCCCACCAGCGGACATTTAAGGGGCATCCCGGGTAGCTGCACAGCGTAATTCCCATTGATCTTCCCAGGGCACCAGCGGTTCCTCCAGGTTTGCGGTGGAGGAACAACACTACCAATTTGTGGCACTTCCCTTCGGTCTCACCTCTGGCCCCAGAGTGTTTACCAAGGTGTTGGCAGGCGTGATGGCCCTTCTCAGAGCCCGGGGTATTCGCATTCTTCCTTATCTGGACGACCTCCTCATTACGTCCCCTTCACTCCAACAGGCAGAATTGGACACCCGGACGGTGGTTGCGACCCTGGAAAGGTTCGGGTGGGTGATCAATTACCCCAAATCCTCACTCTCCCCGTCCCGGGTGACCGCCTTCCTGGGAATGACTCTGGATACTATTCAGGCCAGGATTTTCCTCACTCAGCAGTAGATGTAATCTCTTCAAGCTCTGATTCAATTCTTGCTCTCCAGCCTTCACCCATCCATCCGGCAAGGGATGCAACTGGTGGGACAGATGGTGGCCTGCTTCGAGGCAGTTCCCTATGCTCGATTTCACTTGAGGCCTCTTCAGCTCCATCTTCTGTCAGCCTGGGACAAGTGTCCCCTGTCTCTGGATCAGGCCTTTGTTCTGTCTCCTCTGGTCCGGCAGTCCCTCCTGTGGTGGCTGGACTTGAGGAATCTTCTGGGGGGCAGATAATTTCTGACACCGTGCTGGGAGACGGTCACTACGGATGCCAGTCTGTCAGGTTGGGGGGGCTACTGGAGAGCCCACCAATTCCAGGGGCTGTGGGGTCCTCAGGAGGCACACGCCCCCATTATTGTTCTGGAGCTGAGGGCGGTTCGGTTGGTGCTGGCGCAGCTGACGCCTCACTTGCAGGGCCTGCCGGTTCAGGTTCGCTCCGACAACCAGACTGCGGTCGCTTACATCAATCATCAGGGAGGGACTCGAAGTGCCCTCAGTGAGGTGTTGTTGATTCTGTCCTGGGCCGAGACCAATGTCCCGTGCATCTCAGCAGTTTATATTCCGGGAGTGGAGAATCTGGAGCGGATTCCCTGAGCAGGGGGACCGCTCGCTGGGGAGGAATGGTCCCTCAGCAGCGAGGTCTTCCTATCCCTTTGTCACCGGTGGGGGAGGCCAGACGTGGATCTGTTTGCTTCTCGCCACAATCACAAGCTGCCAGCATTTGTTTCCCTGTCCCAGGATCCCCTGGCTCTGGCGGTGGATGCTCTGTCTCTGTCCTGGCAGGGTCTCGGTCTCCTGTACCTCTTCCCTCCGTTTCCTCTTCTGAGCAAGGTTCTGCGAAAGTTGGTTCAGGAGCGGGTGCCAGCCATTCTGGTGGCCCCCAGGTGGCCAAGACAGGTGTGTTTCGCCGACGTTGTGCGGCTGGCAGTGGATCAGTACGCTTGGTTCCGGACCTCTTCACTCAAGGGCGGCTCTGTTATCCCAATTTACAAACGCTGGCTTTGACGGCCTGGCTGCTGAAACCGCCATCCTGAAGGAGGAAGGTCTGTCTGATTCAGTGGTTCGTACTCTTGTCAGTGCTAGGAAGAAGTTCTCCTCCACCATTTACTATAGGACCTGGCGGACCTACATTGACTGGTGTGAGTCTACGGCCTTTCCCTGTCGTGTGTTCTCCATTCCTAGGATCCTGGAGTTCCTGCAACATGGTTTGGATATTGGTTTTCAGCTCAGCACCTTGAAGGGTTATGTGTCCGCCTTGGCTGTTTTCTTCCAGAGGTCCTTCGCTCTACATCCTCTGGTCAAGACCTTCCTCCAGGGGGTCACTCATGTGTGCCCCCCCCCCCCCCGCAAACCCATTTGGTTTTGTCCGCCCTTCAGGGTCCTCCTTTTGAACCTGTGCATGAGGCTGCCTTGTCTCTCTTTACCCTGAAGGTTGCCTTTTTGGTGGCTATCACCTCTGTCCGGCATGTCTCTGAGTTGGCGGCTCTGTCAATTCAGGCCCCCTACTTTGAAAGACACCAGGACAAGGTGGTTTTCCGCTTTAAACCAGACTTCTTGCCTAAGGTTGTCTCTGCCTTCCATCTCAATCAGGATATTGTGCTTCCTTCTTTGTGCCCTAATCCTAGTAATCCCAAGGAGAGGCCTTGCACTCTCTGGATGTTGTCAGAAATTTGAAATACTACCTGGCGGCTACTGCTCCTTTCAGAAAGACTGACGCCTTGCTTGTGGTTCCATCGGGTCCCAAGAAGGGGTTGGCTCCTGCTAAGTCTACTATTAGTAAATGGATCCGTCAGGCCATTGTTAGGGCCTATTCTACTAGGGGGAAGGATCCTCCTTTCTGTGTTACTGCTCATTCTACCCGTGCTGTTGGGGCTTCCTGGGCCTTCCAGCACCAGGCTTCTGTTGAACAAGTTTGTAAGGCTGCAACGTGGTCTTCTGTTCATACCTTTTCCAAGTTTTACAAGGTTGATGTTCGGGCCTTAGCGGATGCTGTTTTTGGCCGTAAGGTTCTGCAGGTGGCAGTGGTTTGAATCTGCGCGTTGTTGCCTTTTTTTGGGATCCCCACCCTTTTTTGTGGACACTGCTATTGGATGTCCCTGATGTTATGAATCATTATCTGGAGCAGGACGTGCTGCATACTTAGAATAATATAATTCTGTGATTACTCACCTTGTAGAATTGGTATTATAAGTATGCAGCACATCCTGCTCCATCCCACCCTGATTACTTATTCTTGGATCCTCTTTATGGTGATTTGTTCCTTGTTAACATGGTTAAATTTGTTATTGGCTTCTCCTGGTTCCCTTACTGCTTTGTTATACTGGGGAATTAGTGGGAGGTCGTGGGTATATATGGACCGG
Organism: Gastrophryne carolinensis; assembly: GCA_027917425.1. Taxonomy (NCBI): domain Eukaryota; kingdom Metazoa; phylum Chordata; class Amphibia; order Anura; family Microhylidae; genus Gastrophryne; species Gastrophryne carolinensis. Next base: position 281,513,201 of record CM051235.1, read on the forward strand.
GAGGGGCCTCCCTCTTTTTTGCCATCTCTGCAGTAAAGCGCCCTCTTGTGGACTATATCCCAACTGTTATGAATACTATCTGGAGCAGGACATGCTGCATACTTATAATACCAATTCTACAAGGTGAGTAATCACAGAATTGTATTTTTTACAGACAATTGTAGAGGAGCAGCTCGCACTTAAGAGGGTGGCGGATATTCTCATTAATCTGTACGCCATGACAGCTGTGATATCTAGAGCAAGCCGCTCGATTAGTATCGGCCTGAGAAACCATGATCATGAGGTAAGTGTGGTGGCGGTGTGTTTTCTTGTATGGCACCTAGTGGCACAGTAGGAGCACAAGCCTAAGAAAAATTCTGCTGGATGCTGGTAAGATTTGTGCATCAGCAACTCCAATAAGAGCATCTTATTTATTATAGAAAGCAGTGGCAGGTTCTCTTCTTGAAAGATGGTCTCCTTCTTTTGAAGTGATCTCAACATTCCTCTGCTGGAGTAGAGAATTATATAAAAAGCCTTCACTATAGTACACCTGACTCCAAATCTGACCCTTCTAGGCAAAAGCCACTAACCCATGACTATTTAGAGGTGACTATTCATTTAGCATGTTCAGTCATGGAATTTTTAGTATGCCTATAGCTCATATTGGGCCGCTGCTTCTCTCTATATAATACTCATCCAAACCTGAGATTGGGTTTCCCATTGGGGAAGTGCGATGAGGCGGTAAGTATAGCACATCACATGCACTGCAGTAAATATCGAGCTAAGCATGCAGAAGCAGAACTGGGCCTCGTTCACCAATTTACTTGAAAATGGTCGACAAAGTATTATTGTCCATTTCTATTGAACAATTTTCGCATATAAAATTGCTAAAGCGACCGCAAACAGACGTTAATTGCTGCATGGAAACCCAGCCATTGATCAAGCGATGAACTAGAATTCGCTTGTTGGTCGATCGTCCAGAGGATTATGGTCAGCATGTGGAGACCGAAATTGACCAGAAAGGAACTCAAATAAAAATGTTAGCTGTTTGCCAGAAATTCATGTTGGCTGTGCTCTCTCCACCGTGTGTTGTCAAGACAAAAAGTAGACTGTTCTCTTGTAGTGGGAAATAGTGGGCGTAACCATCTGTGTCGTGACTGTATAACGCATTGCCCAGTTTTTCACACTACATTCTGCATACACCCCAGCCATACTGCCTCAAATTCCTGGCATGAAAGAATTTAAAGAACAAACACTAGTAAGTTGTTGTACTATGTTCACCATCGATGTAAAAGCAGGAAATTCCAAGGTTGGGGCAATACCATTTATTGACTTTCCCCAACGATTAGATAAAGATTGACAATTGCCATCCGATGGTGCATGCTCGTAAATTGCACTGTGGAAATAAAACGTTTGACAGCTGCATGTAGATAAAGACATTGTCAGGGTGAATAGGACCTTAAGTGGACCTTTTGGATTGAGGTCAAGGTGTTAGAGTCTGTGTACGATGTCCAATGCTGTAAAGCCCTGAGGAAGATTTCTCCTGCCGTTCTGATCGTGTTTCTCAAAAGTTAAATCTTTCCCTTACTACCTCTACCCAGGTACATCTACAGCTAACCCACTGACTCATCAGGTATGAGCCATGAATGTCACTAGGAATTAAGTCTCCTGACAACAAAGGTCATTACAAGCCCACAGGATCCCACTGTTTCCCCATTGCCAAAAGAAAGAAAATGAAATCAATGTTGCTTGGAATGTGGCTTTCATAATATACAGAATGCTGTATCCTGAAGGCCAACAAGATTTTGCTTTGGCACATGCAATTGATATCGTTTACAACGCTTTTCTTTGTGAGACTGATTTGTGGTTGTCACTATTTTAGGTACTGCTGGCAAACCTGTTCTGCTCTGAGGCATTTTTCAAGAACAACTACATGATGGCCCAGTTGGGAAAAAGTAAGCGTTCTCACTGCAATGCATTCTAAAGGACACAAGACAAAGGGGGGTTGCAGTAGTATTGGTTGTGTACATTTTTGCATCATGTGCTACTGTTTTGCCTTTCACCTTTCTCTTCTGTTTTGCGTATTTTATTTAACTGGATTATTTTCTGAGGTTCTCCCCCAAAATTCTATATTTGTACATATCTGGTGCCCTTGGTGAAATGATCTAGTATGAATAGTATCTTCAAGACTATCAGTGTGCTTTTTTTAATTTTGTGATAAAGGGAGGGGCACACATTGTATCTAAGCTAGACGTACTGGTTTATCAAATGTGCATATGGCACAATTCAAATGTTCCAGCCACAAGTATTTGTGAAATGTGATGAAAATGATATGTTTTTCTGAATATAAGGACAAAAAAAATGTAGCAAGGTATGCATATGTATTCAGTCCCCCCGAGCCATAATTTTGTAGGACCACCTTTAGCTGCAATTATAGCTGTAAGTCTATTGGGATATGTCTCTACCAGCTGTGCGCACCTGGAGCCTGACATTTCTGCTTATTCTTCTATGCAAAATTGCTCGATTAGATTGATGGAGCATGTTTTATGAACATCAATTTTTTTAAGTTATGCCATCGATTCTCAATAGGATCTAGGTCTGGACTTTGACTGAACCAGTCCATCACATGAATATACTATTATTCAAACCATTCAATTGTAGCTTTTGCTGTATAGGGTTGTTGTCCTTCTAGATGAGTCTTCTGCAGCCTGAAACAGGTTTATCTCCAGTATTGCCCCGTGTTTAGCTCTATCCATCTTACCATCTACTCTAACTAGCTTCCCAGTTCTACCAAGGAAATTAAGCACCATGTTTTACAGTTAGGATGGTGTATTCAGGGCGATGTGCAGTGTTCCTTTCCTACACACACACACACACATATACACACACACACACACACACACACACACACACACACACACACACACACACACACACACACACATATATATATATATATATATATATATATATATATATATATATATATATATATATAGCATTTAGGCCATAATTATGGCTTGCTTTCAAAAAATACAATTCTGTGAAATACTCACCTGTAGAATTGGTATTATAAGTATACAGTACGTCCTGCTCCAGAAAGATTACTTACACTTGGGTTATCCTCCGCCAGATGGCGCTGCACTGCAGAGACATGCAAAAACAGGCTCCTCCCGGCCCCTCAAATACCCAGGGACCTCCCACAAATCCCCAGCATTGAAAAGCAGTGAACAAGAAGCCGGGAGAATTTAACCACCCAAAACTGGTAACTATAACAATGATAACAATCACCATACAGGGGATCCAGAATAATGCAAAAACCAGGGTGGGGTGGAGCAGGACGTACTGCATACTTATAATACCAATTCTACAGGTGAGTATTTCACAGAATTGTATTATTCTTAGTATACAGTACGTCCTGCTCCAGAAAGATTACTTACACTTGGGACATCCAATAGCAGTGTCCATAAATTAGGTTGGGATCCCCAACAAAAAGGGTAACAGCAAACCGTTTAAACCACTGCCGCCTAAAAAACCTCGCGGCCAAAAACAGCATCAGCTGAGGCCCTAACATCAACCTTGTAAAACCTTTGAAAAGGTATGAACAGAAGACCAAGTAGCGGCCTTGCAAACTTGTTCAACAGAAGCCTGGTGCTGGAAGGCCCAAGAGGCACCAATAGCACGAGCAGAATAAGCAGTAAGGCGGAAGGGAGGGTTCTTCCCCTTAGCAGAATAGGCCTGAATCACGGCCTGACGGATCCATTTGCTGATAGTAGACTTGGCAGGAGCCAAACCCTTCCTAGGACCAGAAGGGACCACAAAAAGAGCATCAGTTTTCCTGAAAGATGCAGTGGCTACTAGGTAATACTTCAGACACCTGACCACAGCCAAGGCATTGCTAGGATTACGCCAGCTCAGACAAACGCCTGACCGAAGTAATAGCCACCAGAAAGACAACCTTGAGGGTAAGTACAGCCAGAGCAGCCGCCTGAATAGGTTCAGAGGGAGCACCCTGCAAGGCAGACAAGACCAAGTTCAAATCCCAAACAGGTACCATAGGTTTTCATGGGGGACGCACATGAGTAACCCCCTGAAAGAAAGTCTTAACCAAAGAATGCTGAACAAAAGATTTTTGAAAGAAAACACAGACAGGGCAGACACCTGTCCCTACAGAGCACTGAGTTGCAGTCCCGACGTCAACCCATGCTGCAAGAACTCCAGAACCCTGGGAACTGACAACACCCGACAGGGAGGAGACCTAGACTCACACCAGTCAAAGTAGGCACGTCATACCCTGTGATAGATGTAAGAAGATGCTTTCTTCCTAGCTTTCACCATGGTAACACCCACCGAGGCGGGCAAGCCTTTCTCCATCAAGATGGAGGTTTCAGCAGCTAGGCCGCAAAGCCAGAGTTTGTAAAATGGGATGACCTAAGAGGCCCTGAGTGAGCAGATCTGGCACCCCTGGCAGAACGTACTGGTCTACTATCATCAGCACCACGTCTGTGAACCACACTCTTCATGGCCACCTGGGGGCCACCAGAATCGCTGGTACCCCTTTCAGAGCAATCTTGCGCAGAACCCTGCCCAGCGGGGGGAATGGAGGAAAGACATACAGTAATCGAAATTCCTGCCATGACATGGACAGAGCATCCGTGGTCCAGGCTAGAGGATCCTAAGACAGGGAGACAAGGGCCGGGAGCTTGTAATTGTGACGAGACGCAAACAGATCCACATTTGGTAGACCCCAACAGTGACACAGGGACTGGAATACTCTGTTGCAGAAGGACCTCCCCCTCTGACGAGAGGTCCCCCTGCCCAGAGAGTCTGCCAGTAGACTCTCTGCCCTCGGGGATGTACACAGGCAAAATGCATTGAACATTGGCCTCCGCCCATGTCAGAATCTGAGACACCTCCTGGAGGGCCCCCCTGCTCCGGGTCCCTCCCTGATGGCTGATGTATGCAACCACCGTCCTGTTGTCTGAGCGCACCTGCACAGACAGACCCGCAGGTGGTCGGTCAACTGACCCAGAACCAATCTGATCGCCGGTAGTTCCAAATGTTGATGGGTAAGTGGGCCCCCACCTCCCCCGGCACCGCAGGGACTACCAGAATCCCCCCCCCCCCCCCGACAGACTGGCATCCGTGGTGACCGTCTCTCAGGAGGGGGCCAGAAGGACCTGCCCCTCAGCAAGGTCCTCGAGTCCAGCCACCACGAAAGAGACCGTCTGACCAAGGGAGAGGGAGCACACAGACCTCGTCCAAGGACGTTGGGTCCCTGTCCCAAACTGACAGAAGGTGAAGATGTAGAGGCCTCAAATGGAACTGAGCAAAGGCACCGCCTCGAAGCACGCCACCATCAAGCCCACCAACTGCATTCCCTGCCTGAGGGAGAGATCGAGACACGACAGCAGGAACCTCACCTGCGCAGTTAGAGCTCCCACCTTCTGTTGAGGAAGGAATATCCGTGACTGAACCGCATCCAGAATCATTCCCAGGAATGGGGTCACCGGGGAAGGGGACAGAGAAGACTTGGGGTGATTGATCACCCAGCCGAAGGACGAGTGGCCACCACCAGCTGAGTGTCCAACTCTGCCTGCTGTAGAGACCGAGAGGTGATGAGTATGTCGTCCAGGTAGGGCAGCACGCGGATGCCCCTTGGCCTCATCAGAGACATCACCCCCGCCAGCACCTTGGTGAGCACTCTGGGAGCTGAAGAGCGGCCAGATGGCAAGGCCACAAATTGGCAGTGTTGATCTTCCAACGCGAATCTGAGGAACCTTGGTGTCCTGAAAACACAGGGATGTAAAGGTAAGCATCTTTGATATCCACAGACGTCATGAAACCCCCGGGGCGCAAGGAGCTGATGGCCGAGCGCAGAGTTTCCATGCGAAAAAGCCTGTTCTTGACAATTTTGTTGAAGATCTTTAAATCCAGAATGGGCCTGACTGACCCATCTTTTTTTGGAACTGTGAAAAAGGTTTGAGTAGAGCCCCTTGCCTCTGTCTTTTAAGGGAAATCTGCAAATGACCCCCAGACCCAGCAGGCCTTGCACGGCCTGCGCCAACACCTGAGCAGAGGCAGGGACCTGGAGTATCCGGGACCTGATAAATCTTGGGGAAGGCCGCACAGCAAACTCTATCTTGTAGCCAGAGGACACTACCTCCTGAATCCGCCGGTCTGAGGCGTGATGCCTCCAGACTTGAGCAAAGTGCCGCAGCCGTCCCCCCCCACCCAGACGGGCAAGGGCGCCCCATCATACTTAAGGGGGCTTGGGAGAGGATTTGGGCTTAGCCCCCCCCCCCCGGAGGAGCCAGGACGTTGTCTTCTGCTCCTGTGACAGGAATCTGCACGAGCCCCCGCGAAGGACACCCCTGTTTCTTGTTTAACACCATGGTAGGGGGGTGAAGGGGGGCCCTGGCCCCGAAGGGGCCGAGACAGCCGACTGCGCTGGGGCAACTTACCTCTCTTAGCAAACAGGTCTAGACGGGCCCCAAACAGGCGTAGCCCCTTAAATGGAAGCCCAGTGAGGGCTTTCTTCGCAGCATTGTCAGCACCCCACTGTCGCAGCCAAACCAAGCGGCGTATAGCCACCAGGAGGGCAGAAGTTCTTGCACACATTCTGATGGTGTCATCCAATGCTAATAGGACAAAATTTACAAAAACATCACAACTGGAAAGTGCATTAAACACCTCACAAGGGAGATCATCAGGGGCACTATCAAGCATATTTCTGATAAGGGTTCTAGTGGCCACAGCAGTAATAGCAGAGGCACAGACTGGGCGCAGCGCCGTCCCCGCACATGCAAAGGCGTGGGAGGCCAGCAGGTCAATGCGCCGGTCCTCAGCATCCCTCAGGGTAGTAGAATCAGGGGAATGCATGACAGGGGTGTTAGCCCTAGGATCGGGACATCCACCTCAGGGGGGGGGGGGGTATGACCAACATTTAACCACCTCAGGGGGAAAGGGATACTTCCTATCCCAATCCCTTGGAACCCCGGGAAGTTTACTGGGGCACTCCCATTCCTTGAGCACAAGGGTATGGAAATGTGCCTGCTCTAGAAATTCCAAACGTGATGTTGCTGTATGAAAACGCTCCCCTTTTTGCCTGGGAGCCTGGGAGCCTGGGAGAGAGATAGACAGAACCTCAAAGATCTGGGTCAATAATCTGTCAGTGTCATCCGGGGCCCAGGGGTCCGAGCCAGAATCGTCATGACCCCTTGGTCTCTCATCAGATGAGCCTGAATCAGAAAAGAGCTCTCCTTCATCAGATGGGGTATAGCCACACAGATTCATAAACTCCTGAGATCCCATAGGGAAAACGGTAACATTAGGTGTCAAGTGCCGCTTCTTACCAGGGCCCTTACGCGCTAAAGACCTCGCAATAATCTGTTCAGCAGTAGGCAGTCTAGAAGACACATCAGGCTGAGAATCCCCACAAGTATGCAACTCAACAGGAGTGAGATTTACGCTGGGGGGAGTAGGTGAAGTGAAACGAGGTGCAGCCACTGGCAGGCCAGATTGCAATGCAAGCACCTGCTCAGCACAGGGTACACAGACCCACGCCTTGTCAGCGTCAGCATGAGGCTGTCCACATGCTACACACAGCCGGTCTTGTCCCAAGGGGACCCCGGTAACACTATCCTGGGATGCCTCCATATGGTGATTATTAGGCACAATGTGCCAGTAGGGATTGACGCTATGAAGCAACCCTGGATGCCCCAATGACCCACTAGGGAAGTGGGAGTAATTTTACAAGGCCCAACTTTATCAATTACACCGGGCCAGGAGAAGCCAATGGATTCACCCATCTGAAAGACACAATGAGAAGGGGTGTCAGAACCAAACACACTACAATGAGTATAAAGCCGCCCGCGAGGGCACTTACGGACCGCGTTAAGTAAGAACGTCACACGCGCGCGCGCGCGACCTGACAACATGGCACCGAGAGTACCTCGAAGGGCGGGCCAGAGCGAGCCGTGACGCAGGGCGCGCCAAGCCAGGCCCCGCCCCCCCGAAGAGTGCGAAGTCCACCGACAAGCAGCCAATGAGAACGCAGAAGCGTCTGAGGCAACGCCGCCGCTCGGCGCGGAACATCCAAATGAAGGAAAAGACGCGCGCGGCGGCGGCTGCATTTGCAATAGTGAAAAGACAAGTCCGCGCGGCGGCTGACACCACATATACTAGTCAAAAAACATGACAAAAGGCCGTATGCACGAATCGCGATACACGCTCACCCACGCCCCCCCTTCTTTCCCCCCCGAAGGCTACAGGGAGAATGAGGGAGGATGGCGGCCCTCTTTACAGGACCCACCGCTACCGGGGCATGGGACAATAATGCGGGAGGGGCATCCCATAAAGGCTCACCATCAGCCTATACCGCCTACCCTTTGGTGGGGGACTGCGATGGAGCAGCGCTCCATAAGCACGCATTGTGCTGCCTACCTTCACCCGACCAGCGCAGCCCAGGCTGGGAGGCACATCACACGAAGGACGGGTGGGAATAGTCCAACAGGGCCGCAGGCTAATAGCCCCGCTCACCTCCGAGAGAGTGATAATTTCATGTCTTTGCAGTAAGCACTGCAGAGAAATCTGGGGATTTGTGGGAGGTCCCCGGGTATTTGAGGGGCCGGGAGGAGCCTGTTTTACATGTCTCTGCAGTGCAGTGCCATCTGGCGGAGGATAACCCAAGTGTAAGTAATCTTTCTGGAGCAGGACGTACTGTATACTAAGAATATGTTTTTTTTCTTGCCACTCTTCCACAAAGGCCTGGTTTGTGGAGTACACGACCAATAGTGTCCTTTGGACATATTCTCACTGGATCTCTGCAGCATCTAAAGGAGGACATTGGCTGCTTCTACAATTACTGCGCTCCCGTCAGTTTAGATGGATGGCCATGTCTTGGTAGGTTTGCAGTTGTGCCATAATACAGATAATGGATTGGAAAAGGCTCCATGAGATGCTGAGCTTAAACTATTCCTTTTTTTAATTTTAATAACCTTACCCTGCAATACATTTCACCACAACTTTGTCCCTGAGCTGTCTGGTGTGTTCCTTTATTTTCATGATGCTGTGTGTTCTCTAATTTTCTCAGACCTCTGAGGCCTTCACATAACAGCTGTAGGTATACTGGGAATTAATTACATACATGTGGTTTCTACTAATTAGGTAACTTCTGAGGGCAGTTGCTCACACTTTTTTATTTGGGGTGCTAAATACATACCATGGCTGGCTGCCAGACAAAATACTGGATTGTGAGTGACAGGGACTTTCAACGCACAGTAGGGTTGATTCAGAGCCCCTTTCTCACCTTTTTTTTTGCAAGAATATTTCCATTCTTGTTCATTTTTCCCCTTGTCTGATTCAGCAAAGCCTTTTTTTTTTGCGAGAAATTTAGTGTGAAATGTTTTCATTTTTTCATGATTTTTCGTTTGGTAGCAATACCTCTATAAAAATGATGAGAAAGGGGCTCTGAATCAACCCTAGTATGTCCTTGAAAGCCAGAGCTAGCAGCTTTCCTCTTCATTGTGGACAGCAGAGGGTGTGACTGAGTATGTTAGTAGAATAGTTGGGGAAATTTCCTGCAGACAAGAAATTTGGCCTCACAAGTATCTTCTATGTAATTTTTTTTTTAATGCATGAGTGCCAAAATTACTTAGTTTTATACATTGGACTCACTTCCAGTGGGGGATATCTAGCCTCATGACACTTTGTCCGTGGCACTAGCAAGTGCACCTAAAGTCTAATTACCCCCAACGGCCCTTAGGGTACTGCAATCCTCATTCACTGGTCACCCTGATTTAGGATGTCTGTCTATGCCCTAGAACTGTTAAAATTGAGCATTAGTATTCTTCTTCTACATACCCAATGTGACTGCCGGTGGCCTATGGGGTTCGCAGGGCAGACATGGTTTGCACCACTCACAGTGCATGCTTGCCTGCACAGCAAACCCTATTGGTCACTGGCAGTAATGTGCACAAGCGGTTTGGCTGCTGAGCTTCCAGGAACACAGAAAGGTAAAGCATTTCTCGGGGACCTATAATGGATGAGCAATCTCTGGTGTTCTGGAGCAAGTTCATCTTACCCTTGTATAACAATGCTTCTTCTGAACTTTGCTTTCCCCGCAGATATGCCTGAAAATCAGGATGACGGTATTCGGAAAATTGCCAAGCTCATCCTCGAGAACCGCGCATACACATGTTCTCACCCTCTGGACAGAACTTTCTGAATTCCGGAGCTCAGCTACACAGCGTGACTGAATACGCGGCTTTACCTAATTCCTAACCGCTGCACTGGATGGAAATGTTTCTACGGTTTCTGCAACGTTCACATTCACTTTAATATGTTCTAATGCAACAATACAATGCAAACTGCCTGTGATACATTATTTAACTGATCTGATAATGTATAGACACACTGCGTTTTAATTCATTTTCAAAGCTGACCAATATAAAAAGGGAAAAGTTTTCTAAGATACTCTTACTTTTCGCACACTTCTACACGCATTTATTTTGGGAACAGAATTCTTGAAAATATTAACTGTATTGAAAACAGAGGATAATTAGAGATTACTTATAAACTCAGCCATAGCATTTTGTTGCTGTGAGGAATGGTCTAATCTTTGTGTAATTATCACCAGGTTATTCATCGGTTGGGCATATAAAGCCAGGCTTGTCATTAGAAATGTTTGGGCACCATACAGTCTTTGTTTCAGGGCTTTGCATAGACCCCCACTTGACATGGATTCCTATAGGTTTGACTATGAGTATCTGCTGCAGACACAGCCAGGCAGTGCATGTCTGCCACAGCACGGATGCCAATAAGATCTCTACCAAAATGACTGCCTATTTTCTTTTGATTCATGTGGAGGTTGGGTTGTTGTGCAGTGTCACCAGGATGTGGGCTCTGAATTTCGCCTTGCACTGGTTCTCATGAGATTATGAAGCAAGGGGATTAACATTTTTTGTGTCACTCAGATGAGAGGACGTGTTGGAAGTATTTATATAGCAGCAGCACCACTCTGAATATGGGTCACCTGACCATGAACTTGTAAAAGGCTTTGCATGTGAGGTACTACATTATCTTCAGAGTTTTAAGCAGGTCTGGCTTTGCTATATATATCATATATTGATTAAAAGATTATTATTTCAGAGGCTTGTTCATAAATATACCCAGTAGTTTAGTTGGCACAAATACACTGGGCTTGTATAACGCACATTATTTCAGCTCTGTTACACACACCACATTATATATATATGTTCTCCACCAAATTTTCAAAAATAAGATCTTGCTACTGACCTGAAATAGCACAATAGCACATTCCCAAACAACTCAAAATTGTAATTGCTGTATTACAGTATGTAATTGCCCCTGGGCTGGGGGGCTGTGTTCCTTCTCCCTCAGCCGCAAGTGTACAGTGGCGAGGGGGGAAGCATCGGGCTCAGCATCATCCCATTGGGTGCCTCCCACTGTGAAGACCTACCGGATATGTCTCCAGCATTACAGGTCAGGTCCTTTCCTCTAGGGGGTTAATGCACTGTGATACTCAGGATCTGGGGACCTGCACCTTACACCATTCTGTATGTAATGTCTTATCTAGGGCCCATTGCCACACCAGTGCCACACCCTGTAAGCAGGGTTCAGCAAAATGAGGGGTGCAAGGAAAAGGGCGATGTCCGAGGCGCTGTTTCTCCTAACTCCGGTCCACCATCAGGGGGTCACACCCCCCTCTGCTCCTATCCAGTCCTCTGGCTGGCAGGGCCCCTGCGTTCCTCACCCCTGGAGCAATCACTGCACCACAATACAGATCATGAGGCATATGAGCCTGAGACTGTGATGACCAGGATATCCCGCTTGTAGACAGATGAGACTCTGAGGTTGTCCCACGGCCAAGGACAACATTCCGGTGACATCCCTGCCACACGATCCGTCTGATACTCATCTTAATGCAGACAATATTGCAGATTTGATCTAATGCTGAAGGCAGAATTCTGGAGAAATCCCTGCCACAAGATCCATCTGATACCAATCTTAAGGCAAAGGATGCTGCAGATCTGATCCAGTGGCGAAGACACCATTTCTGCGACATCCCTGCCACAAAATCTGTCTAATACTGTTATAGGCAAACGATATTACAAATCTGATTCAACACCAAAGAGAGTCTATTCCGGTGAGCTTTCGGCCGCAAGATTCAGTTGAGTCGATCTTAATGCAGACAATATTGACTGTAGTGGTGGTCCTAAAATGTCCAGGAGGCCCCGCTTCTATCTCCACCATGGTTCCAGACCAAAAAATCCCTTTATGTGTAAGTTGAGCAACTGATCTCATATGAGCTGGATCTCATGGTGAAGAACCCAGCCACCGCGAGGCGGATAGACCTCTGCTACCCTTATGGAAGATACCCCAAAGAGGTGTTCGGTAGCACCGGTGGTGGATGCCTCTATCTCCATTCAGGCCATGCGCCTTGGAGGCGGCAATTGTGCATAGATGCACTATGGTGGAGGCAATAGATGGGTGTTGCCATCTTGAGGCAGAACTTGACCACAATGCACTTTCAGGGGTAGCTGCTCCTTGGCAAGGCCCTGGTCACGTTAATTAAGAAAGTGACGGCAGAGACTACAAGATTCCTCAAAGGCATTGAGACAGGACATCCTTTTTAAAGGAAAACTCCCCTTTGGCATGTTGTTCTGCCTTATTGTTTTCCTCTTTTGGGATGATGAATAATGATTTGAGTTAGGGTTGTGCCCCAGACCTGTGAGCAGCATGCTGCTTCCATGATTCTCATATTCCTGGGACTCTGTTTTCCCTATATCCAGTCCAGGTCGTCCCAATCCCGGGTGGGGGACGGCTTCTGCTGTTTGCTCAGATCTGGAGGCGGCACGTCTCGGATCGGTGGATTCAGGAGGTGGTGTCCTCCGGTTACAAAATAGAGCTGGCAGTCAGGCCGCCCTCACGATTTCTTCAGTCTTGGATATCCCAGAACCCATTGAAGGCACAGGGCCATGATAATGGCCGTGCAACACCTTATGCGGTTAGGTGTGATTTGCCCTGTACCTTGTCAGGAACAGGGTCAAGGCTTCTACTCCAATCTGTTCAAGGTTCACAAGAAGGACAGAATATTGAGGCCTATCCTGGACCTGAAGTGTCTCAACAGGTTTGTCAGAGTCGGACATTTCCGCATGGAAACCTTGCGGTCCGCGGTGAGCTCGCTTCGGCCCGGCGACTTCATGACAACGGTGGACATCAGGGATGCTTATCTGCACATCCCGATATTCCAGGGGCATCAGAGGTTCCTGAGGTTTGCTCTGGAGGATCTGCATTACCAGTTTGTGGCACTGCCATTCGGGATATCCTCAGCCCCCCGTGTTTTCACCAAGGTGCTGGCGGGCATCATGGCTATTCTGAGGAATCGGGGCATTTGTGTGTTGCCCTATTTGGACGATTTACCAATTGTGGCTCAGTCCCTTCACCTGGCCGAGAGCGACACCCGAGCGGTGCTGTCCACTCTCAAGGATTTCGGCTGGGTAGTCAATTACCCAAAGTCTTCTATCACTCCCTTAACGGGGAGGTCCTTCCTGGGCATGACTGTAGAGACCTCTCAGGTCAAGGTATTCCTGCCACAGCAGAAGGTGTTGGGCCTCCAGACGCAGGTGCAGGCCTTGCTGTCTTGTCAGCGGCCATCGATCCGTCTGGGGATGAGACTGATGGGTCTGATGGTGTCATGCTTCGAGGCCGTGCCCTTCGCCCAATTTCACATGAGCCCTCTTCAGTTGAACCTGTTGACCGGCTGGGACTGGTTTCAGGAGTTGCTGGAACAGGAATTTTCACTGTTCCCCCTGGCCAGGAAGTTGTGGTTGCCGGACTCCAGGAACCTATTGGTGGGCAAGTCCTTTCTGACTCCCCGGTGGGAGGTAGTTACCACGGATGCCAGTCTGACTGGCTGGGGCAGCGTTTGGCAGATGCAGAAGATCCAGGGTCAGTGGGGTCCGCAGGAGAACCGCTTACCCATAAATCCCTTGGAGCTGAGAGCGATCCGGTTGGTGCTTCTTCGCTTGACGCCACATTTAAGGGGTCGTGCGATCCAGGTTCGCTCAGACAATCGGACGGCTGTCGCCTACATCAATCACCAGGGCGGGACTCGGAGCAAGCAAGCCCTCAAGGAGGTGACCCAGATTCTGACTTGGGCAGAGGAGAATGTTCCCTGCATCTTGGCGGTTACATCTCCGGGGTAGAAAACCAGGAGGCAGATGCCCTGAGCAGGAACGCCTCACGCCTGGGGGAGACCTTTCACGCAATGTGTCTTCGTTGGGGTCAGCCCGACGTGGACCTGTTTACGTCCAGACACATCACAAGTTCCCAAGGTTCGTCTCCCTGTCAAGAGATCCTTTGGCCTTTGCCACTGACGCTCTGACAATTCCTTGGATGGAGTTCAGGCTCCTTTATGCATTCCCTCCGTTTCCACTCCTGGGCCGAGTGCTGCGCAAGATAGCCCAGGAAGGGGTACCAACCATCCTGGTGGCTCCTCGCTGGCAGAGAAGGAGTTGGTTTGCGGACATAGTTCAGATGTCAGCTGATCGCTACATCATGCCCGACGACTCAGGGCTTCTCACTCTGGGATCGCTGCAGCACCCCAATTTACAGACGCTGGCTTTGACGGCCTGGCTATTGAAACCTCAATCCTGACGGAAAAGGGGCTGTCGGCCACGGTTGTGCATACTATGATTCAGGCACGGAAGAAGTCTTCTTACATGATATACTACAGAGTTTGGCACGCCTATATTGCTTGGTGCGAGTCCAAGAGTCTCCCTTGCCGCACATTCTCTATCTCTAGGATTCTGGAGTTTTTACAACACGGCTTAGACTTGGGTCTCCAGCTGAGCACCCTCAAGGGTCAGGTCTCGGCTTTAGCCATCTTTTTCCAGAGATCCATTGCCAACCATAAGTTGATCAAGACTTTTTTCCAGGGAGTCACCCATGTCTGTCCACCGCGTAAGTCAGTGTTACCGGTTTGGGACTTGAATTTGGTACTTTCTGCTCTTCAGGGTCCTCCCTTCGAGTCTTTGTGCGATGCTGCATTGTCTATTTTGACTCTTAAAGTGGTCTTTTTGGTAGTGATCACCTTGGTGCGTCGCATGTCAGAGCTGGCCGCGCTTTGTATGAAGCCTCCCTACTTTGAGCGGCATAGGGATAAGGTGGTTTTTCGATTTAAACCTGATTTTTTTGCCTAAGGTTGTGTCTCACATTAATGAGGAAGTTGTCTTACCTTCTTTGTGTCCAGCACCGGCTAATTCTAAGGAAAGGACCCTCCATGCCTTGGATGTGGTCAGGGCCATTAAGTATTACCTGGTTGTGACTGAATCCTTCAGGAAATCGGATTTGCTCTTTGTCCTAACAGAGGGTTCTAGGAAAGGTTTGCCACCAGCCAAGTCCACTCTCAGTAAGTGGATCAGACAGGCGGTGGTACAAGCATATTCTGCCAAGGGGAAGGAACCCCCTTTTCATATTACAGCTCATTCTACTAGAGCTATTGGTGCCTCCTGGGATTTTCAGCACCAGGCATCTGTTTGAACAAGTTTGTAAGGCCGCCACTTGGTCTTCAGTTCATACCTTCACCAAGTTTTACAAGGTTGATGTTAGGGCCTCAGCTGATGCTGTTTTTGGCCGAAAGGTGCTTCAGGCGGTAGTGAAATGAACTACATGCTGTTCCGCACTGGGGATCCCACTCTAATGGACACTGCTTTTGGATGTCCCACATGTCATTACTCTGGGACGACCTGGACTGGATATAGGGAAAAATACAATTCTGTGAAACTCACCTGTAGAATTGTTTTTGAGTATATCCAGTCCAGGTCGTCCCACCCCGCCCTTTGTTCATCCAGTTCAGCCTGTTTAACTCCTTCCAGTGGTCTAGTAGCCAAAGCTGGAAATGTTATTACATGCAAGGAGGGCATCCCGGCCACTATAGATCTCCTTCCAGTGGTCTAGTAGCCAAAGCTGGAAATGTTATTACATGCAAGGAGGGCATCCCGGCCACTATAGATCTCCTTCCAGTGGTCTAGTAGCCATAGCTGGAAATTTTATTACATGCCAGGAAGGCATCAAGGCCACTTTTGAACGTTTTTACTGTATCCTTCATAACGACCTCCTCTGGCAGCGAGTTCCATAGTCTCACTGCTCTTACAGAGAAGAATCTCCTCCTATGTCGGTGGAGAAAGCACCTTTCCTCTAACCTTAGTGGATGCCCCCGGGTTATGGTTACACTCCGAGGTATAAATAGATTGTGGGACAGATCTTTGTATTGACCCCGAATATATTTATACATAGTTATTAGATCACCCCTCAATCGTTTTTTCTTTTTTTCGAAACTAAATAAACCTAACTTTGACAATCTTTCTGGGTACTCTAGCCCCCGCACTCCTTTTATTAACCTTGTTGCCCTTCTTTGAACGTGCTCCAGTTCTGATATGTCCTTCTTAAGCACAGGTGCCCAGAACTGTACACAGTATTCCATATGGGGTCTGACTAGTGACTTGTACAGGGGTAAAATGATGCTCTGGTCATGAGCACCTATGCCCCTCCTGATGCACCCCATGATCCTATTTGCCTTGGCAGCAGCTGCCTGGCATTGATTACTACAGTTGAGCTTATTGTCAACTAAATCCCCTGTTCCATTGTTGTTTTACCAAGTGTTTGTTTATTTAGTGTGTAATCATGATACAGATTTCATGGTACAGATTTTGTTATGGTGATTACCATTTGTATTCTTGGACTTGTTGTCCTTTAAAGTTCTTTGTTTGAGAGAGTACAAGCTGAAGCTATGTGAAGTAACATGGTTCTTGGCCTCCCAGCCTGTCTTTTCTTACTGTTTTTTCACCACTGGGAAATGATAGAGAGACACCTGCTTTTATATGGGGCCGGGAGGAGGGACAGCTTTTGATCTTGCAGTCGAGCGTCCCTTGGGGGCGGAATACCCACATGTCATTACTCTGGGACGACCTGGACTGGATATACTCAAACAATTCTACAGGTGAGTTTCACAGAATTGTATTTTTGCTACGTTGTGAGTGGTTTGTTTTCATGGCCTTGAGTAAAACACATAGACTACTTTAGTCTAAGCAGCCTAGTGACATATCCAGCTGAGAAACCGTCCATTAACCCTTACTACTGGAACACAAGACTGTGATCATTCCAAACTGAAGTTGGATTTCAGCATGGTTAAACCAGTCACCCATGCCTTAGCCAATCAGATGATTAGCAAGCTAGAGTGAGGAAGCCTATGATATGTACTCAAAATCACCAGTTTGGTATTGCTATGGAAAACTGTTTTCTTCTGTAACAGAGTTGCAAACAAATAGAAAATTAAAAAAAATAAGATAAGCTTAGCACAATGAAGACCTCGTTTTGCCACACAATAATGGAAACTTTAAAACACAAGTGGAATGGCCCTTTAAGAAAACACCCTCTTACCAATTACTAATTCGGACAAGCCACATTTAGTCGGGAGGGGGGTGGGAGATGTCTTTCAGCTCTAACAGAAGGAAACAGGGCCTTATAAACAGAGGGGCAACCCCAAGTCCCACCAAAGCATAAAGGAATGCCGAGAGCTCTTTACAGTGGTGGGGCCATCTCCATCCTCAGATGCCTATGGCAGAGAGGGGATATCCCAGGGAACAAATAGAAATTTTGGGCTTTTACGTCTAAAAGGTACCCCCCCTCCTCCAAGGGGCAGTTGTGCGTCTCCCTTCTTTGGGGGTTAGTTAGCCGGTACTGCCCACGCAGAGAGGGCAGTTACAAAACAGTAAATAAAGATGGGAAGATTCAGTAGAATCAGTCCTGAATCTAGAACATTTCAATGCCTACCCATCTCCTCAGCGCTTTCTCATGTTCACACTGATGGGAGATCACCTGCAGGAGCATCTCTGTCATTCGTTCTGGCAACAGTGTTGAGAGCGCTCACCAAAAATTCTGGTAGTAGTCCTGACGGCCTTTATCAGAAAGGCATCCGCATCATCCCCTATATCAAATACTGCCTGATCTGGGAACCATTCTTCAGCAGACGTAGACGGATCTTATGAAAGTAATCTCCACCTTGGAACAATTCGGCTGGGTGATTGTCAGGTCCCGTGGGACACCCGCCTTCTGAGTAAGTCCGCAACCCCCAATCTCTGCTGCTAGCTTCCCCTTTAGTCAAGCCCCCATCTACCGGGACGATTTACACGCCTCACCGGGCACAGTTGCCCCCAGGACTTGGTAGCACAAAGGATGCGGACTTACGGGGAGGAAGGTGGATGAACCAGGAACGAGACTGGGCGAAGTCGAGCAAGCAGGGGTCATACACGGGAGATCAGTACAGAGAAGCGTGGCACCAAGGATGAGACGGAAGAATAGTCAAAAGTTGAGCCAAGGGTCAAGCCGGGAGGTCACGGGTACGCACTACAAGGGAGCAGGCAAATCGTAGTCAGAAACAGGCAATGGTCGGTCCAGGTGGCAATCACGGGATGGTCATACACAGCAAGATCAAATGGGAAGAATCAATACAGAATATCACACCTAGCAGCATGCTATCACGGGCAAGGAATGACTGCGGGGAACCAAACTTTATTGGGATGGAGCTGATGGGATTGGATGGGAAGGAGTGGGCAGAGCTAACAGGGATTGGACAGGGGAATGTGTGTGATTGGTGCAAAAACCAACTCTGGGCTGATTGCCCAGTTTAACTTACAAGGGCGTTTCCGCCCAGAAACCCCTGGCTGATTGGCCATAAAACTCCAGGGCTCATTGGCCCAATTACTGCAGCCTGCGGAGGTTGTATGACAGCCGTGCGCGCGAACACGGACTGTCAGTGAGCGAAGATGACGCAGGGAGGGGGGGCGTGTTTGCCGTCCCCGC
Source organism: Gastrophryne carolinensis (assembly GCA_027917425.1). Lineage (NCBI taxonomy): Eukaryota > Metazoa > Chordata > Amphibia > Anura > Microhylidae > Gastrophryne > Gastrophryne carolinensis. The sequence continues at coordinate 281,532,068 of CM051235.1, forward strand.
CCGCTCCGGTGCCGCCCTGACGGAGATGCGGCCGCCGGGCAGGGACGAAGCCAGACAGCCGCCGGAGTGCGCGCCGCCTGCATACGCCACAAGACCGGTGTGAAGGTGATTTGCTTGTGACAGTGATAAACCGGGGCAAGTCCGAACTGGCCCCATCCAGATCCATCACATTCAGGGAATGCGGCGGCCTATGGAACAGGGGCCAAGTTGGAGCTCCCCCATCGGACAGTCAGGGAAACTCCACTCCTCAATCTTCAGGCAATGCATGAGGCTGGTAGGCCGGATGGTCTCAGCAATGGAAGCGGTGCTTCTGGACAGTGTAACCTACAGCACCTCCAGCTAGCATTGCTTTTGACATGGGAGCTCGGAACCATTTGTTGGTCCCGCTGCCACTGAACTTGGCAAGCTTGCCAGTCCGCATACAACCGGACATTACCACGGCCATCAGGTACATCAACTACCAGAGCAGCTTGTGCAGCAGAGGGGCCATGGCGGAAGTTCACAGGTTCCTGGAATGGGTGGACTGGAAAAATACAATTCTGTGAGTACTCACCTGTAGAATTGGTTTTGAAAACCAAGAAAACATGTTAACTCACATGCTTCAGCATGTACTCTCTCCAAAACAAAATAAGGACAACAGTCCAACACAAAAGGATAATCACCATAAAAAGGCAAACAAGAGGAAATGAACCAAGGGCAGGGTGGGATGGCCCGGACTGGACATAGGCAAAACCAATTCTACAGGTGAGTACTCACAGAATTGTATTTTTCCCTATGTCCAGTCCGGGCTGTCCCAATTCGTATACGTGTGGGACATCCAAAAGCAGAGTCCATATATAGGGCGGGATCCCCAGAGCGGAACAGCATGTAGTTCATTTCGCTACCGCCTGAAGTACCTTTCAGCCAAAAGCAGCGTCAGCTGAGGCCCTAACATCAACCTTGTAAAACTTAGTAAAGGTATGAACAGAAGACCAGGTAGCGACCTTACAAACTGTTCAACAGAGGCCTGGTGCTGAAAAACCCAGGAATCACCAATAGCTCTAGTAGAATGAGCTGTAACACGAAAAGGGGAATCCTTTCCCTTAGCAGAGTAGGCTTGCATCACCGCCAGTCTAATCCACTTACTGAGAGTGGACTTGGCCAGAGGCAAAATATTTTCTAGAACCTTCAGAGAGAACAAAGAGAGAATCCAACTTCCTGAAGGATTCAGTCGCCACCAGGTAGTACTTAATGGCTCTGACCACATCCAAGGCATGGAGGGTCCTTTCCTTAGAGTTAGACGGTTCCCGACACAGGGAAGGCAAAACAACTTCCTCATTATGATGAAAGGGAGAAAAAACCTTAGGTAAAAAATCAGGCCGAAAGCGTGTCCTTATGCCACTCAAAGTAGGGAGGTTTCAAACAAAGAGCGCCCAGTTCTGACACCCGGTGCACCGAGGTGATGGCAACCAAAAAGACCTCCTTTAGGGTCAAGATAGACAAAGCAGCATCGCACAAAAGCTCAAAGGGCAAACCCTGAAGCACAGAAAGCACCAAATTCAAATCTTACGCGGTGGACGTATATGGGTAACTCCTTGGAAAAAAGTCCTGGTCAGCCTATGTTTGGCAAAGGATCTTTGGAAAAAGATGGTCAAAGCAGAGACCTGACCCTTGAGGGTACCCAGCTGTAGACCCAGGTCTAAGCCGTGTTGTAAAAATGCTAAAATCCTAGAAATACAAAAAGTGCGACAAGGAAAACTCTTGGATTCACACCAAGAAATGTAGGCACGCCAAAACTCTGTAGAAATCATGGAAGAAGACTTCTTCCGTGCCTGAATCATGGTCTGAATAACCGTGGCCGACAGCCCCTTCTCCGTTAGGATTGAGGTTTCAATAGCCAGGCCGTCAAAGCCAGCGTCTGTAAATTGTGGTGCCGCAGCGACCCCTGAGTGAGAAGCCCTGGGTCGTCGGGCATGATGTAACGATCGACCAACATCGGAACCACACCCGCGAACCAACTCCGCCTCGGCCAACGAGGAACCACCAGAATGCTTGCCACCCCCTCCTGGGCTATCTTGCGCAGCACTCGGCCCAGGAGTGGAAAATGGAGGGAATGCATAAAGGAGCCGGAACTCCGTCCACGGAATTGTCAGAGCGTCTGTGGCGAAGGCCGGAGGATCTCCTGACAGGGAGACGAACCTTGGAAGCTTGTGATTGTGTCTGGACACAAACAGGTCCACATCCGGCTGACCGCAGCAGAGACACAGAGCGTGAAAGATCCTGTTGCTGAGAGACCATTCCCCCAGACGTGAGGCACCCCTGCTCAGGGAGTCTGCCTCCTGGTTCTCTACCCCGGGGATGTAAACCGCTAAGATGCAGGGAACATGCTCCTCTGCCCAAGTCAGAATCTGTGACACTTCCTGAAGGACTCCCCCCTGGTGATTGATGTAGGCGACAGCCGTCTGATTGTCCAAGTGGACCTGGACAGCACGACCCCTTAGATGAGGAGTCAATTGAAGAAGTACCAACCGATCGCCCTCAGCTCCAGGAGATTGATGGGTAAGTGAGCCTCCTGTGGCCCCCACTGACCCTGGAACTTCAGCATATGCCAAGAAACCCCCCAGCCGGTCAGACTGGCGTACGTGGTAACTATCTCCCACTGGGGAGTCCAGATTTCTGGAGTCCAACCACCACAAGAGGGACTGTCTGACCAAGGGGGACAGTGCAAATTCCTGATCCAGGGACTCCTACGTCCGGTCCCAACCGGTCAACAGATTCAATTGAAGAGGCCACATGTGGAACTGGGCGAAGGGCACTGCCTCAAAGCAGGGCACCATGAGGCCCACCAGTCTCATCCCCAGACGGATCGATGGTCGCTGACCAACCAGCAAGGCCTGTACCTGCGTCTGGAGACCCTCCACCTTCTTCTGGGGGAGGAACACCTTGACCTGAGAGGTGTCCAAAGTCATGCCCAGGAAGGACTTCACCAATGAGGGGGTGATAGAAGACTTGGTGTAATTGATTACCCATCCCGAAATCCTCGAGAGTGGATGACACTCTCCGGCTGTCGCCCTCGGCATGCTAAAGGGACTGAGCCGCAATCAGCATTCGTCCATATAAGGAAGAACACGAATGCCCCGGTTCCTTAGAATGGCCATGACGCCTGCCAGCACCCTGGTGAACACACAGGGAGCCGAAGCTATCCCAAATGGTAGTGCTACAAACTGGTAGTGCTGATCCTCCAGCGCAAACCTCAGGAACTTCTGATGCTCCTGAAAGATCGGGATGTGCAGATAAGCATCCTTGATGTCCACCGTGGTCATGAAGTCGCCGGGCCGAAAGCGAGCTCACTGCGGACCGTAAGGTCTCCATGCGGAAATGCCTGACTGACAACTTGTTGAAGCCCTTCAGCGCCAAGATGGGTCGCAGCATTCCGTCCTTCTTGGGCACTGTGAATAGATTGGAGTAGAAAACCTCGCCCCCGTTCCTGGCGAGGCACAGGACAAATCCAGCCTGATAGCAGAAGGCTCTGAACGGCTCCCTTCAGGCCCTGCGCCGATAATGCGTTCTGGGAAATCCGCGACCGAAGAAATCTTGAGGGCGGCCAGACTGCCAGCTCTATATTGTACACAGAGGAGACCACCTCCTGAATCCACTGATCCGACACGTGCCTTCTCACCCGGAAGGGTGAGGGCGCCTCCTCAAGCCTGAGAGGGCTTGGCCGGGGGTTTGGATTTAGCTCCCCAGGAGGGATTGGATCGTCTGCGGGACCTACCTCGTCCCCGGGAATCTCTGTGGCCACCTGAAAAGAGCCGCTTCCTCCTCGAAAGGAGCGATAGGCAGAGGAACCCCGAAAGGGCCGTGCAGGCTACCGCCGCTGAGGGAGTCTTCCATCCTTGGCCAGAAGGTCCAGGCACTCCCCAAGTAACCTGAGTCCCAGGAAGGGGATACTAGTGAGCGACTTCTCAGCCGCAGCGTCTGCCGACCACTGCCGCAGCCAGAGCGAGTGACGAAGCGCAACAAGCAGAGCCGAAGCTCTGGCGCCAAGCCGGACACTATCGTCCATGGCCGAAACCACAAAAGCAATAATCCACACAGGCTTTGAGTTCTTTATACTCCTCCGCCCAACTTGCGAGATTTAGTCAGATCGACAAGGTGCTGCAACTTCTTGCTGATGGCCAAAGATACGATGGCCACGGCACAGACAGGGCGAAGCCTAGCCCCCACAAAAGTGACGGCATAACAAGCTAGCTGATCCATGCGCCTGTCAGCAGGGTCATGAAAGGAAGCAGTGTCAGGTGATGGCATAACCAGTGTTGGATAACCCAGAGACAGGGGCATCCACATCGGGGGGATGGGACCAGAGGCGGATCAGCTCCTCAGGGAAGGGATACTGCCTGTCCAGACTCTTAGGCACCGATGGCAATTTATCAGGCCTTTCCCATTCTTTAAACACCATATTGGAAAAGTGGGCCTGTTCCGGGAAGACATCCTCTGTCTCTCAGGCCGGAGTAAATCCCCCTGCTTCTTCTTAGCCACTTTAGGAGGGACAATATGCAGGGTCTCAACACAGAAGACAGTAATTTATCCTCGTCAGAGGAGGAACCAGGCTCGCCGTCATAGCCAACCGACCGATCCCCTGAGGCAAAGGAGTCATTAAACATGCCGTAGTGGGGGGGGGGGGGGGTTTGGTGAGGCTGCAGGCAAAAGGAGGGCTAGGGGCAGGGACACGCCCGCCCTATCATGTTCCAAAAGTACGCTCCTGGTGCAAGTGATGCAAACTGTGCAAAGTCCGCCCAGGGGGCAGGTACCGCACATGGGTCAGAACTTCACCCGCCCAGATGGGGCCCCTCGCTCACAATCCCCAGAAGCCTACATTATGGTGATTATGGTATAAAAAATAGAGGTTACAAGGCACTAACAGCCTAAACCTAGTAAAGACCCCCAAAATAGTCCCTCTTATGTGATCGGGCCAGAGAGAGATGCGTAGCTGGGGGTGGGAGACCGGGTGGAACCACAACCACCGCTACCAGGGCCCAACCAGCACACAAGCAAGAAGGGGGCGAGGCATCCCACAGCACATGCATAGAAATATAAGTAAGAAAAAAACGAAAATGACTCATGATACCGGGGGAGCCCAGAGGAGTCCCAGCAGCACGGGGGGCGCAAAAGAATCAAGGCCAGCCACCCGTAGCAGCACGGAGGCCGACAGGAAAGGCCTCCCCAGCCGCGTCCAGCAGCACGGGATCATGTTCCAAAAGTACGTGATCAAGATGGCGGCCGCTCCAGACTGTCAGCTCTCCTTGAGAGGCGGGCCGCACCTGCAGTGACGCGAAAAGTGTAACCGCGCGTCCCCGCCCCCCCAAAGGGCGCAAGACCAGCGCCCGCCCCTCATCTTCCTCAGAGCCACAACTACCTCAGAGCCACAAATGGCGGAGGCTCCCGCCGAGATAAAGCAGGGCAGCCCGCGGCGGGGCCCCCGCTTAGTGCACGGCGCGTCGACGGCCGTAGGAGCTTCAGCCCCCTGCCAGGCCACCGGCAGCCCCCCCCTCACAGCGGACTGGCATCCATGGTTAGATGGAGGGGAGTAGGAGGATGAGGCACCGAAGGGAACGAGGGAGGTAATACAGTGCCAAGAGAAACACACACACAATAGTAATAAAGCTTGTGGGAAAATGGGCAATTATAGGGTCCCTGAAGTGGTTCCTCCCGCCCCCCAGATAGGCTCACCATCGCCTATGGCTGGCTACCCTTTAAGGGAGGGTCTGCGGCCCAGAGCCTAGCTCTGTAAATGCCCAACCCCGGCGTTCTCCCTACCTTCACCTGTTCCCGTCAGCCGAGGCTGGGAGGCATACTGGGTCCACAGGAACTGAGGTAATAGGGATGCAGCGGCCAACAGGCTTAAAAATGCCCCGCTCAACTGCCAAATCCAGAGAGTTCCAGACGATCCTCGCAGCAGGTACTGCAAGACGAATCTGGGTATTCTATGGAGACAGCTCCTTTTATAGGGGGCCGGGAGGAGTTCCAGCTCTGTATCTTGCAGTAACTGCGCCACCTAGTGGCGGACTACCCACACGTATATGAATTGGGACGGACCGGACTGGACATAGGGAAAATCTGGGCGTTATTGGCATTGCTCATTCCAGGAGTGGACGAAATCCCAGCGTCAGTTGGGAAAAAATCCAACCTGGTGAATAGCAAGCTGTTGCAGCCTGCCTTCCACAAGACGGCTCAACAAAACGGTTACCCAACTTGAGTGCCCCGGGTGGTGAAGATCAGACATGAACTGCACAGAGCGTGACATGCTCAGGTGACACTGATGGCAGCAGAACCGCCTTTCCATCTTCCTGACCCACCAGACCTGTTGTCTTACATGGAATCCACACCACCCAAATTTACGGTTGTAGGTCTTAACGGCATGGTTGTTGAGACCATAGTTCTCAATGAGAAAGGGCTCTTGGACGTGCTTTCCCACCACACCGATTTTTCACTTCCAACCTTTCACAAGACCTACGTTTCGGAGATCAATCTAGCAATTCAGGAAATGACTAGATTCTGGAGTACTAATGTCTGTTCCCTTTCAGGAACATTGATGTGTTTTTTTACATTTTTTTTTAGTCCTCGAAAAATATGGATCTATGAGACCTTTATTGGATCTAAAGAATTAAATATGCATGTGCATTACAAAAGATTCTGCATGAAGTCATTCAGATCTGTACTAACTTCCCAGATTCCAGGGAATTTTTTTGCATCCATAGACATCATCATTTCTGGCACAACCATTTGGAATGACCACTGCACACCCCATCCCCATTGATTCTAACACAGATAATAACTTTCTGGGGCATAGGCATCATATATATTACACACACACACACACACACACACACACTCACTCTCAAAGGCACCTGGGGTGGCAGAGGTTAGCCAAGCAGGAATGATGCTGGCAGAGGTGGTTGGAGTCAAAGCAGGCAAGGGTGATGCTGGCAGAGGTAGCCATTTGAATGGACTGCACCCCCCATCCCTATTGATTCTAACACAGAGAATACCTTTCTTGGACATGGGCATCAAATATATTACACACACACACAAACACACACACACACACCCACACAATCAAAGGCACCTGGGGTGGCAGAGGTTAGCCAAGCAGGGGTGATGCTGGTAGACCTGGAAAGAGGAGGTGGTGCTGGCAAATGTGGTTAGGGGTGAGGCAGGCCTGGGTGATGGTGGCAAATGTGGTTAGGGGCGAAGCAGGCAGAGGTGGATAGGGTTAAAAAAGGCAGGATTGACGCTGGAAGAGGTGGTTAGGGGTGACGCAGGCAGGAGTGATGCTGGCAGAGGTGGTTAGGGGTGAGGCAAGCCTGAGTAATGTTGACAGAGGTGGTTGGGGTTAAGGAAGGCAAGGGTGATACTGGCAGCGGTGCTTTGAGCTAAAGAAGGCAAGGGTGAGGCAGGCAAGGGTGGTTAGGCAGGCAGGGGTGGTGCTGGCAGAAGTGATTAGGGTTGAGGCAGGCAGTGGCGATGTTGGCAAAGGTGTTTGGGGTGAAGCAGACGGGTGATGCTGGCAGGTGGTTAGGCGTGAGGCCTAGGAGAAGTCCACCATAGTTACAGCTGATATTTAGTAGTTGCAGCTGCCCTTCTGCCCCTGCTAATATTAGGCAGAAGGAGCAGGAAGGCTGTGGAGCAGTCTGACGTAGGATAACCTGGCGGCTCCCCTAATCCACGAGTCACCCATCAGCAGTCCTGCTGGGCAGACTCATATAAATCAACATTCATTTATAACAAACAAAAATACAATTCTGTGAAATACTCACCTGTAGAATTGGTATTATAAGTATACAGTATGTCCTGCTCCAGATAGATTACTTACACTTGGGCTATCCTCCGCCAGATGGTGCTGCACTGCAGAGACATGTAAAAACAGGCTCCTCCCGGCCCCTCAAATACCCGGGACCTCCCACAAATCCCCAGCATTGAAAAGCAGTGAACGAGAAGCCGGGAGAATTTAACCACCCAAACTGGTAACTATAACAATGATAACAATCACCATACAGGGGATCCAGAATAATGCAAAACCAAGAGTGGGGTGGAGCAGGACGTACTGTATACTTATAATACCAATTCTACAGGTGAGTATTTCACAGAATTGTATTATTCTTAGTATACAGTACGTCCTGCTCCAGATAGATTACTTACACTTGGGACATTCAATAGCAGTGTGCATAAAGTAGGGTGGGATCCCCAGCAAAAAGGTAACAGCAGACAGTTTAAACCACTGCCGCCTGCAAAACCTTTCGGCCAAAAACAGCATCAGCTGAGGCCCTAACATCAACCTTGTAAAACTTTGAAAAAGTATGAACAGAAGACCAAGTAGCGGTCTTGCAAACTTGTTCAACAGAAGCCTGGTGCTGGAAGGCCCAAGAGGCACCAATAGCACGAGTAGAATGAGCAGTAAGGCAAAAGGGAGGACTCTTCCCCTTAGCAGAATAGGCCTGAATCACGGCCTGATGGATCCGTTTGCTGATAGTAGACTTGGCAGGAGCCAAACCCTTCCTGGACCCAGAAGGGACCACAAAAAGAGCATTAGTTTTCCTGAAGGACGCAGAGACCACCAGGTAATACTTCAAACACCTGACCACATCCAGGTGTTTGAAGTATTAGGGCTAGGATGAGGGCACAAAGAAAGAAGAACAATATCTTGATTCAAATGAAAGGCAGACACTACCTTAGGCAGAAAATCTAGCCTAAATCGGAACACCACCTTGTCCTGGTGTCTTCCCAAGTATGGGGGCTGAATAGAAGAGCCGCCAACTCAGACACACGCCTGACCGAAGTAATGGCTACCAGAAAGACAACCTTGAGGGTAAAAACAGCCAGAGCAGCATCCTGCATAGGTTCAAAGGGAGCACCCTGCAAGGCAGACAAAACCAGGTTCAAATCCCAAACAGGGACCACAGGTTTACGTGGGGAACGCACATGAGCGACCCCCTGGAAAAAAGGTCTTAATCAAAGAATGTTGAGCCAAAAGACTTCTGAAAGAAAACAGACAGGGCAGAAAACCTGACCCTTCAGAGTACTGAGATGGAGTCCCGACTCCAGCCCAAGCTGTAAGAACTCCAAAACCCTGGAGACTGAAAACACCCGACAGGGAAGAGACCTAGACTCACACCAGTCAAAGTAGGTACGCCATACCCTGTAATAGATGGAAGAAGAAGTTTTCTTCATAGCCTTCACCATGGTATCAACCACCGAGGTTAACAAGCCTTTTTCCATCAAGATGGAGGTTTCAGCAGCCAGGCCGTCAAAGCCAGAGTTTGCAAATTGGGATGGCGTAAGGGGCCCTGAGTGAGCAGATCTGGCACCCCTGGCAGAACGTACTGGTCTACTGCCATCTGCACCACGTCTGCGAACACACTCTTCTTGGCCGCCTGGGGGCCACCAGAATTGCTGGCACCCCCTCCAGAGCAATCTTGCGCAGAACCCTGCACAGCAGGGGGAATGGAGGAAAGACATACAGGAACTGAATGTCCTGCCATGACAGTGCTAAAGTATCCGTGGTCAAGGCCAGAGGATCCTGGGGCAGGGAGACAAAGGCCGGGAGCTTGTGATTGTGACAGGACGCAAACAGATCCACATCTGGTTGGCCCCAACGGTGGCACAGAGATTAGAACACCCTGTTGCAGAGGGACCATTCTCCCTGCCGAGAGGTCCCCCTGCTCATAGGGTCTGCCAGCAGATTTTTCCACCCCCGGAATGTACACCGCTGATATGCAGGGAACTTTGGCCTCCACCCAGGTCAGGATCAGAGACACTTCCTGGAGGGCCCTCTTGCTCCGGGTCCCTCCCTGATGATTGATGTAGGCAACTGCCGTCTGGTTGTCCGAGCACCAACTAAACAGGCAGGCCTTAAAGATGAGTAGTCAAGCGAGCCAGAACTAACCTGATCGCTCGCAGCTCCAAGACATTGATAGGTGAGTGGGCCTCCTGAGGGCCCCACCTCCCCTGGAACCGCAGGGACTTCCAGAACCCCCCCCCCAACCTGAGAGACCGGATCTGCCCCCCAACAGGTTCTTTGAGTCCATCCACCACAAGAGGAAACTCTTGACCAGGGGGGAGAGCACACAGACCCTGTCCAGGGACGCTGGGTCCTTGTCCCATACAGACCATAGGTGAAGTTGCAGAGGCCTCAAGTGGAACTGAGCATAAGGGACCGCTTTGAAGGAGGCCACCATCAGGCCCACCAGCTGCATCCCCTGCCTGATGGAGGGATGGGGACAAGCAAGGAGGGACTGAGCCTGTGCAATCAGATTGTCCACCTTCTGCTGAGGAAGGAAGATCCTTGCCTGAACTGTATCCAGATTCATTCCTAGGAATGGAGTTACCAAGGAAGGGGACAGTGAGTACTTGGGGTGGTTGATCACCCATCCAAATGACTCCAGAATGGGCACCACCAGCTGAGTATCCAACTCTGCCTGATGTAGAGACTGGGAAGTGATGAGGATGTCGTCCAGATAGGGAAGCACGCGGACGCCCTGACATCTGAGTAGAGACATCACGCCAGCCAGCACCTTGGTGAACACCTTGGGAGCTGAAGTGAGGCCAAAGGGCAAGGCCACAAATTGGTAATGTTGATCCATCAGAACGAACCTGAGGAACTTTTGATGACCTGGGAACACAGGAATATGAAGGTAAGCATCTTTGATGTCCACAGAAGTCATGAAATCCCCTTGGCGCAGGGAACTGATGGCAAAGCGCAGAGTCTCCATGCGAAAGCGCCTGCCCTTGACAGGATGAACCTGACAGAACCATCCTTTTTGGGTACTGTGAATAGGTTGGAAAAAAAAGCCCTTGCCTTCTTCTCTTAAAGGCACCTGGCAGATCCTGAGTTGACACAGGGTCCTGAGGAATCCGGGATCTGATGAATCTTGGAGGGGGATCGGCAGCAAACTCCAACTTGTAACCGGAGGACACTACCTCCTGAATCCATAGGTCTGAGACATGAAGCCCCCAGACGTGAACGAAGTGCTGCAGCCGTCCCCCCACCCGGATGGGTGAGGGCCCCCCGTCATGCCTGAGGGGGCTTGGGAGAGGATTTAGCTTTGGGACCCCAGGAGGAGCCAGGACGTCCACGTCCTCTGCCTCTACCCCAGAAATCTCCCTGGGCCCCAGGGACAGATACCCCCCTTCCCTGTCTTGCACCACGGTAAGGGGAGGAGAAGGAACCCTGACCCCGAAAGGGCCGAGGTTGCCGCCTGCGCTGGGGTAACCTGCCTCCCTTAGCAAAAAGGTCCAGGTGGTCTCCAAACAAACACAGTCCTTTAAAGGGAAAACCAGTGAGGGCCTTCTTGGCAGCATTGTCAGCAGCTCACTGGCACAGCCAAACCGAGCGGCGTATAGCCACCACGAGGGCCGAAGTTCTGGCACACATTCTGATAGTGTCATCCAATGCTGACAGGACAAAAATTTACAAAAACATCACAACTGGAGAGTGCGTTAAACACCTCAAAAGGCAATTCATCAGGGGCACTATCAAACATATTCCTGATAAAGGTTCTAGTGGCCACATCAGTAATGGCAGAGGCACAGACCGGGCGCAGCGCCGTCCCCGCACATGTAAAGGCGTGGGAGGCCAGCTGGTCAATGCGCCGGTCCTCAGCATCCCGCAGGGTAGTGGAATCAGGGGAATGCCTGACGGGTGTTAGATAGCCCTAGGATTGGGGGGGGGGGGGATGACCAACCTTTAACCACCTCAGCAGGAAAGGGATACTTCCTATCCCAACTTCTTTGGAACCCCGGGAAGTTTACTGTGGCGCTCCCATTTCTTGAGCACAAGGTTATGGAAATGTGGCTGCTCTGGAATTCCAAACATGATTTGCTGTATGGAAAAAAAGCTCCCCTTTTTGCATGGGAGCCTCAACAGGGAGAGAGATAGACAGAACCTCAAAGATCTGGGTCAATAATCTGTCAGTGTCATCCGGGGCCCAGGGGTCAGAGCCAGAATCATCATGACCCCTTGGTCTCTCATCAGATGAGCCTGAATCAGAACAGAGCTCCCCTTCATCAGACGGGGTATAGCCACACAGATTCATAAACTCCTCAGTTCCCATAGGGAAAACAGTAACATTAGGCGTCAAGTGCCGCTTCTTACCAGGGCCCTTACGCGCTATTAGCAATAATCTGTTCAACAGTAGCCAGTCTAGAATACACATCAGGCTGAGAATCCCAACTAGTATGCAACTCAACAGGAGTGAGATTTAAGCTTGGGAGAGTAGGTGAAGTGACACGAGGTGCAGCCACTGGCAGGCCAGATTGCAATGCAAGCACCTGCTGAGCACAGGGTACACAGACCCGCACCTTGTCAGCGTCAGCATGAGGCTGCCCACCCGCTACACACAGCCGGTCTTGTCCCAATGGGACCCCGGTAACATTATCCTGGGATGCCTCCATATGGTGATTATTAGGCACGATATGCCAGTAGGGATTGACGCTATAAAGCAACCCTGGATGCCCCAATGACCCGCTAGGGAAGTGGGAGTAATTATACAAGGCCCAACTATCAATTACACGGGGCCGGGGGAAGCCAATGGATTCACCCGTCTGAAAGACACAATGGGAAGAAGGGGTGTCAGAACCAAACACACTACAATAAGTATATCACGCGCGCGCGCGACCCGACAAAATGGCGCCGAGAGCACCTCGAACGGCGGGCCAGAGCGAGCCGTGACACAGAGCGCGCCAAGCCAGGCCCCGCCCCCCCGAAGAGCGCGAAGCCCACAGACAAGCAGCCAATGAGAACGCAGAAGCGTCTGAGGTAACGCCGCCGCCCGGCGCGGAACATCCAAATGGAGGAAAAGACGCGCGTGGCGGCGGCATTTGCAATAGTAAAAAAGACAAGTCAGCGCGGCGGCTGACACCACATATACTAGTCAAAAGACATGACAAAACGCCGTAAGCACGAATCACGATACACGCTCACTCACTCCCCCCCTTCTTTTCCTCCCGAAGGCTACAGGGAGAAAGAGGGAGGATGGCAGCCCTGGGTACAGGACCCACCGCTACATGGGGCATGGGACAATAATGCGGGAGGGGCATCCATAAAGGCTCACCATCAGCCTATACCGCCTACCCTTTGGTGGGGGATTGCGGTGGAGCAGCGCTCCTTAAGCACACATGGTGCTGCCTACCTTCAGGCTGGGAGGCACATCACACGAGGAACGGGTGGGAATAGTCCAACAGGGCTGCAGGCTAATAGCCCCGCTCACCTGCGAGAGAGTGATAATTTCATGTCTTCGCAGTAAGCACTGCAGAGAAATTTGGGGATTTGTGGGAGGTCCCGGGTATGTGAGGGGCCGGGAGGAGCCTGTTTTTACATGTCTCTGCAGTGCAGCGCCATCTGGGGGAGGATAACCCAAGTGTAAGTAATCTATCTGGAGCAGGACGTACTGTATACTGAGAATACACACATCAGCACACCCAAGAGGTTTCTTTGGGTGTAGTGCTTCAAGAAGCAGCTTCTCAAAAGTGTATCTATAACAAGGTTTACCTAAGAAAGATTATCTAAAAAAGAAACATTATTAACAACCAACTTGCAATCTAGCTGAGGTGAAAGCTTTCCCAGAAGAACTTTACCCTCTACACTTGTGCCTAAATATGATGCAGAGATTCCCCATCAGTTTCTTTCACTTAGCACAGCAGTTTCTAACTAACTTACACCACAACCTTTCCACAAATTCTCTACACAGAAGTACAAAGCTCCGTTCACACAGCTAGCACCATCATAGCTAGTCACACAATTAGCATCAGAGCAACACAAGACAAGGCCTACACAGTAGATGGGCTCATGCAGACTAAAGGTGACATCCATTGTGTGCCATCAGCGGCCTATGCACAAACTGCAAAAGGTGTTTCTAAAGACAGACCCATCAGAAAAATGTATCCAAGTATGGATGCCAAGAGATTCATTTCAGGGGCATAGTAAAAGCCATTCTGTAATTTCAGCTGCAGGTGTTGTATCTTTATGTCATTCAAACATCATTATCAAGCCCAGTAAAACAGGGACACATCCCACTAGTTCTGATGTTTGGGCCAAGCTAGGAAGTTTGTTAATACTTGGAAATCCTGTTACCCCTCCTCCCTTCATCAAATTGTTAGAGTTAAGATGCAACCTGTGGCTCAAAGCTCACTCTGGGGGACACTGCCTGCATGAGAAATATAGGTGGTCTACATTCACAAAAAAAAGGTAGGCTCTTTGAAGAATGCCTGAAGGACATAATCAGACTTTAGGATATAAGCATAGAATCCTACCAGCTAAGGTCTGTGCATCCCTGAAAAGACCTTGTGCCTTCCACAAACACTCAATTAGAGGCAAGAAAACCTTGTACTGCTAGGATGACAGTTCTATTAGGAGAACTGCTTTAGCAAAAAGACGACTCCCAGTTTGTTCCGAATGTTGATTCATACAGAAACTTTTCTGAAACCACATGCCTGTAACCTACGTGAACAAACCACTGTCATCCAAAGCCTTCCTGATGAGATTTACTTAAAAAAAATCCAAGTGTAACAATGAATGAAATACAGCTTTATTTAGTAACACAGGCTGCTGCTCGGGCTGAGGCTACTGTATTTGAAGAAGGAATCCAGTGTGACTCTGGATACGGAGGATGTTCTGCAAGTCATTGACCATTTTGTTTGCAGAGACGCAGCCATCTGCTGTTTTTGGCTTCACCGAAATGAAAGAGTTCTTCTCCTCTTGGGTTAGATCCTCTATCCTCCTTTTATAGTTGAAGGAATGGTTGGAGGAATATAAGCTGGAAACACACAAATAAAATGGTTCAACAGCAATTTAGCAAAGAAATACTGCCAATAACAAGTATAGTGTAGAAGTAATCTAACACTAGGGGGGTAGAGAATAATTGGAAAAAATGCCACAATGATGACACCCACTTGACCCCTTCTCTAAGTATATACTATTATGTAAAAAAAGTGTCTAACAAGAGGGACCTAAAAGTACAGTGTAGGAAGGACACCTGTAATTGCTATATGCTTTTTCTGTACCTGTAGACTTGCCACTGGCTTCATTAGGTGAGTAGTTTGTTCCAGGAAGATGATTGTAAATACTGGCATTAAAAAGTGGTAACAGGCACCCCCCTTATACCTTTTCGATTAGGTTTCCCAAGCTAACTGCTTTACAGTAAACCTGAAAGGATAGTTATAAAGCACTAAGTAGTAAAGCCGTTATTAAAGACTTTACTGTGCTGTCACACCAAGGACAGTGATTTAAGGGTTAATAACTGCATTTTATGGTCATATGTTACTGTATATAGTATCCTACTCCCACCTTCTGACCCTCTGTCCCCTAGTCCTAGAGACCGGACTTCCACTTTAAAAAGACAAAGACATCAGTTAAAAACAGACCAGGGCAGAGTAAAGGCCATCATTAGACACAGTGTGCGTACATATCCCTGTTGGGGCTCTATAGCGTGCCATAGAGCTAGGCAGCATGCACAGGGCGATTTTATGAGGCTTGAGTGAGGATTTTTGTTTTGTGGCATAACAGTCTACCTCCCTAGTGTCCAGTGCCAGCTGCGTGGATCATATCTTGGTTACTAAATCGATAACCTTTTTCATTTTTACACCACCAACCAGACACTATGCAGTGGCCAAGTAATCCCTAAAATGAGGCCCTAAATGAGGTTCCGTAAAAAAAAAAAAATTTTGTGTACTCAGCTGTAAAATGTATTTCTCTATAATTCCATTCTGGTGCACCAATCAGATACTCATAAGTTAAGTCCCTTGCCAGAGTTGTGACTGCAAGCATAAGAAAATAAAACACCCCCCTGGTCCTAAATATACCTGGTTACACTCGCCCACTCCTCCAGTTTGTAAAGCAATAAAGAAGTGGTGCCAGGAGGAGAAACACCATGATCATTATGCTTAAGGCACAACACAGACATAAGCCATAGAAAGGGTATCACCAACTAGTGATGCAGTCACAATCAAGAATACACAGGATGGGTGTGGCGTACTGGAATGGAATAATAGAGAGAGAAATGTTACAGATAAACACCCAAAATGTATTTTTCTCACTTATTCCATTCTGGTACACCATCTACTTGTGGGACATCCCATAGCAGTCCCCTACAGGGTGGGTACAATCCCAGTAACCGACAAACCGTAATAGCTGAATGATACAGAAAGGTTGACATTCTAGACCTTCATTAGAGGATCCTCCACCTTCTGTAATACCTTTCAACCAACTAAGGAATCAGCTAAATAATTCACATCCGCCCTCCCATTAAACTTTTCCACGAGTCTTTCAGGAAGACCCACCCCCTGGGAGGAAACACAGACTGAACAGAGGTTAAAACCCCACCCCTTCCTCTCCAGCCTTAATAAGGTATACCGTAAGACAATTGGAGGAAACTAAGGGGTCGTCCTGTAGAAAAAATGTTACAAGTCTAATGGGTATTTTCTCCCTTTGTCTTTCAGAACGACCCATGGAGAGGATAATTATACCTTAGGACTGGGAAGCTGCAAGTAAGACCCTTCTACCAAAGGACTGATACTTTGCAGAAAGGAGATCTAGTCTATAGTGTTTAAGGAAGGTGTGGGGTGAAGACCACATTGCTGCTTTGCAGATCTCTTCTATAGAGGCACCTGTCCTCTCTGCCCAGGAAGCTGACCTAGCTCTTGTTGAATGTGCTAAAATCTGTGGAAGAGGAACTTCTCTGGATGTATAAGCCTGCACAATAGTCAGGAGCACTATGGCCCTTATTCATCAAGCGATAGCGCCAGGTAGTGTCTGACGAGCGCCAGGTAGCGGCAGCTAACGGCGACTACCGACTCAAGTACGCCCGGCGGCGGTCACAATGACGCATTTATCAAGCAAAATGAGGCTAGCGCCGGCGAGAGCGACGGCTAGCGCGGCATTCATCATGAAGCCGCCTGGACCGAACAGCGCCGCTGCAAATTCCCTCACAGCGCCAGGTATGAGCTGTCGCTCCCTGGCGATGTCCAATGCATTTCAATGGAGCAATCTATAAATATTCATAATTAATTGGTATTATTTTTTTTTTTTTTTTTTTTAATGTCAAAAAATCGGAGACCACTTCTGCAATGTTAGGATTTATTTTTAAGTCAAAAAAAAAATTAAAAAAAAAAATGTGCAGAATTGATCTAACAGGTCTGAGATTAATGTATTCATATTACAAAATGATTCTAAAAACATGTATAATGTTACATTCAAAAAATATGGTTGTTTAGGGGTTAAAAACTAGTTAATACACATCGCCGCAAGCGCTCTGGGGTTTAAACAAGGAATGGACAGCGACAGCACATTCAGAGCGTGATTTGTTGATGAATATGAAGCTAGCCGTTCGCTCTGGCCATTCGTTGTCAGGCGCTCACATACAACGCTGGACCTGTGAAACAGCGACCCCCCAGCCCGTATTCAACATTACCGCACACCGACTGAGTCGCTGTCATCAAGCTAATGCCGGCCAAGCACAGCGAATACTGGCTGGCGCTGAAAAAATCACGCTACAGTCGCTCATCTGTCGCTACCTGGCGCTATTAATGAATCGGCCTCCCCGTCTTGGGGCCTATTGAGAGATGTAGCAATCTTTGGCAAAAATAAAGGATCGGGTCTAAGTATGGCCTTATCTGGAAGAATTGTGCAGTAGGGTTCCTTCATCGATAGAGCTTGCAGCTCATTTACCTGCCGATGTGATAGCCAACATAAAACAAAATTTCAAACACAACCACTTTTCTGGTACTTCCTCCAGTGGCTCAAATGGAGGTTCCAGTAACTCTTTCAACACGACGGTTAAGTTCCACATCAGAAAAACTTTAAAAGGCCTTTACAGGTAATCGCCTTATGAATACATTGATCCTGTCTCAACTGTAGTCTAGAAGAACGGACAATGCTGAAGTCTAAGTCTTTAGCTTAAAGCGGACCTTCACTCTGAATAAGAGTCTATCTTATATGTTTCCCACACCCTGTACATACAGATTGTCCACATTAAAAATCATCCTACCTGCATCTACTGCATGTTATAAGCCTTTAAACATCCAAGATGGCGGCTTATGGAAGCTGCCATTTTATCAGGCAGCCTGCAAACAGGAAGTGCCTCCTGACTGTGCTGCTCTGCATTCTGGGACTGCTGACCTTTTCCTGACCCCAGCTCTGCTCTGTCTGAGCAAAGCACAGCTATAACCCGCCCCCCTGTACCTTATCCCACTCTCCTCTCCTCAGTAAGTGTGATGCTTCTGAGTCAAGATGGCGGCGCCCGTATCCGAAATTCCTGAACAGAGATGCAGCCCAGTGGGGGAAAGAATAATAAGTTAGTGACTAAAAACGTAAAATATATTAATTTTAGATGCTGGGGAACCGTTTTTTAAGAGTTTGGGCTTTTCATTAAATCACGCTGAAGGTCCGGTTTAATTTTTCTTCAGTTTGTTAGTCTCACAAAATGAAGAAAAACATTTCCAAACCTTTGCATAAATGTGTCTGGTGGTCAATTTACGACTGTCCAATAGAGTTTTAATCACTCAGAACAGCCCTTCTCCTCGACGATGGCCCGCCATCTTGACTCAGAAGCATCACACTTACTGAGGAGAGGAGAGTGGGATAAGGTACAGGGGGGCAGGTTATAGCTGTGCTTTGCTCAGACAGAGCAGAGCTGGGGTCAGGGAAAGGTCAGCAGTCCCAGAATGCAGAGCAGCATAGTCACTTCCTGTTTGCAGGCACTTCCTGTTTGCAGGCTGCCTGATAAAATGGCGGCTTCCATAAGCCGCCATCTTGGATGTTTAAAGGCTCATAACATGCAGTAGATGCAGGTAGGATGATTTTTAATGTGAGCAATCTGTATGTACAGTGTGGGGGAAACATATAAGATAGACTTTTATTCAGAGTGAAGGTCCGCTTAAAGATCCATGCAGTCAGTTGAAGCATTGCTGGCTCTTGATGCAGAATAGGAACATGATGAAACAAATTTGGAATATTTGGTAGATGCCATGGCACCATGGTTTTCAGTTCTAAAAACCAGGATGTTCTTAACCAAAAAGGAGCTATGAGGGCAACATTGACCACTTCTCGCACTATCTTCTGGATCACTTGCAGAAGTAATCTGAAAGAAGGGAAGGCATAAGGTAATGAAAGTTCCAGGGATAAACCAGGGCATCGACTTCTAGGGCACTGTCTTCCCTCATCAGTAAGTAAAAAATCTCTGGTTTTCAGTTGTTGGCTCTGGCAAAGAGGTCTTTCTGGGAAAAAACCCAAAGCGCTACAATCTGTATCTGTAACTCGGTCTGTTGTACCCAGACCCAGCTTAGAAAGTCTGCAACAGTGTACAGGGTACCTATTAAATGAACTGCCAATATTCACAGGACCCGTTTCTGTATAGGAAACAGAATAGAATTTGAGAGATTTATCAGGGACAATGACCTGGTCCCGTCCTGATCATTTAGGTATGCTACTGTGGAAGCATTGTTGGATCAGATCTGAACATATTTGCCTGAGATTACTGTTAAAAAATGATCCAATGTCAGCATTACTGTCTTTAGTTCCCTGAAATTGGAGGATATTCTTGCTATATATGGCAGACATTTTCTCTTGACAATCAAATTGTCCAGGTGGTCTCCCCAACCCCAGGAGCTGGCATCTGTCGTAATAACTACAGGATTATTTTGTCTCCACAGTCTTCCCCTTTTTAATATCACTGGATCGACTAGTACATCCTCCTCTATTTGAACCTTCTGATTCAATGAGGCTGGGGACACTGTAGGGTTCTCATGTGAAGTTGAACCCATGGGACTGCCGGAATTGCAACTGTCATGAGACCGAGCAAGGTCATGATTTCTAGTAGAGAAACCTGTGGGGCCTTGAGGAATTCCTGGGTCATTGTTATGATCTTGTGGATTTTTTCCTGTGGAAGCAGAATCTTTTAAAAGACACTGTCTAGATCGTACCATAGCTATCTGCAACAGGGTGTGGGTACCAGATTAGGCTGGATTGTACATTTATCTTTATTTACAAATCTAAAGTTCTTAGAAGGAGAGGAGTCTTCTCTAAGTCTGCTAGTAGCGATTCCTCTGACCTGTTTAGCAAGAGAAGATCGGCCAGGTGCGATAATTGTAATTCCTTCCTGTATGAGGTGCGCCATAGGTTCCACCAATACCTGTGTAAAGATCCGTGGGGCTGACGACAGGCCAAAAGGTAAAGCCCTGTACAAGTAGCGATAAAGCCCCTGGTCTGTTTGCACTGCAAATTTCAGAAATTTGCGATGTTGAGGCAGAATTGGAATATGCAGGTAAGCATCCTGAAGGTCTAAATTGATCATAAGAGCCTGCTCCATGAGGATGGATGGAGGCACACCCCAAAGTGACGTCAGAGTGCCGCCGGGTCAGCAGCAGCAAGTGTCCTTCCACCTTCCTCGCTCTGCATCCCCGGGCGGAGAAAAGGAAAAAGACTGAGGCCCCTGCCAGCCGAGGATCCCTTGGACAAATGCAGTAGCACCCGCCGCGACCGGCCAGGATTTAAATGGGACAGCGCTCAACTCATGTGCTGTCTGACTAAAGGGGACTGCCCTGGCTGCCTCCGGACGGGTGAAGTACACTCAGAGATAAAGTGGTACAGGGCTCAGCGGGCTTCTCCAGGGGCTCCTGGAGCTGAAAAAAAACTAAAGAATCTAGCTAAAACAAAAAACTGACTGCAGCCTATCTGTCCAGTAGTTTCCTTAGGGAGAAACACAAAGAACTGAGGTGGAGAGAAAAGGGTGGGGTTTTAACCTCTGTTCAGTTTGTGTTTCCTCGCAGGAGGTGGGACTGCTATCTCCCCGCGGCGCGACAAAGGGAGGAAAAAAAAAACACCTTCTGCTTAAAGAGACAAGGGAATAAAAAATTCCCCAGGTAAAAATTGGTCCTAAACCAGAGGACTAATTTGTCAAATTTAATGTAGGATAACCTGACCCACAAGGCGACCAACTCTGATATTTGACAGACAGAATTGTCATAAAAAAAGAAAACGGCGTGCCAGAGGATTTATCGGGGAAAAAAATACAATTCTGTGATTACTCACCTGTAGAATTGGTATTATAAGTATACAGCACGTCCTGTTCCAGAAGATTCCTTACACATGGGTTATACATCCACAAGATGGCGCTGGACTGCAGAAAACAGCTTGTGGCTCCTCCCGGCCCTATATAAGTCGGGGACCTCCCACAAATTCCCCAGTATTGACAAGCAGTTACACAAGAAGCTGGGAGAACAATAATAGCAACAAATCCCAAATGAAAATGAACAATCACCATAAAGAGGTAACTAAGAATAATGATAACAAGGGTGGGATAGAACAGGACGTGCTGTATACTTATAATACCAATTATACAGGTGAGTAATCACAGAATTGTATTATTCCAAGTATACAGCACGTCCTGTTCCAGAAGATTCCTTACACATGGGACATCCAGTAGCAGTGTCCGTAAGGTAGAGTGGGATCCCCAAAAGTAACAGCGGGCAGTTTAACCCACTACCGCCTGCAGAACTTTGCGGCCAAAAGCAGCGTCAGCTGAGGCCCTAACATCAACCTTGTAAAACTTAGAAAAAGTATGAACAGAAGACCAAGTGGCGGCCTTGCAAACTTGTTCAACAGAAGCTTGGTGCTGAAAAGCCTAAGAGGCACCGATAGCCCGAGTAGAATGAGCAGTAAGACAGAAGGGAGGATTCTTCCCCTTAGCAGAATAGGCTTGAATCACAGCCTGACGGATCCACTTGCTGATGGTGGACTTAGCTGGAGCTAAACCCTTCTTAGGCCCAGAAGGGAGAACAAAAAGAGCATCAGTCTTCCTGAAAGGTTCAGTAGCCACCAAATAGAACTTCAGGGTCCTAACCACATCCAGAGAATGTAATACCTGCTCCTTAGAGTTACTAGGATTAGGGCACAGAGAAGGCAAGACAATGTCCTGATTGAGATGAAAAGCAGACACAACCTTAGGCAGAAAATCTGGCTTAAAATGAAACACCAGCCTGTCCTGGTGTCTCTCAAAGTAAGGAGGTTTGATGGAAAGCGCCGCCAACTCAGAAACACGCCTAACAGAAGTGATAGCCACCAAAAAGGCTACCTTAAGCGTCAAAATAGACAAAGGGGCCGCATGCAAGGGCTCAAAGGGAGACCCCTGCAAGGCCGATAATACCAAGTTCAAATCCCAGACTGGTAACATAGGCTTACGTGGAGGATGCACGTGAGTAACCCCCTGGAAAAAGGTCTTAACCAAACGATGGTTTGCAAAGGATCTTTGGAAGAAAATAGCCAAAGCTGAAACATGACCTTTGAGGGTACTAAGTTGCAGACCCAAATCCAAACCATGTTGCAGGAATTCCAGAATCCTGAGGGTAGAAAACACCTGACGGGGAAGCGACCTAGACTCACATCAGTCAATGTAAGTATGCCATACCCTATATTAGATAGATGACGAGGACTTCTTCCTAGCCTGAAACATGGTATTAACAACAGAGGCAGGCAGCCCCTTTTCCATCAAGGAGGTTTCAGCAGCCAGGCCGTCAAAGCCAGCGTTTGTAAATTGGGATGATGTAACTGTCCTTGAGTGAGCAGATCTGGAACCTTGGGCAGGGCGTACTGATCTACTGCCAACTGCACGATGTCTGCGAACCACACTCTTGACCAACAGGGGGCCACCAGAATGGTTGGCACCCCTTCCTGGGAAATCTTGCGCAGCACCCTGCCCAGCAGAGGAAACGGAGGCTACACATAAAGGAGCTGAAAGCTCTTCCAAGACATTGCTAGCGCATCCATGGCCAAGGCCAGAGGGTACTGGGGCAGAGAGACAAAGATTGGAAGCTTTTGATTGTGACAGGACGCAAACAGGTCCACATCTGGCCGCCCCCAGCGACGGCACAGGGACCAAAATACCCTGTTGCTGAGGGACCACTCCCCCAGCCGAGACATCCCCCTGCTCAAGGAGTCTCTCCAGGTTTTTCACTCCCGGGATATAAACTGCCAATATGCAGGGGACATTCTCCTCCGCCCAGGACAAAATCAGGGACACTTCCTTGAGGGCCCTCTTGCTCCGGGTCCCTCCCTGATGATTGATGTAGGCAACTGCCGTCTGGTTGTCCGAGCGGATCTGAACCGCCCAACCCCGAAGGTGTGGAGTCAACCGGGCGAGTACCAGTCTTATCGCCCTCAGTTCCAGAATGTTGATAGGGGTATGGGCCTCCTGAGGGCCCCACTGACCCTGGAACTTCAGGGATCTCCAGAAGCCCCCCCAACCTGTCAAACTGGCATCTGTGGTGACTGTCTCCCAGCAAGGGGTCAGAAAGGATCTGCCCATCAACAGGTTCCTTGAGTCCATCCACCACGAGAGAGACCGCCTGGCCAGAGGGGACAGAACAAACACCTGATCCAGGGACACAGGGTCCTGACCCCATACTGACAAGAGGTGAAGTTGAAGAGGTCTCATGTGAAACTGAGCGTATGGAACCGCCTCGAAGCAAGACACCATCAGACCCACCAGCTGCATCCCCTGCCGGATGGAGGGATGAGGGCAAGACAGAAGAAACCTTGCTTGAGCTTGAAGACTCTCCACCTTCTGCTGAGGGAGAAGAATCTTGACCTGAGATGTATCCAGAGTCATGCCCAGAAAGGACCTCACCAATGACGGGGACAGGGAATACTTGAGATGATTGATCACCCAGCCGAAGGACTCCAGTGTGGACACCACCATCTGGGCATCCAGCTCTGCCTGCTGGAAGGACTGATCAGAATGTCGTCCAAGTAAGGAAGAATGCGAATGCCCTGAGATCTCAGCAGAGCCATTACGCCTGTCAGCACCTTGGTGAACACCCTGGGAGCCGAGGTGATACCGAAAGGCAAGGCCACAAATTGGTAGTGCTGATCCTCCAGCGCGAACCTGATCAATTTCTGATGACCTGGAAAGATTGGTACATGAAGGTAAGCGTCCTTGATGTCTACAGGGGTCATGAAGTTGCCCGGGTGCAGTGAATTGACTGCTGAACGCAAGGTCTCCATGCAAAAATGCTTGAATCTGACAAACTTGTTGAGACGTTTTAAATCCAGGATGGGCTTGAGGGACCCATCCTTTTTGGGGACAGTGAAAAGATTGGAATAGAAGCCTCTGCCCCTTTCTTTTAAAGGCACCGGGCAGATGACCCCCAACTCCAGAAAATTTTGGACAGCAAGGCACAGACCCTGTGCTGATAAGGGGTTTTGAGCCATCTGGGATTTGACGAATCTTGGGGGTGGCCAGGCAGCAAACTTTACCTTGTAACTGGAGGATACTACCTCCAGAATCCACCGGTCTGAGACATGAAGCCTTCAGACGTGAGCAAAGAGCCGAAGCCGTCCCCCCACCCAGATGGGTGAGGGCGCCCCTTCATGCCTGAGGGAGCTTGGGGGAGGAATTTGGCTTGGGACCTCAGGAGGGGCCGGGGCGGCCACGTCCTCTGCCCCTACCCCAATAGTCTCTGCGAGCCCCAGCAAGGGAGACTCCACGACCAATTCTGGAACCACGGAAGGAAGGGAGAAAGGAACCTGTCCCCCGAAAGGACCGGGACGGCCTCCTACGTTGAGGTAAACTGCCGCCTCTGGCAAACAAGTCCAAGCGTTCCCCAAAGAGGAGCAGCCCCTTAAAGGGAAAGCCAGTGAGAGCCTTCTTAGCAGCATTATCCGCTACCCACTGACGCAGCCAAACAGAGCGGAGTATAGCCACCAACAGGACAGATGTCCTCCCACACATTCTAATGGCATCATCCATGGCAGATAGAACATATGCAACAAATTCATAGCAAAGCAGGAGAGATCTATACTCTTCTCCTCCCGCATCATCAGAGGCCCCATCTAAGAGGCTCTTAAGCAGCCCTTTAATAGCAATAGCTGTAATGGCAGAGGCACAAACCGGGCGTAGCGCGGTCCCCACACAGGCAAAAGCATGGCAAGCCAGCTGGTCCATGCGCCGGTCCTCACCATCCCTCAGGGTAGTAGTGTCAGGGGAATGCATGACAGATGTATTGGACAGCCCCAGAACGGGCGCGTCCACTTCGGGAGGACATGACCAACGCTTAATCACCTCAGCAGGAAAGGGATACCTCTTATCCCAGCTCTTGGGCACCCCAGGGAGCTTGCTAGGCCGTTCCCATTCTTTGAACACCAGATTATTAAAGTGAGTCTGCTCAGGAAACTCCAAACGTGGTTTAACTGTATGAAAAAAATACAATTCTGTGATTACTCACCTGTAGAATTGATATTATATGTATACAGCACGTCCTGTTCCAGAGATAATTCCTTACTCCTGGGTTATACATCCACAAGATGGCGCTGGACTGCAGAGTCAGAAAAGTGGCTCCTCCTGGCCCCTTAAATACCAGAGACCTCCCACAAATTCCCCAGTATTGAAAAGCAGTTAACAAGAAGCCGGGAGAACTATAACCAGATAAAAAAAGGAAAATCACCATACAGAGGTAACGGAATAATGAAAACAAGGGTGGAGTGGAACAGGACTGTATATGCTGTATACATATAATATAAATTCTACAGGTGAGTAATCACAGAATTGTATTATTCTAAGCATACAGCACGTCCTGTTCCAGAGATAATTCCTTACTCCTGGGACATTCAATAGCAGTGTCTATAAGGTATGGTGGGATCTCCCAAAAAGTAACAGCGGACAGTTTAAACCACTACCGCCTGCAAAACTTTGTGGCCAAAAGCAGCATCAGCTGAGGCCCTAACATCAACCTTGTAAAACTTAGAAAAGGTATGAACAAAAGACCAAGTAGCGGCCTTGCAAAGTTGTTCAACAGAAGCTTGAAAACTGAAAGTCCAAGATGCACCAATAGCACAAGTAGAATGAGCAGTAAGGCGGAAGGGAGGTTCCTTCCCCTTAGCAGAATAGGCCTGAATCACAGCCTGATGAATCCACTTGCTGATAGTGGACTTAGCTGGAGCCAGACCCTTCTTAGGTCCAGACGGAAGCACAAAAAATACAATTCTGTGATTACTCACCTGTAGAATTGATATTATGAGTATACAGTACGTCCTTGTCCAGATAAGAATCATTACACTTGGGTATTACTCCGCCAGATGGCGCTGGACTGCAGAGACCGCGAAATTGGCTCCTCCTGGCCCCTCAAATACCCAGGACCTCCCACAAATCCCCAGCATTGAAAGCAGTTAACGAGAAGCCGGGAGAAAGATAACAGAATCAACCCTTAACTATAAACAATGATAACAATCACCATAAAGGGGATCCAAGGACAATGCAAAACCAAGGGTGGGGTGGAGCAGGACGTACTGTATACTCATAATATCAATTCTACAGGTGAGTAATCACAGAATTGTATTATTCTTAGTATACAGTACGTCCTGCTCCAGATAAGAATCATTACACTTGGGACATCCAATAGCAGTATCCATAAAGTAGGGTGGGATCCCCAAAGGTAACAACAGACAGGTCAGACCACTGCCGCCTGCAGAACCTTGCAGCCAAAAGCAGCATCAGCTGAGGCCCTAACATCAACCTTGTAAAACTTTGAAAAGGTATGAACAGAAGACCAAGTAGCGGCCTTGCAAACTTGTTCAACAGAAGCCTGGTGCTGAAAAGCCCAAGAGGCACCAATAGCACGAGTAGAATGAGCAGTAAGGCGGAAGGGAGGATTCTTCCCTGAATCACAGCCTGACGGATCCATTTGCTGATAGTAGATTTGGCAGGAGCCAAACCCTTCCTAGGACCAGAGGGAACCACAAAAAGAGCATCAGTTTTTCTGAAAGGTGCAGTAGCCACCAGATAGTACTTCAGATTCCTAACCACATCCAAAGAATGCAAAAGCCGATCCTTAGCGTTACCAGGATTAGAGCACAAGGAAGGAAGAACAATGTCCTGATTCAGATGAAAGGCAGACACGACCTTAGGCAGAAAGTCTGGCTTGAAGCGAAACACCACCTTGTCCTGGTGTCTCTCAAAGTAGGGGGACTGGATGGAAAGCGCTACCAACTCAGAAACACGCCTAACAGAAGTTATAGCCACCAAAAAGACAACCTTGAGAGTAAGAATGGCCAGGGCAGCATCCTGCACAGGTTCAAAGGGAGCACCCTGCAAGGCAGACAAGACCAAGTTCAAATCCCACACAGGCAACCTAGGCTTACGTGGGGGACGCACATGAGTAACTCCCTGGAAACAAGTCCTGAGCAGAGAATGCTGGGCAAAGGACCTCTGGAAGAAAACAGCCAAGGCAGAAACATGACCCTTCAGAGTACTGAGTTGGAGCCCCAGCTCCAACCCATGCTGCAGGAACTCCAGGATCCTGGGAATAGAGAACACACGACAGGGAAGAGACTTAGACTCACACCAGTCAATGTAGGCACGCCAAACCCCATAGTAAATGGAAGACTTCTTTCTAGCCTTTATCATGGTATCAACAACAGAGGCAGACAGCCCCTTCTCCATCAAGATGGAGGTTTCAGCAGCCAGGCCGTCAAAGCCAGAGTTTGTAAATTGGGATGGCGTTGATGACCCTGAGTAAGCAGGTCTGGCACCCTGGGCAGAGCGTACTGATCTACTGCCAGCTGCACCACGTCTGTGAACCACACTCTTCTTGGCCACCTGGGGGCCACCAGGATTGCTGGCACCCCCTCCTGAGCTATTTTGCGCAGAACTCTGGCCAACAGAGGGAATGGGGGAAAGACATACAGGAGCTGAAAGTCCCGCAATGACATTGCTAGCGCATCCATGGCCAAGGCCAGAGGAGCTTGTGGTTGTGACGGGACGCAAACAGATCCACATCTGGTTGACCCCAACGGTGACACAGAGACTGAAACACCCTGCTGCAGATCAACCATTCTCCCAGGCGAGAGGTCCCCCTGCTCAGAGAGTCTGCCTGCAGCTTCTCCACCCCCGGAATGTACACAGCTGACAGGCAAGGAACATTGTCCTCCACCCAGGCCAGAATCAGAGACACTTCCTTGAGGGCCCCCTTGCTCCGGGTCCCTTCCTGATGATTGATGTAGGCAACCGCCGTCCGGTTGTCCGAGCGGACCTGAACAGGCCGACCCCGAAGGTGTAGGGTCAAGTGAGCCAGAACCAACCTGATTGCCCTCAGCTCCAGAATGTTGATAGGTGTGTGGGCCACCGCCCTTGGAACTGGAGGGACTTCCAGAAGCCCCCCCAACCCGTCAGACTGGCATCCATGGTGACCGTCTCCCAGCAGGGGGCCAGAAAGGATCTGCTCACCAACAGGTTCCTAGAGTCCAGCCATCACGAGAGGGACCGCTTGACTAGGGGAAACAGCACAAGGAATTGGTCCAGGGACGCAGGATCCTTGTCCCATACTGACAAGAGGTGGAGTTGCAGAGGCCTCATGTGAAACTGGGCATAAGTGACCGCCTCGAAGCACGACACCATCAGGCCCATCAGCTGCATTCCCTGCCTGATGGAGGGATGAGGGCAAGATAGCAGGAACTGAACCTGCGCTAGCAGACTGTCCACCTTCTGCTGAGGAAGAAAAATCCTTGCCTGAACTGTATCCAGATTCATTCCCAGGAAAGGAGTCACCAAGGATGGAGACAGGGAAGATTTGGGATGGTTGATCACCCAGCCAAATGACTCCAGCGTGGACACTACCAGCTGAGTATCCCGCTCCGCCTGTTGAAGGGACTGAGAAGTGATGAGAATGTCGTCTAAATAGGGCAGCACGCGAATGTCCCGAGACCTGAGCAGAGACATCACTCCTTCCAGCACCTTGGTGAACACCCTGGGAGCTGAAGTGAGACCGAAGGGCAATGCCACAAATTGGTAGTGCTGATCCTCCAGAGCGAACCTGAGGAATTTTTGATAACCTGGAAAAACAGGAATATGAAGGTAAGCATCCTTGATGTCCACAGAGGTCATGAAGTCCCCTAGATGCAGAGAACTGATGGCAGAGCGCAAAGTTTCCAAGCGAAAGCGCCTGCACCTGACAAATTTGTTGAGGATCTTCAAGTCCAGGATTGGCCTGACTGACCCATCTCTTTTGGGCACGGTGAAAAGGTTGGAATAGAAACCCTTGCCCCTTTCTCGTAAGGGGACCTGACAGATGACCCCCAGCTCCAGAAGGCTTTGCACCGCCAGAACTAGAGCCTGCGCTGACATAGGGTCCTGAGAGATCCGGGATCTGATGAATCTTGGGGGCGGCCAGGCAGCAAACTCTATCTTGTAACCGGAGGACACTACCTCCTGAATCCACCGGTCTGAGACATGAAGCCTCCAGACGTGAGCAAAATGCTGAAGCCTGAGGGGGCTTGGGAGAAGACTTAGGCTTGGAGCCCCAGGAAGAGCCAGGGCGACCACGTCCTCTGCCCCTCCCCCAGAAATCTCCTCAGGCCCCAGTAAGGGAGACCCCCCTCCCGTCTGGCTCCACGGTAGGGGGAAGAAAAGGAGCCCTGGCCCCGAAAGGGCAGAGACTGCTGCCTGTGTTGGGGTAACCTGCCTCCCTTAGCAAACAGGTCCAGGCGGTCCCCAAACAGGCATAATCATTTGAAGGGGAAACCAGTGAGAGCCTTCTTGGCAGCGTTGTCAGCAGCCCACTGGCGCAGCCATACCGAGCGGCGTATAGCCACCACAAGGGCAGAGGTTCTGCCACACATCCTAATGGTATCATCCAAGGCAGAGAGGACATAAGTCACAAAAACCGCATAACGAGAGAGGGCATTTAACTCCTCACTAGACACATCATCAGGAGCACCATCTAGGACACTTCTCAGCAGGGTCCTAATAGCCACAGCTGTAATGTCAGAGGCACAGACCGGGCGCAGCGCCGTCCCCACACTTGCAAAGGCATGGGACGCCAGCTGATCAATACGCCGGTCCTCACCATCCCGTAGCGTAGTAGTCAGGGGAATGCATGACAGAGGTGTTAGATAACCCTAGGACCGGGGCATCCACCTCTGGAGGGGATGACCAGCGCTTCCCCACATCAGCAGGAAAGGGGTACCTCTTATCCTGGGACACCGGGAAGTCTGCTGGGATGCTCCCATTCCTTAAGCACGAGGTTATTAAAATGAGCTTGCTCGGGAAATTCCAAACAAGGCTTAGCGGTATGAAACAATTCCCCCTGCTTCCTGGGGGCCGCAGCCGGGGGAGAGATAGACAGTACCTCAAAAATCTGAGCCAACAGCCTATCAGTATCATCTGAGGCCCAGGGGTCAGACACAGAATCATCATGACCCCTGGACCTCTCATCGGATGACTCAGAGTCAGAAAATAATTCCCCTTCTTCCAAGGGGGTATAACCAGACAGTTCCAAGAACTCATCAACCTCCATAGGGAACAGAGTGACATCAGGCGTCAAGTGCCGCTTCTTAGCAGAGGCCTTACGCGCCAGGGTATTAGCCAGCAACTTCTCAACATTAGCCAGTCTGGAAGACACATCAGGCTGAGAATCCCCACTGGTATGCAACTCAATAGGAGTCAAATTTAAGCTTGGGGGAGTAGGAGTAGGTGAAGCCATACGTGGCGCAGGCCCAGCTACTGGTAAACCAGGCTGCAGCGCAAGCACCTGCTGGGCACAAGGTATACAGACCCGCACATTGTCAGCACTAGTAGGGGACACCTCACAAGCTATACACAGCCAGGCTTGTCCCGAAAGAACCCCCGAGCACATTATCCTGAGACGCCTCCATATGGTGATTATAGCGGCACAATAAGCCAATAGGGATTAATAGCAACCCGGGATGCCCCAATAGCCCGCTAGGGAAGTGGGAGTAATTTACACACTAGGCCTCACAAGTTTAATAACTAAATAGAGGGAGAAGAGCCGGTAGAAACCAATAGAGCTCGACCCGTCTGAAAGACATAAACAAAGAGAACCCCATAAGTGACTAGTATAAAGACATAGGGTAAATAAAGCCGCCCGCGAGGGCACTCACGGACCGCAGTAGGTAGATGCCAGTCACGCAGCAGCTGAATCTAGCGAAAGATGGTATACCTCGAGGGGCTGGGCGCGGAGACAGTGACGCGGAACGCGCCAACCACGGGCCCCGCCCCCCCCGAAGAGCGCGAAGCAGCACACATGACAAGCAGCCAATAACTGCGCAACAGCACCTGAGGTAATGCTGCCGCCAACCGCGGAGCACAAAGGAGTGCGCGCGGCGGCGGCAGCATTTTCAAAACGCAATCAGTGCAACCAAGTCAGCGCGGAGACTGACACCGAAAGAAGCACACAATACAGTGAAAACACCAAGGCATATAGACACACACATATAGACCCCCCCCCCCCCGAGAGCTACAAGGGAGGGCGAGGGAGGGCAGCGGCCACTTTACAGAGGGCCCACCGATAGGGGCAAGGGGCAATAGGGCAGGAGGGGCATCATAATAGAGGCTCATATAAGCCTATACTGCCTACCCTTTGGTGGGGGATTGTGGTGCGCTCCTAAGCACCTGACAGCGGTGCTGCCTACCATCACCCGAACCAGCGCAGCCAAGGCTGGGAGGCACATTAATAATGGAACGGGTGGGAAAAGTCCTACAGGGCTGCAGGCTAATAGCCCCGCTCACCTGCGAGAAGAGAGAGCCATCATCTTGTCCTTCGCAGTCCAGACTGCAGAGAAGTTCTGTGGATTTGTGGGAGGTCCCAGGTATTTGAGGGGCCGGGAGGAGCTAATTTCGCAGTCTCTGCAGTCCAGCACCATCTGGCGGAGTAATACCCAAGTGTAATGATTCTTATCTGGAGCAGGACGTACTGTATTCTAAGAATAGAGCATCAGTCTTCCTGAAGGACTCAGTAGCCACCAAACAGAACTGAGAACAATAGAGTCCTGACCACGTCCAAAGAGTGTAAAACCCTCTCCTCAGTGTTACTAGGATTAGGACACAGAGACGGCAAAACAATGTCCTGATTGAGATGAAAAGCAGAAACAACTTTAGGCAGAAAATCTGGCTTAAAAACGAAACACCACCTTGTCCTGGTGTCTCTCAAAGTAAGGGGGCTTGATGGAAAGCGCCGCCAACTCAGAAACACGCCTAACAGAAGTAATAACCACCAAAAAGACTACCTTAAGCATAAGAATGGACAAAGGAGACCCCTGCAAGGCAGATAAGACCAAGTTCAAGTCCCAGACTGGTAACATAGGTTTACGTGGGGGACGCACGTGAGAAACCCCTTGGAAAAAAGGTCTTGACCAGGGGACGCTGAGCAAAGGATCTTTGGAAGAAAATGGCCAAAGCAGAAACATGACTCTTCAGAGTACTGAGTTGAAGACCCAGATCCAGACCATGTTGCAGAAATTCCAGAACCCTAGGAATGGAAAACACACGACAGGGAAGCGACTTAGACTCACACCAGTCAATGTAAGTACGCCAAATCCTATAGTAGATAGAAGAAGAGGACTTTTTCCTAGCCCTGATCATGGTATTAACAACAGAAGCAGGCAACCACTTTTCCATCAAGATGGAGGTTTCAGCAGCCAGGCCGTCAAAGCCAGCGTTTGTAAATTGGGATAGTGTAGCTGCCCCTGAGTGAGCAGGTCTGGAACCCTGGGCAGGGCGTACTGATCTACTGCCAACTGCACAATGTCTGCAAACCACACTCTTCTTGGCCAACAGGGGGCCACCAGGATGGCTGGCACCCCTTCCTGAGCTATC
This sequence comes from Gastrophryne carolinensis, assembly GCA_027917425.1. Classification (NCBI taxonomy): domain Eukaryota; kingdom Metazoa; phylum Chordata; class Amphibia; order Anura; family Microhylidae; genus Gastrophryne; species Gastrophryne carolinensis. Next base: position 281,564,698 of record CM051235.1, read on the forward strand.
TTGCGCAGCACCCTGCCCAGCAGAGGAAACGGATGGAAAACATAGAGGAGCTGAAAGCTCTTCCAAGACATTGCTAAGGCATCAATGGCTAATGCCAGAGGGTCCTGGGACAGGGAGACAAAGACTGGAAGCTTGTGATTGTGACGGGACGCAAACAGATCCACATTTGGCTGACCCCAACGGTGGCACAGGGAGCGAAACACCCTGCTGCTGAGGAACCATTCTCCCAGGCGAGAAGTCCCCCTGCTGAGGGAGTCTGCCTCCAGATTCTCCACTCCCGAAATGTACACCGCCGAGATGCATGGAACATTCTCCTCCGCCCAGGACAGAATCAGGGATACTTCCTTGAGGGCCCTCTTGCTCCGGGTCCCTCCCTGATGATTGATGTAGGCAACCGCCGTCTGGTTGTCCGAGCAGATCTGAACAGCCCGACCCCGAAGGTGAGGGGTTAGACGGACCAGAACCAACCTGATCGCTCTCAACTCCAGAATGTTGATAGGGGTGTGGGCCTCCCGAGGGCCCCACTGACCCTGGAATTGCAGGGATTTCCAAAAGCCCCCCCAACCTGCCAGAAAGGATCTGCCCCCCAACAGGTTCCTTGAGTCCAGCCACCACAAGAGAGACCGCCTGGCCAGAGGCGACAGAACAAACACCTGATCCAGGGACACAGGGTCCCGATCCCATAATGACAGAGGGTGAAGTTGAAGAGGCCTCATGTGGAACTGAGCATATGGAACCGCCTCGAAGCAAGACACCATCAGTCCCACCAGCTGCATTCCCTGCCTGATGGATGGATGGGCAAGAGACAGAAGGAGCTGTGCTTGCGCTTGAAGATTCTCTACCTGCTGCTGAGGAAGAAAGATTCTGACCTGAGAAGTATCCAGAGTCATTCCCAGGAAGGACCTCACCATGGAAGGAGCCAGTGAAGATTTGGGATGGTTGATCACCCAGCCGAAAGACTCCAGAGTGGACACCACCAGCTGGGTATCCAGCTCTGACTGCTGGAGAGACCGAGTGATGAGAATGTCATCCAAATAGGGAAGAATGTGAATGCCCTGAGATCTCAGCAGGGCCATCACACCTGCCAGCACCTTGGTTACCCAATACCCTGGGAGCCGAGGTGAGACCAAAAGGCAAGGCCATGCATTGGTAGTGCTGATCCTCCAGAGCAAACCTGAGGAATCTCTGATGACCTGGAAAGATAGGTATGTGAAGGTAAGCATCCTTGATGTCTACCGAGGTCATGAAATCATCCGGGCATAGTGAATTCACAGCAGAGCGCAGAGTCTCCATGCGAAAGTGCCTGAACCTGACAAACTTGTTGAGGAGCTTTAAATCCAGGATGGGTCTGATGGACCCGTCTTTTTTGGGGACAGTGAAAAGATTGGAATAGTAACCCTTGCCCCTTTCCCTTAAGGGAACCCGGCAAATGACCCCCGATTCTAGCAGGTTTTGGACAGCCAGGGAGAGACCCTGAGCTGACAGGGAGTTTTGAGGAATCCAGGATCTGATGAATCTTGGGGGCAGCCAGGCTGCAAACTCTGTCTTGTAACCAGATGGGTGAGGGCGCCCCTTCATGCCTGAGGGGGCTTGGGGGAAGACTTAGCCTTGGAACCCCAGGAGGGACCGGAGTGGCCACGTTCTCTGCCCCTCCCCCAAAAATCTCCGCGGGCCCCAGCAAAGGAAGCTCCCCGTCCCATTCTGGATCCACGAAAGGAGGGGGAAAATCCACCGGACCCCCTAAAGGGCCGGGACTGCTTTTTACGCTGAGGTAATTTACCTCCCTTGGCAAACAAATCCAAACATTCCCCAAAGAGGCGCAGCCCCTTAAAGGGAAAAGCAATGAGAGCCTTTTTGGCAGCATTGTCAGCTGCCCACTGGCGCAGCCAAACCGAGCGGCGTATAGCCACCGACAGGGCAGAGGCCCTGCCACACATACTAATGGTATCATCCAGAGCAGAAAGGACATATGCTACAAAAGTCTCACAGTGCGTAAGAGCTGAATACTCTTTACCACTAGCATCCTCAGGGGCACCATCTAAGATACCCTTGAGCAGGCTCTGGATAGCAACAGCAGTAATGGCAGAGGCACAGACCGAGTGCAGCGCGGTCCCCACACAAGCAAAAGCATGGGAAGCCAGCTGATCCACGCGCCTGTCCCCCCCATCCTTCAGGGTAGTAGTGTCAGGGGAATGCATGACAGATGTGTTGGATAAACCCAGAATTGGTGCGTCCACTTCGGGAGGACATGACCAACGCTTAACCACCTCGGCGGGAAAGGGATACCTACTATCCCAATTCTTTGGTACCCGGGAAGCTGGCTAGGCCGTTCCCACTCCTTAGACACAAGATTATTAAAGTGAATTTGTTCAGGAAACTCCCAGCGTGGTTTAACAGTATGAAACAGCTCCCCTTGCTGCCTAGGGACCGCAGCAGGAGGGGAAATACAAAGCACCTCAAATATCTGAGCCAACAGCCTATCAGTGTCACCTGAGGACCATGGTTCAGATCCAGAACCGGCAGCATAACCTTTAGGTTGCTCCTCAGGTGAATCTGAATCGGAAAATAATCCCCCCTCTTCCAGGGGAGTATAACCAGTAATATCAAAAAATTCCTCAGCCTCCATAGGAAGAGGGTAACACCAGGTGCTAAATGCTGCCGCTTAGCAGAAGCCTTACGCGGACCAGAACCAGCCTTACGCCTTTCAATGCTGGCCACCCGAGTAACCAAATCAGGTTGAGACTCCCCACTAGTATTCACATCACTGGGGGTCAGATGTAAGCGTGGGGGGGTGGGTGAGCCCATAGCCGCAGGCCCGATCACAGGTAACCTAGATATCAGGGCCAGCGTAGGGAGCACAAACCCTGACATCGTCACTTATAGGGGCCACCCCACACGCAGTACACAGCCGGGCTTGTCCTGAAGGAACCCCAGGCACATTATCCTGTGAAGCCTCCATATGGTGATTATTGTGGCACAACAGGCCAATAGAGAATGATGCTTAAAAGCTACCCGGGATGCCTCAATAGCCCGCTAGGGAAGTGGGAGACAAAATATGACAATAGCCCTCCAATAAGGAGGAGACTACTAAATAGAGGGGATAGGCCAGGAGAAACCACTTAAAAAGGAAGACACAAATAAGAGATCCCGTAAGCCATGCAAGGTAATAACAGTAAAAACTAAGCCAGCCCGCAGGGGCACTTACGGACCAAGAGATACGCCAGACACGCAGCAACAGCAGCAAACTGCAGCAAAGTGGCGCTTGCAAATACCTCCCGAAGAGCGCGAAAACGCGCCCAGCTGACTAGGGCAGCCAATGACGGCGCAGCAGTGCGACGGCGGCAATAGCTAAAAACACACATTACATTCACCACTGTGACAGTATACATACCCCCCCCCCCCCCCCCCGAGAACTAACCCAGAGGGGGAAGCGGACCGCCAAAGGGAGCCTAACCGGGAACGGGAGGTGAGGGGCTAAATGCGGGAGGGGCATCCCATAAGGCTCACCACAAGCCTGTACCGCTTACCCTTCGGTGGGGGCCTGCGGATGGAGCAGCGCTCCTTATCACCTACCTTGACCTGCTGCCTACCTTCACCCGACCAGCGCAGCCTAAGCTGGGAGGTAGTAACAGGAATGGGTGGGAATAGTCCTACAGGGTCGTAGGCTAATGAGCCCTGCTCACCTGCGATTAGAAAGAGCTGTCTTCACGTCATCGCAGTCCAGACTGCAGAGAAGAACTGGGGAATTTGTGGGAGATCTCTGGTATTTAAAGGGCCGGGAGGAGCCACTTTTCTGACTCTGCAGTCCAGCGCCATCTTGTGGATGTATAACCCAGGAGTAAGGAATTATCTCTGGAACAGGACGTGCTGTGTACTTAGAATAGCTCACCCTGCTGCTGCGGAGCCACAGCAGGAGGGGAGATACAGAGCACTTCAAAAATATGAGCCAAAAGCCTGTCAGTGTCATCCCAAGGGAGACCCGGTTCCACCATAAGCCTTAGGCTGTTCCTCAGATGATTCTGAATCAGAGAATAATTACCCCTCTTCCAGGGGGGAATAACCAATAATGTCAAAAAATTCCTCAGCCACAGAACAGGGAAGAGGGAAACCGCGGGTGATAAATGCCGTTTCTTAGCAGAAGCCTTACGCGGGGTATACCCAGCAATATGTTTTTCAATGCTGGCCACCCGTGCAACCAAATCAGGTTGAGACTCCCCGCTGGAATGCCCCCCACTGGGGGTCAGATGTAAGCGTAGGGGGGTAGGCGAAGCCAGAGGGGGCGCAGCACTAGGCCCAGTAGCAGGCAACCCAGACTGCAGCGCAAGCACCTGCTGGGCACAGGGTACACACACCCTGACATCATCACTTATAGGGGATACCCCACACGCAACACATAGCCGGGCTTGTCCCGAAGGAACCCCAGACACATCATCCCCAGAAGCCTCCATATGGTGATTATCGTGGCACAACAGGCCAGTAAGGGTTAACGCTAATAATAGCTACCCGGGATGCCCCAATGACCCGCTAGGGAAGTGGGAGTAATGAAGGGAGATGGCCGGGAGAAACCACAGTGCCGAAGTTTTAACCCGCCTGAAAGACATAATAAACATTCCTATGAGATAAAGCAGAAGGAGTTCAGAAAAAATCACCCCACCGGGGTTACTCACGGACCGCGGGAGCCAGCAGCACACACAGTAGTCAAAATGGCGTCCGCAGACCTCGAGGGGCGGGCCTTCGATGAGATGTGATGTAAAAAACATCATCCCCATAGGCCGCCCCCCCGAAGAGCGCGAAACGCGCCCATGTGATCCTGCCAGCCAATCGCGGCCTGTCAGCTTTGAGGAGAATGATGCCGCCGTCGGCGGAGCGCTGTACAAGCGCGCAGCGTTTTACAGTATAACATACCAGGATTAAGTAAAACACAGGCTTTTACCACGGAACCCTAAGGAGTGAGAGCGAGAGAGGTTAAAATAAGGAATTCCCGGGGGATAACAGCGCCCAGGGGACAATGGATGGGAGAAGTGAGGGAGGAGGGAAACACCTATGGTAAAGGGTTAACTGCACAGGATTACCTGGCAAACACCCAAGAAGCAGTGGGGGCATCTCAAAAGGCTCACCATCAGCCTAAACCGCCTACCCTGTCAGAGCAGGGACAGCGGTAGGAGCCTAGCTCCTCAGCACCTCTTTAACTGGTGCTACTAACCTACCTTCACCCGAACCTTGTCAGCCGAGGCTGGGAGGCAGTATATGGTACGGAACGAGTGGGAATAGTCCTGCAGGGCTGCAGGCATGTAAGCCCCGCTCACCTGTTCCACATAGAGAGCTATCTTCTATCTTCTCAGCGCAGACTGCAGAAAGAACTGGGGAATTTGTGGGAGGTCCCCGACTTATATAGGGCCGGGAGGAGCCACAAGCTGTTTTCTGCAGTCCAGGATACAAACCAGTCCACATCTGGCCCTCCCCCTGGCCTCATAGGGTCTGGGAAGATTGTAGGCGACCATAGCTACTTTACCCAAATATATTCCAACCAGGAGACCCGTCAGAAGCCTAGAAGAAGGAGCAACCCACTCCTTATCTGCATCTCACTCTCATTTCACTCCTGCTAATCCCTATGCCCCTGAGCCGTCTGACTCCCTATCACCTCACCTGACTGCCCAGCATTCCTGGTCAGTGTGTCCCCCTGGACACAAGAATGACTGGCCCATGGTGGGGGGCAACACTCTAGTGTGCAAGAGTCTAATGTAAAACTGAGCGAAAGGAACTAGAGTCAGGGGCGATTCCCAGGGAGGGAGATCCATTCTGGATGAAGTCCATCTGAGAACTGAAGTAGTTGACAATCTAACCAAACCACATCCCTCACTGTCTTCTGCATGGAGGATACCTGATGAGCAAACCCTGCAGGTATGGGATAATAGTGAGACCCCGGAACCATACATAAATAGAGCTTTGTTTATCGCTGCAGAACTGATTGTTGACTTTTGACTACCGATTTTGTATTGACTTCCACCTTTTGCCCTTGGAATACATAGGTGGGACTTAATTTCTTATTTTCCCAACTGTTATGGCACCCACATAATTCAGTTTGCCAATTTTCTTGTCCGAGATCGATAAGCTGGATGATGACGATTCTCACTTAGGAAATTTTCATGGCTGCTCCTCGATTCAGTGACTTAATAATCACACCTTTAGGGAATGAGCAAACAGGTTGTATGTTTTTAGTATACAAGAATAAAAACATAGTTCTACCACTAGGAGAAAAAAAAATCTTGTCAGGGGTCGGCAGATGTGGCTGAGCACTGTAATTACTGCATGCAGTTTGGATAGCCACCAGCAGGTGTCAGCAGAGCTGCCTGGATGTTGTATCTGCCCCTCATCAGCTGGACCTGCACCCAGGCCTATTTGTGTGGAAAACTCCCTCTGCCTACCATAGGTGCAGCAGGATTATGCCAGGATCGAGAGCTCCACAGATGGAGCTCTCCGCCAGTGATCAGATTTGACCACAGCAAAGATACAAACTCAGGAAATATGAACTGAAAAGGGTATATATTAACACAAAAACAAAGGATAAACTACAGGGAACATAAACCAAAAACAAAAAGGGACCCTAAGGTGCTGGAGCTCACCCCAGGGCACAAGACAAGAGCCTGCAGCCCCCAGGAGCAAACAGGAGCCTACTGCATTGAGGATAAGAACAGGTGGTAGCCAAGCAGCCTCAGGGACACCAGGAAGAGGCCTACCTGCTACTGGATTTAAACGGGGACTAGGAAGCCCCAGGAGTAACACACACAGACACACAAAATCCTGCTGCACCACGTAGACAAGTTTCCCACATAAACAGGCCCAGGAGCAGGTGCAGATACAAAAATACAACTCTGTGAAGTACTCACCTGTAGAGTTGATATTATATGCATACAGCACGTCCTGCTCCAGTCATAACGTGTGGGTAATCCTCCGCCTTCAGCGCCGTGCACTGCAGAACATGAAGAAAACAAGCTCCTCCCGGCCCTACATACACCGGAGGACCTCCCACAAATCCCCAGCACTGAAAAGCAGTGAGAAGAGAAGCTGGGAGAAACAACCACCCAGAACTGGCAATAATATCAAGTGAAAACAATCACCATACAGGGGATCCAGAACAAGTGAAACCAGGGTGGGGTGGAGCAGGACGTGCTGTATGCATATAATATCAACTCTACAGGTGAGTACTTCACAGAGTTGTATTATTCTAAGCATACAGCACGTCCTGCTCCAGACATAGTCATAACGTGTGGGACATCCAATAGCAGTGTCCATAAGTAGGGTGGGATCCCCAAGAGAAGGTCACAGCCAGCAGTAAAGCACTGTCACCTCCAACCATGCTACCAGGGCAACGAGAGCAATGCTCTAACCTCAACCTTTGAACCTTTTAAAGGGAGAACTGAACCCAAGCAGCGGACTAGCCAACTTGCTCACCAGAACTTAGAGCTAAGAGTCACGAGACCAATCACAAGTGGGGAGAGAACAGAAAACAGTAGAGAAGAAGAATCTTCCCATAACAGAATAGGCCAGAATGGTGACCTGACCATGCTACTGCAAGGAGTGCAGCCATGGAAACATCAAAACTTTCCCCGACAGGGAATATGAAACCTGGTCTCAGTCAGGACCAGCAGGAACGCTAACAACAACACTTCAACAGAAGCCGAAGGTATCCTTCTCGGCACAGCAGGTCAAAACTAGCCAAGTAAGACCCATCCAAGGGCACCTCCCCCGTGGAGGTAATTAGAGCCGGTACTTCATAATAGGACACCGAACCCCTTAAAAGGCAAAATCCCTCCAGGGACAAAAGGCCATTGAGAAAGATCTCCAACTCTGTAGAGAGATGCAAGTCCCTTATCTAATAATACGCAGGACAACATCCCAGAGACCAGAGAATCTGACATAATGAAGGTAAGGACCCTCGCCTGGAAGCAGACTTAGCGTAAGGCGGCACCCTCACCTCATGGGATCCAGATATAAATAAGAATCTACATAAATGGAATGACAATAGCCGCCACAGAGCCATACGTATGGCACACTTCTGGCTGGAGCAATCGCCCCAGAGGGGTGATATGATGAAGGAACGGTTCAGACAAGAACCTGAATAAGAACCAAGGGAACCCTTAGCAGGGCATCGGGATAAGAAATCCCCCCAAAGGGAAAAACAGGAATTCCCCAATGAATGCAACCGAGCAGACCCTGAAGAAAGCTCGACACAAGAGATTGGATCAGGCTTTGCAGTAGGTGAACAGGGCAAGCCCTGAACCTTCCACAGAACTTAGTTGGTAGCCAATACCAACATTGCTGATAGGACCCTAAACCCCAGGAACGGAGATCGTCCAACAAGGGAAAAGAGCTTAGACCCAGCAGGCCAGTATGGGTACACAACATACCCTAACATAGCGTGGCAGAAGGGAGAAAACGAAGAGAAGGAAGTCCTAACTCTCCAAGGAACAAGACACCCCGAGATCTGTCTTCTCCAACAGGGTAAGCACAAAAACCTGCCGAACGCCAAGGTATAGCCTAAGATAAGAAACCTGACCATTTAAAATGGAGCTCGTGAGGGACACACAGGCCTACTGTTCTCAGCAGAACATCCGCGGACCACACGCCACTGGGCCATCCAGGCCTACAGCATAGCGGTGCTGCTCGCCATAGGAGAACTTGCGCAAACCCCCACCCAGTAGGGCATATTCAACATTTCAACATAATGTCTAACCAGAACCACTGAACCCAACTAGGGCAGACCATCGAGACGGAGTCCAACAGGACCACACCAGTATGGACTCAATGGACAATAGAGAACCTCCTGCAGAGGAGGGATATTACAAAAAAAGGGCAAGGAATATTAATTCCCCCATAGACGGAATCAGAGCTCCCCTGGAATAGAGCTAGACCCAGGAATCCCACAGGGAACAAGGAACATGCCACTGTCCTACAATGGACCAAGGGTCCCCAATTGGACAGGTACTGAAAGGGAGTAGTCCAGCAAACTAGAACCCACCGAAGCTCATTGTGACAAAAAGAAACCATAGGTAACTGGATCCCTCAAGGAACCTAGGAACCACCGGGGGTTTCAGAAGACAAGCCCCCTTTGTCAACCTGCCAGATTTGGTACCATGGTAACCATCAACAGGGAGAAACAGAGAGGTAGGGAAGATCCCTAGCGGTTTCCTCGAGTAACCAGCGGAAGAATAACCGCCTCCACCAGAAGGAATCCTAACAGAGACTAGGGTCCCACAACCCCAGATATGCCACACCGCCCAGAGCAAAAATTAGCACCACTAAATATTATACAAAAATGAAAATCTTTATTGAATATATACTATTTACATCTCCATATATGTTTTGGACATTTTTAAAAAAATCTTAAAAAACATGCAACAAACACTGATCTGTAGGAAGGAGGGAGGAGAGGGGGAGGGAAGTTTAGAGACTATTGATTGTTGAATTACTGCGTGCTGGGAACGAGCCACATGTGTGGTAACACAATTAAATAATATTGGTCATATATAGCCCAGTACAAATTATACTAGTGAAACCGGCTATACCTGTGCCCTACCTAACATTAATATAAAAATAATAACCGTGTGAGCCTTAATTGACTATTACCTCAATTCTCATAAACAATATAAGGCAAATAATAATATATACAATATTAAAGTGCTTAGTGCATAGTTCATAAGTTAAACTTCTAAATCGTTTTTTTACAGAAAGAGAACCAACCAGGGTGACCAAAATCAAAAAACAACAAACAGTGCAAAATCTTACTGTGAGCAGACAGCCGGAGCAAGTGTCTCAAACCCCCTCAACTCTCAGTCGACGCGTTCCGTGACGGACATGTCCTGAGGAAGTGACGTGTGACGTCACGGAACGCGTCGACTGAGAGTTGAGGGGGTTTGAGACACTTGCTCCGGCTGTCTGCTCACAGTAAGATTTTGCACTGTTTGTTGTTTTTTGTTTTTGGTCACCCTGGTTGGTTCTCTTTCTGTAAAAAAACGATTTAGAAGTTTAACTTATGAACTATGCACTAAGCACTTTAATATTGTATATATTATTATTTGTCTTATATTGTTTATGAGAATTGAGGTAATAGTCAATTAAGGCTCACACGGTTATTATTTTTATATTAATGTTAGGTAGGGCACAGGTATAGCCGGTTTCACTAGTATAATTTGTACTGGGCTATATATGACCAATATTATTTAATTGTGTTACCACACATGTGGCTCGTTCCCAGCACGCAGTAATTCAACAATCAATAGTCTCTAAACTTCCCTCCCCCTCTCCTCCCTCCTTCCTACAGATCAGTGTTTGTTGCATGTTTTTTAAGATTTTTTTAAAAATGTCCAAAACATATATGGAGATGTAAATAGTATATATTCAATAAAGATTTTCATTTTTGTATAATATTTAGTGGTGCTAATTTTTGCTCTGGGCGGTGTGGCATATCTGGGGTTGTGGGACCCTAGTCTCTGTTAGGATTGCTCATAATTGCGCATACACTAGCCTTTGAGTCAGCACACTATTATTGATATATTGACCATAGATGGTGCGGCCCTTGTATATATTTTTGGAATAGATTTCCACCAGAAGGAAGGTAAACAGACCTAGATCCAGGGTGCTGAACCCTCATCCAGGACTAATAGCTAAAATGCCTCAGAGCCCAAAGGCACAGAGAAAAAAGGGATGTCAACAGACCAGCCGCCAATGGCCACACCCGGTGCAATTCTGCCTGGAGATCAAACGAGACAGGACGGAGGACCAGAAACCTCATTTCCGGAAATTCCCTTATAGTCAAGAGAAAAGGCACTAGCCGAAACCCAATCCAGATACAACCTGGACCTGGAGGATGGAACAGAGTAGTGCTTGAGTCAACTAAGGTCCATCCAAACGACTCCCTCTTGTAAGTAAAAGGGAGGACCTGATAGGTCCCCTGGTAGCTGCCCCCTGGTGTCGTGCGAGACATCACACCCATCCAGAGCCTAGCGGGCACATGAACGCAACAGGGGACCCAGCCAATGCCACAACGGTGGTGATGACCGCCAATACCCAGCAGTAGTGGGCTCAGTATCCAGAAGTTACCTTGGGGTCAGAAGAAGCATCTCAGCATGCCACGGGCCATTCAGAAGCGCCAAGCCTGGATGCCTATGGATGCAGATGCTAAACCCCCCAAGGGGTTGGAAAGATAGATTCCCTCCTCCTCAAGGGAAGGGAGGAGCAACTGGCGCAGAGGCCCCAGTGTCTATATGATAATGGCGTTCTGGCAAGGAAGCCATACCTGACAGGCCTAGGAAAGCCTGCCCCCCATACCTGAAGAAAAAAACAGGGGACCGTAGTCCTCCTGACCGACTCAGGGAAAGACCACCCAGCTAACACTGTCCCATATCCGGAGGAACTACCTCCTAAAGCCACTAGAACGAGGCAGGATGCCTCCTGATAGGAGTAAGGTGCTGTGGCCATCCCCTCACCCAGGTGGGTGAGGGCGTCCCATCATGCTTGAGGGTTTTCGGTGAATGATACGGGCTTAGCCCGGCCCGAAGGCCCCGGGCGTTGAATGTCACTCCTGAGACAGGATACCGAACCAGACCCTGCAAGGGGCATCCCCGGTTCCAGCTTAACGCTATGATATGGAGGTGGAGGGGTATCCCTGCTCCAAGGGGACCGAGACGGCCGCCCCTGATTGGGTGGACTGTCCTGTTTTCCAAATAGGTCCAGACGGGCCCCAAACAGGCGATGCCCTCTAAAGGGAAGCCCCGTCAGAGTCCTTTTAGCGTCATCGTCTGCCCCCCACTGACGAAGCCAGAGCAGGCGACGTATAGCTACCACTTGGGCAGAAGTCCTCGCACACATTTTGATGGTGTCATCCAGAGCTAAAAGGATAAATTTAACAAAAATATCACAGCTGGAGAGTGTGTAAAATACCTCCCAGGGTAAATCTTCAGGTTGATGCTCCAGCATCTTTCTTATGAGAGCCTTAGCGGCCACTGCTGTGATGGCCGCGGCACAGACAGGGCGTAGCGCCGTTCCTGCACAGGCAAAGGCGTGGGAAGCCAGCCTATCAATGCGCCGATCCTCGGCGTCCCGCAAGGAGCTGTAAGCCGGAGCTGTAAGGAAGGGTGGGTTAGGAACCCCAATAATCGGTGCATCTACCACTGGGGACGAAGACCAAATATCAACCATCTCGGGGGGAAAAGGGTATTTCTAAACCCAATTCTCTGGGGGCCTTTGAAGTGCAGTGGGGCATTCCCACTCTAAGTACAAGAGCATGGAAGTGAGCCTGCTCAAGAAATTCCAAGCGCGCAGGCGCAGTATGGAAGCGCCCCCCTCTCGGCCTGGAGACCGCACCGGGAGGCGAAATGGACAGGGCATTAAAGATCCTGAGTAACATACCACCAATATCAAGCTGGTCCCAGTCATCTTGACCAGCATCATCCTGACACCTCGGCCTCTCGTCAGAGGAACCTAGGTCAGAGAACAGGTCCCCATCTTCCGATGTGGCGCTAGCACGTGTAGAGAAGGACTCCTCAGAGCCCATAGCACAGGCCAAAGCCGCGGGAGTCCAAGGCCGTTATCTATCAGGACCCACCCGGCCGGACAACCCTTCAACAATCTGGACAAGCGTGGGCCGTCTAGGAGAGGTGTCTATTTGTAATTCCCCACTTGTACAAGACTCAACAAGAGTGAGATTTAGGGAAGAGGAAAGGGGAGAGAAGGAGCGAGGTGCAACCACAGGCGCCGCTCGCAATTCCAGAGTCTGTTCAGAACATGACGCGCAGACCCATGCCCCGTCAGCCCCAGCATGGGGGAGACCACGCGCTACACAAAGCCGGTCCTGTCCCAGAGGGACCCCGGTAACACAATCCTGAGATGCCTCCATATGGTGATTGTTTAAACACAATATGTCAATAGGGATTTATGCAAAAGGCAACCCTGGATGCCCCAACAACCCGCTGATTAATGTGGGAGATTTTAGGAAGGCCCGCTAATATCCTTATACGTATAAGTATAAATATGTATATGTATATATAAATAAATATATGAATATGAGGCCGGGAGAAGCCACCGGGAACTCAGCGTCTGAAAGACATAGTGGGAAAGAGATGTCAGGGCCATGCGCAGCTGGACAGACAAAAAACAGAGGGATTCGCCCGTGAGGGCACTTACAGCTCAAGTGGAGGAGGAGGAGACCGTCACCACGCGCGCGCGCGAAGCTTAACAAAAAATGGCGCCCAGCGAACCTCGAAGGGCGGGCTAAATGCTCTGCTATGACGCGGAACGCGCCGAACTAAGGCCCCGCCCACTCTAAAGAGCGCGAAGCTCTGAGGTAAAAATAAAGGCAAGGATACAACCACAAGCCTAAGGTTCAATAGAACGGTTACAGATAATAAGTACGGGCACCACAGCATCAAGACTATGCGGCAAGCAATATAAACACACATGGCGGCAGCCGAAATAAGGAGCAAGCAGCGCGGCTCTGACATCTCTGAGTTAATAAAAGGCAGAATAAACGCCACGATCGTGACACACCGGTACACTGGGACCGCCACACACATACCCCCCCCCTTTCTTTTCCCCCTAAGTAGTTGGGGCAATGAGGGAGAATGGCGACCCGTTAATAGGGTCCAGCACTACGCGGGTTACGGGGCAATAATGCGGGAGGGGCATCCACTAGAGGCTCACCATTGACCTAAACCGCCTACCCTATGGTGGGGGATTGCGGTGGAGCATGGCTCCGTTAAGCACACACAGTGCTGCCTACCTTCACCCGACCAACGCAGCCCAGGCTGGGAGGCATATTCTGATCACAAAAGGGACGGGTGGAAATAGTCCCGCAGGGCCTCGGGCTGTAAGCCCCGCTCGCCTGTGAGAGCGTGATACTTCATGTCTTCGCAGTTCCAGCACTGCAGAGAAATCTGGGGATTTGTGGGAGGTCCTCCGGTGTATGTAGGGCCGGGAGGAGCTTGTTTTCTTCATGTTCTGCAGTGCACGGCGCTGAAGGCGGAGGATTACCCACACGTTATGACTATGTCTGGAGCAGGACGTGCTGTATGCTTAGAATATCCAGACAGCTCTACTGACACCTGCTGCTGGCTGTCCTTCCAGTTGGCGTCCGTCAGCTGTCAATGTACTGAGCCCCTTCCGGTGTGGGAGAGGAGAGAGGCAGAGAGGGGTCCGAGATAATCTGCTAGGTCCAGCCAATACACTTGCTCTTTAGGTATCACACTTAACTGGCAGCGTGTGAAGTAGGAGGGGCAGATATTTTAACCTGCACGTGCGCATGCCCTTTGTTTTCCCCCTTCTGACAGAGGCCCAGCTGCAGGCAGAGCTACTGGCTGTGTGCAGATTTGGAGGAGGGTGGTTATAAATATCTAAACCACTGGTGCATGTGTTGGCCACTCACTGTCCTCCCACAAAACCTCTTGCCATCAAAAACACCTTAGGCGCCAAAGGAAAATAAGCTGCAGCCCAGGATGTGCCTATTTTGCACTCTTGTGACATCTTGCTCCAACATTATCGGCTTGGTGACTGAATTCCGGCATCAGGTTTGGGGCCTTCCAGAGAAGATGTCCTATGAGGGACTGGAAGGCAAAGGGTTAGGGCCACCGCTTCCTTAAAGGAGCAGTATCACGAAATTTGCATTAAAAAAGATAAATAATTAAATAGCCACACAATAGCTTATAACATGTGTATAAATAATCTGGCGATAGAAAAAGAAAAAAATATATGCCTCTCTTTTAAATTGTATAATTACAATGGCTCAGTCCATTTGCTGAATAGGGGGATCTGCTGGGTTGTTTTTAGTGAGCTGCTTCATTTAGCCCACTGGTCTCCTAGCAACACTTTACCTCAGAGGCTGACACTGTAATCAGTGGTAACGGCTGTGTGTGTGTGAGGTGCTGCTTTTGTTATGAGACCAGGTGACTCAAATGTGTAAAATCTATACAAAATAAACTAACTTGACTGAGTGGCCGACCCTGAAGTCTATAAGACCCGGCCATTGACCTTCCCCCTTGGGCATTCTAAATCAGGATGCCCACTGTGTGAAACGACCCCTGGATAACCACAGATCCCCCCCATTTTTCTGGCGCACTCACGCAGATAGTCATTTAGACAGGCTGGGCAGCCAGGAAGGTTACTGCTCAGGCTCCCCATCTGCGTGCAAACAGAGCTGATTGGATGAGAGCCCGCGCATGCGCTGTGGGACAGGGAAAGGCGAACTTGGGGATTTCACATATCAGGGCATCCCAAGTCGGGATGTCCCTAGGGGCACAAAACAAAACTCCAGATAGTGAAAATCCTGGGTTGGGCTTTGCTCAAAACACACAAAGCTGAAAGAAAGATCATATGGAAAAATTAAAAATAAGAATATGAAAGAGAAAATGGTAAACTGAAAGATTCTGCAGCAGAGCCAACATGAAGGGAAAACTGTCAAAATCAGCTAAATGACTTCTAGAGCTTTTCTCTCTGTTTTAGATATATAAGTTCTGGCCAGGCAATGTTGCAATGTGGTTATCTTATGCTGGACGGCTGCCAGCACTGAACAGCTGAGACTTTGATATATTGTTCTCCCCCTCTCCTCAGCATGGAACTGATACATTGTTTCACCCCTCTCCTCAGCGTGGAACAGGCCAGAGTGTCGGTCCCGACACTCAGAAGACATAAACATGAGCTATTAGTCTCCAGCTGCTCAACACACACATCATTTTTTTCTACATTTGTAATTCTTACTCCAACACTTACCTACATTCAAAGTACCATTTAAATATAAGTCACCAAGAAAAATTCGCGATACTGCTCCTTTAAAGTTTGCTCCAAAAAAATACCATTTTGTGAATACTCACCTGTAAAATGGGTATTATAAGTATGTCACACACCCCGCTTCAAGACATTCATTACACTTGGGGTATACTGACCTGTAGATGGCGATCTTGCAGAGATGATATCAAAAAAAGGTAAGACCCTTCCAGCCCATAAATACCTGGGACCTCCCACTCATTACCCAGTATAAAGATAGCAGTAAGATCAAGGGACCAGGAAAGCCAATTAAAACTAACAAAGGTTCACCATATAAAGGATCCAGAATACAAAAGGGCAGGGTGAAGCGGGGTGTGTGACATACTTATAATACCCATTTTACAGGTGAGTATTCACAAAATGGTATTATTCTAAGTATGTCACACACCCCGCTTCAAGACATTCATTACACTTGGGACATCCAATAGCAGTGTCCATAATGGGCGGGGATCCAAAAAACAAGGCACAAACTTAAACCACTGCAGCTTGCAGAACTTTGCGGCCAAAAACAGCATCCGCTGAGAACCGAAGACCAAGTAGCAGCCTTACAAACCTGCTCAACAAAAGCCTGGTGCTGGAAGGCCCAGGACGCCCCAACAGCTCGAGTAGAATGAGCAGTAACGCGAAAAGGGGGAACCTTCCCCTTGGCAGAATAGGCCCCAACAATGGCCTGGCGAATCCATTTACTAATGGAAGACTTGGCAGGAGTCAAACCCTTCCTAGGCCCAGAGGGCACCACAAAAAGAGCGTCAGTCCTACGAAAAGGAGAAGTAGCCACCAAATAGTACTTCACACAGCGAACCACATCCAAAGAATGCAAAACCCTCTCCTTGTCATTGCTAGGCTTAGGACACAAGGAGGGTAGAACAATATCCTGATTCAGATGAAAAGCAGAGACCACCTTAGGAAGGAAATCTGGCTTGAAGCGGAAAACAACCTTGTCCTGATGCCTCTCAAAGTAAGGAGCCGAAATAGACAAGGCTGCCAACCCTGAAACACGCCGAACAGAAGTGATGGCAACCAGAAAAACAACCTTCTGAGTAAGCGTAGAAAGCGCAATATCCTGCAAAGGTTCAAACGGAGGACCCTGCAAGGCAGACAAAACCAAATTCAAATCCCACACTGGGAGCAAAGGCTTCCTAGGAGGCCGCACATGCGTAACCTCCTGGAAAAAGGTCTTAACCAGAGGATGAAGAGCAAAAGACTTTTGAAAGAACACGGCCAGGGCAGAAACCTGCCCTTTCAGCGTACTAAGCTGCAAACCTTGGTTAAGACCATGTTGCAGAAATTCCAAGACCCTAGGGACAGAAAACGCCCTGCAAGACAAGGCCCTTTCCTCACACCAATCAATATAAGACCTCCAAGTCCTATAATAGATGGCAGAGGAAGACTGCTTTCTAGCCCTAATCAGAGTCTGAATGACAGCATCAGAAAGACCTTCCTCCCTCAAGATTGAGGTTTCAGCAACCACGCCCTCAAAGTCAGCGTTGGTAAATTGGGGTAGAGTAGTAGACCCTGAGTGAGCAGATCTGGCAGAAGGGGCAGGTCTAACTGATCCTCTGCCAACCTAACCACGTCTGCGAACCAAACCTGTCTTGGCCACCTTGGAGCCACCAGGATTGCTGACGCGCCCTCTAGGGCTAGCTTGCGCACCACTCTGCCCACCATGGGAAACGGAGGGTACAGGTACAGAAACCCCAGATCCCTCCAGTTCAGAGACATGGCATCCGCTGCCAGAGCCAGCGGATCCCGCGAGAGAGACACAAATGCCGGAAGCTTGTGATTGTGACGAGAGGCAAAGAGGTCCACCTCCGGAGTCCCCCACCAGTGGCAAAGCGACTGAAAACCTTGGGGCTGAGCGACCATTCCCCCCGGCGAGATGAGCACCTGCTCAGGGAGTCCGCCTCCGTGTTCTCCACTCCCGGAATGTACACTGCCGAGATGCATGGGACATTGCTCTCTGCCCAAGCAAGGATCAAGGACACTTCCCTGAGGGCACGCCTGCTGCGAGTCCCTCCCTGGTGATTGATGTAGGCGACCGCCGTCCGATTGTCCGACCGAACTTGAACCGGTAGGCCCCGCAACTGATGAGTCAAGTGAGCCAGAACCAACCTGATGGCTCTCAACTCCAGAACATTGATGGGATCGTGAGCCTCCAGAGGCCCCCACAGGCCCTGAAACTGAAGATCCTTACAAAATCCCCCCCAACCTGACAGGCTGGCATCCGTGGTGACCGTCTCCCAACGAGGAGTCAGAAAGGATCTGCACCTCGTCAGATTGCTTGGTTTCAGCCACCACCGAAGGGAGCGCCGCACCCGGGTGACATTAGAAAAGACTGATCCAATGACAGCGGCGACCCGTCCCAGGCCGCCAAGAGATGGAGCTGGAGCGTCCTTGTGTGAAACTGGGCAAAGGGAACTGCCTCGAACTACGCCACCATCAATCCCACCAGTCGCATCCCTAGCCGGATGGACGGGCGGGGGATGGATAGGAGACGCTGAGTCAATTCCTGAATCAGAAGAACCTTGGCTCGGGGGAGAAACACCCTGGCCTGAGAAGTGTCCAGCGATATTCCAAGGAACTCCACCACCCTGGAGTGAGTGAGGCAGGACTTGGGATAGTTGATCACCCAACCGAAACTCTCCAGAGTGGACATCACAGTCCTGGTATCCATCTGCGCCTGACTTAGGGAAGACGCCATGATGAGAAGATCGTCCAGATAGGGCACGATGCGGACACCCCTGGCTCTGAGGATGGCCATCACTCCTGCCAACACCTTGGTAAAAACCCTTGGAGCCGAGGTAAGGCCAAACGGAAGAGCCACAAACTGAAAATGCTGATTGTCCATGACAAACCTGAGGAATCTCTGGTGTGCCAGAAATATTGGAATATGCAGGTAAGCATCCTTGATGTCTATGGACGTCATGGAGTCCCCCTGACGAAGTGAATGGATGGCTGAGCGCAGAGTTTCCATACGGAACTTCCGGGGACGTACAAACCTGTTGAGCAACTTCAGATCCAGAATAGGATGAACGGAACCGTCCTTCTTGGGCACCGTGAACAAATTGGAATAGAAGCAGGCCCCAGTCTGAGAGGGGCACCGGACAGATGACAGCCATGTCCGCGAGACTTGCTACTGCCGCCCGAAGCCCCTGGGCGGCCAGAGGATCTGACAGCACCCGGGACCTGAAGAATCTGGGAGGGGGCCGGAACTCGAACTCCAGCTTGTAACCGGAAGACACCACTTCCTGAATCCACCTGTCCGAGACCTCTTGGACCCAGACCTGGGAGAAGAGTTGCAACCACCCCCCCAACCGCAAGGGTGAGGGCGCCCCCTTATTGCTGAGCCGACTTGGCAGCGGCTCTAGGCTTGGAGCCCCAACTGTGTTCTGGACGGGCCCGACCCCTGCCTCTAGGCCAGGAATCACCTCTGGACGAAGGGAAGGCTGAACCCCTGCCAACTCTAGCCCCACGAAAGGACTGAGAGAAGGAAGCCGCCCCCCGAAAAGGGCGACGCTGCTTCTTACGCTGAGGTAACCTACCTCCCTTTGCCACCGAATCCAATTTTTCTCCAAAGAGCCGCAGTCCCATGAAGGGAAGGGCCGCCCACCAAACCGACCGGCGGATAGCCACAAGCAGGGCCGTAGCTCTGCTACACATCACCAATGTGTCATCCAGGGCGGACAGCACAAAGGACAAAAATACCTCACAGCGCTTAAGGTCGGCAAATTCCTCACTAGCCGAGTCAAGCCCGGAAGAGGTCAATAATCCTCTAACAACCGACCTGGCAGCTACCAATACAAGCGCAGAAGCACAAACCGGCCGCAAGGCCGATCCAACACTAGCAAAACCATTACAAGCCATCTGATCAATGCGTTTATCCTCACCATCCTTGAGGGTAGTGCACTCTGGAGAATGAAGGACTGAGGAGCTGGACAACCCCAAAACAGGAGCATCCACCTCGGGGGGAGATGACCAGTGCTTCACTGCATCCGCCGGAAAGGGATATTTCTTGTCCCAACCCGGCGGGACACCCGGAAGCCGCGTCGGCCTCTCCCATTCCTTGCGAATGATACCATCAAAATGCTTTTGATAAGGAAATTCCAAGCGGGGCATCGTCACTTCAAAGAACTCCCCCTTCAGCGGAGGAGCCGCCTCGGGGGGAGAAATAGCCAGGACCTCAAACAGATGAGCCAGGACCCTAGAGGTATCCGAGGAATCCCCCTGGCCCTGCTCGGTATCAGCGCCCACAAACTGCTGATCGTCGGAGTCCTCAGACTCCTCATACAACTCCCCTTCCTCACGCGGGGAACAATCAGACCAATCCAGGGAGTCAAAATCCTCCCTATCAAAGGCCTGCGCAGCCGAATACAAATGTTTTCTCTTTGCCGTGGCCTTCTTTGCGACGGCACTGGAAAACAATTTTTCAAGATTGGCCAATCTGGCACACACCTCAGATTGCGACTCCCCGCTAACGACCACATCACAAGCACGTGTCAAGCGACGGGGAGACGGGGAGGATACTGGCGGAGCAGAACCAGACGCCTGAGATCCGGTCTGCCGCGTAATAGACCGCTGCGCACAGGGCACACATAGAAATACATCATCCCCCAAAAGGGATACCCCACACCCCAAACACAGCCTGGATTGCCCCGAGGGGGGCACAAGCCCAGTATCCGGGGAAGCCTCCATATATGTACAAATATATGTGTACAACGCTCTATTTGGGAATTACGCAATAATGCAACCCGGGATGCCCCTTTAAGTCCCGAGTGGGAGGATTTTAAGCCAGCTAAAATTTTAACCAGGGACCCCTTGGACCGGGAGAACCCCCCTTTAATATGCTGAATGGTCCACCTGGAACACAAAGACAAGCACATGCTCAGATCATGCCAGTAGGGTTAAAAGACAGATGAAGCTGATGGCCATCAGGCCACTCACCAGACCTACAGAACCGCACTTTGATGACAGACGCGCCCGCAGCACGGAGGCGGGCCGTGGGCGCGCGCGAGCGCCCGGCCCCGCCCCCCCTGCCCAGAGGAGAGGACCTCATGGGCTAACCGCCGCCATTAGCAGCACACCGGCGGCCTGCGCCGGCACAAGTAAAAGACACACACACAGTGAAGCAAAATCACGCACACACACACACACACAATAAAGAGCGAATCCATAAGGGACCCGCCCCCCCCCCCCCCTCTAAGGGTATCCGGGAGAGGGGGAATCCATGCCAGGGTAGGGCCAAGGGACGGGGCATCCCAAACCGGGATCACCAACCCGGACAGCCGCCTACCCCTCCGGGCAGGAATAGAAGAAAAAGAAGGCCGGGAGCCATCCCGGCTACCTGCAAGGAGGAGACATCATCTTCTGACTTGCTCGCCACTGCAGAGATGAAAGACTGGGTAATGAGTGGGAGGTCCCAGGTATTTATGGCCCGGGAGTGTGAGACATACTTAGAATATATCTGCTCAGAGTGGGTGTGCTGGAAAGGAATTTTATTTTCTTATGCTTGCAGTCACGCCTTCAGCAAGAGACTAACCCACGGTTTGGTAACGGTTTTGATTTGGTGTACCGGAATGGAGAGAAAGAGGTACAGTAAATGTACTAATATCCATGTTGTAATGGATAATGGATAAACAAGACTTACTCAAAGTCTTTCCCTCTCAGTTGCTGATCCGAGTTATAGCGTGGGATTATGTTTTCAGTCCACTTCAAGCTGTGATCTTTCAGCTCACCAGGAAGAAATCCCCTGTTGGTGATAGGTTCCCCTGCATTCTGCATCACAGCTAAGGCTGGAATTGGCTGGATATGAACACATAATGGAATATATTTTAGTTATTTGCCTTAAGTTACAAAGCTTCAATATATCAAAATTAAACAAGCATATGTAGTAGTAGGAGATAGTAGTAAGAAATCAATCGGCCTAAGCCATGGGTCCTGAACCTTTTATCATGCCACTTATAATTCTCTCTCAAACCACCTGGATGGTCCTTATGGGTTGGCAGTCACCTAAAACCATGTAAGAAAAAGAAAAAAAATAGCCATGATAACCACTGATGGTATATGTACCATTGGTTGGGAGACTATGGTCTAAATAAACCTAATATTGAATCTTAAATCAGAGCAACAGAAATAACTCTAATGCAAAAATACAATTCTGTGATTACTCACCTGTAGAATTGGTATTATAAGTATACAGCACGTCCTGCTCCAGAAGATTCCTTACACATGGGTAATACATCCACAAGATGGCGCTGGACTGCAGAAAACAGCTTGTGGCTCCTCCCGGCCCTATATAAGCCAGGGACCTCCCACAAATTCCTTAGTATTGACAAGCAGTTAACAAGAAGCCGGGAGAACTATAATAACCATAATTCAAATGAACATCTGAACAATCACCATAAAGAGGTAACTAACAATAATGGTAACAAGGGTGGGATGGAGCAGGATGTGCTGTATACTTATAATACCAATTCTACAGGTGAGTAATCAGAGAATTGTATTATTCCAAGTATACAGCACGTCCTGCTCCAGAAGATTTCTTACACATGGGATCCCCAAATGCAACAGCGGTTGCTAAACCACTGCCACCTGCAGAACTTTGCGGCCAAAAGCAGCATCAGCTGAGGCCCTAACATCAACCTTGTAAAACTTAGAAAAAGTATGAACAGAAGACCAAGTAGCGGCCTTGCAAACTTGTTCAACAGAAGCCTGGTGCTGAAAAGCCCAAGAGGCACCCATAGCACGAGTAGAATGAGCAGTAAGGCGGAAAGGAGGTTCCTTCCCCTTAGCAGAATAGGCATGAATCACAGCCTGACGGATCGACTTGCTGATGGTGGACTTAGCAGGAGCTAAACCCTTCCTAGGCCCAGAAGAGAGAACAAAAAGAGCATCAGTCTTCCTGAAAGGTTCAGTAGCCACCAAATAGAACTCCAGGGTTCTAACCACATTGAGAGAATGTAAAACCTTGTCCTTAGAATTACTACAATTAGGGCACAGAGAAGGCAAGACAATGTCCTGATTGAGATGAAAAGCAGACACAACCTTAGGCAGAAAATCTGGCTTTAAAAGAAACACCACCTTGTCCTAGTGTCTCTCAAAGTAAGGAGGTTTGATAGAAAGCGCCGCCAACTCAGAAACACACCTAACAGAAGTGATAGCCACCAAAAAGGCTACATTAAGCGTCAAAATAGACAAAGGGGCCGTACGCAAGGGCTCAAAGGGAGACTCCTGCAAGGCCGATAATACCAAATTCAAATCCCGGACTGGTAACATAGGCTTACGAGGAGGACGCACGTGAGTAACCCCCTGAAAAAAGGTCTTAACCAGACGATGGTTGGTAAAAGATCTTTGGAAGAAAATAGCCAAGGCTGAGACATGACCTTTGAGGGTACTAAGTTGAAGACCCAAATCCAAACCATGTTGCAGGAATTCCAGAATCCTGGGGATAGAAAACAGAAGAAAAGGGAAGCAACCTAGACTCACACCAGTCAATGTAAGTATGCCATACCCTATAGTAGATAGATGACGAGGACTTCTTCCTAGCCTGAATCATGGTACTAACAACAGAGGCAGGCAGCCCCTTTTCCATCAAGATGGAGGTTTCAGCAGCTAGGCCGTTAAAGCCAGTGTTTGTAAATTGGGCTGGCGTAGCTGTCCTTGAGTGAGCAGATCTGGAACCTTGGGCAGGACATACTGATCTACTGCCAACTGCACGATGTCTGCGAACCACACTCTTCTTGGCCACCAGAATGGTTGGCACCCCTTCCTGGGAGATCTTGCGCAGCACCCTGCCCAGCAGAGGGAACGGAGGAAACACAAAGTAGCTGAAAGCTCTTCCAAGACATTGCTAGCGCATCCATGGACAAAGCCAGAGGGTCCTGGGACAGAGAAACAAAGACCGGAAGCTTGTGATTGTGACGGGACGCAAACAGATCCACATCCGGCCAACCCCAACGGTGGCACAGGGAGTGAAACACCCTGCTGCTGAGGGACCACTCCCCCATACGAGACATCCCCCTGCTGAGGGAATCTGCCTCCAGATTCTCCACCCCCGGGATGTACACAGCTGAGAGACAGGGGACATTCTCCTCCGCCCAGGACAGAATCAGGGACACTTCCTTGAGGGCCCTCTTGCTCCGGGTCCCTCCCTGATGATTGATGTAGGCAACCACTGTCTGGTTGTCTGAGCGGACCTGAACAGCCCGACCCCGAAGGTGTGGAGTCAATTGAGCGAGAACCAACCTTATCGCCCTCAGTTCCAAAATGTCGATAGGAGCGTGGGCCTCCTGAGGACCCCACTGACCCTGGAATTGCAGAGACTTCCAGAACCCCCCCCCCCCCCCAACCGGTCAGACTGGCATCCGTGGTGACTGTCTCCCAGCAAGGGGTCAGAAAAGATCTGCCCACCAACAGGTTCCTTGAGTCTAGCCACAAGAGACCGCCTGGCCAGAGGTCCCGATCCCATACTGACAAGAGGTGAAGTTGAAGAGGTCTCATATGAAACTGAGCGTATGGAACTGCCTCGAAGCAAGACACCATCAGGCCCACCAGCTGCATCCCCTGCCGTATGGAGGGATGAGGACAAGACAGAAGAAGCTGGGCCTGAGCTTGAAGACACTCCACCTTCTGCTGAGGGAGAAGGATCTTGACCTGAGACGTATCGAGAGTCATGCCCAGAAAGAACCTCACCAAGGACGGAGACAGGGAAGACTTGGGGTGGTTGATCACCCAGTCGAAAGACTCCAATGTGGACACCACCCTCTGGGTATCCAGCTCTGCCTGCTGGAAAGACTGAGAAGTGATGAGAATGTCGTCCAAGTAAGGAAGGATGCAAATGCCCTGAGATCCCAGTAGAGCCATTACTCGCGCCAGTACCTTGGTGAAATCCTGGGAGCCGAGGTGAGACCGAAAGGCAAGGCTACAAAATGATAGTGCTGATCTCCCAGAGGGAACCTGAGAAATTTTTGATGACCTGGAAAAATTGGTACATGAAGGTAAGCATCCTTGATGTCTACAGATGTCATGAAGTCGCCCAAGCGCAGTGAATTGACTGCAGAGCGCAGGGTTTCCATGCGAAAATGCTTGAATCCTTTTTGGAGACAGTGAAAAGATTGGAATAGAAGCCTCTGCCCCTTTCCCTGAAAGGGACCGGGCAGATGACCCCCAACTCCAAAAGGTTTTGAACAGCAAGGCACAGACCCTGAGCAGACAGGGGGATATGAGCCATCTGGGATTTGATAAATCTTGGGGGTGGCCAGGCTGCAAGCCCTAACCGGAGGACACTACCTCTTGAATCCACCGGTCTGAGACATGAAGCCTCCAGACGTGAGCAAAGAGCCGACGCCGTCCCCCCACCCGGATGGGTGGTGGCGCCCCTTAATGTCTGAGGGGGCTTGGGGGAGGACTTAGACTTGGGACCCCAGGAGGGGCCGGGGCGGCCACGTCCTCTGCCCCTTCCCCAAAAATCTCTGCCCCAGCAAAAGAGGCTCCTCGCCCAAATTTAGAACCACGGAAGGAAGGGAGAAAGGCACCGGTACCCCGAAATGAACGGGACTGCCTCCTACATTGAGGCAACCTGCCGCCCTTAGCAAACAAGTCCAAGCGTTCACCAAAGAGGCGCAGCCCCTTAAAGGGAAAGCCAGCGAGAGCCTTCTTAGCAGCGTTATCAGCTACCCACTGACGCAGCCAGACAGAGCGGCGTATAGTCACCAGCAGAGCAGATGTCCTCCCACACATTCTGATGGTATCATCCATAGCAGACAGAACATATGCAACAAATTCATAGCAAAGCAGGAGAGAACCGTACACTTCTCCTCCCGCATCATCAACATATCAAAATGATATATTGTTTTTTTCAGCAGAGTCTGGGCTTTAACATGAAATGTCTTGTTTGTAATTTTTAGGTGTTTCTCAATATTTTTGGGTGAAATATGTGAAAAAAAAATTTTAAAAAATTTTTTTTTTACAATTTGTAGTGTTTTTTTGTAATAAAAAATGTAAGTTTGTCAATAAAATCTTATTGCGTGTGAAATCCCAATTTCTCCCAGTTACAGCGGTACCACATATGTATAGGTAGACGCCCTTTCCAGCCCAGGAGACTCCCCCAAACTGAAATAGCGCTTTAGGGGATTTTCAGATAAAATACAACTATGCTATGCAATATGTGCACCTTGCAGTTTTACCAGAAAAACAACCCTTTACATTTGAAATACCCCCAACAAACTATATATTCTCTGGAAGTACACACCTCAAGCTTTCTAGGTGTACCAGGCGTGTTGATGTGCCCATAGTTTTCTGGAAGTAATTCCTCAATGTATTCTTTTGTTGCAAAGAGTTTCCCTAAAAAAAAGGATAAAAAAGCAGAATCAAAGCCACATTTTCCTAAAAAAAACTATATACAAACAAGAATAAACAAGTTTAATCTGAAAAAGCAACGTCCCCCGAACAGAACAACACCCAACATGCATAGGTTTTGTCAAGGGAAGAGTTGCCAAACACCCCAAAGTAAAGCATGTGAGTAACGGTAATTTTACTTGAAAATTTCAGCTCTGCAGACAAAGTGCGCACCTTGCGATTTTTCAACCAAAACAACCCTTTACATTTGGAATATCCCCCATAAACCATATATTAACTGAAAGTGCACACGTTAAGCTTTCTAAGCGTACCCAGCTTGTTGTAGTGGGCTCATCTTTCTGGAATTAATCCCTCAAAGAATTCTTTGGTTGCGCAGGGTTTCCCTAAAAAATGTATAAAAAAGCTGAATAAAAAACACCTTTTCCTAAAATATAAATATGCAAACCAGAACAATACCCAACATGCATAGCTACTTTTAACCCTTTTAATAGCCAGCCTACTTGAGATTTTGTCACCCTCTGTTGACAGGTCATTTTTCCCCATTTTGCGCCATGTTTTGCGCCATTTTTTCTGGAATTTTCAGGAAAATTATATTTATATTTTTTTAAAGCAGAGTTTAGGCTTTAACATGAAATGTTAAAAACTGAGTAAAATAAATAAATAAATAAAAACATTTTTAGAAAATTGACTCCTTTATTTTAAATAAAAAATGTATTTTATTAAGGAAAAGCATATTGCAAGCCCCATTTCTACCGATTAGAACGGTACCACATATTTATCGGTAGCCCCCCGTTCCTGCTCAGGAGACCCCCCTAACTTAAACAAGTACTTTATAACATTTTATAATACTTTATAGTACTTTTATAACATTTACAAATAAACTAGTAAACTACCATCCACACTACAAAGGGTTAAATCGAGAAAAAAAAATGACATAGGGTCCCCCACGGGGGATCAGATGGCACCAAATTAAAGAGGAGACCTGGCCGGATCCAATGAGGGGTCAGGTGAGTATTTTTAATTTTTATTTTTTTAACTAACAGTGGGGAAAGTCGAGCACGTAACACCTACGTGCTTGGCACTTAAGGCCCAGACAAGCCAGCACATAGGTGTTACGTGCTTGGCAACAAAAGGGTTAATATCAACAGCTGTAATGGCAGAAGCACAAACCGGGCGCAGCGCGGTCCCCACACAGGCAATAGCATGGCAAGCCAGCTGGTCCATGCGCCGGTCCTCACCATCCTTCAGAGTAGTAGTGTCAGGGGAATGCATGACGGAAGTATTGGACAGCCCCAGAACAGGTGCATCCACTTTGGGAGGACATGACCAACGCTTAACCACATCAGCAGGAAAGGGATACCTCTTATCCCAACTCTTTGGCACCCCAGGAAATTTGCTAGGCCATTCCCATTCTTTGAGCACCAGATTATTAAAGTGAGTTTGATCAGGAAACTCCATGCGTGGTTTAGCCATATGAAAAAGCTCACCCTGCTGCTGAGGGGCCACGGCAGGAGGGGAAATACAGAACACCTCAAAAATATGAGCCAAAAGCCTGTCAGTGTCATCTGAGGACCATAGGTCAGCCCTAGACCCGGTATCACCATAAACCTTAGGCTGTTCCTCAGATGATTCTGAATCAGAAAATAATTCCCCCTCCTCCAGTGGAGTATAACCGGGAATGTCAAATATTTCCTTGGCCTCCACTGGAAAGAGAGAAACAGCGGGTGATAAATGCTGCTTCTTAGCAGAAGCCTTACGCAAGGCAGACCCAGCAATATGCTTTTCAATGCTGGCCACCCGTGCAGCCAAATCAGGTTGAGACTCCCCACAGGTATGCACCTCAATAGGAGTCAGATGTAAGCCTGGGGGGGTAGGCGAAGCCAGAGGGGGTGCAGGCCCAGCCACAGGTAACCCAGACTGCAGCGCAAGCACCTACTGGGCACAGGGTACACACACCCTGACATCATCACTTATAGGGGATACCCCACACACAACACATAGCCAAGCTTGTCCCGAAGGAACCCCAAGCACATTATCCTGAGAAGCCTCCATATGGTGATTAATTTCGCACTGCAGGCCAATATGGGATTAACGCTAAATATAGCTACCCGGGATGCCCCAAGAGCCCGCTAGGGAAGTGGGAGATATATAAATTCAATAGCCCTCCAATATAGGATTAACGCTAAACCAAGGGGAGAGGACTGGGAGAAACCACAAAAAGTTTGACCCGCCTGCAAGACATAAGCACAAAAAACCCCATAAGCAAACACTAAAAATAAATCAGACATAAAAAAGGCCACCCCACAGGGGCACTTACGGACCGCGTTAGGAAGAGAGCAGCCACGCAGCACAAGAGTCAAAATGGCGGCCGCAAATACCTCGAGGGGCGGCCTGTGGAGAAGTGATGCAGAAAATGTCATCCGCAAGGCCCGCCCCCCCCCGAAGAGCGTGAAAACGTGCCCACATGATTGAGCAAGCCAATGATGGCGTTTCAGTGCCTGAGGCGATGTCGCCGCCGTCCGCGGAGCGTAGTACAAGCACGCGGCGGCGGCAATAAGACAAAACACATGAAGCGGATCCCATAAGGCTAACTACGGGCCTATACCGCCTACCCTTTAAGACAGGGCCTGCTGTTGGAGCAGCGCTCCTTAGCACCTGACCCCGGTGCTGCCTACCTTCACCCGAACCAGTGCAGCCTAAGCTGGGAGGCAGTGGGTTCGGAACAGGTGGGAATAGTCCTACAGGGCCGCAGGCTAATAGCCCCGCTCACCTGCGCAGCATAAAGAGCCATCTTCTATTCTTTGCATGCCCAGAATGCAGATAAGAACTGGGGAATTTGTGGGAGGTCCCTGGCTTATATAGGGCCGGGAGGAGCCACAAGCTGTTTTCTGCAGTCCAGCACCATCTTGTGGATGTATTACCCATGTGTAAGGAATCTTCTGGAGCAGGACGTGCTGTATACTTGGAATAGAAGGTTTCTTGGCTGACTTCTTCAAGTCTAACACCTTCAGTCCCTATAGCGGCATAGGAACAGGTGCTGCAGCAGCTATGAATTCTAAAATCGAAATGTGACTGGTCAAAATATTATTTAATATTATTAATGTTAATAAACATGTTTAATAATAATAAATTAATTTGAAAAATAAAGTGGCATTCCCAGCATCCCTCTGGTTGATGCGCACTCCCTATTTTGTGCGTTTCTGTGCTGACCATTCAGATAGGTCTGGCGCAGGGCACACGCAGCTGGATTTAGCAACCGGCAGGAGGTGGAGGTATTACTATTCACTTCAATCTAATCCATCCATGCTACAATTCTGGAGGTTTCATGCACAAATCATGATGTTAATTGGACCAAAACCCAGGAGGGCTGAAAAACGTTCAAGGGTTCCCTTCGTCACTTACAACATCCACTCTTGCCACAAATTTCTTTACTTTTTTTTTCTTATCTCAGAGTGCAGCATACGCTTGCTATTAGGGAATTTTGAATAATACCATTCTGTGAATACTCACCTGTAGAATGGATATTATAAGTATGCATCACACCCTGCTCCAGTAATGAGTCATTACGTCTGGGTTATAGTCCACAAGAGGGCGCTTTACTGCAGAGATGGCAAAAAAGAGGCCCCTCCTGGTCCACATATACCCGGGACCTCCCACTCATTTCCCAGTATAAGTAAGCAGTAAGGAACCAGGAGAAGCCAAAACCAAAATAACAACATTAACAAGGAAAAATCCACCATATAGAGGATCCAAGAATAAAAACTCAGGGCGGGATGGAGCAGGGTGTGATGCATACTTATAATATCCATTCTACAGGTGAGTATTCACAGAATGGTATTATTCCAAGTATGCATCACACCCTGCTCCAGTAATGAGTCATTACGTCTGGGACATCCAGTAGCAGTGTCCAACAACGTGTGGGGATCCCAAAAATAGGCAACAATGCGCAGTTCAAACCACTGCAGCTTGCAGAACTTTGCGGCCAAAAACAGCATCCGCTGAGACCCGAACATCAACCTTGTAAAAAGTATGAACAGAAGACCAAGTAGCAGCCTTACAAACTTGCTCAAAAGAGGCCTGGTGCTGAAAAGCCCAAGAGGCCCCAACAGCACGAGTAGAATGAACAGTGATCCGAAAAGGGGGATCCCTTCCCTCGACAGAATAGGCCCTAACAATGGCCTGACGAATCCATTTGCTAAAGGTAGACTTGACGGGCGCCAAACCCTTCTTAGGACCAGAGGGTACAACAAACAAGGCGTCCGTTTACCTGAAAGACGCTGTAGCCACCAGGTAGTATTTCAAGTTTCTGACAACATCCAGAGAATGCAAGGCCCTCTCCTTGACATTCCCAGGATTAGGGCATAAGGAAGGAAGCACAATGTCCTGATTGAGGAGAAAGGCAGAGACAACCTTAGGCAAGAAGTCAGGTTTAAATTGAAAAACCACCTTGTCCTGGTGTCTATCAAAGTAGAGGGCCTGAATGGACAAAGCCGCCAACTCAGAAACACGCCGGACATAAGGGATAGCTACCAAGAAGGCAACTTTGAAGGTGAGAATAGTCAGTGCAGCCTCATGCACAGGCTCAAATGGAGGGTCCTGAAGGGCAGACAATACCAAATGCAAATCCCAAACCGGTAACATGGGTTTGCGGGGAGGGCGCACATGAGTGACCCCCTGAAAAAAAGTTTTGACCAAAGGATGAAGAGCGAAGGACCTCTGGAAGAAAACCGCCAGGGCGGAAACATGCCCCTTCAGAGTGCTGAGCTGAAAACCCATGTCCAGACCATGTTGAAGGAACTCCAGTATCCGAGGGATGGAGAACACCCGACAAGGGAAGGCCCTAGCCTCACACCAGTCAATGTAGGTCCGCCAGGTCCTGTAGTAGAAATTAGAGGAAGACTTCTTAATAGCCTTGACCAGAGTCTGAACAACCGCATCAGACAGACCCTTTTCTTTTAGAATGGAGGTTTCAGCAGCCATGCCGTCAAAGCCAGCGTTTGTAAATTGGGGTAACAGAGCCGTCCTTGAGTGAGAAGATCCTGAACCAGGGGCAGAGAGTACTGATCGACCACCAACTGCACGACGTCTGCGAACCACACCAGTCTTGGCCATCTGGGGGCCACCAGAACAGCTGGCACTCCTTCGTGAACCAGCTTGCGTAAGACCTTGCCCAGAAGGGGAAACGGAGGGAAGAGGTACAGGAGACCGAACCCCCGCCAGGACAGAGACATAGCATCCATTGCCAGAGCCAGAGGATCCTGGGACAGTGAGACAAATGCTGGAAGCTTGTGATTGTGACGAGAGGCAAACAGATCCACATCCGGCCTCCCCCACCTGTGACAGAGGGATAGGAAGATCTCATTGCTGAGGGACCATTCCCCCCGGCGAGAGGCCTCCCTGCTTAGGGAGTCCGCTTCCAGGTTCTCCACACCCGGGATGTAAACTGCAGAAATGCACGGAACATTGCTCTCGACCCAAGAGAGAATCAACACCTCCCGGAGGGCACTCTTGCTCCGAGTCCCTCCCGGATGATTGATGTAAGCTGAGGGCCCCACAGCCCCTAGAATAGATGGGCTCTCCAGTAGCCCCCCCAGCCTGACAGACTGGCATCCGTCGTGACCGCCTCCCAGCGGGGCGTCAGGAATGATCTGCCCCCCCAGAAGATTCTTCGGGTCCAGCCACCACAGAAGGGACCGCCGGACCAGAGGGGACAGAACAAACGCCTGATCCAGAGACAGGGGACATTTGTCCCAGGCTGTTGCGAGATGGAGCTGAAGAGGCCTTATGTGAAATTGAACAAAGGGAACTGCCTCGAAGCAGGCGCTCATCTGTCCCACCAGTCTCATCCCTTGCCGAATGGATGGATGAGGGCTGGACAGTAAGACATGAATCAGCGCTTGAAGAGCGTCCACCTTCTGCTGAGGTAGAAAAATCCTGACCTGAATGGTATCCAGAGTCATGCCCAGGAAGGAGGTCACCCGTGACGGAGAGAGTGAGGACTTATTGATCACCCACCCGAACTTCTCCAGTGTCGCCACCACCGTCCGGTGTCCAGCTCCGCTTGGTGGAGTGAAGGAGACGTAATGAGAAGGTCGTCCAGATAAGGAAGAATGCGAATGCCCTGGGCTCTGAGAAGAGCCATCACGCCTGCCAGCACCCTGGTGAACACCCTGGGGGCAGAGGTGAGCCCGAAGGGAAGAGCCACAAATTGGAAGAATTGTTCCCCTACCGCAAACCTGGGGAACTGCTGGTGCCCTGCAAAGACCGGCAAATGAAGGTAAGCGTCTTTGATGTTTATTGAGGTCATAAAAACCTCTGGGCGCAGGGAGCTGATAGCGGGGCGCAGTGTCTCATGCAAAACCGTTTGGTTCTGATGAACCTGTTGAGAAGCTTTAGGTCCAGAATGGGTCTGATGGAACCATCCTTTTTGGGCACTGTAAAGAGATTTGAATAGTAACACTGACCTCTCTCTCTGGGGGGAACCTGACGAACGACCCCCATTGCCCGAAGGTTCTGGACTGCCAACAACAGGCCCTGCGCTGCCCGAGGATCCATAGGAACCCGAGATCTGAGGAATCTGGGAGGAGGCCGGTCCGCGAACTCTGGCTTGTACCCGGAGGAGACAACCTCCAGAATCCATTTGTCTTAAACCTGTTGGGCCCAGACCCGAGCGAAGAGCCGCAGCCGTCCCCACACCTGCAAGGGTGAGGGCGCCCCCTCATAGCCGAGCGGGCTTGGCAGTGGATTTGGGCTTGGCACCCCAGGAGGATACGGGTCGGGCACGGCCTCTGCCCTTGCCCCAGAAATCTCCCCTTTGTCCAGCAAAAGATAACCCCCTGCCTGTCCTAGGCCCACAAAAGGAGGGAGTGAAAGAGCCTGAACCCCGAAAGGGTCACAGCTGCTTTTTGCATTGGGGTAACTTACCTCCCTTAGCAAAAAGGTCCAAACGATCACCAAACAGGACCAACCCCTTAAAGGGAAGCCCCGTGAGCGCCTTCTTAGCAGCATTGTCAGCTGCCCACTGGCGCAACCAGACCGAGCGGCGGATAGAGACTACCCATGCCGAGGTCCTGCTACACATCCGAATGGTGTCATCTAAGGCAGATAAGACATAAGTGATGAACAACTCACATTGTGACAAGGCTCTAAATTCCGCACTAGAAGGATCCTCATGGGAGCCATCCAAAAGGCCCCTGCTTAAGGTCCTAATAGTCACGGCCGTAATAGCTGAAGCCCAACCGGGCCGAACCCGTACAAGCAAAAGCATGGGAGGCCAGTTGGTCAATACGTCGGTCCTCACTATCCTTCAAGGTAGTGGAATCAGGAGATAGCACGACAGACGTATTGGACAACCCCAGGACGGGGGCATCCACCTCGGGGGGAGTTGACCGTTTGACCACGTCTGCAGGAAAGGGATACCTTCTAACCCACCCCTTAGGGATACCGGGAAGCCTGCTAGGCTGTTCCCATTCCTTAAGAATCAGATTGTTAAAATGCGTCTGATCTGGGAATTCCAACCGTGGCTTAATGGTACCAAACAATTCCTCCTGCTGCTTAGGCGTCGCCGCAGGAGGGGGAATGGCAAGTACTTCAAATATTCGAGTAAGGAGCCTATGGGTGTCGTCAGCATCCCCATGCTCTGCTCCGGCATCAGCGCCAAGGTACTGCTGATCGCCAGAGACATCGGAGTCTGAGAATAATTCCCCTTCCTTAAGCGGAGTATAGTCAGACAAATCAAGAAAATCCTCATACTCAGAATAAAAGGCCGGCGCAGCGGGCGCCATGTGCCGTCTTTTAGCTGGAGCCTTCCTGGCCGCAGAGCTAGCAATGATTCTCTCAGTGTTGGCCAGTCTGGCGCAAACATCGGATTGCGACTCCCCGCTAGTGTTAATGTCACTTCACTAGGGGTCATAACCAGGAGCGGGGGCATGGGGGGACGAGACCAGCGGAGCTGATCCAGCCGCACGTGGCCCAGATTGCCGCGCAAGCGCCTGCCGCGCACATGGTACACAAATCTGCACATTATCGCCCACAAGGGATGCCCCACATACCACACACAGCCGGGCTTGCCCCGAGGGGGACCCCGAGCACAGTATCCTGGGAAGCCTCCATATGGTGATTTGGTAGTTGCAATGACCAATGGGAATTACGCTGTTCAGCTACCCGGGATGCCCCTTAAATGTCCGTTAGTGGGAGGATTTAATATAAGGTAATTTATTCCCCCTAAATTTTGAGGGATAGGGCCAAAGGACCGGGAGAAACCTCTAAATTGGGTTGTCCCACCTGGAAGACACAAACAGGGAGACCCAATCAGAATACAAGCACACCCAGCACAGCAAACACATCAATATAAAACCACAAGTGCATAAATCTATCTATATATATATATATATATATATATATATATATATATATACATAAGCATCCGTAATGGCACCCCATAAAATGGAGGGCTGTGATAACACACAATTCCCAGTGGTGAGGCCCACAATATATAAATAAGAATTAATAAATTAATAACTTAACAGCCCGCAAGGGGCACTCACACACTCCGTACGGGGTAGCCAGCAATGCAAGATGGCTCTGGGAGAAGGGAAAGAGGAGGGGACGGGCCGCCGCGGAGCGTGCCGAACACTAGGCCCCACCCCCTCCCAGACACGGGGAAAAAACTGACAGCCGCGCCATTCACAGATAGCAGCCGAGCGACCGTCTGAACAGATAGTGAGGGGAGAAGGCAGCAGGGCACCATGCCCGCAAGTGTGAAGGAATCATACAGTACACACACACACACCATGAAACCAGCACAAGACAATCAGCCACCAGTCAATAAAACAGAAAGCCGCTCCCCCCCCCCCCCCGACTAACCGGACAAGGAAGAAGGGGGATCCATGCTTCATTAAAAAGCACCTCTAATAGGTGCTGCCTACCATCACCCGGACCATGCAGCCGTAGCTGGGAGGCACTTAAAATGGTCCGGGTGGAAATAGGACAAAAGGGCCGGGGCTGTGTAGCCCCGCTTACCTGCAAGGAGAGAGAGAGAGCCATCATCTTGACTGTCGACGCCGACTGCAGAGACTAAACTGGGAAATGAGTGGGAGGTCCCGGGTATATGTGGACCGGGAGGGGCCTCTTTTTTGCCATCTCTGCAGTAAAGCGCCCTCTTGTGGACTATAACCCAGACGTAATTACTGGAGCAGGGTGTGGTGCATACTTGGAATAAATATATTATTAGATATAGTTTACCTTCAGTGCAAGCCCAGGTTTCCGAAGGGATAGTTTGGCTCCCCTGTCCTTTAGAAGTCCCTCCAGTCTGCTCATCTGGTTGCTGGACTGTGAGGTCAGCTCTGTCTGTGGCAAACATCGATGGAACCTCATTTTCTGATTCTTTTCTGCAGAAGCAAGTGTAGCCTTATAATCTTCCTGAATCCCAACATCTACAATAAAAAAGAAATTGCGTTAATGCAATGCAGTCATCACTCTTGCGCTACAATGTTTTATCAAGACAGCAGACAACAGACTGATGTGTGTGATTCAGGGCGCATGGTGAGGTATGCCAGCAGCACCAGGAAGCAGATATTTGAGAGTCTGGAGTGGTTTGCCTGGCAAAGAATGGCACCACTTTATCCCGAATGAAGTCAGAGGTGGCACACAAAGTCCTTGCTAAAGCAGACATTACAGTGGTGAGTAGCAGGGGAGGATGTGATCCTGGTCACAAAATCTAGAATTTGCCTAATTGCAGACATTTTTGTGGATGGCCAGAGAAGAGAGATCCAAGTGAAGACCTTAGTGGCGACAATACCAATTTGTGATTACTCACCTTTAAAATGGGTATTATAAGTATGTCACACACCCCGCTTCCACTATTCATGACATATGGGTTATGGTCCAGTAGAGGGCGAACTTCTGCAGAGATGAAAGCAAAAAAGAAGCCCCTCCCGGTCCATAAATACCTGGGACCTCCCACACACTCCCCAGTATATGACAAACGTAAGGGGACCAGGAAGAGCTAATGAAACATACTTAACCATAAAAAAGGTTCACCATATAAAGGATCCAGAATACAAAAGGGTGGGATGAAGGGGGGTGTGTGACTTATAATACCCATTTTAAAGGGGAGTAATCACAAAATGGTATTATTCCAAGTATGTCACACACCCCGCTTCCACTATTCATGACATATGGGACATCCAATAGCAGTGTCCGTCATGGGTGGGGATCCAAATACAGCAAAAAAATGCACCAATTTAAACCACTGCAGCTTGCAGAACCTTGCGGCCAAAAACAGCATCCGCTGAGGCCCGCACATCAACCTTATAAAACTTTGAAAAAGTATGAACGGAAGACCAAGTAGCAGCCTTACAAACTTGTTCAACAGAAGCCTGGTGCTGAAAAGCCCAGGAAGCCCCAACAGCACGAGTAGAATGAGCAGTGATCTTAAAAGGAGGAACCCTCCCCTTTGCGGAATAGGCCGCAACAATGGCCTGACTTATCCATTTACTAATGGTAGACTTGGCGGGCGCCAAACCTTTTCTGGGCCCAGAAGGCACCACGAACAAGGCGTCCGTCTTACGAAAAAGAGAAGTAGCAACCAAATAGTACTTCACACAACGTACCACATCCAAAGAGTGCAAAACCCTCTCCTTGTCATTGCTAGGCTTAGGACACAAGGAAGGGAGAACTACATCCTGATTAAGATGGAAAGCAGAAACCACCTTAGGAAGGAAATCTGGTTTAAAACGAAAAACCAGCCTATCCTGGTGTCTCTCAAAGTAAGGGGCCTGAATAGACAGAGCCGGCAACTCAGAGACACGCCGAACAGAGGTAATAGCCACCAAAAAGGCAACCTTTTGAGTGAGCACAGAAAGAGCCACATCCTGCATTGGTTCAAAGGGAGGCCCCTGGAGGGTCGACAGAACCAAATTTAGGTCCCAAACGGGAACCAAAGGCTTTCTAGGGGGCCGAACATGAGTGACCCCTTGGAAAAAAGTGTTGACCAGATGATGCAGAAACCTGACCCTTCAAAGTACTGAGCTGGAACCCCAGATCCAGACCTTGTTGAAGAAACTCCAAAATCCTAGGAATCGAAAACACCCTGCAAGGTAAGGCCCTAGCCTCACAACAGTCAATATAGGACCGCCAAGTCCTATAGTAAATGGTAGAGGAAGACCTCTTCCTAGCTCTAATCAAGGTTTGAATAACCGCCTCAGACAAACCTTCCTCCCTCAGGATGAAGGTTTCAGCAGCCACGCTGTCAAAGCAAGCGTTTGTAAATTGGGGTAACGTAGTTGACCCTGAGAGATCAGATCTGGAGACAGGGGCAGCCTGTACTGATCTACCGCCAATCTTACAACGTCTGTGAACCAAACCTTTCTTGGCCACCTTGGGGCCACCAGAATTGCTGGTGCCCCCTCTAGCGCCAGCTTGCGCACTACCTTGCCCACCATGGAGAAGGGGGGAAACAGGTACAGAAACCCCAGATCCCTCCAGGCAAGGGACAAGGCATCCACTGCCAGGGCCAGAGGATCCTGAGACAGAGATAAAAAGGTTGGAAGCTTGTGATTGTGCCGAGAGGCAAAGAGATCCACCTCCGGAGTCCCCCACTTGTGACACAGGTTGAGAGACCATTCCCCTCGGCGAGAGAATCCCCTGCTCAGGGAGTCCGCCTCCGTGTTCTCCACTCCCGGAATGTATACTGCTGAGATGCAAGGAACATTGCTCTCCGCCCAGGTCAGAATCAGAGGGACTTCCCTGAGGGCACTCCTGCTGCGAGTCCCTCCTTGGTGATTGATGTAAGCTACCGCAGTACGATTGTCTGATCGAACCTGAACCGGTAAACCCTGTAGGTGAAGTGTCAGACGCGACAGAACCAAGCGGATAGCTGTGAGCTCCAAAACATTGATGGGGTTGTGAGCCTCCTGAGGACCCCACAACCCCTGGAAATGATGATCTTTCCAGAAACCTCCCCAGCCCGACAGGCTGGCATCTGTGGTAACTGTCTCCCAACGAGGGGCCAGGAACGATCTGCCCCTCATCAGATTGCTTCATTCCAGCCACCACTGAAGGGACTGCCGAACCCTGGGAGACATCAGAAATGACTGATCCAAGGACTGTGGACATCTGTCCCATTTCAGCAATAGATGGAGTTGTAGCGACCTCATGTGGAATTGAGCAAAGGGGACTGCTTCGAAGGAGGCCACCATCAAACCCACCAGAGTCATCCCTAGCCGAATGGAAGGGCGAGGGTTGGTCAGGAGAACACTTATCAGATCCTGAACCCTCTGCACCTTTGGCTGAGGTAGGAACACTCTGGCCTGACTGGTATCCAGATTCATGCCCAGAAAGGAGATCTCGCTTGATAGGGAGAGAGAAGACTTGGGGTGGTTGATCACCCATCCGAACCTTTCCAGCGTTGCCACCACCGTCCTGGTGTCCAACTCGCCTGGCAGAGGGAAGAAGCTGTAATGAGTAGGTCGTCCAAATACGGCACAATGCGAATGCCCTGGGCTCTGAGCAGGGCCATTATGCCCGCCAGAACCTTGGTAAACACCCTCGGTGCCGAGGTCAGCCCGAATGGGAGGGCCACAAACTGAAAATGCTGATCTCCCACCACGAACCTGAGAAATCTCTGGTGCGCTGGGAAAATTGGTACATGAAGGTAAGCATCCTTGATGTCTATGGACGTCATGAAATCCCCCTGACGAAGGGAACCGATGGCTGAACGCAGAGTCTCCATGAGGAACTTCTTGGTTCTGATGAACCTGTTGAGAAGCTTCAAATCCAGGATGGGTCTTATGGAGCCATCCTTTTTGGGGACAGTGAAGAGGTTGGAATAATAGCCCCGGCCTCTCTCTGAAAGAGGCATATGACCGCCATGTCCAGGGGATTCTTCACAGCCAACAGGAGCCCCTACGCCGCCCGAGGATCCGATGGCATCCAAGACCTTAGGAATCTGGGACTCGAACTCCAGTTTGTACCCCGACGAGACCACTTCCAATATCCACTTGTCTGCGACCTCCTGGGCCCAGACCTGGAAGAAGAGCTGCAGCTGTCCCCCCACCCACAAGGGTGAGGGCGCCTCCTCATTGTTGAGCTGGCTTGGCAGCGGGTTTGGGCCTGGAACCCCAGGTAGAGGCTGGACGGGCATGTCCTCTACCCTTGTTCCTGGAATCACCTCTAAAGCCAGAGTAGGCAAGACCTCTGCCCCCTCTGGGACCGCGAAAGGAAGGATTAAAGGAGCTTGCCCCCCGAAAGGAGCGATGCAGCTTCTTACGCTGAGGTAGCTTCCCACCCTTCGCCACAGAATCCAATTTGTCTCCAAACAGCCGCGTTCCCAAAAAGGGCAAAGCTGTAATTGACTTCTTGGCGGTAATGTCAGCCGCCCACTGGCGCAGCCATACCGACCGGCGCATGGCCACCAACAGGGCCGAAGTTCTACTACACATGGTAATAGTGTCGTCCATAGCCGACAAAACAAAATTCATAATCATCAAAATCAATTACCGGCGTAGCCGGTGACAGATGCCTTTTCTTAGCAGTGGCCTTTCTGCCCACTGAGCTAGAAACTATTTTCTCGAGGTTGGCCAGCCTGGCACATACATACGAGTGCGACTCCCCATTAATGGCAGTGTCACTTGGGGTACGGATGATGCGGGTGGGGTAGGAGAGGCGGGCGGCATTGACCCAGACGCCTGGGGTCCCGACTGCTGCGTTATGGCCTGTCGTGCACATGGTATTCAAATAAGTACATTCTCCCCCGTAAGGGATACCCCACAACCCACACATAGCCGGGATTGTCCCAAGGGAAGCCCGAGCCAGGTATCCTGTGGAGCCTCCATATGGTGATTTTAAGGTAGTCGCAATGACCCGAGGGAATTACGCTAGTAAGCAACCCAGGATGCCCCTTAAATCCCAAGTGGGAGGGTTTATAAGTGCCCCTAATTTATGCTAGGGACCCTAGGACCGGGAGAACCCCCTTTTAAGCAAGGCACAGGGAGTCCTCCTGAAAGACACAAAGGAGTGGCCATAAGCACATGCACACACACCTATATAAATATACATACATATATATCATATATATATATATACCATCAAAAATCAATGGAAAAAGTGACAAGTACTAACGCTGTCCCCTAACAGAATGGGGCACATGGCCAATTCAGGAACATAAAAGGGGGAGCCCAGGGGGGGCACTCACGTGTCTTGTCTAATGGCTGCCACCGCTCATCAGCTCAGAAGAGAGAGAAGGGAGAAGAAGAAGGGGCAGGCCAGCGCGTGCCGCGCCTGGCCCCGCCCCCCTACACTCTCAACCAGCAGCGCGGTTCCCAGCCGTGGCCTGGGGCCGCAATTGGCTCAAACAAAAGAGGGGGCGGGCCGTGGCAACACGCGTAGCGCCCGCCCCCGCCCCCTTAACACCGCAGCCTGACGGCAGAAAAAAATGGCGACAAGCCAGTAAAGTGACTTTAAGCAAAACGGGGAGTCCCACACCACCCCCACATACCCTACAGAAACAGTGGCACCACTATAATTGTACAAATAACATCAAGCTTTATTGTTACACATATTTACAGAAAGGTGCTGTATGACAGCCTCCCCCCCCTCTGTCAGTGTGTTATATGTTTTTTAAAATGATTTTAATTTGTCATACAGCATCCCCGTTTTGCTTAAAGTGACTCAATAGACATTTGTCTGATGAAACCCCTACCAGTGTAGCAATTGTTATATGTAATAGTTTGGTGCGGTCTTTTTTTCCTTCTAATTTAAGCCAGTAAAGTGAAGCACCAAGCGCCATACACAAACACATTCACACTGAAAGAAAAGTAAAAGTAAAGGAAAAGTCCCCCCCCCCCCCACTGGAGGGTTAACAGAGGGATCCGGAAAGGGGATAATCCCGCACCAAGTGTGGCGTAAGGGATATATATATATAAATGCAAATAGGGACAGGGCATCCCAAACCAGGATCACCAACCCGGATTCCGCCTACCCCTTTATATGGGGTCTCACGGGGGAGCATGGCTCCCTAAACACCTATTAAGATGATTCCTACCCTCACCCGGACCTGCAGCCAAGGCTGGGAGGCTAATAATGGGCTTAAAGAATAAAGGTCCGGGCAGAAATATGGCAAAGAATGGCCGGGCGTAAGCCCGGCTTACCTGCAAGGAAGAGAAGCAGACATCTTCTGACTTGCTCGCCGTCCTGCAGAGAAGGAACAGGGGAATGTGTGGGAGGTCCCAGGTATTTATGGACCGGGAGGGGCTTCTTTTTTGCTTTCATCTCTGCAGAAGTTCGCCCTCTACTGGACCATAACCCATATGTCATGAATAGTGGAAGCGGGGTGTGTGACATACTTGGAATAAACAACCTTCTTGGATGTTAAAACCTTGGTTGGTTTTTAGCACACAAATATGTCTTATGGTGGAAAGAGAAACTGATCTGAAAAATAATTATGTGTTTGTGGGGAGCAAAAAAAAGGAAACAATTATTGCCAATGTAAAGATTACCGTAAGTTATTACGCCGTACTTCAGAAAAACAGGAGAGAAAAAGCACGGTCTATTTTTATTTTGTCTGCAAGTCCCGAGAACTACGTTCTTTAATATATTTCCTGTTTGTGTACAGATTCCCCCTCCAGTCATTTTACAGTTCTTCTGACTTCCCATAGACTTTGCTCATTTGCACGCTCGAGAATAGATGTGTTTTGGCTTTGGGTATGTGCCACTGTTAATTACATGAAAGCAGGAATACGGAATATCCATTTTAGCAGTCCTAGGGGAAGTCTGCTGTTACACATATACTGACCTAATCTTCCAATAAGAAACAAGCTTTACTGCTCAAGTGAGACTCTTTATCCTACCTGCAAGGTGGATTGGGCATGGGGCTGACAAAGAATATCGCTCCACTGGCTTCTTGTACAGCTCAAAGTCAACATGCCGCTTGGCCCAACTCCAACGATCTCGGGAAAGGGTGGGCTGCTGGATATTTGTGTGCAGAGTATTTTCCTTCCAGGCCTTTATTAAAAAGACAATATAGAACATAATAATGTTTCTAAGTCTGATCTTTTAAGTAAGGTGAGTGGCACTGCCAATGTTATAACCCAATCAAACCCATTCAGAAACCTTTTGGAAACTGGGATGCCCCACTGTGTGAAACCCCTTGGATCAGCTAGCGCTGAGAACACTTTGCGTCTCCATGTCCTGGCTACATCCCCGCTATGCTTTTAGATGGGGCACGTACCAGAACAGGCACGGCCACAGATAAAAGCAAGTGCATGCTTCACTCTTCTTGCCACTCAAAGTAAATCTGAATGAAATGCAAGCCACTTGCCGCGTCTCCCCAACGACACTCGTCCGATTCAGATTTTCTTTGCTGCACAGCTCATTGCGGTAAGGGAAATCTGGACAGAACAAATTCAGCAGATTGGCTGAGAGTCCCACATAGGAACCAGGGAGAAGTACGCTTTTTCTCATCCCGGAGGATACACACAGCAGGGCATCCCAAGTCGGGGTGCACGTCCAAAGTAGACCAATATTGACATATTTAGTCCTTGTTCACCTTTAAAGAGGAACAACCCCAGGGATTTCCATTCTCCTGGGTGTTGTTCCTCTCTGATGTGGCACCAATTTGGGAACATGCACTGCTTGTAAGAGAGCTCCGGCATTGAGAAGCAGGACTGGCCACATCCCTGGCCTCCCTGCGGTCTATGGAACACTCTAACCCCCACCCTATTGGAATAGCTGAAACCCACTGCAGACCACAGGGAGGCCTGCTCCTGCTAGGCTCTGTCACAAGCTGATTGAATGAGAGTCCATGCATGTAATGTGGGAATGAGAGCAGGGTTAAGTGTTAGGTGCAACCTGGGGTTTCACATAGCATGGCATCCTAAATCGGGATGCCCAAGGGACGTAGAGCAAAACCCAGCATATTGAAAATTGGGGGTTTTGGTCCACTTTAATGGAGTAGATCCCCCAAACCAAAATTTTATTTTGTGTCACAGACGCCACGGCCCAAGAGAATCTGCTCTCCCCATCAATTTTAGATGGAGGGTTCTTCTGGTGCTCTAGATTTTTAGTTCTTGGTGGGGTCTGCTCTAGAATGCTGAATATTAATTTTAGGTTAGGGGGTTGGTCCACTGGTGCTCTGCATATTGAAGCAGACCAAAACCAAGGAATTTAAATTACCTAGGATTTGGTCTGCTTTACTGAGGCATCCCACTCTTGGATGCCCCTGTCAGTCAAACCCCCAGGATTACCTGTTTACTCACAAAGATCCAAGTTCCAATTGGATCCACTGGTTCTCT
Source organism: Gastrophryne carolinensis (assembly GCA_027917425.1). Classification (NCBI taxonomy): domain Eukaryota; kingdom Metazoa; phylum Chordata; class Amphibia; order Anura; family Microhylidae; genus Gastrophryne; species Gastrophryne carolinensis. Next base: position 281,608,155 of record CM051235.1, read on the forward strand.
GTGTATTAATGTTTACGTAAGGGGACAGGATGCACTGGTGCTCTGCATAATAATATTTGTGTCAAGGGACAGGATCTGCTGGTGTTCTGTGTACTAATGTTTGTGTCAAGGGACAGACATTGCTGGCACATTGCGTACTAATATTTGTGTCAGGGGACACAAATCACAACTAAAGTGTAGTGGTGAAGGGGGGCCCTGTGGTGCTGTGATACAAGGCCCCACAGACCACAGCAGTGTGATGATTAACTACTGTCTGGCAGGCCCAGAAACTACTGCACACACACAGTCAAGTGACTCTCCAGTGTGGGGCTCACAGAAAGGTGGTAGGAGGTGGGTTACAATCCCTGCATCACTGCTTTCCTAACACAAAACTGCCAAGGCCGCTAAGGATCGGCTTTAAAGTAAACCTAAGCCCTCCTGCACGGTTCTGGTCCACAGCAAGGATTGTGGCGACAAGGTAAGTACTGAGGAAATTTCTAGGTAGCAATGGCTGTTGCCAGTGGGTGTGGAGGGGGGGGACGGCATTCTGAATCTTTGCCCCGGGTGCCAGGAAGCCTAGCTACGCCTCTGGGCTCCATCCTATTCCTCCGTTTTCAAAGCTGAGCTGTCAAGTGTGGTGCTGATGACTGGCAACTGAGCATCCTTAGTTTTTTTTTGTTCTTTTACAGATTTACTTTTACCTTAATCATTAAAACTTATTAAATGGATATTCGACAGGTGCACACTCTACATAAGGCTTCTGTTTATATTTAGAGGAAATTCTGGAAAATATATTTTTATATATTGAAAAGAATCAGAAGAAATCACAGGAGATCAGTGAGTACAAGGCACCTTTGTTAAGTCTATGATCCTGGAATCATCTGGCTTTTTGGGGTGTTTGTTGCAGTCAATGCTACTTTTGAATCCTGGATACATGAATCCATTTGATGTCATCCATTCTTCTTTATACCTTGCGCCAGAGCTCTTTAGTTCCTCTTTAATGTCCACAGGACACACAGTTGTAGACTGGTAGTCTGAAGAGTAAGTAAATCTGCAATCTGGCTCCTGTAAGGCACATATAATGTATTAATAAATATTTTGTGTAATTACTACTCCATTAGTAACCCGTGGGTAAACGGCACCATCCCTATACAAACTAAAATTAGTATGGGGTGCTACTCCACATACATAGAAAAATAAATTAGAGAGTGTGCAGCTCTACAAAGAGCCTCTGGATGGCACATAAATCAAAAAACGCGTTTGGTGGTACCTAAACCACTGCATCAGGTAAATAATGCACCTTATTCTACTGCAGTATTCTACTTATCATTGTAAACTCCAGCTTTACTATGTTCCCTCCAGTGTTCTCATTTAGGTCATTGTTTTTATCATCTTTTCTTATGAGTAATGTAATTTAGTACATTTAATTTAATTTATGATTGGTTAATGTGAACTTTTGGTTGTACTGCCATTCAGAGGCTCTTTGGAGAGATGTACATGTCTCTAATTTCTTTTTCTGCTACTCCAATAGTAGTATCACTGCTACCATGGACTAAAAACATGTGCAGTTGTGAAATTAGTTCACTTAAATTTTTCCTACCTTAGCCATCCTCTGTCGTAATATTCTGTAAGCCTCATCTGTTGAATTGAATGTGTGAGAGCTGTAGTTGTGAACAGCTACCCCTTCCACAGGTACATATTCCACTTTGGGTCTTCTTACATTTTTGCTGAACTGGTAAATCTGTTGAATGTTATTCTGAAAACACAGATGATATTCATTAGACCAAGCTAATTTGTCTTTCGTAGTACCCGTCTTGTACATGTAGATATTGCTGTTTTTGTTATATAAATTGCAAGACAAAATTGCACAAGTATTGCAACTCACTCTGAGCTGAATGGAATGCTCGCCAGTGATCAGCCGGTGGCTTACCACATTTGTCGTGGGAATGAAGGAAAGGCGAGTTTAGGGGTGATCCCAGAGAATAAACACATACACACACGTGGAACAAAACCCCCAGACAGAGAAAATCCAATATAACCACAGAGTTTAACCCGCAAAGACAACAGTTTTTATACTGAGCATTGAGTAGTGTCACTGAAAACCAAAGAGCCAACAAATGTGTCTTCAGGCTATAGGACTATAACTGACAACTTATAGCTTTGGAACCAATCAAAGCCCATACCTACCTAATAAGGATCAGGGAATAGATAAAGATTCAAAGTAAAGTAAAATAATTATTTAATAGCCACACAATAGCTCATACCAGGTATACAAATACAGCAATAGTATAGAAAAAATTATCCTTTACTTAGTTAAAATTGAAAAATTGCATGGGTGACACTGTGTGGCTCAGTCAATACACTGAATAGGGGAATCCACTGGCTTGTAATCAGTGAGGTAAGCGTAGACAGCTGACCACTGAAGCAACCAAGATTGTGAGCATGCTAGCGTTTAGGCTTCCTAGCAACAGCAGAAAAATACAATTCTGTGATTACTCACCAGTAGAATTGGTATTATGAGTATACAGTACGTCCTGCTCCAAATATAATACTTACAGTTGGGATATACTCCGCCAGATGGCGCTGGACTGCAGAGACATCGAAAATAGGCTCCTCCCGGCCCCTCAAATACCCGGGGAACTCCCACAAATCCCCAGCATTCAAAAGCAGTTAACGAGAAGCCGGGAGAATTAAACAACCCAAACTATCAACTATAACAATGATAACAATCACCATACAGGGGATCCAAGATAATGCAAAAACCAAGGGTGGGTTGGAGCAGGACATACTGTATACTCATAATACCAATTCTACAGGTGAGTAATCACAGAATTGTATTATTCTTAGTATACAGTACGTCCTGTTCCAAATATAATACTTACAAGCGGGACATCCAATAGCAGTGTCCATAAAGTAGGGTGGGATCCCCAATAAAAGGCAGCAGCAGACAGTTTAAACCACTGCCGCCTGCAGAACCTTGCGGACAAAAACAGCATTAGCTGAGGCCCTAACATCAACCTTGTAAAACTTTGAAAAGGTATGAACAGAAGACCAAGTAGCAGCCTTGCACACTTGTTCAACAGAAGCCTGGTGCTGAAAAGCCCGAGAGGCACCAATAGCACGAGTGGAATGAGCAGTAAGGCGGAAGGGAGGATTCTTCCCCTTAGCAGAGTAGGCCTGAATCCTTCCTAGGACCAGAAGGGACCACAAAAAGAGCATCAGTTTTCCTGAAAGGTGCAGTAGCCACCAGATAGTATTTCAGACACCTAACCACACATCCAAAGAGTGCAAAACCCTCTCCTTAGCATTACTAGGATTAGGGCACAAAGAAGGAAGAACAATATCCTGATTCAAATGAAAGGCAGACACTACCTTAGGCAGAAAGTCAGGTTTGAAACGAAAAACCACCTTGTCCTGGTGTCTCTCATAGTAGGGGGGCTGAATGGAAAGCGCCGCCAACTCAGACACACGCCTGACAGAGGTGATAGCCACCAGAAATACAACCCTGAGCATAAGGATGGCCAGGGCAGCATCCTGCACAGGTTCAAAGGGAGCACCCTGCAAGGCTGACAGAACCAAGTTCAAATCCCAAACAGGCACCATAGGCTTACGTGGAGGGCGCACATGAGTGACCCCCTGGAAAAATGTCCTGATCAGAGGGTGCTGAGCAAAGGACTTCTGGAAGAAAATAGCCAGGGCAGAAACCTGACCCTTCAGAGTACTGAGCTGGAGTCCCATCTCCAACCCATGCTGCAGGAACTCCAAAATCCTGGGAACAGAGAACACCCGACAGGGAAGAGACTTAGACTCACACCAGTCAATGTAGGCACGCCAAACCCTGTAATAAATGGAAGAGGAAGACTTCTTCCTAGCTTTAATCAAAGTATCCATAACCGAGGAAGACAGCCCCTTCTCCATCAAGATGGAGGTTTCTTAGGAGGCTTTTCACTAAGTTTGTGTGGGGGGGTAGGAAACCGAGATTGAGCAAGACATTGCTCTCTCGGACTAAAGATAATGGGGGCTTGGGATTCCCGGAGCCGGCCCTGTACCATGCAGCGGTTCATCTCAGCAGAGTGGTCGACTGGTGTGTGCATGGGGCACACAAACAATGGGTTGGATTGGAACAGGGGTTCTTTGAAACCCCCACTGCCGGCATTGCATGGACAGGCAACGCTGTTACTCCCCTGGCTATGAAACACCCCACAGTTGGGACTACTATAAGATCCTGCCAACGGCACTTTGGGCATCCGGATCTCTCCCCTAGTCCTTCTCCTATGTTCCCGATTCTTGGCAACCCTAGTTTTCCGCCAGGGAACGAAGGCCCAACTGTCAGAGAATGGAGAGGAGCGAATGTGTGTAGGGCTGGTCACTTCTGGGAAGACGGGAACTGGTCAGATCTGGGGACATTGGCTCGAACTAAGGGCCTAACGGCATGGACAAACTGGCAATCTAATCAGCTGACTCACTTCCTGCATTCACTTCGGGAATTTACAGGTAATATGAGGAAAACCACCCCCTTTGAAAATTTATGCGCCAGTCAATCCCCAGCCAGACACACGTTGTCATTTATTTACAAACTGTTAATCACCCCCCCAGAGGATGAGAGACCCTCTTTTCTGGGAAAATGGGAGGCTGACTTAGGTGTTGCCTTCTCCCCGGAGCAGTGCAGAAGACTCTTGTCTATGCCACACAAAACTTCCATATGCACACGCTACCAGGAATGTAACTTTAAATTGCTTTCTCGCTGGTACAGGGTGCCGGCGCTGATTAACAAATGGTGCCAGAATGTCCCAGACAATTGTTGGAGATGTGGGGACCCGGGAGGCGACATGTTGCACATCTTCTGGTCCTGCCCCGCTCTGAAACACTTTTGGGATTCAGTTAGATGTATAGCACATAGAGTAACAGAGGAAGTGGTGCCGGCCAACCCGGCCTCTTGTTTACTTCATTTGTCCAAGGCCCCCCTTAAGAGCTATAAGAAATCCCTGCTCTGTCATTTTCTAAATGCTGCAAAAATCTGCATTCCCACAAAATGGAAACAAAAGGACCCGCCTTCGGTGGAGATGTGGATCCTTAAAGTAAATGAGCTCATGCGATTCGAAAGCGCGATACTCTCCCGAGAGAACAGATTTGAACAGTTCACAATTACCTGGTTCAATTGGTTGAAATTCTCAGAGTCCTCGGAGTGCAGGGTGATGTTGGGTGACACCCGGAGACTAGCAATACCAACCGCCCCTCCCCCTCACCCAAATTGATGTTTTTTGGAGTATGCTCACGCGGTAACTAGATGTAACGTCAGAATAAGTCATGTTAATGTGTTTATCTTTAATCTATTCAGTTTACCCTTACTGAGAGACCATGTTGGTCTAACCTCATTGTCACTTCAAGTTTATGAACGTATACTGTAACTGTATCTATATCTTTGAAAATCTTAAATAAAGAATCTTAAAAAAAGATGGAGGTTTCAGCAGCCAGGCCGTCAAAGCCAGAGTTTGTAAATTGGGATGGCGTAGTGAGCCCTGAGTGAGCAGATCTGGCACCAAGGGCAGAGCGTACTAATCTACTGCCAGCTGCACCACGTCTGCGAACCACACTCTTCTTGGCCGCCTGGGGGCCACCAGAATTGCTGGCACCCCTTCCAGAGCAATCTTGCGCAGAACCCTGCCCAGCAGGGGAATTGGAGGGAAGACATACAGGAACTGAAAGTCCTGCCATGACATTGCTAGCGCATCCTAGGTCAAGGCCAGAGGATCCTGGGACAGAGAGATAAAAGCTGGGAGCTTGTGATTGTGGCGGGATGCAAACAGACCCACATCTGGTTGGCCCCAACGGTGACACAGGGATTGAAACATCCTGCTGCATAGGGACCATTCTCCCTGGCGAGAGGTCCCCCTGCTCAGAGAGTCTGCCAGGCGATTTTCCACCCCCGGGATGTACACAGCTGATATGCAGGATCAGAGACGCTTCCTGGAGGGCCCCCTTGCTCCGGGTCCCTCCCTGATGATTGATGTAGGCAACTGCCATCTGGTTGTCCGAGCGCACCTGAACAGGCAGGCCCCGAAGGTGAGTAGTCAAGTGAGCCAGAACTAACCTGATCGCCCGTAGTTCCAAGACATTGATAGGTGTGTGGGCCTCCTGAGGACCCCACCTCCCCTGGAACCGCAGGGACTTCCAGAACCCCCCCCCCAACCTGACAGACTGGCATCCGGGGTGACCGTCTCCCAGGGAGGGGTAAGAACGGATCTGCCCCCCAACAGGTTCCTTGAGTCCATCCACCACAAGAGGGACCTCCTGACCCGAGGGGAGAGCATACAGACCCCGTCCAGGGCCGCTGGGTCCTTGTTCCATACTGACAATAGGTTAAGTTGCAGAGGCCTCAAGTGGAACTGAGCATAAGGTACCGTTTCTAAGCATGCCACCATCAGGCCCACCAGCTGCATCCCCTGCCTGATGGAGGGATGAGGACAATCTATGAGGGACTAAGCCTGTGCAATCAGACTGTCCACCTTCTGCTGAGGAAGGAAAATCCTTGCCTGAACTGTATCCAGATTCATTTCTAGGAATGGAGTTACCAAGGAAGGGGACAGTGAGGACTTGGGGTGGTTGATCACCCATCCAAATGACTCCAGAGTGGACACCACCAGCTGAGTATCCAACTCTGCCTGATGTAGAGACTGGGAAGTGATGAGAATGTCGTCCAGATAGGGAAGCACGCATACGCCCTGACATCTGAGCAGAGACATCACGCCAGCCAGCACCTTGATGAACACCCTGGGGGCTGAAGTAAGGCCAAATGGCAAGGCCACAAACTGTGATCCATCAGAGCGAACCTGAGGAACCTTTGATGACCTGGGAACACAGGAATATGAAGGTAAGCATCTTTGATGTCCACAGAAGTCATGAAATCCCCTTGGCGCAGGGAACTGATGACAGAGCGCAGAGTTTCCATGTGAAAGTGCCTGCCCCTGACAAATTTGTTGAGGATCTTCAAGTCCAGGATGGGCCTAACTGACCCATCTTTTTTGAGTACTGTGAATAGATTGGAATAAAAGCCCTTGCCTTTTTCTCTTAAGGGGACCTGGCAGATGACCCCCAGCTCCAGGAGGCCTTGCACTGTTTGCACTAGCTCCTGAGCTGGCACAGGGTCCTGAGGAATCCGGGATCTGATGAATCTTGGAGGGGGACAGGCAGCAAACTCTATCTTGTAACCGGAGGACACTACCTCCTGAATCCACCGGTCTGAGACATGAAGCCTCCAGACGTGAGCGAAGTGCTGCAGCCGTCCCCCCACCCGGATGGGTGAGGGCGCCCCATCATGCCTGAGGGGGCTTGGGGGATGATTTTGCTTTGGGACCCCAGGAGGGGCCCGGACGTCCACGTGCCCCAGAAATCTCCCCGGGTCCCAGGAAAGGAAACCCCCCTTCCCTGTCTGGCACCACGGTAAGGGGAGGAGAAGAAACCCTGACCCCGAAAGGGCCGAGATTGACGCCTGGGCTGGGGTAACCTGCCTCCCTTAGCAAAAAGGTCCAGGCAGTCCCCAAGCAGGTGCAGTCCTTTAAAGGGAAAACCAGTGAGGGCCTTCTTGGCAGCGTTGTCAGCAGCCCACTGGCGCAGCCAAACCGAGCGGCATATAGCCACCACAAGGGCAGAAGTTCTGGCACACATTCTGAGGGTGTCATCCATGGCTTAGAGGACAAAATTTACAAAAACATCGCAACTGGAGAGTGCATTGAACACCTCACAAGGCAAATCATCAGGGGCACTATCAAGTTTATTTCTGATAAGGGTTCTAGTGGCCACAGCAGTAATGGCAGAGGCACAGACCGGGCGCAGCGCCGTCCCCGCACATGCAAAGGCGTGGGATGCCAGCTGGTCAATGCGCAGGTGCTCAGCATCCCGCAGGGTAGTAGAGTCAGGGGAATGCATGACAGAGGTGTTAGATAGCCCTAGGACCGGGGCATCCACCTGGGGGTGGGAGGGGGGGATGACCAACACTTTACCACCTCAGCAGGAAAGGGATACTTCCTATCCCAACTTTTTGGAACCCCGGGAAGTTTACTGGGGCGCTCCCATTCCTTGAGCACAAGGTTATGGAAATGTGCCTGCTCGGGAAATTCCAACCGTGATTTAGCTGTATGGAAAAGCTCCTCTCTTTGCCTGGGAGCCGCAACAGGGAGAGAGATGGACAGAACCTCAAAAATCTGGGTCAATAATCTGTCAGTGTCATTCGGGGACCAGGGGTCAGAGCCAGAATCGTCATGACCCCTTGGTCTCTCATCAGATGAGCCTGAGTCAGAAAACTTCATCAGACGGGGTATAGCCACAAAGATTCCAAAACTCCTCAGTTTCCATAGGGAAAAATACAATTCTGTGAAATACGCACCTGTAGAATTGATATTATTTGTATACAGTATGTCCTGCTCCAGATATAGTACTTACACTTGGGTTATCCTACGCCAGATGGCGCTGCACTGCAGAGACATGCAAAACAGGCTCCTCCCGGCCCCTCAAATACCCGGGGACCTCGCACAAATCCCCAGCATTGAAAAGCAGTGAACAAGAAGCCGGGAGAATTAACCACCGAAACTGGTAACTATAAAAATGGTAACAATCACCATACAGGGGATCCAGAATAATGCAAAAACCAGGGTGGGGTGGAGCAGGACTTACTGTTTACAAATAATATCAATTCTACAGGTGAGTATTTCACAGAATTGTATTATTCTTAGTATACAGTACGTCCTGCTCCAGATATAGTACTTACACTTGGGACATCCAATAGCAGTGTCCATAAAGTAGGGTGGGATCCCCAGCAAAAAAGACAACAGCAGACAGTTTAAAACCACTGGCACCTGCATAACCATGCGGCCAAGACAGCATGAGCTGAGGCCCTAACATCAGCCAAGTAGCGGCCTAGCAAACCAGTTCAACTGAAAGCCTGGTGCTGAAAAGCTCAAGAGGCACCCAAGCACGAGTAAAATAAGAAGTAAAGCGAAAAGGAAAGATTCTTCCCCTTGGTGGAATAGGCCTGAGTAACAGCCTGACGAATCCAATCGCTAACAGTAGACTTGGCAGAAGCCAAAAACCCTTTCCTAGGACCAGAAGGGACCATCCCATCCAAGTAATGACCAGGGCCAAAGCCGCCTAACTCCCGAAAGCAGACGAGATCGGGCACATTCAAGATGGAGTGGCCGTAGGCCCAAAGGAACATCAGTTCTAAAGGACACAGTGACTACCAAGGAAAAAATTTCCAACACCTGTTCAAGGAATGCAGAACCCTTTCCTCAGCGTTGCTAGGAATAAGGCAGGAAGGAAGAACAATATCTTGTGACAATGAACATAAGACACCACCTTAGGCAAAAAGTCCGGCTTCAGGCGGAACACCACCCATCCTATCTCAAAGAATGGGGGCTAGATAGACAGAGCCGCCCGCCTGACCGAAGTAACAGCCACCAGAAGGACAACCTTGAAAGTAAGAACAGTGGGACAGCATCCTGAATAGGACCAAAGGGGAAAAACCCAGCAAGGCAGACAGAATCAAATACAAATCCCAACAGGGACCATAGGATTACATGGGGGAAGCACATGAATACCCCCTGAAAGAAGTCTTAACCAAGGAAAACTGAACAAAAGACTTCTAAAGTAAGGCGGCCAGGGCAGAACCTGACCCTTCAGAGTACTGAGTTGGAGAACCAACTCCAACTCATGCTGTAATAACTCTAGAACCCTGGGAACCGAGAACGCCCAACAGGGAAGAGACCTAGACTCACACCAATCAATATGGGTATGTCATACCCTATAACAGATGGAAGAAGAAGAAGAAGAAGCTTGCTCCTAGTTTTCCCATAGTCTCAATCACCGAGACAGATAAGCCTGTCTCCATCAAGATGGATGTTTCAGCAGTCAGGCCGTCTAGGCCAGAGTCTGTAGATTGGGGTGACGTAAAGGGGCCCTGAGTGAGCAGAGCTGGCACTCCTGGCAGAACGTACAGAACTACTGCCCTCGGTACCACGTCTGCAAACCACACTCTACTAGGGCACCCGGGGCCACCAGAATCACTGGTCCCCTTTCCAGAGCAATCTTGCGCAGAACCCTGCCTAGCAGGGGGAATGGAGACATAACATGTTAGACATAACATACAGAACAGAACGTCCAGCCATGACGTTACTAAGGCATCCGGACCACGGCCAGAGGATCCTGGTACAGGGAAACAAGGGCCGAGAGCTTGTGATAGTGACGGGACACAAACAGATCCACAACTGGTTGGACCCCATAGTGACACAGGGATTAGCACATCCTGTCGCAGAGGGACCCCCACCGAAGCGAATATCACTGATATGCAGGGAACATTGTCTCCACCCAGATTAGGATCATAGACACTTCCTGGGGGGCCCTCCTGCTCCAGGCCCCTCCCAAATGATTAATGTAGGCCACTGTAGTCAGACAGACTGAGCGCACCCGAACAGGCAGGCCCAGAGGAGGAGTAGTCAAGCGAGATAGAACCGACCGAAACGCTCACTGTTTCAAACATCGATAGGTGTATGGACCTTCTAAGGGCCCCACCGCCCCCAGAACCGCAGGGAGTTTCAGAAGAAACCCCCCCCCTTCAACCTGATAGATTGGCATCCATGGTGACCGTCTCCAGGAAGGGGCAAGAAGGGAACTGCCCCCAGACAGGTTCCTTGAGTTCATCCACTCCAAGAGGGACCTCCTTACCAGGTGGGAAGGCACACAGACCCTGCTCCAGGGATGCTGGATCCCTGTCCTGTACTAACAATAGAAGTCGCAGAAGGGCCCAAGGGGAACTGAGCATAAGGGACCTCTTCTGAGCAAGCCACCAACGGGCCCACCAGCTACATCCCTGCCTGGTGAAGGGACTGGGACAGCAATGAGGGACTGAGCCCATGCAACCAGATTGTCCACTTTATTGCTGAGGAAGGAAGATTCTCGTTTGAACCAAGTCCAGATTCATTCCTAGGAATGGAGTTACCAATTAAGGGGACAATGAGGACTTGGGGTGAATGATCATTCATCCAAATGACTCCCAATGGACAACACCAGCCGAGTATCCAACTTAGCCTGACGTAGAGACTGGGAAGTGAAAAAGGACGTCCAGGTAGGTCATCGCGCGGACGCCCCTTGGTCTCATCAGAGACATCACCCCCGTCAGCACCTTGGTGAGCACTCTGGGAGCTGAAGAGAGGCCAGATAACAAGGCCACAAATTAGCAGTGTTGGACTTCCAACACGAACCTGAAGAGCCTCGGTGTCCTGAAGACACAGGGATATGAACATAAGCATCTTAGAGCTCCACAGACGGCAAGAAGCCCCCTGCACGCAAGGCGCTGATGGCCCATCTCAGAGTTTCCATGCAGAAACTACCTGTAATTGGAGAATTGCCGAGAACCTGTGAATCCAGAATGGGCCAGACTGACTCATCCTTTTGGGGGACTGTGGAAAGGTTGGTGTAGCGGCCCCTGCCTCTGCCTGTTAAGGGAAATCTGCAAGTGACCCCCAGACCCCGCAGGCCTTGCATGGCCTGCGCCAGCACCTGAACAGAGGCAGGGACCAGGAATACCCGGGACCTGATAATCTTGGGGGAGGCCGCGGAGCAAACTCTATCTTGTATCCGGAGGACACTACCTCCTGAATCCACCAGTATGAGGCGTGATGCCTCCTGACAAGAGCAAAGTGCCGCAGCCATTCCCTCACCCAGACGGGCGAGGGCGCCCCATCATGCTTGAGGGGGCTTGGTGGAAGATTTAGGCTTAGCCCCGCCGGAGGGGCCAGGGCGTTGTCTGCTGCTCCCGGGGCAGGAGTCTGCGCGAGTCCCCGCGAAGGACACCCCTGGTTCTTGATTAACACTATGGTAGGGGGGAGGAGGGGTGCCCCTGCCCCGAGGGGGCCGAGACGGCCGCCTGCGTTGTGGCGACTTACCCTTCTTACCAAACAGGTCTAGACGGGCCCCAAACAGGTGTAGCCTTCTAAAGGGAAGCCCGGTAAGAGTCTTTTTAGCAGCATCGTCAGCACCCCACTGTCGCAGCCAGACCAAGCAACGTATAGCCACCACAAGGGCAGAAGTTCTTGCACACATTCTAATGGTGTCATCCAACGCTAATAGGATACATTTTACTAACACATCACAACTGGAGAGTGCATTAAACACATCCCAGGGGAGATCATCAGGGGGACGATCAAGCATCTTTCTGATTAGGGTGCTAGCGGCCACGGCAGTAATAGCCGCGGCACAGACCGGGCGCAGCGCTGTCCCTGCACATGTAAAGGCGTGGGAGGCCAGCAGATCAATGCATCCCGAAGGGTAGTATAAGCAGGGGCTGCAATAAAGGGGGGGTTAGGAACCCCTATGATCGGGGCATCCACCACGGGGGGGGGGGGGATGACCAACAATTAACCACCTCAGGTACTTCCTATCCCAGTCCCCTGGGACCCCTGGCCGTTTACTGGGGCACTCCCATTCCTTGAGCACAAGAGTATGGAAATGTGCCTGCTCCAGGAATTCCAAACGTGCTGTTGCTGTATGGAAACGCTCCCCTCTCTGCTTGGGAGTCTCACCAGGGAGGGAGATAGACAGAACCTCAAAGACCTTAATCAACAGATCGTCAGTGTCACTCTGGGCCCAGTATTCATGGCCAGAATCGTCATGACTCCCCAGCCCATCAGATGAGCCTGAGTCAGAGAAGAGCTCTCCTTCATCAGAAGGGGTATAACCACACCGAGTAGTAAACTCCTCAGTTCCCGTAGGGAAAACAGTACATGAGGCATCAAGTGCCGCTTCTTACCAGGGCCCTTGCGCTCTGACAACCTTGCAATAATCTGTTCAGCCGTAGGCAGTCTAGAAGACACAACACGCTGCAAATCCCCACTTGTATGTGACTCAGCAGGAGTGAGATTTAAGCATGGGGAAATAGGTGAATTGAAATGAGGTGCAGCCACTGGCAGGCCTGATTGCAGAGCCAGTGCTTGCTCGGCACAGGGTACGCAGACCCGTGCCCTGTCAGCATCAGCATGGGGTTGTCCACACACTATACACAGCCGGTCTTGTCCCAGGGGGACCCCGGTCACATAATTCTGAGATGCCTCCATATGGTGATTATTTAGGCTCAATATGCCAGCAGGGATTGACGCTATAAGCAACCCTGGATTCCCCAAAGACCCGCTAAGTGAAGTGGGAGAATTTTACAAGGCCCGCTATCAAATACACCGGGCCGGGAGAAGCCAATGGTGTTCACCAGTCTGAAAGACACAATGAGAAAAGAATGGTGTCAGAACCGAAACACTACAATGAGTATAAGCCGCCCGAGAGGGAACTTACGGACCACAGTAAGCAGGAACGTCCCACGCGGACAAAATGGCGCCTCGAAGGGCGGGCCAGAGCGAGCCATGACGCGGAGCGCGCCAGACCAGGCCCCGCCCTACCGAAGAGCGCAAAGTCCAACATCAGCCAATGAGGACACAGAGGTGTCTGAGGTAACGCCGACGCCCGGCGCGGAACATCCAACGAAGGAAAAAACACGCGCGGCGCCGGCAGTTATACGAGTAAAATACAAAAAGGCGTGGCGGCTGACACCATATATATATATATATAAAAGTCCAAAGACAGACAAAGTTCCCTATACGTGCAATCATACACAGACACTACAGGCACACCCCCCCTTTCTTTCCCCCCCCGACTACGGGGGGAACGAGGGAGGATGGCGGCCCTTCGTACAGGGCCCACCGCTACACGAGGCAATAATGCGGGAGGGGCATCCCATAGAGGCTCACCATCAGCCTACACCGCCTACCCTTTGGTGGGGGACTGCGGGGGAGCAGCGCTCCATAAGCACGCATGGTGCTGCCTACCTTCACCCGACCAGCGCAGCCGAGGCTGGGAGGCACATCACAAAGAGGACGGGTGGGAATAGTCCAACAGGGCCGCAGGCTTTAATAGCCCCGCTCACCTGCGAGAGAGTGATACTTCATGTCTTCGCAGTAAGCACTGCAGAGAAATCTGGGGATTTGTGGGAGGTCCCGGGTATTTGAGGGGCCGGGAGGAGCCTGTTTTGCATGTCTCTGTAGTGCAGCGCCATCTGGTGGAGGATAACCCAAGTGTAAGTACTATATCTGGAGCAGGACGTACTGTATACTAAGAATATAGTGACATTAGGCGTTAAGTGCCGCTTTTTAGCAGGGGCCTTACGCGCTAAGGACTTAGCAATCAACTGCTCAACAGTAGCCAGTCTAGAAGACACATCAGGCTGAGAATCCCGACTAGTATGCAACTCAGCAGGAGTGAGGTTTAAGCTTGGGGAAGTAGGTGAAGTGAAACGAGGTGCAGCCACTGGCAGGCCAGATTGCAATGCAAGCACCTGCTCAGCATCTCACACAGACCCGCCCCTTGTCAGCGTCAGCATGAGGCTGCCCACACGCTACACACAGCCGGTCTTGTCCCGACGGGACCCCGGTAACATTATCCTGAGATGCCTCCATATGGTGATTATAGCGGCGCTATACGCCGATAGGGAATAACGCTAAATAGCAACCCCGGATGCCCCAATAACCCGCTAGGGAAGTGGGAGTATTAACAAGGCCTACTAGTTTCATAACTAATAAAGGGCCGGGAGAAGCCAAAAGGGTTCGCCCCGCCTGAAAGACATAAGAAGCCAAGACCATAAGCACACAGTAATAAAAGGAAGAATATAAAGCCGCCCGTGAGGGCACTTACGAACCGCGGTAGGTAGAGGTCCGTCGTGCATGGGCCAACCAAGGAGGTTAAAGATGGCGTCGGTATACCTCAAGGGGCGGGCCGGTATCAGCGATGACGCGGAGCGTGCCATAGACGGGCCCCGCCCCCCCCCCGAAGAGCGCGAAGCCAGGACGTGACAAGCAGCCAATGACGGCGCACCAACGCCTGAGGTAGTGCCGCAGCCAAGAGCGGAACAAAGTGCTGACAAAAAGAGCGCGTGGCGGCGGCGGCAAATTTAAGACAGTAAAAGGAAGCCAGCGCGGCGGCTGACACAAGACATACACAATAGATATAAAGTGTAAAACACATAATGCATAGCATACACATTTACACCCCCCCCCTCTTTTTCCCCGAAGGCTACAAGGAGAATGAGGGAGGACAGCGGCCACTTAAACAGGGCCCACCGATAGGCAGGGGCAAGGGGCACTAGTGCGGGAGGGGCATCCCATAAAGGCTCACCATAAGCCTGAACCGCCTACCCTTTGGTGGGGGATTGCGGTGGAGCAGCGTTCCTAAGCACCTAACAGCAGTGCTTCCTACCATCACCCGACCAGCGCAGCCAAGGCTGGGAGGCATATTACTAGTGGAACGGGTGGGAATAGTCCTACAGGGCCGCAGGCTAATAGCCCCGCTCACCTGCGAGTAGAGTGCCATTTCTCGTCCTTCGCAGCCAGACTGCAGAGAAATTCTGGGGATTTGTGGGAGGTCCCCGGGTATTTGAGGGGCCGGGAGGAGCCTATTTTCGATGTCTCTGCAGTCCAGCGCCATCTGGCGGAGTATAAACCACTTGTAAGTATTATATTTGGAGCAGGACGTACTGTATACTAAGAATAGTTTACTTCTTTGAATTAGTACATTTTGGATTTTTGGGCATAGATGGCCATGGTTTGCTTCAGGACACATAGGAATTCTTTCTCCGCATTTAACCCTTAAAAAAACAAACACATGGAGGGTTCTCCCTTTTCCAGCAAAACCAACTATGTGGCCTGGCATTCCAGGGCTTGGAGGCAAAGTGATCTTCTGAACCCCCCTGGTGTTTGGGGATGCAGGTAATGGGGCGGGAGATATTGGCAAGTCGCCCGCTTGCTGGCAGGTGACTTGCTGGGCCCTCCTGCCCTTTGAACTGGTATAGGGGTCTCAAGAACCCCTTACTGGTTCATAAATTGTTAAAAAAAAAAAATGAAAGGTGACTTTGTCCCCTTCATCACTGGGTGCTGCCCCACACCGTCCTATCTTCAGGAGAGGGTCTGTGCCCTCTGCCTCACACCCGGTTTCCGTCAATCACTCCCGATGCAGGGAGTGGCCTTTATACTTGTGGAGTGATCTGACTTAAACCGGACCTTCACCATTTATTGAAAAGCCCCAGCATCTAAAGTTAATATATTTTAAATTTTTAGTCTCTTACTTATTATTCTTTCCCCACTGGGCTGCAACCCTGTTCAGGACTTTAGGATACGGACGCCGCCATATAAGATAGACTCTTTCAGAGTGAAGGACTGCTTAAACTGGACCTTCACCATGATTTATTGAAAAGCCCAAACCCTTAAAAAACAATTCCCCAGCATCTAAAATTAATATATTTTAAGTTTTTAGTCACTTACTTATTATTCTTTCCCCCACTGGGCTGCAACTCTAAGGACTTTAGGATACAGGCGCCGCCATCTTGACTCAGAAGCATGACACTTACTGAGGAGAGGAGAGCGGGATAAAGTACAGGGGTCAGGGTTATAGCTGTGCTTTGCTCAGACAGAGCAGAGCTGGGGTCAGGAAAAGGACAGCAATCCCAGAATGCAGAGAGGCACAGTCAGAAGGCACTTCCTGTTTGCAGGCTGCCTGATGTTCCATGAGCCGCCATCTTGGATGTTTAAAGGCTCATAACATGCAGTAGATGCAGGTAGGATGATTTTTAATGTAAGAAATCTGTATGTACAGGGTGTGGGAAACATAAAAGATAGGCTCTTATTCAGAGTGAAGGTCCGCTTTAAAGCACACTCGCCTGTATAGAAGTCCCCTCCCTGCCGAGAAGAGTGACAAAAGCCGTGTGCTGAAGACCCTGGACACAGAATCCTCGGAAACCTTATGTATCCCCAAAAAGGTTGTACTGAGTGTGCTGAGGTTGCTACAGAGCTTACATAACTTCCACTTGCGTCCTTTGTAGATAGATTAGTAGAAGAAAATGTCTAAGCACAAAAAAAACTGACACCAGTCTTGTTGCTTAATTATTTGTTAAAATGAACAAATTCAGTAAAATGACAGACAAAAATACAATTCTGTGAAATACTCACCTGTAGAATTGGTATTATACGTATACAGTACGTCCTGCTCCAGATATAATACTTACACTTGGGTAATCCTCCGCCAGATGGCGCTGTGCACTGCAGAATGCAAAAACAGGCTCCTCCCAGCCCTTCATATACCCAGGGACCTCCCACAAATCCCCAGCATTGAAAAGCAGTGAAAAAGAAGCCGGGAGAAACTAACCACCAAAAACTGGTAATAACAACAATGATAGCAATCATCATACAGGGGATCCAGAATAATGCAAAAACCAGGGTGGGGTGGAGCAGGACGTACTGTATACATATAATACCAATTCTACAGGTGAGTATTTCACAGAATTGTATTATTCTAAGTATACAGTACGTCCTGCTCCAGATATAGTACTTACACTTGGGACATCCAATAGCAGTGTCCATAAAGTAGGGTGGGATCGCCAACAAAAGGCACAGCAGACAGTTAAAAGCACTGTCACCTGCAAAACCTTGCTACCAAGAGTGACATGAGCAAAGCTCTAACGTCAACCTCATAAAAACCTTTGAAAAAGTATGAACAGAGAACAAGTAGCGGTCTAGCAGACTTGTTCCACAGAAACCTGGTGCCGAAAGGCCCAAAGATACCGAAGCACAGGTAGAATCAGAAGTAAGGCGAGAAGAAGATTCTTCCCCTTAAAAGAACAGGCCTGAGTAACAGCCTGACAAGTCCAAAAGCTAACAGTAGCCTTGGCAGAAGCCGAAACCTTTCCTAGGACCAGAAGGGACAACCCATCCAAGTAAAGACCAGGCCAAAGACCGCATAACCCCTGGAATCAGACGAAATCAGGCACATACAGGATGGAGACGCCCGCAAACCCCAAGGGGCAACAGTCCCCCTAAGGGACGAGAGACAATTCAGGAAAACACATCCAACACTGGTTGAGGGAATGTAGACCCCCTTTTCTCAGCGATACTAGGAATAAGGCCCAGAAGAAAGACAAAGTCTTGAATACATGAGCATAAGACACCACCTTAGGCAGAAGGTCCGGCGTAAAAGCCGTAAAACACCACCTCATCTTGGTGTATATATCTATGAACGAGGGCTAGCTAAACAGAGCCGCCCGCTCAGGCACACGGCTGACTGAAGTAACAGTCCCTAGAAGGACAACTTGAGGGTAAGAACAGTCAGACAGCATCCGGAATAGGTCCAAAGGGAACACCCCGCAAGGCAAGCAGAATAAATTCGAATCCCAACAGGGAACATAGAATTACGTGGGGGACGCACATGAGTAACCCCCTGAAAGAAGCCTTAACCAAGGAAACTGAGCAAAAGACTTCTACAGGAAAGTCGGACAGGGCAGAACTTGACCCTTCCGAGTACTGAGTTGGAGAATTCCAACTCCAACCCATGCTGTAATAACTCTAGAACCCTGGGAACAGAGAATGCCCGACAGGGAAGAGACCTAGACTCACACCAATCAATATGGGTACGCATACCCTATAATAGATGGAAGAAGAAGAAGCTTGCTCCTAGTCTTCCCATAGTCTCAATCACCAAGACAGATAAGCCTGTCTCCATCAAGATGGATGTTTCAGCAGTCAGGCCATCTAGGCCAGAGTCTGTAGATCGGGGTGATGTAAAGGGGCCCTGAGTGAGCAGAGCTGGCACTCCTGGCAGAACGCACAGATCTACTGTCCTCAGTACCACGTCTGCGAACCACACTCCACTAGGCCACCCGGGGGCCACCAGAACCACTGGTCCCCCCTTCCAGAGCAATTTTGCGCAGAACCCTGCCTAGCAGGAGGCATGGAGAAAGACATACAGAACAGAATGTCCTGCCATAACATTACTAAATCATCATGACCGCGGCCAGAGAATCCTGGGACAGGGAAACAAGGGCCGAGAGCTTGTGATAGTGACGGGGGACACACAGATCCACGCTGGTTGGACCTCATAGTGACACAAGGATTAGCACATCCTGTCGCAGAGGGACCTCCACCGGAGCGAATACCCCTGTATGCAGGGAACATTGTCCACCACCCAGATCAGGATCGGAGACACCGAGGGGAACCGTAGGGACTTCCTGAAGAAGACCCCCCTCAACCTGATAGATTGGCATCCATGGTGACTGTCTGCCCAGGAAAGGGCAAGAAGGGACTGCCCTCAGGCAGGTTCCTTGAGTTCATCCACTACAAGAGGGACCTCCTCACCAGGGAGGAAGGCACACATACCCTGCTCCAGGGATGCTGGGTCCTTGTCCCGTAGGACAAATAGGAGAAGTTGCAGAAGGCCCCAGGGGGGACTGAGCATAAGGGGCCTCTTCGGAGTACGCCACCAGCGGGCCCACCAGCTGCATCCCCTGCCTGGTGGAGGGACGGGAACAGCTAAGAGGGACTGAGCCCATACAACCAGATTGTCCACTTTATTGCTGAGGAAGGAAGATCCTTGCTTGAACTGTATAAAATTCATTCATAGGAATGGAGTTACCAATTAAGGGGACAATAAGGACTTGGGGTGTTTGATCACCCCACCAAATGACTCCCCAAATGGACACCCTCCAGCCGAGTATCCAACGTAACCAGACGAAGAGAACTGGGAAGTGATGAGGACGTCCAGGTAGGTCATTGCGCGGACGCCCCTTGGTCTCATGAGAAACCACACCCCCGTCAGCACCTTGGTGAGCACTCTGGGAACTGAAGAGAGGCCAGATGACAAGGTCACGATTATCAGTGTTGGTCAACCAACGCGAATCTGAAGAACCTCGGTATCCAGAAGACACAGGGAAGTAAAAATAAGCAGCATTGAGCTCCACAGACGGCAAGAAGCCCCCGACGCGCAAGGAGCCGATGGCCGAGCGCAGTGTTTCCATTGCAGAAACCGCCTGTAATTGACGAATTGCTGAAAATCTGTGAGACCAGATTGGGCCAGACTGACCCATCCTTTTTTGGGGAACTGTGAAAAGGTTAGTGTATCGGTCCCTGCCTCTGCCTATTAAGGGCAATCTGCAAGAGACCCCCAGACCCCGCAGGCCTTGCATGGCCTGCACCAGCAACTGAACAGAGGCAGGGACCAGGAGCACCCGGGACCCGATAATCTTGGGGGAGGCCGCGCAGCAAACTCTATCTTTATCCGGAGGGCACTACCTCCTGAATCCACCAGTCTGAGGCGTGATACCTCCTGGCATGAGCAAGGTGCCGCAGCCGTCCCCTCACCCAGACCGGCAAGGGTGTCCCAACATGCTTGAGGGGATGTTGGTGGAAGACTTAGGCTTAGCCCCGCCAGAGGGGCCAGGGCATTATATGCCGCTCCTGGGGCAGGAGTCTGCACGAGCCCCCAGGAAGGACACCCCTGGTTCTTGTTTTACACTATGGTAGGGAGGGGTTACCCTGCCCAGAGGGGCCGGGACGGCCGCCTACGTTGGGGTGAAGTGCCCTTATTTACCAAACAGGTCCAGACGGCCCCAAACAGGCGTTGCCCTCTAAAGGGAAGCCCAGTAGGAGTCTTCTTAGCATCATCGTCAGTACCCCACTGTCTGCACGAGCCCCCAGGAAGGACACCCCTGGTTCTTGTTTTACACTATGGTAGGGAGGGGTTACCCTGCCCAGAGGGGCCGGGACGGCCGCCTACGTTGGGGTGAAGTGCCCTTATTTACCAAACAGGTCCAGACGGCCCCAAACAGGCGTTGCCCTCTAAAGGGAAGCCCAGTAAGAGTCTTCTTAGCATCATCGTCAGTACCCCACTGTCGCAGCCAAACCAAGCGATGTATAGCCACCACAAGGGCAGAAGTCCTTGCACACATTCTAATGGTGTCATCCAGTGCTAATAGGATAAATTTTACAAATACATCACAACTGGAGAGTGCATTAAACGCATCCCAGGGGAGATACTCAGGGCGATGATCAAGCATCTTTCTGATGAGGGTTCTAGCGGCCACTGCAGTGATGACCGCGGCACAGACAAGAAAAGGCGTGGGAGGCCACAGGTCAATGCGCCGGTCCTCAGCATCCCGAAGGGTACTATAAGCAGGGACTGTAATAAAGAGGGGGGGGGGGTTAGAAAACGATCTGCGCATCCACCACGGGGGGTGATGACTAACAATTGACCACCTCAGGGGGAAAAAGGGGTATTTCCTATCCCAGGCCCCTGGGACCCCTGGAATTTACTGGGGAAATCCCATTCCTTCAGTACAAGAGCATGGAAACGAGCCTGCTCTAGAAATTCCAAGCGCGCTGTCGCTGTATGGAAACGCTCCCCTCTCGGCTTGGAGGCCTCACCAGGGAGAGAGATAGACAGGACCTTAAAGACCTTAATCAACAAATCTCACACTGGCCCCAGTATTCAGGGCCAGAATCGCCATGACTCCTCGGCCTCTCATCAGATGAGCCTGAGTTAGAGACCCGCTCTCCTTCATCAGAAGGGGTATAGTCACACGGAGTAGTCAACTCCTCAGTTCCCATAGGACAACAGAAAACAGGAGGCGTCAAGGGCCACTTCTTACCAGGGCCCCTGCGCCCTGACAACCTCGCCATAATCTGATCAGCCGTAGGCAGGCTGGAAGACACAGCAGGCTGCAAATTCCCACTTGTATGCGACTCAGCAGGAGTGAGAATTAAGCATGGGGAAAAAAGTGTATTGAAACGAGGTACAGCCACTGGCAAGCCTGATTGCAGGGCCAGTGCTTGCTCGGCACATGGTGCGCAGACCCGTGCCCTGTCAGCATTAGCATGGGGTTGACCACACGCTATACACAGCCGGTCTTGTCCCAGAGGGACCCCGGTCACATAATTCTGAGATGCCTCCATATGGTGATTATCTAGGCACAATATGCCAGCAGGGATTTACGCAATAGGCAACCCTGGATGCCCCAAAGACCCACTAGGAAGGTGGGAGAATTTTACAAGGCCCGCTATAATTTAACCCAGGCCGGGGAAGCCACTGGATTCAACTGTCTGAAAGACATAATGGGAATAAAGGGTGTCAGAGCCATGCGCAGTAATAAGAATCATGAAAATCGCCCGTGAGGGCACTTACAGACCAAGGTAGGAGGAGGGCCGTAACCACGCGCGCGCGACTAACATCAAAATGGCGCCAAGCGAACCTCGAAGGCGGGCCAGAGCGGGCCGTGACGCGGAGTGCGCCAAACCAGGCCCCCGCCCCCCCGAAGAGCGCGAAGCTCTAAGGCAGTAGTCAATATTGTAAAGAGAAGCAGAGTGTATGACACACATAGCATAGATGATTTTTGCCAATGGAGACGCAGCAGCGTCTGGGGTCAATATTGTAAAGAGAAGCAGAGTGTATGACACACATAGCATAGATGATTTTTGCCAATGGAGACGCCGCCGCCGCCCGGCGCAGCACATCCAGTAAGGAAAGAGACGAGTGCGGCGGCGGCAGATAACAATAAAAAAGCAAACAGCGCGGCTCTGACACCAAGTTACAAGTCAAGGACAATACTAAGGCCATAATCGTGTAATCGCAGTACACTTGAGACCGCCACCCCCCCCTTTCTTTCCCCCCGATCTACGGGGGGAACGAGGGAGGATGGCCTTTGGATAGGGCCCACCGCTACACGGGGCAATAATGCGGGAGGGGCATCCACTAGAGGCTCACCATCAGCCTAAACCACCTACCCTATGGTGGGGGACTGCGGTGGAGCATGGCTCCATTAAGCACGCATGGTGCTGCCTACCTTCACCCGACCAGCGCAGCCCAGGCTGGGAGGCACATCACAAATAGGACGGGTGGGAGTAGTCCAACAGGGCCGCAGGCTGTAAAGCCCCGCTCACCTGCGAGAGAGTGATACTTCATGTCTTCGCAGTCAGCACTGCAGAGAAATCTGGGGATTTGTGGGAGGTCCCTGGGTATATGAAGGGCCGGGAGGAGCCTGTTTTTGCATGTCTGCAGTGCACAGCGCCATCTGGCGGAGGATTACCCAAGTGTAAGTATTATATCTGGAGCAGGACGTACTGTATACTTAGAATACAATAATGTAACGAAGATTCAACAACCAAGCTTCCACCAGAAACATGCATCCACCTTAATGTAATCTTTGTTCTTTTGGGTCTCGGTTTCCTCCTTCCACAGAATGTATGCTTGATTGTGATTATCTAATGAGTTGCGCCAAACTTTGTTTGTAAACCAGGCATCTTCTTTTTCTGAAATCACTAGCTTCTTACTGACGGAAGGATTTTTGTCCACAAACAAGTCAGCAAAGTTAAATGGAATTCCAAATTCACGACTCAGGAGATGAATCATATCTGAAGAGGGCAACAAGTTGGAATGAATGACATCTCGTAGTTTTTTGGTACTGCAGATGTAGTTTAACCTGGAATAATTGAATTAAAAAACAGAAAGAAGATTATCTTAAAGTTATGTACCCTATAATTGTATTACATACAGTAAAATCTAAATCAAAACAATCAAATCAAAACAGAATGACGCCCAGGCACCAAGCTTTGCTGTTATTGTAAGATTATTTACAGAGATTATGTTGTTAGAGAGAGGAGGGGAGTGAGATGGTGGGAAAATTACAAGTTCTGTTTTATCCATGTTATGTATAAGGGAGCGAGATGTCATGAAGGAAGAGATGACTGTTAGACAGTCATGAAGGAAGAGATGACTGTTAGACAGTCAGGAAGGTGAGAGAGGAGGGAAGACAGAGAGGTAGATCTGAGTGTCATCTGCACAAAACTGATATTGGAGGCCCAGCGAGTTTATTAGTTGGTCAAGAGCAGAAGTGTATATTGAAAAAAGTAGGGGACCTAGGACTAAGCCCTGTGGAACACCAACAGCCAGAGGACAGGGAGAAGAAGTTGTGTAAGAGTAAGATACACTAAATGTGCGATTAGTGAGATATGAGGAAAGCCAAGAGAGAGCGAGACCTTGGATTCCAACAGAAGAAAGAATATTGAGAAGCACTGCAATGGTCGACTGTGTCAAAAGCAAGGTTGAGAAGAATGAGAGCAGAGTAGTGGCCTTTGGATTTGGCAGTCAGTAGATCATTGGTGACTTTGGTGAGTGCAGTTTCGGTGGAGTGACATGAGCGGAAACCAGACTGGAGGGGATCTAGGAGGGAGTTTGTAGACAGAAAGTTATGCTTTTCAAGAAGCTTGGATGAGAAAGGGAGCAGAGATATAGGGCGGTAACTAGGTAGGGCGGAGGGGTCCAGAGAAGATTTTTTGATGAGTGGAGTTTTAACAGCATGCTTAAAGGAGGAAGGAAAGGTACCAGTGGAGAGGGAGAGGTTGAAAAAAATATACTTACCCACAGCCTTTCATTAAGAGTTGTGTTTGTCTAAAACCGTATACTGCTTGTGACAAATTATACTGCTCTTACATTATACAACACAAAGTACACAGGTAAGCCAAATAAAACATGAACAGAATTAATACTTTAGCTCAAAAATGAATACCAATATGTGTGAATACAGAAAGCTTGAAGGGCTATGTTTTTTGTACAGAAGGTTATCAGTGATATTGTTCTGATTTATAAAAGCGAAAGTCCTTTTCTTTTGAAAATAACTTGCTATGTGACACCCTAAAGCAACAAGAGGAAAGGTGTACAATAACAAGACTAAAACACACCTTCATCCAGATTTGGGATGCCTTTAGGATGCTTTACTATAGTGCAGGGTGGATTTGATTTAAATCTAACTGATTTAAATCACGATTTAAATCACGATTTAAATCACTAGTCAGTAAGGCTTGATTTAAATCAGTGATTTAAATCAAAGTTTCTACCTAAACTAGTTCTTGCTATTTTAACATGCAAGTAGATGAAGATTTTTAGAATCACTTTTTATATTACTTTTTTCTCCCCAGTTTAATGGGTTAATCATTCATATTTGGACACCACTGTTCTGTTGTACTTAGGAAGGAGAAAAATAATCCTGACCTTAATAACAATTTAAATAGATTTATTCAACTGAAACAATAACAACATTACAGCATAAGTTATTTGCTTAAACAAACATCCATGTTTTGTTAACTAATTTGGCTAAACAAAATATATATATATATTTTAAGAAACTTAGACTGTCAGCCCAGCCGACACATGAAAAACTTAAAGCGGACCGTCACTCTGAATAAGAGTCTATCTTATATGTTTCCCACACCCTGTACATACAGATTGGCCGCATTAAAAATCATCCTACCTGTATCTACTGCATGTTATGAGCCTTTAAACATCCAAGATGGCGGCTTAAGGAAGCCGCCATCTTATCAGGCAGCCTGCAAACAGGAAGTGCCTCCTGACTGTGCTGCTCTGCATTCTGGGACTGCTGACCGTTACCTGACCCCAGCTCTGCTCTGTCTGAGCAAAGCACAGCTATAACCCGCCCCCCTGTACCTTATCCCACTCTACTCTCCTCAGTAAGTGTGATGCTTCTGAGTCAAGATGGCGGCGCCCGTATCCTAAATTCCTGAACAGAGTTGCAGCCCAGTGGGGGAAAGAATAATAAGTTAGTGACTAAAAACGTAAAATATATTCATTTTAGATGCTGGGGAACCGTTTTTTAAGAGTTTGGGCTTTTCATTAAATCACGCTGAAGGTCCGGTTTAAATACTACTGTCCCTGCTGTCCTCTGTAGCTCATTAGTCATAGGTTTGTAGAACAATAGGATTAAGGTCTTTTTCTCAACTCTGTTCATGTTGTAACATTTTTGCTGTGAAGAAGAGGCTGGGACCTCTGCGGAGTCAAATTCAGTTTTGAGAACTGCGTAAGTAAAGCGAGCGTCTGTGATAATATAGGAGAGAAACTGCCCACTAATCCTACAGAAACCTCTGGAAGAGCATGGCATTGTGAATGTTACACATTTATAAACAACTCAGCTTTATCTCATGATGGAAGAACCTTTGGATGGTAAAATATTTTCCTCAAAAAGCAGTTTATTGAAAAAAAATCCGATTTAAATAAAAAAAATACGATTTAAATCAAAAAAATCCGATTTAAATCAAAAAAACTGAGCGCACTGTTTGGCTGTGTGTTTCGGTTTCGATTGGCTGCATTCGGCTCTGCTAGCTGCACATCAGCTTAGAAGCCAAATAAAGCGAAGCACGCCACTGGCCACATCCCCGCTCGTCCTCTAGCTGTGGGTATGAGAGGGGACATGCTACAGCTAAAAGTTAGTGGGAATGTGGCCATGGTGAGTGGAAGGGGTGTTACGGGGGGGGGGGGGGTCAAACAGTGGGCCATCCCAATTCAGGATGCCTGAGGGAGTGGGACTCAGATAGTCCTGGAGTCTAAAAGACTCTCCTCTTTAAAAGAGCCAATGCTAAAGGTTCTCCAGTTCAAGTAGGCTCCCTCCATTAACAGAGGAGTGATCATTGTCCTGTTTGCAGAGTATGCATTGAGACAAAAGGTAGGTCTTTTTCGTGCCTGTCCCGTATAAACCTGTTTCAAATACTTTCTCTGTTCAAAGTGCTGCCACACAAGTCAACCTTTATTTAAAACAGGATTTCTTATACATTTAGTATGTTTTTACTGTTTATAACAGGTGACAACTAATAGAAGAGCAACAGAAAGTAGAATAAATGATTTTCTTTATCTGCTCAGGGCTCTGAAAAGACATCAATCAAGATACCCGAACATCTAAAACTAAATATTACTAAATCATTTAAATTTCCGCTTGTTTTTTGTGAAGCGGCGCTAACTGTAACCAAAACAAATGTGTTAAGCTACAGAGTAAAGTATGTTCTTATAATAAAATTTAGAACAAAACGTTATTAAAAAAAAAGGACCCTTTTACCTCGATAAGGCCTGAAAACATAATGGAGGTACCATATCTCTGATGTACATAAGTGGCTGATTCATTAAAGAAGAGAGGGGTTCAAGCAAGTGGATATGGCACAAAAGGACTCCAAGATCTTTGTATAAACGCTCATGGAAAGCCATTTCTGAGTTGTACAGGATTTCCAGCTCTTCTTTTTCTGCTTCTGGGCTATAGCAAAGTAAGGGGACATAAAATATGTTCAGAATTTTACAGATGCTTATTCTGCAAATAAAACAACTACTATTCTTTTGTTCCAATAATTACATGTACTACATGTAATGAGCTGAGGAACACAACACAATACATATATGACAATTCTGTGAGTACTCACCTGTAGAATTGCTTTTGCCATGCATGGCACGGCCTGCTTCACGAAGTCATTACATCTGGGTATTCCGCCACAAGTTGGCGCAGTGCACTGCAGAAGAGTTGTGGCTCCTCCCGGTACCATATAAAAACGGAATCACCATAGACCTATCCAGTGTTGACAAGCAGTTATTCAAGAAACCGGGAGATAATAAAAGTAAAAAACGTAACAAAAAAACCCCAACTAACTTGGAACAATCACCATACAGAGGCAACCAAGAACAAAGATAACAAGGGTGGGGTGAAGCAGGCCGTGCCATGCATGGTAAAAGCAATTCTACAGGTGAGTACTCACAGAATTGTCTTTTTCCCATTGCATGGCACGGCCTGCTTCACGAAGTCATTACATCTGGGACATCCAAAAGCAGTGTCTATAAAGTAGGGTGGGATGCCCAAAAAGTAAAAACAGGCAACTTAAACCACTACCACCTGAAGTACCTTGCGGCCAAAAGCAGCATCAGCTGAGGCCTTAACATCAACCTTGTAAAACTTGGAAAAAGTATGAACAGAAGACCAAGTTGCGGCTTTACAAACTTGTTCAACAGAAGCTTGGTGCTGAAAGGCCCAAGACGCACCAATAGCACGAGTGAAATGAGCAGTAATCCTAAAAGGAGGTTCCTTCCCTTTAGCAGAATAGGCTTGTACCACCGCCTGACGGATCCACTTGCTGATAGTGGATTTAGCAGGAGGCAAACCCTTCCTAGGTCCAGCAGGAAGAACAAAAAGAGCGTCAGATTTCCTGAAAGGCTCAGTAGCAACCATATAAAACTTCAGAGCCCTGACAACATCCAAAGAGTGAAGGGTCCGCTCCTTGGAATTAGCAGGGTTAGGACACAAAGAAGGCAAAACAATGTCCTGATTGAGATGAAAAGCAGACACAACCTTAGGCAAAAAATCCTAGCACACAGACCCCGTCCAGGGACGCTGGGTCCTTGTCTCATACTGACAATAGGTGAAGTTGCAGAGGCCTCAAGTGGAACTGAGCATAAGGGACCGCTTCGAAGCATGCCACCATCAGGCCCACCAGCTGCATCCCCTGCCTGATGGAGGGATGAGGACAAGATAGGAGGAACTGAGCCTGTGCAATCAGACTGTCCACCTTCTGTTGAGGAAGGAAAATCCTTGCCTGAATTGTATCCAGATTCATTCCTAGGAATGGAGTTACCAAGGAAGGGGACAGTGAGGACTTGGGGTGGTTGATCACCCATCCAAATGACTCCAGAGTGGACACCACCAGCTGAGTATCCAACTCTGCCTGATGTAGAGATTGGGAAGTGATGAGAATGTCGTCCAGATAGGGAAGCACGCGGACGCTCTGACATCTGAGCAGAGACATCACGCCCGCCAGCACCTTGGTGAACACCCTGGAAGCTGTAGGGAGACCAAAGGGCAAAGCCACAAACTGGTAGTGTTGATTCATCAGAGCGAACCTGAGGAACCTTTGATGACCTGGAAATACAGGAATATGAAGGTAAGCATCTTTGATGTCCACAGAAGTCATGGAATCCCCTTGGCGCAGGGAACTGATGGCAGAGCGCAAATTTTCCATGCGAAAGCGCCTGCCCCTGACAAATTTGTTGAGGATCTTTAAGTCCAGGATGGGCCTGACTGAACCATCTTTTTTGGGTACTGTGAATAGGTTGGAATAAAAGCCCTTGCCTTTTTCTCTTAAGGGGACCTGGCAGATGACCCCCAGCTCCAAGAGGCCTTGCACTGCTTGAACCAGTTCCTGAGCTGACACAGGGTCCTGAGGAATCCGGGATCTGATGAATCTTGGAGGGGGGCAGGCAGCAAACTCTATCTTGTAACCGGAGGACACTACCTCCTGAATCCACCGATCTGAGACATGAAGCCTCCAGACGTGAGCAAAGTGCTCCAGCCGTCCCCCCACCCAGATGGGTGAGGGCGCCCCATCATGCCTGAGGGGGCTTGGGGGATGATTTTGCTTTGGAACCCCAGGAGGGGCCAGGACGTCCACGTCCTCTGCCCCTACCCCAGAAATCTCCCCTGGTCCCAGGAAAGGAAACCCCCCTCCCCTGTCTGGCGCCACGGTAAGGGGAGGAGAAGGAACCCTGACCCGGAAAGGGCCTAGACTGCCGCCTGCGCTGGGGTAACCTGCCTCCCTTAGCAAAAAGGTCCAGGCGGTCCCCGAACAGGCGCAGTCCTTTAAAGGGAAAACCAGTGAGGACCTTCTTGGCAGCGTTGTCAGCAGCCCACTGGCGCAGCCAAACCGAGCAGCATATAGCCACCACAAGGGCAGATGTTCTGGCACACATTCTGATGGTGTCATCCATGGCAGAGAGGACTGTATACTTATAATACCAATTCTACAGGTGAGTATTTCACAGAATTGTATTATTCTTAGTATACAGTACGTCCTGCTCCAGATAGATTACTTACACTTGGGACATCCAATAGCAGTGTCCATAAAGTAGGGTGGGATCCCCAACAAAAAAGGTAACAGCAGACAGTTTAAGCCACTGCCGCCTGCAAAACCTTGCAGCCAAAAACAGCATCAGCTGAGGCCCTAACATCAACCTTGTAAAACTTTGAAAAGGTATGAACAGAAGACCAAGTAGCGGCCTTGCAAACTTGTTCAACAGAAGCCTGGTGCTGGAAGGCCCAAGAGGCACCAATAGCACGAGTAGAATGAGCAGTAAGGCGGAAGGGAGGATTCTTCCCCTTAGCAGAATAGGCCTGAATCACAGCCTGACAGATCTATTTGTTGATAGTAGACTTGGCAGGAGCCAAACCCTTCCTAGGACCAAAAGGGACCACAAAAAGAGCATTAGTTTTCCTGAAGGATGCAGTGACTACTAGGTAATACTTCAGACACCTGACCACATCCAAGGAATGCAAACCCTTTCCTTAGCATTGCTAGGATTAGGGCACAAGGAAGGAAGAACAATATCTTGATTCAAATGAAAAGCAGACACCACCTTAGGCAGAAAATCCGGCGTAAAGCGGACCACCACCTTATCCTGGTGTCTCTCAAAGTATGGGGGCTGGATAGACAGAGCCGCCAACTCAGACACACGCCTGACCGAAGGAATAGCCACCAGAAAGACAACCTTGAGGGTAAGTACAGCCAGAGCAGCATCCTGAATAGGTTCAAAGGGAGAACCCTGCAAGACAGACAAGACCAAGTTCAAATCCCAAACAGGGACCATAGGTTTTCGTGGGGGACGCACATGAGTAACCCCCTGAAAGAAAGTCTTAACCAAAGAATGCTGAGCAAAAGACTTCTGAAAGAAGACAGACAGGGCAGAAACCTGACCCTTCAAAGTACTGAGTTGGAGACCCGACTCCAACCCATGCTGTAAAAACTCCAGAACCCTGGGAACTGAGAACACCCGACAGGGAAGAGACCTAGACTCACACCAGTCAATGTAGGTACGCCATACCCTATAATAGATGGAAGAAGAAGTTTTCTTCCTAGCCTTCACCATGGTCTCAACCACCGAGGCAGACAAGCTTTTCTCCATCAGGATGGAGGTTTCAGCAGCCAGGCCGTCAAGCCAGAGTTTGTAAATTGGGATGGCGTAAGGGGCCCTGAGTGAGCAGATCTGGCACACCTGGCAGAACGTACTGGTCTACTGCCATCTGCACCACGTCTGCGAACACACTCTTCTTGGCCACCTGGGGGCCACCAGAATCGCTAGCACCCCTTCCAGACCATTCTGGCACAGGACCCTGCCCAGCAGGGGGAATGGAGGAAAGACATACAGGAGCCGAAATTCCTGCCATGACATGGACAGAGCATCTGTGGCCAAGGCCAGAGGATCCTGAGACAGGGAGACAAAAGCCTGGAGCTTGTGATTGTGACGGGACGCTAACAGATCCACATCTGGTAGACCCCAACGGTGACACAGGGACTGGAATACCCTGTTGCAGAGGGACCACTCTCCCTGACGAGAGGTCCTCCTGCTCAGAGAGTCTGCCAGTAGGTTCTCTGCCCCCGGGATGTACACAGCCGAAATGCATTGAACATTGGCCTCCGCCCATGTCAGAATCCGCGACACCTCCTGGAGGGCCCCCCTGCTCTGGGTCCCTCCCTGGTGGTTGATGTATGCCACCGCCGTCCTGTTGTCTGAGTGCACCTGCACAGAGAGACCCTGCAGGTGGTCGGTCAACTGATCCAGAACCAATCTGATCGCCCGAAGTTCCAAAATGTTGATAGGTAAGTGGGCCTCCTGAGGCCCCCACCTCCCCTGGAACCGCAGGGAATTCCAGAATCCCCCCCCATCCTGACAGACTGGCATCCGTGGTGACCGTCTCCCAGGAGGGGGCCGGAAAGGACCTGCCCCCAAGCAAGTTCCTGGGACCAAGGGGGGGGAGCAGACAGACCCCGTCCAAGGACGTTGGGTCCTTGTCCGAAACTGACAGAAGGTGAAGATGTAGAGGCCTCAAATGGAACTGAGTAAAAGGCACCGCCTCGAAGCACGCCACCACCAGGACCACCAAATGCATCCCCTGCCTGAGGGAGGGATGGAGACACGACAGCAGGAACCTCACCAGCGCAGTTAGAGCTTCCACCTTCTGTTGAGGAAGGAATATCCTTGACTGAACCGTATCCAGAATCATTCCCAGGAACGGGGTCACCGAGGAAGGGGACAGAGAAGACTTGGGGTGATTGATCACCCAGCCGAAGGACTCCAGGGTGGCCACCACCAGCTGAGTGTCCAACTCTGCCTGCTGTAGATACCGAGAGGAGATGAGTATGTCGTCCAGGTAGGGCAGCACGCGTATGCCCCTTGACCTCATCAGAGACATCACCCCTGCCAGCACCTTGGTGAGCACTCTGGGAGCTGAAGAGAGGCCAAATTGCAAGGCCAAAAATTGGCAATGTTGATCTTCCAATGCGCATCTGAGGAACCTTGGTGTCCTGAAAAACACAGGGATGTGACGGTAAGCGTCTTTGATGTCCACAGACGTCATGAAACCCCCGGGGCGCAAGGAGCTGATGGCCGAGCGCAGAGTTTCCATGCGAAAACGCCTGTTCTTGACAAATTTGTTGAAGATCTTTAAATCCAGAATGGGCCTGACTGACCCATCTTTTTTGGGAACTGTGAAGAGGCTGGAGTAGAGCCCCTTGCCTCTGTCTCTTAAGGGGAATCTGCAAATGACCCCCAGACCCAGCAGGCCATGCACCAACACCTGAGCTGAGACAGGGTCCTAGTGGATCCGGGACCTGATGAATCTTGGGGGAGGCCGCACAGCAAACTCTATCTTGTAGCCGGAGGACACTACCTCCTGAATCCCCCGGTCTGAGACGTGATGCCTCCAGACTTGAGCAAAGTTCTGCAGCAGTCCCCCCACCCTGACGGGCGAGGGCACCCCATCATGCCTGAAGGGGCTTGGGAGAGGATTTGGGCTTAGCCCCCCATGAGGAGCCAGGACGTTGTCCTCTGCTCCTGTGCCAGGAATCTGCACGAGCCCCCGCGAAGGACACCCCTTTTCCTTGTGTAGCACCATGGTAGGGGGGTGAAGGGGAGCCCTGGCCCCGAAGGGGCCGAGACTGCCGTCTGCGCTGGGGTAACTTACCTCTCTTAGCAAAAAGGTCTAGACGGGCCCCAAACAGGCGTAGCCCCTTAAATGAAAGCCCAGTGAGGGCCTTCTTTGCAGCATTGTCAGCACCCCACTGTTGCAGCCAAACCAAGCGACGTATAGCCACCACGAGGGCAGAAGTTCTGGCACACATTCTGATGGTGTTATCCAATGCTAATAGGACAAAATTTACAAAAACATCACAACTGGAGAGTGCATTAAACACCTCACAAGGGAGATCATCAGGGGCACTATCAAGCATATTTCTGATAAGGGTTCTAGTGGCCACAGCAGTAATAGCAGAGGCACAGACCGGGTGCAGCGCCGTCCCCGCACATGCAAAGGCGTGGGAGGCCAGCTGGTCAATGCGCCGGTCCTCAGCATCCCGCAGGGTAGTAGAATCAGGGGAATGCATGACAGGGGTGTTAGCCCTAGGATCGGGACATCCACCTCGGGGGGGGGGGGGGGGGGGGATGACCAACATTTAACCGGGCATCCACCTCGGGGGGGGGGGGGGGGATGACCAACACTTCACCACATCAGCAGGAAATGGATACTTCCTATCCCAACTTTTAGGGACCCCGGGAAGTTTACTGGGGCGCTCCCATTTCTTGAGCACAAGGTTATGGAAATGTGCCTGCTCAGGAAATTCCAAACGTGATTTTGCTGTATGGAAAAGCTCCCCCCTTTGCCAGGGAGCTGCAACAGGTTGAGAGATGGACAGAACCTCAAAAATCTGTCAGGGTCAATAACCTGTCAGTGTCATCCGGGGCCCAGGGGTCAGAGCCAGAATCGTCATGACCCCATGGTCTCTCATCAGATGAGCCTGAGTCAGAAAAAAGCTACCCTTCATCAGACGGGGTATAGCCACAAAGATTAAAAAACTCCTCAGTTTCCATAGGGAAAAGAGTGACATTAGGCGTTAAGTGCTGCTTTTTAGCAGGGGCCTTACGCGCCAAGGCATTAGCAATCAACTTCTCAACAGTAGCCAGTCTAGAAGACACATCAGGTTGATAATCCCCACTTGTATGCAACTCAGTAGGAGTGAGATTTAAGCTTGGGGGAGTAGGCGAAGTGAAACGAGGTGCAGCCACTGGCAGGCCAGATTGCAATGCAAGTACCTGCTCAGCACAGGGTACACAGACCCGTGCCTTGTCAGCGTCAGCATGAGGCTGCCCACACGCTACACACAGCCTGTCTTGTTCCGAAGGAACCTCGTTCACATTATCCTGGGATGCCCCCATATGGTGATTATAGCGGCACTATAGGCCAATAGGGATTAACGCTATAAAGCAACCCCGGATGCCCCAATAACCCGCTAGTGAAGTGGGAGTATTACACAAGGCCTATAAGTTATATAACTAATAAAGGGCCGGAAGAAGCCAAAGGGTTCGCCCAGCCTGAAAGACATAAGAAGAAAAGACCATAAGCACACAGTAATAAAAGGAAGAATGTAAAGCCGCCCGCAAGGGCACTTACGGACCGCGGTAGGTAGAGGTCCGTCGCACATGGGCCAACCAAGCAGGTTAAAGATGGCGTCGGTATACCTCGAGGGGAGGGCCGGTATCAGCGATGACGTGGAGCGCGCCATAGATGGGCCCCGTCCCCCCCCCCGAAGAGCACGAAGCCAGGACGTGACAAGCAGCCAATGACGGCGCAACAGCGCCTGAGGTAACGCGGAATATAGTGACATAGAAGGTGCGCGGCGGCAATTTTGAAAAACAGAAGGGAAAAGCAAGCCAGTGCGGCGGCTGACACAAGACAGAAAGAATACAATATAAGATGTAAAACACAGAATGCATAGCATACACATTTACACCCCCCCCCCTCTTTTCCCCCGAAGGCTACAAGGAGAATGAGGGGGGACAGCGGCCACTTAATAGGGCCCACCGATAGGCAGGGGCAAGGGGCAATAGTGCGGGAGGGGCATCCCATAGAGGCTCACCATAAGCCTGAACTGCCTACCCTTTGGTGGGGGATTGCGGTGGAGCAATGCTCCTAAGCACCTAACAGCGGTGCTGCCTACCTTCACCCGACCAGCGCAGCCAAGACTGGGAGGCATATTACTAATGGAACGGGTGGGAATAGTCATACAGGGCCGCAGGCTAATAGCCCCGCTCACCTGCGAGTAGAGAGCCATTTCTCGTCCTTCGCAGTCCAGACTGCAGAGAAATTCTGGGGATTTGTGGGAGGTCCCCGAGTATTTGAGGGGCCGGGATAAGCCTATTTTTAGATGTCTCTGCAGTCTAGCGCCATCTGGCAGAGTAATACCCACTTGTAAGTATTCTATTTGGAGCAGGACGTACTGTATACTAAGAATATACAATTCTGTGATTACTCACCTGTAGAATTGATATTATGAGTATACAGTACGTCCTGCTCCAGATAAGATTCTTTACGTCTGGGTATTAATCCGCCAGATGGTGCTGGACTGCAGAGACAGCGAAATTGGCTCCTCCCAGCCCCTCAAATACCCGGGACCTCCCACAAATTCCCAGTATTGAAAAACAGTTAAACAAGAAGCTGGGAGAATGATAACATAACCAACCATTAACTAAACCAGCAATGATAACAATCACCATACAGGGGATCCAAGAATAATGAAAACCAAGGGTGGGGTGGAGCAGGACGTACTGTATACTCATAATATCAATTCTACAGGTGAGTAATCACAGTATTGTATTATTCTTAGTATACAGTACGTCCTGCTCCAGATAAGATTCTTTACGTCTGGGACATCCAATAGCAGTGTCCGTAAAGTAGGGTGGGATCCCCAAAAGACAACAACGGGCAGTTCAGATCACTGCCGCCTGCAGAACCTTGCGGCCAAAAACAGAGTCAGCTGAGGCCCTAACATCAGCCTTTTAAAACTTGGAAAAAGTATGAACAGAAAACCAAGTAGCGGCCTTACAAACTTGTTCAACAGAAGCCTGGTGCTGAAAAGCCCAAGAGGCACCAATAGCACGAGTGGAATGAGCAGTAAGGTGGAAGGGAGGATTCTTCCCCTTAGCAGTGTAGGCCTGAATCACAACCTGACGGATCCATTTGCTGATAGTAGATTTAGCAGGAGCCAAACCCTTCCTAGGGCCAGAAGGGACCACAAAAAGAGCATCAGTTTTCCTAAAAGGTGCAGTAGCCACCAGATAGAACTTCAGATTCCTGACCACATCCAAGGAATGCAAAACCCTCTCCTTAGAGTTACTAGGATTGGGGCACAAGGAAGGTAGAACAATGTCCTGATCAAGATGAAAGACAGACACAAACTTAGGCTTAGGCTTAAAGCGAAAGACCACCTTTTCCTGGTGTCTCTCAAAGTAGGGGGGCTGGATGGAAAGCGCCACCAACTCAGAAACACGCCTAACAGAAGTGATAGCCACCAAAAAGACAATCTTGAGAGTAAGAATGGCCAAGGAAGCCTCCTGCACAGGTTCAAAGGGAGCATCCTGCAAGGCAGAAAGGACCAAGTTCAAGTCCCAGACAGGCAGCATAGGCTTACGTGGAGGACGCACATGAGTAACCCCCTGGAAAAAGGTTTTAACCTGAGAATGCTGAGCAAAAGATCTTTGAAAGAAAACAGCCAGGGCAGAAACATGACCTTTCAGAGCACTGAGTTGAAGCCCCAGATCCAAACCATGTTGAATGAACTCCAGAATTCTGGGGATAGAGAACACACGACAGGGAAGAGACCTAGACTCACACCAGTCAATGTAGGCACGCCAAACCCTATAGTAAATGGAAGAAGAAGACTTTTTCCTAGCCCTAATCATGGTGTTAACAACAGAGGCAGACAGCCCCTTTTCCATCAAGATGGAGGTTTCAGCAGCCAGGCCGTCAAAGCCAGCGTTTGTAAATTGGGATGGCGTAAATGTCCCTGAGTGAGCAGGTCTGAAACCCTGGGCAGAGCGTACTGATCTACTGCCAGCTGCACTATGTCTGCGAACCACACTCTTCTTGGCCAACAGGGAGCCACCAGGATTGCTGGCACCCCTTCCTGAGCTATCTTGCCCAGAACCCTGCCAAACAGGGGGAATGGGGGAAAGACATACAGAAGCTGAAAGTCCTGCCATGACATTGCTAGAGCATCTGTGGCCAAGGCCAGATAATCCTGGGACAGGGAGACAAAGGCTGGGAGCTTGTGATTGTGACGGGACGCAAACAGATCCACATCTGGCTGACCCCAGCGGTGACACGGAGAGTGAAACACCCTGTCGCTGAGGGACCATTCACCCAGGCGAGAGGTCCCCCTGCTCAGAGAGTCTGCCTGCAGGTTCTCCACCCCCGGAATGTACACAGCTGAGATGCAGGGAACATTGTCCTCCGCCCAGGACAGGATCAGAGACACTTCCTTGAGGGCCCCCTTGCTCCGGGTCCCTCCCTGATGATTGATATAGGCAACCGCCGTCTGGTTGTCCGAACGTACCTGAACAGGCCGGCCCCGAAGGTGTTGGGTCAAGTGAGCCAGAACCAACCTGATCGCCCTCAGTTCCAGAATGTTGATAGGGGTTTGGGCCTCCTGAGGGCCCCACCGACCTTGGAATTGTAGGGACTTCCCGAAGCCCCCCCAACCTGTCAGACTGGCATCCGTGGTGACCGTCTCCCAGCAGGGGGCCGGAAAGGATCTGCTCTAGGAGGGAGCCTGTCTCTGCCGCTGAGCTGCAGGTGGGCGGGACTACAAGAAGGAGCCTCGCACAGGAGGGGAAATGGCCACACTGGTGAGTGTATTTGTGTTTGTGTGTGTCTGTGTCTATATCTATGTGTGTGTCTGTGTGTGTGTGTGTCTGTGTCTATATCTATGTGTGTGTGCTTGTGTCTTTGTGTGTGTCTATGTGTGTGTGTGCCTGTGTATGTGTGGGCTTGTGTATGTGTGTGTGTGCCTGTCTATGTGTGGGCTTGTGTGTGTGTGTGTGTGTGTGTGTGTGTGTGTGTGTGTCTATGTGTGTGCCTGTGTATGTGTGGGCTTGTGTGTGTGTGCCTGTGTATGTGTGGGCTTTGCACTTTATCTATTTATGTATTATATTGTATCCTATTCAGATTAATTTTTCTCACTGTACTTTTTGTGTATTATGTAGTTTATCACTCTCTTAGGCACAGCCACTTTAGCGGTGCGCCGCCTATACTTCCAAGTACCATGTTTTCTGGTTTATATTAATTATATTACAGTAGCCATATATTGTCCTCCCGGTACAGCTCATTTCTATGTTTTTTAAAATTGTCTCTGAATTTTTGTTTGTATGTGATTAGCTTTCATTCCTATGAATAACTTTCGATTTTTTTTATACATAATGGTTGGTGTGCGGCTATATTTAATTGAGTGGCATTTTGGGGCCACTCTAGAGCCCCATTTAGAACAGGGTTTCAAACTGTGTATGTGTGTGTGTGTCTGTGTCGCCCCTAACTGGTTGTAACGAGGGATGCCCTTAACTAGCTGCAATGGGGGATGCCCCTCACTGGCTGCAATGAGGGATGCCCTTCACTGGCTGCTATGAGGGATGCCCCTCTGGTTGTATTGGAGGGATGCCCCTCACTGGCTGGAATGGAGGGGGTGCCTCTCTCACTACAGCCCTTCGCTGTAATGTGTTTGCGGAGGCCTTGTCTGTATAATTATGCACTGTTCCCTCTAAGGTGCGCGCGCGCACCCGCGTCTGCTCCCCCGCGCAGCGGCACCGTCGGTAGTGAGGATGTGACGATGGAGCAACATGTGGGTATGGTTTGTGGGTTGAGGGCGTGGCCGCCTCTTCCTGTGCCCGTTTATTATTTATGAGTGGCGGCCATTTTCTTGTGGCTCGGCTCTGGCATGGGCAGAGGGAAGCATCCGCCATGATGCTGTAGACCACTGGTCAGAGGGTTGTTTGCAGGTGGTGCTCTGCACAAAGAACCATGCAGCTATGCATCCTCCGCAGGGGTTGCTCTCGCAGCCCCCACTCCCTATCCCAGCAGACAGCGCGGCCGGGCTGTTGCCTCTTCCTATTGGTAGATGGGATTTGAGTGGAGGTGACCCAGGGACAGCTAAATGGAGGAGAGGAATGGATGTCGCCATGACACTTTACTCAGGTGAGCCCTGCTAACATGCTCAGGTTGTTTTTTTGGTTGTTGTTTATTTGGTTTGTTGTTCATTTGGTGTGTGGAAGGTGTGCGGAAGAGGGAGTAGTCTTATACGGCAAGTATATAACAAATTCTATATTTTGAGTGGAAATGTTGGGGGGTCGTCTTATACGCCCAGTCGTCTTATACGCCGGCAAATACGGTAACCCTAGGACGCTCGGGTAAGGCCGGGCCTAGGATGGAGTCATCCTTTAATTTGTGCCAATGTCTAGAGACCAGCTTTTTTATCTCTTTGTGTTGTGCACTAAAATTAATGATGAAAGAAAAACCCATCTCCTGGATGTCTTTTCTCTCCCGCTTCTTTTCTAATAGGGATTTCCTTTCTACTTTTCCCACTAATTTCCTTTGTGCCTCGATGGGCCCCGGTACATAACCTTTCTCCATGAAGCGTTTGGCTAGCATTATAGACTGACGATCATAGTCATGTTGGTAGGTGCAGTTCCTCCTAATACGCAGGAATTGCCCTTTAGGGATGGCATTCAGCCATTTAGGATGGTGACAACTCTGTGACGGAACATAGCCGTTCCGGTCCGTGGGCTTAAAATAAGTGGAAGTGGCCCCCTTCCGTTATCTCTATAGTCAGGTCTAGGAAATTAACAGACCTCTGACTGTGTTCCAAAGTAAATTCCAAGTTATATAGATTTTTATTGATCCTATCGAAAAATTCCTTTCGTTCCACCTCCATGCCCCTCCATATCACTAGCACGTCGTCAATGTACCTTTTCCACACGGCTAGGTTGGAAAACTCAAGGGTCTCTATGTACTCAAATTCACAAAGACCAACAAACAAATTTGCCATGCTAGGGGCAAATTTTGCCCCCATGGCAACGCCCTTAATCTGTAAGTAGTATTTGTTGGCGTACCAAAAATAGTTATGCTTTAACGCAAACTTTAGACAATCCATCGAAAAATCTATATGCATTCTTGAGAGGCCAGAACTTTCCACACCCTTTTTGGTGTGGGATCACTGTGTATAGTGACGTGACGTCTGCAGTTGCTAGCATCGTCACTCCTTCGCTCCCTTGTGCTTCAACTAAATTAATCACCCGTGCAGAGTCCTTTAGGAAAGAGGGGAGTTTGACCACTAGATCCTGCAAAAAAGCATCTATATACTCGCCCAGGCGACACGTCAGGGAACCCAGTCCACTGACAATCGGACGTCCTGGGGGTTTTTCAAGCCTCTTATGAACTTTGGGCAAGTAGTATATGGTGGGGATTTTTGGGGCCCGTGGGTTTAAATAATCAAATTCTTATTCTGTTAGAATCCCCTGGGCTTTCCCACTTAGTAGCAATCCTTCCAAACTTGCTCTATATTCTTCTGTAGGATTCTTTTCTAACAACTGATATGTTTCCTCATAGCGTCCTGTAGCGTTATTAATCTATTAAGAAGACTGAGAGGACCACTATCCCTCTCTTTATTGAAAACTTTTTGTGCGCAGTGTTTTTATATATCTTAGGGCCGCAGGCTTGGTTGCCCCGATCACCTGCGCAAGAGAGAGAGCCATCTTCTAACTTTGGAGTATCACTGCAGAGGAAACACTGGGAACTCTATGGTTAATCCCATTTTTATAGGGAGCCGGGAGATGCCACAGCTTTCTGCAGTACCACTGCGCCACCTTGTGGCGGAATAACCCAACTGTTATGAATACCGAAGCGGGCCGTGCCATGCAATAAAGAAAAATATCAGGTCCCTCATCCTCCTCAGGAAAGAGGGATGTCACGGGAGCTAGGTGCCGCTTCTTGCCAGAGGCCTTACGTGGAACAGGCCTGGCAAGCTGCCTTTCAATACTGGCCACATGCAGTGCCAAATCAGACTGTGACCCCCCGCTAGTATCCCCCTCACTGGGGGCTAAATGCAGGCGCATGTAGGTGACACCGAAGGGGGCGCAGAGCTGGGAAGCGAAGCAGGCAACCCAGCCTGGAGCGCAAGGACAGCTTGGGCGCACACCGTGACACTGTTATTCACAGGGGATACCCCACACATGGAACACAGCCGGGATTGCCCCGAAGGACCCCCAAACACGCTATCCCCAGAAGCCTCCATATGGTGATTAACACAGGCGCAATAGGCCAGCAGAGGGTAAAGGCTAGCAAGAGCTACCCGGGATGCCCCCCCAAGGGATGCCCCCAGAAGCCAGTAAGGGAAGATGAGGGATGGTAAGGAACCACAACCCACAGTTGTCCCGCCTGAAAGACATAAATAAAGACACATAAGTATCCCGCAGCACATGCCCCAAAGAGACCAAAAACTCCTGAAGGGGACTCACGGACCAAGTAGGGCAAGGGCACCAACCGCCAGACCACAGGAGGAAGCGTCAAGCAGACAAGGATCACTGCCGCAGCTCTGGGATGAGAAGGGCCCCAAATGCGCAGCAGAAGCAAAATGGCCCTGGCAGAGGAACCTTGAGGGGCGGGCCGCGGGAGGACGACGCGATATGCGCCATCCACTGGCCCCGCCCCCCCGAAGAGCGCGAAAACAGCGCTCGCGTGACCTCACCGGCGTCATCACAGTAGAGAAAAAAAACGCCTCACAAATATAGTGCCGCCCACCGCGGAGCATAGTACAAAGCGGCAAGGCGTCTAAAAACAGTTAAAACACAGTAAAAAAACAGATTGAACACCCTCGCCGCTACCACCCGCCCCCCCGGACCCAAAACGCCAGAACAAGTAAACAGTCCCCAAAAACACTCACCCCCCCAGAAGCTAGGACAGGAACTCCGCATCCCTAACAGGCTCACCATAAAGCCTATGGCCGGCTACCCTTTGTGGTACAGGGCCTGCGGCTTGGAGCAGCGCTTCTTGAGTACTTGACCCTAGTGCTCCTCTACCCTCACCCGATCCATCAGCCGAGGCTGGGGGGCACAGAGGGTCCGGAAAAGGGTGGAAATAGCCATGCAGGGCCTCAGGCTAGGTTGCCCCGCTCACCTGCGCAACACAGAGAGCCATCTTCTATCTTCGCAGAATCACTGCAGAGAAAAAACTGGATAAGTCTATGGTGCTTCCGTTTTTATATGGTACCGGGAGAAGCCACAACTCTTCTGCAGTGCACTGCGCCACCTTGTGGCGGAATACTCAGATGTAATGACTTCGTGAAGCAGGCCGTGCCATGCAATGGGAAAATATAGTTTTACAATGTATGTATTTGTTTGTCTTTGCCATAGACCACTAATAATAGGGCTAAGCTGGTGGTCTAAAGCTCCACATCAGACTGTGGACGCTGGGTGCGAGGGAGAGCAGCAAGTGTGATGAGAATGCATGGCAGTCCAGTCCTCAAGTAGCCCATAAACCAACTTTTACTTATCTGTTTAAAATAAACGAAAAGCGTAATGATAATGCCTGTCTTACAGACCCCGCTCATAATGTGGCATCACAGAGCCAAGGGCCATGCCCACATGCTTGAGAACAGAAATCACAAGATGAAACAGTAAACCTTGATAACTCTTCTTCAATTTAAAGACAGAAAACTGTTTAAGACAAAGTGCCAAACGTAGCCCGACACAATGGTCTGACAATTGCCTTCTGTATATTTTTATGTGGAGGAGAAGGGTGGCCTGGGCTTGTCACACGGGTGTCACAGATTACCGCTTACAGTATGTAAATGAACTGTTTGCACCCATTTGTTTTCAGCATGCTGCAGATACGCCTTTGTTTCAGAAAAAAGTGTATCAGATGCATGATTAACTAAACACAGTGACAGTAAATAAAATCTACCATATTTATCGCCTTATAAGACGCACTTATTTTTCCCCAAAAGTGGGGGAAAAATGTCTGTGCGCCTTATCGGGCGAATGTAAAAAAAAAATAAATAAAAATAATTTAAAAAAAAATAAAAAAATAAAAAACTCACCCGTTCCCGGCGCTCCCGCGTTGTCTGCCACACTGCGAGAGGCCAGAGGAGCGGCGGGGGCTCTCCCTACTCTAATGAGGGGAGAGGGGCCACACAGCCTATACTAATGGGGGGAGGGGGATGCCACACAGCCTATGGGAATGGGGAGAGAGGGATGCCACACAGCCTATGGGAATGGGGGGAGGGGGAGCCACACAGCCTATGGGAATGGGGAGAGGGGGATGCCACACAGCCTATGGGAATGGGGGGGAGGGGGATGCGACACAGCCTATGGGAATGGGGAGAGGGGGATGCCATACAGCCTATGGGAATGGGGGGAGGGGGATGCCACACAGCCTATGGGAATGGGGAGAGGGGGATGCCATACAGCCTATGGGAATGGGGGGAGGGGGATGCCACACAGCCTATGGGGAGAGGGGGATGCCACACAGCCTATGGGAATGGGGGGAGGGGGATGCCACACAGCCTATGGGAATGGGGGGAGGGGGATGCCACACAGCCTATGGGAATGGGGAGAGGGGGATGCCACACAGCCTATGGGAATGGGGGGAGGGGGATGCCACACAGCCTATGGGAATGGGGAGAGGGGGATGCCACACAGCCTATGGGAATGGGGGAGGGGGATGCCACACAGCCTATGGGAATGGGGAGAGGGGGATGTCACACAGCCTATGGGAATGGGGGATGCCACACAGCCTATGGGAATGGGGGATGCCACACAGCCTATGGGAATGGGGGGAGGGGGATGCCACACAGCCTATGGGAATGGGGGATGCCACACAGCCTATGGGAATGGGGGATGCCACACAGCCTATGGGAATG
This sequence comes from Gastrophryne carolinensis, assembly GCA_027917425.1. Lineage (NCBI taxonomy): Eukaryota > Metazoa > Chordata > Amphibia > Anura > Microhylidae > Gastrophryne > Gastrophryne carolinensis. The sequence continues at coordinate 281,651,585 of CM051235.1, forward strand.
GGGAGAGGGGGATGCCACACAGCCTATACTAATGGGGGGAGGGGGATGCCACACAGCCTATACTAATGGGGGGAGGGGGATGCCACACAGCCTATGCTAATGGGGGGAGGGGGATGCCACACTGCCTATGGGAATGGGGAGAGAGGGATGCCACACAGCCTATACTAATGGGGGGAGGGGGGATGCCACACAGCCAATGGGAATGGGGGGAGAGGTGGATGCCACACAGCCTATGGGAATGGGGGGAGAGGGATGCAACACAGCCTATACTAATGGGGGGAGAGGGGGATGCCACACAGCCAATGGGTATATGGGGAATGGGAGGGGGGATGCCACACTGGGTATACGGGGAATGGGATGGGGGCATGCTACACTGTCTATGGAATGGGGGCATCCCACACGGCCTATGGGAATGGGATAGGGGAATGCCACATTGTCTGTAATTGTGCGTTTTTGGTTTAAAATATTTTTTTTCTTATTTTCTTCCCCCAAATCCTAGGTGCGTCTTATGGGCAGGTGCGTCTTATAGGGTGAAAAATACGGTAAATAATTACCTAAGAAAAAGAAACGACCGGAACAGCACACACTATATACCTGCTTGACAGAGCTTCCCATAGTTCCTTAACAGCTTTGTTCTTTAGTCCTTCCAAAATGAAGAGGTGGACCAAATCATCCATGATATGAACTCCAGTTATGACATCGAGCTTAGTGTCATTTTTCTGATCATCAGTCAAACTCACTCTGGAAAAGGCATCCACTGTGACATTCAAATGGGCCAAATTCAGGCCCAAGGCTTTTGAGTTGATTCTTGTAATGTTCATAATGAGATTATTGAAAAGTTGCCTGTTCTTGTAATCAAAAATGCAAATTATACGCCCAAACGGACAATCAGGGCTCTCCTCAATCAATGACAGTGGCACTTCTAAGTCTACTCTGATTTTGAGATGTGACTGAGCAGACAAATAGTGGCCTACTGGTAATGGGGAGCACTGAGGGCCATCCACTGACCCCACTACTCCTAAAATTCTTCCATTTTTGCTGTCTGATTGATACCCTGTTGGATCTGGAGGCTCACAGCTGTGAATAGGGACACAGATGTTAAGATATGTTGCACCATAGGCCAGCTCAGAGAGGCTTACCCTGGCAACTCCATATGCATCCCATTGCCTGCTTCTTTCCATGAATGGGTTATGGACAGTTCGTTTGGAAGTTATAAGACCGACATTACTGAGTTTTTCATCTTCAGGCTCCATGCCAAATAGTGATGGCTTGCAAACACTCTCTTTTATTCTCTGGTCCCGATCATGTACCTCTATCTCTATTGGAGGTCCAAGCAGAGATTCACGCAGCTCGCCTGGACTTATGGTTCCTGCAAAAATGACATTTATGTCTCTAAAGAAGACATGGGTTCCATGTGTCTGTCCATGTGTTTGGTGATAAGGTTGATCCTGGAATCTGTATCTGCAGTATACAGGTAAACACTCCTCCTGTAACATAGACATGTGTATAGTTATATAAAGTAAAGTCATAGAATATATATATATACACTCACTTAGATTACTCCACAATTTTTTGAGTTTACAGAGATTTGGCTGAATATTCATAGAAATGATTTACTATCATACTGATGTGAAACTTACACACAGACGTCATTGGTTTTACTTAGTATGTCATATCACTTTAAAGCTACAGTCAGGTGTAGAAATAATCAACTAGTCCTCTGACTAGGTATATATTAAATACAAGTTAAACAAATAGTTGAATATGGCTTTAGCTTCAAAATACTTACATCTATTTCTGAAACACTTCGGGGGGGCACTCCTAGAACACTGGGCCTGAACTGGCACTGGATTCTTCCACATTCCCCAGGTATCAGGGCTAAGCCGGGAGACCCCAATGGGTGGAGCCGTTGAATTCCCAGATGTACCAGGTCCCAGGTTCTACATGGTGCCCTGATCTTCACTGGTGCCCTCTGCAAGGAAGGACAGGCTGAGCTGCAAGACACCACGGGTCATCCAACTAGCAGTACTGGGCACCAGGGCCTGGGCAAGGCTGTAGGTATATAGGAGGCAAGGTATGTATGCAAATCAGGGTCAAAATCCAGGATGGGGAGTCCAAGCAAGATGTCAGGGCTGGCATCAAAGAAGCATAGTCAAAACAAGCTGTAGTCAAAATCCAGAGAAGCAGTCCAAGGGTGATCCAGAAAACAAAGTCCAAAACAAGGAATCCAATAAGAGTAAGCACTGTCCAGGAAAACAGGCCGCAAGGGGCGGAGAAGTTGCAAAGACAATCAAGCAATGCCACACTGCCTATAATGGAAATGGGAGGGGGGAATACCACACTGCCTATAATGAGGAATGGGAGGGGGAAGAATGCCACACTGCCTATAATGAAGAATGGGAGGGGGAAAGAATGCCACACTGCCTATAATGGGGAATAGGAGGGGGAGCCACACTGCCCATAATAAAAAATGGGGGGATGCCACACTGCTTATAATGGGGAATGGGAGAATGCCACACTTCCTAAAATGGGGAAATGGGGGGGGGGTGCCACAATGCCAATAATGGCGAATGCGGGCGGGAATGTCACACTGCCTATAATGGGGAATGGGAGGGGGAGAATGCCACACTCCCTATAATGAGGGAATTGGAGGGTGAATGCCACACTGCTTATAAATGGGGAGGGATCCATTATGTCTGTAATGGGGGGGATTCTGCACCTTGCCTATTATTTGGTTCTTGGGGGGGGGGGGGGGGCACAACATTTTCCTTTTCTTATTTTTTCCCTCTAAAGCCCAGGTGCATCTTATGGGGTGAAAATACTGTATGTATATTTTTTAGAATTTTTGAATTACTTATACCTGCCATCTGGGCTAATGTTGCTATACGGAATGGCATCCAGTGGCTTATTAAATTGTATCATGACTATGATCCCTGATGTATTTAATGCAATACTTTAGGCATCCACGCATCTTTGGGCTTTGTGCGCACTTCAGAGGATGCTCTTGTTCCCGCTTGCCGAGCTCTGCATGCAAACAGAGCCGTTTGCAGAGCATAAAATATGAATGGCAAACAGTCTTGATTGGAAGAGAGCCCATGCACTGGACCAGGAAGAGGTGAGTTGAATTGGGTGATCTCGTGGGTTTTACACAGTGGGCCATCCCAATTCAGCACAGAACAAAACATGGGTTTTGTTCTGCTTTAACACTGCTCTGCCTTTCTGAGGGTGGGGAGTTCAGACCCAATCACATATGACATTACATTATGTCCATCCAACCTCCAAAGAGTCAAGAATACCCCCTAGCTCCCCAGGTGGCCCCAGATATGAACCAGTGCTGGTCATTTTTAGAAGGGGGCAGGGCTCGGGCTACATAAAAAATAAAAGCACTTAGGCCACAATCTAGCACCGATGAGCGGGCAACACCAGCGCTGGTGCCGCCATCTGTCCTCCAGCCGCTCCTGCCGCTGTAGAGTGCATTCCCCATGCTGTGCGTGCTCCCGCTCGCCCATATGAGTAATCTGGGGGGGGGGGGCAGGAAACTCCTTCCCCTAACCCCTCTTTCCATCAGTGAGTCCAGCATTAGGAGCATACTTACCTAACAAAACTCAGCTGAACACATGTGCCAGCCACACCGTCTTCTATACAATATATATTTCACCGCAGTGTACAGTGGTGTAACTTGAGGGGGTCCAGAAGGACAGGGAGTACCATCATTGTTGCTCCTCCCCTTTTTATTATTTGTGCTCACTTGACATCATTTAAAGAAAGGAAACACCATCCACCTGTTCAGTCTATAGTTGTCTAGTTGTATCCAATTGTTACTGTATGTATCTATGAAAGGGCCCCATTTAAAGTGCAACAAAACCCTAGATTTTGACTTTCCTGGATTTTGTTCCATTCCCGGGGGCATCCAATCCAATCCAAATGTGCAGGTGCTCAGCCAATGAGAGCCGTTTATTGTGTTTATGTATTTTGGCAAATGGCTCTCATTGACTTGAATGGAGGGTGTGTTGCCACCTCACCTGCCCTGCGCTGGGGAGGTGGAAGGCACAGGGAATGTGCATGCTCCCCATTCAAACAATGAGAGACGCCTGCTAAATTACGCAAGCATGGCGAGTTGCTCTTCACCAGATGAAAGAACACACAAAGCGCTGTTAGACCAGGGAAAGGTGAGGGTTTACAGGCGGTTTGACACAGTGTGGCATCCCCGTGGGAAAGCCAATGGCCAGCCTTGGAATATTTTAGATTTCCGTCACAATTTGTTAGGCTTTGCCTGTGAGTCAGTGTATTTGGGGGAGTGTTTTCCTATGAGATGGAGGGAAACTTTATTAAGGTGAACAGATTCTTCTGTTGCTGAATCACCAGCTAGGAAGACAATGAAAGTCAATGGCGCTTTTTATGCCTAAAAAGAGTAAGAGACTTTTTTCACCTTTTTACACTGTGGCGAAAAGTGTCATTGACTTTCATTGTCGTCCTAGCTGGCAATTCACTAACAGTGAAATTCTAATGATGTTTAAAGCTAAAGTGCGTATTACTGAATTGAGTTGTGTGTGTGTTGTAGTCATGATAGGCCATGCTCTCATGCTCCTCCTAGCGCCGACAACACTGATTAGTAGCCTATCGAATTTCAACACAATAGCCAGATAAGATATCTTCACCAGTTCCACATAACCAATTGTGTTAAGCCATGAACAAGAGAAAGGACGGGTACATATGCATATATAGAGCATATCCAATGATTTGGAAAAGTTAATACTAACCTGTGTATATGAATCTATGTGCACTATAACCTTTATAATTTATTACTGTGATATAACACCAAACCTTGGTGTGTTGGTTTTCATTAAAGTATTCAGTATTTCGCTGTCAGCCCAGGTGAAGAGGGCAGAAAACCAGAGCCAGTAAGTGATAGTATTACAGAGGCAGCAAGAAGGCTATTACGGGTCAAGGCTCCTTGGGTTAGTTGAATTGAAACCTTTACTGCCAGTGGGAGACATTATTTGAGTATCGATAGTATCCACATGACTGTGAACCCTGAGATTATCACCAATGTGGATTATGATAGTGTTAGTCATGTGTGTAAGTCCTAAAAGATTTGATGTCTACCTTTGGCTTGACTGCAGGTTAAAAACAGAAAAACAAATTATGTCTATACATCTTTCGCTTTTTGCTCTAGACAAAGTACGCAAATATTGAAAAATGTTACCTGTAAAGCTTTGATTGGGGTGGGAGTGGTAGGGAGGGATGTGGCTGAAAGGATCCTAATAACCAATGGATTGAGCTCCCGTCTCTGTTGGTGTGACAAGAAAGAGGTATTCAGGGCTAAAGTAATATAGGAGTCTAGGATTTTATCCGTGCTCTCTTGTAACCGGCCTGCAATCATCAAATCACCTGTAAAGAAATATGTAATTGTCAGTATTCCCAAAAAAATCCTTTTGCCTGAATTTCAAAAAGGTGGTCTACAAACTTGTCATTCCACTCTCAATGACATTTTTAAACATTTTAATTTTTGTGTACCAAAATGATGTCCCCAGAGTGTTAAGCTTATCTGTTATTTTATTTTTTTGTTTGTGACTCCATGTTACAAAAGTAAAGTTTTCTCTAGCAACAATGCGTTTATATTAGCAACTTACACCAAAGTGGGGCGTTTAGTGTACAGAACAGAGAATTCCTGACTCTGGATTGCTAATCATCTGATTGGCTAAGGCAGAGACAACAGGTTTAACCCATTCGGCTCTAATTCAACCTCATCATATAAGGGGATCACAATCTTATGTTCCAGTAGCTAAAGGCTTACTGGCAGTATCAGTACTGCTGCTTGATTTTCCCAAAGTTGCTGATAAGCTTATCTGTTACTATGGAAGGATACTGAGACTTGTATTTAAGTTCAGGAAAGCAGCTCCCACTTTAGAAACACAGAGTCACAAGAATAAACTTGGAAACAGCATGCTGGCACAATCCTAAACACGTTATATCTTTCATTCCAAAAGAAGAAAACAATAGGGAAGTTTTCCTTTCAGGGTGGCCAATCTTAGCAACCCCCTAAAGTTTTAAAGGGATTGTCCAGGCAAAAGAGAAAAACAGATATAATTACCCTGTGAAAAACAAAGAAAAAAAAAACAGATATAATCACCTTTTGCTCCACGCCTGGCCCTGCTGGTCTTACCGAGAGCAGGGAACGAGTGCCTTGTCTATTTCTCCAGATCAAGAGGCGGCCGTGGTTGTGTCTAGTTTATGCCCCGCAGCACGCCCACTCCATTCATGTGGTCATGCGGGTCTACAGGGGTATCAGGTCTTAGCTAATGTGACTTTTTTTATTCACTGGTAGCTATAGCATTGACTCAGAAACATAATGAAACACCCTATTTGAACTTTGGGTTTACACTTAGGGACCGACATGGTTAATCAAATGAATAAGGTTAGCCATAGATCTTAGTTGCCTTATACACCTCCTTCCCTATGGCACAAAAAACAGTAGTCTGTGAGAGAACAGAAAGTTAGGGACCATTTACTCTAGCCCTGATGCTACTCTTCCTGCCCCTTCTGAAGAGGATAACAACTAGGTACTCACAGATTGTGGAGGACACCTTGAGTCACACCAGTAGCAATGGAGACAACAAATGCCAGGGAAAAGAAGCATGACCCTTTGGAACCAGTGAGCGTAAATGGGGACCCAACTCTCCACCTAATGAAAACAGAAAGAATTCAAAAGCTGACCAAGACCTGCCCCTGGAATGCTTTTGTATACCCCCATTAGGTACCTGTCCATGTACCCCTGTCTAACTAGAGCACTATTTCTCAACCAGTGGTACATGTACCCCAGAGGTACACAGTGATGGTGCACCAACAAAGGGAGGGGGCTTACAGGTCTGGTATATTATTTTAACAGTGAAACATTATTCATTCTTGGTTTTTAAAGTGCTACAAGGCCCATGACCTACTTTGGTACCATTAGTAATTGATCGTCACCATGGGGTTACTGCTTGCCACTAGGGGGTTCTTGGCGTTAAAAGGTTGAGGAACACTGAACTAGAGGGTACTGGATATGTGGATATATCTAAGATTATAATTCCACTATTTAAAAGAGGCAAACTTTATTAATGTGAAAGCTAAAAAGTTCATCAGTAAAACATTATTCAGAGCCTCCAAAATGATCTTGTGACACTTCATCCAACTTAGTTATTAAGGCTTACATAATAGTAGGAATACAACTGATATTCAGTATAAGTGAACTTCATTTTTTACCAAATATATACTCCTTTTCAGGAAGATCTGACAGCATAGCACAGAGGTGACTAACAATACTGTGTCAGCCCCAATATCAGTATTGCTTTTCACACTAATAAAGTGTTTGAAAAAGAGCTTGACATATACAGCCTCTGGCATAACTAATTCTAGCAATCAGCCTGGTACTGCTTTCTCATTGTGCCCTTGCACTTGCTGCACAAGAACTTGTGTAATGAGGGAATAATCTCAGCAGCTGCTTATAGTGCAGTATAAAACTGAATGACTTAAAAGGAAATTCCACTTTTGGTAGCATTTTTGAACGTGTATATTATTGAATGCTAAAAGAATGCCGTCAAGGTGCTGATCTTATCTATCAAATTTTGGAAGCAGTTTGGAAGCACTAAAGGCAAAACACTTAAAAACTGTCCCTTTTAATAAAACTTAAATAGTTTCGTGGAGCCTCAATCTATACAAACCCTAATTCCTGTGTTTGAGCGTTTAATTGTTAATTTAATCTCTGTTTGAATAAGTATTTAAATGCTAAGTATTAAAATACAATTCTTAGTTTGGGAGCACTACATGCAATCTGTTGCTTTACCTTGTAACGAGGTGGGACCGAACATCATCCTAAATTCTATCATTTCCTCTCTGCATCATGTGGAGGATGCAGGCTGGGACTCTTCTTTGGTCATGACAGTGGGATATCCCAAAGTAGCCAGAATCAGAAAAATATCTATGAATATATTTTAACTGAAAACTAAACACTGGTTTGCAGAATCCTGCGGCCCAGTACAGCAAAGCCAGTGCTAACTTATGTCTCCTGTAAAATCTGGTGAAAAAATAAACCAGTGACCACTTGATGGTCTAACAAACCTAGTGGTCTAGTAATGGAACACTCAGGAAGAACCAATTGATCACGTAGAGTTAGCTGCTACTTTCATAGAAGTTTATTTACTCCTTGCCATGTAAACCACAGGGATTACAAGTCGAATCCACTTACTAATTGTATGTATCATATTTACTACTTGTATGTAGTATTTGTACTGTGTAGATTAATTGTACTTTCCTGACTACAACTAGATATAACTCCTAAAATGGATGCTAAATTTGGGCAAAAAGAAAGTACTATTTTTCCCAAGTAGGTAGCAGACCTTATTAATGTGGCAGACAACCTCACAACAGCCACTCCATCAAAGCTATATGTTGTAATGCACATGTGATCAACGTTTCTCCTCAATGATCACTAAAAGGCCAGGTATTGCAGATCTCCACACTAATGCACAGGTGAAGTAATTAGTGCTCAGACAGAGCTATAGCCTCAGCACCAATTAAATCATCTGTGTGATATCTGCAAATCCTGGCCTGTTTGTAGCTCTTGAGGAGGAGGGTTGAGTACATATGCTGTAAAGTGAGATGTAGATGTAACAGACCCTGTCATATCAGAACGCGCCCACTGCCAGATTTTCTATGTTGGCAGTCTTGGCCAGTCTGAAGTAACTAAAACCATCCTGATGGGCATAACCTTGGAACAAGGCGGTACATTTGTGTAATCAAGGGTAAAAGCACACACAAGAATGAATGCTGACCAAGGACATCATAAGCGTGTCTAGCCCTAATGATTGTTCCATTATCCTACCAACACAGACTTTTACATTTCTGTTGTGTCTGGATACAAACAGATCAACTTCTGGGATCCCCTAGTGCTTGCATAGATAGTTAAAAACTGGCTGATTTAGCTCCCACTCTATAGGGTCGATTCAAAGAAACATGTAACAGCTTTGATTTTGGTGCCGATCATCCTATTTTTCCCGAACGCTCGTGCGTTCGTATGAACTTGCGAGTGATTCTATAAGCAAATACGTTTCTATCCTAAAATTTACGTCCGTTCGTATGGCAGTTCGGGAATCAGACCTATGTCAGTTTCCATCCTGAATTTTCCGTTTCATTTCTCAGGTTGCAACATTGGTTTTGCCCTTTTTCCTTTTTTGTCTGGACGTAAATCCTTCTGATCTTGCGGCTGCGCACTACAAACTTACCTCATTAAAGTGCATTCTAAATATTTGGTCTTTTATTTTTCTTTATTTCATTCATTTTGTAGTAACCAACCATTAATGAATGCATTTGCATAAGTAAATCTTACTTTGTTTAATTTTTAGTTAACTTGCATTTTTTACTTGTGGATTTAATTTTAATATTTTGGCTTCAAATGGTACAACTTAAAATGTTGTGTGTGGTTACCCAGACCCTCTACATAAGGATTGCTCTCAAATATAAAAAAACACCCAGCAACTTCTGCATGTTATGAGTCTAGAAACAGCCAAGATGGCGGCTCAGGTATTCTCGGGCAGCCTGCAAACAGAAAGGGCCTTGTGACTGTGTTGCTCTGCATTCTTTGATTTCTGACCTTTCCGTGCCCCCAGCTCTGCTGTGTCTGTGCAAAATACAGCAGTAACCCACATCCTGCACTTTATCCCGCTCTCCTCTCCTCAGTAAGTGTGATGCATCTGACCAAAGATGTGCTTAAATAATTAAACAAAGCAAAGGTAAACAACTACACCAATAAATGCAATCTAAAAATATTATTCTAGTACATCAAATTTAAAAATAAATAACAAAGGACATAAGTTTCTTTAATTAACGCAAATAAATTGCAAAATAAAGGTTTACATGCAAAGGACTAATTAAGGTCCACATTAAAATGCTTTTATAAGGCATACATGAATCAGGTATGCATTGCCATACAATTTATGGCCTCGGCCATGCTGATACATGCAGTTCATTGGAGCTCAAGACGCGCAGACTCCTCCACATAGCCAAAAAACCTGTTCACGAACAGCAATCCGACTGCTAAAAGGTGTCGGCAGTGGCTTTCTTTTAAAACGTATTTAGAGGTTTGAAAACTGTTCTCTGAATCACACCTAAACACATTCGATTATCCTAAGTTTTACGTTTTCATCCTAAGTTTTAGGATTTGATCCTAAGTTTTACGTTTTGATCCTAAAATTTAGGAACGAACTTGCGATGATCGTAAGAGCATATACGCATTCGTACGTAGGCTCGTGCGAGTCGGAAATGGCCAAAAAAACAGGAAAAAATGACTAACACTCACCCAAACTTACGATTCTCGATCCGAAATCAATTAACTTTTGCTCTTTGAATCGAGGGGTATGTCTGCTGTTTGTGAGGAAAAAAACACAGTGATGTTTTTGATACCAGATATATGAACTAGTGAAAGAGTTGGCACACTAATCTCTGCCCAGTGCAGAATGAGTGTATCAGTGCCACATTGCTTCTGGTTGCCACCTTATTGATTGATGTAGGTTACAACCATGGCATTAATTCAATGTACAATCACTGGACAACACACAATGCTGAAGAGAAAGACAAATACTTTGCTTTCTTGTCAGAATAATTCCCTAATACTATGAGACCCTCACGATCTCCACTTAAATTGTACCAGGATCTTCCATTGTACTGGAAGCAAAGAATGGCCAATGGCCAGTTTGTCCAGCTTCAGCCTCCATTCTAATTTAGACCTTGCTTTGCCCTGAACAATAAAATCCTACCCAAGGTCTGAGAAGAGCTGTGCCATATGGAGAGTATGTACAGCTGAAATAGCTTGAGCATAAAATACTGTTTCTAAGGATGTCACCACAAGGCACAAAAGCTTCATGCATCTTAAACCTAGCCTTTTGTAAAATACCTTTGTAAATATGTTATGATATATTTTCATGGGTCAACACTGAAGATATGACACTTTGATACAATGTACAGTAGTTAGTGTACAGCTTGTATAACAGTGTAAATTTGGTGTGCCCTCAAAATAACGCAACACATAGCCATAGTCTAAACCCCTGGCGACAAAAATTAGTGCAACCTTATTGAAAATAGCAAAATTGTGCCTAATTAGCCATTTTTTTGTCCTGCTGTAATGTGACTAATTAGTGCTACAAGATCTCTGTTGTAAATGGGAGCAAGTGTGTTAAATTTGGTGTTATTGCTCTCACACTTGAAGCTCAACATGGCACCTCACTGCAAAGAACTCCCTGAGGATATGAAGAAAATAAATTGTTGCTCCACATAAAGATGGCCTAGGCTATAGGAAGATATTACCAACACCCTGAAGATCAGCTGCAGCATGGCGGGCAAGACCACACAGCGGTTTAACAAGATTCCACTCAGAGCAGGACTTGCCACGGTCGGCCAAAGTTAAACAAGACCAACAGCCTGGAACATTTGGAAAAAAAAACTCCCCAAAACTCACTTGCACCATCTGTATGCATGATATTGAATCACTGACAGCACTTACATTCGCTCGCATCGACTCACTGCAATTTTCTCATGTTAGTGGCCATTTTGAAGCTTCCTTTCCTATCATCCCAGCCACGGTGTTGGTCTGGTTTAAGTGCACATACTCAGTGACATTTCCAAAGGCTGCCTTTTCAAAATAGACATATGAGTGCTGCCAGCATTTCTGCAGAGGTTAAAGGGGTGGGTGTGTTTTGCTTTGCTTTTGTCCCAGAACAATTCCCCCACACAGTTTGCTAAATACAAGCAAACTAAGGACATAGATTACTGGAACCATGTCCTGTGGTCTGATGAGACCAAGATCAATTTGGTAGGCAGCAGGGATCAGATCCTCCAAAAGTCTAACAAATCAGCCAGTCTTGATGATTACTCACTCGAAGTATGTTCCAGTTCCACCTGTTATATGACATAAAAGGGCAGGTCGTTTGGAGAAGAGAAGTGGCTACATGTCATTCATTCGAGGAGTAGACCTATGCACTGAAGACTTAAGAATGCATGTTAGATCATATTTAGCACATATATTATGCATAAATATGCATTAATGCAACCTCTGCTCTTAGCAAGAAGTTCTAAGGCAACTCCTACAGCTCTTGGTAGCCACTTCTCTATGCAAAGCACTTGTTACAAATTCTACTGAGCTAAAGTAAACAAATTCATGCAACATATAATTTGGTATTGCTAATAAATAGTTACATTTCCCAAGAGGGAGAATGTCAGCAGGTGCAAAGAAGATGATAAATGCCTTTTAACACAAACTCAGAATATGAGCAGTCTACAAAAAGGTGCAGACTCCTTGTCTGCCATCAAAGGCAAGATGTTACATAGTTAATATGGTTGAAAAAAGACATATATCCATCAAGTTCAACCAAGGGTGTTGGGGTAGGGAAAGTTATTTTTTATTTTATTTGTTTTTTTTACTGATAACAGCTAATAGTAACTGTTAATGTTATTTTCTTCTAAACAAGCATCTTATCACCTCCGGAGATTGAATTTATTTTTTCTCAGTTGAAGGGAGTGCCCCCTTGTCTTTAGAGAGGATTTTACCTGAAATAGTGTTTCCCCATATTTTTTGCATTGTCAATTAATATTTTTATACAAGCTAATCATGTCCCCACTAAGTCGTCTCCTCTCAAGACTAAACAGATTCAATTCTCTTAATCTTTCCTCATTACTAAGATCCTTTATTTGTCTTAATAGTTTGGTGGCTCTCCTCTGCACCCTTTCCATAGTCAGAGTGTCCTTTCTATGGTGCCCATAACTGGACAGCTTATTCCAGGTGAGGGCACGCCAGTGCTCTGTAAAGAGGCAAAAATACCATTTTGTGAGTACTCACCTGTAAAATGGTTAGTACGAGTATGTCACACACCCCACTTCCAAATATTCATGACACTTGGGAACCCGGCCTGTAGAGGGCGATCTTGCAGAGATGACATGGAAAAAGGAGCCCCTCCTGGTCCATAAGTACTGGGTTCCTCCCACTATTCCTCAGTATTTTTAAAAAGCAGTGAAGAACCAGGAAGAGCAAATTATATTCGATAATTGAAAAATAGTTAGAAAATAATAATCGCCATATAAAGGATCCCTTAGAACAAAAAAGGGTGGGGGAAGTGGGGTGTGTGACATACTCGTAATAACCATTTTACAGGAGAGTACTCACAAAATGGTATTATTCCTAGTATGTCACACACCCCACTTCCAAATATTCATGACACTTGGGACATCCAATAGCAGTGTCTATAATGGGTGAGGATCCCCAAGGAATAATGCATAACTTAAATTACTGCAGCTTGCAGAATTTTGCGGCCAAAAGCAGCATCCCCTGAGGCCCACACATCAACCTTGTAAAACTTAGAAAAAGTATGCCCAGAAGACCAAGTCGCAGCCTTGCAAACCTGTTCAACAGAAGCCTGGTGCTGAAGGCCGAGGTAGTAACTAAATAATACTTCCAAACACATCCAATGAATGTAAGACCCTTTCCTTGTCGTTACTAGGTTTAGGACACAAGGAAGGAAGAACTATATCCTGATTTAGGTGGAAAGCAGACACCACCTTAGGAAGGAAATCCGGTTTAAAACGGAAAACAACCTTATCTTGATGCCTCTCAAAATAAGGGGCTAGAATAGACAAAGCCGCCAGTTCAGAAACTCGGCGGACAGAAGTAATAGCAACCAAAAAGGCAACCTTCTGAGTAAGAATAGGAAGAGTAATATCCTGCAAAGGCTCAAAGGGAGCGGCCTGCATAGCTGAAAGCACTAGGTTAAGGTCCCAAAGAGGAAGTATAGGCTTTCTGGGAGGCCACACATGCGCGATTCCTTGGAAAAAAGTCTTAACCAAAGGATGAAGAGCAAACGACCTTTGAAAGAAAATAGCCAAGGCAGAGACTTGCCCTTTCAAAGTACTAATCTGGAATCCCATATCCAGACCTCGTTGCAGATATTCCAGAATTCTAGGAATAGAAAATACTCTACAGGGCAAAGCCCTGGATTCACACCAATCAATATAGGACCTCCAAGTCCTGTAATAAATGACAGAGGAAGACTTCTTCCTAGCTCTAATAAGAGTCTGAATAACCACATCAGAAAGACCTTCTTCTTTCAAGATGGAGACTTCAGCAACCATGCCGTCAAAGCCAGCGTTTGTAAAATGGGGTACCAAAGTTGACCCTGAGTGATGAGATCTGGAAGAAGAGGCAGATGGAAACGATCCACTGCTAGCCTTACGACGTCTGTGTACCACATACGTCTTGGCCACCTTGGCGCCACCAGAATTGCTGGCGCCTCCTCCAGTGCTAACTTGCGCACCACCTTGCTGATCATGGAGAATGGGGGAAACAGATATAGGAACCCCAGATCCTTCCAGGCCAGAGACATGGCATCCGCTGCCACTGCCAGAGGATCCTGGGATAGAGACACAAAAGCTGGCAGCTTGTGATTGTGGCGAGAAGCAAACAGGTCCAACCGTGGAGTCCCCCACTTGTGACAGAGGAACTGAAAGACCCTTGGATTGAGAGACCATTCTCCCTGGCGAGAACATCCCCTGCTCAGGGAGTCTGCCTCCACATTCTCTATCCCCGGAATGTAAACTGCTGATATGCAGGGAACATTGATCTCTGCCCACTGAAGGATCAGAGACACTTCCCGGAGGGCACCCCAACTGCGAGTCCCTCCCTGGTGATTGATGTATGCAACAGCTGTTCGGTTGTCTGACCGAATCTGAACTGGCAGACCCTGTAAGAAATGGGTCAGTCGAAGTAGAACAAGTATGGAGAATGAGCCTCCTGAGGCCCCGACAATCCTTGGAACTGATGCTTCTTCCAGAAGCCCTCCCAGCCCACCATGCTGGCATCCGTGGTAACCAGTTCCCAACACGGAGTCAGAAATGACTTGCCCTTCTGGAGGTTGAGCGATATTAACCACCACTGAAGGGACTGCAAAACGAGGGGAGACAATAGACAAGTCTGATTCAATGATAGTGGCCACCTGTCCCACTTTGCCAAGAGGAAGAGCTGAAGCGTCCTTATGTGAAACTGGGCAAACGGGACTGCCTCGAATGTAGCTACCATCAATCCCACTAGTCTCATCCCTAGACGGATAGACTGACGAGGGTTGGACAAGAATAGACGAATCAAGTCCTGAATCAGAACCATTCTGGACTGAGGAAGAAAAACCTTGGCCTGAAATGTATCTAGAATCAGGCCCAGGAAGGGAATTTCCCTGGACGGACAGAGAGAGGATTTGGGGTAACTTATTACCCATCCGAACCTCTCTAGCGTAGAGACCACCGTCCTGGTGTCCAACTCTGATTGTTCGAGGGAGGAGGCCGCGATAAGAAGATCGTCCAGAAAAGGCTCTTGGGGCCGAGGTAAGGCCGAATGGCAGGGCCACAAATTGATAATGCTGGTCTTCTATTGAGAACCTGAGAAATCTCTGGTGACCAGGAAAAATAGGAATGTGCAAATAAGCATCCTTGATGTCTATGGATGTCATGAAGTCCCCCCGACGGAGAGCATCGATCGTTGATCGCAGAGACTCCATGCGGAAATTTCTGAAACGGATAAATTGATTGAGTCTCCTTAGGTCTAGGATAGGCCGAACAGAGCCGTTCTTTTTGGGTACCGTGAATAGGCTGGAGTAAAACCCCAAACCCCTTTCCGCTGGAGGCACTAGGCAGATGACAGCCATGTTTAACAGATTCGCTACTGCTGCCCGCAGTCCCTGTGCAATTGCCGGATCTGACGGCATCCGGGACATGAAAAATCTGGGAGGAGGCCGGGACTCGAATTCCAGTTAGTAACCGGAAGAGACTACTCACAGAACCCAATTGTCTGATACCTCCTGACCCTAGACCTGGAAGAAGAACCACAGCCGCCCCCCCACCCGTAAGGGTGAGGGCGTCCCCTCATTGTTGAGCAGGCTTAGTGGCAGATTTGGTTTTGGACCCCCAATTCTGACTTGGACGGCCACATCCCTTTCCTCTATTCCATGCATTCCCTCTAGGGGCTGAAAAGGCCGATCCTCTACCGGATCTAGACCCCCGAAAAGAAGGGTTAAAAGAGGCCACTCCACGAAAGGAACGACATTGTTTCTTACGCTGAGGTAATTTACCTCTAGTGACAGAATCCAATTTTTCTCCAAAGAGGCGCAATCCCACAAAAATACCATTTTGTGAGTACTCACCTGTAAAATGGATATTGTCAGTGTGTCACACACCCCGTTTCCCCTTTAATTCTGACGATAGGGATATCCTCCAGCAGGAGGCGACGTTGCAGAGAGAAGTCTTGAAAAACGAGCCCCTTCCGGCCTATAAATACCTGGGACCTCCCACTTAGCACCCAGTGAATTCAAACAGCAGTAAGACAAGGTACCAGGAAATCCAACGGTAACCTCAAAATAAAATAAAGGAAAGCTTCACCATATAGAGGATTCAGGATACCAAAAAAGGGCGGGTGAAGCGGGGTGTGTGACACACTGACAATATCCATTTTACAGGTGAGTACTCACAAAATGGTATTATTCTCAGTGTGTCACACACCCCGCTTCCCCTTTAATTCTGACGATAGGGACATCCAAAAGCAGTGTCCACAAGGGGTGGGTATCTGACATCAAAATGAAGCATAACTTAAACGACTGCAGTCTGCAGAACCTTGCGGCCAAACACAGCATCCGCTGAAGCCCGCACATCAACCTTGTAAAACTTAGAAAAAGTATAAACAAAAGACCAAGTAGCAGCCTTACAAACTTGTTCAACAGAAGCTTGGTGCTGAAAAGCCCAAGACGCTCCAACAGCACGAGTAGAATGAGCAGTGATACGAAAAGGGGGAACCTTCCCCTTGGCCGAATAGGCCCCAACAACCGCCTGACGAATCCATTTGCTAATGGAAGACTTAGCCGGAGCCAACCCCTTCCTAGGCCCACAGGGCACAACAAAAAAGGCATCAGTCCTACGAAAAGGAGAAGTAGTAAGCAAATAGTACTTAACACAGCGTACCATATCCAAACAATGCAAAACCCTCTCCTTGTCATTCTTAGGCTTAGGACACAAGGAGGGAAGAACAATATCCTGATTCAAATGAAAATCAGAAACAACCTTAGGAAGAAAGTCCGGTTTGAAACAAAAAACCACCTTGTCCTGATGCCTCAAGGGGTAGGGCGCCTGAATCGACAAGGCCGCCAACTCCGAGACACGCCAAACCGAAGTGATAGCCACCAAGAAGGCAATCATCAAGGTAGAAATAGCAATATCCTGCAAGGGCTCAAAGGGAGGAGCCTGAAGAGCAGAAAGAACCAAATTCAAGTCCCAAACCGGGAGCAATGGCTTCCTGGGAGGCCGCACATGCGTAACCCCCTGGAAAAAGGTTTTGACTAACGGATGAAGCGCAAAAGGCTTCTGAAAAAAGATAGACAAGGCAGAAACCTGCCCTTTTAAAGTACTCAGCTGGAGACCAGAGTCCAGCCCTGATTGCAGAAAATCCAAAATCCTGGAAACCGAAAAGACCCTACAAGGCAAAGATCTAACCTCACACCAAGCGATATAGGCTCTCCAAGTCCTATAGTAGATGGTAGACGAAGACCTCTTCCGGGCACAGATCAGAGTCTTAACAACTGAGTCAGAAAGACCCTCCTCCTTCAAGATGAAGGTTTCAGCAGCCAAGCCGTCAAACCCAGCGTTGGTAAATTGGGGTAACACAGCTGACCCTGAGTGAGCAGATCGGGCCGAAGAGGCAGAATGACCTGATCCACCGCCAGCCGAACGATGTCTGCGAACCATACTCGTCTTGGCCACCTTGGAGCCACGAGAATGGCGGACACCCTTTCCAGAGCCAGCTTCCATACCACCTTGCCTAGCATGGGTATCGGAGGAAAAAGGTACAGAAACCCCAGTTCCCCCCAGCTCAGAGACATGGCGTCCACCGCCAGAGCCAGAGGATCCTGAGAAAGCGAACGAAGGTCGGAAGCCTGCAATTGTGACGAGAGGCAAACAGGTCCACCTCCGGTGTCCCCCACTGGAGACACAGAGACCGAAAAACTTGGGGATGGAGAGACCATTCCCCCAGACGGGAAGAGCACCTGCTCAACAGACCCACTTCCCTGTTTTCCACACCCAGAATGTAAGCTGCCGAGAGACAGGGAACATGGGCCTCCGCCCAGGTCAGGATCAGGGACACCTCTCTGAGGGCACCCAGACTGCGAGTTCCTCCCTGATGATTGATGTAAGCAACCGCTGTCCGATTGTCCGAGCGAACCTGAACCGGAAGGCCCAGAACATGCTGAGTCAAATGAAAAAGAACCAGACGGATGGCTCTCAGTTCCAGAACATTGATGGGCAAGTGGGCCTCTCGAGGTCCCCACTGCCCCCGAAACTGAAGATCCTTCCAGAATCCCCCCCATCCCGAAAGACTGGCGTCCGTGGTGACGATTTCTCAAAGAGGAGTCAGAAAAGACCTGCACCTCAAGAGATTGGGCGAGACCAACCACAATTGAAGGGACTGCCGGACCCGGGAGGACAACTGGAAGGACCGATCCAACGACCGTGGTCGCCGGTCCCAAGATGCCAACAGATGAAGCTGAAGCATCCTTGTGTGAAATTGAGCAAAAGGAACTGCCTCGAAAGAGGCAACCATCAACCCTACCAGTCTCATCCCCAGGCGGATGGACGGTCGAGGATTGGAAAGAAGGAACCGAGCCAAATCCTGAATCAGAAAAATCTTGGATTGGGGCAGAAACACCCTGTGTTGACAAGAATCCAACCGCATTCCCAGAAAGGACACCACCCTGGCCGGGGCGAGGGAGGACTTGGGATAGTTGATCACCCAACCGAAGCTTTCGAGCGTGGAGACCACCTTCCTGGTGTCCGTCTCCGATTGATTGAGAGAAGGAGCCATGATGAGAAGATCGTCCAGATAAGGTACGATGCGAATGCCTTGAGTTCTGAGACTGGCCATCACCCCTGCCAGCACCTTGGTGAACACTCTTGGAGCCGAGGTAAGGCCAAACGGAAGTGCCACGAATTGAAAATGCCGATCCTTCATCACAAACCGAAGAAAACGTTGATGAGCCTGGCAGATGGGAACATGAAGGTAAGCATCCTTGATGTCTATGGACGTCATGAAGTCCCCCTGCCAAAGAGAACTGATGGCCGACCGCAGAGTTTCCATGCGAAACTTCCGTGTACGGATGAACCTGTTGAGGAACTTCAGATCCAGAACGGGGCGAACCGACCCGTCTTTCTTGGGGACTGTGAAAAGATTGGAGTAATACCCGAGGCCCACTTCCAAGTGCGGCACCGGCCGGATGACCGCCATTTCCAGAAGATTCTTCACCGACGCCAGGAGCCCCTGCGCGGCCAAAGGATCGGTGGGCACCCGAGACCGGAAAAACTGTGAAGGAGGGCGAGACTTGTAACCGGACGACACCACCTCTCGGATCCATCTGTCCGGAACCTCCTGGTCCCAAACCTGGGAGAAGTGTCGCAATCGTTCCCCCACCCACACGGGTGAGGGCACCCCCTCATTGCTGAGCGGGCTTGGCAGCAGGCTTGAGCTTGGCGCCCCAGGACTGACCGGGATGGCCACGGCCCCTCCCCCGGGACCAACCTGCACCCCTGGTAGCGGGAAAGGAGGCCCCTCTGCCCGCTCTGGCTCCCTGAAAGGAGGGACTAAAAGAAGCCGCTCCCCGAAAGGAACGATGCGGCCTCTTGCGTTGAGGCAACTTACCACCCTTGGTAACCGAATCCAATTTATCGCCAAACAGGCGCAAACCCACAAAAGGAAGAGCTGTAAGCGACTTCTTAGAGCTAAAGTCTACCGTCCACTGACGTAGCCACACCGACCGACGATTAGCAACCAACAGGGCCGTGGTCCTGCTACACATCGCAAGTGCATCGTCCTGGGCGGTCATGACAAAGGAAATAAACAACTCACACTGCTTGAGAGAAAAGAACTCATCACAAGTGGGATCAAGATCTGCGTACAAATCTCTAACAATGGACCTGACAGCCATCAAAAGAAGTGCCGAAGCACAAACCGGCCGCAGTGCCGATCCAGCACTGATAAAACCATGGCGAGCCAATTGATCAATCCGACGATCCTCACCATCCTTAATGGTAGTAGTGTCAGGGGAGTGCAACACAGCCGTGTTAGACAGCCCCAACACGGGGGCATCGACGTCGGGGGGAACCGACCAAAGCTTCACCAAATCCTCCGGAAAGGGATAACGCTTATCCCAAATAGGAGGAACTCCAACAAGGCGCGTAGGTTGTTCCCATTCCTTAAGGACAACCCTAACAAAGTGTTGTTGTCTGGGAAACACCAAACGCGGCTTGGGCACATCAAACAACTCACCCTTTGGCAGGGGGGGCCGCCTCAGGTGGATCCAAAGCCAAAATCTCAAACATTTGAGCCAAAATGGAAGGAGTGTCAAGGAACACCCCCGCAGCCTGATCGCCAGCGGTACCAAACAATTGCTGGTCTACAGGCTCGTCCGACTCCTCTAGGAGCTCCCCCTCCTCAGCCGGGGGACCATCGGACCAATCCAACACTTCCAACACCTCATCCTCCGGAACAGGCGACGCCGGAGAGAGGTGCTTCTGCTTAGCCGTAGCCTTCTGAGCTACCGCGGCGGAAACCATTTTCTCGAGGCTGGCCAATCGTGCACACACCTCGGATTGCGAATCCCCACCTTTGACAACGTCACACGGGGTCCGGAATAGGTGGGGGGGTGTAGGAGATGATGGAGGTTGCGAGGAGCCAGGAGGCGGAGTACCGGACTGGTGCGCAATATTCTGCTGTGCACATGGAATACATATTATGACATCATCAACTGGGAGCGGAGCCCCACAACCCCCACACAGCCTGGATAGCCCCGAAGAGCCGTTTCCGGTAATGTCGGAAGCCTCCATATGGTGAAATTATGGCCTTCGCAATAACCCAGGGTTTTACGCATTAAGCAACCCGGGATGCCCCTTTTATAATTAAAGTCCCAGGAGAGGGAGGATTTTTTTTTTTTTTTTTTTTTTAACCAAAAAGACTAGCCAGGTATATCAGACCGGGAGACCCACCGCAGCACGGGAATCCCCGGACCTGTAAGAAAGAGACCACAATCAGCCTCCAGAAAGTACAAAAGGTATGCAGCAAGCGTAAAACCCAAGGTATAATGGCAATCACCTAAATATATGTGCATATATATAAATATACAAAACAATATACAGCCCTCTATACCCCCAATGGGCTCAAGAGTGCATCAGCACAGTAATAAAACAGTGCAGCCAATGAAATTAATTCCAAATTGGCCATATCACCTAGGATAAATTACTTAATATGTGCAGCACAGAAAATAAAGAAAACTTGCCAGACAGCTCAGCAGACCTCAGACCACAGGCGGACCCGCCCGCACATCAACCTTCTACCGGAGCGAGGAGACGAAGGGCTGGCCGGCAAAGCGCGCGAAGCGCTCCGGCCCCGCCCCCTGCTGACGCCAGCACGGTGCGGGCTGCGAAGGAACGCGGCCCCACTCCCTAGAGACGAGCACCGCGGCCACACATACGAGCGAGGCGGGTGCCAGAAACAGGCACCCCGCCTGCTCGCGCAGCACAGTGCGGGCCACGAGGGAACGCGGCCACGCCCCCTAGAGAGGAGCACCGCGGCCGCACGTACAAGCGAGGCGGGTGCCAGAAACAGGCACCCCGCCCACCCGCGCAGCACCACAACGCAAAAAAAAAAAAAACACACAGAGCCCCCGCAGCCCGGGGACATATTCCCAGACCGCAGCGCCAACCTAATAAGCTGCCAACAAACAATACACACATCTGGCCAGAATAAATATCATTATTAAAGACACCCCACAAACGCCAACGCCCCCCCCCCACACTAAGGGAGAAGGGACCGAGCGGGAGAAGGTAGACTAAAAAAGGGGGACCGGGACGGGGCATCCCAAATCCGGATCACCAGCCGGATAACCGCGTTGCCCCGCGCATGGGGACGAGCGGAGGAGATAAGCTCCTAGGCACCATGAGGTGCCGTCTACCATTGCCCAGCCAGCAGCCTAGGCTGGGAGGCTTCCAATATCAACTAAGTGAACAAAACAAGTAGCTGGGCAGAAATAGACCATGGGGGGATGCCGGGGTTTGACCCCGGCTACCTGCAAGCAGGAGACTTCTTTCTTCTGTCTTGTCGCATCTTGCAGAGAGAAAACACTGGGTGCTAAGTGGGAGGTCCCAGGTATATATAGGCCGGAAGGGGCTCGTTTTTCAAGACTTCTCTCTGCAACGTCGCCTCCTGCTGGAGGATAACCCTATCGTCAGAATTAAAGGGGAAGCGGGGTGTGTGACACACTGAGAATAGGGAGCACTGTAAGTGATTTCTTGGCTACAATATCAGCTGCCCACTGCCGCAACCATACTGACCGCCGAATGGCGATTAACAAGGCAGAGGTTCTGCTGCACATGAGCAGAGTATCATCTAAGGCAGAAAGTACAAAAGATGCAAATATCTCACATCGCTTAAGAGCGGCGTACTCATCAGAGGCCGAATCAAGCCCTGAGTAATTCATTAGGTCTCTCACAACAGACCTAATAGCCACTGTCATGAGTGCTGAAGCACCAACAGGCAGCAAGGCCGAGCCCACACTGGAAAAAGTGTGGCACGCCATTTGATCAATACGCTTATCCTCTCCATCTTTAGGTGTAGTGGAGTCAGGAGAATGCAACACAGAAGAATTGGATAAATTAACCACAGGGGCATCCACCACAGGTGGTGATGACCAACGCTTAACAGTATCAGCTGCGAAGGGATATTTCTTGTCCCAGCCCAAGGGAATGCCAGGAAACCTCGCAGGCTTCTCCCATTCTTTAAGAATAATTTCATCAAAATGCTTTTGATTTGGAAATTCTAAACGAGGTTTAGAGACTCCAAAGAATTCCCCTTTTTGAGGAGGGACTACTTCAGGAGGAGTGATAACCAAAACCTCAAATAACTGAGCAAGAGCCTTTGGGGTATCCACAACACTAGCTTCACCCTGCTCAATCACAGTACCAACAAATTGCTGTTCATCAGAAACATCTGAATCCTCATATAATTCTCCTTCTTCTAACTGAGAAGGATCAGACCAATAAAGCATTTCACAATTATTCAACTCACTTACCGGAACAGCCTGAGTCAAATGTTTCCTTTTAGCTGAGGCCTTCTTGGCCACAGAGCTAGACATTAATTTTTCAAGATGAGCCAATCTGGCACATAAATCAGAATGCGACTCACCACCCATGACAATATCACTGGGGGTACGGACAAGACATGGCGGAGTAGGAGATAATACAACTCTGTGAAGTACTATAATACAACTCTGTGAAGTACTCACCTGTAGAGTTGGTATTATATGCAGACAGCACGTCCTGCTCCAGACATAGTCCTTACATGTGGGTATACCTCCGCCTTCAGCGCCGTGCACTGCAGAACATGAAGAAAACAAGCTCCTCCCGGCTCTACATATACCGGAGGACCTCCCACAAATCCCCAGCACTGAATAGCAGTGAGAAGGAGAGGCCAGGAGAAACAACCACCCAAAACTGGCAAACAAAATATCAAGTATAACAATCGCCAAACAGGGTGGGGTGGAGCAGGACGTGCTGTCTGCATATAATACCAACTCTACAGGTGAGTACTTCACAGAGTTGTATTATTCTAAGCAGACAGCACGTCCTGCTCCAGACATAGTCCTTACATGTGGGACATCCAATAGCAGTGTCCGTAAAGAAGGGTGGGATCCCCAACAGAAGGCAACAGCAAGCCGTTTAAACAACTACGGCCTGCAGAACCTTGCGGCCAAACGCAGCGTCAGCTGAGGCCTTAACATCCACCTTGTAAAACTTTGTAAAGGTATGAACGGAAGACCAAGTAGAGGCCTTGCAAACTTGCTCCACAGAGGCCTGGTGCTGAAAAGCCCAAGAAGCCCCAACAGCTCTAGTAGAATGAGCAGTAAGACGAAAGGGGGGAGTCTTCCCCTTAGTAGTATAGGCTTGAACCACAGCCTGACGAATCCATTTACTGATGGTAGACTTGGAGGGAGCCAAACCTTTCCTAGGCCCGTGAGGCACAACGAAGAGAGCATCCGTCTTCCTAAATGCCTGAGTGGTAACCAGATAAGACTTGACAGACCTAACCACATCCAGGGAATGTTACTAGGATTAGGGCACAAGGAAGGAAGAACAATATCTTGATTCAAATGAAAAGCAGACACAACCTTAGGCAGGAAGTCTGGCTTGAAGCGAAACACCATCTTATCCCGGTGTCTCTCAAAGTAGGGAGGCTGAATCGACAAGGCAGCCAACTCCGACACACGTCGAACCGAGGTAATGGCTACCAGAAAGACCACCTTGAGCGTGAGAACTGCAAGAGCTGCTTCATGAATAGGCTCAAAAGGAGGACCCTGTAGGGCCGACAAAACCAAATTCAGATTCCAGACAGGAACCATAGGTTTCCGAGGGGGGCGCACATGAGTGACCCCCTGAAAGAAAGTCTTGATAAGAGAGTGCTGGGCAAAGGTCTTCTGAAAGAAAATAGACAGGGCCGAAACCTGGCCCTTCAGGGTACTAAGCTTCAGACCTAAGTCTAGACCATGTTGTAAAAACTCCAGCACCCTAGAGACCAAGAATTCCCGGCAGGGAAGAGACCTAGATTCACACCAGTCAATGTAGGCACGCCACACCCTATAATATATGGCAGAAGAGGTCTTCTTCCTGGCTTGGACCATGGTAGCTACTACAGAAGCGGACAAACCCTTTTCCTTTAAAATGGTGGTCTCAATAGCCAAGCCGTCAAAGCCAGAGTTAGTAAATTGGGATGGCGTAGAGACCCCTAAGTTAGGAGGTCTGGAATCTTTGGTAGATTGTACTGATCTACTGCCATTTGAACCACGTCTGCGAACCACACTCTTCTTGGCCACCTTGGGGCCACCAGAATCTTGGGTACCCCTTCCAGGGCGATCTTGCGAAACTCCTTCCAAGACATTGACAGAGCATCCATGGCCAGAGCCAGAGGATCCTGAGACAGAGATACAAAGCTCGGTAGCTTGTGATTGTGACGGGACGCAAACAGATCCACGTCTGGGACACCCCAACGGTGACACAGGGATTGAAATACCGAGTTGGAGAGGGACCACTCCCCCTGACGGGACGACCCCCTGCTCAGGGCATCTGCTAGCAGATTTTCCGCCCCCGGAATGTAAACAGCCGAGATGCATTGAACATTGGTCTCTGCCCATGTTAGAATCAGAGACACCTCCTGGAGAGCACCCTTGCTCCGGGTTCCTCCCTGATGATTGATGTAGGCCACCGCCGTCCTGTTGTCTGAGCGTACCTGAATCGCCAGACCCTTCAGGTGCTGTGTCAATTGTTCCAGCACCAACCTGACCGCCCTGAGTTCCAGGACATTGATGGGTAGATGGGCCTCCTGAGGACCCCACCTCCCCTGGAAACGCAGGGACTTCCAGAAACCCCCACAGCCCGAGAGACTGGCATCCGTTGTGACCGTCTCCCAGGAGGGAGCCAGGAAGGATCTGCCCCTTGTCAAGTTCCCGGGGTCCAGCCACCTCGCCAGGGATTGTCTGACCGAGGGGGGAAGCACCCAGATCTCGTCCAAGGACGCTGGGTCCTTGTTCCAAACTGACAGAAGGTGAATCTGCAGAGTTCTCAAATGGAATTGGTCAAATGGCACCGCCTCGAAGCTTGCCACCATCGAGCCCACCAACTGCATTCCCTGCCTGATTGTGGGATGAGGGCTCGAGAGCAGGGACCTCACCTGCGTTGTCAGAGCTTCCACCTTCTGTGGAGGAAAGAATATCCTTGACTGAACTGAATCCAGAATCATCCCCAGAAACGGTGTCACTGAGGAGGGGGACAGAGAGGACTTTGGGTAATTGATCACCCAGCCGAAGGACTCCAGGGTGGTCACCACCAACCGCGTGTCCAGCTTTGCCTGCTGCAGAGACTGGGATGAGATAAGTATATCGTCCAGGTAGGGCAACACTCGTATGCCTTTTAGTCTCAACAGAGACATTACTCCTGCCAGCACCTTGGTGAATACCCTGGGGGCTGACGTAAGTCCGAATGGCAGAGCCACAAACTGGTAATGCTGATCGAGCAGCGCAAATCTGAGGAACCTTTGATGCCCCGGGAACACCGGAACATGCAGGTAAGCGTCCTTGATGTCCACAGATGTCATGAAGTCCCCTGGGCGCAGCGAGGCAATGGCCGAGCGCAGAGTTCCATATGAAACTGCCTGTTTCTGACAAATCTGTTTAAGATTTTTAAGTCCAGAATGGGTCTGACTGACCCGTCCTTTTTGGCCACCGTGAACAGATTGGAATAAAACCCCACGCCCCTGTCTTTTAAGGGGACCTTGCAAATGACCCCAAGGTCTAGAAGGTCCTGCACCGCTAGCGTCAAGACTTGAGCTGAGGCAGGATCCTGTGGGATTCGGGACCCGACGAACCTGGTAGGGGGCAGTACAGCAAACTCTATCTTGTAACCGGAGGACACTACCTCCTGAATCCACCGGTCTGGGACGTGGCGTCTCCAGACGTGCTGAAAATGCTGTAGACGTCCCCCCACCCTGACGGGCGAGGGCGCCCCTTCATGCCTTGGGGGTCTTGGGAGGGGCTTTGGCCCCCAGGAAGAGCTGGGGCGGCATCCTCTGTTCTTGTTCCAGGAATCTGTGCGAGCTCCGGCGAAGGACACCCCTCTTCCCTGTTTAGCCCCACGGTAGGGGGTCGAGTGGGAGCTTGGGCCACGAAAGGGCCGAATCTGACGCTTGCGCTGGGGCAGCTTGCCCCCTTTAGCAAAGATCTCTAACCTTTCTCCAAACAGGCGCAGCGCTTTGAAAGGAAGCCCCGTAAGGGCCTTCTTGGCGACATTGTCAGCTGCCCACTGGCGTAACCAGACCGCTCGGCGTATGGCTACCACCAGAGCAGAGGATCTAGCACTCAGCTTGATAGCATCGTCCGATGCAGACAGTATATAATTGATAAAAGTCTCACAGGTAACCAAAGCATTGGTGGCATCGGATGGCAAGTCATCCGCCCCTTCGAGAGCAGTCTTAACCACAGTCCTGAGCGCCACCGCCGTGATGGCTAAGGTGCAAACCGGGCGGAGCGAGGCTCCCCCAAATGCAAAGGCATGACATGCCAATTGATCAACCCGTCGATCCTCCAGATCCCACAGCGTAGTAGTGGCAGGGGAGTGCATAATCGAGGTATTGGACAGACCCAGGATCGGGGCATCGACTTCGGGCGGCGAAGTCCAACACTTGATCAGGGCAGCAGGGAATGGATACTTCTTATCCACAGTCTTAGGAACCCCCTGGAGTTTGCTGGGATGTTCCCACTCCTTTAAGACTAGATTATTAAAATGAGTTTGTTCAGGGAATTCCAACCGCACCTTAGCGGTATGGAGCAGGTCACCTCTTTGCCGAGGAGCCGCAGGCGGGGGAGAGAGGGATAACACGTCAAAGATCTGGGCCAGCAATCTATCAACGTCATCCTGGGACCAAAGGTCAGAACCAGATTCATCCTGACTCCTGGACTCATCGTCGTAGGACCCCGAGTCAGAAAACAGTTCCCCTTCCTCTGAGGGGGAGTGTGCGTAGGACAAATGTAAATCATCCGAGTCTACAGGAAGAATAGTGGCTTCAGGATTCAGGTGGCGCTTTTTAGCGGTAGCCTCGCGCGCCAAGGAGCCAGCGACTAAACTTTCCACGCTAGCCAGTCTAGCGGCAAAGTCAGCATGGGAGTCCCCGCTAGGATTGGGGGTTAGACTCAGGCTTGGGGGGGTAGGAGAAACAAGGCGAGGCGCGGGCCTAGCCTCAGAAGAGGTGGGTAGGCCAGCTAGCGCCTGCTGGGCACAAGGGACGCAGACCCGTGCATTGTCACCACTGCTAGGTAAGACCCCACAAGCTACACACAGACGGGCTTGTCCCGAAGGAACCCCGTTCACGATATCCTGAGATGCCTCCATATGGTGATTTTATATTTAATATGCCAGTAGGGATTGACGCTGTGAAGCAACCCTGGATGCCCCAAACACCCGCTGGGAAGTGGGAGTGATTTGATTAAAAGGTTCTGGGCCGGACTCTACAACGGGCCGGGAGAAGCCACCGAAGTCCGCGGTCTGAAAGACACAAGGGGAAAAGGGACGTCAGAGCCAAGCGCGAAGAAGTCAAGTTAGGAAAGGGATCGCCCATGAGGGCACTTACAGAACAGCGAGGGGAGGACCGTCTTCACCACGCGCATGTGAGAAGGAAATGGCGCCAAGCGAACCTCGAAGGGCGGGCCAGAGCGTACGATGACGCGGAGCGCGCCAAACCGCACCACGCCCTCCTCCGGAGAGCGCGAAGCTCGAAGGCGCGCAGCCTATCAGAAGCGACAGATATTGTCAGGGAGACATCACCTCAGAGAGATCTGACAGGGTGAAAACAGTGATAGGACGCAAGCGTCTATTGAATAAAAATTGAAGTATGCGCCGAGTAATACATGAAGGCGCAGTAGGAAAGCAAAAGGCTGAGAGTGAAGCGCAGCTCTGACTCTAAGGACCAAATAAGACAATGGTTGACTAGAGTGATTAGGGCAAGGATAACCGTCGTACACACGACCCCCCCCTCTTTCTTCCCCCACCAACGGGGAAATCTAGGGAGGAAGGTGATCCAATATACTGTGTTCACCGCTACACCGGGCGAGGGGCACTAGTGCGGGAGGGGCATCCAATAAAAGGCTCACCATACGCCTTAACCGCCTACCCTATGGAGGGGGATTGCGGTGAAGTCTAGCTCCGTAAGCACACTAGGTGCTGCCTACCTTCACCCGACCCGCGCAGCCCAGGCTGGGAGGCATTAAGATCACAATGAGGACGGGTGGAAATAGTCCCGCAGGGCCTCGGGCTGTCAAGCCCCGCTCGCCTGCGAGAGCGTGATACTTCATGTCTTCGCAATTCCAGCACTGCAGAGAAAACTGGGGATTTGTGGGAGGTCCTCCGGTATATGTAGGGCCGGGAGGAGCTTGTTTTCTTCATGTTCTGCAGTGCACGGCGCTGAAGGCGGAGGTATACCCACATGTAAGGACTATGTCTGGAGCAGGACGTGCTGTCTGCTTAGAATAAGGCAGAAGCCGCAGACGCCGAAGCCTGGGCCCCAGTATGCTGCATAATAGTTAATTGAGCACAAGGGACGCAAAGAATTGTGTTATCCCCAACAAGGGATGCCCCACATCCAAAACATTGCCGAGTCTGTGCAGAGGGAACTGCATGCCCATTGTCCTGAGATGCCTCCATATGGTGTTTAGTATTATACTATAATTGATTATAGTCGCCAAGTATATATGGCATTTACGCAATTGCTACCCGGGATGCCCCTTTAAATAGTTCCAAGTGGGAGGATATTAACACAAATGGACCCCCAAATAAGGCTTTAAGGGCTAAAGACCAGGAGAAACCCCTTTAAAATAAAGAGTTTCCACCTACAAAGAAAACAAACAGTCACCAATGCACACAATACAATAAATGACAAAGCATGAAAAAAATGGCAGAAACTCCCTTCAGCAAGCTGAGGGGTACGCACAGCACCTTTAAATATGGAACGCTTCACGAATTTGCGTGTCATCCTTGCGCAGGGGCCATGCTAATCTTCTCTGTATTGTTCCAATTTTAGTATATGTGCTGCCGAAGCAAGCACAATGAGGGAAGACCATAGGGAAGCAGCAGGAGCCAGGCAGACAAAGAGAGCACACCAGGGTGCTCTGAGAATGAAATGATGCTGTGTGCCTAAGCCCCGCCCACCCCCAGAATCACATGACCAAGAATGGAGGGAAATTCAAATCTGAACATAGCCAGAAACAAAGAGCTTTAAAAGGTAAGCAAAAGAATACTGCCTAGACAGAAATAGGAAAATCGAAATAAAACATATCCTATTAAATAGTATAGTAAACATACATAATAATATATATGTAATAAAGATTAATTTTATATATCTTTTTTTTTTTTTATTTATTATTTGTGTGCATGGTGACAAATAAGCCCAGATAACGCCCCCCCCCCCCTTTTTACCCCAGCAGGGTAAAGGAGAACTAAAGGGGAGAGGATAGAAATGCACCCATAAGGCACAAGGGGATTATAAAGGGACAGGGGCATCCCATGCCGAGAACACCAACCCGGAAACCGCCTACCCACATTTGGGTCTCACGGAGGAGTAAAACTCCTGTATACACCAGAAGGTGTATGTATCTACCTTTGCCTGAACCATACAGCCAGGGCTGGGAGGCATACAATATAACCAAAGAGGTTTAAAGAGTATCAGACAGAAATAGAGAAAAAAAGGGGCCGGGAGCAAACCCGGTTACCTGCAACTTGAAGGAGAGTCATCTTCTGAATGCTTCGCCGACTGCAGAGACGAAAAGACTGAGGAATAGTGGGAGGAACCCAGTACTTGACCAGGAGGGGCTCCTTTTTCCATGTCATCTCTGCAAGATCGCCCTCTACAGGCCAGGTTCCCAAGTGTCATGAATATTTGGAAGTGGGTTGTGTGACATACTAGGAATATTACATCCCTATCCTGTGATTCTATGCCTCTTTTAATGCATAATAATATATTGGTGGCCTTGGAAGCAGCTGCTTGAAACTGCATGCTGTTATTTAGCCTGTGGTCTACCGGTACCCCCAGATCCCTCTCAACGAGTGATTCTCCCAGTTTTACTCCCCCAGGGACACATGTGTCCTTCAGGTAATTATACCCCAAGTGCATGACTTTACATTATCCACATTGAACTTCATTTGCCAAGTGGATGCCCAGACACTCAAAGTGTCCAAGTCAGCTTGAAACTTCTGACCATCTTCAATACTGCACTGTGCTACATATATTTGTGTCATCTGCAAAATAATCTTCTATGTTGTTTATAAACAAGTTGAATAATAGTGGGCCCAGCACTGAATCATAGGGTACACCACGCACAGTTACAAACCATTATAAACTGTATTTTCTAATCCTGAAGATCTCAATTTCCCCAATAAGCGTCTATGGGGGACAGTGTCAAATGCTTTTGCAAAACCTAGAAAAACTATATCTACAGCAGCCCCTTTGTCCAGGCATCTACTCATCTATGCATATAAGCCAATCAGATTAGCCTGGCAACTTCTGTCCTTAGTAAAACCATGCTGGTTGTAACTTATAATATTATGCATAGTTACATATTTGTGTACGTAGTCCCTTAATAGCCCCTAAAGCAATTTTCCCACAATGGATGTTAAACTCACAGGTCTGTAATTGCCTGGAGAAGACCTTGAGCCCTTTTTAAAATGGGCACCACATTTGCCTGTGCCAGTCCCTTGGCACTATACCAGTTGTTAGTGAGTCTTTAAGGATCAAGAACAGGGGAGGTGAAGACCGTCTGGCCCTGCAGTCTTATTCACATTTAACTTATTTAGTCTATCTTGGATGATCTACATATTTAGATTGTTGAGTATTATACTTGGGCTATTGCCATTAGTGACATCTCCTGTGCTGTCTCCTTGCTCCTCTCTTGTGTACACAGAACTAAAGAATCCATTTAACAGCTCTGCCTTCTCTTCATCCCCACTGACCATTTCCCCATTATCATTAAAGCGGTCCTTCACTCTGAATAAAAGCCCATCTTATATGTTTCCCACACCCTGTACATACAGATTGCTCACATTAAAAATCATCCTACCTGCATCTACTGCATGTTATGAGCCTTTAAACAACCAAGATGGCGGCTCATGGAACATCAGGCAGCCTGCAAACAGGAAGTGCCTTCTGACTGTGTTGCTCTGCATTCTGGGATTTCTGACCTTTTCCTGACCCCAGCTCTGCTCTGAATGAGCAAAGCATAGCTATAACCCGCCCCCCCTGTACTTTATCCCACTCTCCTCAGTAAGTGTGATGCTTCTGAGTCAAGATGGCGGCGCCCGTATCCTAGAGTCCTGAACAGAGTTGCAGCCCAGTGGGGGAAAGAATAATAAGTGACTAAAAACGTAAAATATATTAGTTTTAGATGCTGGTATCGTTTGTTAAGGGTTTGGGCTTTTCAATAAATCACGGTGAAGGTCCGGTTTAATTAGGGCACCTACCTGTTCTGATTTAGTTTTCTTTGAATTCATATATTTAAAAAACAACTTATTTATTTCTTACATGCTTTATTTACTAATTTATACTTTTCGAATGTTACAGCTGAGAGCTCAGCCTCGTAATTTTTAAATTCCTTTTCTTGTTCTTTATTGCGGTGTCAGCCATGAGGGGTTTAATTTTAGCCGCTTAAATTTGTTACCCATAAGAATACATTTTGCAACCTTGGTACTCACAATTGATTTAAAGCACTCCCATTTGGCATCTGTATGATTATTCCTCAAAAGATGCCCCCAATCTATTTCCTGGAGTGCAACTATGAGTCTGGGGAAGTTGGCCTTCCTAAAATTCAGTGTTTTTGCCCTCCCAGACAGAAAATCTACTTACAGTTTGTTAAATACAACTATATTGTGGTCGCCGTTACCAACATTTTCACAGACTGTTACCATTATTATTATTTGATATTACCAGATCCAAAAGAGCATCACCATAGTAGGTGCCTCCATGAAATGATTTATATAGTTATCTCGTAGGAAGCTGAGGAATGTTCTCCCCCTTGTAGTAGAAGCAGAGACATGTCTCTAGTCGATCTCTGGGCAGCTGAAGTCCCCATCACCACCACTGTACCAGCCTGTGAGGCTCGCTCTATCTGTTTATGCTACTGACCCTCTATTTCCTTAGTTAAGTTTTGGGGGTCTATACACTAAATTGTATTTTAACATTGCCCCACACTTCTACCCACAAGGATTCTACGTCCTCACAATTTTCTAGTATCCTCTCATTAATTTATGCTTTGAATTATTGATTTACATAGATACAAACTCCACCCCTTTCCTATTTGCTCTGTCTGAAAGAGAGCAAAACCTTGAAGATTGAAAGTCCAGTCATGTGTGGAATCCAGCCATGTCTCAGCCACACCAATAACATAAATATTTTTTTCCAATACCAGAGCCTTAAGCTCCCCCACTTTACTTGCCAGACTTCTGGCATTTGCGAACATACACTTGAAGTTTCTATCTAGTTTGAGACATTGAACTTTAGTATTATCTTCTGCAGTAATGCATCCGCCTAATTTTTCACTGCTTCACATGGATCCCCTTATCCACCATAGCATGCACCATCATATGCTGTCCTCTAAGTAACCTGTCTCCCCCTTTGTATTCTCTCTTGCCTTCCCACCTCATCTCTAGTTGAAATACCCCTCCACCCCTTCTAGTATCCTCTTACCCAGCACAGCAGCCCCCTGCCATTCAGTTGCAAATTATATGTAAAATACAGTTTATACCTCAATGAAAAGTCAACCTAGTGACTAGGAACCCAAATCCTTCTGCCCTGCGCCAGGACGTAAGCTGTGCATTTAACTCTCTAAGCTCCTGCATTCATCCATGTGTCATTCCAGAGAATACAACCTTGGAGGTCCTTCTGTTTAACCTGCCTAATTCCCTAAATGTATTCTTAAGGGATCTTCATCTCCCATTAATTCTGTTATTGGTCCCCATGTGGACCACAAAAGCTGGGTCATCCCCTCCCAGTAATTTACCCCCCCCCCCAACCACATGCAGGGAAACCATTCGGTTGAGGCAGTCTTGGTGACAAATTATTCTATCAATCCGCCTGATAATAGAATCCCCTATTACCACTAACTGTCTAGTCCTACCTGCAGTCCCAACCACCCGCTCATTAGCTGGGCTGTCCTCCAGGCTGTTGGGAAGAGCAGTATCTGCTAGGACTGCCATTTCTGAGACTGACACTCTTGCATCATTACCCAACTTGGCAATGTTGCTAGGGTGCACAGACACAGGTATGGCCTTTCTTTTCTGTGCTCCCTTTCTACCCCCTCTATCAACATTAACCCAGTGGTTTATCTGCTTCCCTCACCCATTACTCCACCCTCTGTTTCTACCCCACTTAATGCCTGCTCAGTGAGCAGCATGTCTTTTTCCATATAGTCAATCTCCCTCAGCGTTGCATTTTGTGCCTCCAGATCTCTAATCTGAGCTTTCAAGGTTGCAATATGCTGACATCTAACACAGTGATATTCACCCTGGAACTGATGCTCCTGAAGTGTTTACATATGACAAATTGTGCACTAACGTAGACCCCCAATGTTTCTAGCCATAATTCCAGTTTCCTGCTTGCTTATGGAGATTCTCAGAACTCACTGTTATGAACTTATTAGACAATGCAGTGTAATTAAAGATATACATATATTTGAGCTTTGAGCTTTTAATTGCCTTATACATTTAAGGGCTGCAAATATACTCAAAATTACACCCAAGCAAGACACTATC
This sequence comes from Gastrophryne carolinensis, assembly GCA_027917425.1. NCBI lineage: Eukaryota > Metazoa > Chordata > Amphibia > Anura > Microhylidae > Gastrophryne > Gastrophryne carolinensis. The sequence goes on from CM051235.1 coordinate 281,686,022, forward strand.
TTATGTATAACATACAAAGATTTCCAGTGACACCCCTCTTCTACAGATAGAGGAAGTCAACACAGAACCTGTGTAGACTGTTCACAGTTTACAAAATAAAGGCTCTGTGTTGACAGATTGTATGTGTAGACAAGGGGTGTCACAGGTAGCTTTGTATGTTATACCTGATATATATATATATATATAAAATAGGTTTTTTATCTCTGTGCTCACAGTTTGTATCTGCAGAAGAGGGGTGTCGCTGTAAAGGTCAAAGAACATGATGTCTGGCTATACAGAGATAGACTAATTTTGTATATACAGAAAAGAGGTGTCACTTGAAAGCTCTACGCATATTCTATCTGACTAGATAGAGATAGCCTGTATAAGTCTATATAGTCAGACTCAGCTTAAGAGGCTCTGTGTTGACAGTTTGCACGTGTAGACAAGCACTGGAAAGCTTTGAATGTTATACCTGAATATATTATATATTATTATTATTGTTTATATAGCGCCATCAACTTCCGTAGTGCATTACAAGGTATGTATAGAATATATATATATTATATATATATTACACACACACAGCTTTAAGAACATGATGTCTGACTATATATAGACTTATACTGTATAAGTCTATATACTGTCAGACTCAGACAGGCCTTTAGAGCTTTCCAGTGATGCCCCTCTTCTGCAGATACAAGCATCGACAATGCCCCATGCTGGTTGTCAGAGGAAACATTTTTTATTCACCAGCACTTTGCATTGCCTGACAGACCCAGTTTTCCTTCTGCTGACATAATTTTCAAGGTTCCAGGTTTCAATTTACAGCCTTCCATCTAGATTCATGCAGAGCTGATGACTTATCCTAGCGTGAAAGGCCCAGCACAAGTAAGAGTTGCCTTGGCCTTTTAGAAAATATAAAGCAGGCTGAATGAAAGATGCAGCTTCTCGCAGCCAGCATGGGGAAAGCAGGAAGCAGGCTAAAATAACCCTTTGCCTGGAATATCCCCTTTAACACCACCTATACCTTTATATATAACTTTATATTTAATTTAAATCCCATCTGTTTTATAAGCCTTCTCCAAACTGCTTACCTCCCTTATAGGGAAAGGTGACAGTCTTTTTCAAGGTAGCATCAACCAAAAAAAGCCTTTAGCCAAAAGTATATATACAGTTAGGTCCATAAAATACAATGCTGTGAAATACTCACAGAATCCGGAAGAAGCCGGGAGAATTAAACCACCCAGAACAACTGGTAAAGATAACCATGATAACAATCACCATACAGGGGATCCAGAAAAATGCAACAACAGGGTGGGGTGAAGCAGGACGTACTGTATACTAATAATATCAATTCTACAGGTGAGTATTTCACAGAATTGTATTATCCTTAGTATACAGTACGTCCTGTTCCAGATATAATACTTAACACTTGGGACATCCAAAAGCAGTGTCCATAAAATAGGGTGGGATCCCCAACAACAAACGACCACAGCAGACAGTTTAAAGCACTGTCACCTGCAGAACCAGACGGCCAAGACAGCATAAGTTGAGGCCCTAACATCAACGTTGTAAAAAACCTTGCAAAAGGTATGAGCAGAAGGCCAATGGTAGTGGCCTAACCAATCAGTTCAACAGCAAAACCGGTGCTGAAAGCCCAAGAGGCATCAAGCACGCGTAGAAGGGAATCAAGGCAACGAGGGAGTTCTTCCCCTTGCCTGAAGAGGCATGAGTAATAGCCTGACAAGCCGATAGCTAATGAATTTGGCAGAAGCCAAGGCCAAAAAACAAGGTACCAGGAGTAACGTCCATTAAGGTAACAACCAGGACCAAACCGCCCAACTCCCGAGAGCAGACGAGATCGAGCACATTCAGGAGGAAATGACCACAAGCCCCAAGGAACCTCAGTTCCCTTAAAGGACACAGTGACTTCTAAAGAATAAACTGCCAACACCTGTATAAGGATGCAGAACCACTTCCTTAACGTTGCAAGGAAGGGGGACAGACGGAAAACAATATCTCGGATAATTGAACATACGACACCTACAGATGTAGAGAATCCGGCTTCAGGCGGAACTCCCTTTATCCTGGTGTATCTCAAGGAAAGAGGGCTAGGTAGACCGAACCGCCCGCTAACACACACCTGACCAAGGTAACAGTCACCAGAAGGACCCCCTTAAGGGGGGACTCAACCAGAACAGTTAAGGCAAGGTGGACAAGGCAGAGCCTGACCCATCAGAGAGCAGAGTTGGGGGACCAACTCTAATTTATGCTGAAGGCCACACTGGAGTCCTGGAACCCGAGAACGTCCAACAAGTAAGAGGACTAGACTCGTCCCAATAAATGTGGGTATGCCAACCCTACAACAATAGAAGAAGATGCAGAGGAGGCTCACTCCTAGACATCCCATAGCCTCCATTAAGATGTATGCCTCAGCAGTTAGATCCACTTAGGCCAGGGACCATGAACTATAGTGATGTAAAGGGCCCTGAGTGATCAACTGGCACTCCTGGCAAGGTGCAGAACTACTGACCACAGTACCATAACTGCAACCACACCATACTAGGTCAACTGGGGGCCACCAGCATTACTGGTCCCCTTACCAGAGTAATCTTCCGCATAACCCTGCCTAGCAGAGGGAATGGAGAAGGGCATACAGAACCAAAAGTCCTGTCAAGACGGTACTAAGGCATCCGGACCACTGAGATAGGATCCTGGAACAGGGAAACAAGATCCAAGACTGGATGGATTCCATAGCGACCCGGGGATTAGCACATCCTGTCGCAGAGGGGCTTAGCCGGAGCTAATATCACTAACATGCAGGGGACATTGTCTCCGCCCAGAAGGGAACATAGACACTCCCTGGAAGGTCCGCCAGCTCCAGACCCCTTCCGATGGTTAATGTAGTATCAGCATGGGGTTGTCCACGCGCTATACACCGCCGGTCACATAATTCTGAGATGCCTCCATATGGTGATTAATCAAGGCACAATATGCCGGTAGGGATTTACACTCTAAGTAACCCTGGATGCCCCAAGACCCGCTATGGAAGTGGAAGAATTCAACAAGGCCCGCTATAATTTAACACCGGGCCGGGAGAAGCCAATGGTGTTCACCAGTCTGAAAGACATAATGGGAATAAAGGGTGTCAGAACCATGCGCAGTAAGAAGGATCATGAAAATCGCCCGCTAGGGCACTTACAGACCAAGGGAGGAAGAGGACCGCCACCACGCGTGTGTGCGACCAGCATCAAAATGGCGCCAAAGCGAACCTCGAAGGGCGGGCCAGAGCGTCCAGTGACACGGAGCGCGCCAACCTATGTCCCCGCCCCCCCCCCCCGAAGAGCGTGAAGCTCTGAGGTGGATACAAACTGTTATAGGAGCGGAGTGAATGAACACTAGAGGAGATGATTTGCCAATGAAGACGCCGCAGCATCTGAGGCGACGTCGCCGCCCGGCGCCGCACATCCAGCAAAGGAAGAAGTGCGCGCAGCGGCGACAATTACACAGTAGGAACTTACTGCGCGGTTCTGTCCCCTGGGATACTAGTCCGTTCAGACTAAGGCCATAACGTGTAAAACATACACAAGACCTTGCTACACACACACACATACCCCCCCCCCTTTCTTTCCCCCCGGACTACGGGGGGAACGAGGGAGGATGGCGACCCTTTGTATAGGGCCCACCGCTACACGGGGCATGGGATAATAGCACAGGAGGGCATCCTCTAGAGGCTCACCATCAGCCTAAACCGCCTACCCTTTGGTGGGGGACTGCGGTGGAGCATGGCTCCATAAGCACACAAGGTGCTGCCTACCTTCACCCGACCGACGCAGCCCGAGCTGGGAGGCACATCACAGGGAGGACGGGTGGGAATAGTCCAACAGGGCCGCAGGCTTGATAGCCCCGCTCACCTACGAGAGAGTGATACTTCATGTCTTCGCAGTCAGCACTGCAGAGAAATCTGGGGATTCGTGGGAGGTCCCTGGGTATTTGAAGGGCCGGGAGGAGCCTGTTTTTCCATGTCTCTGCAGCACAGCACCCTCTGGCGGAGGATAACCCAAGTGTAAGTATTATATCTGGAGCAGGACGTACTGTATACTAAGAATATATTTGGACACCGACACAAGTTTTTTTTTTTTACCTGTTTACTGATACATATTCAAGTTGTAATTATTTAATGTACCTTGACATTTGAGGTTATCCACATTAAAATTGGAGTTTCAGCTCCTTAACATGTGCCACCCTGTTTTTAAAAGGACAAAAAGTAATTGGACAAATGACTCATAGGCTCTTTCATGGGCAGGTGTGGGCTATTCCGTTATTATGTCATTCTCAATTAAGCAGATAAAAGGCCTGTAGTTGATCTGAGGTGTGATGCTTGCATATGGAAGATTTTGCTGTCAAAAATACATGTGGTCAAAGGAGCGCTCTATGCAAGTGACAAGCCCTCCTTAAAGTGGACCAACACCCAGGGGTTATCGGCCCGGGAATCTATAAGATTAGATCCCTCCCCGCGGGGCATCCGAAATCGGGATGTCCCGCGGAGTTTACACAGCAGGGACCAAAACCCGGGATAGTCATAATCCTGGGTTTAGGTCCCCTTCAAAGGAGTTCTTAGGGGTTATTATTCTTACCACACCTTACGCCAACATAGATTAGACATAGGAGGAGATTCTTACTGTAAGAGCAGTGAGACTATGGAGCCAGAGGAGTTAGTCATAAGGAATAAACTGGACATAAGGAATAAAAAGACGTTCAAAAGGGGTCAGGATGCTAGACCACTAGATTTAAGACCAGTTTGTTTGTTGTTTATTAGCATGGACAATCACTTTAATTTAAAATAAGGCATGAGGGTTGAAAACATTATGAGTGCAATTCAGCACACTTTTTTAAAATTTACACAGCTAAAAAGTGTGCACTAAGGAAAAAAATTATAATTTGTTTTCCCTCACAAAAAACAGGAAAAAAACATTTTCACTGTGCTGAATCAGCTCTAATGTGCTCTTGTTGGAGATTTGAATACAATTATAAACAATAAGTCACTCTATGTTAAAACAATTAGGCTGGTTTCATATCAGCGTGTCTGTGGGGCATTAACGCTTTCAAGCAAGGGCCTTGCAGTTGCCTGTAAAAAGCTACCCATATAAATCTATGGGCGTTGTCACATATTCTATGCGAAGCCTCTAGAGGGCGCAGTGCTTGCTATTCGACTCCATGTGAACGGAGAGCACAAAAGCTAACACCCCGAAAGCACGAGCACCCGGCAGCCACGCTGATGTGAAACCAGTCTTAGGATGGATGAGCTTTTATATTATGAGTGAGATATCAGCTGCTCTAAACACTCTTAGAAAATAAAAATAAGGTATAGAAATGTGGTACTCACCTGCAAGAAGAGGCATAAAACTAAGACTCAGTGACAAACACTTTCTTTCCAAGTGGATAGATTGGGCGCTTGGGGCGTTTTCAAGCATCTCTGAAGAGATTTGTTTCAAAACTATGCAAAGTAAGAAACAAGTCTTTGTCAAATCAAAGCAGAGAAAAAAAAAATTATGAAGGAAATGAAGGATAGGGTCATCACACCAAAGCCGATTTTCTGATTACAAAAAAGCGATCTGGTCTATTGTTTACCTTTTTATTTCTCTAAACCCCTCTTTTGGTATAATGTGGTTTGCTAATGGTTTATGTTTTTTTTATAAACCCAGCTTACTGCAACAGGAGTACATCACTTCTTTCTCTAAATTGACATAGATTATAATAATAAGCCATTAAATAGTACTGTATTCAACAAAAGAAGAAAATTCCTTCTTATATATATATTCTTATATATTTGTATAGGTTTTGTATTTTAGTTTAATTAAACTGATAAAAAGAGAGCCCTACTCATTGGAACATAAGAAGAATAAAGAAATCAGAAGATTAGCCTTTTGTGCCCAGCTCCTGTGAGCCTCAAAAACCTTCTCTCCCACACAGCAGGTCCTGGCCGGTCCGCTGCTCAGAAACCTTCCTGTTTCTGCAAACAAGGCTATGGATGCCTTGCACGCACCACTCACATCATTTCCCTTGAATCCATCACTGTGCCTGCACACAGTGCTGTCCATTTATTGCAATGGAGGAGGCATGCCAAAAGAAGGACCCTTCCATTGCAATGGATGGACGTCGAAGTGCACAGACACAGTAACTGATGGGAGGGGCAGGTCCCCAACCTACAGTGAGCGTTGGTCATGGCTCAAAGAATCTTGGGGGGCTTGCACGCTGCACTCCTCGTACTCGGAAACCAGGAGGTTTTTGAATGGCGGACCGGTTGGGAGCTGCTCTGGGAGGAGAAGATAAGTGACTTGCCCAGAAGTAAGAGAAACCATCCACCTACTAAAATAAAGTGAAGTGCCCCCAACACCCTGTGATGCCAAAAGAAAAAAGTTTCTGTTGTCCCTGAACATGGTCTACACAGTGGCCTAGATTTGCATGGTCCATGGGTGCTGATAGCAGCACCATTAGCCGCCTTTCCTCTCCCCTGACCATTTGGCAGGACCAAAAAAGAAGAGGTCCTGATGCAGTAGGATGAGACCAGAAACACTTTATTTTCAATCCTGTGGCAAAGGATTTCTGGGCAAGCCTTAAGGTGTCTGTCTAGTCACACGCTAATTTCCTCCCACCTTATCCCCCATGGTAACAGTGTAAAAATGAGCCAATTTAAAGCATCTCAAAATCTTTAAGTATATGTAAATATCTTATGTATTCTAAGCAAAGTCTCTTTCTTCGCTTACATTTCTGAGTGGTGGCTTAGCAGAAAGCACCGCCAACTCAGAAACACGCCTAACAGAAGTGATAGCCACCAAAAAGAGTACCTTAAGCGTCAAAATGGACAAAGGGGCCTCACACAAAGGCTCAAAGGGAGACCCCTGCAAGGCAGATAAGACCAAGTTCAAATCCCAGACTGGTAACATAGGCTTACGTGGAGGACGCACGTGAGTAACCCCCTGGAAGTCTTGACCAGACGATGGTGAGCAAAGGATCTTTGGAAGAAAATGGCCAAAGCAGAAACATGACCTTTGAGGGTACTAAGTTGAAGACCCAAATCCAAACCATGTTGCAGAAATTCCAGAATCCTAGGGATAGAAAACACCCGACAGGGAAGCGACTTAGACTCACACCATTCAAAGTAAGCATGCCATACCCTATAGTAGATGGATGACGAGGACTTCTTCCTAGCCCAAATCATGGTATTAACAACAGAGGCAGGCAGCCCCTTTTCCATCAAGATATAGGTTTCAGCAGCCAGGCCGTTAAAGCCAGCGTTTGTAAATTGGGATGGCGTGGCTGCCCCTGAGTGAGCAGGTCTGGAACCTTGGGCAGGGCGTACTGATCTACTGCCAACTGCACGATGTCTGCGAACCACACTCTTCTTGGCCAACAGGGGGCCACCAGAATGGTTGGCACCCCTTCCTGGGCAATCTTGCGCAACCCCCTGCCCAGCAGAGGAAAAGGAGGGAACACATAGAGGAGCTGAAAGCTCTTCCAAGACATTGCTAGTGCATCCATGGCCAAGGCCAGAGGTTCCTGGGACAGAGAGACAAAGACTGGAAGCTTGTGATTGTGACGGGACGCAAACAGATCCACATCTGGCTGACCCCAGCGGAGGCACAGGGAGCGAAACATCCTGCTGCTGAGGGACCATTCTTCCAGACGAGAAGTCTCCCTGCTGAGGGAGTCTGCCTCCAGATTCTCCACCCCCAGGATGTACACAGCTGAGATGCAGGGAACATTCTTCTCCGCCCAAGACAGTATCAGGCACACTTCCTTGAGGGCCCTCTTGCTCCGGGTCCCTCCCTGATGATTGATGTAGGCAATCGCCGTCTGGTTGTCCGAGCGGACCTGAACAGTCCGACCCGAAGGTGTGGAGTCAATTGGGCGAGAAACAACCTTATCGCCCTCAGTTCCAGAATGTTGATAGGGGTGTGGGCCTCCTGAGGGCCCCACTGACCCTGGAATTTCAGGGATTTCCAGAAGCCCCCCCAACCTGTCAGACTGGCATCTGTGGTGACTGTCTCCCAGCACGGGGCCAGAAAGGATCTGCCCACCAACAGGTTCCTTGAGTCCAGCCACCACGAGAGAGACCGTCTGGCCAGAGGGGACAGAACCAACACCTGATCCAGGACACAGGGTCCCGATCCCATACCGACAAGAGGTGAAGTTGAAGAGGTCTCATGTGAAACTGAGCATATGCAAGACACCATCAGGCCCACCAGCTGCATCCCCTGCCGGATGGAGGGATGAGGGCAAGACATAAGAAGCCTGGCTTGGGCTTCAAGACTCTCCACCTTCTGCTGAGGGAGAAAAATCTTGACCTGAGATGTATCCAGAGTCATGCCCAGAAAGGACCTCACCATTGACGGTGACAGGGAAGACTTGGGGTGGTTGATCACCCAGCCGAAGGACTCCAGTGTGGACACCACCAGCTGGGTATCCAGCTCGGCCTGCTGGAAGGACTGATACGTGATGAGAATGTTGTCCAAGTAAGGAAGGATGCGAATGCCCTGAGATCTCAGCAGAGCCAATACGCCCGCCAGCCCCTTGGTGAATACCCTGAGAGCCGAGGTGATACCGAAAGGCAATGCCACAAATTGGTAGTGCTGATCCTCCAGAGCGAACCTGAGGAATCTCTGATGACCTGGAAAGATTGGTACATGAAGGTAAGCGTCCTTGATGTCTACAGAGGTCATGAAGTCGCCCGGGCATAGTGAATTGACAGCTGAGCACAGAGTCTCCATGCGAAAGTGTTTGAATCTGACAAATTTGTTGAGGCACTTTAAATCCAGGATAGGTCTGATGGACCCGTCTTTTTTGGGAACAGTGAAAAGATTGGAATAGTAGCCTCTGCCCCTTTCCCTCAAAGGCACCTGGCAGATGACCCCCAACTCCAAAAGGTTTTGGACAGCAAGGCACAGGCCCTGAGCTGACAGGGGGTTTTGAGCCATCCGAGATTTGATGAATTTTGGGGGCGGCCAGGCTGCAAACTCTATCTTGTAACCGAAGGACACAACCTCCTGAATCCGCCGGTCTGAGACGTGAAGCCTCCAGACGTGAGCAAAGAGCCGAAGCCGCCCCCCACCTGGATGGGTGAGGGCGCCCCTTCATGCCTGAGGGGGCTTAGGTGAGGATTTTGGCTTGGGACCCCAGGAGAGGCCAGGACAGCCACGTCCTCTGCCCCCTCCCCAATGATCTCCGCGGGCCCCAGTAAAGGAGACTCCTCGGCCAGTTCTGGAACCACGGAAGGAAGGGAGAAAGGCACCCATCCCCCGAAAGGACCGGGATGGCCTCCTACGTTGAGGTAACCTACCGCCCCTGGCAAACAAATCCAAGCGTTCACCAAAAAGGCGCAGGCCCTTGAAAGGGAAATCAGTGAGAGCCTTCTTAGCAGCATTATAAGCTACCCACTGATGTAGCCAGACAGAGTGGCGTATAGCCACCAACAGGGCAGAAGTCCAACCACACATTCTAATGGCATCATCCATGGCAGAAAGAATATATGCAATAAATTCCTCACAAAGCAGGATAGATCTATACTCCTCTCTACCCGCATCCTCAGATGCCCCATCCAAGAGACACTTAAGCACCCCTTTATTGGCAATAGCCGTAATAGCAGAGGCACAGACTGGGCGCAGAGCCATCCCCACACAGGCAAAAGCGTGACAGGCCAGTTGGTCCAAGTGCCGGTCCTCACCATCCCGCAGGGTAGTAGTATCAGGAGAATGCATGACAGATGTATTGGACAACCCGAGAACGGGCGCATCCACCTCGGGAGGACATGACCAACGCTTAACAACATCAGCAGGAAAAGGATACCTCTTGTCCCAACTCTTAGGCACCCCTGGCAGCTTGCTAGGCCGTTCCCATTCCTTGAGCACTAGATTATTAAAGTGAGACTGCTCAGGGAACTCCCAGCGTGGCTTAACCGTATGAAAAAGCTCACCCTGCTGCTGCGGAGCCACTGCCGGGGGAGAAATACAAAGCACTTCAAAAATGTGACTCAGCAATCTGTCAGTGTCATGAGGGGACCACGGGTCTTCCCCAAAGGGAGTCCCAGTACCACCGTAAATTTTAGGTTGTTCCTCAGAGGATTCAGAATCAGAAAATAATTCCCCCTCCTCAAGGGGGTAGGGACCTGAGTAAGGGCTCTCATCTTCTACAGGGAAGAGGGAAACCGAGGGTGATAAATGCCGCTTCTTAGCAGAAGCCTTACGCGGGGCAGACCCAGCAAGATCTTTTTCAATGCTGGCCACCCGTGCAGCTAAATCAGGTTGAGACTCCCCACTAGTATGCCCCTCGGTGGGGGTCAGATGTAAGCGTGGGGGGGGGTAGGTGAGGCCAGAGGGGGCGCACCACCAGGCCCAGTAACAGGCAATCCAGACTGCAGCGCAAGTACCTGCTGGGCACAGGATACACATACCCTGACATCATCACTTATGGGGGATACCTCACACGCAACACATAGCCGGGCTTTTCCCGAAGGAACCCCAGGCCCATTTTCCCCAGAAGCCTCCATATGGTGATTTGAACGGCACAACAGGCCAGTAAGGGTTAACACTAAAGAGCTACCCGGGATGTCCCAAGAATCCACTAGGGAAGTGGAAGATAGCGAGGGGAGATGGCCGGGAGAAACCACAGTGCCGAAGTTATAACCTGCCTGAAAGACATAACAAAACATTCCCATAAGAATACAGCAAAAGGAATATCCTGAAAAAAAACAGCCCACCTCACGGACCGCAGGGAGCCAGCAGCACACGCAGCTAAGGACAGGCAAAATGGCGTCTGCAGAGGCCGTGGAGACGTGATGTGAAAATCGCCATCCACCGAGCCCGCCCCCCCCCCCCCCCCCCCCCCGAAGAGTGCAAAACGCGCCCACGTGATCCGGCCGAACCTTGTCAGCCGAGGCTGGGAGGCAGAAATATGGAACGGAATGGGTGGAAATAGTCCTGCAGGGCCGCAGGCATAAGCCCCGCTCACCTGCACCACATAGAGAGCTATCTTCTATCTTCGCAGCCCAGACTGCAGAAAGGAACTAGGGAATTTGTGGGAGGTCCCTGACTTATATAGGGCCGGGAGGAGCCACAAGCTGTATTCTGCAGTCCAGCGCCATCTTGTGGATGTATTTCCGAAGAGTAAGGAAGAAGCCGGAGCAGGTGCCGTTCCTTATGATGAGTGGCACACAATCTCCTGCATCAGATGGAAATGAAAGACCACTTTTGAGCAAAAAATCCTGCTTCATCTGAAACACCGCTTTGTCTTCATGCAGCACCAAAAAGTGCTGGCATCTCCAAAACCTGGATGGACGTGATCGCCGCAAGGAAATCCACCTTTAAAGCCCCCATGGGCTCAAAGGGGAGTCCCTAAAGCGCCGTCAGGACCAGAACGAGATCTCAGCGCGGAACCAGTGATCACCGTGGAGGGCAAACATTTGCTGCATCCTGCATTAATGTGCAGACCAACCTGTGCTCTGCAAACCTAGCCCTTAAGGGTGCTGGGCTGTAGGCCAAGGTCCAGGCCCTGCTAAGAAACTTCAAAATTCTGGGTACCGAGAACCTCCTACAAGAGTGATCCTTCGATTCGCACCAAGCCACAAAGGCCCTCCAAGTCCTGTAGTAAATGTCCAATCAAGGTCCACATTACTGCGGAGGACAGACCCCTCTCCCTCAAGATGCTGGTCTCAACAGCAAAGCCACTAAAGCCAGCGCTTTTCTCTGTAAAATTTAAAAACATTAACGTAAAGAAAATTGAAAAAGGCCACCACTGTCACTTTACCTGCTTAACTGAATGCCAGTTTAGCGGCATTCATTTACACAAGGAAAAGTGGCCAAAAATTAACAATAAAAATTCGACCAAACATTTTTTCATTAGATATAAAATGTATTTACTGAAAAAACAACCACAAAAATAAAAAAACAGCTGTCAGTTTCATTGTTTAAATTGAATGCTGGTTAAAGCAGCATTCAAAGCTGAAAACTAAAGAAAAAAAATAAAAAGCTAAAAAGGTCAGGATATTTTTCATTAGATAAAAATTGTATTCAACAAAAAACACCCAAAAAATGACCAAAAGAGTCACAAAAAAAACCTCCGTGACCCGCTGCGGGAACAAATTAAAAATGGGAAAAACTCACCTTAAAGTGGACCAACACCCAGGGGTGATCGGCCCGGAAATCTATAAGATTCCCGGGCCGATCACCTCCCATCCGAGATCGGGATGTCCCGCGGGGTGAAACCCCCCAGAAACCCCAAAAAGACCTTACCTGATCCGCCGCCTCTTCCGCCGCCGCCGCCGCCTCCCGCGCGCCCCTCCAGACGTGCGTGCCCGCGCCGGCCCTCTGTGAATGGCCGGCGCGGGCGCCGAGAGTGACGCGCGGGAGGCGGCGGCGGAAGAGGCTTGTACGTTCCTGTCCCCCGCCTAGACGTTGGCAGGGATTGGCTGCGGCGTTCACGTGGGAGCGGGGAGAGGTGAGTTTTTTGGGGTTTCTGGGGGGTTTCACACAGCGGGGCACCCCTGATCGGGGTGCCCCACCGAAGTGGACCAAAACCCAGGATAGTCAAAATCCTGGGTGTTGGTCCACTTTAAAGGCACACTCCAACTAAGTTAATCAAGTGCTTGGCATAAGGTTTCGTTCAAGACGAGCCTTTATGATTTTTGCCTGCGAGAGTGCATCTTAAAGGGCCACTCCAGCTAAGTTAACCAATTTTAAATTAACACCACCCTGCCACCCTCCATTAGATCTGAAGCAGGGCTAATAAGTAAAAAAAAAAAGAAATACACTTACCAGCACCAGAAATCCAGCGGCAAAGTCGGGCAGTGCCACACATTCCCCTTGATTTCTCACCTCCATCTTTTTGAAGTCCAGGCCGGTTGCTGGGTGCCGTTTCTCCCCCCCCCCCATCCGCCCATTCAAGTGTAAGGATGGCCAGAAACATGTGCGACCTGTGGAGCACAGGCAGCCAGTCTGGACTTCAGAAAGGTGCTGGGGGAAGATCAGTGGTATGTGCGGCACTGCTGACTTTGTTGCTGGATTCCGGGTGCTGTTAAGTGTATTTCTTTTTTTTACCTATTAGCCTAACAGAGGTTGGCGGGGGGGGGGGGGGGACTAAAATTGGTTAACCTGCCTGGAGTGGCCGTTTAAGATGCACTCTCGCAGACAAAAATCATAAAGGCTTGTCTTAAACGAAAGCTTTCGCTGGCGTTCGCACGGGTGAACTAATCTCGCCGGAGCGGCTGTGAATCACACAGTCATTCGGGAATTCCCTGCAAGTTTGCTTTCGTTCAAGAACTTTCAATTTTCAGCTTAGAATATCCCAATAACAACCACTGCCTATGTGAATATGCTTCATGTCTGCTTATCTATCATGATGTCATGCTAGGCAGGTAAACAAAACTAAGGACCATACTCACCTTTTGAAGATGAGGAATGTTTTTTCAAGTCTTTTAAAAAGTGGAGTTTCTGTAGATCAGCTTTCACATCTGCCAGGCACCCAACTGGTTTGTGTCTGTCATTGCATCTTGCTGGCATCCTCTCTGATAAGCCGGTATTAGATATTTCTGACCTGACCAAAAGAGGGTGAGAGTATACTATTAAAAAGTGAACTGTTAAGAATAACATGATTTATTTTGTTCTCATAGCTAACAAGAATTCATATGGGTTTAGCAGACCATAGCGAAGATGCATGCAAATAATTGCTGGCACAAAGTGGTGTTGACAAAACCTTTGTGAAATCCTTACAAACCAAAATCTCATAGAATGGATAAAACATGTAACACGAGGTGTGGCCTGCTAATGGCGCCGTGAGGAGCAATTCCAGGAGGCTCCCTGTTAACCCCTCGATATTAGCTATATAACCGGACAGCAACCGGACGGCAAGGCTATGTCCAAGCGGCGGAGGACTAGGGGAGCGGCGAGATCTTCCCAGAGGACCCCCATCTCCACTTATTTTGAGGCTATCCCGCCCGAGAGCCCCAGGCCGCCACTGCCTGTAATGGCGGCGACCCACGTGAGTCCAGATGGGGAAGGAGGACCCCTTAATCCTTCGGCGGCGGAGCCGCCCGACGTACCTGGGCGGTGGAGACCAGATCCGGAGCCCCCTCGGATGCTGGAGAGGGAGTTGGTCCCGCCGCGGGACGCTGTGGGAGCCGGAGAGACGCGAGGCAAGATGGCGCCGCCTTCCCCGCAGCCGGCGGGGACGGGCGCAGCTCCAGTATGTGGCCGCCGACGCTCTGAGGACGGGAGCTGTGGGCCACGGACCTCTCGGCCCGGGACGACGGGCGTGCCTGCGAACGGCGTGGTTCCTGCTGAGGAGCTGGCTCCCTCGACGTCTACCTCTGCTCTCCTGATGAGTCTGAATGGAGGTGAGGAGAGAGGGAGGGGTGGCAGGGGCCAACACGCTGTTATCACAGTGGCACAGGTGCACTGCGCTGAGAGGGGGAAGCAGCCAGGAGAGCCACCTAGCACTTCGGAAGCGGAGTCTGCTCTTGAAGGGCTCACTACCATGCTCACCTTGCCATCTGCCCAGCCTCATTCGCCTGCTCTGTCCCCGGAATGGGATCCAATTGCCTCTGCCTCAGAGCCCCAGGAAGAATGCAGCCCTAATGTTCCAATGGCGGCATGGGGGAGTGGAGCAGCTTTTTCGCCAGGTCCTTGCATCCCGATCCCGGTGAGCTGCTCATGGGAGTCCAGACCCCCCACACCCGATCCCCCAGCGGTCTGTCAGCGTGTGGATTCCCCAGAAGCTCTATCGCCTAGGGCTCTGCTTGCCGTCGTTATGGAATCGGTCAGATGTAATGTAGCGGATGCCATTAAATCACTGCCTTCGAGAGCAGACTTTGAGTCTTACATTTCAAGAATGGAGGGGACTTTTCGCCGTGAGATAGCATCCATGCAGAACACCATGGCGGACCTATCCGACAAAGTGGAAACCAACACGGCCGCACAGTCAGATATTCAGGCCAGGGTTGCCGCTCTTGAGCGGGATCGGGATGCCACACGCAGAATGCTCTCCACCTTGCAGGTCCAATAGGATGACCTGGAAAATAGAAACCGCCGCAACAATATCCGACTGCGGGGCATCCCGGAGTCGGTCCCCCCCCCGCGGAGCTGAATGCAACGGCGTGTACCCTGTTCAACACCCTACTGGGTCGCCCTTCGGGGGAGACCATTGAAATTGACCGGATCCATCGTGCCCTGGGCCCTGCGGGAGGTGACCCCAGTAGACCGAGAGATGTCATCTGTAGAGTGCATTTTTTTCAGATCAAAGAGGCAATTATGCGAGCAGCCTGGAACAAGGGCCCTATCGATCTCAATGGCGCACGTGTCATCTTACTGCAGGACTTGTCTCGCAGAACCCTGCACATGCGACGATTGATGAGGCCTCTTCTAGATCTTGTTCAGCGCCAAGGAGCAACGTACCATTGGGGTCACCCGTTCCAGCTCCTGGTGCGGAAAGACCGGCAAACATTTGCTCTGAGATCACCGGAACAACTAGCGGGTCTTTTTGAATTCTTGGGATCCGCACCCATACCAGTTCCGGACTGGCTGACCCCGGTTCTCGACCAGAGAGCGGACCCGCTTCCGCGGCGCCCAAGGAGACGGGACCTAGACAGGAGAGGTCTGGCTCGCCGGCCCGGCCCGGAGCGCGAAGGTGACCCCGGCCTTATGGACGGTAGATAGGAGGTAACGAGATTTAATTGCCTGCTGATTTTAGAGCGTTGCTTAGTTGCCGTTTACACTGGTCTGGCTCTTATGTTCATATTTTCTGCCTGTTGTTTATGGTTTATGCATGTATTGAAGTTGGTTTTTGATATGCCTGGTGTATGAGGTTCTCTCCCTACAGGTGGGGGGAGGGGTGCTGGGAATCCACTGCTCCCGTCGGGTGGTTGGCGGGCTGTTCCCGGTGGTGCCCGCGACGGGGAACTTCCTCGCTGGCCGGCATCGCCGGGTGTCGGCAAGTTGGCTATGGCCTTGGGTCTAGTCGGGGGCCCCGATCTGGAGGGAATCCCCCTCCCGGGGATTCCTCATTGGCCCCGTCAGCCGGGTATGGTGTAGTGGTCTTTGGGCGTAGTGGCGTGGCGTGGACCTCTCCTCCTGTGGGGTGGCCCCCCCCTTGGCCCTGCTCTCCGCCTGACCCTTACTGTGGATGGCGCGCGGTGTGGGGCGTCCCCCCTGGTTGGCGCCGTGGCCCAGCTCGCGGACTGACTTGGTCCGTGGGTGGGGCTCGGTGGGGGCCTGGGGGTTGTCCGGCCTGCGTAGCTGTTGGGGTCCCACCCTTGGGCGGGGATCGCTCTGTCCTGGGGAGTGATGGGTTGGCGGTCTGGCTGGCCAGGGTCACCCTGTCCACTCCGTAGTGCTGTATGGTCCTCCGGACCAGAGTGTTTTCCTGGAGGGGGTTGGGATGACCTGTGGGATCGGGGCCCTTGCCACCAAGGATGTCTTTGCAGACGTTCATTTCCTGTGGTCACCTCCCCCCCTCCCGCTTGAAACTCGGGGTAAATTATGATAATTCTGCTTTGGCTCTGGGGTGGGCCTCGGGGCGGGGGCACCTGCACCGAACTGACGGTCGCTTTGGCATGCATGTGAGAGGGAACCACCAGTTTAACCTAACAATAGGAATGTCTTATTTACTGAGCCTATTTACTGTTATTATTGCTGTTTTATACGATGTTCTGGTTGCTGTCTATCTGTTAATGTGTTATAAGGGGGGTGGGAGCCGAGATGGAAGATTAGAGTCCGTCGGTTATAACAACCCGCCGGGTTCTGGTTCCTCTTTGCCTGGTATGCACTTCCCCCAGGGGCCCGTGTGTTTTCCCGAGGGAAGCTGCCGGAGACTTCCCTGGGACCTGCGTGGCCAGACTTCCCTATATTAGGGAAGTCATTACTAACGTACCTACCAGCCTAAGGATTTCCTGGGCTTTCTCCGGACTTGGAAAAGTTTCACCTTTCTTTTCTCTTTCCTATCTCTCATTCTTTACTTCCTATTTCCTACAACTTCCCCTTCTATTGCTGCGCTAAGCCGCGGTCTGCTCTGCCTGAGGCGTCGGGCTCCTGGTGATGTCGGTGGCTGGGGTGGGGGGGAGGGGGCGGGGGGCCCTTCTGGCCAACAGGAGACACTCTTGAAGGCTGTGTCCTGGAACTGCAGGGGCCTCAATATCCCCGAGAAGAGATCAGCGATGGTCTCAGATCTTAGAAGGATGAAGGCCAAGATTGTGTTCCTGCAAGAGACGCACTTCCGGGGGGACGCTTGTCCCAGGATGTCTCCCAGGTTCTTTCCCCATTTTTATGCCAGCTCCTCTCCGATCTCTAAATCCAAAGGAGTAGCTATATTATTAGCCAAAGATGTCCCCTTCCAGAAATCAGACATTTCTGCGGATAGTGAGGGCAGATATATAATGATTAAGGGAACAATATCTGGAGAGTTGTATACCATGGCCTCCATTTACGTTCCCAACAATGGCCAGGTAGATTTCCTTTTGAAATTCCTGTCGGAACTGTCAGATTTCCAGGAGGGAAAGGTCCTCCTGGGAGGAGACCTAAACATTACTCTGGAACCATGTCTCGATTCATCGACCGGCAAGTCATCTGTACCGTATGGAGGGTTACGTAAGGTGAAACAGTTACTGCATAAACTACAACTATGTGATCCTTGGAGAATTTTCAACCCCAAGGGTAGGGACTATTCGCATTTCTCGACAGTCCACGCGACTTACGCAAGGCTTGACTACATATTAGTATCTCATAGCCTCCTACCCAGAGTGACGAATCCTGCCATAGGTTCGGCTTCCTTATCGGACCATAGCCCTGTATGGTTACTTCTGACCTCGATGGAAAAAAGTAATAGGGAGTGGTCCTGGCGTTTAAATGAAAGTCTATTGAAAGACCCGGTCACGGAACAGGCTGTTCAGACTGCCCTTTCTGATTATTTTATGCTGAACTGCTCGGAGGAGGTATCACCAATGACCGTATGGGAGGCACACAAGGCGGTGATAAGAGGTGTTCTCATCCAGCACGCCTCCAGATTGAAGAAAGCACATACTCTGAGTAGGGACCGCCTTCTCTCGCAAATTCAAATCCTGGAAAGGAGGCATAAGGAATCCCAGGCGCGAGCCACACTTCAGGAGTTAACCTCCTGCAGGGAACAATTGAATTCCCTACTACTGAAAAAGGCGGCTTTTGCCATCAAGAAATGTAAAAGATTCTATTATGAATGGGGGAACAAGAGTGGCTCACTCCTTGCCAGAACCTTGAGGAAGCAGCAGTCGCTCAACTTCATTGAATCAATAATGGATGCTAAGCAACAGAAACATCACAAAACAGAGGAAATCGCCAAAGTGTTCCAAGAATATTATCACGCATTGTATAACCTGAGACCGCAGGGGGAGGGGAGCTCCCCAAGGGACCTGTCTCGAATGCGACAATATATAGCAGCGTCCGGTATGCCAAAACTGGAGGATGAAACTATTAGCCTGCTAGAGGAACCAATATCGGGGGCCGAATTGCATCAAGTCATAAAAGCATCCCCGAACGGCCGATCGCCTGGTCCAGATGGCTTTAATATCGCCTATTATAAGAAATTTGAGAACACGATGAATAAACATTTTCTCGAAGCGTTTAATGCGACCGCAGGGGATGAGGAGCCAGGGTTGCTCCCCGCGGCAGCTCTGGAGGCTCACGTCACTGTAATACACAAGGCCGGAAAAGATCCCCTGAGTTGCAAGAGCTACCGCCCAATCTCGCTCCTGAATGTAGACCTTAAATTGTTCACCAAAATCCAAGCGAACCGTCTAGCGCCATACCTACCCAACTTGATTGATGGAGATCAGTGTGGATTCATCCCTGGCAGAGAAGCTAGGGATAATACTATTAGGACACTGAACCTGATCCACAGGTCCCGACTGGATAATTCCCCGATGATGCTACTATCCACAGACGCTGAAAAAGCGTTCGATCGGGTGGATTGGAATTTTGCGTTCGAGGTGCTAAAACATATTGGTCTTCAGGGCAGGGCGCTTAATTATATCCTGAGTATATATTCTACCCCCCAGGCTAGGGTAAAGGTCAACGGCCATCTCTCTCCGCCTTTCCGGATAGCTAACGGAACCAGACAGGGGTGTCCCTTGTCACCTCTTATTTTCGCCCTGGTCGTGGAACCCTTTTTGAGACATGTTAGAAATAACGTGGACCTTCAGGGCATCCAGGTTAACGGAATTGAGCATAAGATTTCTGCCTACGCGGATGATCTCCTGTTTTTTATTACCAACCCAACGATTGGGCTCCCGGTGCTTATGAAGGAATTTGCAGCCTTTGGGAGTCTTTCCAACTTTAAAATCAATTTCGGTAAATCCGAGGCCCTCAACGTGGGACTGTCAGAGGCTGTGCTGTCACCACTTAGATCCTCCTTCCCCTTCAAGTGGACCCCATCTATGTTGTCTTACTTGGGCACTAAAATTCAGAGTACCATCGGTGACATCTTTCGATGTAACTTCGTTCCACTGCTTAACAGAGTCAAGTCCGACCTTCTGGGCTGGGGCGCCCTCCCTCTCACGTGGTTAGGACGAATGAGTGCTATAAAGATGACCATCCTGCCTAGAATTCTGTATCTATTCCAGACCCTACCATGCCACATACCTGCGAGCTACTTCAGGAATCTGAACACAATTTTAATACACTTTATCTGGGCATCTAGGAAACCAAGAATCAGCTTCTCACTATTGCAGCGGCCTAAAACTAGGGGGGGGATTAGCAGTACCAAATTTACGGAAATATTGGCAAGCGGCTAACCTGCAGAGGGTGGTCGACTGGATGAGGAATGGAGACACCAAGAAATGGGTTGAAGTAGAGGCCGGATCCACGGGAACCCCGTTGAAGGAGACTCCGTGGTCATCAGCGACTTCTAGCAAATGGGCTGGCCCTAACCCGATGATTAAAGCCACCCTCGACGTGTGGGATAGAGTTAGAGAGGGAGAGGATATCTCGCCTTGGCCGTCTCCTTTGCTCCCGGTGGTGGGCAATCCTGATTTCCCTCTTGGCCAGGGGTCTCGGGTGTTGGGGCGTTGGGGGGATTTGGGCGCGATCAGGGCGATGGATCTCCTGAAGGGCCAAGATTGGTGCGACATCGAGGACTTAAGAACTAGATGGAACAGTCCTCAACTGGACCCTTGGTACTTACTCCTTTCTCAACATTTTCTTCAGAAAGTGGCGCCCAAACACTTGCTAGGGCGGAACCTTACGCCCTTCGAGACACTGGCCATGTGTGGAGACCCCCCGAGAGGGGTAATCTCCCAGATATATCAATTTTTGGAGGAGGACCGGGATGTGGCTCCTGCTTTCTGTGCGGAGTGGGAAAGAGATTTAGGTAGGAAGTTCACGGAAGAGGACTGGAAGAAAATTTTCTCCCTAGCCTATGGGTCGTCGATGTCTGCACAAACTCAAGAAACCAACTACAAATACTTATCCAGATGGTATTATACCCCGAAGCGGATGGCATCCATCTTCCCGGGTTCCTCGCCCGTCTGCTGGAGATGTGAATCAGAAGAAGGGTCACTGTTCCACATTTTGTGGTCTTGCCCCAAACTTACGACATTCTGGACAAAAATCGCGGGAATTATGTCTACGGTAACAGGCTCACAGGTCCCGTGCTGCCCGGCTCTAATGCTCTTGCATCATTCTGGACGTAGTGTTCATAGTTATAAGAAATCGGTTCTGAGACACCTAATTAATGCCGCCAGAGCTCTGCTTCCCAGACTATGGAAGTCCAAGATTGTCCCGACGGAGCATGACTGGATTGGGGAAGTGAATAGAATAATGGAGATGGAGGAGCTGACAGCTGCGGTCCAGGATAGAGAGGAGGAGACCAGGATTTTGTGGAGTTCCTGGTACATGTTCCAGGCCTCAGCGATGTAGGGACTGATCCCTTCCCTCCCTCTTCCGATTTGATCCCTAGACGGGCCTGGGAGAGGTGAGGGGGACGGTTTGGGATACTGTTCTGGGGGGCTGCCCCCTCGCCCGCCCCCCCCTTTTTGCTGGGTGTGGGTCGCTGGTCCTGACGCCTCTCCCCCCCACCCCACCCCGCTACCCTCCTCCCATTCTCCCACTTCCCCTTCTCTTTATCTCTCCCCGTTCTCTTCTGGTATTTCTCCCTGTTGACCTCTGTCTCCCTTCCTTCTCTGCACTCTAATTCCATATACTTCCTTTTCTTTTCACTTCTCCTTTCTTGTCTACAATATCTGAAGGTTTGGCCCAGGTTGGAGGACGCTCCCGACTGGCCTCTACTTCATTAAGAAACTCAAATTTGACTCTGAACTTCTACTAGCCAACAGGAAGAGAGTACATGTAGGGCGCCGTGGATGCCCGGACCGGGCTCTGAGGCGGGTGCCACAGACATTGAAAAGGCGAATAGAAACCAAAGCCCGTATGAGGGGGGTCCGGACTGGGTGGGGCGGTCTCGCTCTCGGACCCCAGCCCGGGCCTAATTGTTGA
The DNA here is from genome assembly GCA_027917425.1 of Gastrophryne carolinensis. Lineage (NCBI taxonomy): Eukaryota > Metazoa > Chordata > Amphibia > Anura > Microhylidae > Gastrophryne > Gastrophryne carolinensis. The sequence goes on from CM051235.1 coordinate 281,707,510, forward strand.
TGATGTTATAGATTCGTGTTTACTCGAATTTACAGTAGAAGTGTATTACAGGAACTGATGGAGGCCTTCGGGCCTGGAATGCGACCCGGCCTGCGTGCTGGACCTAATTTCCTTCTGTACTGCTTTATTTCTGATTTTTCTCTTGTAATGTCTTTTATTGGAAAAACTTAAATAAAGAATTAAAAAAAAAAAAAAAAAAAAAAACATGTAACACTTTACATCAACATTTAAAGTCCAACAAGATTCAATCATCTGGTATGCAGTTAAAGTGATCCTATACCCAGAAAGGACGTTTATGTCATCACCTTCTATCCCCAGCCTAGTGCCCCAAAATAACCTGTGTTTCTTTTTTTACTAAAGCCATTTGGCTCCCTGGCAATGCAGCAGCGCTCCCATGTGCTTTCCAGCGATGATACATTTTGTTATAGTATAAACTGGCATCACTCAGCTCCCTTCGGCTGCGCATGGCCCTGCACAGCCATTCAGTTACGGCAGTGGGGACCGGCGCCACCCGCAAGTGCGCAGTTGGCTCGGGGAGGAATGGCGAGTTTACTGTGCGCCCTGGGGGGTTTCACACAGTGGGGCATCCCAGTTGAGGATGCCCCCAAAGAGGGAGTAAGCCTGCCCTGGAGTCTCAAACTCCAGGGAGGTTTTTTATCCACTTCAAAGAGGGGCTATGGTCATTTCGTTTAGTATGCAGCAGTGGGTTTGCCCATGTAAGGATGTTGTGCTATTAAAAGAAAGAACAGGGTGCCCAGGTAATCGTCTCTTCCAGAAACCTTCAGCCACGCAGAACACAGAAGAGGTGAGTGTCCGTGCAGCCTGTTTATTCTATTAGCGGAACGGTGCACAGTGGGACAGCTCAAACTGACCTGCCACACTGCTGCATATTAAAGTGGACCAACACCCAGGATTTTGACTATCCTGGGTTTTGGTCCACTTCAGGGGGGCACCCCAGTTAGGGTGTGTAAAGCTGTTTAAACCCCCCCAGAAAGCCCCCAAAACTCACCTCACCACGCTCCCACGTAGCCACGGACAAGCGGGTGACGCGGGTGACACAAACGGCCGGCGCGGGGGCGCGCACGCCTAGGGGGGCGCGCGGGAGGTACGTTTTTCGGGGGTTTTGGGGGGGGTCCCTCACCGCGGGACATCCCGATCTCGGATGTCCCGCGGTGAGGGAGGTGATCGGCCCGGGAATCTTATAGATTCCCGGGCCGATCACCCCTGGGTGACAGTCCACTTTAAAGAGGAATTACGTTCATAGTCCCTCGTTAAACAGTTCTTACAGCAATAATCTTCTAACAGCGTTATTTTTCTTAGTTCTTGTATTTCTCATTCATCCTCATACTGTATTATATATCTATACCAACTTGTAATCATTTCATCTGTCCATTTATGTTTATTTACATCAAGTTGTATATACCGTACCTATGCACGTGCTGCTTTTTAAAATACTTTTTTGTGTTTGTGTGTGTGTGTTTTTATACACTTAACACTTTGTGGACTAGTAAGAGCGCGGTAGCCTTCCAGGACCAGGGCCGGCCACTCAGGCTTCCAGAGAGGGGGGACCCAATGTCAATTTTTCATGGGTTTATTCTTTGATATGATAAACCTTGGTGTGCATAGAAGTTGTATTTTATTTGAAAATCTCATTAAATGCTTATTTTAGTTCAGGAACGGGTGTCTACCAATACATATTTGGTACCGTTGTAACCAGGAGGAATGGGGATTTTACAAGCAGTATGATTTCTTTTGAAAACACAAAAATAAAAAGTAAATTTATTTACCCAAAATTATAAAGAATACACTGAAACTACAGGCAAGCACAAGCTCTGGTGAAAAAAAAAACAATATACAATTTTCCTGGAAATTCCTGCAGAAATAACAGCTAAACATATTTAGCACAAAATGGTAAATAAATGGTCTGGCAGCAGAGGGTGTCAAAATCTCTAGGTAGGCTGGCACTGAAAGTTAAGCTTCTATCATAATAATTTATATCTACATTCTTTTTGTTGAATTATGAATATTTTGGGTAAGCTTATGTAACAACCAAAAAACTGAGTGGCTACGTTTCAAGTATTCATAACAATAGAGGAGAGTGGTAGAGGAAGAACACCTCCCAGACAAGCCAGGAGAAAAAAAATCTAGGGCTTGGTGGGACATTACTTACCTACAAAAATATGCTGAAGAAAAAATTGTACCCATGGGTTTGAGGATTCAGAGTTTCCCACAGGCTGAGTCCCTATTTCCCCATCATAAAGAAAAATGGGAAAAGAATTCTCAGGAGTGTTCTTTAAACATACTGAGCATACTAATAAATAAAAAACAACATGAACATAATTTAGCAAAAACAAATTTGGAGATAAAAGATACCATAAAAAAAGTTGGAGAAATTCCCATTAGAACCTGTATATAAAACCAACGAGGAGAAATTGAAAGACCAGATAGAAAAATACAATAAGGAATTAAAGAAGCAGAAGGAGAACAAAATAATCTCAAACTCAAATTTTATCCGTATGCGGATTGAAAACCTTTTGAGACAATTAGGGACCTCCACCTTGAAACAGTATTCAAATAGGGAGGAGGAGGACTCTCCACCTGGGATTTAGGAGCAAAAAGACAAAACATTAGAGACTATGCTGAATCTCTGGGATGATGAAACAGATTTAGGAGCCACTCAAAGAATAGGAGATTCACAGGGGTCCCAGATAAGTAATTTTCGTAATAACCCCCCCCCCCCCATGTAAATTTAGTTTTCTCAGACATCATGGAAATTTAGTTTTCTCAGACATCATGGAAATGAAGAAAGAACACGAGGAGGAAAATTTGACTTTTCATCAAAAGAAAGCATCCAGTGAACTCTTAAAGCCCCAAGAATATTATTATAAAGTCTGTGGACAAGAAGGGGGGGGGGGGATATAGTGGTTCTTTGTACGGCAGATTACGAATACAAGGATGTCATTTTCCAGCGTGACTTTTCCGTTTCATTTTCACATGTTACAACGTAGGCTTTCGTTTTTGCCCTTTTCCCATCGTATCCTCCAAAGAATCCTTTACGTTTCCCGTTCGATTCTGTTTCCCTTTTTCAATAAATATTCGTCCGGACGGAAATCCTTACGATCTTGCGCCTGCGCACTACAAACTTAACCCATTAAAGTGCTCGCCTACATATTTGCCACCCTCACTTCTACTACAATGTTTAGCTAAATCACTTAGCACTATCCTCCATCTTCCCTTTTGGACCCTTAAAGCTCACCCAAACCACTTATCGGTTAGGATCTTCTTCCTAAATCTGGACTTCAAAAGCCAGAGGGCCCTCGCCACCACAGGCCGGGTTTTGCATAGTGCCCGATTAGAGAACCCCTGGCCCGCATTCTGCAGGCCAAGAACGGGCATCAGGAGCAAGGGCGAGTGGCACATCTTGCGATTCCTGCAACCAAATATAAAATAATTACACAAAGCAAAGGTAACCAACTAAAACAATAACTCCTACAACAAATTAAGATTCAAGTTCAACAATCCAAATATAATTCACAAAGGACATAAGTCTAAAAAAATATAGCAATTATATGGATGTGTGGGAAAATAAATGTTTACATGCTAAGGACTAATTAAGGTCAGCATTAAAATGCATCTATAAGGCATACATGAAATGTATTGATTCAGGTATGCATTGCTAGACAATTTATGGCCTCGGCCATGCTGATACATGCAATGCCTTGGTGCTAAAGGCGCGCAGACTCCTCCACATAGCCTCAAAACATGTTCAACAATAGCAATCCGAGCCCTCAAAGGTCCCGTAAGTGGATCAGAAATGAAACGGATTTATAGGGTGGTGGTCCGTCGGATATCAGCTCTCTGAATCAGACGGAAACCCATCCCAACAACGGAAGTTATATGAACGAACGAAAAATTTCCGATTTTGTTTGGAAAATGATCCGAAACTAACGGAAATGTTCCGATTTGCTTCCGTTCATCGAAAGCGCATATACACATTTTCCCGAACGTTCGTACGAATGAAAAATGAACAAAAAAAAGCAAAAAAATGACAAACACCCACCGAAACTTTCACAGACAGCTACGGAAGTCCAGACGAATGTGTCTCTGAATCGAGCCTATGGTCTAACACCACCTTGGTCACCCTTGATGTGGAGGCATTGTTCTCTAGTATTCCCCACAAGATAGGGCTAAAATCGGTAAAAAGTTTCCTGAATCAACTGTCGACTGAATAGCATGATCACAATGTTTTCTTTCTGAAATTGTTGAAATTTATCCTGACGCACAACTGTTTCCTGTTCAATTGCCAGCTATTTCTACAGGTGCAGAGGACTGCGATGGGGACAACATGTGCCCCATCGTATGCGAACCTGCACCTGGGGAGATGGGAACAACTAGTGTGGCAGGATAAGGGCTTGTCTATGTATCTGTGCCATGTACTTTCGTGGCACAGATACATAGACGATATCCTCGCCTTTTGGACAGGAAGTGAGTTGTTGCTGCAAGAATTTGTTAAGAAATCGAACGAGAATCAGTTCAATCTGAAATTCACAATGTCATCTGATAACACTGACATTTTGTACCTTGACTTGAAAATAGGTCAGGATCCAAATGGACGGGTATATACTGTGCAAAAAAGTTCTGAAAAAGGGTATTACCTACAGCGAATACCTGAGGGCAGTGACGAATTCTAGTGATCCAGGAGACTTTGAAATAACAGCGAAAGAGATCAGACAAAGACTGATTAAGAGAGGGAGAATAAGGGAAAACACTAATTACAATATATAATAGACAGCATTTAGAACTTTAATATAATGGAACTTATAATACAATGAAAAAACACTGGCATGTGCTACCGAGAGACCTGAGAGACCACAGACAATCTTTGAGAGAGGGATGTCCCTTAAGGATCAATTAGTAAAAAGTCACTTCGATCCCAAAAGAAAAGAAAAATGTTGTAAGATCACGGGCCTATATAAATGTGCACGATGTAGTATATGTAAGTACATTTGTGAAGGAAAGACAGTATCCCTCCCAAATGGACAATCAAAGGAAATTGTAAGAAACTTACCTGTGTCCGGGGGCCTGCAGCGAGCGTCTGCTGCTCGGCGCAGCGCTCCTGCTGCTGAGTGCGCCCGCCACTCCAGGATGATGGAGAGCGTGGCTGTCACCCTGACAGCCTCCCCCGCCCCTCTCTAGCTGTGTGCGTGCCCCGCAATCCCTCACTTTTACCACTAGGAGGCGCTGCGCTGCGAGTGGCAGGCGGCGCAGCATCCTCCACACCTGATGGAATCGGGGGCTGATCAGCCTTGCTGCCAAGACTGGCAAGCACCTGGATAATTGCCCAGTCACTCAGCGTTGTATTGCACCAATCAGCACACCCCCCCCCCCCCCCCCCAGGGCGGCCATTGGTCAGTTCCCCAATAAATATGGAGTCAGCCCATTGCTCTGTGCCAGTGATAGTCGCTTGTGATTAGGGTGTGATTCCGTTAGTTATTATCTGTTTCCGACCCGGCTTGATCGACCATCCCTGTCCTCTGCCTGTACCGACCTTTGCTTTGTCTGACCTCGAACCTGTCTACCCCTTTGGATACCATGCGATCTCTGACCTCCCGGCTTGACCCTTTGGCTACGTACCTGTCCCATCCCTGTACTCTGACGCACCTTCCGGACTGACTACCTGTGAACGACCTCGACTTTGGGATACCCTCGTGGTTTATCGGCCTTCACCTTAAGCAGACATCCTTTGCGCCTATTAAGACCTGGGGGCAATCGTGTCCGGCGAGGTGTACCTAGCATCCCGGCAAACGGGGGCTTGAATATAGGCAGAAGTGGTGGAGATTAGGGGTTGTCTGCTTACAGAAGGCTGGTGTCCCGCTGGGCATCACAGAAATAAGACATTTTGTCAATTGTAATTCAACATAATTCAAGCATATACATGCCTGTGTGCCCATTTAACCTGTATATGAGTATATATACGACATCAGGAAGGGAAACAGCAAAAGTCCAATGGGGAGGCATTTTAAATTTAGACATCAGAGCAAACCGGATGGACTGTATTTCCAAATATTTGAAAAAAAGATAAAAGGGGTGTAAATCTTGAGAATAGAATATTGCAATTGGCTTTACATGTTACAAGCATGTAGACCACCTTTTTTTATAATGGAGGTAATGTATATTATGCCAAATGTTTCTCTCCCTCTTTCCCTCCCCCCTTGCCAAAGGGGGTAAGTCACATATGCCCAAGATGGAGTATGTAAGCCCAAACATCATGCAGCATTATCATCATACAGTGAGAGCAGGAGTTAAAACGCTCCCCTTGGCCGGCATGTCTGGGCGGCAAATGCTGTCAAATTACAGCATCTGTTCTACTCTCGCCCTCTATCACCCACTGCATGTGAGGCTATAGAGTGGATGCCCTCTAACCAAAGTGATTGGAGTGACGTGGGGGGAAAGCGGGTATGCCTGCCCTAGAGTTTCATAGACCATAATTTTACATAATTTCTCCATGGAATTTCAATGATCTGAAGACAATAACTAAAAGCATGCAGAGCGAATCTTGTATATTGGATTATTCTTTGAAAAGAAAGTGTCATATGTTGTTGTAATGTATGTCAATGTGTTGAATTATGGAAAAAGAGTAAGGTAGGTGGGGGAAGGGGGAGAGGGATTCCTCCTGGCTTGTCTGTACTTGTCTTTTGTACGTAAGATGTCAATTGAACATAATAAATTACAGATTCCATCCCAGCATACATGGTTTTCCCTTCTCCTGTTTGCCAGACATTACAGATCTGTGGAATCATTCGATTAAGAAATAGCTTCAATGCCCGGGTCATAGGATTTGTAAAATTCTATTACATAGCCATTTGTTCAACTGTGTGACTGTATGTACAGCCTATTGTTCAATCATCTAAAAGAGGTAGATTATCGCTAGTCCTTCATCATTCCACCAAGATCCACAAGCTAGACAGGCCACCTTTAGGCTGTCCAATTGTTGCAAATGGCTGAATGACCTGCCAAGAAAACCCTGTTAGTTTGCAACCAGCCCTGTAATCTGTCTCTAAATCTAGTTAAAAACAGAGGTCTCGGTTGGCACACATCTGGGAAAATAAGCTAAAGTTGCACCACCAGATGTTTTGCTGCCTTCAATACCACAAGGCACTCAGCAAACAGGATACATAGTAATTACTAAAACAGTATGAAAACACTTGCATACAACAAATAGAAACATCAATGACAGTGGGGCTCCGAAAGCACATGATGCAAGGAAGTATACACTGACCTATAGCTCCCATCATGAAGTCTCCACTTGTCCATCAAGAGATAAAACAGGATTTCGGGTGTCCCCATTGCATCCCATTCATGGGCACTACGCAGATTGGGGGGCCGCACGCAGTGCCTTATGGGATGTCACATGGCACCGCCCATCGGGAACTTCGCCTGGAACCCGAAGGGAATTTGGATCCCTTGGCTTGTGAGTAAATACTTCCCAAGGTAAAACGGGGGTGGGCAGATCGGTGACTGGACAAATTTGTTTTGTTCAATCAATTGAAGTTACTTAAAGAGGAACATTTTATCAAAAATCTCTGCACTGGCACTTTTGTGATTGTCATTTTTCACTATTGCATATTATGTTTAAGCTGCACACCTGCCATTGATAGGCTGACGGGGATCATACACTTCATTAAGGATAGACTTGAGAGGGGTTTACTTACTATTTCTTCTGAATTGTTGTGGGAGTCGAATGACTTTAAAGCAGAGCTAAACCGGGCAGTGCTGTGTTTTTGTTTTATTTTGTTTTTATCTTGTGTAGTGTTTGTGTATAGTTGTTGTTATCAGAGGATCTACTTACACAATAAAAATTTCAGTGATTGTAGTAAAGTGTGTGCAGGGTTTTTTGGGGGCTACCGTGGGACCCCAATACATATCTTTGTAAACATCATATGTATTCTAAGCAAAGCTGCCTTCTTTGTTTCAATTTGTGAGCATGCAAGGGCATGTCATGGCGCAGCATCATAAGTCTGGAGCATGCTCTGCTGTGGTCAGAGACAGATGTGGGATCACTGCGACTTTCTGTGTGCTCACTCATGCTGAAAGCACCAAGGGACAGAGTAGCTGTTAGACCACTTGTTTTGTGTAGTCCTGGAGGAATAAAATTGAAAAGAAGGAAAACCTCTACCCAGCGCTGCCGCCGGCTGAGGAGAGGCACATGGAGCATGCATCCGGTGAGCTGCTTGCTGCCTTATTAATGTTGTTGGGTTAACAGTCCCTTTAAAGTGGACCAACACCCAGGATTTTGACTATCCTGGGTCTTGGTCCACTTCGGTGGGGCACCCCCGATCGGGGTGCCCCGCTGTGTGAAACCCCCCCGAACCCCCCGAACTCACCTCTCCCCGCGCCGACGGACAAGCCGCGGACAAGCGGCTCCTCCGCCGCCGCCTCCCGCGCGTCCCTCTTGACGCGCGCGTGCCCGCGCCAGCCATTCACAGACGGCCGGCGCGGGCGCGCACACGTCTAGAGGGGCGCGAGGGAAACTAGGGTAAGGAGTTTGGGGTGTTTGGGGGGGTTTCATCCCGCGGGACATCCCGATCTCGGATGTCCCGCGGGGAGGGAGGTGATCGGCCCGGGAATCTTATAGATTCCCGGGCCGATCACCGGTGGGTGTTGGTCCACTTTAAACATGGTTACCTTTGCACCAACTTTTCTTTCACAATGCTGGAAGAGGCAGGTACTGGGAATCTGACAGATTGTGACTTTTCATTTGTTACATACTTTGGCCCTGTTAGGGAAGAAAAGAAAAAAAAATTAGTTCATATATATATATATTCTATATATGTCATATATAAAGAATTATTAGGAAAAACACATACAGGTCATTTAAGCTACCTGGTTTACTAATTGTAAAGTTTCTAGCTGACCAAAAATAGAATACATACAATAGAGTTTGCAAAAAAAAAAGCTCATGTCCCCTTGTAACAGTTCATTTTCCTGGAGTACTGTTAAAGTGGACCAAAACTCATATTTTTAACTAGCATCCCCTAAATTGCTCCCCACACGGATAGTAACTTTTACCTATTTTTACTGCTCCCGCTTCAGTCTAATCCCAGATATTGCCCCTTGTTTTAGCTGTAAAGCTCCGCCTCTTTTCCCCATTCATTGTCACTGCTGTGCGTGGCAATGATGTCATTGCAACACTTATGCAATGACTAATCACCTGCAATCCTACAGAGAAGGACAGCAAAAGAAAAGTGTCCCAGGACAATTTGATAAGCGAAAATATCCATTTCTAGTTCTAAACCCTAAGAAGAAAGTATCGGCAGGGGCTTTGGTCAGATGTATTTCACAAGTTCAGTGGGTTTTGGTCCGCTTTAAGGGCCAGCGTCGATGTATGTGATTTTCAGGTAAATGCCAACTTGCATAAAGCTCTTAACCAAACTTGTAAAGTCATAAAAACTAAAAAATGATACTCACCTGCTTCCTGACGGTCTGGTGCTCACAATCTTACTGCTTTTTGAGAGTAAAATCCCCAGTATCCTGGTGTCCTGTTGGCCTCTACAGAAGACCAAGCACTGCCTTGGCATGCCCCCTCCATTGCAGTGAATGGAGATGGCATGCCAATAAATAGGAGGGTGGAGCCAAATCCATCATTTAACTCATGAATAGTGGATGGGCACATATCATTGGTGTAAAGCCCGGGAAGGCAAAAGGGGCAAGTGCAAGCTGCCCCCCCCTTGCAGCACCCATGGGCTGGTGTGGCATCTGAGGTGCAATCACAGTATGCCAGGGAACAAGTTGATGGCATCTTTGTTGTATCCTGTGAAATCTACAGCCTTACCACTGGCACCCCATGCAAACAGCACACCAACACTGCATACAGATGTGGAATTCTTCAGATTGATAAGCTTTCTGCAATGTGTGAGTCATCTCTTCTTGACAGTGCAACTATGAGCGATTACTCACACATCACAGAAAGCTGTAAGCTGTTAACATATACTGTTCTTGTTACAATTGTAACATCAGCCACACACGTGGCCTGACTATAATGGCCCCACTGCGGCTGACTCCATTCCATAGCAGTCTGCAGTATGGTGCCCGATATGTATTTTGCTGTAGAGACCTGTGAAATCTATGTAATGGGTGCATTTCTGAGCATTGGACATAGACACAGAAACTGCAGAGGCAATAAAGAAACCAAGGCCATTGCTGCAGGCTAAGTAGTTTAGTTGTGTCATCCATAGCCACTTTAATACACCTGACCAATGCCACGAATTGTGCAGGAGTTTTTTTCCTCAGCATCAGCGTCCTGGGCCTTCTGGGGTCCATATCACGTCCAGATGGCGGTCCACCGTATCTTTTAAAGAGGTGCTATCAGGGCTTAGAAGTAGCATATGTTTAGCCAGACAGGCAATGGAGTTGTACACATTAGGTGGAGCACCATTTCAGGGAAGGGGTAGCGGACACCTAGAAGCATCTAACTCCTCGCCATCGCAACAGTTACAGTTATCTGCTTTAGACTCGATGTCTCTATAACGATTTGGATGATCTCATTCAAAGCATCAGTGATGGAACTTCACCTCTGACTCAAATTTAGCTGCGGAGACTGTCATGGGGCCTTTTCCTGTGTGGGTTACACACAGAGGCATTGCATGCCCTGCCCCTGCCAGTTTAATAGGCAAGGTGGGGAAACCCCACTAATTCAGGCTGGATGTAGTTGCGGACCTCCTGGGACAAGCCCTGTGCACAAGAACCTCCAGGGGAGGAGTCTAAATCCGATGAAGAAGACGACGCCAGAGAGCACCACAATGGGGTAGTCCACCATCAGAGGGCGTCCCCCTAAAGGCATAACTCTGTCAAAGTAGAGAGGATGCACATCATAGCAGTGGAGCAGGCCCCACACCAGGTCCTCCGCATCCACTAATTGAACCTGGCACCCTGGGGCAGTCAACACTGTGACTGAGTGGCTGGAACCCATTCCTGTATCCGATCTTTAAGACATATTAAATGTCTGATCACATGTGCGATATTGTCCTTCGCGCTGCTAGTTCTGTCAGAGTAGTAGCAGTGTTAATGTGGACTTGATGAAGGGAGTGAACAAATCACCTGCACAATCCCGCTATATGCATTGCAAGGGTGCTGCTCCCAAAACCATTAACAATAAAACCACAGTATAAGGACCAAAAAAAGGCCTTGTGGCCTAAGGGTTGCAGGTTCGAATCCCGGCCATGGAACATGACTGAAATGCCCTTTAGCAAGGCATCTAACCCCCCCCCCCCCCCCCCAACTGCTCCTCAAGCAGCCCAGCTCTCTGGGCATGTGTATACTTACTGCACAGGTGGGTTAAAGGTGGAGCAAAAAACTATGTGTGCGCAAACATACAATGGCCACCGCTTATAATACACAGAATCACATAACCACCAAGACACCAACACAAACAATAGTGGAGATGGGAGGAGACAATCAAAATATACATGAATAAATAAATCTATGCCCTTTCTGTGATCCGGATCAACAGTGTACAATAAAGGCACAATAAATACAGCCAAAGTGTGCAATCTAATTGCCATATAACAACTCCATATGTATTTATGTGACCAAAGTAACATAGTTCACATAGTTCACCTTTTGAAAGTGTATATTTTTGTGGCAAAAGGATGCCTTGAACATGCTGAGCTGATATAGTTATTTTCGCTTAGGTTAGCAAATGTGTGTTTTATGGGAGCAGTTTTTACTACCTGCAATCTATTGCTATCGGCAACTGTACACCAAAGAAGATAAATGCGAGCCCTGTACATATAGAACACTGTGTCTGGGCATGTGTAAGTGTGAGTTCCCCATCACTTCAGCAGTGGCAATAGCAGTGTTCTATTCTTGTAGGTCTTGATACGGACTTGGTGCAAAGTTGCCAATAGCAACAGAACGCAGATAGTGGAAACTGTTTCCATAAACACATATTTGCTAACATAAGAAAAAAAAAATACTCAATAAGCTCAACATCTTGAGGACATCCTTTTGGCACAACAAATATATACTTTAAAAAATGGCATTAAAAGTGGACTTGCCCTTTTTTCTACATGGACCAGAGGCCACTGCTGACACGGTGTATGACTCCAGCATTCACACATTCAAAAGTACTACAGACTTTAAAGGCTGCCTGCTGAAAGTGAGGCATTTTGGCTGGAAAAAGATGTTAGCCCCATCCCTATATCCTCAGACAGATAAGCTAGTAGGCATAATGGCTGGTCCCACAATGGCCAATGAAAGAAAATGGGCCTGTACACCCTTCTTGGTGTCAAAAAGTCCAGTGCCAAAACAGAATTGCAAGAACTAAAATAAAAGTTTACAGTAGGCGGGGGAGGGGCTTATATAAACATGGGAAGTGTTTTATCTTATTTCTAAATTATATGCTTGTAATCAGAACTGATATTATATAACTTAGAATGAAGACATTTCACATCTTAAAAGGGACAGCCCAGGCAACGGCAATGATTCGACAGCAAGCAGCTCAACTGATGACAGTCCCATGCCCCCCTCCCCCATTTCCTGCAGCGCTAGGTAGGAGCCATAGCAGGGCTCCAAAGCTCAATTCAGTTTTTCCAGGAACACTGTCCATCACTCTGTCCATTAGTGTTCTCAACGTGAGAGAGCCTGGCAAGCCACAGTGGTCCCACAGCAGACTCTGACCACAACCGAGCATGCTCAGGTCTCATAAAGCTGTGAAGTGGAACACCCTTCCTAGCTCAGCCACGATCCAGAAATGACAGGAAAGAAAGCGGCTTCACTTAGAATACATAAGCTATTTACATATAATCTGAGATTTTGAAATGCCCAAAATAGTTTCCATGGGGAATAAGGGGAATTAAGATAGCGTGTGCCTGGATTAGGACTTAAAAGCATTTTTAGACTCTGTTTCCAACACTGGAGTAATGCAGCCTAGTTTCAGATCTTGTGTTTGGATAAGGGAGCGGTGGCTCTGAGGAGGTCAGAGGCAGTGAAGGCTAGCAGTAGCAGCAGAGACCATCGCTAATGTTCAGGGATAAGCAACAAGTGCCAAAATGCACTGCAACGGGCCTGTAGGGTTTTCCAAAATGCAGGCCGGATGTGAAAAATCCTCTTCCATTCTGGGGCACCGCCAGTAGCAATGCATGGGTTAATCTCAGCTGTATGCGGGGACTGCAAGATGGAAAAAACTTCTCTCGGCCTATATAGGGCAAGCTGTGGCAGGATCTCCTCAGTTGATTAAAAAGCAGGGGAGAACGCTAACCTATGTATAACAGTGCAACAAAACTAAAACTGTGTAGAAGGCCCCAGAGCAGCATCAGCAGATGCCTTGACATAAAGTCTGTAAAACTTTGTGAACGTGTGGAGAGATGACAAGATCGCCGCCTTGCAGACCCGTTCTGCTGACGCCTGGTGTTGGAAAGCCCAAGAAGCGGCAATTGCCCTGGTGGAGTGAGTGGTGACCCTGAAGGGCGCCTCCTTCCCCTGCAGGCATAGGCTTGTATGACCACCTGCCTGATCCATCTGCTAAGAGTGGACCTGGCAGACGACAGGCCCCTCCTTGGTCTTTCTAGGATCATGAACAAGGCATATGTCTTACGTATCTCTGGAGTAGCGGCCAAGTAATACCTTAATGCCCTTACCACTTCGAGGGACACAAGAAGGGTAGAATTAAGCCTTTAACTGCCATCCTACCTAGAGTTTTTGTCACCCTCTGTTGTCTGACCATTTTTTTCACCTTTTTGCGCTACACATGTTCAACTGTGATTTTTGAAGGGATTTCTCAGGAATTATATATTGTTTTCTTTTCAGCCGAGTCTGGGCTTTAACGTGAAATGTCTTGTTTGTCACTTGTTAAGTGTATTTTCAATATTTTGGGGTGAAATATGTGCAAAAAAATAATTTTTTTTACTATTTGTAGTGCTTTATTGTAGTACAAAATGTAAGTTTTTAAATTAATTGCATGTAAAAGCCCTATTTCTCCCTGTTACAATGGTACCCCATTTGTACTGGTAGACACCCTTTCCTCCCCCAAACTGAAACAGTGCTTTAAGAGATTTCCACATAAAATACAACTGCTATGCGCACCTTGCAGTTTAAAAAAAAAAATATATATATTTTGTGAGATACTCACCTGTAAAATGGTTATTACGAGTATGTCACACCCCCCACTTCCCGATATTCATGACACTTGGGAACCCAGCCTGTAGAGGGTGATCTTGCAAAGATGACATGGAAAAAAGGAGCCCCTCCTAGTCCATAAGTACTGGGTTCCTCCCACTATTCCTCAGTCTTTTTAAACAGCAGTGAAGAACCAGGAAGAGCCAATTATATTCAATAATTGTAAAATTATATGAGAATAATAATACCAAATAAAGGATCCCTTAGAACAAAAAGAGCCAATTATATTCAATAATTGTAAAATTATTTGAAATAATAATACCAAATAAAGGATCCCTTAGAGCAAAAAGAGCCAATTATATTCAATAATTGTAAAATGATTTGAAATAATAATAATAATCACCATATAAAGGATCCCTCGAACAAAAAAGGGCGAGGGAAGTAGGGGGTGTGACATACTCGTAATAACCATTTTACAGGTGAGTATCTCACAAAATGGTATTATTCCTAGTATGTCACACCCCCCACTTCCCGATATTCATGACACTTGGGACATCCAATAGCAGTGTCTATAATGGGTGGGGATCCCAAAGGAAAAATGCATAACTTTAATTACTGCAGCTTGCAGAACTTTGCGGCCAAAAACAGCATCCGCTGAGGCCCGCACATCAACCTTGTAAAACTTAGCAAAAGTATGCACAGAAGACCAAGTCGCAGCCTTGCAGACTTGTTCAACAGAAGCTTGGTGCTGAAAAGCCCAAGAGGCTCCAATAACACGAGTATAATGAGCGGTGACACGAAAAGGGGGAACCTTCCCCTTCGCCATATAGGCCCCAATGATAGCCTGACGTATCCACTTACTAAGGGAAGATTTGGCAGGAGCAAAACCCTTCTTGGGCCCAGAAGGCACAACAAAAAAGGCATCCGTCTTGCAGAAGGCCGAGGTAGTAACTAAATAATACTTAACACAACAAACTACATCCAAAGAATGTAAGACCCTTTCTTTGTCGTTACTAGGTTTAGGACACAAGGAAGGAAGAACTATATCCTGATTTAGGTGGAAAGCAGACACCACCTTAGGAAGGAAATCCGGTTTAAAATGGAAAACAACCTTATCTTGATGCCTTTCAAAATAAGGGGCTTGAATAGACAAAGCCGCCAGTTCAGAAACTCGGCGGACAGAAGTAATAGCAACCAAAAAGGCAACCTTCTGAGTAAGAATAGGAAGAGGAATATCCTGCAATGGCTCAAAGGGAGCAGCTTGCATAGCCGAAAGCACCAAATTAAGATCCCAAACAGGGGGGGGCGTGGCCGGCGATGGAAGCGTGAGGACGCGTTCTTTGTGAGCTCCCTCTGGCTGACCCCTTTTAGCCCACTTTACAACACTATTCCTGCCCGGACCCACATTATACCGTCATGGCGAAAAAGAGGAAGGGGGCGAAGACCATCTCGCCCCCTTTGAACAGAAAAATCAGCTCCTACCTGGCCGCAGAACGTTCCGGAGGAAGAGGGGAGGAGGCGTCCAAAATGGCGGCGGCCGGCGACGGTGAGGCGGCCACATGCAGCAAGTCGAGGATGGCTGGAGAGCGGGCGGAGGGGCGCGTGGCGGCACCGGAGACGGCCCACCTGGAGATCGGGCGGGAGGAGAGGAGCTCCCCTGCTACTGCCGAGAGCGAGAGAGGCGGAGTGAGCGCGTCGCGGAGGACCTCGGGGACAGGCGGCGGCGCGGAGTCAGTGACTGCTGACAGGGCTGCGGACGAGCGCTGCTGTGACAAGCGCGGCCCGGACCGGCTGTGCTGCTCGAGCAGGGAGCGGCACCTGGAACGTGCTACCCCCCCGGCCGCAGCTGAGATGAGACTGGCTGATGGAAGCGGCGGCGCGGACGGGGAGAAGGAGAACGGGACGGACACCCAGCGGAGTTGCCCCAGTACACACCAGGTACGCCCCAACCGCCCAACACCACGGGGGCAGACAGGTGTGCTGGAAGGAGAGGGGAATACACCCCATGAGCCCCACAGAGCCGCTCCCACACCCCCATTAGCTCCGGGACTGGCAGCAGAAGGGGACTTGCCTAATTATAAGGGGGGACAGCCGCTGCAAAGGGGGGCAAATTCCCCCCCCCCTCACGTGGGAGAAGCCCAGCCACGCTCTGGGGGGATGTGCCCTCCCCCACGGTGGGGCCAAGCCCGGGTATCGATGCCCCCGTGATATCCCCTCCTAGCCCAGGATCACGGGTGCCCACAGAAACCTCAAGGAGCCCACCCGGAGACTGGTTCTCCTCTGGGGGTCATGATAGAGCCCGGCCCTCCCCGGTCTGGCTCTCGGGGAGTGACTCAGCTGGGATAACGTGGGCCGAAGATGTGGAAGAGAGGAGCGGCGGCCTGGCCGTCTCCGCGCCGGGGACCCCTTCCCCCCGGGGTTCTGGCCTGAGCATGGGGCCCGGAGGATCCTCTCGGGGAATGTTCGGCGCAGTCCATGGTTCCACCCCCCGTGGTGTGAGTGGGGACCCCATGCATAGCCAGGGACCTGCTGAAGATTTGAGTGCTCGGCGCTCTGCCGACTCCGCGATGACTCCTGGCGGTGCTCCCTCCCACAAACGGGCCCCAGCCTCCCTCGACCCCATCTTAGCAGATATTAAAGCGGAGCTTAGAGCCCTCCCTACTAAAGCTGACCTTGAGTCCTTCATCCAAAGAGTAGAGAGCTCCTTTAAGAAAGACATTTCTGATCTGCAAAGCTCGGTGGAAGGCCTGGACTCTAGGGTCACTGGTCTGGAGCAATCCCAGCTCACAACTATACAAAGGGTAGAAGCGCTGGAAAAAAGTCTGTCGCTCCAACAAGCTATCTCTCAAGCCACCGTCCTCCATTTGGACGATCTTGAAAATAGGAGTAGACGCAACAATATAAGAGTGAGGGGACTGCCGGAGGCAACGGGCCAAGACCAACTGGCGCCCACGCTCGTGGGTATTTTAAATGGAATTCTTAATCGCCCGCCCGACACCGAAATAGTGATAGATCGCCTTCACAGGGCGCTTGGGCCCAGAGCGACGGACCCCAACCACCCACGTGACGTAATCTGTCCCCACATTACTACACGGTCAAGGAGGAAATTCTCAGGAAAGCCTGGGATAGGGGGAGAATCAACTTCGACGGGGCGACGATCCAGGTGTTTCCGGATGTATCCAGAAGGACACTCCAGATGCGGCGCTGCCTGAAGCCCCTGCTTGCCAGGATTCAAGAATGCGGAGCCTCCTACCGTTGGGGGTACCCCTTCCACTTGCTCGTTCACAAAAATCAGAGGGTCTTCGCCCTGAGATCTAGGGCCGACCTCCCAGAGCTATTTGCATTCCTGGACTCCCCCCCTATGGAAGTTCGGGACTGGCTGGACCCGTCCCCGTTGCCCTCACGGGTCCCTGGTGGAGACAGGCGGCTGCGGGGACCACGTCGGGAGAGAAACGCCGGCGCCCCGCGGGCCCCGGACGTCCACCTACGGGGCAGATGCCTTTGGCAAGTGAGTCCTGAGGGGAGGAGGGCCCCGGGCTGTGCCGCAGGACTGGTCTTGTTGCTATCCTTTGCACCCATACATGATATTGTATTTGCTTCTGATTTTTTCGCCTAGTTGCTTGATTGAATTGCTGTTTGTTTTTATGGTCGTTCGGCGCCCCCTGTCGCCGCTCGGGGGCCATGCGTCGCGTGCGTGGGGCCGCTGGGCGGGGCGGGTCGTGCTGGATCTTTGTGTGGTTGGTTCGGGTGGGGGGTAGAGGATTTCACAGGGGGCAGCCCCGGGGATCCCGTGCGGGTCCTTCGGGGGGCTCCGTATATTTTACTGGGTTGGCCGGAGGGACCCTTCATGCCTTTCGGACCCGTTTCGCCCCCGCAGTAGGCCGGAGTCTCCCCCTGTCCATATTCTGGGGGCAGGGAGGGATTCCCTATTGGGAAACAGTACCTTGTTTCCTGACTGGTTTGTTGCGACTCTTAAGTGCTTTGAATCTAGTCTAGTTTATTAGTTCTTTATTTCTTTGCTTTTTCTGTTGCTCACCCAATTTAATTGTTCCCCTTTCTGTGTCTGCCCCCTTCCCCCTGTCACGTCCTACCCCCTGTCGCCCTTGTGTGCCTCTCCGCCTTCCTCCCCCTCCCCTCTTCCACTTGCCCCTCGCCCGTTCTTGAGACCCCGATATGTCCAAGGTAAAATTTACAACCCTCAATGTGAAGGGACTTAACTCCCCTTTGAAGAGAGCCGTGGTCCTCAGGGAACTAAGAGGCCTACACGCACAAGTTGCCTTCCTGCAGGAGACCCACCTCAAAGAGGGGAGGACGCATAATGTCACTAACCGCTACTATAAGACTCAATACCACTCCCTGTCGCCAGATTCTAAATCACGGGGAGTGGTTATCATTTTAGCGGGGTCCTTGCCGTGGTCGCACTCGGCGTCGCTGCAGGACCCGGAGGGTAGGTTTCTGTTTGTCCGGGGCACCCTCTTTTCCTTGAGGGTGACTCTGGCAACCTGCTACTGCCCTAACACCAATCAACTTAAATGTATGCGCTCCATTCTGGAAAAGCTTGATGGGTTTGCGGAGGGGGTCCTTCTGCTTGGGGGCGACTTCAACACAGTCCTCGATCCAGCTTGGGACACTTCCCGGGGGTCCTCCCACACCTCCTTCTCCGCCCTGAAAAAACTCAGAACTCTGCTTTTCAAGAGCCAGCTGATGGAGGCCTGGCGGATCCTTAATCCCCAGGGGAGAGATTACACATTTTTCTCAGCACCCCACAATTCCTACTCTCGCATCGACTGGTTCTTGATCCCCCATAGGTTCCTGCACCTCGTGGCCGATATGGACATCGGTCAGATTACCATCTCTGATCATGCTCCAGTTTCTCTAACCATTTCCATACCCGACACGGTCCCCCTGAGAGGCCAATGGAGGTTGAATAGCTCCCTCCTACAAGACCCCGAGGTAAAAGAAGACATCCACAAGGCTATCACTGACTATTTTGCGACTAACGACGCGGGAGAGGTTTCGCGGATGTCCCTTTGGGAGGCCCACAAATGCGTGGTCAGGGGTGTGCTGATCAAGCATGGGGCCCGTCTCAAGAGAGAGAGGAACAAACAAATTGACCTCCTGACTAGGGAGATCTTTGAGACGGAGATCAAGCACAAAAATACCCATGATGCGGCGCTGGGCGCCAAGCTGACGCGCCTCCGGCAATCCCTAGGGGACGTCTGCCTCACCGAGGCTAAGGGCTTAGCGGCTAGGTGCCGGCGATTTTATTATGAATACAGCAATAAATGTGGGAGGGCCCTGGCTAGAGCCCTGAAAGCACAACGCACCAGAAATTTCATAGCTCACGTTCAAGATCAGGGGGGCAGAAGGCTCCACTTGACTAAGGATATAGCCAGGACGTTCAGAGAGTTTTATGAAAAACTATATAATTTGCCGCGGGGTCATTCGACCCCTTCAATGAGCGACATCGAGACATACATTCGGGATTCAGGACTCCCCCGACTTAAGCGCGGGGTAGCGGAGGCTCTTGAGGGAGACATAGAGATTGAGGAATTTACGAGGGCCATCAGGAATACCAGACCCGGTAGAGCGCCGGGCCCTGACGGATTTAGCTTGGAGTATTACAGGGAGTTTGCTGGGATTCTCGGCCCTAAGTTTATCACCTCCTTTGGCTCTTTGAGGGATGGGAACCCACCTCCAAGAGATACCCTGAGAGCAAACATTACCGTTATTCCCAAACCAGGAAAGGATCCGGCGCAGTGTGGGAGTTACAGACCCATCTCCCTGCTGAATTGCGATATCAAGCTGTTTAATAAGATACTAGCGGACAGGCTAGCCCCTCTCATCCCATCCCTCATACACTGGGATCAGGTGGGCTTCGTTCCCTCGAGAGAGGGAAGAGATAACACCACTAGGGTTATCAACCTGATTCACCGGGCGAGGTTGGGGGGCCCGGCTGCGATGCTTCTCTCGACGGACGCCGAGAAGGCCTTTGACAGGGTGAACTGGGATTTTATCTCTGCAACCCTTCGTCTAATTGGCTTGGGAGAGAACATGACCCGCTGGGTTATGGCCTCCTATTCAGTCCCCTCGGCGTCCGGCATGGTGAACGGCTTGGCATCAGAACCATTCACATTGGCAAATGGGACCCGTCAGGGTTGTCCGCTCTCCCCCCTGATATTTATTTTGACACTCGAACCCTTCCTGAGATGTGTGAGGAAAAACCGGGACATCGCTGGTATAGGGGTTGGGCGAGAGGAACACAAGGTCGCGGCTTACGCCGACGACTTGATATTCTTTATCTCTAGACCCGAGACATCCCTACCCGTACTCATAGCAGAACTTAAAGCCTTCCAAACAGTATCCAATTATAAGATAACCCACCAAAAATCTTCCGCCCTGAATATCAGCCTACCCCCTGGGAGACAAAAGCAGATCTCCGAAAATTTCCCGTTCAAATGGGAACAGGAAGCGATAACGTATCTAGGGACTCAGATTTCGTCAACTCCCCAAAAACTGTATAACCTGAATTTTCCCCCATTGCTGAGGAGAGTAGAGGAGGACCTGCAGAAATAGAATAAAAATCCCTTCTCTTGGTTCGGCAGGTCCAACATCATTAAGATGAACATCTTGCCGAGGGTGCTGTATCTCTTCCAGGCCCTCCCGATTGAGGTCCCACACACTTTCTTTAAACGATTGACGGGGCTTTGTTCCAGGTTTGTGTGGGCTGGGAAAGCACATCGGCTGGCGGCCCCCCTCCTCACTCTCTCCAAGGTGAGGGGAGGATTGGGCCTCCCGGACTGGAGGGCATACCACGCGGCAGCTCACCTGTCACGAGTGCTCGACTGGTGTAGACACTCCTCCCTGAAGCAGTGGGCGCTCGTCGAGCAGGAGTCCTCGGAGATCCCTTTACAGGGGCTCCCCTGGATTCCGCTGGATCGGGCCCCCACCCTGAACAAACACCCCACGATAGGCCCTACCCGTAAAATAGTTAGCAGATTCTTCCCGAATTTGGGCATTCTCCCCTCTGCCTCGCCAATGACCCCCGTGCTGGGACATCCGGATTTCCCGGCAAGCCTAACTGATAGCTCCTTCCGCAAATGGGTAAAACAGGGCTGCTTCAGGGTCATGCACCTCAGAGAGGGACCTGAATGGATCGGGGCGGAGGTCCTGGCGATGAGATATTCACTTACCCCACTGAATACATGGCAGACTTTGCAACTTACACACTATCGAGGCTCCCTGTCCAGGGCTATGGACAATGCAAGACCTCTAACCCCTTTTGAACAGTCTTGCTCAGGCAGCGGCCACTTCAGAGGAGCACTGTCCCACGTTTACTCACTGCTGATCTCCCCTCCTGAATCCTATAAACCCTCGTATATTGAGGGCTGGGGAAGGGAACTAAATAGGAGCTTCACTAAGGAGCAGACGCAGGCCATGCTACAGGTAGCTCATAGGTCATCGATGTCCTGCAGATACCAGGAGGCCTTCTATAAGGTTCTCTCACGCTGGTACCTCGTGCTGTCGAGACTAGCAAGAATATTTCCCTCCTCCTCTCCCCTGTGCTGGAGATGTTCTGGGGCCAGGGGCACAATGATACATATTTTCTGGGAGTGTGGGGCACTGGCCGGGTTCTGGAGCAACGTCAGGAGAATAGTCCTGAAGCTGACGGATACAGACCTGGGTGAGGACCCGGCGGGCTACCTCCTTGGTTTAGCTCCTACATCCATCGAGAGGAGGACCAAGTCCTTGTTGGCTCCCCTCCTGGATGCGGCCAGGACTTGCATCCCATCCTGTTGGAAATCGACGTCACCCCCCACAACGGCTATGTGGCTTACCAGGGTTGGCGATATTAGCAGAATGGAGGAGATGATGGCCTCGCTGAAAGGGAGGGTAGACCAGCACAGAGAAAGGTGGCAGGCCTGGAACCGATTTACCGCCTCGGCGGACTACTTAAACTTTTTACAGGAGTAACAGCGGCTGCTCCCGGGTGGGGAGCGGCCTCCCTGTCGGGGTCCTCAACCTCCCCCCCCTCCCCCCCTCCTCCTTACCCCCCCTTCTCCTCCTCACCCCCGCTTACCCTTTGTTTATGTCTGTCTTGTCCCGTCTTTCTCCCCCTCCTGTTTGTCCCAGTTGTATTTCTAATAGTTTGTTTTATGTGAGTTCAATTCATGTTTATAATAAGAAAAATGTTAGAGGCGTGGTGTGCGGATTACACGTTTTATTACAACTTGATGTGCATTAAAAATTAGGGGGTAGGCTACAGGGGGGCACCCCTCCACCCTTGGTCTCCGGATAAGTGGGGATAGCCATTACCCAAGGACCATGGTCCATTTTCTTCCATTGGTTCTTGTGCCCCCTGGGGTCCAGGTTGGATGGGGGTGCGTCTTACGCCCCGGGCGTTACTGTTAGTTGTTTTCATTATCTTGTTGTACTTCTGTATATTTGCATCCATTCTCACTGTAAGCTGATGTTTAACTGTACTGAACGTGATCTGTCATATTCCATGCTTCTTCAATAAAAACTACAATTTAAAAAAAAAAAAAGATCCCAAACAGGAAGTAAAAACTTTCTGGGAGGCCGCACATGCGCGACTCCTTGGAAAAAGGTCTTAACCAAAGGATGAAGAGCAAACGATCTTTGAAAGAAAATTGCCAAGGCAGAGACTTGCCCTTTCAAAGTACTAATCTGCAATCCCATATCCAGACCTCGTTGCAGATATTCCAGAATTCTAGGAATAGAAAATACTCTACAGGGCAAAGCCCTGGATTCACACCAATCAATACAGGACCTCCAAGTCCTGTAATAAATGACAGAGGAAGACTTCTTCCTAGCTCTAATAAGAGTCTGAATAACCACATCAGAAAGACCTTCTTCTTTCAAGATGGAGACTTCAGCAGCCATGCCGTCAAAGCCAGCGTTTGTAAATTGGGATAACAAAGTTGACCCTGAGTGATGAGATCTGGAAGAAGAGGCAGATGGAAACGAACCACTGCCAGCCTTACGACATCTGCATACCACAGACGTCTTGGCCACCTTGGCGCCACCAGAATTGCTGGCGCCTCCTCCAGTGCCAACTTGCGCACCACCTTGCTGATCATGGAGAATGGGGAAACAGATATAGGAACCCCAGATCCTTCCAGGCCAGAGACATTGCATCCGCTGCCACTGCCAGAGGATCCTGGGATAGAGACACAAAAGCTGGCAGCTTGTGATTGTGGCGAGAAGCAAACAGGTCCAAAAGTGGAGTCCCCCACTTGTGACAGAGGAACTGAAAGACCCTTGGATTGAGAGACCATTCTCCCTGGCGAGAACATCCCCTGCTCAGGGAGTCTGCCTCCACATTCTCTATCCCCGGAATGTAAACTGCTGATATGCAGGGAACATTGATTTCTGCCCACTGAAGGATCAGATACACTTCCCGGAGGGCACCCCAACTGCGAGTCCCTCCCTGGTGAATGATGTATGCAACAGCTGTTCGGTTGTCTGACCGAATCTAAACTGGCAGACCCTGTAAGAAATGGGTCAGTCGAAGTAGAACAAGACGTATGGCCCGAAGCTCTAATACATAGATTGGAGAATGAGCCTCCTGAGGCCCCCACAATCCTTGGAACTGATGCTTCTTCCAGAAGCCCCCCCAGCCTACCAGGCTGGTATCCGTGGTAACCAGTTCCCAACACGGAGTCAGAAATGACTTGCCCTTCTGGAGGTTGTGCGATATTAACCACCACTGAAGGGACTGCAAAACGTGGGGAGACAATAGACAAGTCTGATTTAATGATAGTGGGCACCTGTCCCACTTTGCCAAGAGGAAGAGCTGAAGCGTCCTTATGTGAAACTGGGCAAACGGGACTGCCTCAAATGCAGCTACCATCAATCCCACTAGTCTCATCCCTAGACAGACTGACGAGGGTTGGACAAGAATAGACGAATCAAGTCCTGAATCAGAACCATTTTGGACTGAGGAAGAAAAACCCTGGCCTGAAATGTATCCAGAATCAGGCCCAGGAAGGGAATTTCCCTGGACGGACAGAGAGAGGATTTGGGGTAACTTATTACCCATCCGAACCTTTCTAGCGTAGAGACCACCGTCCTGGTGTCCAACTCTGACTGTTCGAGGGAGGAGGCCGCGATAAGAAGATCGTCCAGGAAAGGCACAATGCGGATGCCCTGGACCCTGAATATAGCCATCACTCCTGCCAGCATCTTGGTAAAGACTCTTGGGGCCGAGGTAAGGCCGAATGGCAGAGCCACAAATTGATAATGCTGGTCTTCTATCGAGAACCTGAGAAATCTCTGGTGACCCGGAAAAATAGGAATGTGCAAATAAGCATCCTTGATGTCTATGGATGTCATGAAGTCCCCCTGACGGAGAACATCGATCGTTGATCGCAGAGACTCCATGCGGAATTTTCTGAAACGGATAAATTGATTGAATCTCCTTAGGTCTAGGATAGGCCGAACAGAGCCTCCCTTTTTGGGTACCGTGAATAGGTTGGAGTAAAACCCCAAACCCCTTTCCGCTGGAGGCACTAGGCCGATAACAGCCATGTTTAACAGATTCGCTACTGCTGCCTGCAGTCCGTGCGCAATTGCCGGATCTGACGGCATTCGGGACATGAAAAATCTGGGAGGAGGCCGGGACTCAAATTCCAGTTAGTAACCGGAAGAGACTACTTCCTGAACCCAATTGTCTGATACCTCCTGAACCCAGACCTGGAAGAAGAACCGCAGCCGTCCCCCCACCCGTAAGGGTGAGGGCGTCCCCTCATTGTTGAGCAGGCTTAGTGGCAGATTTGGTTTTGGACCCCAAATTCTGACTTGGACGGCCATGTCCCTTTCCTCTATTCCACGAAAGGAACGACGTTGTTTCTTACGCTGAGGTAATTTACCTCCTTTAGTGACAGAATCCAATTCTTTCTCCAAAGAGGCGCAATCCCACAAAAGGGAGCGCTGTAAGCGATTTCTTAGATACAATATCAGCTGCCCACTGCCGCAACCATACTGACCGCCGGATGGCGACTAACAAGGCAGAGGTTCTGCTGCACATGAGCAGAGTATCATCTAAGTCAGAAAGTACAAAAGATGCAAACATCTCACATTGCTTAAGAGCGGCGTACTCATCAGAGGCCGGATCAAGCCCTGAGTAATTCATTAGGTCTCTCACAACAGACCTAATAGCCACTGTCATGAGTGCCGAAGCACCAACAGGCAGCAAGGCCGAGCCCACACTGGAAAAAGCGTGGCACGCCATTTGATCAATACACTTATCCTTTCCATCTTTAAGTGTAGTGGAGTCAGGAGAATGCATCACAGAAGAATTGGATAAATTAAGCACAGGGGCATCCACCCATGAGCAGTGTATCTTTTAAAAATCCAGTCTCTCTATAAATTCATTAAATATTAATGCATAGATGGCCATTGTATGCTTGCGCACACATAGGAATTTGTCCTCCGCATTTAACCCAGTGCAGTGAGTGTACATATGCCCAGAGCGGTGGGCACAGGTGGTGATGACCAACGCTTAACAGTATCACCTGGGAAGGGATATTTCTTGTCCCAGCCCAAGGGAATGCCAGGAAGCCGCGCAGGCTTCTCCCATTCTTTAAGAATAATTTCATCAAAATGCTTTTGATTTGGAAATTCTAAACGAGGTTTAGAGACTCCAAAGAATTCCCCTTTTTGAGGAGGGACTACTTCAGGAGGAGTGGTAACTGAGCAAGAGCCTTTGGGGTATCCACAACACTAGCTTCACCCTGCTCAATCACAGTACCAACAAATTGCTGTTCATCAGAAACATCTGATTCCTCATATAATTCTCATTCTTCTAACTGAGAAGGATCAGACCAATCAAGCAATTCACAATTGTCTGACTCACTTGCCGGAGCGGCATGAGTCAAGTGCTTTCTTTTAGCTGAGGCCTTCTTAGGCACAGAGGTAGACATTAATCTTTCAAGATGAGCCAATCTGGCACATAAATCAGCATGCGACTCACCACCCATGACAATATCATTGGGGGTACGGACAAGACATGGCGGAGTAGGAGATGAGGCATTAGCCGCAAGCCCTGAAGCCTGGGCCTCAGTTTGCTGCATAATAGTTAATTGTGCACAAGGGACGCAAAGAATTGCGTTATCCCCAACAAGGGATGCCCCACATCCAAAACATTGCCGAGTCTGTGCAGAGGGAATTGCATGTCCGTTATCCTGGGATGCCTCCATATGGTGTTTAGTATTATACTATAATTGATTATAGTCGCCAAGTATATATGGGATTTACGCAATTGCTACCTGGGATGCCCCTTTAAATAGTCCCAAGTGGGAGGATTGAAACACAAATGGACCCCCAAATAAGGCTTAAGGGCTTTTTTTTTTATATATATAAGGACCAGGAGAAACCCCTTTTTAAATAAGGAGTTTCCACCTACAGAGAAAACAAAAAAAAGTCACCAAATGCACACAATATAAATAAATGACAGAAAAAAACTCTCACAGCCCATGCAATAAGCTCACATCATGAGGTAAGGCCACAGGGAAGCAGGAAGTCAAACAGAGCATACCAGGTGCTCTCTGAATAAAAGCATGCCTAAGCCCCGCCCACTTCCAGGATCACATGGCCAAAAACGGAGGGAAAATTCAAATCTGAACACAGCCAGAAACAAAGAGCTTTAATAGGTAAGCAAAAAATGCTGCCTAGACAGAGATAGGAAAATCTAAATAAAACATTTCCTATTAAATAGTATAGTAAAACATACATAATAAAAATAAGAAATAAAGACTTATTTTATATATCTTTTTTTTTTTTTTTTTTTTTTTGTGCATGGTGACAAATAAGCCCAGATAACGCCCCCCCTTCCCCCCTCCTTTTTACCCAGCAGGGTTAAAGGAGAACTAAGGGGAGAGGATAGAAATGCACCCATAAGGCACAAGGGGATTATAAAGGGACAGGGGCATCCCATGCCGGGATCACCAACCTGGAAGCCGCCTACCCACATTTGGGTCTCACGGGGGAGTAATACTCCTGTATACACCAGAAGGTGTATGTATCTACCTTTGCCTGAACCAACCAGCCAGGGCTGGGAGGCATACAATATAACCAAACAGGTTTAAAGAGTTTCAGACAGAAATAGGAGAAAAAAAGGGTCCGGGAGCAAGCCCGGCTACCTGCAGCTTGAAGGAGAGTCATCTTCTGAATGCTTCGCCGACTGCAGAGACAAAAAGACTGAGGAATAGTGGGAGGAACCCAGTACTTATGGACCATGAGGGGCTCCTTTTTTCCATGTCATCTCTGCAAGATCGCCCTCTACAGGCCGGGTTCCCAAGTGTCATGAATATCGGGAAGTGGGGGGTGTGACATACTAGGAATAACAAACCTTTACATTTGAAATGTCCCCAAAAAACTATATATTCACTGGAAGTACACATCTTTCTAGGCGTGCCAGGCTTGTTGATGTGGGCGCAGATTTCTGGAAATAATACCTCAATTATTTCTTTGGTTGCCAAGGGTTTCCCTAAAAAAAGAATATAAAAAACTGAATCAAAGACACATTTTTCTGCAAACAAGTAAAAACAAGTTTAATCTGGGAAAGCAAGGTTCCATGAACAGAACAATACCCAACATGCATAGGTACTGTCAAGTGAAGGGTTGCCAAACACCCCAGAGTAAAGTAATTTTACTTCAAAATTTCAGCTCTGCAGACCAAGTGCACACCTTGTGCTTTTTCAACCAAAACAACCCTTTACATTTAGTTTCCACGTTAAGCTTTCTAGGTGTACCCAGCTTATTGTAAGTGGCTTATATAAATATGCAAACAAGAAAAAAACTAGCTAAATCTGAAAGCACAAGGTCCCCTGAGCAGAACAATACCCATGCATAGGTACTTTTAACTCTTAACTGCCAGCCTACTTGAGATTTTGTCACCCTCTGTTGACAGGTCATTTTTCATCATTTTGCACTTTTTTAAATATTTTTGCGCAAAACTAAAAAAAAAAAAAAAAAAAAAAAATTATGTTTAAAAAAATGGTCTCATTTATTTTAAATAAAACATTTTATTAAAGAAAACCATATTGCACGTGAAAGTCCCATTTCTCGCAATTTCAACGGTACCACATATGTATCGGTAGCCCATTGTTCCTGCCCAGGAAAAGAGCACTTTGTAACATTTACAAATAATAATAATAATTACAAAATTGGCGCAGGGGCATTTTTTGGGGGAATTTTAAGGGTTAAAAACCCTGAAAAATCCCCCCCCCCAAATGTGTGAGATCCCCCCTACCCAGCATAACCAGCTCAGGGACCAGCTATGGGGGCTTGTAGAACAGGGCGCAGGGACCAGCCTCCGTGCCCCCCCCCGCCCTGCAGGCTAAATGGCCCCTGGGCCCTTTTCCCCTCCCCCCAGGCTTTGAGGAGGCAGGTAATGGGGGGCTGGGGGTTAATGGCTAATCACCAGCTAGCTGCAGTTGTCTTGCCAGCCGCTTAAGCCTTGTGAACTGGTATAGAGGTCTCATAGATCCCTTATCAGTTCACAAAGGGTTAAATGTAAAAAAAATAAACACAGAAAACTTTTTTTTTTATTTTTTTTAATTCTAACCTCCCATACCTCCCAGAGCACTGTGTCCTAAGCTGATCACTTTGGCTTCTGCTCTCCTGCTGCTGCTGGAAGCCTTTTATACCTGCAGGGTGACAGT
The DNA here is from genome assembly GCA_027917425.1 of Gastrophryne carolinensis. Classification (NCBI taxonomy): domain Eukaryota; kingdom Metazoa; phylum Chordata; class Amphibia; order Anura; family Microhylidae; genus Gastrophryne; species Gastrophryne carolinensis. The sequence continues at coordinate 281,736,312 of CM051235.1, forward strand.
TAACACAGGGTTACATAGGGTCCCCCTTCCAAGGACGGGTTAAAGGGTTAAAAACCCTTGAAAATCCCCCAAAAAATGACTTGAGCTCCCCCCTACCCAGCATAACCTGCCCGGGGACCAGCTATGGGGGCTTGTAGAACAGGCGGCAGGGGCCAGCCTTGGTGGCCCCTGGCCCTGCCGGCTACAAGCCCGCACAGCCTAATGGCCCCGGGCTCTTCTGCCCCCGGGCTTTGGGGAGGCAGGTAATGGGGGGGGGCTTGGGGTTAATGGTAAGTCACCCGCCAGCCGCAGGTGACTTGCCAGACCCTCGAGCATTGTGAACTGGTATAGGGGTCTCATGGATCTAAAAAAAAAAAAAAAAAAAACACACACAGAGAAAAGTTTATTAATAAAATCATTTTTTCTTTACTCACCTTCGATTGTCAGCTCCTCTGTCCCTCTCTGATCTCAATGACAGGTGTGGTGATCACTGAGGGGGGTAGGCAGGGGATCAGAGGATCTCACGGCCCTCCACCCCTCTGGCCATGCAGGGGGTGGGAAGACGTTAGCAGGGGAGGGGGATAGTGGTGAAAATGGTGACGGCCACGGTGGAAGCAGGGGGAGGGGGGGGCCTGTTAGGCCCTCTCCTGAAGAGCCCTGGGTGGGGATCAGAGAGGCCCCCCTGGTGAAGAGGCGACCCAGCAGGAGTGATCGCGCATGGAGGTGAGTAAATGTCATTTTTATTTATTTATTTTTTACAAGAAATGCTGGTGGCAACTGAGGGGGGGGGGGGGAATTCCGGGCCCTCTCTTGAAGCCGGAGGAGCTTAGGGGGGATCGGAGGCCCCCAGGGTGAAGAGGAGACCCAGCTGAATCAATTAAAGGGTCAGGTAAGTGGCCAGCCATTCCAAGCCCCCAGCCAAGTCCTCTCAGGTTTGACGGGGCGCCCTCACCCGATCGGGTGGAGGGGGTGGCTTTTGCACTGAACTCTGTCCAGCATGGCTGCCAGCAGTAGTAATCACAAACACACTAATACCAGGGAGCCCGGCTAGCTAGTTCAAGCCCCACATAGCAGTTTTTGCGAAGGCAGTCTCTCGCAGGGTGTCATGGAGTAATGGGGGTAGATGACCCAGGGGGTAGAGGGACTGGGGCTCAGTGGGAAACACACAGCAGCCATGCAAGCCCCAGAGATCAGGTACCCTGCTGCAGCGGGGTCCTGATCCTCGGGGCTCAGACCCAGTCAGACGAGCCCCGGTGCGCTTACCTAGACCCATGCACGCTCCCCTTACTCTGCAAGATCCCACGCTATCGGCTTAGGAATCGACTTCAGGCATTTAATGTGTCGAAGCCCCTGCCCTTGGTCAGCACTGTAACTAAAAAAAAAAAACCTATACAAAATAGCGGGCACAGCTTTTAATATTGATAACTGAGCGTACTTCCCGACCCGTCAAGCTACTAGAACATGGGCCAAACCAAATTGACAAGGGTCATAAGAAAGGGGCACAACTCCACAAATACCATAAAACAATAATATTTTTAAGTGTTACACTATAGCAAAAATAAAAACACACATGCAACACAAAGACACTGTTAAAAGCAATTCATTCACTACTCTTGTAATGCTAAAATACTTAGCAATCCATATTATAGAAGACCACAAGGTATCAAAAATTACAAATAGAAATCAGTATTAAATAGCTCCACAAATAGCCCAAGGAAAAAAAAATATTTCTATATATGTTTCTAATTACTCAAGTGAGTGTTCAATTACTCCACTTTGTGCAAAAAATACAAGTATAAAAAGGTAATTACTACAAATAATTAATCAAAACCATAAACCTGTGTAATCAATCAAATCTAAAGTGCAAATGCTAGATAAGGAGGCTATATTCACCAAGTAAAGCAGGGGATGAGACCCCCAATGTAAACCCCATACACAAAAGTGCTGTGCAGGGCTGTTTAAAAAAAAAAAAAATTGCACAGCCTCTTACAAGAAAAGAACTGAGCTTGCCCTATATAGGCCGGGAGGAGCTAGTTTTTTTCTACCTTGCAGTCCCCACCTACGGCTGAGATTAACCCACACGTTGCTACTGGTGGTGCCCTGGAATGGAAGAGATGAGAAAAGCTCACTGATATAATTAAGCACAATAGGTAAGGGAGCACAATTCTTATTTCAATGCAACACAATTTGGAATGTATAAAAGGGCCTTAGGCAGCTTAAGGCTTAGAAACAAATTGTAATACAAATGCTGTGAAATCTCAGTCAACTTTCAACAGTTCCTAAAAAAACGATTAACAGACAAAAATGTAGTTCTTTTTCCAATACTAGCAGTCTAGAACACACTATAGGCTTCCCAAAATCAGCAGTAACTCATCAAATAACCTTGTGGTCTGTGTACTTTAAATGTCATTATAACTTTACAGTAGAGGAGAGAACTGATATAATTCATTCAGAAGGTCAGCATATGCAAAGCTTGTTCTTAGCTAACGTGAAAGAAATGTGCTGCTCTATACCTCTTGCTGCATGTATTGCAGAAATATGCTGGCCTAGCAGAGATAAGCAACATAACATTACAAGAATGTCTGAATATTTATTATCTAACAAGTGTTAGTGGCGACATTTGCTGTATCTTTTGCAATACCAACTAGATAGTGACTAGAAATTTCAAGGAATAACAGGAAAGGGGAATCACAGCGACAGGGTGGACACATTTGTCTACAACTTTGGCTGCAATCTCTTTATTTTATCTGCATTTTGTTTCTATGCTCAGCGGTAGTAGAAGATCTAAAAATAAAAAACAAAATGGCATGCCAGATTGATTAACATAAGAACCTAAAGGGACTTTCACCTTCTTTACCCTGCGCACTGGCCAGTCCACCGTTCAGAAACCTTTAAGTTTCAGAGGGCAGAGCTCCCAGCCTCCTTGCGTGATACCCCTGCTCCTTATATTAGTCACAGTGACTCTTTATGGTCACGCCATTCATTGCAATGGAGGGGGCCATGCCAAGGCAAGTACTTGCCAAGCACATTGCAATGAATGGTGGGGGGCGTGCACAGGCTCTGTGCCTGGCACAGAGGAGTGGGGCCACCACCATCAACGAGTGTTAGTCATGGCCCAAGGAATTCTGGGACACATGCTTGAAGCAACAGCAAAATAGATGAATCCACCTGCAGACTTACCATTATACATAGCGTTTGTTTCATAACATTTTCATTGGCCACCATAAGCTTTTAACCGCATTTATGGAATTTTGGAACCTTTTTAAATGATGAAGCAAACACTACGTATAATGGTGAGCCCGCATCTGGATTAATCTCTTGCCGTCTACCCACACTTTGCCAAGGCTGCATACTGGGGCAGTTCAGTAACAGTGTTGACAGGTTGGAGCCAGTTTTTGGTCTTTTGCTATTTACTGTCCATGCTTGCGTTGCCCCTTGTTCTCAGAAACCAGGAGGTTCCTTAGCAGCGGACCAGCAGGGCACTGCTGCGGGGGAGAGAAGGCAAGTGCCTTTTTTGGGGGGGGGCTTACAGTTTTTGGTGAAATAGTGCCAGACACCTTCTGCTGGTACACACATGTTCAGTTCACACAGCACATGCAAGACAACTTAATAATCTATCATCAAGCACACTACTATATGTGATAAGCAGACAGCCTTCATATAGCTGCTACAAACAGTTTATGTTTATGGCATGATACTAGTTCAGTGCCCTAACATACAGTGCAGGTGCTTTTTACACATTGCAGTAGACAGAACATACTATATCCAAACTACCAACACAGTTTTGTAATTAGACTTTATACAACAAGGCAGAGACCCGTGAAGTACTACAATGATCCTTACAACTGGGGTCCCTCCTGCATTGGTCTCCCATACAGTACTATATTTAGATGTATGACATGCCCTATAGTTTACATCCAAAATACATGCATAGTTTACATGCACAAATACTTTGATATTACCCTTATTGTCAACGGACAAATATTGTTCAGTCTACCTGAAATACAGATACACACCACCTTTCGTGAACACATCTGCATAATATCCATGTATGGCACATGCGCAGCCAATCAGAATGTGGTTCCACCCTAGCCTATCTGAATGGCTGGGACAGGAGTGCGCTGGGGATGCAGCAGGGCACGCTCCCCACTGAAAACAATGCGAGCAGTTTACCGAATGGCATATTCACTGGTAGACGGATCTTATTGGACGAGAGCCCACATATATACCAGTGGACCAGCCATAGGTAAACACAGCGGGGCATCCCAATTCAGGATTCCCCGGAGAAAAGCCAGCAGCCGTCCCTGCAATCTTTTAGATTTCAGGGCGGCCACTAGTGGGTTTTGTTCCGTTTTAAACAGTTCTTTCCATTTGAAAAAACTGGAGGCTTTAGTATTGTAGAAAACAATTTCCATAGTTAATTCTGATTCGCCCACTTACGGTAAGTTAAGGCAATGGAGGGGGCATGCCAAGGCAGCATCTGGCATGCCCCTTCTATTGCAGTAATTGGAATGGGTGGTGACCAATTATTCAAGGCACCAGGTGCACATGTGGTCTCCAGTTTTACAAAGGCAGACAGCCGGAGCAGCTGGGGGTAGAGAAGGAAGGGGCAGCAAGCCCCCATAGCTTGTCGACCTGACTCAATAAGGTGGGACCAGCACCCAATTGCACAGCATCTTTTTGGTATCATATTTTTTTATTTTTATCTAAATAAAAAAAAGAAAAGCAGAAACTGTACTGTATGCATTAGGGGGTTTATTCATGTACTGTTTCAGAAGGTACAGGGCCACGACAAATCCAAAATGGAAACTTACCTTGATATAGCTAAGTTTTGATTTAATGTGGATACATAACATGAATAGACAGGATATAGTAGTATTATGATAGCAGTAATGGTTTTGGTCTCCACTTGTCACTCAGCTCGATAGTAACTCCGCCCCCCTCTTCTTCCCCCCTCCCCTCTCCCTTCTTCATGTTTGCTGTTTTTTTTTCCACCCTGGTTACATGCCATCTTGCGAATATTTATATGCACATTTTTAATGTTGCGCAAGATGACAGCACAATGTCTGTTGCTGTGAGCGCTTGACGCTCGCAATATTATTAGCATAGATGACGGTCATGTGATGGAGCTATGAGAGCTGTGAGGTAGGACCTGTTATGCTGGGTCATGTGACTTGGTCACGGGGCCGTAGGAGGGGGTGGACGTCCTCAGGCTTTCACTCACGTCCGGATTCAACTTAATACTGGCACGCACCTGCTAGTGATGGCGGTTTGGCGGGAATACGGTGGAGGCGAGTGATTGGTAGGATTACATTTTAAAAAGCAAGGTGGACATTTGTAAAACTGACCTTCACGCTTGGAAGCCGCATGGATAGCGGCGGGTGCGGGTGTCCCGGTTGCGACCCCCCTTTTTTATGAGTGTTTCTGACATGCTGTTATTCTGATGTGCTAAACCCTGGGCACTGGTAGTATCTGATTGTTATTGTGCTGGCACTTGCATATTGCGGTTTTTGGGTTCCTGTATTTCTTGTTATATCGGTTCTTATATTGAATAGTTATTATGGGGTGGGATTTATAGTCAGTAGGTATCATTATTGCAGAGTTTGGTGATAGTTCAACATGTTTACAGTAGTACACATTTTTCAGCACTAAGCACTTTTTGAGCATAAAATATATATATATTTTTTTGTGGACATTCATTGGTATAATATTCATTGTTTTAAGGGGTGTTTTTTGGGATCATTCATGTGGGGTATTCACAATATAGTTGTTTCTTATTGGTGATAACATGTGATAAGGTCTTGCATAATATGGGGATATGGTTTAGGTCCTCTTTAAGCACTTTTTGAGCATAACTTTTTTTTTTTTTTTTTTTGTACATTCATTGGTATATTATTCATTGTTTTAAGGGGTGTTTTTGGATCATTCATGGGGGGTATTCACAATGGAGTTGTTTTTTATTGGTGATAACATGTGATAAGGATTTGTATAATAGGGGGGATATGGTTCAGGTCCTCTTTAAGTGCCGGCACAAATACCTAAGTATGTATATGTAGAGAGATTTTTTTCTCCCTGCACAATACAGACTTGTATTTTAATAGAATGTGATTAGTTTACAGCATTAGAACAGAGACACATATATAAATAAGATATCCCATTAGTGGGAGTTTTGAGATATTTTGATGATATGATGGGGGATTAGCATTACTGTTTTAAAATGTCTTGTGCTTTGTGTATTTGTATATAAGTGTTTCTATGAAATTTCATGTGTAAATAAGTGATATATTTTTGAGGATATAGGTTTGCGAATATTTTTTGGTGCTCCCTAAGGGAGGAAGGTGTGGTTTTTTCCATGTCCACTCCCAAACTAGTGATTGCATTTACTGAGGTATGAGCACATGTTAAATGGAATAAGTAGTGCACCCCATAGCAATTGTTGAAACTTACCTTGAGCACAAAGATTCACTTGAGTCTCAATACTGCAATTTTTCTTAAGGATAAAACTTGGCCGAGGAAGGCTTTCTTCAAAATGTTTTCGCTGGTTCATAATTATCTGTTTCACTGTAATAAACGGATGAGAGCATAGAATATAAAAGTGGAAGTGTGCGGAATGACCTCAGCTAAAAGAATTTTGTAAATGCAGTAACCTATGCAAAACAGCTTGTACCTGCACAGATCATTTATGGGTCAGTATGATAGGTCTGACATAAATATGATTCATCATCACACTATGGTAGAAGCTTGAAAATGATGTATGAACTGGAAAATGCAATCATGTGAAAGCTACTGGAGAAGAGAGAAAAAGTGCTCTGAACAAAACACACTGCGATACCTCTAGGATGCAGCTCTTCAGAACGTACCGGTAAGTGCCATGGCTTGCAGTGTTTTGTTCCAGTATTGATTACATGACTGGGCGTGGGTCGATGTGAGGCCCAATCACATCAACTGAATCATCCCCTGTCTCTGCTAATTAATGTCATATAGGGTTTCTTTTAAAAGGTAACTCATCTAACCATGCCATTTTTGTGTCATAACTGGCTCCTTTTGGTAACTCACTTTAGTAGTCACTGGGGACTGCTACTAAAAAGGACTGTCCAGGCATAAAATATTTAAAACACATACTCCCGTACCTGTCGAATAAAGCTCACCGCTTTATGAGATCCGAGTTCCCGAGCGCCCATGCTTGACTGTGGCTCACCAGCAACACCCCTGTATTGTTCTCAGTGATTTTAATATGCCCACTCCATTCACTTTAATTGAGGGAACATGCCAAGAGCTGGCACACCACCTCCATTGCAGGGGATGGAGTGGGAATTAACTGTGACTGGTGTGACATTATCTGCACAGGACAAAAGGGGAGTAAAACTTTTTATTGTTTTCAGGCTTGACAGTCCCTTTAAAAACAGATTTAAATTGGCATACAGTTGAAGGTAAGGGGATGACACATACACCTAAATTTACATTTCAAAAAACATTAGATAAAACCTAAGTCCCAGGAACACATGTAACAAGATATGAAAACTAGCCACCGTTTGATTTAGATAACTGAAAAACAGCCCAGTAGCAAAGGGGTTTAGGTACTGTGTGATCTCGTTTTTTAATGATGACAGATTATTAAAGAAAACTGCTAAATCTGCTACTATAATAGCATAATATGCATAAAGCAAGTTAGCAGAAAACAGTGAAGAACATTAAGTCTATAAATAATCATGGTTACAAAACAATTGGTGGCTTGCAAGCTGTTTCTACACCCTAAGCAAAGTAAACATATATACAAAAAGTGTGTCAACCAATGCAATAATACAGTAACATGTCTAAGATACATCCAACTTAAAAATGCAGGTAAAGCAAACTATATACAAAGATACTCAGCTGTTTGTGGCTGCCCTAAAGTCCATATTCTCTGTGGCCAAGGCAGTACCCAGCAGCTTTTGAATAGTTTACTGGTAATGTAGGATCAGGGCTGCCATCTGTAATTTCCGGGCCCTATGCAGTAGCCATGTCTGGGCCTCATAACCAATGTGTGATAGCCTGGCCCCTAGTTTAAACTGAGGCTCTGGCCCCAAGGCAACCAAAAATCCTTACCTCAAATCCAGACTCTATAAAAAAAATATCTATAGGGGCCCAACCATCACATTATACGTTATGGGGATCAAACAATATTATAAGTTATATATAATATAGGGTCCCTCTATAACATAGATATGATGGGGCCTTCATTTTAACTAGTCCTCTGTCCCCAAGGCAGCCAGGCTTACCTTATTATTCAGGCCATAAATAAAACTGAAAATCAGACTAGGTGCCCATCCATGACATTATAAGTACGAGCAGCCTAAACAAAATATACGCTAAATAGGGTCTTTTTAACCTATGTGTGATGGCTTGGCCCTTAGCTTGAATTGGGCCCCAAGGCAAACCAACCTGGAGGGGGGAAGGGTAGACACCCTAATTTATCATCAATGCAAGTAGCAATAGAATGGCAGCCTGCGGGTCACCTGGCCAGGAGTCCCCTTGTACAAGTGGCCCCTTGGGCCTCATACAGTAGTTTTTGCTCTGCTGCGCTGATGGCTACCCTGTGTTGGATTACTTCAATGCCTGTACCAGCAACTTCAAGCTTAGGGCTGCAGCAGCTTTTCTATTTTACACCAGCACATGTGATTTCTGGCAAGATGCCAGGGTAGAAGGATGCAAGGACCCCTAAACAGCAGATTCTGGCAGGGCGGCTGCAAAAGCTGCTGCCGCAGACATAAATGCAGATGCCTACCTGACCTGGACGGAGCCTGGGACTCAAGAGACCTTCTGAGAGGATGGCATCTAGCAAGGGACAGAAGCGTGATCGTGGAATACTGTAAAAAAGTATTTATTCTGGTGTGGTGTTTTATTATTTGTACTACTTGTAAACTGATAAGAGATCCAAGGGATCCCCTATACTAATTCAAAGATTAGGGGGGCCAGCATGTCACCTGCTGGCACCGGCGAATGGCATGCCAATAGCCCCTTCCTGATTAGCTGCACCTGCTTTTAAGCATCGGACATGGGCTCAGTGTTCTTTTAAGGGTGCCACAGGGTATACAGGTTAGTAGGATTAAGGGCCCTTGGTTGGCGTCTGAGCCCTGGGTAGCCATCACCTATGACGTATGGTGTGTTAGGCTAGTAGGCTGTAGGATGGAGGAGTTAAAAACAGAAAAAAATCCTGCATGTCATTTTTATTGAAAACATGGGTTAATGTGAAGCATTCTTTTTTTTTCAGGTGCCCTTTTTGAGTGCTTATGCAATCTGACAAATGCAAAAAATGCACAAAATAAAAAAAAAAAAACCTTGGCAGTATTACACAAATCTAGAAAAAATGTTAAAAATGCAGTAATGTATTTTATTGCAGAGCCTCAGTGTCAAAGCCTGATATGAACTGTTCCTAAACTACAGGCACAGAAATGTGACCTACTTGGAAACCTGGCATGTGGTATTTAAAGCGGATCAACAGTCAAAAAGAAATAAGCCAGACCAACACAACAAAGTGCTCATATGCATCCCTCACCAGGGAAATTCAGATTGCTGCACATAAAAATGATTTTACAAATTTTCAAAACCTGCTGTGGTAAATTTTAGAAACAAAATGGCGTCTCATGCATTTGCAGGCCACCTGCAAACAGGAAGTGCTGCTGGGCTTCCTGTTACTGTGCATGGTCAATTAGGTCAGTTGAATCTAGGCAGCAGCATGGCTGAGATGCTGGGAGAGGAAGCTCCGAAATGGCTGCTATGTTTCTTTTCCATCTGTGCCAGGCTGTTGGCCTGGTTTAAACAGAAATCCATGTAGTATCTATAATGCGGTGGTGGTTGGCAAAGTGGCAGAAGTGTATTAGGCTTTTAAACATCACTGGAATCCAATAAGCAGATCCGTAGGAATTTTATTTTTTTGTCATCAATTTTCTGATGAACTATACAAATGGTATAAACAGCAAAATAATGATATAAAACATACAAAACTTACATTGGTCTAAAACCAGTATATTTGCGGGGGGGATGCTCTGGATGGCAGCTGTATACCGGGGAGGCCGATTCATTAATAGCGCCAGGTAGCGACAGTAGCGTTATTTTCACAGCGCCCGCTAGTATTTGCTGTGCTTGGCCGTTGTTCGGCTGTTGACAGCGACTCAGTCGGTTTGCCGTAATGTTGAATATTGGGTTAGGAGTCGCTGTTTGACAGGTTCCGCGCTGTATGGGAGCGCATGATAGCGAATGGCCCTAGCGACCGGCTCCCACCATATTCATTAACAAATCACGCTCAAAAAATTCTCGCGCTGTGAAATGCTTGTTTAAACCCCAGAGCACTGGCGGCGATGGGTTAAAAGTAGTTTTTTAACCCCCAAACAACCATATTTTTTGAAAAAAAAAAACATGGTTTTCAAAACATTTGGAAATATGAATACATTAATATCAGACCTGTAATATCAATTCTGCACAATTTTTTTTTTTGACCTTAAAAAAAATATATAACATTGCAGAAGTGGTCACAGAATTTTTGACATTTAAAAAAAAAAAAAAAAACATTAATAGCAATTAATTATGAATATTTAAAGATTGCTCCATTGAAATGCATTGGAGAGCGCCAGGTAGCGAGAGGTCATACCTGTCGCTGTTCAAGGTCGCTCGCTGGCGCTGTGGGGTGAGGCTGGAATAATGATGAATGATTCGCTATCTGGCGCTCTGTCAGTCGCTAAGCAGGATCGGCTTGATAAATGTGTGATTGCGGAGGGGAGCCGGCGTTCTCGTGGCGTTGAGCGTCATTACCGTTCACTCACCATTCGCTACCTGGCGCTATCCCTTGTTAAATAAGGGCCTAAGTGACAGTTGGACAGAGTGAATGACCAGTACAGTCACACTGCTGCATGGGATTGGGTTACAGACCAGATTGGGTGACTGCGTCCAGGCCCCAAGACTCTGGGTGAATGGTGCTGACTTCAAGGCGAGGTAAGGCATTGATTTTTATGCAGCCCCCGGTCCTATCTAAATGCAAGGGGAGGGAGGCAGCGCAGGGGGTTACATAGAGACTTTAAGAAAAAGCTCTTGCATATAAGTATTATATACAAAATAAGTATCCAAGACACATTTCGTCTAAGGCTGGTCATGCTCAGAAGAAAAATTATCTCATTAACCCTTTAATTACCAACCATACCTAGATATTATTTGGTGCCCATATAGCAAATAAGGTGTGGATTAATTGGGTCTCTAGAGATCCAGTGGTGTGCTCAATATCATTGTGGCACCTACGTTTTACTAGGCAAAACAGGTAAAGTGTCATTACAACAACACTACTTTCTATTAAATACCTTTACTATAGCTGTTTATTGAAATAAATATTTACCTAATGACTTCCATGTCCATCATCTGATAGTAACATTCTAATAAAAAATTTGCTCTCCAGACACAGCTAAGTGTGTAATTAAAATGTTAAAATTTAGCAGCTCAATGCCACCTATTTTTTTCCAGAGTGGAAAAGGAAAGATTTGGTGTATGCCATTATGACTGCCTGGTTTTTTTTCTTTTTTTTAATTTAAAAATGTATTAAGAAACCAAGTAATAAATTCCTTGTCACATTTTGTGTAATGTGCAAAGCCAGTAATATAATATAAAAGTAACATGCAAAGTACCTTCTGGCTCCTCTCCATGCTTAACATGGGAAACTCGAAATGCCTTTGGACGGTCAAATCTTGCTTTTGACGATACTTTGTCCTTTGTATCCCACATTTTCACCTGTATCTGATGTGTCAAAGCTTTCATTAGGACTTCTTTAGTGACATGGAGGTCGACACTGTGACTCCATACTAACCAGATTTTGTCATCTTCCTGCCATGGCTTTAAGAGCTGAAAGTAAAAGGCCACCAATAATCACTTGTATGCAATATAATTTTCCAAACGCTGATACAGAGGTTATTGAACATAGGCATACTTAGTCAAGGTATTTGCATGAAATTTTGGATGCCTTACAGAAAGTGAAGACACAAGGGAAGTCGCAAAATAAACCACAGTATCATCTAAGCAGCAGACAACAGAGCAGCCATTGTGCTTCATACTTACTTTAACAAATTGGCTAAAGAAAGTGTGTGGCCATCTTTATTATAAACTGAAAACGGGTATTATCACTTACAATGTAATGGCGCAAAGGTGATCAGTCTCCATATTCAGCACCTTGAAGCTTTCAGGGTTACAATGCAGAATAAAGAGGGAGCTGTGACCGGAAGTGGTATGATATTTAGGCCTCCCTGACAATCTCAGGATTTAGATAGATGAAATCAGAGGAATGGCAATAAAGGGGGAGATTGTAATTATGGGTGACTTCAATATGCCTGATGTGGACTGGAATATCCCAAGTGTATTGACACGCAAGAGAAGGAATGCATTAGAGGCACTTAATGGAGCATCTCTAAAACAGCTTGTGAAATCACCAACCAGAGGATTTATTTCTGACCAATGGGGGTCTGGTGTCTTAGGGCAGGGTAGAAGAAAATTTGGGATCCAGTGACCATCAATGCATATGGTTCATCGAAAAAAACAGACATTGGGTGCGATTCAGAGCCTGGTAAGAAGACGCACTTCTTTTTTAGTAGAAAAAAATTGCCATTTACTTTACAGAAAACTTTAAACTTATACTAAAGGCACGCTTGATTGTTGTCCGATTGTCTCAGGCTACACATTGTACTATTCTAAATTTCAATCCATTTTCAAAAAGACCCTGCAGTTCCTAAGCTATCTTAAAAAGTATTAGAGCATCGGAGATTCATAGAAAAAATGAAGAGAAACAGTGGGTGTGGCAACAACAATGTGATGTAAGCACACTGATGAGTGTGAGAGAGGTGAGAGGAGGGCAGGGTTTCAGAGCTTTAGCGAGAGGCAGCCAATTAGGACGTCTGGGCAAGGAGTGGGGGGTGTCTCCGCTCTTGGTCCACTGAAGATTGAATGAAGAACCAGGTCAGTGGAGTGGGGACTGAAAGCTGAATGAGGAAGTTATTTTTCCAGCTAAGGAGACAGACAGAGAAGGAAGCATAATGCTCAAGTCACTCAATGTAAAGCAATACATTGAGTATTTTTTTAACTTTTGACTTGCCAGTCACTTGGCGAAGTATGTAGAAAGCGAATTAGTGCCCAGTGGTCACTACAAAAATGGCCAACTTACAGGCAGCTAAGCAATACATGAAACAAACTAGCAAAAATACCATTTTGTGAATACTCACCTGTAAAATGGGTATTATAAGTATGTCACACACCCCACTTCAGACATTAATTATTACACTTGGGTTATACCACCAGCAGGTGGCGACGTTGCAGAGAAGTCATGAAAAACGAGCCCCTCCCGGTCTATACATACCTGGTACCTCCCACTTATTCCCCAGTATTCAAACAGCAGTAAAGACAAGGTACCAGGAAAAAACCCATAGGAAACCCTCAAACTGTAAACGAAACATCACCCTATAAAGAATCCAGGATACCAAAAAAGGGCGGGGGAAGTGGGGTGTGTGACATACTTATAATACCCATTTTACAGGTGAGTATTCACAAAATGGTATTATTCTAAGTATGTCACACACCCCACTTCAGACATTAATTATTACACTTGGGACATCCAACAGCAGTGTCCAGAAAAGGGCGGGTATCCAACAAGGCCATAAAGCAAGACTCAAACCACTGCAGCTTGCAGAACCTTGCGGCCAAACACAGCATCCGCTGAAGCCAGCACATCAACCTTGTAAAAACTTGAAAAAGGTGTGAACAGAAGACCAAGTAGCAGCCTTACAAACTTGTTCCACAGAAGCCTGGTGCTGAAAAGCCCAATACGCTCCAACAGCACGAATAGAATGAACAGAGATACGAAAAGGGGGAACCTTCCCCTTGGCCGAATAGGCCCCAACAACAGCCCGACGAATCCATTTGCTAATGGAAGACTAGGCGGGAGCCAAAACCTTTCCTAGGCCCACAGGGCACCACGAAAAAGACATCAGTCTTACGAAAAAGAGGTGTAGTAAACAAACAATATTACACACAGCGTACCACATTCAAACAGTGCAAACCCTCTCCTTGTCATTCCTAGACTTAGGACCCAAGGAAGGAAAAACAATGTCCTGGTTAAGAAGAAAAGCAGAGACCACCTAAGGAAAAAAGTCCGGTTTGAAGCGGAAAAACCACTTTGTCCTGATGTCTCTCAAAGTGAGTAGCCTGAACCGACAAGGCAACCTTCTGAGTCAGAGTAGAAAGAGCAATAACCTGCAAAGGCTCAAAGGAGGAGCCTGAAGAGCAAAGATAACCGTATTCAAAACCCAAAAAGGGAGAAAAGGCCTCCTAGGAGGCCGCAATGCGATACCCCCTGGAAGAAGTCTTGACCAAAGGAGGAAACGCAAAGGACTTTTGAAAAAACAGTCAGACAAGGCAGCAACCTGCCCCATCAAAATACTCAGCTGAAGACCAGAGTCCAGCCCCGATTGAAGAAATTCCAAAATCCTAGAAACAGAAAAGACCCGACAGGGCAAAGATCTAGCCTCACACCAATCAATATAAGATCTCCAAGCCCTATAATAGATGGAAGAAGAGGATCTCTTCCTGGCATTAATAAGAGTCCGGATGACCGAATCCGAAAGACCCACCTCCTTTAAGATGGAGGTTTCAGCAGCCAAGCCGTCAAAGCCAGCGTTGGTAAACTGGGGTAGCACAGTTGACCCTGAGTGAGGAGATCCGGCCAAAGAGGCAGATCGAACTGATCCACTGCCAGACGAACGATGTCTGCGAACCACACCCGCCTTGGCCACCTTGGAGCCACAAGAATGGCGGGAACCCCTTCCAAAAAACCAACTGTCGCAGCACCCTGCCTAGCATGGGGATCGGAGGAAACAGACAAAGAAACCCCAGGTCCCCCCAACTCAGGGCCATGGCATAGCCAGAGGATCCAGGGAAAGCGACACGAATGTCGGAAGCTTGTGATTGTGACGAGAGGCGAATAGATCCACCTCTGGCGTCCCCCACCAGAGACAAAGCGACCGAAACACCTGGGGATGGAGAGACCATTCCCCCCGGCGGGAAGAACACCGGCTCAGAAAGTCCGCCTCCGTGTTTTCCACTCCTGGAATGTACACTGCCGAAATGCAAGGAACACGAGTCTCTGCCCAAACTAGGATCAGAGACACCTCTCTGTGGGCACCCAGACTGCGAGTCCCTCCTTGGTGATTGATGTAAGCAACCGCCGTCCGGTTGTCCGACCGAACCTGAACCGGCAGGCCCTGTAAATGCTGCGTCAAGTGAGACAGAACCAACCTGATGGCTCTCAACTCCAGAACATTGATGGGCAAGTGGGCTTCCTGAGGGCCCCACCGCCCCCGGAACCGAAGATCCTTCCAGAAACCTCCCCATCCTGACAAACTGGCGTCCGTGGTGACAGTTTCCCAAAGCGGAGTCAAAAATGACCTGCCCCTCAGAAGATTGTCCGAGACCATCCACCACAGAAGAGACTGCCGAACCCGAGGGGACATCCGGAAGGACCGATCCAACGACCGCGGTCGCCGGTCCCAAGACGCCAAGAGATGAAGCTGAAGCGTCCTCGTGTGAAACTGCGCGAAGGGAACTGCCTCGAAAGAGGCTACCATCAACCCCACCAGTCTCATCCCTAGCCGGATGGACGGGCGAGGATTGGAAAGAAGAAGCTGAGCCAATTCCTGAATCAAAAGGACCTTGGCCTGAGGAATAAAAACTCTGTGCTGGCAAGAGTCCAAGGACATCCCCAGAAAAGTCACCACCCTGGCCGGAACCAGAGAGGACTTGGGATAGTTGATCACCCAGCCGAACCTCTCCAGCATAGACACCACCATGCCGGTGTCCCCTTCCGCTTGACTGAAGGAAGGCGCCATTATGAGAAGATCGACCAGGTAAGGCACAATGCAAATCCCCTGAGCTCTGAGCAGGGCCATCACTCCCGCCAACACCTTGGTGAACACTCTCAGAGCCGAGGTGAGGCCGAAAGGAAGAGCTACAAACTGGAAATGCCGATCCTCCACCACAAAGCGAAGAAACCTCTGAGGAGCCGGGAAAATCGGAATGTGAAGGTATGCATCCTTGATGTCTATGAACGTCATAAAGTCCCCCTGCTGGAGCGAACCGATCGCAGACCGCAGGGCTTCCATGCGGAACTTCCGGGGACGAATAAACCGGTTGAGAAACTTCAAATCCAGGATGGGACGGAACGACCCATCCTTTTTGGGTACAGTGAAGAGATTGGAATAATACCCGCGCCCCACCTCCGAAAGAGGGACCGGGCAGATGACTGCCAATTCCAGAAGATTCCTTACCGCCGCCAGGAGCCCCTGCGCGGCCAAAGGATCTGAAGGTAGAAAATTTAAGATTCAGCAAGCCCGCACACCAATACTCAGTCCAATTATCAGCATTGGGTGCAAATCCTCATAATAAAGATCCCTTCCCAATAGAGATCACAAATCCATATAAAAATCAAAATGGAAGGAATGCACACCTCAAGACAGTTGATTGTGAATTGCAAAAAAGTGTATTTAAACAGTGCATAGTTAATATATGTACATACAAAAAAATCATCCACAAGTATAGAGATTGCCAACATGCATATCTCCAGTAGTCACATCTTACACAAAGCCATATGCCACATACACAAGTAAGCAGGAAGCTCCAAATATTGTGGCACAGGACACTCTATTGGTATCTATACAAAGCTCTATAGAAAAATATACAACATGATTTTCAATAGGGAATATGGCACTAGCAATACAGAAAAAAGCCACCAGATGGAGCTAAAGTACAATATAGTATACAAGCAATCGCACTGGCTTAAGCAGAGACTAGACAGTATAAAGATGATGCAGACATATAGAAAATGCAATCAAAACAGCTCAACAGTCTTTTTAGAAAAGTTGCCATACTAGGAAAATACGTTACAGCATCAGCGGTACAAAAGGGTCCCAACGTTTCAGGCCAATAAGGCCTTTCCTCAGGGGAATCAGAGCAGCGTTTGAGCACAACATGTGAAGCGGCTTTTAAATAGAACTTGGCGGGCTTACCTGGCCGGCCGGCCGATGACGTCACCGGAGGCGCTCATCCGAGCGTCAGTCCGCCGCGTCATCAGAAGGAGAGGCTGGTCCCGAGCTGCCACCCTCAATATGGCGCCTGCGCATGCGTCATAAGTAGAAGGGAAGGCAGCCGCACGGGGCCAGACACACCCCCACCCCCTACCTACGTGGAACACAGCAATTGGTTAGAATCTATCCAGCAGAGATCAACATCATGCTGACAGTTCTTATCGGGGCAGAAAACAGGGCAATATTTCTCCATGAATCACAGCAAATCGTCAGCACCAGACATGCAAAACAAAAAGTTATAAGCGTATTCAATACTGCAGACACATAATATGATACATAGTAGCACACAGTCCATAGTATGCTCCATTCCATGCCCCTTACAGCGCCGTAGCGCCAGCTGTCAGAACTTCTCATCACATGCAGCCTGCAAGTGTCAATGATGTGTGGCAGAGGAGATTTCTTAAAGGGATATCAGTGCAGCCCAAGGTCAATGTATAGGTAAGCCATCATAGGTCCAGAATCTTAAAAAGATATATAGAATATGCAAATTAGACCGCCATTGTTGTGCCCCATAGCTTAAGATAATATTCTAGAAGATAGGAATATATACAGAAAAATATATAAAAATATATACAAAAATAGTGAAGTGAAAAAATGGTGATTAAAAACATAGCTATATACAATTGAGAGTCTCCCCACTGAACACACACAAAAAGGATATATAAAATTTTTTAACTCAAGAGGGAATGTTCAATACGTGTTATATTCTTCAAAAATCAGAAATAACACATATAGTCACAATCCTCATTTAATCCTGCAGGTTGCAATGTGTTAAGCTTGTAAATCCAATATGTCTCCCGTTGAAGGAGTTTGCGAGTCAAGTCGCCTCCCCTTTTGGGGCATATCACCTTCTCTACCACGGTATACCTCAACTGAGTAATTTGATGCCCAAACTCATAAAAATGTTTTGTAAGAGAGGAATCCAAGTTACCTCTCCTAATATCCGACCTGTGTTCACCTATTCTTGTTTTCACTTCCCGTGAGGTCTGGCCGATATAGGCCAGCCCACAGGGGCATTTAATCATGTAGACCACGCATTTTGTATTACAGTTAAAGAAATCATTCAAAGGAAATTTTTCCCCCGTCCTTGGATGATTAATTGTTTTTGTAGTTAATACATAGCTGCATTGAGTGCAATGGCCACACGGGTACATGCCCACTGGTTTAGGAAGCGAAGAAAGCCAGTTTTGCCTATCCTCATTGGTCTCCTCTAATGTAAAGTCCGCTTTTATAAGTCTATCTCGAATACTACAGGACTTTTTATAGGCCATCATAGGGGGATCCTTGAATACTTCCTGTAGTCTTTGGTCACTACCAAGTATTGACCAGTGACGCCTAATAATATGTTTAATCTTGTTAGATTGTGTAGAATACGTAAGAACCAGAGGGATTCGTCCCTCATTCTTTTTGGGGTTATATGTAAGTAAGTCTGCTCTACATTTATCTTTAGCCTTATTTTGATTAAAACTTACTTTTTCTGGTCTATATCCCCGTGATAAGAAGTTTTTCTTCATTTCTTCTGATCTGATGTCAAACAGTTCATCAGTGTCCACAATACGTCTTACTCGTAAAAACTGGCTATATGGTAAGTTATCCACAAGTTCTCTAGGGTGGAAGCTATCAGATTTAAGGTAAGTATTCCTATCGGTCGGTTTTTTAAAAATATCAGTCCTAATTTGATGGTCCTCTATCCTCACTAGAACATCCAAAAAATGTACCTTTTCTACACTTGCATCTATGGAAAGTTTGATAGTTGGTCTAGCCTGATTTAAGGTAGAGTGGAATGCTTGTAAAGTTGAGGAAGAATTACTTTATGTTTAATAACCAGTTCTACTTTCAGCGACAGGGTACGGCAATGGGGGCAAATATGGCTCCAAGCTATGCGAACTTATACATGGCGGATTTTGAGCAAGAATATGTCTACTCTTCTACAGACTATCAGGTACATGCCCTTATGTGGCGTCGATATATCGATGACATTTTTCTAATCTGGCAGGGACCAATGTCAACTTTACAAGCATTCCACTCTACCTTAAATCAGGCTAGACCAACTATCAAACTTTCCATAGATGCAAGTGTAGAAAAGGTACATTTTTTTGATGTTCTAGTGAGGATAGAGGACCATCAAATTAGGACTGATATTTTTAAAAAACCGACCGATAGGAATACCTACCTTAAATCTGATAGCTTCCACCCTAGAGAACTTGTGGATAACTTACCATATAGCCAGTTTTTACAAGTAAGACGTATTGTGGACACTGATGAACTGTTTGACATCAGATCAGAAGAAATGAAGAAAAACTTCTTATCACGGGGACATAGACCAGAAAAAGTAAGTTTTAATCAAAATAAGGCTAAAGATAAATGTAGAGCAGACTTACTTACATATAACCCCAAAAAGAATGAGGGACGAATCCCTCTGGTTCTTACGTATTCTACACAATCTAACAAGATTAAACATATTATTAGGCGTCACTGGTCAATACTTGGTAGTGACCAAAGACTACAGGAAGTATTCAAGGATCCCCCTATGATGGCCTATAAAAAGTCCTGTAGTATTCGAGATAGACTTATAAAAGCGGACTTTACATTAGAGGAGACCAATGAGGATAGGCAAAACTGGCTTTCTTCGCTTCCTAAACCAGTGGGCATGTACCCGTGTGGCCATTGCACTCAATGCAGCTATGTATTAACTACAAAAACAATTAATCATCCAAGGACGGGGGAAAAATTTCCTTTGAATGATTTCTTTAACTGTAATACAAAATGCGTGGTCTACATGATTAAATGCCCCTGTGGGCTGGCCTATATCGGCCAGACCTCACGGGAAGTGAAAACAAGAATAGGTGAACACAGGTCGGATATTAGGAGAGGTAACTTGGATTCCTCTCTTACAAAACATTTTTATGAGTTTGGGCATCAAATTACTCAGTTGAGGTATACCGTGGTAGAGAAGGTGATATGCCCCAAAAGGGGAGGCGACTTGACTCGTAAACTCCTTCAACGGGAGACATATTGGATTTACAAGCTTAACACATTGCAACCGGCAGGATTAAATGAGGATTGTGACTATATGTGTTATTTCTGATTTTTGAAGAATATAACACGTATTGAACATTCCCTCTTGAGTTAAAAAATTTTATATATCCTTTTTGTGTGTGTTCAGTGGGGAGACTCTCAATTGTATATAGCTATGTTTTTAATCACCATTTTTTCACTTCACTATTTTTGTATATATTTTTATATATTTTTCTGTATATATTCCTATCTTCTAGAATATTATCTTAAGCTATGGGGCACAACAATGGCGGTCTAATTTGCATATTCTATATATCTTTTTAAGATTCTGGACCTATGATGGCTTACCTATACATTGACCTTGGGCTGCACTGATATCCCTTTAAGAAATCTCCTCTGCCACACATCATTGACACTTGCAGGCTGCATGTGATGAGAAGTTCTGACAGCCGGCGCTACGGCGCTGTAAGGGGCATGAAATGGAGCATACTATGGACTGTGTGCTACTATGTATCATATTATGTGTCTGCAGTATTGAATACGCTTATAACTTTTTGTTTTGCATGTCTGGTGCTGACGATTTGCTGTGATTCATGGAGAAATATTGCCCTGTTTTCTGCCCCGATAAGAACTGTCAGCATGATGTTGATCTCTGCTGGATAGATTCTAACCAATTGCTGTGTTCCACGTAGGTAGGGGGTGGGGGTGTGTCTGGCCCCGTGCGGCTGCCTTCCCTTCTACTTATGACGCATGCGCAGGCGCCATATTGAGGGTGGCAGCTCGGGACCAGCCTCTCCTTCTGATGACGCGGCGGACTGACGCTCGGATGAGCGCCTCCGGTGACGTCATCGGCCGGCCGGCCAGGTAAGCCCGCCAAGGTCTATTTAAAAGCCGCTTCACATGTTGTGCTCAAACGCTGCTCTGATTCCCCTGAGGAAAGGCCTTATTGGCCTGAAACGTTGGGACCCTTTTGTACCGCTGATGCTGTAACGTATTTTCCTAGTATGGCAACTTTTCTAAAA
Organism: Gastrophryne carolinensis; assembly: GCA_027917425.1. Classification (NCBI taxonomy): domain Eukaryota; kingdom Metazoa; phylum Chordata; class Amphibia; order Anura; family Microhylidae; genus Gastrophryne; species Gastrophryne carolinensis. The sequence continues at coordinate 281,757,472 of CM051235.1, forward strand.
AGACTGTTGAGCTGTTTTGATTGCATTTTCTATATGTCTGCATCATCTTTATACTGTCTAGTCTCTGCTTAAGCCAGTGCGATTGCTTGTATACTATATTGTACTTTAGCTCCATCTGGTGGCTTTTTTCTGTATTGCTAGTGCCATATTCCCTATTGAAAATCATGTTGTATATTTTTCTATAGAGCTTTGTATAGATACCAATAGAGTGTCCTGTGCCACAATATTTGGAGCTTCCTGCTTACTTGTGTATGTGGCATATGGCTTTGTGTAAGATGTGACTACTAGAGATATGCATGTTGGCAATCTCTATACTTGTGGATGATTTTTTTGTATGTACATATATTAACTATGCACTGTTTAAATACACTTTTTTGCAATTCACAATCAACTGTCTTGAGGTGTGCATTCCTTCCATTTTGATTTTTAAAGGATCTGAAGGTACCTGAGACCTGAAAAACCTTGGAGGAGGGCGGGACTCGAACTCCAGCTTGTAACCGGCCGACACCACCTCCCGGATCCACCTGTCCGAGACCTCCTGGTCCCATACCCGGGAGAAGAGTCGCAACCGTCCCCCCACCCGTACGGGTGAGGGCGCCCCCTCATTGCTGAACGGGCTTGACAGCCGGCTTGGGCTTGGCGCCCCAGGCGTGAACGGGACGGCCACGGCCTCTACCCCTATTCCAACTGACGCCCCTGGAGGCCGAGAAGCCCGCACCCCTGCCGGCTCTGGCTCCCCGAAAGGACGGATTGAAGGGGGCCGCCCCCCGAAAGGAAAGGCGAAATTTCTTGCGCTGAGGTAACTTACCTCCCTTGGCAACAGAATCCAGCTTTTCACCGAAAAGCCTCAAACCCAGAAAGGGAAGAGCCGTGAGCGATCTTTTAGAATTAAAATCAGCCGTCCACTGTCTTAACCACACAGAGCGGCGAATAGCCACCAACAGAGCAGTAGCCCTGCCACACATCAACATGGCATCATCCTGAGCGGCCAGAATAAACAACAAGAAGGATTCACAACACTTAAGAGCAAGAAACTCATCACCGGTAGGCTCAAGATCCACACATAAGTCCCTGACAATAGACCTAACCACCAATGTCAAAAGCGCCGAAGCACAAACAGGCCCCAAAACTGAACCCACACCGACAAAACCATGGCGAGCCAGCTGATCAATCCGGCGTTCCTCGCCGTCCTTGAGAGAAGTCGTGTCAGGAGAATGTACAACCGCCGTATTAGACAGTCCCAAGACCGGAGCATCCACCTCGGGAGGGACAGCCCAACGCTTCATCAAGTCCGCCGGAAAAGGATATATTCTATCCCAGCTAGGCGGTACCCTTACGAGACGCGTAGGTTGCTCCCATTGCTTAAGGACTACGTCCTCGAAATGCTGTTGACTGGGAAACTCCAAGCGCTGCTTGGACACCCCAAAAAGCTGACCCTTAGGCCGAGGAGCAGCTTCAGGCGGATCCAAATCCAAAACCTCAAACATTTGGGCCAAAATGGAAGGTGTATCAGAAACGGGACCTTCAGCCTGGTCCCCCTCAGCGCCCAGCAACTGCTGGCCCTCCGGATCATCTAATTCCTCAACGAGCTCACCCTCTTCCAGGGGACGATCTGACCAATCCAAAGCCTCCACCACCTCCTCATCGGAGTCCGACGGAGGCGGAGATAGGTGTTTACGCTTAGCCGGAGCCTTCTGAGCGGCCATGGCGTAAAACATTTTCTCGAGGCTGGCCAAGCGGGCGCACACCTCAGATTGCGAATCCCCACCCATGACAACGTCACACGGGGTCCAGAACAGGCGAGGAGGGGAGGGAGATAGCGCCGCCGAGGAAGTGCCTGGCACCGGGGTGCTGGACTGGCGCTCAATGTTCCGCTGCCCACATGGAATGCAAATAATGACATCATCCCCCGGTAGCGGAGTCCCACACCCCCCACACAGCCTGGATTGTCCCGAAGGACCGTTTCCGGTATCTTTGGCAGCCTCCATATGGTGAAATTTATGGTATTCGCAGAACCCAGGGATTTACGCAGTAAGCAACCCGGGATGCCCCTTTAATTTCTATATAACTGTAATTCTATATAACCCTGACCATGGGAATTTAACAGAAAAACATCCCAATAAATGGAGTAATGGCCAAAAACCCCAACTAGCCAGGTATAAAAGACCGGGAGAGCCCTGTAGGATGGGGTCCCAGGATCTGAAAAACAAAACAATCATTCCAGGCACAACAGCACACATGGAAAATACAGTGCTTATAAACCATAAGGCCGTCTCCCCCCTTTAACTACATGCCCTAGAATGCTGGTTAAATAGCCCTGCCATCACCCCCAAACGGTGGGAGCGAGGGGGAGGGGGGGGGGGAAGAGAGTAACCATAATACTACAAAAATCACCGCGGGGCTAACCTCAGCCCCGGACATCAGGAACAAGCCGAGCCTACCTGAGAACAGTTACCTCTGCTGCTTCTACCACCGCGGCGAAATGGCGGCCCCAGCCAGGAAACTCCGCACCGTCCAGGAGAGGAGAGAAGGAAGGCGGGCCCATGGAAGCGCGGGAGCTGCATTAGCCCCGCCCCTCCCCAAACGGCCAACCACGGCGCGGGCCGCGCAAAACGCGGTCCCGCCCATCTCCTGCGCCGCCGAGCAGCGGGCGCCAGCGAAGATGGCGCCCGCATCCCCCTTCAGACAGACCGGCGGCACCACCGCCCGGTCCCCCCCCCCCCCCGAGCACACGTAACCGCAAAGCGGAACACACACACTAACAGGCACACGCAGCGAGCGCCGAGCTCGGCGCTCCACATCCAGGCGGGCCGGCGGCGCAGCGCGCCGCCCGGCCCCGCCCACCGAAATCTCTGAACAGGAATCCCGGTGCAAACGGGCGCCAACCATGACACCCCCAAAGGATATCACAAGCGGCGGGCCGGCGACACACGCCCGACCCGCCCATTAGTAAAGCAGCAAATAAATTATAACGGCCCCGCACAGGCCACCCGTCCCAGCACGCACTCACACACACACACAGCCACACATTAAGGGGCCATAGTTAGCTGGGAAGGAAAAACATAACCTCATGTACAAGACTGACAGGCTCGCTCGATGAGCCGGCTACCTAAATGATATGGGAGTAGGGGCATCCCACGTCCGGATCACCACTCCGGAATACCGCTATGCCCCATGATATGGGGTCGAGCGGAGGAGCTAATCTCCTAGGCACCAAAGGTGCCATCTACCCTTGCCCGGCCTACAGCCTAAGCTGGGAGGCTACCAGTTACACGAGGGGATTGAAACAAACAGAGCCGGGCAGAAATAGACCATAGGGGGGGGGGGCCGGGGTGATACCCCGGCTACCTGCAAGCAGGAGACTTCTTTCTTCTGTCTTGTCGCCATCTTGCAGAGAAGAAACACTGGGGAATGAGTGGGAGGTACCAGGTATGTATAGACCGGGAGGGGCTCGTTTTTCATTACTTCTCTGCAACGTCGCCACCTGCTGGTGGTATAACCTAAGTGTAATAATTAATGTCTGAAGTGGGGTGTGTGACATACTTAGAATAAACAAAAGGAAGAAGAAATCACTCTGGTTTACCAGGGAAGTCAGCAATAGTTAAAGGAAAGAAGTCTGCCTATAACATGTAAAAATAAAGTGGAATTGTAGCTATACAATGAAAGGGAAAAATGATGAAGGGCAAAAGGAGTAAGAAATGGCCAAATCCGTGAAGAGAGGGGATAAAATCCTTTTCCAACAGAAAGAAGAAAAATGGTGCAAAATTAGAAATAGGAAGAATAATTATATTGATGGAAATAAGGCTGTGGCTGACCATCTGAATAGCTACTTTTGCTCAATATTTTCAAACTCCTAGCATGCACAGTATGGCTATAGCATTGTATCCAGCTGGGAGGGCTCAGCTCCAGAGTTTTTGGAGAGTAATATCTTAGCTGAGCTGGCACATTTAAAGATAAACAAGGCAATGGGTCCAGGTGGCATCCACCCCACAGTTCTAAGGGAACTTAGATTTGTGATTGCTTCATCAGAGCTGTTCACTGAATGTCTATAGTGGTAACACTAATGGAAACTCTCTTGAAAAAACAGATAATTTCCCATCTAAAAATTAACAACCTGTTGGACCCAAAACAGCACGGCTTTACTGGGGGCAGATCATGTCAGACTAATCATTTCTTGGACAATGTCAATAAAGTGTTTGGTGGTCAAATGGATGTCGTCTATCTGGATTTTAGCAAATCCTTTGACACTGTATCACACAAAGAGCTCCTAGATAGGTATTGAAATTAGGACTCAATCCCTGGATAAATATAAATATAAAAAATACCGCGCTACAAATTTGTGTACAGTGTTAAATTAAAAAAAAGAAAGAAAAAAGCTACACGTGCATAACCTATATTTAACCAATAAGTTCAAAATACAATCCCATACATAAAAAGCACAGAGCTATAAGTGAATTACAATATAAGTCCTCTTTAAAGTTCCTCCAACTTTTATTCAAATCAATAAAGTGACTTTTCAATCTTTTCTTGTGTTATCCCACCACCAAAAGTGTGCTCTTACCAGAGATGGTCTGATCAAACGCTAAATTAAAAGGTCATAGGGGACACTCTCCAAACGTTTCCACAGCGACAGATATGATCCCACCGTTAGATGTATATGTGTGACCAACAAATATCCAAAGACCCCACAAGAGAGTATCAGGTTCAGCCGGAAGATCCACTAGACTTTCCACGGCTGAGCTGTGAAGACCAGAGAGGGCTCAGAGCCAGACAAAGAGTGGTGACCCAGAAAGCCAGAGGATACTGACTCAGAAAGACAGAGACTGGGAAGAAAAGAGAATGATGGAATAGTAGTCTCAGATGGAGATTGGAATCCAAAGCCAGAGGACGGAGTGGTGCTGCTGATCATTACAAGGATGCCGCTTGTGAAACCCTTCTCTAGTGGATCTTCCGGCTGAACCTGATACTCTCTTGTGGGGTCTTTGGATATTTGTTGGTCACACATATACATCTAACGGTGGAATCATATCTGTCGCTGTGGAAACGTTTGGAGAGTGTCCCCTATGACCTTTTAATTTAGCGTTTGATCAGACCATCTCTGGTAAGAGCACACTTTTGGTGGTGGGATAACACAAGAAAAGATTGAAAAGTCACTTTATCAATCCCTGGATAGTTCAGTGGATTTCCAGTTGGCTGAAGGATCAATATCAGAGAGTTGTTGTTAATGGTGTGCAATCTGAACAAAGGCGAGTTACAAGTGGTGTGCCGCAAGGCTCTGTCCTGGGCCCCATTCTTTTTAATATATTTGTAAGTGACATAGGAGAAGGCTTGGTAGGAAAAGTTTGCCTGTTTGCTGATGATACAAAGGTTAGTAATAGGGTGGATATTCCGGGAGGTGTCTGCAACATGGAAAATGATTTGGCTTTACTGGATAAATGGTCAAAACATTGGAAACTGGAGTTTAATGTCTCTAAATGTAAAATCATGCACTTGGGTAGAAGGAATCCCTGCTCTGAGTACCGTATGGGCAGCACTGTGTTAGCCAGGACCTCGGAGGAGAGAGATTTGGGGATACTGATTACTGATAGCTGCAAGATGAGTGGACAGTGTAGCCAGGCAGTGGGAAAAGCAAGCAGGATGCTCGGCTGCATAGCTCGAGGCATCACCAGTAGAAAGAGGGAGGTTGTGATGCCGCTGTATAGAGCCCTGGTGAGACCACAGCTAGAATACTGTGTGCAGTTCTGGAGACCTTACCTGCAAAAAGACATTATTCAAATAGAACGTGTCCAAAGGTGGGCAACAAAAATGGCGGAAGAAATTTAAACTTCAGGAGAGACTTAAAGAAATTAATCTGTACAGTCTAGAGGAAAGTAGGAGCGCTTTAAATATGTAGTAGGAGTTGAATAAGGTTATGGAGGTAAGTGTTTTTAAGAAGAATTTTAAAGTGTCACAGCAGGTAAAGGTAATTGTTACACCATTGCATGCGGGCACTCCCAAAGTGCATGCACGCACCAAAGTGGACCAAAACCCAACCTGGAGTCTGAGATACCAGTGCCGCTTGGAAGCGCGGCTAGGATTCAAGCCGGCTGCTCTAGCCGCAGCATGGGTCCGAGGAGAGGTAAGTGGACTCGGCAACCTGGGGGGTTTCACACAGTGAGGAAACACCAAAACCCAGGATAGTGAAAATATTGGGTTTTGGTCCACTTTAAACATGCCTTGGATAAGCATATATGCATATATATATATAAAGAAAACACACACATAAGGGAAGACTAGATGGACCATATGGTCTCCTTCTGCCATCAATTTTCTATGTTTCTATTTTGTGTGGTGGGTTTTTTTATTACCGCTGCTAGTGAACTTGTAAGGAGTCCAGGGGACCCTTGTACCAGTTCACAGGGTAGGGAGGGTGGCATGTCCCCCGCCGGGATCGACGGAAGACATGCCCATAAAGCTGTCTGCTTACTCGCACCCTATCTTGGGTCACCATGTACAGAAGAGTATGGCATGATGGACCCATACCATAGCGAATAGAGGCTGGTTAATCGGCAGGGTCAGGGGGTGCCTGTTTGCCCCCTGAGCCTTGGGTTCCCAGTCCGTGTGCTTGAGGAGGGGGGCACAATATATGTAAACAGAAAATATACTGCATGTCTTTTTTGTTGAAAAAATAAAAGAAGCTAATGCGACAGTCAAATTAAAAAATCTAATTCGAGTTGGCAAATCTGTGCCATCTTGCACATATGGAAAATATTCTCTGAATCTCCTGCCACCCGCATATTTTTCGCATGAGAGAGGATGTTTGTTTTTTACAAAAAAAACTTGCCTGGTGCCGAATCCACCCGAATAACTGGGTCATATATTTCTGAAGGGTCTGTGTGTTTAATTTGTTTACTTATTATGTTATTTTCTGACTAAGAGATACTCAAGATGCTGAGCAAATCTTTCCTGTAAGAACAAGCCACTGCTTTGACAAGAACATGTTCTGAGAAAGATAAGTATATTTGCAACTTACCCTAGACTCTTGCTCCATGTACAGTTTAGCCACAACACCAAACATTACAACATCCACTTTAGTAGGTTCTGTATCTTCCGGGAGCAGGAAATATTCAAAGTGGAAATAATTCTGGGCTTTTGGAGCTTCAATCACCTTCTTGTGATGTTTTTGGCCTTTTTTTCCCTTGTGGGCTAAACTAGGTTCATCATCCTCTGCAATAAAAAAGGACACACACATATTTGAGAAATAACAATAAACAAACAAAAATAAGTATACCAAGCTAAGCAAATTATCTATATATTTGCCCATGGCCTACAGTACCCACATTTTGCAGCACAAATATACTGACATAAATGATCTGCATGAAATCAGTTACACATTTTATGTAATTTTCCCATACAGCCAGCCATCTGTATTCATGGAGGTTAGGTGAACAGCAAAGATGCGAATACTGTGAATTTGCATATAACCCTCGAGCAAACAGAGCCAGGAGCTACACAGTGCAGGGCAGAGCAAGTGCAGGGCAGGATGAGTTTGCAAAAATAAAAAAAACCCTTACCTTGCCGGAGATCCAGCACTCTTCCTCTTCCCTTGGCAGTCCTGGCCACCGCCATCTTGAGGAGAATGCACACGGCTCCTTCTGCTCATTCACTTACAGTAAATCGGAGGATGGGAGCACGCACAGAGCAGGAAAATACCATTTTGTGAATACTCACCTTGTAAAATGGGTATTATAAGTATGTCACACACCCCGCTTCAAGATATTCATAACCTGTGGGTAATACTGACCTGTAGAGGGCGATCTGCAGAGATGACAGGAAGAAAGAAAGCCCCTCCCAGTCCATAAATACCTGGGACCTCCCACTCATTACCCAGTACAAAGAAAGCAGTAAGGTAAGGGACCAGGAAGAGCCAAATATAAGTCATAACAACGCAAAGTTCACAATATGAAGGATCCAGAATACAAAGGGCGGGTTGAAGCGGGGTGTGTGACATACTTATAATACCCATTTTACAAGGTGAGTATTCACAAAATGGTATTATTCTAAGTATGTCACACACCCCGCTTCAAGATATTCATAACCTGTGGGACATCCAATAGCAGTGTCCATAAGGGGTGGGGATCCAAAACAAGGCATAAAGCACAACTTAAACCACTGCAGCCTGCAGAACTTTGCGGCCAAAACCAGCATCCGCTGAGGGCCGAACATCAACCTTGTAAAACTTGGAAAAGGTATGAACAGAAGGCCTGGTGCTGAAAAGCCCAGGAAGCCCCAACCGCACGAGTAGAATGAGCCATAACACGAAAAGGGGGATTCCTCCCCTTAGCAGAATAGGCCCCAACAATGGCCTGACGAATCCATTTACTGATGGAAGATTTAGCGGGCGCCAAACCCTTCTTGGGCCCGGATGGCACACAAAGAAGGCATCAGTCTTGCGAAAAGAAGACGTTACCACCAAATAGTACTTCACAACGCGAACCACATCCAAGGAATGCAGGGCCCTCTCCTTGTCGTTGCTGGGATTAGGACACAGAGAGGGCAGAACAATATCCTGATTTAGATGAAAAGCAGAAACCACCTTAGGAAGGAAATCCGTCTTGAAACGGAAAACCACCTTGTCCTGATGTCTTTCAAAATACGGAGCTTGAATAGACAGAGCCGCCAACTCAGAAACACGCCGAACAGAAGTGATAGCCACCAAAAAGGCCACCTTCTGTGTAATGGAAGACAAGGCAATATCATGCAAAGGCTCAAAAGGAGGACCCTGAAGAGCAGAAAGAACCAAATTCAAATCCCAAACCGGAATTAGAGGCTTCCTAGGAGGCCGCACATGCGTAACCCCCTGGAAAAAAGTCTTAACCAACGGATGAAGCGCAAAAGATCTTTGGAAAAACACCGCCAGGGCAGACACCTGCCCCTTCAGAGTACTGAGTTGGAGCCCTAGATCCAAACCGTGTTGCAGGAACTCCAAGATTCTAGAAATAGAGAATTCCCTACAAGGGAAGGCCCTAGTCTCACACCAATCAATATAAGACCTCCAAGTCCTATAGTACACGGATGAAGAAGACCTCTTCCTAGCGCTAATAAGAGTCCGAATCACAGCATCAGAAAGACCTTCCTCCTTCAAGATGGAGGTTTCAGCAGCCACGCCGTCAAAGCCAGCGTTGGTAAATTGGGGTAACGTAGATGACCCTGTGTGAGCAGATCTGGCAGCAGGGGCAGGACGAACTGATCTTCTGCTAACCTTACCACGTCTGCGAACCAAACCTGTCTTGGCCACCTTGGGCCACCAGAATTGCTGACGCCCCCTCCAGAGCCAGCTTGCGCACTACCCTGGCCACCATGGGAAACGGAGGGAACAGGTACAGAAACCCCAGATCCCTCCAGTTCAGAGACATGGCATCCGTTGCGAGAGCCAGTGGGTCCTTCGCCAGAGACACAAATGCCGGAAGTTTGTGATTGTGACGGGAGGCAAAGAGGTCCACCACTGGTGACCCCCACCTGAGACAAATCGAGTGAAATACCTTGGGACTGAGAGACCATTCCCCCTTGCGGGCTGACAACCTGCTCAGAGAATCCGCCTCCGTGTTCTCCACTCCCAGAATGTAAACCGCCGAGATGCACGGGACGTGACTCTCCGCCCAGTCCAGAATCAGAGACACTTCCCTGAGGGCACTCCTGCTGCGAGTCCCTCCCTGGTGATTGATGTAGGCAACTGCCGTCCGATTGTCCGACCGGACCTGAACCGGCAAGCCCCGCAGGTAATGAGTCAAATGAAAAAGAACCATCCTGATGGCTCTCAATTCCAGAACATTGATAGGCTCGTGGGCTTCCATGGGTCCCCACAACCCCTGAAGTTGCCGATCCTTCCAGAAGCCCCCCATCCTGAGAGGCTGGCATCCGTGGTGACCACCTCCCAACGAGGAGTCTGAAAGGATCTGCCCCTCACCAGATTGGCTGAGCTCAGCCACCACCGAAGTGAGCGGCGAACTCGGGGAGGCATCAGAAAGGATTGATCCAGCGACAGAGGAGACCTGTCCCAGACAGCCAATAGATGGAGCTGTAGCGTCCTTGTGTGAAACTGAGCAAAGGGGACTGCCTCGAAGGAGGCTACCATCAATCCCACCAGTCTCATCCCTAGCCGGATGGACGGCCGAGGAATGGACATGAGCAACCGAATCAACTCCTGAATCAAAAGAATCTTGGATTGAGGAAGGAACACTCTGGCCTGATCTGTATCCAGAGACATTCCCAGAAAGGATACTATCCTGGACGGGTAAAGGGAGGACTTGGGGTAGTTGATCACCCAGCCAAACCTCTCCAGAGTGGATATTACCATCCTGGTGTCCAATTCCGCTTGGCTGAATGACGACGCCATGACGAGAAGATCGTCCAGACATGGCACTATGCTAATTCCCTGCGCTCTGAGGAGGGCCATCACCCCAGCAAGCACCTTGGTGAAGACCCTTGGAGCCGTGGTGAGGCCAAAAGGAAGAGCTACAAACTGAAAGTGTCGATCCTCCACCACGAACCTGAGAAAACTCTGGTGCGCGGGAAAAATTGGAACATGGAGGTAAGCGTCCTTTATGTCTATGGACGTCATGAAGTCCCCTTGACGAAGAGAGTGGATAGCTGAACGCAGCGTTTCCATGCGAAATTTTCGCAGCCTGAGAAATCTGTTGAGAATCTTCAGATCAAGGATGGGCCGGACAGGACCATCCTTTTTGGGGACCGTGAACAGATTTGAGTAAAAACCCCGACCCCGGTCTAATGGGGGCACCGGACAAATGACCGCCATTTCCAGAAGACTCGATACCGCCGCCCGGAGCCCCTGCGCGGCCAGTGCGTCCGGGGACACCCGAGACCTGAAGAAACGCGTGGGGGGGCGGGACTCGAACTCCAGCTTGTAGCCGGAAGATACCACTTCCCGGATCCATTTGTCCGAAACCTCCTGAATCCAGATCTGGAAGAAGTGTTGCAGCCGTCCCCCCACCCACACGGGTGAGGGCGCCCCCTCATTGCTGAGCAGGCTTGGCCGCAGGTTTGGGTTTAGAGCCCCAATTGAATCCTGAACGGGCACGACCTCTGCCCCTATTCCAGGAATCTCCTCTTGTAGAAGGGAAGGCAAATCCTCTTCCCACTCTAGATCCCCGAAAGGAAGGAGTGAAAGAAGCTGCTCCACGAAAAGGACGTCGTTGCTTCTTGCGTTGAGGTAACTTACCACCTTTAGCCACAGAATCCAATTTTTCTCCGAAAAGCCGTAACCCCACGAAGGGGAGAGACGTCAGCGACTTCTTTGACCCAAAATCAGCCGCCCACTGGCGCAGCCAAACTGAACGCCTGATAGTCACCATCAGAGCAGAAGCTCTGCTACTCATCATCAAGGAATCATCCAAAGCGGCTAACATGAAGGACAAAAACAACTCACATCGCTTAAGTCCAAGAAATTCGTCACTGTCCGGATCCAAATTGGAAGAGGATAACAAGTCCCTGACCACCGTCCTGGTAGCCACCACCAAGAGCGATGAGGCACAAACAGGCCTTATGGCTGCCCCAATACTGGCAAAACCATGACAAGCCATCTGGTCAATGCGTTTATCCTCACCATCTTTAAGAGAGGAACAATCAGGGTTATTCAAGACGGCTGAGTTGGATAACCCCAAAATTGGTGCGTCCACCTCGGGAGGGGACGCCCAGCGCTTAACCGTATCCACAGGGAAGGGATATCTTTTATCCCAACTCTGAGGAATGCCTGGGAGCCGAGCCGGCCTCTCCCATTCCTTAGAAATAATTCTATCAAAATGCTTTTGATTAGGAAATTCCAAACGCGGCTTGGATTCCTCATAAAACTCCCCTTGTTGATGAGGAGCAACCTCTGGAGGAGAAATAGCCAGAACCTCAAACATCTGAGCCAGGACGTTAGGAGTATCCGAAGAACTCCCTGACCCCCGCTCGGAATCAGCGCCCACAAATTGCTGATCATCTGAATGATCCGAATCCTCAAACAACTCCCCATCCTCCGGTGGAGAGTAATCCGACCAATCCAGACCATCCCCAGCATCATATTCAAATGCCGGAGTGACCGGAGACAAATGCTTTCTCTTAGCCGGTGCCTTTTTGACGACTGCGGTAGAAATAAATTTTTCAATACTGGCCAATCTAGCACACACATCAGATTGTAATTGCCCACCCATGAAAACGTCACATGGGGCACAGGTCAAAATGGGAGGGGGAGGGGATGAAGCCGGCGGTGCTGAACCAGAAGCCTGGGTTCCGGACTGCCGTGTAATAGTCTGCTGTGCGCATGATATACATAGAAAGAAGTCATCCCCAGTTAGGGATACCCCACAACCCATACACTTCCGGGATTGTCCCGAGGGGAGCCCGGTATCCTGGGATGCCTCCATAAGGTGAACTTGTAGTAAGTCGCTATGACCGAGGGAATTACGCTAATAAGCAACCCGGGATGCCCTTTTAATGTCCCAGGTGGGAGGATTTGTAAGCTTCAAAATTAAATAACCCAGGGACTCTAGGACCGGGAGGAACCCCCTAATTGCCACTGTGGGTCCGCCTGAAAGACACAGAAGAACAAATGAGGATAACAGGCGGTATGGAACAAACAACTTGAACAACAATAGAAAGATGGGGGAGAGGGGGCCAACAGGCCACTCACAGTACCGCAGGAGAGCGTAATGGCATCCAAGACCGTGAGGAAGAGAATTTTGTGAAAGACCGAGAGGAGAAGGGGGGCGTGGTCAGCGCGGGCCGCGCGAGGCGTCAAGCTCCTCCCACCTGGCTAAACGAAGGAACAGCTCCTCAGCGGCGCCGGAGATAGATGGGGGCGGGCCGCGGCGACGCGCCGCAATACCGCCCCCCCCCCCAGGAGAATCGTGAGGGAAAGAATCCCCTCAGTAAAAAAGGCGCCAAGAGGCGGCACCGCGGCGATTATGCGACCGCGACGCTTGGCTCGTCCACCAGAGGGGAACCCACATCCCTCACACGTACCCCAGCACCCAATGCAAGGAGGGGCGTGCCTCGGCCTCGCGCCGAAAGTCCGGCCCCGCCCTCCCCCACTACAGTGCGTGAGGTAAACTCTGAACCTCACTGAGGGAGCACATAGCCGCCATTACCCGGCGCCGCGGCAAAGTTAATAACGGCTGCGGCGCTGGCAGTAAAAGAACACACTTAAAGGGACAAACACACAATAAAACAAACCTAGAAAGTAAGCATAAATAAGGAGAAATAAAGAGAAGTAAAGAGGAGACCCCACCCCCCATCCCCAGTAAGGAGAGGGGAACCTAGAATGGCCACCCTTACTTTAAAACTAAGGGACAGGGCATCCCAAACCGGGGTCACCAACCCGGTGTAACCGTCTACCCTCTGTATAGGGTCTCACGGTGGAGCATTGCTCCTGGGCACCAGAGGTGCTGATTTACCCTCGTCCAGACCAGCAGCCACGGCTGGGAGGCATGTATATTATAAGGAGAAGGGTCCGACGGAAATAGTTGAATAACTGGCCGGGAATCCTCCCGGCTACCTGAAAATCCCCCTGTGCAAGGAGGAGACATCATCTTCTGACTTGCTCGCTGTCTGCAGAGATGAAGACTGGGTAATGAGTGGGAGGTCCCAGGTATTTATGGACTGGGAGGGGCTTTCTTTCTTCCTGTCATCTCTGCAGATCGCCCTCTACAGGTCAGTATTACCCACAGGTTATGAATATCTTGAAGCGGGGTGTGTGACATACTTAGAATATGCAGCCCTGTGTACTATGTGTGAAGACATCGCCGCCCTTGCTTGGGGTAGGATGTACTGCACTGGATCCGGGTGAGGTAAGGTTTTTATTTCTTAATTTGTACATCCCCCTCTAATTCAACGCAAATATTAAAGCCGTGAATACGGAGGGCCAGGTGTACATTAAAACTTCTACCTACAGACTCCTGAGTCTAGTTTCTATAGAAATCAATGAGGGGTCTTTGGAAACACATCACTGCACCCTAAACCACACAAGAACGTATAATTTAAATGTTAATTAAAGGGGTATGCGTGAAGCCAGAGAGGTTTGGTCTGTAATCAGAATCAAAATGTGGTTCACACATAAAGGCGGTTAGAAATATTACCACGCGACTACACCCTGGGAAATGTTGATGCTTTCCCCAGATGCTGAGAAGGCAATCGCGTGTGTTGATTTTCTGAAGCATACTCCTGCCCATTTTTGCCCCAGGGGGATCTTGAACTGGATCCGATATGGATGCCCTAATTTGTGAATTCCTCCAGATCACCCAGAACAACTCTTTTCCCGGTCCTTTTGTGCATGCACGGGCTTCTCTTTCAATCAAAGTCCTTTTCCTTACATATGTAATGCTTGCCAAAAGGCAGAGTGCAGCGATTGCAGCCCCAGAAGCGAGGGTCTCAGCCTGAATGGCCAGGGGCTGGAGTGTGCTCACAGCTGGAAGATGCGGGGATGCGGCCACCGGATGTTTACATCCGTGAGGGAGGAAGGAGATGAGTGTTGTGGCGTCCAGAAGGGGTTTCCACACAGCCGGACATCCTGATTTGGGAAGCTTTGGAGGCCGGCCCTGTGATCTTTTAGGGTTTTGTTCCACTTTAACTGAACCTTTTCTTCACAGGGAACCCTGACATTTGGGATACTGAAAGATTTTATCGCCATTATAAGGTCATCAGGTACAAGGATCACCCTATTTTATTTGTTACCTGTTCAGAAATCTCCCTCCCTTCCTATTAGAGTGTGTCAGTCCTCTCAGTTTTTAAAATTATTATGCATACATTTAAAAGCTCAAATATTAGCTTCCAGAGGCTTCTTGCCATATCAAGGTTTTGAGGGTCCATGCTGTACATTCTCTAATCTTACTATTTAAAGTACTGCATTGCACTGCCATTTGGAATCAATTTCTGTTCTATAATGTATATATGGCTTCCACGACCAATTCACAGTGAATGTGACTACTAACCATCTAAGGAGTTCCTATGGTAAGAAAGATTTAATGTAACAATCTCAGTCTCAGAGGTGGCACTAGACTTTTTCCCAAAGAGTAGAAATACTCCTCATCATCTTGGGGGGAGTATTTTTGGTCAAGAAGGAGTACACAATTTGCGGGAATTAAATTAAACAATAAAGACATATAGGTGGTTTTAAAGGGACATTCCAGGCAAAGGGTTAATGTAGCTGCTTTCTGCTCTCCTAATGCAGGCTGTCAGGGGCCGTATCTTTCATTCAGGCTGCTTTATATTATGTAACAAGCCAAGGCAACTCTCTTCCTTGTGCTGGACCTCTCATGCTCAGATCAGTCATCAGCTCTGTGTGTATTTCTAGGGCAGACTGTAAATTCACACCAGGGAACCATGAAAACTTATCAGGCAAAGTGCTAGTGAATAAAAGATGCCGCCTCTGACAACCAGCATGGGGAAAGCTGTAAGCAGCTTAGTCGACAATTTGTATCTGCGGAAGAAAAGCATGTCTGAGTCTGACGTGGAGGCCGATTCACTACTAGCGCCATGTATCGGCAGATGAGCGTCTGAATAGCAGCGATTAGAGCGACCGCTGGTAGATGCTGTAAACATGTATCGGGCGCTGTAACATAGTGCCTCAGTCGCTGTAGTAACTTGGCCCGCATTGATGAATGTGATGTATGTTGGGCTCTCTAACACCAATGCAGCGCTGCAGCGAGCAAGAGGTAGCACCAGCTCAGTGCGACTGACTCTCGGCGCTCCACAACATACTTAGCAAAAAAGGACACACACACAGCGACGGCGCTCTAAATCTGGTCTCTATAGCATAGAGATGTGTGATTAAAGTCTGTTTTTGAACACATATACACCTGTAACAAAGGGAAAACACAAGGAATTACATTGTTTTATCACTGTGACATTAACACTTTAGTGCCTGACATGTATTGACAATTCTGCATAAAAATATAAAAACTCAACAAAGTTTCTAAAGTGTTTGTTTGCAGCCAGGAGAGGTCACACAATGATTTGAGCAAAAAAAAAACCCAAAAAATGTCAAACACGCCGTTTAAACACAAGCAAATGAACGGCCATTGAAATGTATGGGAAAGCGACACTGAGCGAAAGGTAATACCTGGCGCTCTGGAAGCTAGAGCACCGGCGCTATACGCTGAGCCACCTGTAATAATACATTGGACGTTTCATGGCGCTGTTAGAGTCGCTCACCATATTCGCCTTCATAAATGTGGTTTTGCCGACAGCAACCGGGGTTTACCAGACGCTGCCTGCCGCTACAAGGCGCTACCTGCCGCTATCTCTTCTTGAATAACCCCCTAAGTAGAGACAGACTTATACTGTATATCTCTATGTAGTCAGACATCATGTTCTTGGAGCATTCCAACAACACCACTCTTCTGCATATACAAACGGTTAGCACAGATACAGAGCATGTATTTTATAGGCTGTATAAGTCATGTATATACCAGGTAAAACATACAAAGCTTTCCAGTGACACCCCTCTTCTACAGATAGAAGCGGCCAACACTGAGCCTTTATGCAGGCTGTTCACAGTTCACAGGCTGTGTTGACACTTTGCATGCATAAAAGAGGGGTGTCACTGGAAAGCTTTGTAGGTTATACTAATATATATATATATATATATATATCACAAATACTGCCTATAAAATAAAGGCTTTTTATCTATGTGCTTATAGTTTGTATATGCAGAAGTGGGGTGTTGCTGGAAACATGATGTCTAACTAAATAAAGATAGCCTTCATCACTTTATAGTCAGACAACATGTTAGAGCTTTTCCAGTTACACCTTGCATCTGGAAAAGATAGATAAATGGTCTTTAAAAAGATGCAGAGTCTATGTCTGCAGGCAAAGTTCATCTTAAATGGCATGTGGGCCCCTTCTCAGGGAGAGATTTAACAATTTAACAATGTTACAGTGTGGCAATTTGACAATTTACAATGTATGAGTTTGTTTACATCAGCTCAGCAGCAAATGTAACAAATTGTAACAAATGCCAGCTGTGCAGGACCAGAAGAAATTGCTACTTCTGTCATTCACAGAGTATTTAAAAATAGTCAAGGCTTCAGGATGTGTGATTAAGAAAATGTACACATATAATACGCTAAATGATGCATAATGTGACCTCAGTTTCTTATGTACAGAGAAAACTGCAAGGAAGGAAGCTACGGTCTTGAGATGACAGGATATCATATCTCAATATCAGTCAATTTGACAATTTGGAATCCCCCACTAAGTGAAACCCAAAATATCTCACCGGTGATCCCACAGCGCAGACGCGGCTCTGCTCTGATCAGCTTTTTTGGCTACACATATAAATGAGTGGCTGAATAGGAGGTTAGCCCTTTGTACGATTGGCAGTGGCAACCCCTTGCATCCCTCTAAGGCTGTGCACAGACGTGCTACAGGGTTGCAGGAGATGCCACGCATGCATCCTGGGATCATCGTCAAAGCATGTATTATATTAGGGGCGACCAGCAGGGTTTAATAGGCTTATATATTCTAGGTCCGGTTTTGGTCCACTTTAAACCTGAACATACTGTGAAAGGAGGTTACAAAGACCACATACAGTGCACAGGAGGAGAGCGACTTTCTGGTTCTTTTGCAATTTCCGGGGCCTTTCGCATGGACATGCATCCCAAATTCCTGGAGATGGAGCACACATCTGCCACTGTTGGCTTTAGGTATTTTTTAGTTAGTGCCTAAAACATTCCCTCTTTTTTGATTACACAGTCATTTACCACCTGAAAATCATTCCATATTTCATCATTTTTGTATGAAAGTCATTTAAAGACCAGTTCCACACCTTCTGTTTTATTTTAATGGGAAGAGAGAGCATGGTGAGATTGGAACATGAAGACATTAATCTTTCCCTACAGAAAACAGATTCATTAAAAAATCTAAACCACAATTACCTATTTTAGGTGGTGCTGGCATCGCAAATGAAATGGTGACTGTGCAGGTCACTGTGTGAGGCTTGTCCTCTAGTGCTTTGCTTGAGGGATCTTCGGATCTAGTTGTCGCACTAATTCTTGGTCTAGAATCCATCACGGTCACGTGTGTAGGAATATCTCCCCAACTCCCTGGTTCTTTTTGCTCTTCAATTGTATCCGAAGAGCAACAACCAGTATCAGAATCGGACACACACTCCTTTTGCGTAAATAAGGATTTTTCAGGGGCACTGAGCTCACTGTCAGTTGGAACCCCACTATCACAATCTTCATTATCTGCTGTGGTCATGGCCCCGAACTTGGATTCCTGGTACATCAGCAGGATTCTTCACCTTGTTGTCGAACCATGTACATAAGAGTAAATAAAACTTGAAGCCTCTATAATCTCCTTTAAAAACCCTAAAAAAACAAAATAATATTAATTGTTTGCCGATATAGATGACAGCCCAACTTATTTCAATAATAGAAATACTAGCTAAAGCTTATTTAAAAGAGGATTTTCAGTTTACAAAAATGGCAATTGATGTTTAAGCACAGCAGACGCCACTGCAGTCCAGTCCAGGGCTTTTTCACTTAAAGCGGTCCTTCACTCTGAATAAGAGTCTATCTTATATGTTTCCCACACCCTGTACATACAGATTGTCCACATTAAAAATCATCCTACCGGCATCTACTGCATGTTATGAGCCTTTAAACATCCAAGCTTCCATAAGCCGCCATCTTATCAGGCAGCCTGCAAACAGGAAGTGCCTCCTGACTGTGCTGCTCTGCATTCTGGGACTGCTAACTGTTACCTGACCCCAGCTCTGCTCTGTCTGAGCAAAGCACAGCTATAACCCACCCCCCTGTACCTTATCCCACTCTCCTCTCCTCAGTAAGTGTGATGCTTCTGAGTCAAGATGGCGGCGCCCGTATCCTAAATTCCTGAACAGAGTTGCAGCCCAGTGGGGGAAAGAATAATAAGTTAGTGACTAAAAACGTAAAATATATTAATTTTAGATGCTGGGGAATCGTTTTTTAAGAGTTTGGGCTTTTCATTAAATCACGCTGAAGGTCCGGTTTAACAAATAAAAATAAGAGAGAGGGAGACCACTGGCTGCTGCCTCTCAGCGGTGCCTCCCCACACATGTCAAGGTATAACAGCTCTCGGATTCCCAACGTGTAGCCTCCCTCTCGCCTTTGCTCCATCCCTATTTAGCCCACCCCTCTCCCCTGTGTGTAGCCCACCCTTCTCCACAACTCCATTCATGCCACCACATAATGTCGACTTCTGGAGCTGCTGGGTGTGGTCCCCGCATGCATAAACCCTGCATGGGGAGCGTGCATAAACTTTGAGAGCATGCACTTTGAGAGTGCATGCATGTTCATTAGGGAGTGTGTGCATGTACATTTGGGAGTGCGCACATGTACATTTGGGAGTGCACGCATGTACATTTGGGAGTGCACGCATGTACATTTGGGAGTGTGTGCATGTACATTTGGGAGTGTGTGCATGTACATTTGGGAGTGCACGCATGTACATTTGGGAGTGTGTGCATGTACATTTGGGAGTGTGTGCATGTACATTTGGGAGTGCACGCATGTACATTTGGGAGTGTGTGCATGTACATTTGGGAGTGTGTGCATGTACATTTGGGAGTGCGCACATGTACATTTGGGAGTGCACGCATGTACATTTGGGAGTGTGTGCATGTACATTTGGGAGTGTGTGCATGTACATTTGGGAGTGCGCACATGTACATTTGGGAGTGCGCACATGTACATTTGGGAGTGCGCACATGTACATTTGAGAGTGCACGCATGTTCATTAGGGAGTGTGTGCATGTACATTTGGGAGTGCACGCATGTACATTTGGGAGTGTGTGCATGTACATTTGGGAGTGTGTGCATGTACATTTGGGAGTGCGCACATGTACATTTGGGAGTGCGCACATGTACATTTGGGAGTGCGCACATGTACATTTGAGAGTGCACGCATGTTCATTAGGGAGTGTGTGCATGTACATTTGGGAGTGCGCGCATGTACATTTGGGAGTGTGTGCATGTACATTTGGGAGTGCACGCATGTATATTTGGGAGTGTGTGCATGTACATTTGGGAGTGTGTGCATGTACATTTGGGAGTGTGTGCATGTACATTTGGGAGTGTGTGCATGTACATTTGGGAGTGTGTGCATGTACATTTGGGAGTGTGTGCATGTACATTTGGGAGTGTGTGCATGTACATTTGGGAGTGTGTGCATGTACATTTGGGAGTGCGCACATGTACATTTGGGAGTGCGCACATGTACATTTGGGAGTGCGCACATGTACATTTGGGAGTGCGCACATGTACATTTGGGAGTGCGCACATGTACATTTGAGAGTGCACGCATGTTCATTAGGGAGTGTGTGCATGTACATTTGGGAGTGTGTGCATGTACATTTGGGAGTGTGTGCATGTACATTTGGGAGTGCGCACATGTACATTTGGGAGTGCACGCATGTACATTTGGGAGTGCACGCATGTACATTTGAGAGTGCGTGCATGTACATTTGGGAGTGCACGCATGTACATTTGAGAGTGCATGCATGTTCATTAGGGAGTGTGTGCATGTTCATTAGGGAGTGTGTGCATGTACGTTTGGGAGTGCGCGCATGTACGTTTGGGAGTGCGCGCATGTACATTTGAGAGTGCGTGCATGTTCATTAGGGAGTGCGCGCGCATGTACGTTTGGGAGTGCGCGCGCATGTACGTTTGGGAGTGCGCGCGCATGTACGTTTGGGAGTGCGCGCGCATGTACGTTTGGGAGTGCGCGCGCATGTACGTTTGGGAGTGCGCGCGCATGTACGTTTGGGAGTGCGCGCGCATGTACGTTTGGGAGTGCGCGCGCATGTACGTTTGGGAGTGCGCGCGCATGTACGTTTGGGAGTGCGCGCGCATGTACGTTTGGGAGTGCGCGCGCATGTACGTTTGGGAGTGCGCGCGCATGTACGTTTGGGAGTGCGCGCGCATGTACGTTTGGGAGTGCGCGCGCATGTACGTTTGGGAGTGCGCGCATGTACGTTTGGGAGTGCGCGCATGTACGTTTGGGAGTGCGCTCATGTACGTTTGGGAGTGCGCTCATGTACGTTTGGGAGTGCGCGCATGTACGTTTGGGAGTGCGCGCATGTACGTTTGGGAGTTTGTGCATGCACGTTGGGAGTGCGCTCATGTACGTTTGGGAGTGCGCTCATGTACGTTTGGGAGTGCGCTCATGTACGTTTGGGAGTGCGCGCATGTACGTTTGGGAGTGCGCGCATGTACGTTTGGGAGTGCGCTCATGTACGTTTGGGAGTGCGCTCATGTACGTTTGGGAGTGCGCTCATGTACGTTTGGGAGTGCGCGCATGTACGTTTGGGAGTGCGCGCATGTACGTTTGGGAGTGCGCTCATGTACGTTTGGGAGTGCGCTCATGTACGTTTGGGAGTGCGCGCATGTACGTTTGGGAGTGCGCGCATGTACGCTTGGGAGTTTGTGCATGCACGTTGGGAGTGCACACATTTAGGAGTGCACTTTTTGAGTGTGTGTTTTGAGAGTGCACACGTGTACATTTGGGAGTGTGTGCATGTTTGGGAATGCATGCATGTATGTTTGTGAGTGCAGCATCTGCATTTGGGAGTGTCTGAAGCAGGTTCTCGGGGTCTGTTAGGCTTTTACAGACCTCGCCCATTATGTCGATTAGTACGCAGCATCACAGTTCTAATGACCACGCCCACTTTTTTCTAAGAGAAATTATGAGGTGAAACTGTAAACCTTGATATCTGGGCCATTTCTTCTTCAATCTAAAAAACAGAAATGCTGTAACAATTTCCTTTGCCTGAAATATCACTTTAATCTGTGTTTCCATATTTAGTGCCTTCTCTGATTGCGCCTTCTATTGCCTTCTCATTCCATTTGTTTGGATGTTGCTCCTCTTTAAATGGGACCTGTGTCATGTTTCATACAGTAACTTTTGTTACTGTAACTTACTATTGTAATTGTAACTAAACTGGATACTTGTAGACTACCAAAGAGTGAAACAGCTGAGACGAATGATGCTTTTGCTTTTTTGTACTGTCATGCAAGCACTTCTTTCAAACTCTGGTTTTAAAAAACTTACCAGTTCCAGGAAAACGAGAATCATGGCCTCACCACTAACCAGTCTCCATGCCATTAACCCTCCCCCACTATGTCAGTCAATGACTGCACACCTAACCTGCCTTGCAATCACTGGTGCAGGCACCATCACTGTAACTGGTTGGACATTTACTCCAGGTAAGCTTTCCCTTAAATCATTGCAAATGCGTTTATGTATATAAGGTCAGCAGAGGTGATGCAGGAAGAAATGGCTATAACAGAAGTGGAAAGAGAGGAGGTAGGCAGAGGTGGGCATAGGTGTGATGTTAGAGGTAAGCATAGGTGGGTAAGAGAGGCGAGATGAGGTGGGCAGAGGTAAAGCAGTGTTGGGCCCGGAAGAATTAAGGATAGGTGGATATAGGTAAGCAGAGGTGAGGTTAGCAGAGAGAAACGGGGAAGAGGAGTGCCAGACAGAGGTGAGACAGGCAGGGGTGACTTTATCAGAGGTGGGGAGAGGATATCAGATATGGATAAAGGCAGTGCCAGTGGCAAAATGGTGGTTCATGCATCTGCAGGCCGCCTGTAAACAGAAAGTGCTCCTGGGCTTCCTGTTGCTGTGCATTGTCAGTTATGTCAGTTGAATCCAGGCAGCAGCATGGCTGAGATGCTGGGAGAGGAAGCTCCAAAATGGCTGCTACCTTTCTTTTCCAACTGTGCCAGGCTGATGGTCCAGGTTAATGTAAATGGGCCCTGGTGCAAGACATTGAATGAGGCCCTAACATGGCTCATACAGTTTTAACTGAATTATATATCGCTAGACAACTAAAAATGAAATGGTAGACAAATGATTCTTTTTTTTCGGTAAGTGAGAGCAAAAATATAAGAAACAAGGTGTAGAAACAATGATGGGTCCCCCTGACCTTATGGGCCCCATGCAGTCACAATCTCTGCACCCCCTATAGATATGCCCCTCTGCTCACCTCTGCCCACCTCTATTCATGGGCATAACTATGTGGTGGGAAGAGGTAAACAAGAGAACAGTGGCAATACAGGAAAGGAAGTGATGGACAGAGGGGAGGTGGGAAAAGATGAGCAGAGGTATTGTGGGGCAAGTGGGGAAGAGGTGAGTAGAGGTAGGCAGATATGAGGTGAGCACAGGTATATAAGGTGCAAAGAAGAAGCAGAGTTGAGGTGCACAGAGGTGAGCTGGGAAACTCTACATAGGCATCCCTAGATGCCAAAAGCACCTTTGCTCATTGGTGCCTGACTTCCTGCTTTTGGAGACTGCAGGCAAGGCAAGTTCAGCTGTACAACTGCCTAGGGGTGCTGGGGGCCACATCTCTCAGAAGCCAGTTATTTCAAGTATACTCATATTCAAACCAGTGTTTTTCATGGTGTTGTGGATAGCTGCACAACAAAGTAAGTATGGCCAGAATTTGGTAGTGTTTTGCGAACTGTGGGGAGATTTACGCAGAAATACTTACAAATAAAATGTATTGAGGGTGTTGTCCCCAGGAGTAGGAGAAACTCAATGCATAAATTGTACATTGTGTGGCTCATCCAGTTACCCTTCGGTACATGTACCCCACAGCGGTGTTCAGGGGCACAACCACAGAAGGTGAAACACCATCCCTCCAAAAGGATTTCTTATCTTGGTAATATTTATAATTGATCTCTTCAGGGTACTGGGTTGAAACTTTATGTGCCTGCTCTAAAAGATTCCAGGGCTGGCCACTGACCTTCCCCCGGTCCACTGCTGTGGAGACACCTGCTTGTGCTCCTCCTTGCAGACCTAACAGAGCTGTTTGCAGAATTACATAAGCACGGCAAATGACTCTGATTAAACGAGAGCCCACACATTGGACCGGGCAAAGGTAAGCTGTTACTGCCAATCTGGGGGGGGGGGGGGGTTCACACAGCAGGGCAATACGGGTTAGTAAAAAGTCAGCTGAACACTTCTAATCAGTGCAGGGGGTTAATTTTGTTTACAAGAGGAGCAACACCCCCATATAAGACTCTTGAGGAGTTGGAACAACTCCAGAGAAATCTAGGTCATTGTTCCTCTTTAAATATTTGCACCGGTGTCTGGTCAAATATGGGTACACCTCTGAGCAAAGAGTAGCTAAGCTAAGAGAGTAACAGTAAGTTAGAACAGACTGCTAGCAAGAGAGAAACAGGAAGCTAGTATACAGTTATATTAACTGTCACTGTCACTGAATTAATTGGTTGGCTACCAGGGTGAACTCCAACCAGATTCGCATGTCTCGGCTTGGGTGAAGTTAAAGTGGACCAACACCCAGGATTTTCACTATCCTGGGTTTTGGTGCACTTCCGTGGGGCACCCCGCTGCGTGAAACCCCCCCGATCGCCCTAAATACCTCACCTCACCCCGCTCCTACGCGAGCGCTCGTCCAATCAGAGCGCTCAGAGCCGCTGTGGTATGTACGGACAAGCGACGGATAACCACAGCGGCTCCGAGCGCGCTGGAGGCCGCGTCTCGCGCTTCCTTCTCCCGATTTCGGATGCCCCGCGGGGAGGGATCTGAACGGCCCGGGAATCTTATAGATTTTAATAGAAAACAATATACTCTATAGTTGTTCACTGCCAGTGATCAGATGACAAAGAACAAGTGCCGTTTTATTATGACCACATCTGTGTACAGTACTGTTACCATAACGCAACATGAGCTCCAGGACTACCCTCCCTGTTACAGAAATCATCTGTCAGCTCACCTTCATTATAATCCACTGCCTTTAATGTTCCACAGCCATACAGTGCTTCCGCCATGTATTCCTTAGAGTTGCCAGGTACGTAATTAGTGCTGACCCATCTCAGGCTCTAAACTTACAGAAAGTCCAGTGAAAAGATGCCTCACCCATCCCTCCCACTCTCAGTTTTGTTTGTGGGTGTTTCTAAACTGACCTGTGACACATAAGACCTCATACCTCTGTGGTCATGCCTTTCATTATGGGTCTTCTTTTAGAAATTGCTCAACTATGGGCGCCCACAGGTTCTGTTGAAGTGATTGTCCATGCTAATAAAATAAAAGGATACTCACCTTTTGTCCTTCCACAAATTATCAGTCCTACTCTGGCACTGAGCAACTCACTGGATCCGTGCAATCAGGACTTCTGTCAAAGGCCAGGCCTATGCAAAACCCCCCCCCCCCCCCCTCCATTGTGATTAATGCATCACTGTGACTGATGGTGAAAGGGGTGCCTTTTTGGAGGCGCTAGTGACTCAAGATTGTGCCCAAGCAGCGGGGGGGGGGGGGGGGGGGGGGCACGCGATCGCACCTATCAGGTGAGTTGCTGAGTGCTGAAGTCAGAGCCAGGCCAACCTTAGGGTAAGCGCCGGCCCTGTGCAAGTTCTCAGGATGCCATCTCCCAAGGCACATACACAAAAAATGTAAAGCAAGCAACAGAGGAAACACAAAATAGAGGGAGACCAAGAGGTGGGGCAAGAAAAACAGGGGGAATGCAGAAAAAGAAAGCCCAAAGCTGGACAGATAAATTGGAGGAAATGAAGAAAAGAGATCGAAATAAAGAAAAATGAATGTAATATAAAGATAAGATGAAAGGAGAGAGGATGGCAAGGCAAGGATGGAGAGAACAAAATTACATATAAAGTGATAGAGAGAAGGAGATTAAAAGAATGTGACAAGCAAAAGATAGAGAGAATGTGGAACTGAGAGCAAGATAATGTGGGGATTGTGGGAAAACAAGAGGGTGATATGGAATGAATGAATGAAGAAATTCCATCAAGAGAGCGAGAGTGTTGAATAGCTAGAAAGAGAGGGAAAAGAAAGAGAAAGAAAGAAGCTGTAAGTAAAGATGAAGTGAAGGTGAAAAGAAGGAAGATGTGAAAAATCTGAAAAGAAAGGCAGACAGGAAGACCATGACAAGAAAAAGAAGGGTAATGTGTAAACATGAAAATGGAGGGATCATGAAATAAAAGAGAAGGAACAAGAAAGGGAAATTCAAGAAGGAAAAGGGTAAAAGAGAATTATAAAGAAATGTGTGAAAAAAAGAAAGGAGTGAAATTAAACCGGACCTTCAGCGTGATTTAATGAAAAGCCCAAACTCTTAAAAAAACGGTTCCCCACCATCTAAAATTAATATATTTTACGTTTTTAGTCACTAACTTATTATTCTTTCCCCCACTGGGCTGCAACTCTGTTCAGGAATTTAGGATACGGGCGACGCCATCTTGACTCAGAAGCATCACACTTACTGAGGAGAGGAGAGTGGGATAAGGTACAGGGGGGCGGGTTATAGCTGTGCTTTGCTCAGACAGAGCAGAGTTGGGATCAGGTAAAGGTCAGCAGTCCCAGAATGCAGAGCAGCACAGTCAGGAGGCACTTCCTGTTTGCAGGCTGCCTGATGTTCCATTAGCCACCATCTTGGATGTTTAAAGGCTCATAACATGCAGTAGATGCAGGTAGGATGATTTTTAATGTGGTCAATCTGTATGTACAGGGTGTGGGAAACATATAAGATAGGCTCTTATTCAGAGTGAAGGTCCGCTTTAAGGTATTTGGAAAAAAAGAGAGGCCTGCTGTTACAACTAAGAACTCCTAGTGTCTCCCTCACAGAAAGGCTGGGATGACGCCCTGTGTGACCGCACACACCCCAAAGGCCAGCCGTGGTCAGACTAATCAGGTATGGGGAGCAAAATGTACCCTTTATTAGCCCGGACAATTACTTTAATCCAGAACAAAACCCACAAAATGAGTGCTGATCCTTAAAGGGGTAGACTTGAAGGCTTGGGATGCCCTAATGTGTGAACCTTGAGATTGGGCAAAAAAACACTTAGCCAGCTGATCCAGCAGCACATGCATGGGCCGCATCCCGCTATACCTCTATGTGAGGCGTGTACTTGCAGTAGGCATTTATGAACAGCTGCTGAAGGTGTGCGAATGAGTGGAAGTGCAGTCAGCAGTGCTGAACCGAACCTGGAACAGTGATTGGGTGACAGTGTGCACATGCACCATGGGATTGAAGGAAAGGGATTTTATGGGTAATCTGAGGACACACACACAGCCGGATTCCAAGGGGAACAACACCCAAGAAAATGTCTCTCTTGGTTGTTGTTGCTCTCTGGTAGGGCATCCCAATTTGGGATGGCTGTTGTGTGTATTCCTATGGATTGTCCCAAAACACACCTCTTCCACGTGGGCGCTCAGCCAGTGGTGCTCGCTTCATTCAGATTTCCTTTACTGCACTGGAAATGAATGGAGTGAGCGCCGCCAGATGCATCCCAGCCCCCAGCCTCTGGCTGTGCCCGTGCCGCCCATTTAGAAAGGCCTGGTACAATCACCCACAGATAGAGGTATGCCATGAATTTTGGAGCTGTGGGTGAACCGGGTGATCTGTGGTCTCACACAGTGGGGCATCTTATAGCCTCAAGGAGCGTGTTGCTCCTCTTTAAAGAGGAACAGCACCCAATAAAATGACTTAAATAATGGGAAATGTTGCTCTCTGGTGGGGCACCCTGTTTTGGGATACCCCAATGTGTGTACTCCCATGGATCGTCTGAAAACTCACCTCTGCCTGGTTCCCACATTGGCCGCTCAGCCAAACACTTGTCCCCTTCAGATTTGGGATGTCCCGCTATGTGAAACCTCCCGGATCGCCAGTAAAACCAACCTACCCACTGATCCAATGGCGTCTGCATGGGTGTGCAGCAATTAGCTCGGCTCAATTCAGCTTCTCTTAGCCAACAAAAGGTCTGGATGGGGTGGGGTGAATGAAGCTGAGCGCGCCAACAGCAGCATCCCCCCTATCCCCATGTGCAGACCATTCACAATTGCCTGGCACAGGCATGTGTCTGGCTAAAGGTAGAGTGGAGTGCGGCCACGCGCCATCGGATCTGCGGTCAGGTGCATTTCACTGGGGACTCAGGGGGTTTCACACAGCGGGGCATCCCAAATCGGTATGCCCCAGGGAGCAGGAATCAGGCGACTTTACGGTCCACTTTAAGGTCAGGTTGCTTGATGCTGCCTTTATACAATTAGTCAATATGAGTGCACTTTAATCCTCTTTCCAGGAGGCCCAAGATCAAGCAGCGCATACTCACGGTGTCTGCGTTCCTTCAACAGCCACCATTCAGGTTCGCCAAACCCAATTGGCAGCTGGATGTAATGTGAGGCAGCAAACTGGCCAGAGTATGTAGAACTGTGATGGCTGCAAGGTGAGGTCCTCTTTACCTATTGTGGGACTAGAACGCTCAGCATGCCCTGACAACCATACCATGTATATGGGTTGGGGGCATAGCATCCTGGGACTTGAAGGACTAAGACTCCAGCAATTCAACCTCACCACTGGCGACACTAGCAATTGCCCTCACTAATAAACTTTTCCAGCAAGTTATCTATGATGGTGAATTGAGCTGTTCAAAATAAATGTGCCTAAAACTACACAGATTTTATTGCCTCTATTAGCACAATAAGAAACAATTATTAAAGGTGCTAAACACCCCTCCTGCCCCCAAATAACAATCCCCGGTCACCTCTTACCTGCTCCCAAATATCAGCGAGGAAGAAACTTTTCTCAAACCAGCAAACTTAATGTATTCATCCGCACTGAGAAATAGTCCCCCGATGTATCACACCACGCTGCACAGAAAATCGCGAATGTGCTCGATGCTTCTTTTACTTTTAAATGCAATCCATGTCCATTTTCCAGAGTGTAGTAAGGTATTAAAACAGGTTATACAGGCTGCTGGCGGAGGGATCTAAAGAGCAGCGCTTGGTGTGTTGCCATAGACACGGCTTGTTTCCAGAGAGGCGGGCTCCAGTATGAGAGAATGCCGCCCGAGTTTCTGAGGTAAAAAGAAGGAGACACACGCCGCTGTTTCCACATCTTCTATCATACTGTAAATAGCTACTGTATCAGCTGCTTTTGCTTAAAGAGGAACAACACCCAAGAAATTGAGGGGTTTTGTTCCTCTCTGGGGTGGCATCCTGATTTGGGACACCCTGCTGTGTGGGATTGACTGTAAAAGCACCCAAGGTACATAGTCTGCCGATGTGTGTTTCCTCTATGAAAATTGTTAATTGAAACCCGGGAAAGTCAAGTTCCACTTTAAGAAAGGCCTGGCACTGGTGCGTTCCTAGCTATTGGAATGCTGGGCAAGTGGCCGGCGTGGGCTCTTAGAAAGGGTGAGTGGATCAGGTGATTTGGGAAGCCCCATAAAGAGGTAGACCATAGCCCCCTAAGAGTCTTATAGACTTGAGGGGGTGCTGTTCATCTTTAAAGTGGACCAAAACCCAGAATTTTGACTATACTGGGTTTGGTCCTTAGCCTGGGGCACCCCGATGTGTATGATTTAGCAACCCCATGCCCCACGGGAATCCTTAATTGGCCAATCCTTAATCGGCAGTTAAAGCTGACCTAAAGTGGTTCTATACTCAAGCCTTTTAGACTCTAGTGAATGGCATCCCAAAGTGGGATGGTTCACAATGTGAATCCCTCAGGTTTCTCAGAAAATGTACAATGCCCAGTTCTTTGATTCCAGATACATGCATGGAACTCTGGCCGCATCTCCTAGGCCCCCCTGTTCTCCACATACACGCCTGCAGGGCTTAAAAGAGCACTATCGCGAAATTGTGTAATATTAAAAACCCATATAAACACCTTGGCTAATAAGAGGAGGGGTCACTTATACACCCAAACTGAATAATACTCCCGCCAAGCTTGTGGCTTCTTCTCCTGGTAGGAATAAAATCCAGGGGTGACAGGTTTAGTGTATCAGGGGTTACAGAACCTGTCACCTGATTTCCTCTTCCTTCCATTAATAAAAATAAAAAAACAAGCCTGGCTGGATATTTCTTGATGCCGGGTGTATAAGTGACCTCTCCTCCCACCATCCAGCATATTTATATGGATTTTTATTATTGGCCCATTTTTTCACGATAGTTCTCCTTTAATGAATAGCAGGCAGTGGGTGTGCACAGCCAGAGGAGATGTCCTGACAATGTATTCATTTAGAAATTATTGCTAGGAATTAATATTCACAGAAATGAATGCTGATTGGAGGAGAGTCCACACACACGCTGTTGTAGTGGGGATCAAGGTGAACTGGTGGAAGGGGGGTTCAGACACCAGCATGCCACATCAGGATGCCCCTGTAAAGTGAATCAAGTAAAAATCCAAGTGTGGGTCATGGGCCAGGCCCATTTTGGGATGCCCCACTAAGTATTAATATTATTTTTATAGTTTATTTCCAAATCATTGACAAAGCACCATCATCTTCCGTGGCAGTAAATATGGACAGGTTAAAACAAATCATATGCCATTTAAATTGCGGGACTTCCTGTGGGACATTCCAGTTCAGGATTTCCTTGATGAACAGTGGTGGCCGCATCCCTGCATCTTTGGGCTGTGTACACACTCCCACACCATGCCATTCAGATAGGCTGGGGGCATACAGGGGATGCAGGTGCCCTGGCTCCGATTGCCGAAAACATTTAATTTTCACAGTAAACTGCTGTGATTGGAGAGAGCATGTGTATGTGCCATATGAATGGGAAGAGGTGAGTTTTTCTGGTGGGGTTTCACACTGTGGAGAAACATTAGCGTTGCTGCAACATGCAGAAACAAATATAAATTATATTTTGCTCTGCTCTAATTTGCACCATTGTGGCATATTCTGGCAGATTTTGCTTGGGCCGGGGGCTTCTTCCCAGGGTATCCCAAATAGAAATGCCCAGCCATGCTTGGGCCCTGGACTTCTTCCCAGGGCATCCCGAATAGGAATGCCCTGCCATTTGAAACCCCTGGGGTGCCGGTAATCACTCACCTTTCCCCAGCCCAATGGGGCCTGGGCTCTCATACAATCAGATCAGGCTCTGACTGTTTACAATAGGAACCGAGAGCTGCCACATCCTCTGCGTGAGAGCCTTTTGCCGAAGGATTCTGGATGCCCCGGGGGGGGGGGGGGGGCAAGGAACATAACCAGGTTTTCATCCACTTTAAAGACATTAGGACTGCCAATAAATCCCCCACCCCATTTGGGATGCCCAGTAGTAATTTTAAAACATTTATGCCAGGGAACAGGCTTACATGTCCAATGCCGCAATTAAAGTGATCCTATACCCAGAAAGGAACTATAGGGTTGATTCAGAGAGGCATAAAATCTTTTTCGTTTTTGACTCATTCTGTTTATTTTTCGTTTTGTTTCCGTTGGCGTATTTGTGTACACGTGATTCTAAGCAGGCAGTGGGAGCCTTCTGTTAACTGTTCGTCGCTGCGTAGGCCAACGAGAATGTCATTTTTCTGCTTTCGTTTTTCGTTTACGTTACTTAGGAAACAACATAGGCTTCCGTTTTTTTGCTTTTTCCAATGTCGCCTCTAACTAAATATTTACGTTTCCCGTTAGATGCACTTAATGCTTACCTCAATTCCTTCGCGCTTTGCATTTTCTTCACTTTGCACACTTAATGCTTACCTCAATTCCTTCGCGCTTTGCATTTTCTTCACTTTGCGCACTTAATGCTTACCTCAATTCCCTCGCGGTTTGCACTTTCTTCACTTTGCGCACTCAATGCTTACCTCAATTCCTTCGCGCTTTGCATATTCTTCACTTTGCGCACTTAATACTTACCTCAATTCCCTTGCGGTTTGCATTTTCTTCACTTTGTGCACTTAATGCTTACCTCAATTCCTTCGCGCTTTGCATTTTCTTCACTTTGCGCACTTAATGCTTACCTCAATTCCTTCGCGCTTTGCATTTTCTTCACTTTGCGCACTTAATGCTTACCTCAATTCCTTCGCGGTTTCCATTTTCTTCACTTTGCGCACTTAATGCTTACCTCAATTCCCTCACTGTTTGCATTTTCTTCACTTTGCGCACTTAATGCTTACCTCAATTCCTTTGTGGTTTTCATTGTCTTCACTTTGCGCACTTAATGCTTACCTCATTTCCTTCACGGTTTCCATTTTCTTCACTTTGCGCTATTTTTTTCTTATTTCTTCCCACGTTTTCCTGTAAGCAACCCTTAATGTATTATTGATTGACATAAAACAAGTTTTTTCTTTTGGTTATTTTATTACAAAAAGCAAATTATTATTTGCCTTAATTTTTTTTTTTGCTTTAGGTTTTTAACTTTTTGTTAACTGTTTTTTTTTTACAATACAAAATATTTATTTTTTCAATAATTTTTTTTTCTAAAATATTCAAATGTTTAAAAAACATTAACTTTTTAAAAACTATTTACAAATCAATGGCAGGCCCAAGATAATTATTCTTCTGTGGTCCCCATCGAAGCTGCCAGCTCCTGGATATCGCCCACCAGCCGGAACACAGTCGCTGTCAGTTGTGACAATCTTGCCTGTGTGGTGTCTGTAAAAAAAAGAAATGAAAATTATTGATCAGCAAATACATGTTTCACAGCTGTAGATGGAATTATTATTAAAGTTTCCTAAAAGTCATTAGGCCATATGTCATTATGCTAATTAATTCATCAATGGGCGAGGCCATATGTCATTATGCTAATTAATTCATCAATGGATTAGGCCATATGTCATTATGCTAATTAACCCATCAATGGGTGATACCATATGGCATTATGCTAATAAATTCATCAATGGATGAGGCCATATGTTATTATGCTAATGAATTATTCAATGGATGAGGCCATATGTCATTATGCTAATTACATTGACTAGGGATTCTGGTTTGTTGCTGATGATGTCATGTTCGACATACTCCAAAGCTTAAAGTTTAAACTTACTTGGCTGGGGGGCGACCTCAGCTTCGGGGACCACCCTCATGGGCTGGATCTGCTGCCCACTCTGCTCCCGATCCTTCACCCACTACATATTCATCTACCACCTTCACTTGCTGCATAATCATCCGGCACTGGCCGGACTGCTCGCCTCCGGGTGGGTCTGATTCTATATTCAAATTCCGACACTATAAAATAATCACATTTATAAATAAAGGCCTACCTTCTGTGTTTGGTAGATCTAGCATGCAATCACACTGTACTTACTTGGAAAATGTGTCGCAAAGGTCCGACCAATGCTGGATGATTTGCGTGAAAGTGAAGGTGGTGTCCATTTCCTCATCTATCCTGGCCACGATCTCCAGGGCCAACTTCCGCTTCTCATAGTCGTTGGGCAGGTAGTAGTACCTGCGCTCCATCATGGTCTAAAAAACACAAAAATAAAAATAGTTACATCAAACAGCATACAAATCTCATTCACAATTAGATCAGTTGACTAAATGACATTCCCCATCACATTTCTAGCCTTAACCTATCCTTCTAGATGCAAGTGAGTTGGTTCGCACTAACTTCTGTTTGGCACGGAGTTTAAATCACTTTTAAAAACAACTGTTTCTTCCTGCGCTTCCTTAATGCATATGCATGCATTTAGATGTCAAATCAACGTTCTTAAAAAACACTTACAAACATAATGATATCTTGTTGTTGGCGGGTGAAGATCATGGGCGCCATCTTCTTTATAGTCCGCAGCAGATAGGTAGTGCCCCAGTGGTTTCCGGGATGCGCACAGCCGGACGCACGCGTACGCTTAAGCGTCATACCCATTCATTAGTATTTAAAGGGTAATGGACACACAGCTCAATCTCTTTGTGAATGTCATCATGGCTCCAAAGAAAAGTAGTGGCAAACAGCCACCAGCCAAGAAGCGCAAGACAAAAAGGGCAGAGCGCCATGAGGACACATCCTCAAGACCGAGCACTCGGGCCCACAAATCAAGTTCAAAGGTACCGGAAACGCGGAGCAAAAGTGGCCAGCACAAGGCTACATTGGCCACAACTCCTGGCCTATCCAAATCTGCCAGCACCAGGAAAAGGAAAGAAACTTCCTCCAGGAAGTAGCCTCCCCGCCCAACCACATCGAAAGAGCAAGGGAGCACGACTTCCAAGGGGAAAAGGAAGCAGAGGCCGAGAAGCCCGAGCCCCCCAAGCACACCCTCTCCTGCTCACCCACATTTGCCACGGAACACGCTGAAACAAGCGAGTCCTATGCCACATCCATGGCTGCAAGTTCTGTGGCCCCCGGCTGCCAATGACCCCCAGTCCAAATGCCAGCCCAGTCCATTCCTTTTCGAGCGATATGACGGACTATTCTTCCCCACACACTCGGGCAAGAATGTCCTCTGAATTGTCAACAACCAGAAAAGAGCCAGAACAGCAAACATTAGGCCAAACCTTGCGGCGAGGGCACTTGAACGGGCGCTTTGGTGAGACACAAACACTCGCCTTGGCAAGTGGGATAACAGTGCATTTTCATGAGCTATATGGGCGCAATTCCGAAGCTACTAGCCAAGTGCGCAAAAACCAAATCTGAGAAGACCTCACCAGACAGGTGAATGCAGCGGGGGACGAGAGGAAAGATGTTGAGCAGATCCAGCGCAAATTTTCTGACCTCAAATATGCAGTAAGGAAGAAGCCGAACAAATGCAGGAATCATGGGTACCTATTGATGTTTGCATTTTGCTGCTTGTTGTAGTGACCACAATAAAAAATAATGTTTATTGTCTTATTTTCAGGATGCAAACAGACAGAGGCTTCCCCACCAAATTGCAGTACACAAGAGCAGAGGAAATGGTCCTGGCTTTGATCCACCTCGCAGCATAGGGACTCTCTGGCACCTGGGACACGGACAACCAAGAAATTTCTGCAGGTTAGTAATGATTGTTTAATGAGAGTTATTGGAAACAATTTAAATGAGGCTCACGCGCAGATATTAACACAGGCCCCTAGGGAGTGTGTTTGAGGGGAGGTTAATGTTGTATGCGGGTGCTGAGTGGCTGAAGAATGGGGTTAATGATGGACACTCTCCCAGGGTGCAGTAGTTCATGGTTCTTAGAAAGGTTTTTAGTCTATACACAACCTTCACCATGATTTATGGAAACAAACAATTTAGCTTACAAAACCACTGCATCTGATGTTAATATTTAGACAATTTGTGATCACTTACTTCTTATTCTTTCTACCACTGGGGTTCTAGCTGTGCTTTGGTCAGACAAAGTTGAGCTGCGGTCAGGAAAAGGTCATCATTCCAAGAATGCACAGCAGCACAGTCAGAAGGCAAATGCTATTTGGAAGCTGACTGTTGGCCCCTAAGGCGTCATTTTGGATGTGTAAAGCCTCCTAACATGCAGTACATGCATGTTTTTATTTTTAAGGTGACCAATCTGTAGGTACAGGGTGAGTAAAGCATATAAGATAGACTCAGATTCATTGGGAAGGTCCACTTTAACCGTTGTGGGAGTTGTGATTCCTGCTTTGCCCCGTGTGTTCTAAAGCATATCTACTCATCAGGCTCATCAAGGGATGTTTGTGTGGTTACGTGCCTTTTCATTTTAACCCCAGCTCAGCATCATGCCTCTGCAAGTGTGGAAGCCTCCTCCAGTTTGACCATGCCATCTACTTCCCTGCTGCCTAGGACACAGGACCAGCTAGATAGGGTAAGTGTACTGTGCTGTAATTGGTGATGCATGTGAATGAACATGACTAATTGTTCACAAATATATTTCTCTAAAAAAATGACAAATTTTTGCATATGTCCCAACAGACTCCACCACTAATGGATGTTATACAGCATATGGAGGAGGAGGATGCCAGCCGGATTGTACCTTCTGCTATTACCCCCATGGAACCTAATCTGGACGCATGCTACCAGCCCATCGTGGCCAGCAGGCTGAGACTGACCCTACAGTCCCCAGTGCTAGCTCTGCAACAGAGGTTTTGCCTAGTATATCTGGTACTGTTGCTCGGCCTAGACCTCCAGAATCTGTAGGCACTCAAACCCGGGAAATTGGAAGACGCAGTCAGCAACGTCGACCAGTTTCCCAGGGGAGGCTCGTACCGATCCTGGGGTCAGCATGGCACCATGACAGCCGTTACTTTAGGCAGGTGATTCAAAGAACCACTGAGCATATTACTGCACAATTAGAGACCTTCAATAATAACTTCACCACCATGCTGACAGAATTTAGGACGAGCAACAGCCAGATGGCACAAATGGCCACCTTAAATAACAACTTCACCGCCATGCTAGATGAATTTCGCACTAACAACAGACAGATGGCAGATGGCAGTGGCAGTGGCAGATTATGAATGCCACACATGCCCAGGTATTGGCCCACCTCCAAGGCCAACCCCAACATTATTATGGCCATCAACAATATTAAGAATTACACCTGGATCTGCTCAACATATTTCCTCTCCATCCCAACACTACTTACCTGTGTGGTGAGCGCAACCAAGATTTGGTGGTTGATGCCTTTGCTGGTTTCTTTTGGAATTCGCCAATAAAGCTCATTATAGTGCTCAGATACCCCACTAGCCAATGCCTGAGTTTGAGCCTCAGTCAAGCGCCCGCTCAAGCTCACATGCAGCAGGCTTGGGGCTAATGAAATGCTGGCTGAATCATTGTGTTTGTTGGCAATATTGGGGGACATTCTTGGCTGAAGAACATCACCATTTGGCCATGGAAAAGATTGGATTGGACTTGCATGGGGGCTGGCTGTCATAGGCTGGAAAAAGAACTTTCAGCCCTAGAGTTTGCAGATGACTCCGGCCTTGCAACATTGCACTGATGAAATGTGCCACAAGCAGGAGAGGGTGTGTATGTGGCCCTATGTATTCCTGCCCTACTATTCCCCTTGAAAGTCGTGCTCCCTATGGATCTGGATGTTGGTGGGCGGGAAACCTTCGGCCTGGAGTAAGTTAGCTTAGAACTCCTGGATGTGGGCAATTTTTCTGGGCCAGGAGTCTGGCCCAATGTATACTTACGTTTGCAAATGGATGTCCATGGAGTCTGCGAGTGCCCTTCCAATAAAATGTTAGATCTTTACTGTAAATGTATGGAATGGGACTTTATCTGTTCTGGCCTAAGTTGATGCATTTATGTTTGTGGGCTTTTTAAATTAATGAAGGTTTGTAATAACAAACAGGAGAAAATAAACTGCATTACGCTCAAATCAGGTGTAAATTGTTTTGTAATTAAATCATTACAAAATTATTAAACCAAAAAAAATGCCTTCTGATATCAAACAAATATACAAATAACACAAAAACAATAACAAAATAGACAAATACTAAAAATTATCAATGAGCTGGGCACGGACGGATTGCCCAGAAGCACTCGGGGTGCCATCATATAAATCATCAGGTTCCTGCCAGGGTGGAGAGGGGGGCATATCCACATAACGGGGGACCTGCCGCCTCAGGGTAAAATTGTGGAGCACGCAGCATGCTAATATAATTTTGATAACCTTGTTGGGGTCATACTGCAGTGCCCCCCCCTGTATGGTCCAAACAGCAAAACCGTGACTTCAACAGGCCGAAGGCCTTCTCCACTTCTGCCCGGGTCTTGCGGTGGGCCCAATTATAGGACTCCTGGGCCGCATTCTGCGGGTGAAGAACAGGCGTCAGGAGCCACGGCATCGGCGGATATCCAGAATCCTCTAAAAGAATAACAAAATACTAACATTAATTACACATTCTAAGCAACATTATTGTTTAACATGTCATCAAGGGCTAAAAACAGCCATAGGTTGATACAGGGGTTATCAACTATATTATAGGCATACAGTGAAAAGGGAATGATTTAATTTGAACAAACTTACCCAGTAGCCATCCACCAGATAAATTGCCAGACTCAAACCGAGTATATAAGCCTGAACTCCTCAGAATATATAAGTCATGGGAAGACCCGGGATACCCTGCAAGGACACTCAGAAAACGCATGTCTGGACCAACCACTGCTTGGATGTGCGAGTGGCCCATCTTGCTGTTCCTGAAACAAAAAGCCAAGGTATCCACAAAAAACCCTAAATAAAAAACAAACTAAAGATTATAGTTAAACAATCCCAAACTAAATAACAAAGGGCATAAGTCTAAATAAATATAAAAATAATATGGATGTGTTGGTAAATTAAGGTGAACATGCTAAGGACTAATTAAAGTGGACCAACACCCAGGCATTTCACTATCCTGGGTGTTGGTCCACTTCAGCGGGGCATCCGAGATCAGGATGCCCCGCTGTGTGAAACCCCCCCCAAAAGCCCCAAAAAACTTACCTTTTCGGCGATGGACAAGCCGCCGCCACCTCCCGCGTGTCCCTCTTACAGGGCGCGCGCCCGTGCCGGGCATTCACAAACGGCGCGCGCACTGCTAAAGGGGCGCGTGGGAGGCGGCGGCGGCTGATCCGTCGCCAATAATGTAAGGTTTTTTCGGGCTTTTGGGGGGGTTTCACCCCGCGGGACATCCCGATCTCGGATGCCCCGCGGTGAGGGAGGTGATCGGCCCGGGAATCTTATAGATTCCCGGGACGATCACCCCTGGGTGTTGGTCCACTTTAAGGTCAGTATTCCAATGCTTTTCTAAGGGCTACATGATAAGTATTGATTAAGGTCGGCATTCTAAATTGTTTCAAAGGGATACTTGAAAAGGAGGGATTACTAAATAGTTAAAATTATGCTTGGCTAAACAATATACAAAAATGACATAAATAACTTACCTATAGATATATTCATCGGCTACGGGTGGGACTAAGGCAAAATGGGTGCAATCGATCGCACCCATGACGTTGGGCATGTCGGCGATATTATAAAATCCCAACTTAATCGCGTTCCAGGCTACCATGTCTTCCGGAAAGGAAATATATTTGGGACAAAGGGTAGCCATGCCATGGATAACTTGGATAGTGTGCGGCTCAGCGTAGGCTGGGACATCCCCAGGGAGAGGGCACCCAGCCTCTGGGACGAGCCGTTTGCCAAAAATTGCAGGCAGCCAAGCATCTTGCTCATACCTCAAATTGCTTGCCCCTTCCTCGTGGTGCGGGCTAACCATGGCCGCAGCTCACTATACAATTTATGGAGGGAAACACTGTTCGATCAGCTCAACGTCATGCATGCGATCGATGTTCATGCGTCTCTGGTGCAATCTGGCCTCGGCCATGCTGATACAGTTAATGCCATTGAGCTGAAGGCGCTCATACTCCTCCACATAGCCGCAAAACATGTTCAACACTAATTTCGAGTCCAAAATGAGCCCGTAAGTGGAGCGGAAATGAAACCGTTATATAGGGCCGAGGTGCATCGGCAATCAGGTCTCAGAATCAGACGCAAGCCCATACCAATAACGTAAGTTATCAGACATAATGCAAAAATGACGATATTGATCCGTCCTTCGAATGCGCATATACGCGTTAACGTAAACACATATACGCATGAAAACAGTAACGTAAAAACCAAAAAAACAAGGCAAAAATTCACAAAAAATACACAGACACATGCGAAAATGCATGTGTATGTGTCTCTGAATCAACCCTTATATGTCATCACATTCTATACTCAGCCCAGTTCCCCAAAACAGCCTGTGCTTCTTTTTTTTTACGAAAGCCGTTGTCCAATATACATAAAGACATGAACTGGATGCATTCGGCCATATTCTTCTTCTCACCTCATCTCTACTCACTTCACCTCTCCTCACCTCATCCCTACTCACCTCACTTCTCACCTCATCTACTTATATTAAAACCCTCACCTCCTTCCGACAAATCTCTTCCCATCTCATATCTTCCAAAATTACCTCTACCCATCTCTTCCTGTTTCACTTCTTCCGGCCTCACCATTTTCCACTTTTTCCCACCTCACCTTATCTTTTCCAACCTCACCTCTTCTCATCTTCTCACCTCACCTATTCTCACCTCATCTCTACTTACCTTACTTCTTCTCACCTTACCTCTTCTTACTTCACCTCTTCCAACCTCACCTCTTCTAACCTCATCCCACCTCACCTAATCTCTTCCCACCTCACTTCTTCTCACCTCATCTCTTCCTACCTCACCTCTTCTCACCTCATCTCTACTCACCTCACCTTTTCTTACGTCACTTCTCACCTCTTCCAAACTTTTCTCTACTGACTCACCTCTTCCAACTTCACCTATTCTCACCTTATCACTACCCACCTTACCTCTTCCCACTTCACCTATTCTCACCTCAACTCTTCTCATCTCATCTCACCCTTTTATCACCTTACCTCTTCTCACCTCACTTTACCTCTTTCTACCCACCTCTTCTCTTTTTACCTCTTATCACCTTACCTCTTATTACCTCACCTCACCTCTTCCAACCTCACCTCCTTCCACCTCACTTTTTCTCACCTCACCTCTACTCACTTTACCTCTTCCCACCCCACCTCTTCTCATCTCTACTCACTTCTTCTCACCTTACCTCTACTCATTTCACCTCTTCTCACCTCACCTCACCTTTTTTTTACCTCACTTCTTCTCACCTCACCTCTTCCAACCTATTCTTTACTGACTCACCTCTTCCAACTTCATCACTTTCCATTTTTTCCCACCGAGTTCAGATCTAAATCCCATTGAACACCTGTGGAGAAATCTTAAAATTGCTGTTGGGAAAAGGCGCCCTTCCAATAAGAGAGACCTGGAGCCGTTTGCAAAGGAAGAGTGGCCAACATTCCGGCTGATAGGTGTAAGCAGCTTATTGATGGTTAAAGGACGCGACTGATTTCAGTTATTTTTTCCAAAGGGTGTGCAACCAAATATTAAGTTAAGGGTGCCAATAATTTTGTCCAGCCCATTTTTGGAGTTTGGTGTGACATTATGTCCAATTTGCTTTATTCCTCCCTTTTTTTGGTTTGGTTCCAATACACACAAAGGGAAAGAACCTGTGTATAGCAAAACATGTGTTACTGCAATCCTTTTCTGTGAGAAATACTTCATTTCAGGGGTGCCAACATTTACAGCCATGACTGTATGAAAATAATTGAAGACCAGTTCCAGATTTAACTTGTTATTTCATAATAAAATGAACCTGTACCTATTGTGCATGCTTTATGTGAGTCACTGGCAACCATTTGAATAATGTGTTTACTTTACCTCTAAGGTGAGGTCTGAGGTTCACTTTGATGTCTGTGGAAGAAAAAAAGCTACACAGGTGAATGTTCTACTCCTGATTGACCTACTGTTTACATCGGCAGGCACAGCATCCTTAAATATATTTTTCAAAGTGCTTGTATAATTATCTACCTAAAATAATACATACTGTACATATTACATATGTGGAAATAAAAAACTTGTTTTACTTGTGTAAATACTTGTGTATTTGAGAATATTGTCTGAATAAAGGATAACTCCATCAAGTACAGCTCAGTGGAGCGAGCAAGTATGGTGCATAAAATGCACATTTCTTCTAATTCTGATTAGAAATAATCTGATTCACAGTCCAGGTCTATGTCATTAGAAAT
The DNA here is from genome assembly GCA_027917425.1 of Gastrophryne carolinensis. NCBI lineage: Eukaryota > Metazoa > Chordata > Amphibia > Anura > Microhylidae > Gastrophryne > Gastrophryne carolinensis. The sequence continues at coordinate 281,798,754 of CM051235.1, forward strand.
AATCTGATTCACAGTCCAGGTCTATGTCAAATCTACTCTGTATGTACTGTACTGTAATGTAAATGTTGAATGTAAAAGCTCTGCCATCTTTAAGCCTATCATCACTTTACTGCAGACCTGGGCAATGTACGGCCCGCGGGCCGTATACGGCCCTTTGCTAGGCTCTTACCGGCCCGGGCTGAGCTGGCCAGTAAGAGACGCAGAGGAAGGGAAAACATGCCAGACTCGACGAGCCGAGTGGCCGATCGGCTGCTGCTTAACTTAGGTGATCGCCTGTGTACAGTGTGAGAGGCTTAGGTTAAGCAGCAGCTGATCGGCCGCTCGGCTCGTCGGGTCTGGCACATTCTCCCTTCCTCTGAGGAAGCCAGACCCGATGAGCAGGTGATAGAGACCTGGGGACTTTGGAAGGACAGAGTAGGGGCTCCAGAGCATCAGTAAGTCTGCTCAGAAAGATTATGTAGTTTGCTTGTGTTTTCCCTTCCTGCCTGCTGTCTCTTTTTCACCATGTACCTGCCCACCATGCTCTCACCATGTCCCCTTCCTGCTGTCCACCATGCTCTCACCATGCCCCCTTCTTGCTGTCCACATGCTCTCACCATGTCCCCTTCCTGCTGCCCACCGTGCTCTCACCATGTCCCCTTCCTGCTGTCCACATGCTCTCACCATGTCCCCTTCCTGCTGTCCATATGCTCTCACCATGCCCCCTTCCTGCTGTCCACCATGCTCTCACCATGCCCCCTTCCTGCTGTCCACATGCTCTCACCATGTCCCCTTCCTGCTGTCCACCATGCTCTCACCATGTCCCCTTCCTGCTGTTCACCATGCCCCCTTCCTGCTGTCCACATGCTCCCACCATGCCCCCTTCCTGCTGTCCACATGCTCTCACCATGCCCCCTTCTTGCTGTCCACCATGCTCTCACCATGCCCCCTTCCTGCTGTCCACATGCTCTCACCATGCCCCCTTCCTGCTGTCCACATGCTCTCACCATGCCCCCTTCCTGCTGCCCACCATGCTCTCACCATGCCCCCTTCCTGAAGTCCACCATGCTCTCACCATGTCCCCTTCCTGCTGTCCACCATGCTCTCACCATGCCCCCTTCCTGCTGTCCACCATGCTCTCACCATGTCCCCTTCCTGCTGTCCACATGCTCTCACCATGCCCCCTTCCTGCTGTCCACATGCTCTCACCATGTCCCCTTCCTGCTGCCCACATGCTCTCCCCATGCCCCCTTCCTGCTGTCCACATGCTCTCACCATGCCCCCTTCCATGCTCTCACCATGTCCCCTTCCTGCTGTCCACCATGCTCTCACCATGCCCCCTTCCTGCTGTCCACCATGCTCTCACCATGCCCCCTTCCTGCTGTCCACCATGCTCTCACCATGCCCCCTTCCTGCTGTCCACCATGCTCTCACCATGCCCCCTTCCTGCTGTCCACCATGCTCTCACCATGTCCCCTTCCTGCTGTCCACCATGCTCTCAGCATGCCCCCTTCCTGCTGTCCACCATGCTCTCACCATGTCCCCTTCCTGCTGTCCACCATGCTCTCACCATGCCCCCTTCCTGCTGTCCACCATGCTCTCACCATGCCCCCTTCCTGCTGTCCACCATGCTCTCACCATGCCCCCTTCCTGCTGTCCACCATGCTCTCACCATGCCCCCTTCCTGCTGTCCACCATGCTCTCACCATGCCCCCTTCCTGCTGTCCACCATGCTCTCACCATGTCCCCTTCCTGCTGTCCACCATGCTTTCAGCATGCCCCCTTCCTGCTGTCCACCATGCTCTCACCATGTCCCCTTCCTGCTGTCCACCATGCTCTCAGCATGCCCCCTTCCTGCTGTCCACCATGCTCTCACCATGCCCCCTTCCTGCTGCCCACCATGCTCTCACCATGCCCCCTTCCTGCTGCCCACCATGCTCTCACCATGCCCCCTTCCTGCTGTCCACCATGCTCTCAGCATGCCCCCTTCCTGCTGTCCACCATGCTCTCACCATGCCCTCTTCCTGCTGCCCACCATGCTCTCACCATGCCCCCTTCCTGCTGCCCACCATGCTCTCACCATGCCCCCTTCCTGCTGTCCACCATGCTCTCACCATGTCCCCTTCCTGCTGTCCACCATGCTCTCACCATGCCCCCTTCCTGCTGTCCACCATGCTCTCACCATGCCCCCTTCCTGCTGTCCACCATGCTCTCACCATGCCCCCTTCCTGCTGTCCATCATGCTCTCACCATGCCCCCTTCCTGCTGCCCACCATTCTTACACTTTGCCCCAGCTGATATGAGCTCTCCTTCCAGACTGCCAGAAGCCAAGGGCTTCTCTGATTGGCTGGGAAATTATCACATCAGAACGTTTGAAGTGGACCAAAACCCTGCTTTATCAGCCTGGGAATCTTATAGATCCCCTCCCCGCGGGGCATCCAAAATCGGGATGCCCCGCTGTGTGAAACCCCCAGGTCGCCCATAAACTCACCTTCTTTCCCAGTTCAACGGCGCATGCACGAGCTGCGGCCGCATGCCCACTATCCCTCTAGCAGGGCGCGTGCCTGTGTCAGCCATTTGAGAATGGCCAGCGCGGGCGCGCTCCCTGTTAGAGGGAAGCTCGAGATGCAGCCGCCAGCGCACTCAGAGCCGCTGAGCTTAGACGTCGCTTAGACGCCCATAGCTCAGCGGCCCTCCACAATATTTTTAGTTTCTCATGTGGCCCCATGGAAAAAATAATTGCCCACCCCTGCTTTACTGCATCTGCATTTTCTGGATAACCACTATTCGCATTCACAACATCCTCCAACGTAAATTTAACGTACCTGGCATTCCCCCCTGCTAGAGGGCAAAAAAAAATAAACACTCACCTGACCCCTCTATCGAACCATCCGGGTCTCCTCTTCATCCGGGGGGGCTTTGATCCCCCACCCAGTGCCCGGAATAGGGTGCCCCCCCACTTCAGCAGCCGCCAGCATTACATGTAAAAAAAAATATTAAAAATTACATTTACTCACCTTCATGTCTGATCGCTCCCGCCAGATCTCCTCTTCACCAGGGGGGCCTCTGATCACCCCCCTGGCTCTTCAGGAGAGAGCCTGACAGGCCCCCTCCCCCTGCCTTCCCGATGGGGGCCGCCATCTTGACAACTAGCCCTGCCCCTTTGGGGGTGGAGCGGATGACATAACCATGCAGGTGTCATCTCGTCTCTCAGCGGCTCAGTTTTCAGATGCAGGTGATTGCTGGGCAGAGGAAGCAGAGTGATCTCCTGCCTCCCACCTCCTCTGGTCGTCGATCACTGCATCAGATATGCGAGGGACACAGGAGCTGACGATCGGAGGTGAGTAAAGAATTTTTTTTTTTTTTTTTAATAAAGTCATTTGTACAGTGTGTTTTTTACTGTTAACCCTTTGTGAACTGATAAGGGGTCCATGAGACCCCTATACCAATTCACAAGGCTCTGGGTCTGGCAAGTCACGTGCGGCTAGTCGGTGACTTGCCATTAACCCCGAGCCCCCCTATTACCTGCCTCCCCAAAGCTCAGGGGGGCAGAAAAGCCTGTGGCCACAGGCTATGCTGGCTTGTAGCCTGCAGAGCCAGGGGTCACCAAAGCTGGCCACTGCGCCCTGTTCTACAAGCCCCCATAGCTGATCCCGTGCTGGTTATGCCGAGTAGGGGGGGGCTTATGGCATTTTTGGGGGGATTTTTAAGAGTTTTTAACCCTTAAAATTCCCCCCAAAAATTGGGCCCCCCTCTCCGGGAGGACCCCATGTCATTTTTTTTTTAAATTAACCCCATGTTACCTGTCACCACCCAGCAGCTATAAATGGCTTCCAGCAGCAGCAGGAGAGCAGTGAAGAGAAGTGACCAGCGTGGGACACTGGGATGGATGGGGCCCTGGGATGAATGGGAGGTATTAAAAAAATAATAAAATATTTTTTTCTCTGTGTCTGTGTGTTTTTTTTTACATTTAACCCTTTGTGGACTGGTAAGGGATTTATGAGACCCCTAGCGGCTAGCAGGTGACTTGCCATTAACCCCATGCCCCCCTATTACCTGCTTTCCCAAAGCCCAGGGGGGGCAGAAGAGCCTGTGGCCATAGGCTATGCCAGCTTGTAGCCTGCATGGCCAGGGGCCACCAAAACTGGTCCCTATGCCCTGTTCTATAAGCCCCCTAGCTGATCCTGGGCTGGTTATGTTGGGTAGGGGGGATCTCACACTATTTTTGGGGGGGATTTTTAAGGGTTTTAGAATGGTGTCCCCCTCTGGAAGGGAGGACCTCACGCCATTTTTTCTTTATTTAACCCGTTATAGTGTGGATAGTAGTTTTTTATTTGTAAATGTTATAAAGTGTTCTTTTGGGGGGTCTCCTGGACAGGAACGGGGAGCTACCGATACATATGCGGTACCGTTGTAATCAGAAGAAATGGGGCTTTCACATGCCATATGGTTTTCTTTAATAAAATAAACGTTTTAAAATAAACGTTTTATTTAAAATAAATGATAATTTGTTTTGTTTTTTTACTTAAAAATATTTTAAAAAACAGTAGAAAAATTACAAACAAGACGTTTCATGTTAAAGCCTAAACTCTGCTGCACAAAAATATATATATAATTTTCCTGGAAATTCATGCAACAATCGCAAAATGTTGAAAAATGACCTGTCAGCAGAGAGTGACAAAATCTCAAGTAGGCTAGCAATTATAAATGTTGAAAGTAGCTATGCATATTGAGTATTGTTCTGCTTAGGAGACCTTGTGCTTTCAGATTTAGCTTGTTTTTTCTTGTTTGCATATTGATATTTTAGTAAAAGGTGTTTTTTATTCTGCTTGTTTTTTAGGGAAACCCTGTGCAACCTAAGAATTCTTGAAGGGATTACTTCCAGAAAGATGAGCCCACTACAACAAGCTGGGTGTACATGTGTACCTTCAGGGAATATATATGGGGGTATTCCAAATGTTAAGGGTTGTTTTGGTAAAAAAAAAAGGGCACTTTGTCTGCAGAGCTGAAATTTTCAAGAAAAATTATCCTTACGCACATGCTTTACTTTGGGGTGTTTGGCAACTCTTCCCTTGACAGAACCTATGCATGTTGGGTATTGTTCTGTTCCGGGGATGTTGCTGGGGTGTTGCTTTTTCAGATTTAACTTGTTTTTTCGTTTCTTTTTTTTTTTTTAGGAAAATGTGGCTTTGATTCTGCTTTTTTATTCTTTTTTTAGGGAAACCCTGTGCAACCAAAGAATTCATTGAGTGATTACTTCCAGAAAATTGCACCCATGTCAACAAGTCTGTTGCAACTAGAAAGCTTGAGGTGTGTACTTCCAGGGAATATATAGTTTGTTGGGGGTATTTCAAATGTAAAGGGTTGTTTTTCTTACAAAACTGCAAAGTGCACATAGCGCCTAGCACAGTTGTATTTTATCTGAAAATCTCTTAATGTTTTAGTTTGGGGGAGTCTCCTGGGCAGGAAAGTGTGTCTACCAATACATATGTGGTACCACTGTAACCAGGAGAAAATTGGGATTTCACACGCAATACGATTTTATTGACAAACTTACATTTTTTATTACAAAAAAACACTACAAATTGTAAAAAATAGATTTTTTTTTATTTTTTTGCACATATTTCACCCCAAAATATTGAGAATACATCAAAAACAATACATTTCCTGTTAAAGCCTAGACTCTGCTGAAAAAACAATATATCATTTCCTTGGGAAATCCCCTCAAAAATCACAGTTGAACATGTGGAGCGCAAAATAGTCTGGCAAGAAAGGGTGACAAAATCTCCAGATAGGCTGGCACTTAAAGGGTTAACCTCCTGTGTAGCTGCTGGTGGTGCTACTGCTTGTCTGGTATGGGCCACAGATCAATGACAAGTATCACTGCTACCACTGCTCCATACAAGCATCTTAAAAATGTTAACTGATAATTACTTCTTTTGGTTTCCCTGTGGATTCTTGAGTTCTGCCGTTTTTGCCTTGCAGTGTTAATCCAATGGAGGGTGGCCACACGGTTGTCTTCTGTGGTTTTCACATGGCCTTTATGCACAGGTTGTTAATTAAAGTACAGCAACATGAAGGGGCTCATGTGCCTCAAAGTGACTATAGCCACTAAGGGCCACATTGCATTGGGTTAGCCGCTGTATCCTCTTTCCCCCCCTCCTCATTTATGGACAATGGCTGGGGTTTACAGTGAAGGAGCTTCATCCTCTTAGGATTATGGGGAGATGATACAGTGATTAGCATATGGGTTTGGCTATTAGTGTGTGTATAAAGAAGAAACAGAAGCAGGATTGTCACCCTTTAGATGTGATCGTCTGCATACATAACCAAAACCAAAAAGGGGCATAATAGAAATGTTACTAAGGTGTTCTATGTGTCTATTCACACATTTCTTTATGTAAGGCCAGAGTTCTACCTTAAATATCATAGAAGCCCAGTTAATAAAGAGAGCTTACAAATACTTGCTTGAATGAATGCATGAATACCATTGTTTTTGCATATACACTCATTTTCATCTCTACTTGTTACATTTACATCTAATTTAGATACACTGTCAAGAATGTGTCTTGTAAATGTTCTTCAGTGACAAAAATTAGCATGTTGTGCATGGGGGTGGAAGAATGTGTGCCTGGGAACTGCTTCCTCGTTGTGACCAGGCTTGTATCGCAACTCGCACCAAACCCCCAGGTATGTCATCAACTCTGCTTCTTTGCTTGTTACCTGACTACAGCTCTCTTGACTGGGTCTTTTCCTGATCCTCCAGTACCTCGCACTAGTGACATCCTTTCTCTTGGGGAAAGACCCTGGTTGTACCTGCAGTGACTGACCCTCCTTGTGGGGGGCAACAGTGAATACCAAGGCCTGCCAGTAGACTCCAGTCCCTGTGATGAGGTCGCCCGCCTACCTCCTAATTAACTCACACCTGGAGCTCAACACGTTGGGCTGTTCGCCTTCAGCTTCTACCTGGACAACCAATGGGGACATTCAGCTAGCACACCTGAGATAGGACCCTAGTCCCCCAAAAGTCTATTTTGTAATTTTCTTTAGTTAGCTGCTAAAAGGTACAACCGGCATAGTGGTTGTATAGGGTCCACAAATTCCTAATGGCAGCCTTTTCTGACTCCCATTAATTTTTCTATTCAATGAACTACATGTTTTGCAACAGGAAAAGACAGATCCTTAATGGGGTCAAAGATGACAAAAAGAAAATTAAACGATCTCACCTTCCCTGTTCTATCCAAAACTAAAATAAAACATTTATTAGGAGTTCAGCTTTAGGGGCCAGGGGTATGGATATAATAGAGGCAGGGGAGGCAGCTACTACCAGCCCAAGGCAGAAGTGGCAGTGCATGCTGCCTCTTCTTGCCTTGAATACCAGTGGCAATACTGTGACTGGCCCACCGGGGATCTTCTAGTGGGCCCAAGGCAGGGGAGCAGATTTGCTACCTTTGAATACTTTGAATATTTTATTTAATCCGCCAAGTAAGTACAATATACAAACAAGGAATGATTTTTGGCAGGAGATAACACCAAGAGAGCTGTAATCAATAACACACCATAACATAGTAGTAACAATATTAGGTACAGTGCAGGTTAATCCTTAAGAACTGTCATAAATTAGCCATGATGCAAGGTATAGTTGAGTTCAAGAACCTCTCACACTAGATTTGTTAAGAGCCATAACGGCCAAAGGGAAAAAGCTGTTTTTGTGCCTAAAGGTTTTAGTTGAGTGAGCCATGAATCTGCACCCAGAGCGTAAGAATCTGAAAAAGGGATGCCCTGGGTGCGTAGAGTCCTCAGTTATTTTCCTAGCCTTTGAACTGATTCTGCTCATGAATTGCTCATCCAGAGAAGGTAGGGGAGATCCAATTATCCGCTCGGCCGTCCTGGTTATCCTCTTCAGCCTAAGCTTGTCTTTGGTTGTAGCCCCACCTTACCAGACTGTGAATGAGGAGGTCAAGATCGATCCAATGGCAGCATTATAGAAGGTTTTTAAGATCCTCTTAGACATACCATATCTTTTCAGTTGTCTTAAGAAATATAGTCTTTGTTAGGCCTTCTTTACGATAACATTGGCTTGCTTGCTCCATTTCAAGTCCTGCGTGATTTGGGCCAAGAAATTTTGCACTGGCTACGATTTTGACTTCCTCCCTATCAATCAGAATGGGATGGTGCTTTTGGTGGGATCGCCTGAAGTCAATAACTAGTTCAACAGTTTTGTGGGTATTCAGGATAAGGCTGTTAACTTTGCACCAAGACTCCAGGGTTTTGACTTGGGTGCGGTAGGTAGACTCATCGTTGTCGTTGATGAGGCCTACCAAGGTGGTATCATCTGCATACTTGATGATCTTTACCAAAGGATCTGAGGAGATGAAATCATTGGTGTAAAGTGAGAAGAGAAGGGGAGACATAACACATCCCTGTGGTGCACCAATGTTTGTGAACCTAGTCGAGGAAACAAAGGGACCCAATTTAACTTTCTGGGACCTACCAGTGAGAAAGCTAATAATCCAGCCAGATAAACTTAATGAGATGCCCATAGAGAGCAGTTTCCCATGGAGTATTTGGGGATCAATAGTGTTGAATGCAGATGAGAAGTCCACAAATAACAGTCTGGCATATGCCTTGGGTCGATCAACGTGATCTAATGTGAACTTGATCGCCAGGTTGACCGCATCCTCTGCTGATCTGTTTGCTCTGTATGAAAACTGAAGTGGATCCCATAGAGAACAAGTTGCCTCCTTGAGGAATAACATGACCAGGCGTTCAAAGACCTTCATGACCACAGATGTTAAGGCAATGGGTCTGAAGTCATTCATGGCCGAAGCAGATGACGATTTAGGTACTGGAATAATAATTGAGCTCTTCAAAAGTTAGTTAGGACCGGAGCAATCTGTTCTGCATATACTTGAGGCATGTGTGGAAATGCCATCAGGACCAGATGCCTTCTTGGAGTTGAGGGACAGCAGAAGCTTCTTAACATCTGAGGCTTCAAAATCCAACCAGTACGGACTCTCTGGACGAGATGTGCTACCTCCGCATGGAAGAGGATTGGCAGGATTTGTACCACCATCAGACTTCTCGGACCGGAGTCGAACCGGCTGTAGAACTTATTTAGTTCCTCAGCAAGCTCTTTGAAGTTGGTGATCTGTTTTAAGCCATTCCTATAGCCTTGCATTGGGCTATACACACTTTTGGGGGTTTGGTCAAGTTATTTCACTGATGCTCTGAAATGGCCCTGGAGGTCTCAACCAGGACTTTAGGACTTTTGCAATAGGGACCTGTGAAACTTATGTACACCCATGTAAGGTACCATTCCAGTTTCTAAAGAGAAAATAAAATAAACCCAACATGCATCTGTACACCTGAGAATTGAGTGGGGAACACATGGAGTCATATTCTTATGCTTATCCATCAACATCAAAGAGCTATAGAGTCCATTCCAATCTTCACCTAAAATAGTTTTAAAGTAATAACCTCGCAAAATACATAAAACAAATCCCAGTTTAGCAGGTGTCCTTGTTTAAAAAAGGATTCTGGGTTAGCAGGACACATGCAACTGCTCTTAGAACTGGATTGGGCGGGTTTATTTAAGAGACGCTAACACCACGTAGCAACATATAGCAGCAGATGCTTTTCATGAGCACCACCAGTAAGTCATATTTATGATGCCCAAAAATTTTTAGTGCGTCTCCTAGTGCCATGTAGCGTTCCATGAATCAAGTGTGCCAGGTGCTTTGTCAGCATTGGTACTGTGTTCCCTACAGCGCCACATCACACTCAGTGTTGTCCTCCTATTGACTTCAATTAGCCTTCCAGTTACATTTTTGGGTGACGTCTTTGTATGACGCTAATGTCATTCCATTTATTTTTACTTGATCATTGTGCAGCCACTCCCAGTTAAAGACGTTTGTTGTGTTTCACTGTACAGCACTGTGTTGCTGGCACTGTATGCCTGAATATCGTGGTTTCACAGCATCCGTGCTGGCGCTGTTCATTTACATGATAAATACAAATTGTTTCTTGCCCTCCCTGCTACCTGTTGATAGCTCCATTGGAAAAAAAAAAACAAGACACAGCACCTCGGGTAGCCTACAGTACCAAACCCTAACAGCACCGTCTGCCTGTGGCCAGTAGTGCATATGAGGCGCTAATAGTGGCTCTCCGCAGACACTCAAGAGGCGCTAGTGATAAATTGGCCTCTAAATCTAGTGGCGGCCCCCTGCAATTAACTGTAAAACAACTCCTGCCCTTGATGGACACGTAGGCCTGGAATTCTATTGCACCCCCTTTTAAATCCATCCCTGACCACTTTTTCAGTGTTCCAGAAACAGATCCATTGTCACACGACGTTGCTCATTAAAAATTAAACAATATACAAAACAAATTACACAGTTAAACAATATAAACAAAATAAAAAAACAATATAGTTATACAAGCAATTGGGGGGCACAGATGCGAACATTTAACTTTCATGGGAAGTTTACTTATACAGTAAACTTTCATGGGAAGTTAAGAAACATGAGTCATAAATACTCTGCTGAAACAAAAATAAAGGGAGCACTTAAACCACACCAACATCCTGGAACTCCCAAACTCACTTGCCCCATCTGCATGCATGATACTGAAGCATTGTCGGCACTTGCATTTGCTCCTGCATCCACTCAAAGCTGAAATGATTTTCTAGTGGTAGGGACCATTTTGGAGCTTCCTATCCCAGCATCTCAGCCATGCTGCTGCCTGGATTCAACATAACATAACTGACAATGCACAGTAACACAAAGCCCAGCTGCAGATACATGAGCTGCCATTTTGTTTCTAAAATTTAACACAGCAGGAGTTAAGAGAAAATGGCTTATTAAACCTTTTGTCTGGAATTTAGGTTACTTGTTCATAAATTATATTTCAATAAATATGCTTTATGTTTTATATAAGGAGCTCTATCGCTCTATTGCTTATGTAGTGGTGAGAAAATGCCCCATGTTATAATTTTACTAAGGGAAATTACTACTAATTATTGGCCATTTATGAAGGAGTTGAAGCTGGAGCTGGAGTTTAAGTCGGAGTTGGGGCCTGATAAAATTGAGGAGTTGGGCTTTGTCTTACAGACTCTCAAATGGAGGCAGCTAGACAACTAAAGACCATACCTCCCAACTTCTAAAAATGTGAAAGCGGGACAAGCCATGCCCCCGACCCCCCCCGTCACGCACCGGCCACACCCCCGTCACGCACCGGCCACACCCCCGTCACACCCCGACCACACCCCCGTCACTCCCTCCAGCTCCAGCAATGTCGGCTGCCTTCACCCCTGCATGCGTACGTTTTTTTATCCCCAACCCAGCATACCGCCCACCCACCCCCCGTGCGCCCGCCCCACTCTCTCACCCCACACGCCAAGAAGCTAGTATCTTCGCGCCGGCGTCGTTGCGGCCCTGGGCACACTGCCACGGAGCAGGGCGTCCCGGGACATTTGTTAACGTTCCGGGACCGAGGGATTCTTTGCGCAAATCGGGCCAATCCCGGGAAAATCGGGACAGTTGGGAGGCATGCTAAAGACTGAAACAGCAGATATGAATGGTGCTTGGTTTCTCTGAATGATGCTAAGTAACAAAAAACTGATAAATAAGGTGGAGGATAAACAATGATGGGGCCCCGACCCCCAATCCAGTCACACCCCCTATAGTTACGCCCCTGACTGTTGTATTATCATAGCTTAGGTTCTAAATTGATTACCGGTTACACTTACTTTACTGTATGTGAATGTAAGTATTCTATCTTCATTGGTATGGAGGTTGCAAAGTATGACCACAGAGGTTAAATGATTTATAATTCTGTTGTTGCCCCTCTGCTGTCACTTGGTAGAGAAATGACAGATGGACACTGAAGGTTTCCACAAAAGACCAAATGGCTGCTTTTATTCTGTTCCTCTGCCCCTGACATAGGGCAAGCAGAATAGGCATTGGTGGGAAATGAAGTGGAAGAAGCAGGTGCTGCAGTGAAAATCCACAGAGGATTGATTAAACCCTTTCCTTTTTATGCTTGCACAATATATCCACAATATAAATTACATTAACTTTGGTGCATCCTAATTACATAATTGGTGTAGAGTTTACTAACCACTCGATGCTCTTGGCTAGTTAATGTTTATGACATCATGAACCTGTTTGCATAGTGGATGCTTTCCAAGTAACCCCTGTTAGGAATTCTTTTAGTTGCAAAGTTGAGGCATAGTAAAAATGTGCCATCTTTTTCCTTTTAATACTGTAGCCTGCTAGAGGATATTTTTTTTATACCAAACTAGTTTCCTTTGTCTATATTCCAGCAATGCTATGCTCTATTCCCTAACTATGATTACTTTTGCATTCCTTGGTGACATTAGCATAAATACATCTGTTACTCACCAAACCTTCTGTTATATATGTACCACTTTAAAACATATACTGAGTTAACACAAATGGGTGGAGCATTCACAGTCAGGCCCTCTGATGCTATAGTCTTCTTTAAAGAGATTTTTCATGCAAAGGGCTAAAACAAATGGCAGCTTACATTGCCAAGCATTGTGCAGCGCTTTGCCTTCTCTCAGCTTGGTGCCATGAATGAGAAAATACACTTCCTCATCTGCCCCTGCAGTGCCATGCTAGTCCAAACCACACCCTCCTATATATTGATGGCTAGATTGGCACTAGATTGGCTAGATTGATGGCTAGATTGGCACTTTAATCAACCGTCACTGAATTTAAACATGCCTGGGATAAGCACACATCTATCCTAAGATAGAGTACATACAGTATACACATAAGGGCAGACTAGATGGACCGTATGGTCTCCTTCTGCCGTCAACCTTCTATGTTTCTACCTTCTATGTTTCTACCTTCTATGTTTCTACTTCCGGAGCTGCCATTTTAGCCCAGCTAACCCCTGAGAATGCCTGTGTCTGAGGCAAGATTTCAGGCTCCTATGTTGAATGTATTTCACGTACAGTTACCATTTGTAAGAATCTGTAACCTGTTTAAAAGATGCAGTGATATCGATTTCCAATTTGTAAAATGTTTATTTAATTGAAGTCATGTCATTCAGGCAATTGGGTATCCAGTAACCAGTTGGTCTAAATTACATTTATCAGAGTGTACTGTGGAGACCACCATTTTTGTGCCAGGGTTTTCTTGGGGGGTTTTTGTTATATAAAAATGCCTTTGATTAGTGCCCCCAGACACAAATTTGCCAGGGGCCCCAAAAATTACAAGCCTGCCCATGTTCACAGGGACATCAAACTAACCTAAGTCTAAAATAGCTTTTGGTCTGGCAAGCATCTTCCCTAGTGGGCATCACAATCTTGCCGTATATGGGTCCACGGGGCCAGTTAACAGGAAAAATCAATAACCCTGTACCAGTTAATGGTGTCCCTGCCTATATATCACACATGCTCCCTTCCTGATTAGGAAGGCTCCTTAGCACTGTTAGTCTACCTCTGCTCCATTGTGTGCTGCGCTCTGTATGACACTGTGCACTATATGACACTGCTCAATTTCACCATTAAAGTGCACTTCAAAATAACCTGAATTTTTGTTTCTCTCTCAGTCAGTTCAATTATGGGCAGCTTTTTTCTGTGGGATCCCATAACTTGGAATCCTTGACACACATGCTCAGTAGTATGTTCCTCACTAAATGTGCCTGCAGTCATCTCAAGTGCTAGACAGAACAGGAAAACACATTTTACATTAATCAGTTGTCCAGTATGTTTACACGAGGAACAACCTTATATCTGGCCATTGTATTACTTGTATCTGGCGTGTCTGGTGGGTTCCATCTGCTGTACAGAGAAAGAGAAGTGTCTTCTTCCTAATCTTCTCTTAGGCCCTAACAAAAGCCCCATGATCATAGAGGACATTACAGCAGCTGGAGCTGTGCAGTGGGGGGCTGTAGGTGGTGATTTATATTCCCAAACCACGATGCCCTCTAGGAATCAGATTCACCTGTTTTATTGTTTTAATTCAAAATTTGTCTGCCTTTGGGAACATGACAGGAGTTCACATATATTTCTTACATGTAACAAATAAGACATTCTATTTTTTTGAAATCATGCTTTTAGTCAGTTGGTTTCTCCACAAGAGCTATTAGCCAGCCCAAACTAACCTCTTCCTCACTCCCACGTGTGATCTGTGCCCTGTGACAGCTGAATCACATTTGCCGCAGAGGCTTGTGGATCACTGTGTGATTGTAACATGTGGCGTAAACCTAGAGGCAGGAAGAGCTAATGATTGGCAGTAGCATAAATATCTGTTACTCACCAAACCTCCTGTTATACATGTACCACTTTAAAACATATACTGAGTTAACACAAATGGGTGAAGCATTTACAGTCAGGCCCTTTGATTCTATGGCCTCTGTTAAAGGGATTTTTCATGCTGTCTCTTTGTCACAGAAAGGAGGAGGACATTTCTTCTTCATCTTTCTGGCTTCCAGGACCTCCTCCCCTCCGATCACAAATCCAATCATGAGGCTTGTGTCACTTCTTAGTGGTCAGCTAGAAGGAAGTCCTCCACACTGTCATTCAAGCCCAGCACACTTCAATGAATGCACATGGTACATAGCTTAGCCACTCCTATCACACTTTATTTATTAATTGCTTTGGCAATATAGCTTCTTTTCAAGAGGCAAACAAAACGAGAACATTGCTATGCGTAGCCCCACACAATGGGAATACATTTGGGTGTGCCTGGACAATGATTTGAAGATGACAATTTTAAAGGGCATTTTAGAACACAGAAAGACAGGAACAAATGGGAATTAAAGTTTATGCAAAAGTGTTATACCCTGCAAATCGGACATATTATTCACTCCAGCTTTATGTCCCACTATGTCTAAGAAATTATATGTGGCTGTATATTCTTGCTTTTTTCTGATAAGAAACAGACACCATCAAGATTTAAAGTTGACCAAAACCCACAACCCTGCGGCCGCTAGATTCCCTCACCCTGGGGCACCCAGGTTGCCTGGGAACTCACCTCCTTTACCAGTCCATCTGTGCATGTGTGAGCAGCGACTGCATCCCCACTATTCCTTTAGCAGGGCACATGCAGGGGATGCGGCCACCAGCACGCTCGTGCTGATTAGATGAGAGGCCACGCATGCGACATAGTACCGGGGAAGGGTAAGTCGATTCAAGCAGCCTGGGGTGTTTCACACAGCGGGGCATCCCCAATTGGACAAAATCCTGGGTTTTGGTCCACTTTAATGTGGATGCTTCGAGCCTGACTAATCTGAATTTTATGTGCCATAATAATTGTAAATAACATGCTCTAAATGATGCTCTTATCTCATGATGTTTTAAGGGTCTTTTTCAACCTCTTTTTATGTGTGCTGGTTTTACATGTATAAATGTCTGATTTTTTGGCTCCTTGTATGACATCATGTCTGAAGAGGTATTGCCGAAAGCTCACAGTAAAATATAATCAGTTAGCCTACAAAAGTTCAAGTTTTCAATTTTTATTTTTACCAAAAGCTTGTATCTTGTAGGATCATTAATAGTGCTGTGCTCTGTTCGCTGTACGGACAACTATACGCACTTTTGAACAGCACAAACACATTATAGGACCATTTACATCACTGCACTTCATAGCTGATTACAGGCAACCAGAACTAGAACCAGGGCTCGATTCAACAAAGGTCGAAAATTGACTTTTCGTGTGTTTTGTGCTTAAAAAGTTGCGATTTTGCTATATTTTTTTTACGAGTGATTCAGCTACCTGGAACCATTGTAAAATACGAGTCACTTGAATTAAATTCGAGTGCGATTGTAAATGTGCGAATTAAATTAGTGGATCGAAAAATTTACTACTGCATTTTACAATTCGAAAATTTTACTACTGATTCAGGTGAACTTGATGAGCCACACACATGATATAAATTAGAGTGTTTCACACTAGTTTTTTGATGCAGCTTTCAGCAGGAGAAAACTAATTTTGCTCTCTCACAATGGAGCCCTTCTACTTTCTTTGCAATGGTAGCAAACTCTAATGGTAGTAAAAAATTAAATTCATAAGAAAAAAGCCTGAGAATTCCACTGTTTGTGAATCACTAGTTAGGAAGACAATGAAAGTCAATGGCACTTTTTTACTCCTGAAAAAATACTGCACTTTTTACCCTTTTTTACTAGTAGTAAAAAGTTCCATTGACTTTCAGTGTCTTCCTATCTGGTGATTTGGTAACAGTGAAATTCTCAGGCTTTTTTCTCATGAATTAAATTTTTTACTACCATGAGAATTTTTTTCAATGACTTGTGAATCGAGGCCATTGACTTCCATTGAACATATTGCAGATGATGTGGCGCAGAGAAGGCGCACACTACCCATTCCCATATTTTCGGACACGTTTGGAAGTGGATCAGCTGCCATATCAAGCACTTTTCCAGCTTACTAGGCTAAATCGTGCAGCTTTGGAATCCATATTTGGCACCATTAACTGGTAGAAGACCTTTGGGTTTTTACATTGCGGTGCACCAAAACCCAGAATAGTCAAAATCCTGGCTTTTGGTCCACGGTATAGTGTAAGCATAAGAATGGCGTACCATGAGGTTAAAGCTAGCAAAGAGCTGCAACCTGCACCCAAGGACACGTGGTGCTATGTGAGCAAGCTTTGTATAGAAAACAATGGCCACATTTCTGCATTAAAGGAAACATTTTTAATACAGGTCCCTGGCAATCCAACCAACCCCCCCCCCCAAAAAAAAAATAAATACATATATGCCTCTTCCAAATATTACTGTTTAATTAGTACTTCCACTACAGCATACCTTGCCTCTTTATTACATGTATCCACAATGTTAGCCATGTACATACAGCTACACAGGTAACTTAAAAAGTTGAAAAAAAATTATGCATTTACATTTACCCATTAAAAAGCCTTACAACACCACGCAACAGTCAGAAAACAATACTAAACAATAGAAAAAAAATTCCAGTACATTTTCCAATAATTTTCGCTTGCGACAGCCTTTTTACGAGCATTTTGAAAATTTTACGAGTGATTAGAAAATTTTACGATTGCATTTTCGAGTGCAAGTATTTAATTCAACCCCTTTTTTGAATCACTCGAAAAAGTTAAAACTTTGTGCATGCGATCCGATTTTTCGAGTGACACGAATTTATTTCTACCTTTGTTGAATCGAGCCCCCAGAAATAAAAACAACTACTCAGAGAAGCAGCCTGATTGACCTCCCCATATATAGCATTGACCTCCAGTTCTCTCTGCTCACAGACTATAACCATCTATTGGGCACAAATACAAAAGACTAAAACAGAAGGCCTGCAAACACAGAACACACATAAAAGGGACCACCCACAAGTGGGGTATGGTACTTGCAACACTGCGGACACTGCCTACAGAGCAGACTGATATTAAAATACTAACCCCAAAAGCACAGCAGTTCCAAGAAGTAAGGAGCAAGCAAATCTCTCCTAGCTGTCCATATTAATGCATAGCTAGGAAAACTGAATGAAAGATACATGAATGCCTCCTACTGGCCACTCCCCTCCAGCTGTGTGTACCTGCGCCAGCCATTAAGATTGGCCTGGTGCAGATATCTGTAGTAGCTGGAGGGATGTCGGGGGTGCTGCTGTGGGATTGCTGGTGAGGTAAGCTGGGGGTTTCACTCAGCAGGGCATACCAAATTGGCATGCCCTAGGGAAAGGCTGCAGCCCAGCCCTGGAACCTTTTGGACCTCTTTAAAGTGGACCAAAACCCTGCTGGATCCACCCCCTTCCCGCGGAGCATCCAAAATCGGTGTGAACCGCTGTCCCTGGGCGCAAATTAGGAATGGAGTGAGTGACCGATTTAATGATGCCCAGCTGGAGGTTCTGCTTGATGGTGTTGCCAAAAGCTATGATCGACTAGCCCGCTCAACTCCCAAAGCATTGCAGGAGCGGTTATGGTTGGAGATTGCCCGTAACGTGATGGGGGCAGGGTGAAAACCCAAGGATGGTGCCCAGACCAAGAAAAATTGGGACGACCTGAAGGTGGTGGTTCGTCAGCACCATACGGGCTGAGGGGTAAGTGCTGAACATTCAGAGGGCTGCCTGTACAGGAAACATTGGACAACTCACTAAAGACACCATTTCCTTTGAATCTAGCTTGAAAGCCGGCATGTGTCCACCAGTGTTAAGAATTGTTAGCCAATTGTAGCTACAGCTGTCCCCTCTGGTTTGGCTACCACCAAGACAACATCAAGGCTGGACCCACCAGCCAGCCACCAAGAGAGCAGAGTTCAGACAGTGATGAGCTAAATGAGTGATCATAATAAGCAAAGGGCAAGGAACAGGGTGGAGGAGGAGTGAGAACACAAGGTAAAGTTTTGGGCCATGGAGGCTGTGTGGTAACTGTGTGGTTAAATCTAACACTAATGTTGACCTTTCTCCACACAGACGCCACCTCTCCTGGATAAAATTAATGAGCTGGATAAAGGGCACTCTGAACATCTGGATGAGACCCCCAATATAATCTGGACACCTCCAACAACTGCTGGCACCACGAACACTGCCCATCTCCACTCCTCCCTGCAGCTGCCAGTAGCAGCCCCACCAGTTCCACAGTGCACCCAGGAGGAAGACAGACCCGGCCTAAAGCCAGGCGTCACCTGTCTTTGGTAAGGCAGTGCCAAATCAAGTGATGGGCCAACAGCATCACTTTTTGACAAAATGCCAATAGAAATTTTAATGTGTGACAGACCGCCAGTTTGCTCCATGAAGACCTGCCTGCAGTGGTTGTGGAGCAGCAGCACCACAACCAGCGGATGGAGACGCCGGTTGAGGATCTGGTGCAAGCAAACCAGGTTGCCCTTCAAAGGCTGGAGGACAACCAGGTTGCCCTTCAAAGGCTGGAGAGGCTTGAGCCACACCAAGCTGCAAACACCCAGCTTTAGCTACGTCGGAAAGGTGTATTTTTATTAATCAATTTTCTGTAGACCAAGACAAGGAATATAATTTACCACAAATTACATATCTGGTGAAAAAAATAAAGAAAAAGAGGAGTCCATCTAATGCTGGCAAATGCTTTGACCCGCACGGCTCTGGGTGCCAGCATACAGATGTCCGGGAATCTCTGGAGCAGAAGCAGTTGTCTCCCCCAAATATGCTGCCACCCTCTCGCTCAAGGCAAAGCTATGCAGGCTGATGCACTCCATGATAATTTGTACAACCTTCTCTGGCTTGTATTGAAGGGCACCCCCTGTGTGGTCCAGACAGCGGAATCAGGCCTTTAACAGCCTAAAGGCACACTCAACTACAGTCTATGTGCGGCGCTGGGCCCCATTATAAGCCTCCAGGACAGGTGTCTGGGGGGCAGGGAGAGCAATTGGCTGACACAAGAATCTTGGACCAATTACAAAAAGGGGGCACATAACAAAAGAAAAACACATTGCAAATGCAATTTAAACAATAAACAGGCAGACCCACTCCAGCAATAAACTTACCCACAAGCCAACTGCCAGTCAGCTCACCACTCTCAAAACAGGTGTATAAACCGGAATGCCTCAAGATAAATGCATTGTGGGACGAGTCAGGGAAGCCGGCCAAAACACTGAAAAAACGAAGATCCGGCCCCACAACACGTTAAAGGAGCACTAGCGCGAAAAAATGGGCCAATAATAAAAATTCATATAAACATGCTGGATGGCAGGAGGAGAGGTAACTTATACCCCCCACATCAAAAAATATCCAGCCAGGCCTGTTTTTTATTAGTATAAATGGGAGAAAGGGGTAATTGGGTGACAGGTTCTGTCACCTCTAATACACTAAACCTGTTACCCCTGGATTTTATTCCTACCAGGAGAAGAAAACCACAAGCTTGGCAGGAGTTTTATTCAGCTTGGGTGTATAACTGACCCCTCTTCTCATTAGCCAAGGTGTGTATATGGGCTTTTAATATTACACAATTTCGTAATAGTGCTCCTTTAAGAGAGTGGCCCATCTTGCGGTTGCTGATACAAAGCCACAAATAAAAAAGGGTCACTAGACTGGCAACAACAAATGAACAGCAAAAGTAAAGTAAAACAAGGGCCAAATGGGACACAGGAAAGCTGTTTGAGGGGAGGGGAATCTAGGCTAGCCTCAAGAGAGGAGAGTGGGCTACAAGGAAGAGCAATGTGGACCTAAACAGACTGAGATATAGGAAAGCTGTTTGGGGGGAGGGGAAGCTAAGCTAGCCTCAAGAGAGGCGAGTGGGCTACAAAGAGGAGCAATGTGGACATAAACAGACTGAGACACAGGGAAGCTGTTTGAGGGGAGGGGAGGCTAGGCTGGCCTCAAGAGAGGAGAGTGGGCTACAAGGAGGTTCTATGTGGACCTAAACAGACTGACACAGGGAAGCTGTTCGAGAGGAGGGTAAGCTAGGCTAGCCTCAAAAGAGGAGAGTGGGCTACAAGGAGGATCTATGTGGTCCTAATCAAACCGAGACACAGGGAAGCTAGGCTAGCTTCAAGAGAGGAGAGTGGCCTACAAGGAGGAGCTATGTGAACTACTAAACATATATCCTGAGCAGCTGGGGAAACCAGAGCCACATGCATAGAATCTATGGCACCCATGACACTTGGCACATTCATGTTGAAAAAAACAACCTCACCACGTTCCAGGCTGTCATGCTGTCAGAGATAGAGATGTATTTCTCCTGCAGAACAGCCATGCCATTAAGAAATCAGGGTGCGGCTCAGCGAAGGGTGGGACATGCCCACTGCCCCTAGCCCCTGGAAGGAGCTAAAAATTTAGCAGACCTCCAATTGCATGCCCCTTACTTGTGGCGGGGGACAACCATGGCCGCAACTCTGAGTAAAGCTCCTCAAAAGAAAGGTGGTTCAGTTGAGTCATTTTGAACACCTGCTGATCGGTCATCTGATCAATATCCAGGTGACTGCGGGTATGCCTAAGCTCTGGAAGGTACATGGTTAACAGCCCATGCTGCTGCAGATGCTCGTACTCTTCACAGAACTCGTCAAGGGACTCCATCGTAGTTGCAGAGGATGTAGGCTGTATATTCACTAGCAAAAAAAGACTGTTCAAGTTTTCCTGCTAGCAAAAAGATGGTGTAAGTTTAAACTAGAATCCTACGGCTTTTATAGGTATGAAAATTGACAATTCAGGGCTCTGAATCTCGCACAAGTGCAGGCAAAACCCGTAAAAATGATGGACGCACGGACACCTTGAGCCATATTTATACGGCTAACACTTGGCTTGGCATACACATACTGTAATTCCCTGCAAAAAGGCCAAAAAAACAAGGCTCTGAATCACCCGACATGAAATATAGACCAAATACGGTCCTTTGACGATATTCCCGCTGGTAGGAATGCGGGTGAGAGAGGCTCTGAATCAGGCCGATTCTCTATACACCTTCCCTTAGCCTTTCTCACTTCTCTGTGTTTTTTTCCTCTCTCAGTATCTCACATTATGCCTGTGTCTATTTTTCCTAGCCTATTCTCTTTGTCTCTATGTTTCTTTCTTCTCTTTCCTGCTACTTTTTTTTCTTTACCGCCTTCCCTCTTCTCCAAACTTCTGTCTCTATTATTGACAGAGTATGAATGTACTGTCTACGTGGGTGAGTTTGGATAGTGCTGTCCTAAATTTTTGCACAGGGAACGTCTTAACCTTGGCTGCACCCAGATGCAAATGTGATTGTGTGAAATGGCCGTATCCAGGTTACGGGGAGGCCGATTCATCAATAGCGCCAGGTAGCGACAGATGAGCGACTGAAGTATGGCGCTATGAGCGCCGCTAGCGTCAGCCGCGGGCGGTAGCGATTCGCTATAGCAGGCCTCCTCAGTCGCTACCTGGCGTTGTTGGGAACAACGCCTACATTGCTGAATATGATGTTGGCCCTCAGCTTTGTAGGCGCTGTCAGTCAGTGTGACCACGCTATTCAACACAGCGCCTGCGCTTTGCTTTGCTGTGGGCTGGGAATCAAGTACCTTCAGAAGAAAACACTTTGCAACATGTTTCTTTCCTTTTTTTAGTTTTTATTTTGTGTTGAAAAGGAAATTAAATTTAAACAGATATTAGAATGTAAATGCAAAATAAAACATAATTAAACACATAGCCACATGTTATTTTATTTTATTTATTTTTTAAAGAAAAAGGAAATACAATTAAACCACCAATGAGAAAGAAAATGAAATTAAAAACAGAACTGAGAAAGAATAGGAAAATAGAAAAGGAAAATAAAAACAGAACTGAGAAAGAAAATGAAAATAGAAAAGGAAAATAAAAACAGAACAGAGAAAGAAAAGGAAAATAGAAAAGGAAAAGAAAAACAGAAATGAGAAAGAAAAGGAAAATAAAAACAGAAATGAGAAAGAAAAGGAAAATAGAAAAGGAAAATAAAAACAGAAATGAGAAAGAAAAGGAAAATAAAAACAGAAATGAGAAAGAAAAGGAAACTAAAAACAGAACAGAGAAAGAAAAGGAAAATAGAAAAGGAAACTAAAAACAGAACAGAGAAAGAAAAGGAAAATAGAAAAGGAAAATAAAAACAGAAATGAGAAAGAAAAGGAAAATTAAAATAGGAATTAGAATGCAAAGGAAACTTACAACAGAATTAAACACATAGCCACATGTATCTATATATAGTTGATTTTATTTTAACACTAAAAAACAATAAAAAAAGTAACAGAAAAGAAAATGAAATTCAAAAGTCAAACAGAAATGAAAAAGCAAAGTAAAGGGCATGAAAGTTTGGAAAGTTCAAATTAGGGATCAGGGTGCATCTCTTGGTGCCTGAAAAAATAAGAAAAGTGCAGTTAGTATAGATCTTTAAAGTAGTTTTGGTGTAGAAAATAAAAAAATGCATTACTTGATAACCAACATTGGCGTCTTACACCCCCTCTTAGAGTGGTTTGGGTCATCTTACACCCCCCCTTAGAGTGGTTTGGCTCATCTTACACCCCCCTTAGAGTGGTTTGGGTCATCTTACACCCCCCCTTAGAGTGGTTTGGGTCATCTTACACCCCCCCTTAGAGTGGTTTGGCTCATCTTACACCCCCCTTAGAGTGGTTTGGGTCATCTTACACCCCCCTTAGAGTGGTTTGGGTCATCTTACACCCCCCCTTAGAGTGGTTTGGGTCATCTTACACCCCCCCTTAGAGTGGTTTGGGTCATCTTACACCCCCCTTAGAGTGGTTTGGGTCATCTTACACCCCCCCTTAGAGTGGTTTGGCTCATCTTACACCCCCCTTAGAGTGGTTTGGGTCATCTTACACCCCCCTTAGAGTGGTTTGGCTCATCTTACACCCCCCCTTAGAGTGGTTTGGGTCATCTTACACCCCCCTTAGAGTGGTTTGGGTCATCTTACACCCCCCCTTAGAGTGGTTTGGGTCATCTTACACCCCCCCTTAGAGTGGTTTGGGTCATCTTACACCCCCCCTTAGAGTGTTTTGGGTCATCTTACACCCCCCCTTAGAGTGTTTTGGGTCATCTTACACCCCCCCCTTAGAGTGGTTTGGGTCATCTTACACCCCCCCTTAGAGTGGTTTGGGTCATCTTACACCCCCCTTAGTGTTTTTTTGGGCTCATTTTGATGGGAGTTCAAATACATTTAGCCAGTAGTGCAGTACTTGCATTAGAGTGAAGGGTAGTTAGTTTACCGCAAAAAAAGAAGTGATCATCCTTTCCCTGAGCTCATCGCCAGTCAGGGTGTCCACACTTCTTGCTGCGGGCATGTTGGGGATTTCTGGCACCAGTGCTGTCTCCTCGGGGGCTTGAATTCGGTGGCAAATACAAATGTTGTGTAGCACACAGCAGGCAAGGATGATCTTGGAGACCTTCTGTGGGCTGTAGAGCATCTCTCCTCCTGGCCGTGCCAAACAGAGAAAGCGTGCTTTCAGCAGGCCGATGGTTCTTTCCACAATGCTTCTGGTCTTGCGATGCGCTGCATTGTAGCGTTCATGGGCAGAGGTCCGTGGGTTCCTGACCGGAGTCATGACCCACGTTCTCTGCCCATATCCCTTGTCCGCTGTAGAAAAAACACAAGGAGAGAGACAGCAATTAGTACTAGTACATGTTTTTTTTGGGGGGTTTTGTTAAATTTGGCTTACTAGGCCACATATTTGCTAAATACATTGACATGGTTAATTTATTACCCAGTAGCCAGCCAGCTGGCATTTCGTTGTTATCAAACTTCCGGCACAGGACTGTCCGCTGCAAGACGTAAGAATCGTGGCATGAGCCGGGGAACCCCGATCTCACCGCCCGCAGCCTCATGTCTGGGTCACAGACAACCATTATATTTAGCGAATGGAAATGCTTCCGGTTTCTGTAAGACAGCTCCTGTGCACGGGGAGGGCGGAAAGGGATATGTGTACCATCAACGCACCCTAGCACATTCGGGATCCCTCCCATCAGATAGAAAGCATGTTTTATTTTGGCAACCTCTTCCTCATCCTCAGGAAACTTGATGTAAATTGGGATTAAATCACAAATTGCCAGAACTACCTGGATTAGTATGCGGCTCATAGTAGCCTGGCTTATCCCGCTGAGGAGGGCGGAGGTTGCCTGGAAGGTCCCTCGTGCCAAAATATTCAGAGTGGCACACAGGCGTACTATGCCTGGAATGGATTGAGTGCGTTTGGTGGATGGCTCGATTTTGTGCTTAATCTGATCATATAGGGACTGTAGTGCAGCACGATTCAGACGGAAGCGGCTCCTGATCTGCTCGTCACTTAAGTCCCATACTGAAAGGCGGATTGCAAAGGAGCGGGGTGCCCTAAGCCTCACAACACCCCGCTCCCTTTCCTCCTGCTCTTTCAGCATACACATACATCCATCCACCCAGACACCATACATCACCCTCTTATCCATCACACACACTCAAGATATATACAAAATAAACCAAAAAGAAAAAAAAAAAACACAAACACACCACACACACACAAACAATCACACTCCACACACACCCGCTACAATGCAGCTCACCACAAAACCAGAACTATAGTGGTCCAAACCACCAGCCTGCTGAAAACCAGCTTTCTAAGTTAGGCACAACCAAGAGGGGAGTTGCTGCACAGCCCACAAAAGGCCCCAAAATCAAGCCTCACTTGCTGTATGCTACACAATATTTGCAGATGCCACCAAAAACAAGCTCCTAAAGAAACAGCACTGATGTCAGAAATCACCCAACAAGCCACAGAGAGTGAGGACAGAAACCAGACAGAGGCTCAAATGAGCTAAGGGAAGCAAGCGAGCACCGCACCACACCACAGCCTTTGCCAAAGTGTAAGAATACCAGAAGCTTGAAAATTCCTTCCATTTATACTTCTCTTTCAAAACGGACAGGTCCGCTTTGCCGCCTTTTGCGTCGCTCTGCTATTTCCGGGCGCCAATTAGCCGACCCAGGTGTGCGTAAAACGGAGTGCGCACGCGCACGCTAGTAGCGCTACTAGCGTACGAGAGCCGAAACTTGCGTGAAATAACGGACATGGGCCAAAAATCAGTGGTGGCCCAATGAAAGGTAAGCTGCTGTTTATTTAAATAGCCGTTAGGCTAGCCACATGTCACAAGGGGTTGAGATACATCAGTCCATTGTTGTATTTTGGTGTGTGTTGTTTGGTTAATGAGGTCTGTAATGAGTTAATTGGCTAACACACATGCTTCAGTCAGTGCAGTGGAGGTGTGGCTAGAAGGAACTGGGCTGTATGTGTGAATCAATTAAGTGGCCTGCTTTTGGATTGGCTGTTAGAGCACATAAAACCTGCCCAACCCTAACAGATTGCGATGCCATTCTGTAGTCTGCATGCGTGCTTGTTGGGTGTGTATTTGTGTGTGTGTGCAGCTACAGGATGGAGCCAAATTCAGGACATCTGCCGGCCACAGCAGGCCCAAGTAGGAGTTTGGTGGGTGCTGTGCGCAGACCTCCCTTACGGAAAAGGGCCCAGCCTGAAGGTGGGGCAGCACCCCAGGCTAAGCGCCCAGGTGCCAAGAGGGAGCCTGAATTTAATTTGGCTGAGAATAATCATCTTGTGCGCCTTACACTTGCTAAATGGGAGCTGATATTTGGCTCCCAAAGCAAGTCCATAGGCAAACAAGAAAGAAGCAAACTGTGGGATGCCATTGGTGTGGAGCTTAGTAGCACTGCTCAACACCCACGTAGTGGCCCATCCTGCAGGAAACGCTTCTACACTTTGCGAGGGGCCCTTATGAAAAAGATGAATCACGATCTTGATGTGGACAGTGGGACCATCCAGGCTCCAAAGAGTACCTACAGGCCGTATGAGGAGATGCTGAAGGCCAAAATCCCACTGGCTCGGCTGCAGGGTGTGGATCCTGGGGATGACACCACAGGTTGGACTGAAGGTACATATTTTCTGCCTTTTTTCCAAAGCTACTGTTAATGTATGTGATTAGCATTTTTTCATTCTGACCAACTAACAGTAGGACCTGTGAAGTAGTACATT
The DNA here is from genome assembly GCA_027917425.1 of Gastrophryne carolinensis. Lineage (NCBI taxonomy): Eukaryota > Metazoa > Chordata > Amphibia > Anura > Microhylidae > Gastrophryne > Gastrophryne carolinensis. The sequence continues at coordinate 281,825,164 of CM051235.1, forward strand.
AGAGCTCACACATTTTTAACTTTTCTGTCTGTTGCTTTCTGCATAGGTGCACATGCTGCTGTCCGGGATGTGCCTCAGGACACCCAAACTCCTGCCCTTCCAGCAACCTCAAGGCTACCCCAGTCTGCCATTGAAGGTATTTACCCCTAATTTTGGTGCTGGTTGTTTGGGGAACAAATGGGTGTGGGAGCAGCTCAAACAATCGAGTGTTGCACTGTGGAGTATTAATAATATGGGCCTGCGGCCTAATTTAACGCCCACTGTAACACTCACAGCAACTAACTAACAAGGCCCTAACATGTGTAGATATGTTTGAAGCCAGAGATGTGTGGCCATATATCGGCATATAAATGTGGAAGCCACACTGGCCTTGATTAGTGAATATTAGTGAAAGAGCTGCTCACACACACCTTAATGCATGTTGTATTTTTGCACGCACATTAACTATGGCTCAATGTTTGCTTGATTTTTGCCTAGCTCCCATGCCCTTGGCCCCAGCATCTCCTCCGGATCCAACCTACTCTTTGGATGTCGGTAAGTGCATGTGTCCACCTTGCTTTATCCACTTTTACCCAAGTGCATGTGTCTCATTCCTCTTTTTTCTTGGTAGGCCAAGTGACTGGTTCATCTTTGGACCCCACTTCCGATGTTGCAGGTCAACAGGACCCTGTTGGTGTGTATAGCAATACATAATGTATCCTTTATGCTGTTTATGTTACACTGGTTCAATTTGGTTAGTCTACTAATCTACATGTTTGCTTTGTCAACTTGAAGATGCCTCTTGGGAGTGCTTGTTGCCTCCCCAGGGTCAGTCTATTAGTTATTGGAGTGATAGCAATGTATTTGGGCGGACATATTTTTTGCCAAACATTCCCCGTAGTAGTTTGATGAATATTTAGAGACATTCCTTGTGTTTTTTAGTTGACCCGAATATCGGAAGTGGCTGTCCAGAAAGGGCCCCTCAAGTTCAGGCTGCCAGAGATGAGGGTAAGTTGTTTTGCCTTGCTCTAGTCTGTATTTTGGCTCTACTTTTGTTGCACTTGCTTTTGGCAACTTGTGTGTCCACATGTATTTTCAAGGTCCAAGCTCGAGTGAGGGCCCCACTCCAGACATCTGGGAGATTGCGGGTATGTGTAATTTAAGCAATGTTTCTGATGTTCTTTGCAAAAATTATTGCCTCTTAGTCCTGTAACATACATGTTAACAATCTGAGTTTAACAGATACCTTTGGTCTAGTGTGTAATTTTGCACTTGGTTGAGGTATGGCCTCGATAGCCTAGCCAGGTTACATTTGAGTTTGGGCCACTGACCTACTAACCTGATTTTCCTGTTTAGCATATGCCAACTTGCCGGACATCTCGGATGTGGAATTGCCACTCTCTGGCAGCGAGACCTCGAGCCTACCTGTGCCGGAGGACACGCAGGTAACATGGCTGATGTAGACGACCTAGAACCACATTGGCATGTTCGTGGGTAGTGGATGAAGCAACATGTCACATTTCCTTTCATTGTTGTTTTTGCAGGAGGCGGAACCAGAACCCCAAGCTGGGACCTCTTCCCAAGTCCCATGTGGCCAAGCTTCCGAGGCTCAGACAAGGGTAAGTTGTATAGTGACTGTTTAGGGTAATTATTTTGAGGGGCATACCTGCATTGGTTCGGTTTGACTAAAATGTTGTTTTCTATTTTGTTAGGCTCAAACCACAGCAAGAGGAGGTGTGGCACCAACCAGTGCTGATTTTTATGAGCTAGGGGTCCGGATGCTGGAGGACTACAGTCGCCAACAGCCGCGTGATGGAACTAATGAGCGCATTGCGGCGTTGGAAAATCAGGTGCTGATGTGTCAGCAACAAAATGAGGCCCAGCAGCGCCAGATCGACCAGTTGCTCCTAAACCAACAGCAGAACCAGGAACTTGGTCGGCTGGTCAATCTAATGGAGCAATCTCTCCAGCGCCAGGAACAATCTCTCCAGCGCCAGGAAGAATCGATACAGCGCCAGGAAGAATGTCTCCAGCGGCAGGACCAAACTTTGTTGTTGCTACAACAGCTCATACAACAGCAGTCTATATTTTTTACTGCACTGTTGTCCCCCAACACCGCCCCTAGCAATGACTCCCAACCTCCCCGGCCACCCAGCCAAGAATATTAATTTTGTTTGTTTTGGTTTGTGTAAATATATTTGCTTAACCCACCTCTAAATTGTGTTTTTCCTAAGACCTAGCTAATAACACAGTCAGGGATGAGTATCTTGATCTAGATATGTCAATGTATTGGTCAATTTAGCCCACACATTTGAGACCATAGCTTACTATGGTTAACACATGAAATGGCTCCAAAGGTATGGCTAAATTGACACACAAATGGGTTTTGAGACAGTTAAACTATGCTTTGCAAGGCACCACACTGTAATGATGGTCATCAAAAAATTTATTTACAAAACAGGGCCAACAGGGCCAACATTGCCCAACAAAGGGCATCAACAGGCCAGCCTTCCCCCCACCCTAACGACGCCGCCGGCGCCTCTTCTTGGCCAGCAGCATCAGCTTCAGGAGCCTGATCTCCCGCCACAGTCTGCGATGCTGGTTTTCACAAGCTGTAGAGATGTAGAAACAACAATTTATTAATAAATTGGATGTGACCTCAACAGACACAGATGTAGCAATGTAATGTCAGTGTGTCCAATTAGGTGACACTCACATTAACATTGTTGACCACTGTGCGCTTATTGGTTAACATGATATGAGTACTATTGACTGTGGGCCACCTTCTGTGGGCTGTAGAGCATCTCTCCTCCTGGCCGTGCCAAACAGAGAAAGCGTGCTTTCAGCAGGCCGATGGTTCTTTCCACAATGCTTCTGGTCTTGCGATGCGCTGCATTGTAGCGTTCATGGGCAGAGGTCCGTGGGTTCCTGACCGGAGTCATGACCCACGTTCTCTGCCCATATCCCTTGTCCGCTGTAGAAAAAACACAAGGAGAGAGACAGCAATTAGTACTAGTACATGTTTTTTTTGGGGGGTTTTGTTAAATTTGGCTTACTAGGCCACATATTTGCTAAATACATTGACATGGTTAATTTATTACCCAGTAGCCAGCCAGCTGGCATTTCGTTGTTATCAAACTTCCGGCACAGGACTGTCCGCTGCAAGACGTAAGAATCGTGGCATGAGCCGGGGAACCCCGATCTCACCGCCCGCAGCCTCATGTCTGGGTCACAGACAACCATTATATTTAGCGAATGGAAATGCTTCCGGTTTCTGTAAGACAGCTCCTGTGCACGGGGAGGGCGGAAAGGGATATGTGTACCATCAACGCACCCTAGCACATTCGGGATCCCTCCCATCAGATAGAAAGCATGTTTTATTTTGGCAACCTCTTCCTCATCCTCAGGAAACTTGATGTAAATTGGGATTAAATCACAAATTGCCAGAACTACCTGGATTAGTATGCGGCTCATAGTAGCCTGGCTTATCCCGCTGAGGAGGGCGGAGGTTGCCTGGAAGGTCCCTCGTGCCAAAATATTCAGAGTGGCACACAGGCGTACTATGCCTGGAATGGATTGAGTGCGTTTGGTGGATGGCTCGATTTTGTGCTTAATCTGATCATATAGGGACTGTAGTGCAGCACGATTCAGACGGAAGCGGCTCCTGATCTGCTCGTCACTTAAGTCCCATACTGAAAGGCGGATTGCAAAGGAGCGGGGTGCCCTAAGCCTCACAACACCCCGCTCCCTTTCCTCCTGCTCTTTCAGCATACACATACATCCATCCACCCAGACACCATACATCACCCTCTTATCCATCACACACACTCAAGATATATACAAAATAAACCAAAAAGAAAAAAAAAAAACACAAACACACCACACACACACAAACAATCACACTCCACACACACCCGCTACAATGCAGCTCACCACAAAACCAGAACTATAGTGGTCCAAACCACCAGCCTGCTGAAAACCAGCTTTCTAAGTTAGGCACAACCAAGAGGGGAGTTGCTGCACAGCCCACAAAAGGCCCCAAAATCAAGCCTCACTTGCTGTATGCTACACAATATTTGCAGATGCCACCAAAAACAAGCTCCTAAAGAAACAGCACTGATGTCAGAAATCACCCAACAAGCCACAGAGAGTGAGGACAGAAACCAGACAGAGGCTCAAATGAGCTAAGGGAAGCAAGCGAGCACCGCACCACACCACAGCCTTTGCCAAAGTGTAAGAATACCAGAAGCTTGAAAATTCCTTCCATTTATACTTCTCTTTCAAAACGGACAGGTCCGCTTTGCCGCCTTTTGCGTCGCTCTGCTATTTCCGGGCGCCAATTAGCCGACCCAGGTGTGCGTAAAACGGAGTGCGCACGCGCACGCTAGTAGCGCTACTAGCGTACGAGAGCCGAAACTTGCGTGAAATAACGGACATGGGCCAAAAATCAGTGGTGGCCCAATGAAAGGTAAGCTGCTGTTTATTTAAATAGCCGTTAGGCTAGCCACATGTCACAAGGGGTTGAGATACATCAGTCCATTGTTGTATTTTGGTGTGTGTTGTTTGGTTAATGAGGTCTGTAATGAGTTAATTGGCTAACACACATGCTTCAGTCAGTGCAGTGGAGGTGTGGCTAGAAGGAACTGGGCTGTATGTGTGAATCAATTAAGTGGCCTGCTTTTGGATTGGCTGTTAGAGCACATAAAACCTGCCCAACCCTAACAGATTGCGATGCCATTCTGTAGTCTGCATGCGTGCTTGTTGGGTGTGTATTTGTGTGTGTGTGCAGCTACAGGATGGAGCCAAATTCAGGACATCTGCCGGCCACAGCAGGCCCAAGTAGGAGTTTGGTGGGTGCTGTGCGCAGACCTCCCTTACGGAAAAGGGCCCAGCCTGAAGGTGGGGCAGCACCCCAGGCTAAGCGCCCAGGTGCCAAGAGGGAGCCTGAATTTAATTTGGCTGAGAATAATCATCTTGTGCGCCTTACACTTGCTAAATGGGAGCTGATATTTGGCTCCCAAAGCAAGTCCATAGGCAAACAAGAAAGAAGCAAACTGTGGGATGCCATTGGTGTGGAGCTTAGTAGCACTGCTCAACACCCACGTAGTGGCCCATCCTGCAGGAAACGCTTCTACACTTTGCGAGGGGCCCTTATGAAAAAGATGAATCACGATCTTGATGTGGACAGTGGGACCATCCAGGCTCCAAAGAGTACCTACAGGCCGTATGAGGAGATGCTGAAGGCCAAAATCCCACTGGCTCGGCTGCAGGGTGTGGATCCTGGGGATGACACCACAGGTTGGACTGAAGGTACATATTTTCTGCCTTTTTTCCAAAGCTACTGTTAATGTATGTGATTAGCATTTTTTCATTCTGACCAACTAACAGTAGGACCTGTGAAGTAGTACATTAGAGCTCACACATTTTTAACTTTTCTGTCTGTTGCTTTCTGCATAGGTGCACATGCTGCTGTCCGGGATGTGCCTCAGGACACCCAAACTCCTGCCCTTCCAGCAACCTCAAGGCTACCCCAGTCTGCCATTGAAGGTATTTACCCCTAATTTTGGTGCTGGTTGTTTGGGGAACAAATGGGTGTGGGAGCAGCTCAAACAATCGAGTGTTGCACTGTGGAGTATTAATAATATGGGCCTGCGGCCTAATTTAACGCCCACTGTAACACTCACAGCAACTAACTAACAAGGCCCTAACATGTGTAGATATGTTTGAAGCCAGAGATGTGTGGCCATATATCGGCATATAAATGTGGAAGCCACACTGGCCTTGATTAGTGAATATTAGTGAAAGAGCTGCTCACACACACCTTAATGCATGTTGTATTTTTGCACGCACATTAACTATGGCTCAATGTTTGCTTGATTTTTGCCTAGCTCCCATGCCCTTGGCCCCAGCATCTCCTCCGGATCCAACCTACTCTTTGGATGTCGGTAAGTGCATGTGTCCACCTTGCTTTATCCACTTTTACCCAAGTGCATGTGTCTCATTCCTCTTTTTTCTTGGTAGGCCAAGTGACTGGTTCATCTTTGGACCCCACTTCCGATGTTGCAGGTCAACAGGACCCTGTTGGTGTGTATAGCAATACATAATGTATCCTTTATGCTGTTTATGTTACACTGGTTCAATTTGGTTAGTCTACTAATCTACATGTTTGCTTTGTCAACTTGAAGATGCCTCTTGGGAGTGCTTGTTGCCTCCCCAGGGTCAGTCTATTAGTTATTGGAGTGATAGCAATGTATTTGGGCGGACATATTTTTTGCCAAACATTCCCCGTAGTAGTTTGATGAATATTTAGAGACATTCCTTGTGTTTTTTAGTTGACCCGAATATCGGAAGTGGCTGTCCAGAAAGGGCCCCTCAAGTTCAGGCTGCCAGAGATGAGGGTAAGTTGTTTTGCCTTGCTCTAGTCTGTATTTTGGCTCTACTTTTGTTGCACTTGCTTTTGGCAACTTGTGTGTCCACATGTATTTTCAAGGTCCAAGCTCGAGTGAGGGCCCCACTCCAGACATCTGGGAGATTGCGGGTATGTGTAATTTAAGCAATGTTTCTGATGTTCTTTGCAAAAATTATTGCCTCTTAGTCCTGTAACATACATGTTAACAATCTGAGTTTAACAGATACCTTTGGTCTAGTGTGTAATTTTGCACTTGGTTGAGGTATGGCCTCGATAGCCTAGCCAGGTTACATTTGAGTTTGGGCCACTGACCTACTAACCTGATTTTCCTGTTTAGCATATGCCAACTTGCCGGACATCTCGGATGTGGAATTGCCACTCTCTGGCAGCGAGACCTCGAGCCTACCTGTGCCGGAGGACACGCAGGTAACATGGCTGATGTAGACGACCTAGAACCACATTGGCATGTTCGTGGGTAGTGGATGAAGCAACATGTCACATTTCCTTTCATTGTTGTTTTTGCAGGAGGCGGAACCAGAACCCCAAGCTGGGACCTCTTCCCAAGTCCCATGTGGAAAAACTTCCGAAGCTCAGACAAGGGTAAGTTGTATAGTGACTGTTTAGGGTAATTATTTTGAGGGGCATACCTGCATTGGTTCGGTTTGACTAAAATGTTGTTTTCTATTTTGTTAGGCTCAAACCACAGCAAGAGGAGGTGTGGCACCAACCAGTGCTGATTTTTATGAGCTAGGGGTCCGGATGCTGGAGGACTACAGTCGCCAACAGCCGCGTGATGGAACTAATGAGCGCATTGCGGCGTTGGAAAATCAGGTGCTGATGTGTCAGCAACAAAATGAGGCCCAGCAGCGCCAGATCGACCAGTTGCTCCTAAACCAACAGCAGAACCAGGAACTTGGTCGGCTGGTCAATCTAATGGAGCAATCTCTCCAGCGCCAGGAACAATCTCTCCAGCGCCAGGAAGAATCGATACAGCGCCAGGAAGAATGTCTCCAGCGGCAGGACCAAACTTTGTTGTTGCTACAACAGCTCATACAACAGCAGTCTATATTTTTTACTGCACTGTTGTCCCCCAACACCGCCCCTAGCAATGACTCCCAACCTCCCCGGCCACCCAGCCAAGAATATTAATTTTGTTTGTTTTGGTTTGTGTAAATATATTTGCTTAACCCACCTCTAAATTGTGTTTTTCCTAAGACCTAGCTAATAACACAGTCAGGGATGAGTATCTTGATCTAGATATGTCAATGTATTGGTCAATTTAGCCCACACATTTGAGACCATAGCTTACTATGGTTAACACATGAAATGGCTCCAAAGGTATGGCTAAATTGACACACAAATGGGTTTTGAGACAGTTAAACTATGCTTTGCAAGGCACCACACTGTAATGATGGTCATCAAAAAATTTATTTACAAAACAGGGCCAACAGGGCCAACATTGCCCAACAAAGGGCATCAACAGGCCAGCCTTCCCCCCACCCTAACGACGCCGCCGGCGCCTCTTCTTGGCCAGCAGCATCAGCTTCAGGAGCCTGATCTCCCGCCACAGTCTGCGATGCTGGTTTTCACAAGCTGTAGAGATGTAGAAACAACAATTTATTAATAAATTGGATGTGACCTCAACAGACACAGATGTAGCAATGTAATGTCAGTGTGTCCAATTAGGTGACACTCACATTAACATTGTTGACCACTGTGCGCTTATTGGTTAACATGATATGAGTACTATTGACTGGCAGGAATGTGAACAACACATCCCAAGCATACATTTACTCTTAAAGTGTACCAACACCCACCGGTGATCGGCCCTGGAATCTATCAGATTCCCGGCCCGATCACCTCCCTCCCCGCGGGACATCTGAGATCGGGATGTCCCTCGGGGTGAAACCCCCCCCAACACCCCAAAATCCCTACCTCAGTTTCGGTGGGGCACGGCCGCCGGGCCCTCCCTGGCGCCCCTCTAGACGTGTGCGTGCCTGCGCCGGCCGTCTGTGAATGGCCGGCGCAGGCACGCGCGCGTAAAAAGGGGCGCGGGGGAGGCGGAGGAGGAGCCAATTTGCCGTGGCTTGTACGTTTGCTGGAGTAAAAGTGAGTTCAGGGGGTTGTCACACAGCGGTGACGATCAGGGGTGCCCCACCGTAGTGGACCAAGACCCAGGAAAGTCAAACTCCTGGTTGTTGTTCCACTTTAACTCTGGGGAAGCAAAGAAGGTATAAGTCCCAGTGTGTCCATTTTTGTGTTTAGTCACAGCCAAACCTCAGGGCCTAAGTCCTAACGAGTACACGAGTTTGCCCTATAATGTTAGAGGTCCAGACCTAATAGGGCCCATTTGGTTGTGTCTAAGGCAAAAATAGTCTCTATGTGGCCAAATGAAGAATGTGAGGCAACAATCAAGCATGCAAACAGGCATGTTGGATTATTGTACAAACACATGGAATCTAGATGTGTGTGAAATTAACACATAGGTACATTTTAAATGTCTGCAGATGTGACTATAAGACATAGGTTTCACAAGTCTTTAGGCATATGAAGTGGGATGTACTCACCATCGCAGCTGTGGCGGGGGCCCATGCTGCTGGCCGTCCCTGGAGCTGGGGTGGGGAGGAGGTTCTCTGGCTCCGTCTGCGTAGCAACATCTGTCAACAGAAAGCAAAAGACAAAAACACAATTAGTTGGCCAATGACACCTGACTATTTGACATCCATCTGGTTATTGAGTGTGAAAAATCAAAGGCTTGCATGGTTACATACAGGTTGTCCAAAATTAGCATATTTCCTGGTCCATGAGTTAATGTCAATTAGTTAGGGTTGCCACATGTATCCCTAAAGATAATGTGCAAATAACATAGACAGTGCTATGTAAAGGACTCATTAGCAGTTGTTTGGCTAATGTTAATAGTGGGCCACATGTTTGAGCGGGAACAACTTAACCCAAGAAAAGAAATTCGAACAACCATCATGGTGTGGGCAGAAACATTGGGGTGGTTGACAGTTGGCTAGAACTGTAGTGGGGTTTGTGAGGTTAGGGTACCTTATCAAACCAGCTGTGACAATGGACCAGGAAACATGTGTCTGTTAAAAGTGGGCCAATACACAGGATTGCAGCAAATCTGGGTTTGGGTCCGCTTTGGCAGAGCAACACAATTTGCGTGAGACAACGTACTCCGCGGCCGCTGCCTTCCACACATCACTCCTCGAGTGTGTGCGCACGCGCAGCCCATTAGGAAACAGAGCGCAGGCGCACACACATCTAGAGTGTCACACAGGAGGCTGGGACGGTGGCTTTGGCAACCCCCAAAGAGGTAAGGAGTTTGTGGGGTATTTTTTTTGGGGGGGGCCCTGGGTGAGGGATGTGATTTTTCAGGGAACCTTCGAGAATCCAAGCACTATCAATGTTTGTGGGTCCACTTTAATGAATGTCATAACATAGGGAATGTGATGGATAACAACAAACACTTACCACGACTATGCCCGTGGAGAATCCTTCGCCAAAAGGCCATGGAGGTGCCGCCTATATGATGCCCTGCAAATTAGAGAGGAATGGCAAGGGCTAAGTACAAATTGCAAGATGAAACCTGTCACAGACTAACAATTAAAAAAAGGACACTCACCAGGGGATGAAGCGCCACTTGAAGCCCAGGGAGGGCTCTGAGGAGGAGGCGGGGAGCCTCGGCTCCTCACACTCTGGTCAGAAGATCCACCAGGCAAAGGGCCACCCTCCTCCCTCTCACTCCCTGCTCCTTCAGGGAGTGTGGGCGAGTCCATTGCTACCACCCCACTTGGACTCCCCACTTGAGAGTGGCCCCTTGCCTGGTGAGAGTCCTCAGACTCAGAGTGTGAGGAGCTGAGGCTTGATCCTGCCAGCCCCCCAGCAGCACACTCCTCTGGGGCGTCATCCCCTTCCTCCCCTGGGTCCTCTAAATAGGACCCGCGGGAGGGACCCTCCCCCGATGACTCCCCCGAGTCCGCCTGCCTGGTTCGGGGGAGGAATCCCTTCCCACGTTTCCCCAGGGGAGGACGCTTATCTGTGTGGAGGGGGTGAAAGAAAATAATTAATATAAAGAGCACAAATGGACACAGCTTAGCAGATGATTCTGCAAAAAGGCTAAACAGAACATAAGCTTTAACTTACCTGATGCGTAGGCATCATATAGGCGGTACACGCCTTCAGGGTCCCGGCGCTTGAAATCTGACCACTTTTGTTGAATGGCTCTGCTGGACAGCTCGGTGTGGAAGCGCCGGGACACTGTGGCCTTCACCTCCATGGCAATGCGTTTTTTCCCTCCACGGGCATAGTCATATTCGGCCACGCAGAAGTCCTATGAAAAATGATCAAAAAAACTAAAATCAATACATGACATCAGAACAATGGCATAAACAGTTATACAGAGACCAGATCAAAGTGGACCCACACCCAGGATTATCACTATTCTGGGTTTGTGTGCACTTTGGAGGGCCACACCAATTGTGGGTGGTCCGCTGTCTGCAACCCCCTTGGAAGGCCACAAATACACCACTGAGGACGCTCCCACGTGACTGCGCAAGCCAAGCACAGCGCTCCGCGCCGCTGTGGTATGCGCATACAAGGCCGTTGGGACGTGCATACCAGCTCAGCTGGGTCTGCACGGCAAAGTACGCATGTGGCGTTTGACTCTAACAGGGAGTGCGCCTGCACACAAAATTAAAATATGTCTGGCGCAGGGGTACACCCTGCTAGAGGTAAGCGCAATAGGCATCCGCAGCTCACGCATGCACAGATGGGACGGGGCTGAGGTAATTTTTAGGGCCCTCCAAGGGGGGGAATCCCAGCAGGACATCCACAATGGGGATGCCCCACGGGGAGTGATCAAATTTTGTCAGAAAGCAAAGAAATTTCTGGGCCAATCCCCCCTGTGTGTTCTGCAACTTTAAAGCTAAAAATACACAAACCAAATACTCACTTTGACCACCTGGCCATTTACGCGGCTATCCACCCTGTTGCGCCTTTTCTTTGGAGGCCCAGGAGGGGAAGGGGTGGGAGGGGTGCTAGTTGGGGAAGGGGAGGTAGGTGGGGGAGGGGGGGGAGGGGTGGTGGGGTCAGAGTCTGAGGAGGAGCTGGGGAGGCGCATAACTCGCCGTCTGGGCAGCATTGTGGAAACGCTAAGGAGGAAACAGGAACCGGAAATGACCCAAGCGACATTGGAAAAAAGTTAAAAAAAAAAAAAACGCTCCGCGCACCAGCAACAAGCTATTCTCAGCTATGTGCAAGCTAAGTGGCGGAAAAACTAAAATGACGCTGCAAAACAAGCTATTGGCATAAGCGCAAGACATTTTTACCTTAAGGTGGCGTTGAAACGCAAAGGAGGATACCGGAACCGGATATGACGCTAGCAACTGTGATTCCAAATTCAAAAACAAACATGCGCGCAACAGGGACAAGCTAATATCAGCTATGTGCAAGCTAAGTGGCGGCCAAAAATTAAAATGACGCTGCAAAACAAGCTATTGGCATAAGCGCTAGACATTTTTACCTTAAGGTGGCGTTGAAACGCAAAGGAGGATCCCGGAACCGGATATGACGCAAGCAACTGTGCTTCAAAATTCAAAAACAAAGATGCGCGCAACAGGGACAAGCTAATATCAGCTATGTGCAAGCTAAGTGGCGGCAAAACATTAAAATGACGCTGGAAAACAAGCTAGGGCCCAAGGCGCCACGAATTATTAGCTTGATTTAGCAGGGGGTTCTACATACTGTAATGCATAGGTCCTTCTAAAGCATACACCGTTGTGCTTAAATATACAAATCTTATTCCTTCCCAAAGTCATCACACAATCAAACTAGACAACTACCTGAAAATGTGGCACACATGAGAATGCATAACGGGTTGTTATGAGCTGGTACGACTGAATGTTAATCCTGCAATATGTGGCCAGGCACGCTCACAACTACAGTGTATTCATTAAGAACGACTGGGGTTGCGGGAAGTGAATTCCTTGCAAATGGCAGAAGGGCACATGTATGAACAGCACAGCGCCGCACAACGCAGCGCAGCGAGGCACAGCGACGCTCGCGCCGCCACATAGCGAATTAAAACAGCGACTGCACAAACACTGACCAACACAGATTCATCAAGGACAGGGCTGCCGAATAGCTTGGGCGCTGACAATTTCGAAGAGCGAACGTGACCGCCCAACCTGACAGGCTACAAAATAGCTTTACAAGCCCCGTTTGTGTGGAAAACAAGCGATTTTGATGCCAATGAGTTTGGGTGGAGGAGATGCAATTCCCATGTCACTCACAACATTACATTGTGAAAAATAATAAAAACTTCAAATACATAGAAATAACCAGCCAGATTCATAAAACATATCAATATAAACATGTGTTGAATTTTGTACCAAAGAAAAAAACCCAAAAACCACTAAAAACAATCATTGCAGCGTCTGCCATTGAAATGTATGGGAGAGCGGCAGGTAGCGCCAGGTAATACGTGTCGCTGTGAAGGAATTTGCAGCGGCGCTGTTCGGGCCAGCCGGCTTCATGATGAATGCCGCGCTAGCCGTCGCTCTCGCCGGCGCTAGCCTCATTTAGCTTGATAAATGCGTCATTGTGACCGCCGCCGGGCGTACTTGAGTCGGTAGTCGCCGTTAGCTGCCGCTACCTGGCGCTCGTCAGACACTACCTGGCGCTATCGCTTGATGAATAAGGGCCATAGTGTACAAAGAGTGAGAGAGTGAGAAGGAGAAAAATGTGAAAAGGAGAGGAAAGCACAGAGGAGGAGATAAAGAAGGATAACATAGAGCAATGGTGGGATTGTGGAAAAGAAAGACAAAGGCAAGGTGTAAAAAAGGAAAGATGAGAATGTGTAAAGGAGAAGCAGGAGCAAATGTGGAAGGGAATGTTATAATGAGAGGGAGAATGTGGTAAAGGTATGAAAAGGTGGGTTCAAGAAGGATAGAGGAATCACAAGAAAAAGAAAATGACTGAGAAATAGAAACAAGATAAAAAAGTAAAGAGAGATGGAGAAAATGTGTAAAAGAGAGACTGCTGTTCCAGTTTGTTTTTAATAAAGCCGCTGTCTATTCGCACACTAACTTCCTACCTACTTATCCCGCATGTAAAATAAACCTTTTTAAAGGATCTTAAAATCTCTGATTTAAAAAAGTGGTCTAACAACCACTCTGCTCTGAGTGCAAGCAAGCATGGCAAGCCACAGTGGTCCCACAGAAAAGCATGACCAAGACTCATATAGCTGTAAAGAAACCTGAAAGTGGACCAACACCCAGGGGGGATCGGCCCGATCAGATCCCTCCCCGCGGGGCATCCAAAAGGGGGAGGGACGCGCGGGAGGCGGCGGACGCGCTCTGCTTGTCCGGCGCTGCCTCTCGCTTGTCCGGCGGCGGGGATCGGCTGCAGCGGTCACGTGGGAGCGGGGTGAGGTGAGTTTTCGAGGCTTTCTGGGGGGTTTCACACAGCGGGGCACCCCCGATCGGGGTGCCCCACCGAAGTGGACCAAAACCCAGGATAGTCAAAATCCTGGGTGTTGGTCCACTTTAAAGTCATGTCTGAATAATGTCTCATGGTGCCTCATTATAGAGAGGTTGGGATAGCGCACAATGCGATTGCACTCCCAAAAGGCTGGCACTGCTTACTCTCTACCCGGGATTGGTAACTACACAAATAACTGAACTGCAGACACATAAACAACACTCCTAAACTGAGAGTGGCATCAGGGTCTTCCCTTATTATCCAGGAACTAAACAAAGAACTGAACTACAGGCACATAACCACAACTCCTAAACTGAGACTGGCATGAGGGTCTTCCCTTATTATCAGTAACTAAACTGAACTGCAGACACATAACCAACAATCCTAAACTGAGAGTGGCACAGGGTTCTTCTCTTATTATCAGTAACTAAACAAAGATCTGAACTACAGACACATAACCACCAGTCCTAAACTGAGACCACGTGAGGGTTTTCCCTTATTATCAGTAACTAAACAAAGAACTGAACTACAGACACATATACAACACTTCTAAACTGAGACTGTCATGAAGGTCTCCCCTTATTAACAGTAACAAAACTGAACTGCAGACACAAAACTAACACTCCTAAACTAAGACTGGCTCGAGGATGTTCCCTTATTATCAGTAACTAAACAAAGAACTGAACTACAGACACATAACCAACACTCCTCTCCTAAACCGAGACTGGCATGAAGATCTTCCCTTACTATCGAGGAACTACACAGAGCACTGAACTACAGACACATAACCAACACTCCTAAACAGAGACTGGCATGAGGATCTTCCCTTACTATCGAGGAACTACACAGAGCACTGAACTACAGATACAGGAGGAGCCACAGACTGGCTGACACCAACACTGAGTTCCTTCCTTGATTTACAAACTCCAGGGCATTAGAGGACTTCTCACAAGACTGACACAGACTTCCCTGTCTCACTCCTCTATGGAGAGCTGCTTAGAGAAGTAGCCGGCCAGCAGGGAGGAGCAGCTGCAGTGCTGGGAGCACCTTCCCCCGGAGCTCCCTATCCCTCCTGCAAAGAGTAGTAGAGTTCGGAGCTCTCCATCTCTTTATCACAGGACAGAGAGCTTTCTCTCCCTCCAGCACAGGGTAATAGAGTTCGGAGCTCTTCATCTCTTTATCACAGAACAGAGAGCTTTCTCTCCCTCCAGCACAGGGTAATAGAGTTCGGAGCTCTTCATCTCAGGACAGAGAGCTTTCTCTCCCTCCAGCACAGGGTAATAGAGTTCGGAGCTCTCCATCTCTTTATCACAGGACAGAGAGTCCGGAGCTCTACATCCCTCCAGCACAGGGCAGTCTCCTCTCCCTTCACATACAGAACCCTGTCGGGCACAAGGAGGCAGAGCAGCCACCCTAAGTATCCAGATTTGTCGGAAGTTTGTGGAGGGAGCAGGGTCACTACACACCGCCAGCAGGGGATGCAGCGCTGAAGCATGGAGCTCACCGATGACCCGTATCACCCCCTCCGACCCGCCCGCCGCACCCAGTGGCTGGTCAGCGTGTTGGCCCATCATTACGGCCTGGACAGGGGGCTGGAGAACGAGCTGCTGGTGATGGCCACCGGGCTGGACCAGTATCTGCAGGAGGTCTTTCACCACCTGGACTGGCGGGGAGAAAGCTACATCTCTGGGGACGAGTTCCGGGCGCTGTGCCAGGTGCTGGGGCTGAAGCCGGGTACCGAGGAGGAGTGCGAGGGACTGCTGGACAGGCTGCCGGAGCGACTCACCTTCCGCCAATTCCATGCCAGGCTTTGCGGTTACTTCAGCTCCAAAGGAGGGGCCCCGCACCTGCCTGTGCGCCGGGACAGCGACACCATCCAGACCCAGTTCTGCCTGCGGAGGAGGGACACGCCCCGGAGGAGCCGTGAAACTTCAGAGGACGGCGAGCTTCAGAGGTTGGAGGACCAGAACCAAAGGCTGAGTGAGCTTGTGGAGGACATGAGGGCGGCTCTCCAGAGCAGTGATGCACGCTGCCTGGCCCTGCAGGTGAGACCCACATGGAGAAAGGGAGCTGGTCACCTTTCCTAAATGTCAGCCAGGCAAAAACTTTAATATGCATGCAGATTAAAGCTAGGGGACCTACAAAGTAACAGAAAATTATGGAAAGCCTTTGGGGTGTACAGCGTGTTCAACTTCATAGGGTGCTATCCTGAACCCTCTGTAGGGGGTACCTGGTTTGGGCTTGTGGGGGACCAATGTGATGCCCTCCCTAGTCTCACACCACCCTACAGGGTGTGGGACTGCTTTAAGAGACGGCTCTCAGTTGGCTCAGCAGTCCTGACCTAAACCCCTTGTCTCAACAACCGCTGACACTATGCCCAAGCTCCTTTCCTGCAGTCTTCCTTTATTTTTCATATTCCTTCCTTCTCTCTTTTCCAGATCCCCTCCTTCCTTCTCTTCCCTCAACATTCCCTCCTTATGGGAGATTACATAGGTTGCAAAGGACCTTATAGTACGCCAGTGTTATGACACCCAGTGCTTTTGGGCTTTCATCTGGTTGGCAGAATTGACAGGGCAGAATGCATCTGGGAAGTGATGCTCTTTTGCTCAAAATTGCATCATTAGGGCTCTCTGTCCCCTGAGCAGCTCTTCCAAGTGACATCAGCTCCAACATGACACTTATGTGACTTAAAATGCTGCTTGTGGGATGCAGAGCTGAATACAGCAACTAGGTGAGTAAAAGAGCATCTCTTCCTAGTAGCACCCACCTCTTTTATTGCTGCACGCCTCCCATCCTTACACAGTCACTGCAGCCCCACCCCAAAGGTACAATACACCTGGGGGAAATAAATGTCCCTGTGCAATAGGAAAGCTAATATGGCTCCATCCTGGCATGAGCCTAGTAGCAGCTGCCTCCCCTGCTCCCCTGCACCTATGGTATGTACACCTCTGTCTTCTTCATTTTCTCTTTTCCACATTTTTTTTCATGTTTTTGTGTAAAAGAGAGAAAGATGGAAGTAATTTGCCAAACCTTTTAATCTTGTAAGAGAATGATAAAGGTCTTTCAACTGAAACAATGTAATTTACATGTAAAAGCTGAGTGGTGGTGTGATGTTCAATTTCTCCTACAAATGCTCAACGTGTTGCCCCTTAATAACCTCTGCCTGCCTTTCCCCTGTGATGTCACATCTGGATTAAATGCGTTCTTCATTTAGGGTCATTTCAACCCTTTACTATATAGTAAAATTTATTCTCGATCAAGGGGGAGCTGCAGAAAGACAAAAATAAACTATATATGGCCCAGATTTCAAATAGGGAATCAGGGATATGAATAAAAAGCAAACCCATAAACACTGTAAAATCTGCATAAATCAGAACAGAAAAGCCAGAAAAAATGTTACTGTGTAAATAGCTCAACACCTCCATCAAAAGATATGACAAATTCAAGTTTTATATTTAATCTGGCATGTTTGGTATTTTTGTCACCGTCTGTAAGTATGTGTTTAGGGTTTATTTACCGAGGTGCAATAAACCTCAACATTTTACACAAAGAACTTATGAAAATCAAAATATGTACACAGGTTGGGAGGAACCGGGACCGCATTCACAGAAGGGTTTCCTCATACATTTGCAAATAAGTCTGTGCCCTAAACCTATAGATTAGACATGTCCTTTTGCTCACTACTGGGTCCGAGTCCTGGGAAATTGCTGTGCCTGTGACCTCAACATAGAAAAACTCCAATTTGCTCACCTTAACCTGTAGAGAAGCAAGGGAAGGCCCAAGGGCCCAACTGGCATGCAAGATCCACCCATAGTGAAAAACATAAAGTGTCCCAGGAAAAGAAAAGCGACAAATGCCCCCCACCCCCACCCCGCTGGGTCCGATGTGTAACATGTTTCAGACAGTATAGCCCTTAGTCATACATCCCATGTATGACTAAGGGCTATAACGCTTCACAGGCATTTTATTTCACTATAAGTGAGTTTTGAGGACCAGATTAAAAGTTACGTTTTAATACGGAGCAGCTGGACACATGCCTGTTATTTGACCTCAGCATGACTGTTGAATTATTACCATGCTCTGCAGTTGGAGCTGCAATTGGCTGCCATCAGATAGGCCTTCATAGCAGAGGAGTGGGCTTAGTGTAAATCAAAATCTGTTGCAGTGTGGAGACCAAGGCCACATAAACTAAGTAGGGTATGTCAGGCAACATAGGATTCTATGTCACTGTATCTTTTGAAAAAACTTTGGGGCTCAGGTATCCTGTAAGTAAACATATCACGGGAGGACTAGCGGTAACCTTTTGGGGCATTTGTATGTGTCACCAGGTAGGCCACTATTGAAATAACTGAGCTGGTGTTACGCTTACTCTTCTAGCATTGGTCAGCAGCATGTGGGTCGGGGATTGTGTATGCTCTGAGGTCTTTGTGTGTGCAAAGGATCTCAACTTTTTTCATCTAGTACCTCCACATATGGGTTGTTAGGTATTCACAACCGTGTTAAAAATGAATGATATCCATTTAATGGGCATGAATTGCACCATATAGTTGGCCTTGCCAAGTGCCACCTGATAGGGCCTCTGTCACCACCAGTTGTATGAATACTGTTGCTTGGGAAACCCAGGTTTAGTGCAAACTTGATGTAAATTTTCAGTCAAAACATTAAAAAAAGCCATACTCACCTT
The DNA here is from genome assembly GCA_027917425.1 of Gastrophryne carolinensis. Lineage (NCBI taxonomy): Eukaryota > Metazoa > Chordata > Amphibia > Anura > Microhylidae > Gastrophryne > Gastrophryne carolinensis. The sequence goes on from CM051235.1 coordinate 281,843,724, forward strand.
TTCTCCCACGCAGACCATCGCTCATAGCCTGGGTCTGCAGAGCTTACCTAAAAGGCTTAATCCAGGTCCCTCATGGTGAGCTGCCACGCCCCCCTGCACTGCATTGGAGGGGGGCGTGGCAGCTCACCGTGACTGATGACGGGAGCGTCGCCACGTCGGAGGGAGACAGGAAGAGAAGCCCGATAAGAGTGGCACTGCACGAGGTGTCGGTGCAGCGAGGGACCTGGATGAAGCCTTTCAGGTAAGATGCTGCAGCCCCAGTGTAAGAATGATGGTCTGCATGGGAGAAAAGGTGAGCATGGCTTTTTTTTAATGTTTTGACAGAAAATTTACTTTAAGTTTGCACTAAACCATTTACTCTACCATCTAAAACACAGATAAACGTAGACTATATATCAGTAGCTGTATATTAGCAGTATCTATTTGGACCGGTCCTGTTCCAACCCCTTAAAAGTCCAACATTTTACCACCACCACCACCACTAAATCACACTATAACAAGATTATTGTATACATTTAAGTAACTTACCTTTGCAGTCTTTACTGCACCTGTTAATTGACGCTATTTGCTCCATGTCATTTCTTTCCTGTTACTAACAGCTAGGTTTATTTTTTAATAGGTTGGGCTATATAGAAATGCCCTGTTACAAAAAGGTGAAGACTTCTCAATGGCCTCAAACATCCAGTTGTCGCCCGCCAGTAGCCCCATAACAGAAAGATGCGTCTTGAGAGGGTCCAGCATAATTCAGAGCTCCAAAGATGAGCAAATGGAAGAAATGCTAAAAATTAACAAAGATTTGGAAGAAGAGCTTAGAAAAACACAAAAGCACCTCATTTATTTAGAAGAGTGCAACCATCAGCTAATGAAAGCACATACAGAGATCAGAATGAGAGCAGAATGTGTCCGGCAAGTGCTTTTAGCATGTTTTAGAAAAGTGAAATGCTTGGAAGAAAAGTCAAGTAAAAGTTTGGTTGTCCAAAGGCATATGGGCCAGCTGGAGGCTGAACTGCAGCAGTATATGTAAGTGAATTTATTTATTTATTATTAACTAAATAATTATCCACTTACAATATGTATTATACCTTAATGTCCCCACTTGCCCTGATTACTATAAATGCGCTCTTATGCCCACTGTAAGCTTCCACAGCACTGGCCTGATAGGACCTTTAGTGATTCTAGTGATTTAGGGGCTCCTGCTGCTGTGAATACAGTGGAGATTATGGTAGGGGAAAGGACTATAGGTGAGGCCCAGGTGAGTATATTATTGCATCCCTTTTATTATTAGGGATTAGTGGAGGTGGAAGAGGGCAGGGGGCATAGATTTGATCAGAATCTGTGATATGGCTATTTTAAGCTCTGCAGACCCTTACATTATGTTCCAGTCTAATTTTCCTGAAAAGCCAAATAGAGCATCTGAAACTGAAGGAGAAAATACATCAGGTGCAGCCAATGAGATTTGCTTGATGGACATTTTGTGGTGCCACACACTGGGTGTGTCCATCTGCGCTGCAATCCCTGTTGGACACTGTAAGAGTTCTGAATGTGCAGTTGCAGTTGCCTTGGAAATGTAAAAATGGTGAGTATTTAACTTCCTATGGAAGTTGTGGGGTAAAACTACCGGTACCTTATGGGACTAATTAATCTACAGTGCCTAGAAGCGCAACAATCCCCCCTTTAAAAAGTAAGATTTTAATCAATATCTTGCTGAACACAAGAACAGTTGTTCAAAATTGGAGTTTCATAAGAACATTTGTTTAACCCATGCCATGAAACTGTGAACCAAAACCCAGGATTTTGACTATCTTGGATACTGGTTCTTTCCCCCAGGACACCCGATCTGGGATGCTCCTCTGTGTGAAACCCCCCAGGTTGCCCTATATGATCCACTCTTCCCCGGTCCTACAGCACATGTATGGCCTCTTGTCCAATCAGCGCACCCACCCTGGCAACTGCATCCCCTGCTACCCTCTTTCAGGGGGCGTGCCCACACCGGTCATTCACAAATGCCTGGTGCAGACACACACCCTGCTAAAGGGATAGCGGGGAAGCAGCCGCTGCTCGAACTTGCGCCATTGGACCAGGAAGAAGGTGAGTTTCCCGGCGACCTGGGGGATTTCACACAGTGGATCATCCCAATTCTGGATGCCCCGGTGCCTATAGGAATGGGATGAGGAGAATGCCACACTGCCTATAGGAATGGGATGAGGAGAATGCCACACTGCCTATGGGAATGGAATGGGGGGAATGCCATACTGTCTATGGGAATGAGATGGGGGGAATGCCAAACTGCCTATAGGGGAATGGGAGGGGGAAAGACCACACTGCCTATAGGGAATGGGATAGGGGAAGCCACACTGCCTATGGGGAGTGGGATGGGGGGAATGCCACACTGCTTATGGGGAATGGGATGGGGAAATGCCACACTGCCTATGGTAAGGAGATGGGGGGATGCTACACTGCCTATAGGGGAATGGGGGGGGGAAGACCACACTACCTATGGGAATGGGATAGGGGAAGCCACATTGCCTATGGGGAATGGGATGGGGGGAATGCCACACTGCCTATAATGAGGAATGGTGAAATGCCACATTGCCTGTAATTGGGAGAGTTTGTACCTTGCATTTTATTTGTTACATGGGGGGACTGTTTTTTAGCACAACATTTGGGTCAGAATGTTTTTTTTCTTATTTTCCTGTTGCAAATCTTAGGGGCGCTTTATAGGAAGGAGCCTCTTTTAGGGCAAGAAATACAGTAAATTGATTTAATGATTAAAAAATAAATAAACTCAACATTCATCCCTACTACATTCAGTATTTTGTATGAACTCCATGGTTTTAAAGCGGACCAATTACCAGTGTGGCTGGCCCTTGGGTCGAAAATACTACAGAGCTGGCCAACACGCGCACTCTGTATGTAAACCAGGGATGTGTCTACCCCATTCCCTATGCCAACGCGGAGTCCAAAAAAACAGCTTTATGCTGTGCATTAGTACAACTGGACGAGCGTCCGCACATGCATCGTGGGAACGGTGGAAAGGTGAGAGGTGTGTGTTATTTAGAGGGTCTCAAACAGTGGGGCATCCTAAATCGGGCTTATGGTTAGGGTGAACTGTGGCCCAGAAATGTCAGTACCATGCTGGGGCCAGGCTGTCTACGACATTCCTGTGATGTTCCCCAGCCCTCGCAATTTCTTAGCAGGGTTTCCTTTTCGAATCTCTTCAGTCTAGGAGATGTGTGAGTGGGATCCTTGGAGTCATGGCCTCCAACTATGAAGGGCTAGGGACAGTCCATTGGGTGTTGATTGGAGAAGAGCAGCTTGACGATGACAGCGGCTGCGTAGATGGTGCGGGACTGGGATCGGGCAATTCGATGTCTGAGCACCTGCAGGAGATAAAGGGTGAGTACTGAATAGTGTTTTTTGTTTTTACTGCCTGCAGATAATGTAGCAGGGTGGGTATACTCCAACCACTGCCATGATTTGGAGCATTGAGGACAGAACACGTACTGGTGTTTCTTGGCTAGAAGGGTAAAGTGGGGTCAGGTACAGGGGTGCTAAGGAGAGAATATGGACATACAGATTGGATGGGGGTGCAATAAGCAACAGCCCAATTTATGCTGAGCACCATGTGTATTACATGCATGTCGAGATTGTTGTACTATAATTACCTTACTTATCTTAACCCTGTACTTTCTACCACTACTATTGTGCCAGCCTGCCTGGCAAACCCCAGTGTCCAGAGGCTGTCACACAGGCAGCAAAGTAAGGGAATGCACACGCAGGAGAATAGTGAAGCCTGGTCTCTGTTGCTATCAATACCATGGGGCATTCCAAATTGGGATGCCGGCTCACTGTGGGGGTGAGACGAACAGCAGTCACTTTTGACTGGAAGTAGGGGGATCCCAAATTGAGATTTAAATAGATCTAAACTAAGAAGGTGATGCTTTACCTCTCACTCTAGATTAGATTTTCAGTTTGAAGAAGGGTTAGAACCACTTTCATTGTTTCATATTCTTTACGTTTTGTAAGGACCTGACTTCTTTTTGGCCCAAGTGACCCCATGTCTTTCTTCAGATAAGACCTCTTTCTTAAGGCCTTATTTATCAAGGGCTAGCGCAAGGTAGTGTCTGACTAGCGCCAGGTAGCACCAGCTATCGGCGGCTACTGACTCCAGAACGCCAGGCGGCGGACACAATCACGCATTTATCACGCTAAATGAGGCTAGCGCCGGCGAGAGCGTCAGCTAGCGCGGGATTCATCATGTAGCCGACTGCAACGAACAGCGCCGCTGCTAATCCCATCACAGCGCCAGGTATGACCTGTCGCTCCCTGGCGATGTCCAATGCATTTCAATGGAGCAATCTTTAAATATTCATAATTAATTGATTTGAAGGTTTTTTTTTTTTTTTTTTTAAATGGCAAAAATTTTGTGAACACTTCTGCAATGTTATATATTTTTTTAAAGGTTTAAAAAAAAAAATAATAATTTGTGCAGAATTGATATTACAGGTCTGATATTAATGTATTCATATTACAAAATGTTTCTAAAAACTTGTGTAAATTTTACATCAAAAAATATGGTTGTTTGGGGGTTAAAAACTACTTTTAAGCCATCGCCGCCAGCGCTCTGGGGTTTAAACAAGCATTTCACAGCGCGAGAATTTTTGGAGCGTGATTTGATAATGAATATGGTGGGAGCCGTTCACTCTGGCCATTTGCTGTCAGGCGCACCCATACAGCGCAGAACCTGTCAAACAGCGACTCCTAACCCCGTATTCAACATTACCGCACACCGACTGAGTCGCTGTCAACAAGCGAACTACGGCCAAGCACAGCGAATACTAGCCGGCGCTGTGAAAATCACGCTACAGTCGCTCATCTGTCGCTACCCGGCGCTATTAATGAATCGGCCTCTTAGTTTCTGCAGATAGCAAGTTGGGTTGTTTTTCTCTACTAAGGCCATAGGGAGCTAAAGGAATATTACATTAGGTTCAGCACAATAACACCACATTCCTTTGATGCAAAGCAGTTATTCCATATTAAAAGTTAATGTAATTATTTAGTCGGGTAACTGCAAGCTGCAGCAATGTTGAAGCCCTCATTAAAAGGTACCAATCTGTAATTAGTAACAGCCTTTCCTCTGAAGAACATTCTTTTTTAATTGGAGTTCTTTAGCTTGAGGCGTATGTCTTTTATTTACTTTTTATAGCTTGTGGAATCCTCTACTTTTCATGTAAAAGCATAAAAAATTTTACCTTATGTGGCGTGTTACTTTTTAATGTTTTTCACATTTTGATATTGAACTAAAACACACTTGATATTGTGATTTGCAGTGGCGTAACTACAAACAATATGGTACAATATCTATAAAAGGACAGTACATTTTTACTTTTCTACAGATCTTAGAACAGGGGTTGCCAGAGGGCACAAGGCTACTCTTCTTGTCGGACACCTCGCTCCCACTGTGAATTGTGGCTGCGTGATTGGCCGGCGGTGGTCACATGTACCTTTCTTGGGCTTCCACTTTTCCAGCTACCAACCCAGAACGGGAAATATGACCACCTCTGACCAATCACACAGACACATTTTGCTGGGGGAGTTAGGCAACAGGTAAGATTTAGGGGGTTGATTGGGGAGGAGGGGGGGCTGGAATAGACCAAACCCAATGTTTTATAAAATAGGTGTTGGTATGGTTTAATATGCTCAGCAATAAATCCAAATTGGAGGAGAGCCTGCACATACACCATGGGATTTCTAGATCGAGGCAAGTACAGGGCAAACTGGGGGTGGGGGGGCTGGTCACACACACACAGCAACATCCCAAAGGGTTGGGTTGTGCCGGCAGCGGTGAGATACAGCAGGGAAGGGGCCAGCATAACGAGCAGTGCCTTGACTATTATTTAGGAATTGCAGGGGCCTCCCCGGTAACAGGATCACAGTGACTGTGACAGCTACTTTGCCTCCTTTCCCAGCTGCATCACACCACCCCCATCACAATCTACCTCTTATTTCCAACTATCCCTGCATAGAACAAAATCGAAAGGATTTCAGGATGGACGTACACTGGATGCCCTGGTGTGTGAAACCCCCTGGGGTGCCGGTGATCTTACCTGTTCCCAGTGGGTCCTGCGATGTGATCTCCAACAGCCCCCGCATCCCTGCATCTATGTGGGCTCCCCATGCCCAGGCATTCAGATAGACTAGGTGCACCATTTAAATCAGCAGCTTTATGTATGCACTGCATAAAGCGCTGATTGGATGAGTGCCCATGCATGCGTCATGGAAACGTGGGAAAGGTGAGTGAAAGTGTGCAATCGGGGGGTTTCACACAGGGGGGCATCCAGCCCCCGGTGCATGGACCAATAACCAGGATAGTCAAAATTCTGGTGTTTGGTCCACTTTAAGACGTCCAATAACCAGGATAGTCAAAATTCTGGTGTTTGGTCCACTTTAAGACGTCCAATAACCAGGATAGTCAAAATTCTGGTGTTTGGCCCACTTTAAGTCGTCCAATAACCAGGATAGTCAAAATTCTGGTGTTTGGTCCACTTTAAGACGTCCAATAACCAGGATAGTCAAAATTCTGGTGTTTGGTCCACTTTAAGACGTCCAATAACCAGGATAGTCAAAATTCTGGTGTTTGGTCCACTTTAAGTCGTCCAATAACCAGGATAGTCAAAATTCTGGTGTTTGGTCCACTTTAAGTCGTCCAATAACCAGGATAGTCAAAATTCTGGTGTTTGGTCCACTTTAAGACGTCCAATAACCAGGATAGTCAAAATTCTGGTGTTTGGTCCACTTTAAGACGTCCAATAACCAGGATAGTCAAAATTCTGGTGTTTGGTCCACTTTAAGTCGTCCAATAACCAGGATAGTCAAAATTCTGGTGTTTGGTCCACTTTAAGACGTCCAATAACCAGGATAGTCAAAATTCTGGTGTTTGGTCCACTTTAAGACGTCCAATAACCAGGATAGTCAAAATTCTGGTGTCTGGTCCACTTTAAGACGTATGTACTGTAACTGAACTGTCTATGCTGGCCCAGATACTGTTGATTTTTTATCTTTGATATACAGTCTTGTTTACTAACGAGCTGGATGAATACTACACTGAATCAGCCAAGCTATCCAGGTATGCTGGTTCTCCAGTGCCATTAAATGAGGGTCAGGGGGTGTGTCTGCTATTTCCCACTTTTTAGAGCCCAGTGCCAGTGCTGAAAAGGCATAAAAGCTGGAATACTTGCAGTTACAGAAGCTAGCCGCTTGACCAACAGCCTGACACAGTTGGATAAGAAAGGTATCGGCCATTTTGGAGCTTCCCAGTATCTCAGCCATGCTGCTGTCTGGATTCAACTGACATAACTGACAGTGCACAGTAACAGGAAGCCCAGCAGCACTTCCTGTTTGAAGCTGACCTGCAAATGCATGAGCTGCCATTTTGCTTCTAAAATTTACTACAGCAGGAGTTAGAAAAAAAACATCTAAATTTATTTTTATGTGCAGCAACCTAAATTGTCCTGGGTAGGGATGCATATTTTTTTGTGTTGGTTAAGGTCATTTTTGGCTGTTGGTCCCCTTTAAGCCCTGGGTTACCATTGCTTATGCTTGTTGCTGCATGCTGCCAACCCAGGAGAAGGGAGGTGGTTTCATTAAAAGCAAATAAAATAAACACTTAAAGTGGACCAACACCAAGGATTTTGATTATCCTGGGTCTTGGTCCACTTCTCCGGGGCACCCTGCCCCCCTAGGTGAAACCCCCTAATCGCTCGTAAAAACTCACCTCACCCCGCTCCTACGGCGCATGCGCGGCCGCTCGTCCAATCAGCGCGCTCGGAGCCACTGTGGTATGCGCGTCCAAGCGACGTACAACCACAGCAGCTCCGAGCACGCTGGCGGCCGCATCTCTCGCTTCCCTCTAGCACGCGCCTTCCTAGAGAGAAGCGAGATGCGGCCGCGGCCCGTGCATGCGCCGTTGGATCGGGATCAATGTAAGGTTCCTGGGAGTCCTGGGGGGGTTTTACACAGCGGGGCATCCCAATTTAGGATCTTCCCGGGCCGATCCGGGAGGGTGTTGGTCCACTTTAAGAGGCCTGGATAATTTCACCCTGGACATGCCACAATATATTTCTGTCTGGACTGGACAAAATGGGAAAAGATGTGGAACCTGTTACTATTTATGTGTTTTGGGCAAACCAGCTGTATCCTGGGCTTGAAGCAGATGAAAAGATTTTTCAATACACCCCTTTGTATATATGGCATTGCCACCTTCTTTTATCTGTCTTGTGTCTCCACTCTACTGTTACTCTTTTGCAACCTTCTTTGTTTGGAAATGGCTGCCAGGTTACCCAGAGTCACTCAGCCCCCCTCCCTGGCAATAGACATAGACAAGCCATATCCTGGGTTTGCACAAGCAGATAAATTGACTGTTCGTTCAGTAAATGAATGACCATACAAATACAGCGAATGGCCCCATACAAAACGCCACTGAATGACTGCGTTGAGATGCTGAAGATTTGTTGGTTATTCGCTAATGTGATCGCTCATAGCGCTTGTGCTCATAGCCAAAATGCATTTTTCATACGTGACTTCTGTGTCTACATTCCAGCGATTGAGTGATGAACCAGACATTTTTGGTCAGCTAAAACGTTATGACTGGTGCATTTGATTGCAGTGACTGATTCCATGGAGCGATTATCGCCAAATTGTGGAGGCTTTAGCGATTTCTCATTGAATAATTGCTCCATGTAAATGGGGCATTATTCACAGAGATTGCTTACATAGGGGTTTATTCATCAAGTGATAGCAGCAGATAGTGCCTTGTAGCGACAGGTAGCGACCGGTGATGCCGGGCGCTGTACGAAATGCCACATTTATCAAAGCGATTCCGGTGAGCGACTCTAACAGCGCCATGTAGCGTCCGATTCATCATCACAGACGGCTCAGTGTATACCGTTGGCACTCTGCCTTCCAGAGTGCCTGGTATTACCTGTCGCTCTCCCATACATTTCAATGGACATTACTTTTCCTCAATTTAAACAGGGTTTTCTTTCTTTTTATTTATTTATTTTTTTTACTCAAATCATTGTGTCCTGGCCTATTAAATGTAAATTTTGAAAACTTTTTGGATTTTTCATGTATTTATGCAGAATTGTCATTACAGGTCTGGTATTAAAGTGTTAATGTCACAATGTAATAACAATCTAATTCCATATGTTTTTACTTTCTTACTAGTGGATATGTGTTCAAAATGGGACTTTAATCACACAGCTTCTGGCGCTCTGGGCTACAGCGACACAATTCTGAGCGCCGGCGCTGTGTGAGGCTGTTTTTTTTATGAATATGGTTTGAGTCGCTCACACTGACCTGCCGCTACCATTCGCTCCCATATAGTGCTGTACTGGTGTTATAGCGACTCACACATCAAATTCATCAATGCCGGCAATGGCCCTTATTTATGAAGGAATAGCGACAGGTAGCGACTGGTGAGCGGCCGGGAATGACGGGCCCCGCCACGAGAACGCCGGCTCCCCTCCACAATCACACATTTATCAAGCCAATCCTGCTTAGCGACTGAGATAGCGCCATATAGCGACTCATTCATCATTATTCCAGCCTCAGCTCACAGCGCCAGCGTCCGACCTTGAACAGCGACAGGTATGACCTCTCACTGCCTGGCGCTCTCCAATGCATTTCAATGGAACACTCTTCAAATATTAATAATTAATTATTAATTTTTTTTTTTTTTTTTAAATGTGAAAAATTCTGTGACCACTTCTGCCATTTTAGATAATTTTTTAAAGGGAAAAAAAAAAAAAAAATTGTACAGAATTGATATTACAGGTCTGATATTATTGTATTCATATTACAAAATTATTTAAAAAACTTTTTTTTTTGGTTTCCAAAAATATGGTTGTTTGGGGGTTAAAAAACGACTTTTAACACATCGCCGCCAGCGCTCTGGGGTTTAAACACGCATTTCACAGCGCGAGAATTTTTTGAGCGTGATTTTTTAATGGATATGGTGTGAGCCGGTCGCTATGGCCGTTCGCTGTCATGCGCTCCCATACAGCGCGGAACCGATCAAATAGCGACTCCTCACCCAATATTCAACATTACCGCACACCGACTGAGTCGCTATCAACTACCGAACAACGGCCAAGCACAGCAACTACAAGCGGGCGCTCTGAAAATGCCGCTACAGTCGCTCAACTGTCACTACCTGCCGCTGTTAATGAATCGGCCTCAATGTTACTACAGCAATTGAGGCGCTTTGTAATAGTGACTCACGGCCGATCAGAGCGAGCACTAGCGGTCGCTCTTAGCGCCGCTGTACAGACGCTCATCTGCCGTTACCTGGCACTAGTAATAAATCAGCCTGCCCCTCTACCATTTGTTTTATTGTACTGGCAAATCTTGAAGTCTTTTTTCAAGTAAATGGGTTTTTGCAATTGTTAATCGCTTCACTTCACAAGCAATAATATGCAAGGCAAAGGGCACCGACTGGAAGAGAACCTGTGCATGTGCCATAGGACTGGGGAAAGGTGAGTTTGTTCTTGGCAATCGGGGGAATTTCACACAACGGGGCATCACAAAATGGAATGCCCTGGGGGCAAGGAACAGAACTCGGGATAGTCAAAATCCTGTTCTGCTTTATAGAGGACCAAAACCCCTTTTGGTCAGTCATAGAGTATACAACACTCTAGGGCCGACCAATCCTCTGTCCCCGGGGGCATTGTAATTTGGGATGCCCTCCTGCGTGAAATTCTCCAGGCTGCCTGTAATCTTAACTTTTCTATGATCCCAAAGCCCAGATAAGCAGAAAACCCATCTAAGATTTGCTGCACACCTGGCAGCATCTCCTGCTTCATCCACTCCGCACGTGCACGCATATCGTCTGCCAAGCTTTAATGCGCTCAGCGATTATCGTTTAATTTCTCATTCAATAATCCCTCCATGTAAATGGGGCATTAGTCATAGAGATTGCTTACTTACTCTAGCCTTTGTTTTCTTGTACAGGCAGATCTTGAAGGCTGTTTTCAAGTGACGGGGGTTTGCAATTGTTAATAGCTTCACTTTACTTTTTGTGCCACTGTATAAAAGTTTTTACTGGGTTTATTTTTTTAAAGTGGACCTATTATGTATATAATATCTCAACTGCCCCACACCTTACTGATACTTTCCCTAGCTGGGGCTGTGACATCACCATGCTGCTGCCTGATGGCATAGGAAATACATTATTCAAATCAGCTTATTCACCTCTGCTGGTGGTTCACATTATCATGATCATGGTCATTGCCTGCTGGAGAAGTGAAGTTGGACTGCTAGCCCAGGTATGTATTTTAAGGTAGTGGGGGCTCTTTAAAATGGCCCAAAAGTCATGATAGCCTTTTGGATCTCTTCGTTCAATATGGTTGGATGCAAAGGTGCAAGGTAAGCTCTGAACTTTCAAATATACCAAACAGCCCTTTTCCAGGCCATTCTAAGAGGCCGATTCATTAACAGCGGCAGGTAGCGACAGTTGAGCGACTGTAGCGGCATTTTCAGAGCGCCCGCTAGTAGTCACTGTGCTTGGCCGTTGTTCGTTAGTTGATAGCGACTCATGCCGTAATGTTGAATATTGGGTGAGGAGTCGCTATTTGACAGGTTCCGCACTGTATGGGAGCGCATGATAGCGACTGGCCCTAGCGACCGGCTCACACCATATTCATTAAAAAATCACGCTCAAAAAATTCTCGCGCTGTAAAATGCATGTTTAAACCCCAGAGCACTGGCGGCGATGTGTTAAAAGTAGTTTTTTAACCCCCAAACCACCATATGTTTGGAAAACAAAAAAACAAGTTTTTTAAATAATTTTGTAATATGAATACATTAATATCAGACCTGTAATATCAATTCTGTACAATTTTTTTTTTTTTTACCTTAAAAAATTATCTAACATGGCAGAAGTGGTCACAGAATTTTTCACATTTAAAAAAAAAAAAAAAAATCATAACAATTAATTATATTTAAAGATTGTTCCATTGAAATGCATTGGAGCGCGCCAGGTACTGAGAGGTCATACCTGTCGCTGTTCAAGGTCGGACGCTGGCGCTGTGGGCTGAGGCTGGAATTATGATGAATGAGTTGCTATATGGCGCTATCTCAGTCGCTAAGCAGGATCGGCTTGATAAATGTGTGATTGTGGTGGGGAGCCGGCGTTCTCGTGGCGGTGCCCGTCATTACCGGTCGCTCACCAGTCGCTACCTGTCGCTATTCCTTCATAAATAAGGGCCTAAGCTTACTTCTGGTATCCAAGGCTGCTGAGCATGGCATGCCCAGCTCCCTCCACTACAAGCTAATGCTCTGATTAGTTTGCTAGCCACGGTGTACATAGCAGAGGGGGCGGGGATGCAGCAAGCTTGGCAGATACTGTATCTCCTGTCACCTGGGAGAATGTCAAAGTAAGATAACTGTGGTGAATGCCCAAACGATATGCACCATTCCATGTCGCCCTATTAGAAGAAGTGATACAAAAGTCTGTCATGATTCAATATAACTTTTATTTAACATCCCAGATTGTGTGTGTGTGTGTGTGTGTGTGTGTGTGTCAGTCCTCAAAACTTTAATTAAAAAGACTGATTACATGTAATGCACATGTACATGTAATTATATCACAGTACACATAGGTATACATTCATCATTTGGGGGCTATGGTGAATCTCTACATGATTACAGTGTTTATACTCTCCAGCAGGTAGTGTCCTAAGTGAGCAATATACTGTGTACACAACCCTCCAGAGTAAAGTCCCTAGACACATTAATTGTAATTTCATTTGTTCTGACTGTCATGTTAGTTTGTAACAAATGAGTTTGCCAGAGCTTATCTATACACTGTACACAGAACATATGTTGCTTATCTGATGATTAATACAATTTTGAATCCATGCCTCCATCTACAGCCCAACTTCCAGGTCACATCTGCTCATTTGTGTAATTAACATTACATTTCTCACAATTTGTCCTCGCTCAGTGAGAATGAATTGTGACGGCTTTGTTCTGAGGATCAGAGCGACATCCATCATTGGGATAATTATGTGTTGCTCGTGTTGGCTACAGCAAAATCAAAATCTTTGTGGCACTGTATCCTAATGGTTTAATGCTATTTATATTTTATAACTACTTACATTGTGCACTGGTAAGTTACTTTGGCCCTTATTTAAGAAGTAGTGTCAGGTAGTGGCTGGTTAATGACAGGTAGCGACTGGTGAACGCCGGACACGGCACGCAATTACACATTTATCAAGCAGAATCTGTTTAGCGACTGGAATAGCGCCATGTAGCGTCTGATTCATCATTTTCACAGCCTCAGCGAACAGCGCCAGGCCTTGCATAGCGCCAGGTATGACCTCTCACTACCTGTCGCTCTCCCATACATTTCAATGGACGATCCTTTTCTTCTCTTTAAACGGGTTTTTTTTTTTCAAAAAAATCAAAATAATTCTGTGACCTCTTCTGGCATTGAAATAGCAGTTTTTTCATAATTTTTTCATTTATATATATATTTCCTAAGAAATGACATTACAGGTCTGGCATTAAAGTGTTCATGTTACAATGTAATGTTTTCGCTTTGTTACTAGTTGATAGATGCTTGAAAACAGACTTTAAACACACCGCCTCCTGCGCTCTGGGCTTCAAACAAGCATTTTTCTGCGGCAGAGATTTGTGCGGCTGTTTTTTTGCTGAATATGATGTGAGTCGGTCGCTATGAGCAGTCGCTAACATGCGCTCCCATACAGCGCTGTACTGGTCAAATAGCGACTCCTCACAATGTATTCAACATTACTGAACAGCGACTGAGTCGCTATAAAGTAGCGACTCACGGCCGAGCACTGCGACTACTAGCGGGCGCTCTGAAAATGCCTGCTACAGACGCTCATCTGTCGCTACCTGCCACTAATGATAAATCAGCCTCATAGTCTTTATACTCTAAGACCATTTCTTAGATTGTTCGGCCACAGAATAGTCAATGTAACTGTGTTTAAAATCAAAAAATAATGATTTTCTAAATGATTTGGGATGCCCCGCTGACTGAAACCCAACAAAACTCACCTTTTCCGGCAGCTCCCTTTGAGATGTAAACAATGGGCAGTGAGAGTGGACACATCCCCAGTATCCCGGCTGTGGCACACTTCCGCACACGACCAGTTAGATAGGCCGGCGTCAAGAGCACGTCTGCGTCTACAGGCGATGCAGCCACTTTCGTGTTTGCACTGGAGCAATAAATTGCAAGGCAAATGGCTCTGACTGGAAGAGAGCCTGTGCATGTGTCATAGTACTGGGGAAAGGTGAGTCTGTTTTGGGTGACCTGGAAATTTCACATGGCTGGCATCCCAAATTGGAATGACCTGGGGGCAAGGAAAAAAACCCACACCCAACCATTCAGTTAGGCTGGAGTCAGGAGCATGCCTGCGTCTGGGGATGCAGCCGCTTTCGTGTTTTCGCACTTTCTCTGCCGGACACAGAGCAGTTTGCTGAGCAATAATATGCAAGGCAAACGCCTCTGACTGGAAGAGAGCCTGTGCATGTGTCAAAGTACTGGGGAAAGGTGAGTCTGATCTGAACTAACTGGGAATTTCACATAGTGGGGCATCCCAAATTGGAATGCCCTGGGGCAAGAAACAAAACCTGCGCTCAACCATTCAGTTAGGCTGGGGTTTGTTGCGCACCTGTGTAGGGGATGTGGCCACTTTCGCTCTTAGGTGCAGAGCAGTTTGCTGAGCAATACATTGCAAGACAAATGGCTGTGACTGGACGAGAGCCCTTGCATGTGCCATAGGACTGCGGAAAGGTGAGTCTGTTCTGGGTGATCTGAGAATTTCACATAGCGGGGCATCCCAAATTGGAATGCCCTGGGAGCAAGGAACAAAACCCAAGATAGTAAAATTCCCGGGGTTTGTTCCGCTTTAAAAAGAACAAAAACCCCTTTTAGGGTCAGCCAATCCTCTGTCCCCGGGGGCATACTGATTTGGGATGCCCTCCTGCATGAAATCCTCCAGGCTGCCTGTAACCTTAACTTTTCTATAATCCCACAGCGCAACTAAGCAGAAAACACATCTAAGGCCCTTATTTAACAAGGGATAGCGCCAGGTAGAGAATGGTGAGCAAACGGTAATGACGCTCACCGCCACGAGAACGCCGGCTCCTCTCCGCAATCACACATTTATCAAGCCGATCCTGCTTAGCGACTGACAGAGTGCCAGATAGCGAATCATTCATCATTATTCCAGCCTCACCCCACAGCGCCAGCGAGCGACCTTGAACAGCGACAGGTATGACCTCTCGCTACCTGGCGCTCTCCAATGCATTTCAATGGAGCAATCTTTAAATATTCATAATTAATTGCTGTTAATGTTTTTTTTTTTTTTTTTTAAATGTCAAAAATTCTGTGACCACTTCTGCAATGTTAGATATTTTTTTTATTGGTAAAAAAAAAGAAAAATTTGTGCAGAATTGATATTACAGGTCTGATAATAATGTATTCATATTACAAAAGGTTTTGAAAAACTTGGATTTTTTTTTTCATAAAAATATGGTTGTTTGGGGGTTAATAAACTACTTTTAACCCATCGCCGCCAGCGCTCTGGGGTTTAAACAAGCATTTCACAGCGCGAGAATTTTTTGAGCGTGATTTGTTAATGAATATGCTGGGAGCCGTTCGCTGTCATGCGCACCCATACAGCGCGGAACCTGTCAAACAGCGACTCCTAACCCCGTATTCAACATTACCGCACACCGACTGAGTCGCTGTCAACAACCGAACAACGGCCAAGCACAGCGAATACTAGCGGGCGCTGTGAAAATAACGCTACTGGTGCTCATCTGTCGCTACCTGGCGCTATTACTGAATCGGCCTCTAAAATTTGCTGCACACCCGACTGCATCTCCTGCTTCATCCACTCTGCATGTGCATGCCAGCAGACATATCGTCTGCCAAGCTTTAATGTGCTCATCTTAGCCGCCCACCCATACCATGCATGCTCTGTGCCCAGGTCTGGATTATGTGGCGGGCCCCGGGGGATAGTCAAAATCCTGGGTTTTGGTCCACTTTCAATGTGTTTTTAGTAGCAAAAGAAGAGAGAGAAGTGATGGTCTGGATAAGCATCATTGAGTGACTCTTTTCTTGGCCTCCTGGTGACCTGCTAAACGGAAATGTAAATCACACAGGCTGGATAAAAGGTGGAGAGACAGGCAGTGTCTGGGAGGTGTAAGGGAGGGGGGTGCTAAATATTGTAAGAGACCACTGGCCAGCTGGAGACAAATCAGAAAGCTCAGCTGCCTGCTCTGTTGTTTCCATTATTCCACTGTATCCATGCTTCACAAAGGGTCTGCTGTGGGGTAGGAGCTTTTCTTTCTCTAACAAAGCACTGAAAGTATAAAAAATGCCTGAGACCCTGGTCCTAATTCTCCAGAGTGGGAAAAGTGCCAGGCAATAGGGGAGCTGGAGGGGTGGGCTTGATAGCTGCTCTCAGCATCCCATGACATCAGCCAATAATGACTATTGACAGACCTGGGAGATGCATATAATTGCTTCTCTCTGACTCTCTCTTTATGTAATAGAAGCACAACGGCAGACCTTGGCCAAGACATTTGCCAGGAAAGCTGATAAAACCTAAAATGAAGTTAATGAGCTCAAGTGACAGATTTCGACACATATTATCCAGGTCTTAGGAGATCCATGATTTAACTTGGAACTCCACTTTCACTGAGAACATAACTCTGCAAGGAAATCTACAGTGTTTTTTTTATCAATATCTGTGCTGGATTTATCAAGAACATTAAAACACTTAAATTATATAATCTTATTTCTTATACTTACAGGCAGAGAGGCGAACTGGCCATAGGGAGACCCGGGAAAATTCCTGGTGGGCCGTTCTACTTTGGAGTCAGTTGAGCTGCTGCTTTCTTATACCCACCGGACGGTTATAGGCTGATTTCTGGCCCCCAGTGCGCCACTGCTAACAGGGTATATCTCTCTTGGGAGATATTTATTTTAACTCAAATTTTATGCTGTATTTGTTCATTCAAATGAACTTTCTCATATAACAAGGAGACTCTAATTGATGGAGTGCCCAAAATCTTCCTTCAGCTCTGATGCCTTAGCTGGAGCCTGAAGGTCTTCCTAAAACAGGCAGCAATGAGCAAAAACTTGCACAGATTAAAATTTGGAGCAACTCTGTCCCTAGCTTATCTGAATGGCAGGGTGCTGGAGCGCGACACAGCTACACGGATGCCACTTATGCAGCCACCAGTGAACACAGCGTTGTGGGAGTCGCCAGTGAAGCCGAGTTCACCAGAGACCCCAGGGGTTTCACACAACGTGGCACCCCAAATTGGGATGCTCTGGAGGCTGGCTAGTGGACAGCCCTGGAGTCAGTGAGATGAGTTTGTGAGTGTAGAGGTATGGGGATGAGAGCAGAGAGGGGAGCTATAAATGCACTTACCAGGAACACGGGATGCTGTGTGGCTAGGCCTCAGCAGGAGAGGAGAGAGATAGCAGTATGATGAAGTGGCCGGAAAGCTGGTCAGTGCGACCGGCTCACAACATATTCATCAAAAAAACAGCCTCACACACCTCCGATGCTCAAAAATGCTTCGCTGTAGGCTGTGTGATTAAAGTAACAAAGCGAAAACATATGGAATTACATTGCAATAACATTGTAACATGAACACATTAATGCCAGACCTGTAATGTCAATTCTGCATAAATATATAAAACATGAAAAATATTTTCAAAATTGGCTTTTTCTATGCCAGGAGAGGTCACAACATTATTTGAGATTTAAAAAAAATGTAATTAATAAAAACCCTCTGTTTAAATAGAAATAAAAGAACGTCCATTGAAATGTATGTGAGAGCGGCATGTAGCGAGAGGTAACACGTGGCGTTCTGCAAGGCTGAATGCCGGCGCTTTACGCTGAGGCTGGGATAATGATGAATCGGACGCTACATGGCGTTATCCCAGTCGCTCAACAGAATCTGCTTGATAAATGTGTAATTGCGTGCTGTGTCCGGCGTTCACCTGCCGCTACCTGTCGCTACCTCTCATTTACAAGGCACTACCTGACGCTATCCCTTCATGAATAAGGCCCTAAGTGCTCTGTATCAGTGAGCACACAGAGTGCAATATTGCCAAGTACAGGGTTATAAATATTATCAGGCAATAGTTTTACAAATATAGGTATGTACTGGGAAGTGGCGTAACTAAACTTTAAGGGTCTCTGGTGCGAACATCAGATGGGACCCTTTCACGGCTCATAGAGCAAACCTTTTCTGTATTTTTTTTTTTTTAACAATAAATCTTTATTGAGGTGAACAGGGCAATCAGACACACCAATCACAGTATGCAAGGACATCATCTTCGTTTACATGTCAACACAAACATAGTCATCAATATTCACATTACGACTCCTTTTTTTTTTCCCCTGAAATTACCTCCATTACAACAGGTCTGTCTGTCTGCCCCGTGGGTGTGTCCCACTGTCCCCGCCCACCAATTTATCAATTTTATTAAACGGGGGGGGGGGGGAAGTAGACGGAAGAGAAGGGAAAGGATGGGAGGAGATGGAGTCCCCCCGGCTGGCCGATCACTCCTCGGAGGCCCCCCAAAAAACAGGGGGCGGGGATCCTAAGAACCGCAGCCCCCGCCTCCGAACAGGCCGGGCCCGGCCGCAACGGAGCGCCGAACCACAGCGCCCGGGGTGGGGGGGAAAGAGTGGTAAGTGACCGGTCAGAAACCGCGTCAACCCCCACCAGGGGAGGGGGGAGGGACAGAAGGAGCCGGCCACGCGGCCCGGGCCAGGCACTTCGCACCAATGCAACCCTCCAGGTTTCTTCCGGGCAGTCAAATCTCCCCAAGCAGATTCTTATACTCAGCCGATTCTGTGAACATGTTCCAGCGCATCCACAGGTGTCTATGTCTCTCTTCTGATCGCCTAAGGAGCGCTGTCAGGTCCTCCATCCGCCTGATGTCCTCCACTCTACGGATCCACAAGCTAATGGAGGGAGGTACGTCCGACTTCCATCGGGCCGGGATGCATGCTCTAGCTGCATTCACCAGGTGGATAGATAACGATCTCTTATATCTCCCGACCGAGCCAGCTGTCGCGTGGAGGAGAAGGGCCTCCGGTGAGAGAGGAACCTCCTCCCCCGTAATCTCGATGATCCACCTTACAATGTCCTCCCAGAAGCCCTTTATCTTCTCACATTCCCAAAAAATGTGTAAGAGGGTGCCCTGAGCCCTCTCACATCTCCAGCAGAGAGGGGAGACAGACGGACGGACAGACAGATAGAAACGATGCAGCAAGTGGGGTGTCCTATACCAGCGGCTTAGGATTTTATAACCTGCCTCTTGATATGTGTTGCTAATCGACGCCCGTTGTCCCAGACCTTTTTCTGTATTTTAACTCAAATGGATGCAGCTAGACAACTAAAGACAGACACTGACCTTTCTTTAACATATTTGAGCTCACTTGACATAATTTTAATAGGGTGGAGGAGCAACAGTGATGAGCCCCTCTGACCTTCTGGGCCCTGGTGCAGTTGCACTCCCTGCATCCCCTCAAGTTACACCCCTGGGTAAGGACTGAGGAACAGGATAAAAGTAATGGTTATAAGGAAAGAAAGGGGTTACAATTCTAAGTCGTGGTTGTAAGAATTCATACCAAGGTAGACACACAGCAGAATTTGCATGGGCTGGAAAGAATTAGTGATTGGTTTCATTGATAAATGCATACCTGTGAATGAGAAAACCAACATAAACAGACATGCCATAGGCTAGAGCATGGTTTCCCAACCTCTTTTTCATTAACAGCACTTTCCATTTTCTAAATAAGAACTGTGGAGGTAGTATATCTGGGTTGTCAGCTCCTAAAACTGTATTAAACAAGAGCAACCATATAAAGTGTATAAAATGCACAAAAATGTACATATATTCTTAGACTATATTTTAGGTGACATTTTTAGGATTTCGAGTACCACTAATAGTATGCATACTATAGGCCTTATTTATCATGTGCATCTTTCTGGTGGCTATAGCGCCAGTTTTTCCTGACGCTGCACGCCGAGTGCCGCTAAGTTTGGGAACCCCTGACCTAGAGAAACGAAAAGAAAAATCTTTTCTCAGTCTAAAAAGTCTGCAATAATGTACTGTAGGTACTTATTATTAGCCTATAAATAAACAATTGTCTAGCATCTAATACAAGCAATACTGAGTAGGCTGCAGCAGGCTGATGTAAACTATGATACTGATCTCTGCTAAATAATAATAGTTTAGTAATTGGCACAGATATTGAAAATGTAATGTGCACATAAATAATTCACAACTCAGACCTCCTGTATTTATCGGCATGGAAAATAAAACTGTGCCTGTCACTGAACAATAATTAATTGTCCTTGCAGAACATAACTGACACCCATAACTTGGCTGTCATTTATTTTATTACATCACATTAAAATGATCTATCCATTTTATATGGTAATGTTGCATGCATAGGGTACATTTTTCTCCTTGCATTACAAACGTTTCACATAGGTTAGTCATGTAACTCATTAATGTAATTAAGGTCCCTGTCCAGGTATGCACTAACCTTCTATCCTCTTATTTCCAGTGGGAATGATGTAAAATAAACCATTACAAAGCATCTCAAAATCTCTGTATTCTAAGTATACAGCACGTCCTGTTCCAGAAGATATTCCTTACACTTGGGTTATACATCCAGTAGATGGCGCTGGACTGCAGAGACAGAACAGTGGCTCCTCCCGGCCCCATATATACCAGGGACCTCCCACAAATTCCCCAGTTCTTCTCTGCAGTCTGGGCTGCGATGACTAGAAGATGGCTCTTTCTACTCGCAGGTGAGCGGGGCTTATTAGCCTGCGGCCCTGTGGGACTATTCCCACCCGTTCCTTTTCACTGTCTCCCAGCTTAGGCTGCACTGGTCGGGTGATGGTAGGCAGCACCGCTGTCAGGTGCTAAGGAGCGCTGCTCCTACTGCAGTCCCCCACCAAAGGGTAGGCGGTACAGGCCCGTGGTGAGCCTTATATCCCATAAGGCTCACCACGGGCCTGTACCGCCTACCCTTTGCTACTGGTATGCGCCTTACTAGGAGTCAGATGTAAGCGTGGGGGGGTAGGCAAATCCAGAGGGAGATCAGGCCCAGTCGCCGGTAACCCAGACTGCAGCGCAAGCGTCTTCTGGGTGCAGGGTACACACACCCTGACATCATCACTTATATGGGATACCCCACACGCCACACACAGCCGGGCTTGTCCCGAAGGAACCCCGAGCACATAATCCTGAGAAGCCTCCATATGGTGATTATTGTGGCACAATAGGCCAATTGAGATTGACGCCAATAAGGCTACCCAGGATGCCCCAATAGCCCGCTTGGGAAGTGGGAGATATACAATACAATAGCCCTCCAATAAGTAGTTAACGCTAAATAGAGGGGATAGGACCAGGAGGAACCACAAAAAAGTTTGACCCGCCTGTAAGACATAAAGCAAGAACCCGTAAGCATAATACAAAGAAAAGTAAAAAAAAAACAGGGGCACTTATGGACCGCGATAGGGGCCAGACACGCAGCTCAGGAGCTCCAAAATGGCGCCTGCATATACCTTGAGGGTCAGGCCGCGGAGAAGTGATGCAGAAAACGTTATCCGCAAGGCCTGCCCCCCCGAAGAGCGCGAAAACGCACCCCCGTGACAAGGCCAGCCAATGACGGCACAGCAGCGCCTAAGGCGATGTCGCCGCAGTCTGCGGAGCGGACTACAAGCGTGCGCCGGCGGCGCCAATAGCAAACCAGTGCAACCAATACAAAAGTCTTAGCAAAAAGAAACACATGGTAATATATACACACCCCCGGAGATCTACCCAGGGGGAGCGAAGGGGAAGCAGCGGACCTAAGAGGAGTCTAACTGAGGGGACAGGGGGCGAGGGGCCAAAGGCCACGGGAGGGCCGCTCCTGGCGTGTTTCTGAGTTGGCGGCGCTTTCCATCAAACCTCCTTATTTTGAGAGATACCAGGACAAGGTGGTGTTTCCTTTTAAGCCAGATTTTCTGCCTAAGGTTGTTTCTGCCTTTCATCTCAATCAGGACATTGTTTTGCCTTCTCTGTGTCCTAATCCTAGTAACTCTAAGGAGAGGGTTTTACACTCTCTGGATGTGGTTAGGAAGTTCTATATGGTGGCTACTGAACCCTTCAGGAAGACTGATGCTCTTTTTGTGCTCCCGTCTGGACCTAAGAAGGGTCTGGCTCCAGCTGAGTCCACTATCAGCAAGTGGATCCGTCAGGCTGTGATACAGGCCTACTCTGCTAAGGGGAAGGAGCCTCCCTTCCGCCTTACTGCTCATTCTACTCGTGCTATTGGTCTTTTAGTACCAAGCTTCTGTTGATCAAGTTTGCAAGGCCGCCACTTGGTCTTCTGTTCATACTTTTTCTAAGTTTTACAAGGTTGATGTCAAGGCCTCAGCTGATGCTGCTTTTGGTTGCAAAGTTCTGCAGGCGGCAGTGGTTTAAACTGTCTGCTGTTACTTTTGGGCATCCCACCCTACCTTACGGACACTGCTATTGGATGTCCCAAGAGTAAGGAATATCTTCTGGAACAGGACGTGCTGTATACTTAGAATAATACAATTCTGTGATTACTCACCTGTAGAATTGGTCTTATACGTATACAGCACGTCCTGTTCCACCCCACCTTTGTTATCATTATTCTTAGTTACCTCTTTATGGTGATTGTTCTTATGTTCAATTTTTGTATAATGGTTATAGTTCTCCCGGTCTCATTTTAACTGCTTTTCAATACTGGGGATTTTGTGGGAGGTCCCTGGTATATATGGGGCCGGGAGGAGCCACTTTTCTTTCTCTGCAGTCCAGCGCCATCTACTGGATGTATAACCCCAAGAGTAAGGAATATCTTCTGGAACAGGATGCGCTGTATACATATAATACCAATTCTACAGGTGAGTAATCACAGAATTGTATTTTAAGTAAATACTGTATGTATTCCAAGAAAGGCCACTTTCTTTGCTTCATTTTCTGGCTGAGCTAGGCAGGGCGTATCATGGGGCAGCTTTATGAACGTTGAGCAGGGATACCAGGGCTGTTTCTAGAGGAGGACAAACGGTGCGATCGCCCTGGGCGTAAAGGCTATTGGGATACCTTTATCCCAGCTGTCCTGTTTTCTGCAGATTCAGGGCCACTGTGAGATTCAGAACCATGAGAATTTTTTCTGCAGTTTTTCTATCAGAAAAAACATTTTATAATGTTTTTTTTTCTTTAGTGCAATACAGCACCATGTTTAGCTATGCACATTTGTAAATAATTTTCACAATAGAGGATATGTGAGTTTACTATATTTTTAAGTAGAAAACTGAAGCAGAGGAGGATGGTGAGATGGCAGGTTTTTTTCTTTGTCTTGTAGTAGGCTTCAAGATTTTTCTTTGTATGTGTCCTGCAATTGTAGCCTCCTCATTATTAGATTGTGTTATTTGATGCTACAGCAAATTGTACAGCTATATGTACAACCGCCTGCAACTGTAAATGTCAGGAAGATACATATGCAGATCGCTGTGAATAGATACATGTGACAGATCTAATGAAAGCATAGTTATGTTGCCAAATTTGTCTCAGGAGGGAAAACAATACAGTGACTGCAGCACGTTGTCCATCCTCGTCACCTATTTATGCCCAGCATCCATATTCAATATCTGGTAACTAGACGCAGATGTTCGAGTCCCGGCTTAATTACCTATTCCCACCCTGCACCTTATGGCTGGTGTTTAGCTGAACGTCTGCTGCTGGTTAGGAGGTAGGAAACAGATTTACTTTAAACCAAGCCTTGCGGTGTGTGTGGAGGGGATGCAGATGGTAACAGTTAGTGGCTGCACAGGCAGACCACTTCCTGTGTTTATTATAGAAGAGGCTTAAATGGAAGTGGGGCTGAAGGCCTAAAAGCCCACAACATGAATCAAAATCTAAATCATATTTCAGTTGTTGAAACTCTGCAACCTAACATACCATGCAACACTGCTCTCAGAAATACTACAGATTCAACAAATATTAAAAATACACTATTTTCAATCATGGTAGATATTTGATAAGTGACAGAAGACCTTTTTAAAAGTATATCTGCAGCTAAAAGTAGTCCAGAGATGAGCTGACATGAAAAATGGAAAATTCTATACTTACTTTACCGATAATTTTCCTTTCCTGGCCCATTCTCCATGGCATCATACCAAGGGTTAAATGTCCATCTGTTTTAACCCTGTTAGGATCATAGCTCCCTATATATTTTCTGACCCACCCCTACCTGGTATTTCTGTAACTCGTCATCCATGGGTGGGGCATATGATGCCATGGAGAATGCACCAGAAAAGGAAAATTACCGGAAAATAAGGTATGTATATAATTTTCCTTTTCTTGGTGCATTCTGCATGACATCATACCAAGGGAAATCACAAGCAACAGAAGGGAAGTATGCTCAACTGTTTATAATTATCCACAAAAACAACCTTCATGCATTCTCTGTGCCATTTCATAAGGTTTCTCTACCAAAAGGATTAATTCAGAAATGTCCACAGGATAGTGTTTCAAAAAAGTATGTGGTGAAGACCACATTGCGGCCTTGCAGATTGCCTCCAATGACACCCCATTTAGGGCTGTCCATGAGGTTGCCACTGATTCTTGTGGCAGTAATGATCTCTAGTAATTGTAGGATTTTGGCATCGTTAGCATTTTTTATGCTCTCCACCAACCAGCTCAATAAGGTTTTTGTTGTAGTGTTTTTTCTCCTTCTTGCTCCGAAAGGAATCACAAAAAGTTTATCATCCTTTCTGAAATCATTTGTCAATTCAATGTATCTCTTAAGACGACCCAAAATCCAACACATATAATCAATGATCCTCTTGTGCCAATAAATTTGGGAGACAAATTTCCCTGTCTACGTTCTTCGTAGATGCCCCCCCTTTGGTATGAAGTTTAGCATTTGCCTCAGCTGAAGTTATGCCACTATAAGTGACCCCTCCTTCCACCATCCAGCATATTTATATGGATTTTTATCATTAGGCCAATTTTTCGTGATATTGCTCCTTGATGAATTGACCCATACTAATGCCCAACCTAAAGCCATTGTTTTAAACTTAGCATTTGCATATGAAGTTCTGGCAGCTTCATCCCCGGTTTCCCTGTGAAGTGCAGAAAGGTAAGGGTTTTGGGGGGGGGGGGGGGGGTTCACATAGTTGGCCAGTCCTGGAGTCTTGTAGACTCCCTGCCCAGCCCAGAGTCTTGAAGGGTACTTACAATGGAATTTTGGAAAGTTTATATTTTTTGGTGCCAAAAGTATGTGCTCAAGGTACTGAGCTGACTCAATCATTTTCCTATGTTAGCAAAGGTGGAATGGAAACACAAATTAGACACAAAAACACATTGGTTAAATGCAAAGCTGGCACAAACACTCAAAAGGCTCCTTTTTGCCGAAAACACTATATTTAATTTTAAAGAGGATATGGCACAAGACATATATTTACACACAGACTTATGGACTATAAAAAGCAATTGCCCTAACTAAAAACAGGGGCCACCGCCAGGTACTTCCTGTACTCCACGCATCCCTCCACACACAACTCATGCACGCTTGCCGGCCAGCATTGATAAGAGGGACACAGTCCTCCACTTGTTTTGCAGCGTATCTCTGGGTTTTCACAACAGCGGTGCTCCAACTATAGAATCAATCAGGCTCTGCTCATACATGCCCCGTTATTAATATTGCAGAGCAAAATATTCCCAATAAGAGGGACTGCCACAGAACTCCGTTTCTCTGGAGATTAATGTGCACAATTCACCTATATCAAGTTGCAATGTCACAGCTGGTAACCTAGGGCTGGAGCAGCCAGCCGGCCGCCGCTGCCGCCGCTCCACTGCCTCAATACAATCTCACCGCAGCGGGCCTCTGCGATCCACCGCGTAGCAACAAGTGACAATTCACTTCACCGCTGTGACTCTCCCATACGTTACCACATCATCCGGCCGGCGCTAGCAACGTTGCGTAGGAGGGGGCGTGGTCGGATGACCCGTGTTTTTGTGTCTAATTTGTGTCAGTGTACCGGTTAGCAAGGCGCCCCGATTGGGGGCAGTACATTACACCGCAACAAGTGGGTACTCCCAAAGTTTTTAATTTATTTGTTTTCTAATTATGTGGAATGGGAACAGTTTTCACTAACTGCAATCTGTTGCTGCTGGCAATGTACACCAAGTATGTACACCAAGAGAGAAGTGAGTCCTATACACAGAGAACTTTGCTATGGTCACTGCTGAGGTGAGGGCGCTCACTCAACCTAATGCATGCCCAGCAGCAGTGTTCTGTGTAACTATCTGCAATTAGTTGCTAATGGCAACGTACATCAAGTCTGGAGTTGGTGCATGTTGCCAATAGCAACAGATTGCATAGTGAAAACTGATTCCATAAAACACACATTTGCTATATAATCAAAAGTTGACTTGCCCTTTAAGACCACCACTGCTATGCTGCACCGTCTGCCATTGCCACAAGTGACCATGGAAACTTGGGAGAAGGTAAGTAAATAGCAGTACAGTAGCTTCCCCCCCCCCCCCCCATGATCTTGCATTAACACAGATTTGAATAAAATGAGATTTTAGAACATGAATCATGAATAGGATTATTTTTTATTTCAGAAATGTATGTCAGAAGTGCATTTCGAGATCATATCGGCCATGAATAAAGTGCATGTCCTGTCTCTTAATGCCTCCTTCCCCTTGTGTTGAGGAAGGAAGGGGAGCTAAAAGAAAAAGCCTTACCTTGCCTGGAATCTCTCCTGGTGCAGTCACCGGTGCA
This sequence comes from Gastrophryne carolinensis, assembly GCA_027917425.1. Classification (NCBI taxonomy): domain Eukaryota; kingdom Metazoa; phylum Chordata; class Amphibia; order Anura; family Microhylidae; genus Gastrophryne; species Gastrophryne carolinensis. Next base: position 281,870,609 of record CM051235.1, read on the forward strand.
GGAGTGGCTCTGTGCACCCTTCCTTCTGCCCATTCAATTAAATGGGTGGACAGGGCTGTGCACATGCCTCTCTGTGCATCCTCTCCCAGATGGCTGCACCCAGTACTGGAATCACAGGAGGAATGGTGCTAGATAGCTGGTGAGGTAAGGTGTGTTTTATTTGTAACCCCGCTGTCCTGCCACAGTGCCAGTAGGGTGATGCGGGGCAGGGGAGTTGAGCCCGCGGAGGATCAGGGAGCATGCAGGGCGCTAAGAATGGAGGTGTGAGGCACGCGCGCGACAATTTAAAATTGCTTGGCAACAGGTGGTGACAACTGCTTTAGGTATGTTGGCAAAGAGTTAAACAATTAAATTATTTCTGCTGAATGAGCCTGTTGTAGAAGCCAGTAGATGATTCTGAACACTAATTAAAAATACGGCAAATGCAAATACACCAGACCTATATTTAAATCAGCATTTTAACTAAATTCAGTACCTGTAATTGACTGCAATGTGACCCGCAAAATGTATATCTCAAGCACTGCAATGCAGGTGCTTTGCATCATTCATAGCAACTGCGAGCAGGAAACTGTGCACTAAACCAAACATGGCCCACCACAACGAGGGGCAGCAATGTGGAATATTAACACACACAGTGATGCACTGGCACTCTGTCACTGCTTGACAAGCACTGACCTTTCGGCTCCTATTTTACATTCAGCTAGAGAGTTCCAGACAGACTTCCAAATACATTTTGGATGGCCAGTCTGTCAAACAAAAGGCCAGGACATTGAAAACTCCTTCAAGGTTGGAAAATATTTGAAAAGTGATTAAAGTGACTTACTACTGCTGACTACTCTGATATGGTTGTTGATCACATGATCACTGGCTGCATGAACACCAGGCTAGTGGGCACACAGTGGTGGTCAAGCACCACCAGCAAACCCAACTGGTCATCGTGACAGCCATACAGGGCAACATAGAACTGGTAAGTGTCAGCTACCCGGACTCAGGCTTGCCAGGTTTGGAATGCCTCCATGATGGAGGTGGGATGGACATATCGATGGAATGTTACTTTCACTTTAACCCTTTATACACCAAGCACGTATTATCTACAAGGTATTCATAGTAGTTGAAAGCGCTCTTTTCTGTTTGGGGTGTCTTCTGAGCAGGAACTGGGGGCTACCGATACATATGTGGTTACCATTGTAATTGTGAGAAATATGATTTTCTTTAAAAACCTACAATTTTTATTTTTAAAAAATGCGACAAAATTTAACAGATTAAGTTAAATTCTTTTTACATATTTCACCCAAAAATATTCAAAAAAAAAATATTTAAAAAATTACAAACAAGCCATGTTAAAGCCCAAACTCTACTGAAAATAAAAACATTTTCAGGGGGCAGCCACCTCCACTCTCTATCCCCTACGTTGCACTGTTGAGGACTGGAAGGGCATTTTTCTATAGTTCACATCAGGCAGCAGAAAGGTTATATAGTGCAAAATTGTGAAAAATGGCGGAGGGTGACAAAATCTTTAGGTAGGCTGGCAATGAAAGGGTTAAACATTCTAACTGCCTCTTGGCTGAGATACAACAGCCTCAGGATCGATTATAATGAGAAGCTACATCCCAGGCTTATATCATCAGTTGGAAAGCCTCGTTCAGCCAAGCAAGATTTTCAACTGGGAGATGTGGTTGTAAGGTGCCCACAAGGGAAGCTTAAACTTGGGGATTTCCTTTCAGGGAAGTCATTGTTCAGGTACACATTAAAGTATTCCCATTATGTAGGACATGTGGCTCGTGGACCCCTGTTGTGTGGCTCGCTGGTTACCTGCTAGATCAGAACACCTGTGGATGTCTAGCACAATGATGACGATGTGGGCATTGTCAGAACCATGCATGGGGTTGTAATTGGCTTAGCTTTGCTATTTGCCAGCTTTTAGAATTGCCCATGTTTGCCCAGCCTTTCTATTCAGTGTGGACTAATGAATGGGCCAAATATTTTTTAGGAGCAAGGGATAAACTAAAAGTATCAAGTTTGATGTTTTCAGGGACCTTAATGCATTGTTATTTGGAACCATGTCCTGTTCAATAGGGTTTCCCTGGTCTGGTCACATCAAATATGGCTCCTGACCATCTTTAAGCACTGAATGTGGCTTTTGCGTTCTGGAATGTTGGGGACTCCCGATGTAGGGGTACACATGCCATTGTTCTATTTTCCCTTTTTGTTATATAGTTTTACCTCTGTGATGGGAGTGGCAGGGATAAGTAATGCAAGCACACTGGGTGCATTGAATTGGAGTAAGCTAAAAGCTCAGCCTATCGCTGAGAGACAGGCTAGAACAAATCTAATACTCAGGCTTGGATTTGTGTTCAGAATTAAAGGAGAGGAGCTGGAGGCAGAGGAAATGGATGAAGAAATCCCCCTTCCTTTCTGTGACCAGAGCAAAGAGAGGACATGGGACGGACACTGCAGCAGACAAGCTGACAGGCAATTGATTTTAAGGTTTGACTGGTCAATCCTGTTAATATGTTCCACTGCCTATGCTAATGCTAGAACATACTATAGTCATTATCCACTTTTGGGAGAGAAGTCTTAGGCCAACAATGTCCCACCAATTAAGGGTACAACTTGCTTGACTCCACCTACTGCTGAGAATCATGACTAAATCCAGTTATTCATGGTCTGTATGTGGAAGCTCGTTATACTGTACACAGACATGATTCTGTATGATAAGCAACCCATAAACCTTGATGCCAAGAGAAAATGGTTCCATTATTTATGACCACTTTTCTACTACCTGCACTCTCTCATAAAAATTTCTTTTCATTAGAAATACCTTTGGCTTGTAGCTTGGAAGGCCAAATGGGACCTGTAATAAATTTGCTGTAGGGCCAAGCATTTTATAGGTTTGCCCTTAGTCCTTTGTATGTGGTTTTAAATTGACAGGTCTAATCGCCACACTCCTACATCTGGAAGCACTCCATCACTGGCACCAATTCTTTTTTTCTAGCGTCTATGTTTAACAATGAGTGTTGTTGTCTGCTGCCCTCCTTTGTAATATGAGATTTTTAAGCTCATTACCCCTACTTTTAAAAAACAGTTTCATTCACCTATATTTTATGTATTGCTCTATAAAATGTTATAGTATGCATTTTCATACTGTATCCTTTTGGGTTTTAACTGTAGACTGGAGAAGTTTTAATGTATTTCGTTCTTCAAATTGCTGCTGACTCTGTTACATATTAAATATAGGGCTGCTAAATTTATGCAGAAGTCAGGTTTGAGATTCAGCAAATGAGTACACTCACAGGGAACATCAGCTAAATCCAACAAGTAAATAAATAATAACGCATCAGGTAGACATATAAATAATATACAAGACCTGTCAGCCCCCCTCTGTTGGTGCACATTGCTGAGTTTTCCCTGGAAGAGAGGTTAAGAAACAGTAATCTAGACCAGTGATTCACAATCTTTTTATGCCAAATACCCCCTAGCGAGAAGCAGTTGCAACCTGGTACCCCGAAAAGGCAATGACTAAGAATAGAAATTAGTAGTCACTGGCCTTTAAGCGCTTTTTGAAGCAAGGACGAGTAATGTTTTACTGTTAAAATGATATACCAGACCTATCTATGCCTATACCAGAGCGATTCTGTTGGTGCACAGACTCCATGAGCTGGAGTGTCCCTAAGTGCCCTTTGGGCATCCCAATTTGGGATGCACCATTGTGTGAATCCCCCATGCAGACCCGCAACCAATTACCTTTTTGACGCTCCACCTGACATCCCTGCAGCTGAGGCATGCTCCTGCGCCCAGCCACTCAGATAGGTGGGCAAATGAAGTTCAATGTGGAGAAATGTAAAGTCATGCACTTCGGGTCTAATAACCTGAAGGCCACATATGTCCTTGGGGGAGTAAAACTGGGAGAATCCCTTGTTGAGAGGGATCTGGGGGTATTGGTAGATAACAGGCTAAATAACATCATGCAATTTCAAGCAGCTGCTTCCAAGGCCACCAAGATATTATCATGCATTAAAAGAGGCCTGGAATCACGGGATAGAGATGTAATTTTGCCTCTTTACAAGGCATTGACGTGCCTTCACCTGGAATATGCCATCCAGTTCTGGTCACCAGTTCATAGAAAGGATGCTCTGGCTATGGAAAGGGTGCAGAGGAGAGCCACCAAACTAATAAGAGAAATGAATGATCTTAGTTATGAGAAACGAGAATTTAATCTGTTTAGTCTTAAGAGGAGGCAACTGAGGGGGACATGATTAATTTTTAAATAAATGGGCAATACAAAAAATGGGGATAACACTATTTCAGCTAAAATCTTTTTCGCTTTAAAGACAAGGCACTCCCTTCAAAAAAAAGGAAATTCGATCTCCCGAGGCAACAATAATTTTTTATCATAAGAACTATAAATCTGTGGAATAGCCTTGTCAGGCCAGAGAGCTCTCCTAATGGAACTCTTGGCCAGGGAAACAGAATATTTGGCTAGAGCAAGACACAACACAGGAAAAATGCACTAAAGGAAGTTTATTAAACAAAGGCAAACCAAACTAACATAATCAAAACAGAGGGACCCCCATGCGTTGGTGCGCTCACCTAGGGCCCAGGACAGGGGCCTGCAGCCTCCAGGAGCTGGTAGAAAGCCAGTATTGCGGACTGGGAAAAAGAAGTGACCCAGCAGCCTCCGGGAAACCAGAGAGATGCCTGCTTACAGTACAGAGATTCCATGAATGCATCCACAAACAGAGTGTGAACAGAGTGAACACACACAATCCTGCTGCACCAAATGAAGGGTGGTTCCCGCTTATATAAGCCTAACACCAGGTGCAGCAGTAGAGGGGGAGATAGAACAGCCAGGGGCTCTGGTGACATGTGCTGGCGGCTGTCCAATCGGCAGGCTGAGTAATAAATGGCAAAAGCCATCAGCCGGGCATCAGTCGAACCCAAGGATCTTACAAGCCTCCCACACAAGCTTGCTACAGCATCAACTACTGACAGCTTCAGAGAGGATTAGATGCTTATTTAGAAGAAAATAGCTTTAACATTTGCTATTAGCTGTTATCAGGAAAAAAAATAAAATAAAAATAACTTTCTCTACCCCAACACCCTTGGTTGAACTTGATGGACATTTGATGGACTGTGTTTTGTTTCATGCCCCGACGGGAATCCCTTCTTGCTGTGTGAACCTGATGCCCTGAGATTGGTTCCACTTTAAGGTTTAATGGTTTCCCATATGTGTTTAGAGACTGGGACAGGAGCCATGTAGTAATGCTCTAATAAAAAGCCATAGGTCACAGGAACCAGATGTGTGTGGCTAAGAAACCTTATTATGTGTGGCCACCAGTTTTGATCCAGATGGGTATCCCGCGAGTATTTAGCTAAGGAACCAAAATATCTGCAAAAACCTTATATTCACCTTACCTCCCAAAAAGTATAAAATACCACAAGCTTGGTGCACACCCCTGCTCCTATTATGTGGGAGCAGGTTTCCTTATGGATTGGAATCAGTAGCATGTCACAGGTGCCCACTGCTGATATGTGCTATGTGGGGGATACTCACATCATACTCACAACGGAAGGGGTGGTTGAGAGTGCGCTTGCATCTACTGAACCTAGATTGCTGCAATCAGACATGCATTGCCTGCAGCTGGTGTGTGAGATATGTTTTTTAGTTTGGACAGTCCATTAAATCCTTTCCCACCAGCTCGTGTCCCAGTTTGTGCCCTGGTCTATACCGACCCTAACCCACCAAGCCGTGTTCTGCCTCTCCAGTCTAAGCACTGAAAGTGTGATCTCTGTAACTTACAGTTGTGATGAGATGGCTGTAACCTTCAGTCCTAGGTGAATTGGCTGACAGTGACTCGATCCAAACGACACCTTGTAGATTGTAATGAAGTTAGTTCAAACTGCAGATCATACACCGATGAACAGATTGATAGGTCAAAAAATTATGCTGTGCACAGATAAGCAGCTAGCATGTGGATGAGATGAGGATAAGAAGCAAGTGAGGAGAGAGGGGAGGGGCAATACAGAAGTCAAGGAGAAGGGGAGAGCAAAGGGACAAACAGCATAAAATGCAACCATGCACGTGAAACATGACACTCCCCGTCGAAATCTATGATTTCTAACAACAATATTAACGTTAGTTAAGTCCGTATATAATAATGTCTCTTTTTCTGGGACATCTCTCTTGGCATCAAGTCGGTGTGAGGGGTTCATCTTCCTGTTTAGGCAAGAGAAGTACTAGCTCGTTTATGGGTCTAAAGCAGTGTCTTTAGACCCATAACTTCTTTCACTACCTTAACTTCTACTTTCCGCACCTTGCCGTCATTACTTGGAATAGTCTTTGTAATAAGACCCATAGGCCAATTGTTACGATGAGCATCTGTCTCTTTGAGGAGAACTGCATCCCCCGCTTGTAGGCTCGTCGACTTTGAAGATTACAAAGGTACTCCATTTTCCAACGGTTCCAAAACGCGTTAGCAAGATGTTGGACCCGTTTCCATTGGTGTTTGTAAACGTTTGGGCAATCAAAGTCCTGAGGAGGAATAGTGGCTACTCCAAGCTTTTGAGTTAGAGGAGTGGCTGGAGTTAACAATACTGGAGACTCTGGGACTCTGAGGACACAGGAACAAGTGGTCTCGCATTGATTATGGCGGACACCTCAGCAAGGAAAGCGACCAAGACTTCATGTGTGAGATGGGAAGATTTGTGGTCCAGCAGCATAGCATCCAGGATTTTCCTAGAAATCCCAATCATGCGTTCCCAAGAACCTCCCATATGTGAGAAATGTGGTGGATTGAATTCCCATTTACACTTGTTGTCATTAAAAAAATTCTCTATCTTCTCTGCTTCGGTAAAATTTGTGCCACGGTCAGATCTAAGTAACTTAACAGGTCCACATATGGAAACAAATCTTCTGAAGGTGTTAATGAAGCAAGAAGAGTCCATTGATTCTATAATTTCGATATGCACGGAACGAATGCTTAAACAAGTAAATAACATGGCCCAACGCTTATTGTTGGTGACTCCGCCACGAGTCTTACGTGTAACAACAGTCCAGGGGCCAGAAACGTCTAAACCGACATTGGTAAACGGTGGTTCCATACTTAATCTGTCCGTTGGAAGCTCTGACATCTGTTGGTCTAGATGTTTTCCTCTTAGTCTTTGGCACTTGACGCATTTATGTAGTATGGAAGATATACATCTCTTCATCCCGATTATCCAGAGACCCGCAGACCTTACTGCTCCCTCAGTGAAGTGACTTGGACTTGCTCATGGTAATGTCTGACTAGCAGAGCAGTAATATGGTGATGTCCTGGAATAATAAGGGGATTTTGCTCTTCATTTGTCACATTAGACCTAGCTATGCGACCACCTACTCTGAGTAGTTTGTTGTGATCAATTATCGGATTCCACGGGTATAGAGGGCTATCTTTAGATGGGCTAAGTCCCTTTGAGATGTTGTGAATCTGTTGTGTATATACTTCATGTTGGACACATTGGATGATGAGTCTTTCGGCTTTAATAGTTCTGCACTTGTGGGGGGCCCTTTACAGATATGCCACTTACGACACTCTTGATTTCTGTCGCCGCTGCTTGCAAAGTGATCAGCAACATGAATAAGATGTGCAGAGGACCACTTAGAAAAATGTTCAAAACTGTGAGATTTTAGTTTTACCTTTGTTTCTACTGAGGTATTAAGAGTAACTGCAGTGGTCTTGATTTTGTTATCGGCATCCGATAAGTAGACTTTACAGTGCTTGAGAAGAATTTCTCATTCCTGAGTACTGTTGGAGATATCCACGTTGTATCCAGAAAAGCTTTAGCAGGTATTGCATGACTGGCCAGGTCGGCAGGGTTAAAATCAGTGGGCACATAGTGCCATTGTGCTGGAATGGAGAATTTCCTAATGCGTTCCACTCGATTGCCAACATACACATGGAATTGTCTTGTTTGATTGTGTATGTATCCTAGTACGATTTTGCTGTCTGTGTAAAAGTCAAAGGAGTCAATATGGAAGTCTATTTCCTGCTTTATAAGCTCAGCAATTTCAACAGCTAACACGGCTGCACAGAAGCCTCGATTCAGAGAGACACAAAAAAACTTCCGTTTTCGTGCCGATCTGTTTTTTTTGTGAAATGTTTCCGTTCTCGTATGAGCGTTCGAGCGATTCAATGCATGCATTGAAAACCTTCTGTAAAGTTTCTGTCCGTTCGTATGGCAGATTACGAATTACGAGGATGTCATTTTCCATCCAGACTTTTCCGTTTCATTTTCACATTTTACAACGTACGCTTTCGTTTTTGCCCTTTTCCCATCGTATCCTCCAACGAATCCTTTACGTTTCCGTTCGATTCTGTTTCCCTTTTTCAATAAATATTCATCCAGATGGAAATCCTTACCATCTTGCGCCTGCGCACTACAAACCTAACTCATTAAAGTGCTCGCCTACATATTTGCCACCCTCACTTCTACTACAATGTTTAGCTAAATCACTTAGCACTCTCCTCCATCTTCCCTTTTGGACCCTTAAAGCTCACCCAAACCACTTAGCACTATCCTCCATCTTCCCTTTTGGACCCTTAAAGCTCACCCAAACCACTCCTCGGTTAGGTTCTTCTTCCATTTTAGCTCCCTAAAACTTACCCAAATCACTTCTCGGTCATGTGAATATTCATCTTTAAATATTTCTGGGCCCATTAGTTTTGTGTTAATGTATTTTGTAAATGAAATGACAATGTAACATTTTTTTTATACCATCATAAAATATAAAATGTAAAAAAATTTTGAAAATGTAAAATTTTTACTACTATAAAAAACAAAATACATAGCAATGGCAGGCCACTGAACATTATTCCTCATCTGTGGTCCCGAACGGGTTGCGCAGCTCCTGCATCTCGCCCACCAACTGAAGGACCCTGACACTCAGTTGTGTGGTCCCTGTTTAAAAACGTAAATTAAAATTTTGGTATAACCTTGTTGGGGTCATACTGCAGTGCCCCCCCCCCTGTATGGTCCAAACACCTAAATCTGGACTTCAAAAGCCAGAGGGCCCTTGCCACCACGGCCTGGGTTTTGCATAGTGCCCGATTAGAGAACCCCTGGCCCGCATTCTGCAGGCAAAGAACGGGCATCAGGAGCAAGGGTGAGTGGCACATCTTGCGGTTCCTGCAACCAAATATAAAATAATTACACAAAGCAAAGGTAACCAACTAAAACAATAACTCCTACAACAAATTAAGATTCAAGTTCAACAATCCTAATATAATTCACAAAGGACATAAGTCTAAAAAAAATAGCAATTATATGGATGTGTGGGAAAATAAATGTTTACATGCTAAGGACTAATTTAGGTCAGCATTAAAATGCATCTATAAGGCATACATGAAATGTATTGATTCAGGTATGCATTGCTATACAATTTATGGCCTCGGCCATGCTGATACATGCAATGCCTTGGTGCTAAAGGTGCGCAGACTCCTCCACATAGCCACAAAACATGTTCAACAATAGCAAGCCGAGCCCTCAAAGGTCTGGTAAGTGGATCGGAAATGAAACGGATTTATAGGGTGGAGATCCGTCGGAAATCAGCTCTCTGAATCAGACAGAAACCATCCCAACAACGGAAGTTATCTGAACGAACGGAAAATTTCCGATTTTGTTTGGAAAATTTCCGATTTTGTTTGGAAATGTTCCGATTTGCTTCCGTTCATCGAAAGAGCATATACACATTTTCCCGTACGTTCGTGCGAGTAGAAAATGGACGAAAAAAGCAAAAAAAAGACACACCAAAACTTTCACAGACAGCTACGGAAGTCCAGACGAATGTGCCTCTGAATCGAGGCTAGAGTTCCAGCCTTGGAATAGTATGCCCAGGTTTTGGAGTTAATACCACGTTCTTACACTCTTGGGTCTATGAAGAATGCCACTTGATTAGAGATCCATGTCTTCTCTGACGCATCCATGGAAGCTATAGCTGCCGTAGTCTATCTCCAAGTCGTACACTCCCACTGTGAAACCAGTGTGGGATTTGTCATGGGAAAGGTAGTAAGTTGTTGTACCATGTTAGCCATCGATGTAAGCAGGAAATCCAAGGTTAAGGTAATACCATTTATTGGCTAACTCATTTAGATTGAAAATGCAAGCTTTCGAAGCTGTTCAAGCTTATGATTATGCCTGAAGAAGAAGCTTGAACAGCTTCGAAAGCTTGCATTTTCAATCTAAATGAGTTAGCCAATAAATGGTATTACCTTAACCTTGGATTTCCTGCTTACATCGATGGCTAACACGGTACAACAACTTACTACCTTTCCCATGACAAATCCCACACTGGTTTCACAGTGGGAGTGTACGACTTGGATATAGACTACGGCAGCTATAGCTTCCATGGATGCGTCAGAGAAGACATGGATCTCTAATCAAGTGGCATTCTTCATAGACCCAAGAGTGTAAGAACGTGGTATTTTAAACTGTTCCAATGCCTGAAGAGACTGCTTCCAGGATTCCCACCTTTGTTGTTTTTCTTTGGGTAAAGGGGTGTCTCAGTCAGTGTTCTCTGAAGTAAGTTGTCTGAGTAATATCTTGCCCTGTATAGTAAAGGGTGCTATAAATCCCAAGGGATCGTAGATACTGTTTACTGCGGACAGTACTCCACGTTTTGTGAAGGGCTTGTCACAGACTGATGTCCAAAATGTGAACACGTCTTGCTTAACATTCCACAGCAACTCAAGGCTGTGTTGAGTGAGGGTAAGGTCAGACCCTAGTTGGAATTCCTTAGCACTGATGGCGTGATCATCAGAAGGAAATGCTCTCATAACCTCATTGCTGTTGGAGATAATTTTGTGTAGTCGTAGGTTGGCTGTAGCAAGCATGTTCTGAGTTCTGGTGAGGAGGTCAATGGCTTCTTCTTCCGTAGGTAGAGACTTTAGACCGTCATCTACGTAGAAGTTCCTTTCCACAAACTGACGTGCATCAGACCCGAACTCCTGTTCACCTATCTGGGCAGTTTTCATCAGTCCAAAAATGGCAACTGCGGGTGAGGGACTATTGCCAAACACATAGAATTTCATCCGATAGTCTACAACCTCATCATTGACATCATTATTGCGGTACCATCGGAAGCAGAGGAAGTTTCTATTGTCTTCCCGGACAACGAAACAATGAAACATTTGTTGGATATCGGCCATAATAGCAATTGGCTCTTGTCTAAAGCGGAGTAAGACTCCTAGGAGGTTGTTGTTCAGTTTAGGCCCAGTGAGAAGATTGTCATTGAGAGAAACGCCTTCATAACGAGCACTTGAGTCGAAGACCACCCTAATTTGGTCAGGTTTGCGAGGATGGTAGACACCAAAACACGGTAGGTACCAGCATTCTTCTCCTTGTGTAAGAGGGGGTGCAAGCTCGGCATGATCTCTCAAATACCTTCTGCATGAAGTCAACGAAATGTTTCTTCATCTCCAGTTTCCGTTTCAGGCTGCGCTCCAAAGAGATGAACTGTGAATCTGCATATTGCATATTGATCGGAATACTCTTCCTTGGGGTGTGAAATGGTAGTGGCTCCAGCCAGCTGTTGGAATCATCTTGGTAGAACTCTTTACTCATTGTTTCCAAGAATTCCTTATCTTCCATTGTGGCTGCCAACTCATTGTCTCTTGTGGTCACTTCAAACACTTGGTTACCGATGTCATCCCGGAAGACAAATGCTTTGCTATTATCAAGTATGGTGCACTCTTGCGTACCTTTGTCACACAGCTTTTCTTTCACACTGTAGCGAGGTTGTCGTTGTGGGAAACAAGTAATGCGTCCATTTGGCAGAACGTGTGTTTTAAAGGAGGAGGCTGAGAATGGTTTCCTGACGTTGTTAAGGCAGACGTTGCCTATGATAACCCAGCCCAGATCCAGACGCTGGGCGTAAGGTGCATCATGTGGACCGTTGATTTGCTGGCGAAACTTATACACTCTTAGAATCTCTCTCCCAAGTAATAGCAGGATATCAGCATTTTCATCAAAGGCTGGTCGGCTATGTCCTTCAAGTGAGAATGGTGCAGGGCAGCTTCAGGAGTGGGAATCTCTTCCTTGTTAGTTGGGATCTGATTACACTCAATGATAGTTGGCAAAGGTATTTCTTTGTTGCTATTAAGTGGAGCAACTATGAGACCACTGGCTCTTCTACCGAAGATTTCTGTAATTCCTGCACAAGTACCCAGGGTATAAGGTAGAGCATCCCCTGCTATGCCTAACAGATCAAAGAACCTTGTGCTTGTGAGAGATCGGTTACTCTGATTGTCGAGAATGGTATACAGTCTTATGGCCTTTTCAGGTCGGCCAAACGGACCCCCCACGGCGTAGCCCACGCGTTTCGAGCCTAATAGGCTCTTTCTCAGCACCTTACAGCCTTGAGAAAGAGCCTATTAGGCTCGAAACGCGTGGGCTACGCCGTGGGGGGTCCGTTTGGCCAAGTATACAGTAAGCATGATAGAGGATTTTTTGTATAATGTCTGATGTTTTTTTCACTTTGCACTTTGTCTCTTGTTGGGCCTTCCTTGTTTGGAGTGCTACTGGATCATGTTGATGCGATTTAGTTTACATGCACTTAGCACTTTACAAGATTAGGTTATTAGAATTGTGTACAGCTACCATTTTAGTATATAAACTTATCACTATGTATGTTTAGCACAGCACTACTTTTACCCGGCCCACGGGCTCCCCCATGTGGTTATTCACGGTATAGCACCAGGACTCGCTGTTGTTCTTAAACTGTTTTTAACTGTGATTTGGAATAAAAATATTATATGACATTATATTGGAGTACCAGCTATATTTTGTGGAGTGCGAGGGTTAGACCCCAGGGGGCCACTGGAGGAATGATTGGGAGGACATTCCATTAGGAACACTGCCTGGATTTTAGACGCTTCTGCATTAGCGCAAGCTTTGATGAGTTACTGGCTGAGTGTAGAAGATTTTGATAGTGAGGATCTGGAAGATCTTGTAGAGCGCTTAGAAGATGTGGAGAGATGGGATCTGGATTCATGGAGATGTGCGATTCTTACTTCTGCCTTTGTCTTTGTAATACTAAATCATCTCTTGCAAGATTGAGATCATTCCATTCCTTTAATTCTTGAAGGGAATCTTCTATGTTGTACCGCTTTAAGAGATCAGCATATTTGGCATACAGTCTTTGATAATTCTCATAAGCGGCATTCAATTGGTTAACTAAGTCTTCTAGGTGCAGTACCTCATGTGTTGGTTGAGACAGAGCTGACATGCATTCAATAGTCCTGGACCATAAGTGTCTGAGGTTACACAGGAGTTCATCTCTGTCAGCTTCATAGTTTTGTTGCACCTTCCAAGTTGGTTTTGTTAAATGCTTTTGCTTTAGGGGGCTTGTAGGATCTAACTCCTGTTCTGGAAGAAGTTCTTCAGATTGCATGTTGTCTCCCTGGTGCATTGTGCTGACAAGCAGAGGGTTAAATTGCCAAGTACTGTGTTTACATAGAAACGTATCAACTTTCTGGCCAGGGGATCAGGTTTCCTAGGCAACCAGTGGTGAGAAGAACCAGAGAGGTCAGCACACAGGACTTACAATGAATTGCAGGTAGAAGAAAGCATGTGGTAATACATTGACTGTATAGAAGATGTGGTAATACACAGACTGTATAGAAGCTGTGGTAATACACAGACTGTATAGAAGATGTGGCAATAGACAGACTGTATAGAAGCTGTGGTAATACACAGACTTTATAGAAGCTTGTATGAGTAGTTCTTTACAATAATCTGAGCTGTAACTGATAAATCCTGGTCTGGCTTACTGCTGGCTGGATGATGCAGTCTGTACTGTTTGCTGCTGTAATCCAGTGTCCATATACATCTCAGTATGCATGCCTAGCTAGCGAGGATCATTTATAAGATATTTGTCTGATCCTTTAAGACCCGTTCACTAATTTTTTGACTGTTCTGCCTCTCCAGTCTAAGCACTGAAAGTGTGATCTCTTTAACTTCCAGTTGTGATGAGATGGCTGTAGCCTTCAGTCCTAGGTGAATTGGCTGACAGTGACTCAATCCAAACGACACCTTGTAGATTGTGATGAAGTTTATTCAAACTGCAGATCATACACCGACGAACAGATGAATAGGTCAAAAAATGATGCTGTGCACAGATAAGCAGCTAGCATGTGGATGAGATGAGGATAAGAAGCAAGTGAGGAGAGAGGGGAGGGGCAATACAGAAGACAAGGAGAAGGGGAGAGCAAAGGGACAAACAGCATAAAATGCAACCATGCATGTGAAACATGACAAGCTGCACATTAAAGAAATTCTAGACTTCTGTTAAAGAGTGGCCCCTTCCCAGCATCCCTGCAGATGTTCATTGAGATAGAGCTGCACAGCTGCTAGATGGCAGAACAGCACCAAGGGAACATGAGGGTAATGTCAGGGTATTCTAGCTGCTCACCCCTAATTAGTTATGTCACTTTTCCACTGCTGTGCTGAGACTGTTCTGTTTTTGGACGGTAGCTGCATAAAGCTTACCCCTTCCCAGACTACCTTGCTCATGCCTAGCATTCCCCAGTTGTGTGTTTGCTGTCCCAATCTGTATTGACCTTCTGATGCATTGCTGCATTGATTGGCCTTTTGCCTTATTCCTTGCAACCTTAGTTATTATTTTGGTGCACTGAAGTTAGGGGGTAGCTGTGCGCTGGGATAGCACATAGCACCTCCCAAGGCTGAGCAGGGCTTCATCCACTTTCATTGTAATTGAATCAGTTCTTTACTTATCCTTCACTCCATGGTTTGGAGGAGCTACAAAGAGGAACAGGGTTAGATTGCAACACATCAGACCAGCTAACATTTTCAGTGTCTCTTTTCCAGTCATACAGCCAGACATATATGAGTTGGAGCGTCAGCAGAAAGGACCAATTTAGGACATTGTTTCATTTACAACCTTCTGATAGACACTTTAGTGCCCAAAAGTACAGAACTTTCAGGCTGAAACACAGTTACTATGTTGCTACTAAGGAACTTCTGACTCCCGATACTTGTATCCTGCTCTCACTTTATATAGCATTTATTTTTTATTTATTTATTTTTTACTTTTTTAGCTTTTGGTTTGGTATTTTTACTCAAGTCAAGTATATATTATTATCGAGCTAAAAAAATGTACCAATGATGCACAAATTCCAATTATAAATTTAAATCCTATGGTTTAGATCGGTGGTTGGCTGGCTGGTTGTGTAGATGCCATACTTGTTTGCATTTATTTCAGACACGGCAAGCAAAAGATAAGTGTATGTAAAATATATATAAAATCCAGGCCCATGAAAAACAACTTAAATTAGGCCAAATAATTTCATGGACTCTTTTTTTCTCATCCAGTCTAACATTTTGGGTGAAATATATACCCCATCGCAAACCTCGCTGGCTGCATACCTACAATCTATATCCAAAAGAGATAATATATCTGCCTTATTTATTTGGAATTATTGTACATGTAAGCGAACACTGAAACATTGTTATTTAAGGTTGGAATTTACATTTTGAGTCCTTGCCCAGGGACGTAATAATTTCTTTCCTTCCCTACCTTTTGACCCAGGGGAACTGTGCAACCATTTCAAGGAATTTCAAAATCTCCAATAATACTTAAAACCCTTGTATTGGTATGTATTCTAAGTGAATTCCCCATCTTTGCTTAAATTTCTGTGTTGTGGCTGAGCTGGATGGGGCATGTTGCAGTGTAGCTTTATGAGTTTGAACATGCTCTGCTGTGGTCAGCAGAGACAGTAGTTTGGCCACTGTGGCTTGCTGTATTTTCTCATGCTGAGAGCACCAAGGGACAGATGAGCAGCTAGACCACTTTTTGCGCGATCCAGCGGTTTTATGTGCAACATATACTGCTTAACAGAAAATGTAGATAAATCATATTGTCACAAGTCTAGCAGACCACATTTGGGGGGAAATGTGGTATAGTTAAGGAGAATTGGGGCAGGTGTTTGTATGTGCATGCAGGAAATGATCTGAACCAAATATGTGTTGGTCTGCTCTAGCAGTACATTCACCTCTATCCTTGCCCTGCTTCGGCATCTAGAATTTTCTTTATGCCATGGTTTGACCATATATTATTACTGGATTCACTGTGGGTAAAGTGCTGCATACAGTCATTTGAATAGGCCCTTTAAAAATAATGGCTAGTTCTTTCAAGGAGAAACAATCATCTCCTATGTGGATGGCCTGCTTTACAAAACAAATTGCTTCCAGACAAATAAAAAATATTAAACACATCAATGATATCATTAGCAGTTAAGTCCTGTTTTTCTTCTTAGGCGGTTTGATGGATAATGCACATTTTCATAATAGGATTAGCAGCCCCATTGTGCTAGTCAAAGCCTCTTAGGGAAATATGTTTCGTATGTTTATGCTGTAATGCTGGTTTATATTTCCACTGTAACGGTCCTGTTTGGTGTTTATGGGAACACTCTCAAGCATAAAATTGCCCGCTCTTTGGCTGCAAAACTGATGTCTCCTAATTATACAGTAATATTTAAGATCTATTTACATTCCTTTTTCTTTTTTGCAAGGTAATGAATATGCAGGGATCCTGCTTGGCAAATGCAGTCGATTGTTAATTAATTGAAAGCATTTGTGCTTATTGCTGCAGAGAAAAAGTTAAACCAGAAACATTAAATGTATAATAGCAGTGGGACACCGTGTCGTTCTATTCAGGGCAGATGTCTCTAAGGATGTGTCCCTGGTGTATGGTAACTCTGCAGGATCTCAGATTATCATTCTGTGTGTTTGACAGCCAGAAACAAATCTGATAAGTTATGGCTGGCCAGGAAATCTTCAGCCTTCCAGCTGCTACTAAAAAATGTGTTCATAACAGACTTTGAAGCCTGCCCCCAGCACCACTAGAACAATAGCAGGTGCCCCTTTATTACAATTACATGCGCTACAGTCTGGCAGGCTTTAGCAGAGGCGAACAACAAATGCCCGTTTACACGGAGCGATTATCTAACGGCAGCAACAGCAATTAAGCGATAATCGCACGGATGCGATCAAAGGATGAACGAAAATTGGTTTATTAGTTGACTATCTTGTTTATTGCTTGATCATTGTAATTGTAATGAATGATCACATGAACGAGCAGTTAACAAACAAAACTTTGGCATCTGAACACAAGATGTTGAATCGCAGAAGGTGTATCGTGTGGATCTGCTCGTGTAAACGGGCCATAAGACAAAATGGGTAGTTTCCTTTTCAGTGTATCATTTGGGGGGCTTGTAAACTCATAGATATCAATATGACCTATTTCATCAATGGAATATTACTTAGATTTGACAGTTTTCATAAACTCAAGTTAGAAGTAGTGATGAGCCGAAGTAGGGACATTCAGGTTCGGAGCCTTCTGGGTAGATAGTCCCCGATATTCATCATTTGTGACTACCAATACTGGGCACTATACAGACGGAGGGTTTCTGAACCAGATTGCCCCTGTTCTGGCTTATCACTGCTTCTAACCTGAGTCCAGGTCAATAAAATAGCTCCAGCCACAACCTTACCAGTTTGCAAATGGATAAAAAGAAAAAACACAGTTTTATATAAAAAAGAACTCACAGATGCTGCGTCTTCTTTCATCTGCCCCCAGTGGTCGCTGGCCTGGTGCTGGTGGGGAGACCAGCATTATCTTGGTGGGACACCAAGAAAAAAGGAGAGGGGATCTTTGTACCCCCCACTACAGATGCCAGGCTGCTCCCCATTAGCAGCAGAACCAGTGTCTGTCATGCCAGGTGGGAGCCTCTGACCTGGCAGACCTGCAGAAGGTACACTGTCCAGCGGGGGACAGTTGAAGGAAGGCATGGCTACAGTGAGTCTGGTTGGGCACAAGAACAATGCTTGTAGCGTAGATGCATGTAGGAAGGCATCCTACGTTCTGTTACTCTGGGTATAGGCCCACTTTGAATTTAATTGAAAATGAGTTCTTAATACTTGAGTCCAGTTGAAATTAGGAAACTGTCAATACTAAGCGGAGGACTATAGGAGAACAATCACATAACAAAGGTTTTAATACACAAAACAAAACCCACGAGAGAAACATACATGGTCTTCAAATACACCATTACAGATATATCAGAGGGTATATAGGTACAATTTATAGACACAGGCAAGAGTTATTGCAGGCCAAAAACTTCTTATAAATGTTTTTACCAAGACTGAAGACCTTTGCAGACTACTATTGAATGAGTGAAACGTTTTCTGCCATTTTCTTTGAACCACACTGAACCATACTGCAAGGAATAGCATTAGTAATGAATCTGCATTATGCGCAATTAAAAAGCATAAAAAGAGTGTAAACTAACTCTTAGGCATGAATGAGCATTTCAATGCAAACAGTAGAGACCCCCTTTATTGATGTATTTCTTTTTTACACTCATACATCAAGAGACATCAAGAGAGAAAGGATTGTTTTAGAAAGCAGAATGCATGGCTGGTCTTGTACCATAGGCCCCTGGAGCATACCAACGTCTTTCTTTCTCTATAATAATTCACCTTGAAGGAAAGACCCTCCTAGGTGACACTTATCACAATGTATACAGTGACCTTTCAAAGTGACCCCGTTTTCACATTGTGCCGGATGACCATGAAGCCTAATTTATTTCATATGGTTCAAAGTGACCCTTTTACCTGACCCTTTAACATTATTCTCTGTGGCTTTTCACTAATAATTGCAGGTCTAAATTAACTAAAGATGGTTCCAACTTGAATAATACGCAGAGGCAGGACATTATAGTATAAACATTTTGCATTAGGCAGCCATGAGGATGCGTTCACACCTCTGCGTATGCAGTACAGGTGCAGATTCAAGGCGTTTTGGCCTTGCATTTGGTGTTCGATTTTGGGGATGAGAGCTGCATTTTTGCTTTGCAATTGCATGTGATTCTGTTTATTCAGGGAAAAAGAAAAAATAACGCCGTGGAGTCTCCCTTCTAAAGCAACCAGCCGCTGAAAGCAGACAGATCCCAGGAGCCTGGATCCATATGGCTCAGATGCCTCCGGCCATGGCAGAATGCCAGCACCTATGCCCTTCAGCACAGGTCGGCTGCTCTTCCAATGGTTTCAGGGAGTAGGGCATATCAACAAATCACTGTCCACCTGCCAGCAGGTAACTTGCTGGCCCTTTGAACTTGTATAGGTGTCCTTGGGACCCCCATACCAGTTTGCAAATAGTGAAATCATAAAAAAACACACACCGTGAAACAATATTTTCTGTTTCAATAATTTTTATTGAATCCAGCATGTTTAAAACGCAAAAGTTGTACATCAGTTATCATGTTTTAAAGTCGCACTACATCATACAAAAAAAGCTAAATAAATAGCCAGTCTCGTACAAAACAGATATAGCGCCGTCAAGGAGAAGGAATAACCCTCTCAAAGCATAGAGAAAACTATCTTCAAAAATAGCTTATACAGTTTTGCGTTAAAGTTATACAAAAACCTTCACTTTTCCTTCTATATAGAGACTATAATAACTGGTACTCTATTCGTACCCTACCCAATATACAATAAGAAAAAACTTATATATAGACATATTAATAGAATATATATATACTCATATGTAAACTTCCCCGGGACCAAACATAAAAGGACAGAGGGGGGAAAAAAAAAAAAGGGGAGAGGGGGGGGGGGGGAAGAGAAGAGAAAGAATTTTTCAAAGAAATCAATAGTTCAAAATTAAAGCAAGTCCAATTGTTAATCGCACCTCCACACAGTTAAATAGTCAGTAAATATCGATCAAACGAGTCAGGGAGAAAACCCGCCACCCAAGGTTCCCACATTTCTCGGAACTCCTCCATCTTGTTGTTATGAATGGCCGATAACTTTTCCATAGCCATTATACTGTCCACTCTGCGTTTACATTCCTTAAAACTTAACGTAGCAGTTTTCCATGCTCTAGCTTTAGACAATTTCGCAGATGTGGAAATATTATATATCAACAATCTCTGCTTAGTGGTGCTATTTGTGAGAGGTTCATTTAACAGAGCTATCCACGGATCTAGGTCCACAACTCTCCCCGTAATTTTACTGATAATTCCAAACACCTTGATCCAAAAGGATCTCACGACCTTACATCTCCACCAGATATGACCGTAAGTACCTAACTCGTCACAACCGCGAAAGCACTTTCCCTGATCTATACCCCGCATATGTGACAATTGCTCCGGAACCAAATACCACCGCATAATAACTTTTAAATTTACCTCTATTACTGAGGCCGACGCACCTTTGCCAAATGAAGCTAGCCACATTTTTTGCCACTGAGCCGGACTCCTATTATCCCCTAAATCCACTTCCCATCTATTCCTATATGGAAGGGCATCACGGCTATTCCCTAGAATTAATGATTGATAAATGGCTGATACAGCTCCTCTTCCATTTGGATCTTTCCTACATCTTGTTTCAAAGAATGTCATGCTATCCGACTTTGAGCAATTCCTAATCATTTGTTTCACAAAATGAGCCACTTGCAAATAGCTAAATAGATCAATTGCCCGAAAACCAAATCGATCCCGAAATTGCTGGAAGGAGGCCACCCCCGAACCCTGTAGACAGTCCACTATACAGCAGACCCCCACCTCTCTCCACCTACTGAATCTTAACGGGTCCATAACGCCCGGAGGAAACATAGGATTAGGGGCATCAATGGTAAATACTGAGAGGCCAGACCCCCCGAAAATTTAACCTCGCCCCACAATCTTAAGGAATGAGCCAGTATAGGATTATCACCTAAATATCTATGTTTAGGAATAAGCCATAGTAAGTTTTCAATTGCTATTGGGTGAATTAATGAACCTTCTATCTGGACCCAGCTAGGAATGTCTTCTGTCGTATGGTAAGATAGTAACTGCGCAATCTGCGCTGCCTGCAAATATCTTCTAAAGCATGGGAATCCCACCCCCCAAACCTTTAGATTTAATCAAGACCTGGCCAGCTATTCTCTGTTTCTTCCCGTTCCATAGAAAAAACCACAAGCTTTTCTGAAGATCTTTTAAAATCTTAGACGGAACATAAACCGGTAAGGTCCTGGCCAGGTAAAGAAATGTAGGGAGTATATTCATCTTGATGGCGGCAATCTTACCCAACCAAGATAAGTTATATTCCCTCCATTTAGTCAATAAAGCCTTAAGCTTGCTACATAGAGGGATGTAATTTGCAGCAAACAATGCATTATACTCATTAGTCAGATTTATCACCAAATATTTAATCACCTTATTTTCCCAACTAAAATCATAATTAGCTTGTAGCTGTTGCCATAACACTAAGGGAATATTAATATTCAAGGCTTTCGATTTGGTAGTATTAACAAGAAGACCAGACACCTCAGCAAATTGCGCTAATACTCGTAGCAGATTTGGTAGAGTAACACAAGGATTCGAGACGAAGATTAACACATCATCTGCAAATAGGCAGAGCTTGTGGTGAACACCTCCAATCTCAATCCCAGAAATGTCCAAGGATTCTCTAATCTTTTGAGCCAACGGCTCCATTGCCAGGGCAAATAGCAATGGAGACAGCGGGCATCCCTGTCTCGTCCCTCTAGCGAGGTTAAAACAGTCAGATTTGTACCCTCCATACTTAACAAAAGCCGAGGAAGCAAAATATACAGTTCTTAGAATTCCTAAAAATTTAGGACCAAATCCCCATTTTCCCAATAATCCAAAAAGGTACTCCCATGACACTGAATCGAAAGCCTTCCTAATGTCCAGGGAGAGAAACAGGAGAGGCACTTTTCTTTCTCTAGCAATATGAGAGATCTGTATCGCCCTCCTAAGATTGTCTCCCGCTTGTCTCCCTGGAATAAAGCCCGTCTGATCGTTGTGGACCATTTGGGGCAGATAAGATGACAGTCTATCCGCTAAAATTTTGGTTAAAATTTTTATATCCAGATTCAATAACGAAATCAGTCTAAAATTAGACCACACAGTGTTATCAGCCTCAGGTTTCGGCAGCATACTAACAGACGCCATTAAAGATTCCCGAGAGAAAGCACCACCTTTCCGAATAGCATTAAGCGCAGCTGTTAACTTAGGTGCAAGAATAGCACTAAACATCCGGTA
Organism: Gastrophryne carolinensis; assembly: GCA_027917425.1. Lineage (NCBI taxonomy): Eukaryota > Metazoa > Chordata > Amphibia > Anura > Microhylidae > Gastrophryne > Gastrophryne carolinensis. The sequence continues at coordinate 281,892,709 of CM051235.1, forward strand.
ATATGCTACAGAAAAACCATCGGGCCCCGGGCATTTGTTAGTCTTGAGACCCCTTATCACCTTCAATACCTCATCTGTGCTAAAATCATTCTCCATAAGTTCCCGCAACTGATCAGGTAAATTTGGAATTTTAACCCCTTCTAAAAATGTCGATATTTTATCTGGGTCCGGGGGGTGAGGGTTAGAATATAATTGAGATAACTGAGAGCGAAAAAGCTCCACTATTTTAACAGGATTACTCGTTAAAGTACCCCTATCGCTACGTAGTCTAATCGGGCAATAATGCTGGTCAGGAGTTTTCAACCTTCTAGCCAAGAGAGAATCAGGCTTATTTGCCTTGCAGTAGTATTTGTGTTTGAGCCATCGCAAAGCATTTTCAGCCTTACCCGCTAGAACTAAATTAAGATCTCTGGTCACTTGGTTCAACTTAGCCCGAATAGCCGGGGACAAAAAAACCTTGGCTTTCTCCGTTAGGTCTAGATACTCTTTTTCCAGTTTTTCCACATAAGCTGCCCTTTCCCGTTTTCTTCTGGACGCTAATTGTATTATTTTTCCCCTAATCGTTGGTTTATGAGCCTCCCAGCAAAGCTCTGGTGAAATCTCGGGAGTCTCGTTTAAATCAAAATATTCCTCTAATGCCTCAGCAATAGACTGTGTTATCCCTTGATCAGACAGTAGAGAAACATTTAAAGACCATAGAGATCCTATTGGCCTACGAAAAAGAGAATCAAGCCTAAGCATTAATCCCTCGTGATCTGACCAAGAAACCGGAACTATTTTTACACTTTGTACCTGCGCCAGGGTATCTATCGGCAGAAAAATATGGTCTATCCTGGTATAGACTCCGCATGGATGTGAGTAGTGAGTAAAATCTTGGGTTCCCGGGTGGGCCTCCCTCCAGCAATCCGCCAGCAAGTGAACATCAAGCAAGTGTCTGAACTGCCTAGAATTCGCTATTGCCTTAGCGCCAGTCATAGTAGTCATTGTAGATAACCTATCTAGAAAAGGGTTCAAAACCAGATTTGAATCACCACAGATAATCGTTTTACCCTTAACTACAGACATTACTTTTTTAAAAAAGTTAGTTAAAAATGTGACCTGATTCACATTCGGGGCGTAATATGTAGCCACTGTCACCTCCACATCTTGTAATTCACCTACCAAAATTAAATACCTACCCTCAGAGTCACTCTCTTCATGCTTACATTGAAACTGAGTCCCTCTCCTAAAGAGCTATCATCACCCCCTTCTGTTTTGAACCTGCACACGCCAAATGAACCTGTGGATATTTAGAATCAAAGTATTTTGGTTTGGAGGTGACCGAGAAATGTGTTTCCTGTAGGCATAAAACATCAGGATGAAGTGCATTAATCTTGCGAAGAGCCAAGCTCCTCTTATTAGGGGAATTAAATCCCTGAACGTTTAAAGAAAAAATTGTAGTCATATTAAGATACTTAATAGGCGATCAATATTCCAAAAAGAGAAGAAGGAGAAGTAAAAAGGGGGGGGGGGTATAGGAAAAAGAGGATAGAGAAAAAAAAAAAAGGAAGGGGGGGGAAAGGGGGGTCCCGAGGAGAGTTCTAGAATACAGATGTCTATATAAGAAGAGGACTAAATTTAAAAAAAACAACCACCAAATAGGACAAGTAGTGAGATCTCCAGATCCAGGAGGAACCAGCCCCCAACCAGTCACAAAAATCTCTTTAATACCAAAATGTACTGAAGATCCAACTACTGTCCACAAAAACTTTATCTACAAGCTGGTTTCAACCCCCTTTATTTTAAGGAGGCAGAAGCAGGTTATATAAATTCAACTTTCGCTGGTCCAGAGCACCTTAATCGATTTTGCGCCACAAAAGAGCAAAAAGGTAGGACCAAAAGAGATGTCCCCTATGGTTCTACTGAAAGGCAACATGTCAATGCCGCCGGACAAGCGAGGGTATAGAACTATATTAAAAAACTCACTTATAAAACTTTAAACACATACATAAGCAAGACTTATCCTTCATAACATTTATGACAGTAAAAAGGGGAAAGTGTCTATCTGGCTTAAATCATCACTGGTAAGGAGATTATCCCTAGTCTAAGCATTGCCAACCTTACACTACTATAATTCAAAAGCACACAATACTTTAACTAACTAGTAAGATACCAATAAACATGTAAAGAATACATTGAAGTGAGAAAAAAGAACCCTTTTCCTCTCCATCCACTCCTCATGAGTGGGATCAGAGATCCTAAAAATAATAAAAGAGAAAAACAAGAGCAAACAACACCCCAAACAGCTTCAAGTGTCTCCAAATGGCAAACGTGAGCCTCGGCTGCTTGGAGGGTTCCCACGTTTCTGTCTCTTGCCCACACGTTGTAGCTTGGGTGAATTATCTTCATATCTAGGGGATTTAGATGAAGTGGCTCTGGAAATATTCAAAAATGTTAAGTGCTGTTGAAGCTCTTCCATGGACACTGCAGAATAGGATGAATTTTCGTAGGAGAAGGAGACCCTGAACGGGAAACCCCATTTATATTTGATATTATGGTCCCGCAGGATGGCAAGTAATGGTTTCATCTCCCTCCTCCTCATCATCGTGGCTCCAGAAAGATCAGAATAAACTTGGTACTTAATGCCCTGAAAATCCAGGTTTACCGCATCCCTAGCCGCCTTTTGAATGCGCTCCTTAGCATAATAATGAAACTTCACTATAATGTCCCGGGGAGGATCTTCAGGTGGCCTACGGGGACCGAGAGCCCTATGGGCCCTATCCATTTCCAGCCTGTCCGCCGAAATCCCTGGTAGCAGATCCTGGCATAGGGCAATAATGACAGCATTGGTGTCTTCCAAGTGTTCTGGAAGCCCTCGAAACCTCAAATTTTGTCTGCGTTCACGATTTTCCATGTCCTCCAACTTAAAATTTAAGATCACGTTATCACGTTTTAACTGTAATAGCTCAGACTCCAACATTTCCTGAGCTGAGGATACTTCTCCCAGCTTTTTGTCTAAATTAATCAAACCACAGGAAACTTTCTCCACTTCAGCAGATAAATGTTGCATCAAAATCTTATTGTTAGTAGCTAACGCAGTTTGCAGCATATGCTCAATCTGAGGTAAGAAATCACCTCTAATCCCTGGCTGTATGGAGGGGCCAGCTTGAATAAAATCCTCCTGTTCACTCACCAGGAATGACGCCTCACTCGATTCCACTTCATCCATCTCTGCGGCTGACAGAGCTGCTGCCATCCTGTTCCCGGGGCTGCAGTTCTCGCCGTCACCCAGACCACCTGTATTTCCTCACACCACCGATATCTGATGTCCAGCGAATGCCCCTTTCTCCTTTGATCTCGCCGCTTCTAAAGAAAATCCAGCAGCCGCTGTAATAGCCTCCAAACAACCGGCGGGTGCGGAGCGCAGTAAAGATGCTTCCTTCAGCTCCTTAATAGAGCCACTTACAGGGCCTCCGCCATCTTGTCTCCCGAGCCGCGGGCCCCGCCGTCTGCCACCGCTCACCCGCCACCTGTACCTCCTCGCGGCTTCTTCCTCAAACTCCCGGAGGATAGCTCTTTCGATCCCCAAGCTCGTCTCCGCTGTCAGTGAGCCGCCAACCACATCCACAGCCTCGAAATGTCCGGCGGGCGCGGAGCGCTGTTAAAACACCGCCACACGCATGCGCCCCCCCCCCGTGAAACAATATTTTAATAACTCTATGTTAACTATACTCACCCCTGACTTCTTCTTGGTCCAGTGCTGAGTAGCACCCACCTCTGGTGCCTGAAGAGTGCATGGGGATCCCTTTGGTAGGTCCTCTTCTTTCAGTGCTCCATGCCGAATGACACCGCCCAAGTAATAAATGCCCAAACCCTGAGGCTGTAAGAACTCCCTGAAGCTAAAATGTTGCTGGTATAAGAGGAACTGCTGGAGGAAGCCCTAGAGCTGCCAAACACCTGGAACCACCTGTTTAGAAGGACATACCGGCTCCACCTGTGCACCTGTGGAGATACGTAAAACCTGGCCTGTTGCTGGCCTTTCTGGAGGGAGTTTGACACATATGTCATAGGCAGTATCAAATTCCATATGAATGACTATCTTTAGACAGCTGAGTGGTCTAATGAATTATAGGCTCAACATCTTGAACTTAAACAGTCAGTGTGCTTAAATAAAATATGGTCAGGTAAAGGTTTTCTTGTGCTTGTACCTAGTGCCAGTGTTTACACCAAATGTACCCCTCCTTTCCATCTTAGTGCTTTACAGCAGGAGTCCCCAATCCTCCTCCTCAAGGCCCACCAACAGGTCAAGTTTTGCAGATCCCCATACAGATGCACAGGTGAAGTCATCACAGGGCTATAGAGCCAGCTATGTGGAAATTCACAAAATAGGGCCAGATGGTGGGCCTTGAGGAGGAGGGTTGGGGAACTCTGATTTACGGAATGTAGAGCCACCTGGTTCCCCTTTTAGAATGGCTGTCAATATGGCCAATGGACAGCTAACCTTACTGATTCCCCAGCATGTACAAGGAAGGGAATAAGATGCTGGTTTCAACAAAGGGTTCCTTCCACACAAGGGAACTGACTAGTAGCAGTGCAGTTGTACTGAGGCTAAAATAAAATAAAAATGATGCTCAGAAACATACCCATGTCTGAGACTGAGTCTCCTGTGATTCCTTAGGTGCCTGTTCCACAGATAAAAAGGTGGATGTGGCCCTGTCCCCCGCGTCAGTAACAGTCAATGGAGCATGCCCAACTCCATCCATTGCAGCTCACGGGAAGGGGTACTAGGCATTGCCTGGTTGTGCCCTCTTTGTAGGAGACAGCAGGAGTGCATCAGGACCCCAGGGCACAAAACACAAGAAGCCAGTAATTTTATGAGCACTGAACCAAAAGTTTTGCTTTGGGGGATCACTGATGAGTATACATTTTTGAATCTCTGGAAGTCTATATATGTATAAGTCTATACACTGAATTGCCATTTTTCTTAAGTTTTTTATATTAGCAAAAACAAGTGAAACCCCCTAAACAAAAATATGGCTGTCCTTTAAAATAAGTCAATAAAATAAATCACCCAGTGTTTTTCCAGATAAGAAAACCCCAAGTTCTTTGCAGCTTACAGGAGTTAATGTGTTTTATTAATCACATCCCTCAGCATCCTTAATTGGGTAATTGGTTGACATAAAGAAAGCAAAGAAAATTAATTTATCATGGGGTCATACAGCCACTACAATCCTCCAATACTATTGTGAACCTCATTATTAGATGCATAAATTAAAGAAGGTTAAGTCTCCTTTATCTGAATACTGATGTTTGTAATTATATAAGTAGACATTACCAAACAAGCTCCCATAGAGTATATGAGATATATATATATATAAAGAGGCATGCTTAGAATATTTAGTAAAATGTTTTTATTATTAATGGTAAGCTACATCATACATAGACAATTGGATGAATAACTACTATATTGAACAGCCTGCCCAATAAGACAGCACATAGACAAATCACAGGTACCGATGACAAGGTGTACTTGAAACATAAAATAGAAGGGCATTTTGTACACCCGACCTTTAATTGACCCCTATATAGACAATGAAATGGAATGGCACGTTTTACTCCCAAAAGAAAGTAGTGCGCTTTTTGCACCCATTGGAAAACCATCCCAGTAAAATGTGCCATCCACCTTCATTGTCTATCTTGGTTTTTTTTTTTTTAAGACATAGGTAACTTTTTACAAATGGTGCTGAACTGACTCTGTCGAGGACAGTGTCTCAGGATCTGATACTTTGGCGAGCATATGATGTTTTTGTATCTTTCTTTGTAATAGTAGATCCGGCCACCAGAGCCCCACACTTGCACCATGGGAGCATCCCAAATCCTCCAATACAAGATATGTATCCTAGTCTCTAGTCCATGAGGACTGGAAAAAAGGTGATTGTCTCCTAAATTATGTGTTCATGTGCAGAAGTACAGTAGGTGGGTCAGGGTTTTTGAAGATTTGGGACAGGGTTATTGAGATGAGTGTTTCAATTTGTCCCGGATTTTTATAAAACTTGAAGGAGCAGTCCTCAAAATGTCTGTTTTTTATTGCAGAGCTGGAATCTAGGTCTCATATGAATACAGTTGGCACATTACTCCAGTTTCCCCTTCATTACCATACCATTCATTTAGCCTTGAGAATTAGTACATTTTGCCCTGCTTTGTGTTCCAGTGGTCAGGCAGGTAGGTAGGTAGGACGGCAGGTAGACCTACAGGTGGATGGGCAGACAGGTGGATGGATGGATGGTCAGGCAGGTAGCTGGGCAGCAGGCAGGCAGGTAGGTGGCTGGGCAGTCAGGTAGGTGGGTGGGAAGGTAGGTAGGTGAGCAGCAGGCAGGAAGGTGGGTGTATGGACGAGTGGGTGGGTGGTCAGGTAGGTAGGTGGGCGAATGAGAGGGGAAATGGCTGGGTGGTCAGGCAGTAGGTTGGTGGGTTGGTAGGTAGGCAGAAAGGTGGGTGGTTGGGTGAAGCAGGTAGGTAGGCAGGAAGTTAGGTTGCTGGATGGTCAGACAAGTAGGTAGCTGGGCAGGCAGGTAGGTGGACGGGTGGGTGGCTTGGGCTTGGCAGGTAGGAAGGTGGGTGGATGGGTAAGTGGCTGGGTTGCTGGGCAGTCAGGTAGGTGGATGAGCACGTTACCGGTATCACTAGAATCTCAGCAGCCCCGGGCTGGCAGCGAGGACTCAAGGGGCAGTGCCAGGCAGCATCATCTGGGTGAACGGGGGCGGGGGCTGGTGGCCAGCATTATCTTGAGGTGCGGGGGTCTGCCTCACAGCCTGTTATGAGGGGGTTCGGCCACTCAGCCTGTTATGGGGGGGTTCTGTCACTCAGCATATTATGAGGGGGTTCTGCTACTCAGCATGTTATGGGGAGCTCTGCCACTCGTTATGGGGGGGTTCTGCCGCATAGCATGTTATGGGTGGGTCTGCTACCCAGCCTGTTATGGGCGGGTCTGCCACCCAGTCTGTTATGGGGGAGGTTCTGCCTCACAGCATGTTATGGAGGGACTCTGCCACTCTGACTGTTATGGGGGGCTTCTGCCTCACAGCATGTTATGTAGGGGCTCTGCCACTCTGACTGTTATGGGGGAGATCTTCCACTCAGCGTGTTATGGGGGACTCTGTTACTCATATTGTTATGGGGGGGTTCTGCAACACAGCATGTTATGAGGGGGTTCTGCCACTCAGCGTTTTATGAGGGGCTCTGCTACTCATATTGTTATGGGGGGGTTCTGCCACACAGCATGTTATGAGGGGGTTCTGCCACTCAGCGTGTTATGGGGGACTCTGACACTCATATTGTTATGAGGGGGTTCTGCCACACAGCCTGTTATGGGGGGGTCTGCCATACAGCCTGTTATGGGGGGGGGGGGGTTCTGTCACTCAGCCTGTTATGAGGGGTTTTGCCACGCAGAAGGTTATGTGAGGTTCTGCCTCACAGCATTTTATGGGGGTACTCTGCCACTCAGACTGTTATCGGGGGTCTGCCACTCAGCATATTAAGGGGGATACTGCCTCACAGCATGTTATGGGGGGACTCTGCCACTCAGACTGTTATTGGGGGTCTGCCACTCAGCCTATTAAGGGGGATACTGCCTCACAGCATGTTATGGGGGGGACTCTGCCACTCAGACTGTTATTGGGGGTCTGCCACTCAGCCTATTAAGGGGGATACTGCCTCACAGCATTTTATGGGGGTACTCTGCCACTCAGACTGTTATCGGGGGTCTGCCACTCAGCCTATTAAGGGGGATACTGCCTCACAGCATGTTATGGGGGGACTCTGCCACTCAGACTGTTATCGAGGGTCTGCCACTCAGCCTATTAAGGGGGATACTGCCTCACAGCATGTTATGGGGGGACTCTGCTACTCAGACTTTTATTGGGGGGGGTTCTGCCACTCAGCATGTTATGAAGGGGTTTTGCCACTCAGCCTGTTATGGGGGTTCTACACACTGCCTGTTATGGGGTATTCTGCCTCACAGCTTTTTTTTGGGGGGGTACTGTCACTCAGCATGCTATGTGGGGTTCTACCACTCAGCCTGTCATGGGGGGTTCTGATGCACAGCATGAGAACCGGGGGATTGCACACTGCCTATTATGAGGAGGCAGATACTGGGTCGGACACACTGTAGAAGGGTCAGTGTTACCAGAAAAGTTATAGGCCGTTTCTTAACCCCAGCCCACCCCTGCTGGAAGGCATGTTGAATCCAAAGAAAGCATATAGGGGCAGAGAATATGAGAATAGGTGCTTTTATTTGGAAAATTGTTTGTCATAATGCTAGTGGGAAAGTGGTGTGGAAAAAGGTGAAGCAGCAGCTATAACATGGATTGTTTGAGGGCAGTTTTTATAATCATGAAGTTTGCCTTTAAACCGGACTAACACCCCCATAAGTTTGCTGCATCTGGATTGCTCACCTGTGTGCCCAAGCTGCTTTGGCTGGCAATCCGGAAGCACTGTGCAGCACCTGAGCGAGCCCTCTCAATGGGCCATTTCAGCTGGGTATTGAATATACCTACTTGCACCCTCTGCCCACTTCAGGAAGGGATAGCGCCAGGTAGTGCCTCGTAGCGGCAGGCAGAGTCTTGTAAACCACATTTATGAAAGCGAATCTGGTGAGCGACTGTAACAGTGCCATGTAGAGTCCGATGTATTATTATAGTCGGCTCAGCGTATAGCGCCTGCGCTCTAGGCTCAGGAGGATTACCTTTCGCTCACTGTCGCTCTCCCATACACTTCAATGGCCTTTCATTTGCTTGTGTTTAAACAGCGTGACATTTATTTATTTATTTATTTGCTTAATCATTGTGTGACCTCTGCTGGCTGCAAACAAACACTTTTAGTTTTTGTTTTTTTACTTTTTATATTTTTATGCAGAATTGTCATTACAGGTCTGGCACTAAAGTGTTATTGTCCCAGTGTTAAAACAATGTCATTCCATGTGTTTTCGCTTTGTTACTGGTGTATATGTGTTTAAAAACATACTTTAATCACACAGCGTTTGGCGCTCTGTACTATAGTGACCAGATTTAGAGCGCTGACGCTGCGTGTGGAACACTGAGAGTCGGTCGCACTGAGCTGGCGCTACCTTTCGCTCCCTGTAGCACTGTACTGGTGTTAGAGTGCCCAACATACATCACATTCCTCAATGCTGGCAAAGTTACTACAGCAACTGAGGCTGACTGACTCTGTTACAGCGCCCGATCCATGTTTACAGCATCTACTAGCGGTCATCTTGCAAAACCTGGGGTTAGTAATGAATCAGCCTCTATGTCTTTCTATAGCTGGGTGGGGCCATTTCTACTGTAGCAGTGATGACATACTCTAGGCACAGGTTGCCTTATGGGAAATCCAGCCTTGCTTATCATGCAATGATTTGGGCTGATATTTGAGTGGTTATTGCAGTGGTTTTACACAGGCTGACTCAAGAAACAGGTAACTAGAGGCGAGCGGTTCTCCCCTGTGGAAGTGGAATGGTATGTTCAAAAAACAGTCCTCCTCTTGTCGTTGAGCATTTGATTCATAGAAACATAGAAGGTTGACGGCAGAAGGAGACCATACGGTCCATCTAGTCTGCCCTTATGTGTATACTGTATGTACTCTTTATCTTAGGATAGATGTGTGCTTATCCCAGGCATGTTTAAATTCACTGACTGTCGATATTCCAACTACCTCTGCTGGAAGTTTGTTCCAAGCACCTACTACTCTTTCTGTAAAATAATATTTTCTAACATTGCTCCTGATCTTCCCCCCGACTAGCTTCAGGTTGTGCCCCCTTGTTCTATCATTAAGCTTCTTCTTAAAAACACTTCCCTCCTGAACCTTATTCAATCCTTTCACATATTTAAAGGTCTCAATCATGTCCCCCCTCTCCCTTCTTTCCTCCAGACTGTACTAATTAAGTTCTTTAAGTCTCTCCTGATAAGTTTTAAGTTTAAGTCCTTCCACCATTTTCATTGCCCGCCTTTGGACACGTTCTATTTGAATAATGTCTTTTTGCAGGTAAGGTCTCCAGAACTGCACACAGTATTCTAGCTGTGGTCTCACCAGGGCTCTATACAGCGGCATCACAACCTCCCTCTTCCTACAGGTGATGCCTCGAGCTATGCAGTCGAGTATCCTGCTTGCTTTTCCCACTGCCTGGCTACACTGTCCACTCATCTTGCAGCTATCAGTAATCAGTACCCCTAAATCTCTCTCCTCCGAGGTCCTGGCTAACACAGTACTGCCCATACGGTACTCAGAGCAGGGATTCCTTCTACCCAAGTGCATGATTTTACATTTAGAGACATTAAACTCTAGTTTCCACAGTAAAGCTAAATCATTTTCCATGTTGCAGACACCTCCAGGAATATCCACCCTATTACTAACCTTTGTATCATCAGCAAACAGACAAACTTTTTCTACCAAGCCTTCTCCTATGTCACTTACAAATATATTAAAAAGAATAGGGCGCAGGACAGAGCCCTGCGGCACACCACTTGTAACTCGCCTTTGTTCATAATACTGGATTATTTTTGCAATAGAGCTCATTCAAAGAAGCCACATGCTTTACCTTTGGATGGGTGGAGGTGGAAAAATATATAATGCGTTATGTTATTTAAGACTCAGCTACGATATTTGAATTATAGAGTATGAAATTACAGAGCCACATATTGATTCATTCATGTATTATTCCATTATAATACGCTCAGTGTGTGCCGGCTTTCTTTACATCCTGGGAAGGAGCATTCAGGATTCAATAGCCCCCTGGGAGCTTACATACACTTGCATACACAGGAATGCTTTACATTAGTGGCATGAGCAGAGCTGTGTTTATACACAGTACAACAATATCCCAAATGAAATCTTTCCCTGCTCTCTACAATTAGCCTGTTCCTTTCAGATCTAACATATCAGCTAGAGAAAATATCATTCACGTCTTGATTTATCACCCAATAATCTGCCAGTCATAATAGGTTTGTTAATTTAGTTTCAAAGGGTAAATTATTCATTCAAATTACTTTTCTACAGTTCACTTGTGGAATGGATATTGGCAGGCCGGGGTAATGATAGCTTAGGCTCGACAAATAAATACCCTGGGGTCACTCTACAGGATAGATTGTTCACAAACAAAAGCCTAGAGCTATTTGAACATGGCAGCTTGGACATACATTACATGAATATTAACTCTTTTATATTCCATAATCATGTATTTCTCGCTGTTCCTGGGACTAAACTCTCACCACACTGGACCTTCGAGGCTTATTTCTAGATTTTTTTAATGCTGTTTCTGTTGTCACCTGCCAAAAAAAGAAATAATAATCACGTCACTACCATCACTACACGTGTTGCATCATCTCTCTCATGTGTATCTGTGGGGCATGGGTCTGGTCAGGGCCAGCTTTATGTGGTCCTTGAGCAACAGAGTTCCTGTGGGCCCCTTGTGGTAGGACACTCCATACACAGCAGTAACACTGCATGCAGTGAATATCGGCAGGTTGCATTGAAAATTGGCAAAGAAATAATAGAAGGAATGACAGAAAAATAAAGAAAAGGAAAAGAAAGAAACAAAGAATAGATGGGTAGAAATGATAGAAGTAAAGAAACATATCATAGAAATACTTAAGTAACAAACATAATATAGGAGGAAGAAAGTAAGGAAAAAAAGAGAAATATAGAAGGGAATGTCAAAAAGAAAGAATCGATGAAAAAATAAACAAAGAATGAATGGAAAGAAAGAATAGATGAAAGAAACAAAGCATGGATAGAAAGAAAGAATTGACTGACTGAAAGAACGAAGAAGGAACAAAAGATAAAAAAGAGGAAAGAAAATAGAAGAACAAAAGAAAGAAGGAAAAAAGAAAGAGAAAAAGAACAAAAGGAAAAAAGAAAAGAATAGAATCAAAGAAACAAAGAATAGAAAGAATAGAAGGAATGGCAGATAAAAAAAGGAAGCAGGAAAGAGGTGGAATGGCAGAAATAATAGAAGGAAAGAAAAAAGTCCTTAGTATTGGTCAAGTGTGAATGGGGTGGCCTCTCCCTCCAAAGGTGTATGAGCCCTGGGCACCTGCCCGGGTAAACCCAGTGCTGATATCTGCCCAGGGTCTGGTGACGGTTAATGTAATCAGTTAGTAACTTGTAGAGCCAGGAAGAGCTAGATTTCAACTAGGCCAGTTCTGGGAGCGCATAAGATTTAGGGCCTGTACAGCGGCAGGTAGCGCCAGGTAGTGTCAGGTAGCGGCAGGTGAACGCCGGACACGGCACGCAATGACACATTTATGAAGCCGAATCTGGTGAGCGACTAGAACAATGCCATGTAGCGTCCGATTCATCATTATCCCAGGCATTCAGCCTTGCAGAGCTCCATGTCTTACCTGTCGCTACCTGGCACTCTCCCATACATTTCAATGGAAATCCCGTTCCTGATCCCAATTTTTTTTTTCTTAAAAAAACCTCAAAACTTTTGATATGTATCCTGGGCAAGAAAATTACATTTTTAACTTTTTGGATTAATAATATTTTTATGCAGAATTGTTCTTACATGACTGGTATTAAAGTGTTCAGGTTACAATGTAATAACAATGTAATTCCATATGTTTTCACTTTGTTACTAGTGGATACATGTTCAGAAACAGACTTTAAACACACAGCCTCTGGCGCTATGGGCTACAACTACACCATTTTGAGCACCGGTGCTGTTTGAGGCTGTTTTGTGGTGTACTGAGCTGGCGCTACCGTTCGCTCCCATACAACGTAGTACTGCGACTCACGCATCATATTCATCAATGCCGGCCTACGACTGAGGCGCTCTCTAACAATGATCCATGTCCGAGCACAGTGACTACTAGCGGTCGCTCTGAAATCTGCTCTCCAGACGCTCATCTGTCGCTACCTGGCCTTAGTAATGAATCAGCCTGCCCCTTATCAGCTACAATTAGGTATTAGGATATATGGCAGTGTTGAGTCCTGTAGTGAGTTAAAGTGATTCAGCTTTCATTTAATAAAAATTGGATGTTAATCATTTCTGATCACAGTCCAGTTTCAGGCACAACACTCTTACCCCTATATTTCTTTCAGTGTTAGACCGGACTCCACAATTGGCTGAGAGGTTATGTGATCCTTCTGCTTGTGTGCTTGTGGTGGCCAAAAAAGAGGACACTGGGCCATATGACAGCTGGAGGCCAATTGTGGGGGAATTATGCATGAGGGTCATAGGCAATTGGGACACCTCCACCTTCACTGTGATCAGGTGAGACACCTATTTTTTAATCATTTCAAAACCCTTTACAGGAACAGGAGCCCCAGCCTATCTGAATTGTGAACAATGAGAACCCCTGCTCGCATATGCGCCGCTGGAATGTGAATTTTTACAGGCGCCCTGGGGAAGTTTCACCAGCAGGGCATCCCGGTTTGGGTTGGCCCAATGAAAAGCCTGCGGCCGACCCTGGAATTCCAGGCCGGACGCAGCTGGGTTTTGTACTGCTTTGAACCAATGATAAATAGTAGTCAGTAGTAAACAGCTTTCATCATTTCAGTTGAACCTGATTAACCCCATATAAAGTTTAGTTCTTCTAGGAGGATTTATCTAGGCATTTTCGGGTGGCCTTATTTATGTCAGCATCACTCAGCGCCACTATTTGCCTCAGCGGTACTCAGTGATTTAAGAAATAAATGCGGCCGCCAGCTAGCTTCTTATTTAGCACTAGCACCCAAAAGATCATAATGCCTGGTGCTCTGGTCAAAGCAGCGCCCGATAAAAGCTGGCTGTAGATCAAGATCCCATAGAGCACAATGGGCAGAACTGTAGTGTAGTGAAGTGTTTTATGCTTATAATTAATATTAAACAAATTTATTTGTACAGAACTTACATTGAGAATTGTCAACAATGGAAACGCAGGACCTAGATGTCACCAAATGTCATTTTTGGAGGGGTTATTAAAATTGATTTTAATGCCTTTTTTTTTCTCAGCAATGTGTAATTTGGAAAACAACTAAAACGCTACATAAATGCACTGCAAAGTTTGTCCCCTTTGTCCCCAGCATTGATTTGTTGTAACTATAATGAAGAAATGCTGACCAGCGCCAGAACAATACAGTGCCAATCTTTTCAAGGAGGCAAAAAGTCATAAATATGCTGTGGAGTATGGAAAAAATGGCAGTACAAAGTGGCACTCACTCACGTCCAATAGGCACTGACACAGACCGTCCAATACCGGGTGCAACAATCAAAGCAAATGAGTTAGCATAGCCGTCAGAAAGCAACTAAACGGCGCACATTATAAATAAGACCCTTAGGGTCTTATTCATGAAGGGATAGCGTCAGGTAGTGCCTTGTAAATGAGAGGTAGCGACAGGTAGCGGCAGGTGAACGCCGGACAAGGCTGCAATTACACATTTATCAAGCAGATTATGTTGAGCGACTGGGATAACGCCATGTAGCGCAACCTAAAGGGAGTTTTTCTCTGAAGTCGCAGTTGGCAGCAGCAAGAAATATCTCCATTCTCTTTTTAACGCCATGTAGCGTCTGATTCATCATTATCCCAGCCTCAGCGAACAGCGCCGGTGTTCAGGCTTGCAGAGCCCCTGTATTACCTCTAGCTACCTGGCGCTCTCCCATACATTTCTTTTATTTTCTTTTCTTTTTTAATCTCAAATAATGTTGTGACCTCTCCTGGCATAGAAAAAGCCATTTTTGAAAATATTTTTCATGTTTTATATATTTATGCAGAATTGACATTACAGGTCTGGCATTAATGTGTTCATGTTACAATGTTATTACATGTAATTCCATATGTTTTCGCTTTGTAACTGGTGGATACATGTTAAAAAACAACCTTTAATCACACAGCCTCCGGCGCTCTGGGCTATAGCGAAGCATTTTTGAGCACCGGAGGTGTGTGAGGCTGTTTTTTTGATGAATATGTTGTGAGTCGGTCGTACTGACCAGTCACTAACATGCACTCCCATACAGCGCTGTACTGGTCATATAGCAACTTCCCACAATGTATTCATCATTGCTGCACAGCGACTATGAACTAGCGACCCACGGCCGAGCACTAGCATGCGCTCTGAAATGCTTGCTACGGACGCTCATCTGTCGCTACCTGGCGTTAGTGATGAATCAGCCTGCATGTTGCATTTTACAGCAAAAGCAAGAGCTATGGTCCGTATACAGGTTACAACATATCAAAGGGATCTGATTGTCAAAAAGTATCAGTCTGGAGAACATCCAAGGCATTAGATATACTATTAGAGCAGCAAAGACAGCCATCAAGAATCAGATATAATTTGGCACAACAGTGACATTTCCAATAACTGGACAACCCTCAAAAAGTTGAAGCGAGGCCTACAGAAACTTTGAAGGAGCTTCAAGAATTTATGGAAAGTTTTGGTTGTGTACTGCATTGTGTCTATACTCTCTTGTATTCTTCACATGTCTGGGATGTGTGGTAGCAAGACAGAAGCTTTTTCTTACAAAGAAAAACATCCAAACCTGGCTATGTTTTACCAAAACTTAAATCAAGTCTGCCAAAATCATGTGGGAAAATGTGTTAAGGTCTGATTAGACCAACCAGGAGCGTAAGTAACTACAGGGGTTAGCGAGCGACCATATCAGGCCCCTCACATCATATGGCTCCTCACATCAGGACACCATATACAAGGAGCACCATTTGTCACTGCTGTTTCAGTCTTTAATTGACTAGTTATAAATGATTGAGGTAAAATGACAGGGCGCCATGTTTTGTTCACACCAGGGCCCGCTCACATTTAGTTACGTCACTGAGACCAAGGTTGAACTTTTTGGCCATGAAAAGTAAGCATGGCCCATCACCAAAATAATCCTGTAGTGAAGCATGATGGAGGCAGAATTGTGCTTTGGGATGTTTTTTTGCAGCTGGTATTGGCGCTTTAGTTAAGGAATAATGAACTGGTCCATATATTAGTCAGTTATGGCACAAAACCTTTAGGCCGCTGAAAAGGAATGATACCAACGACAATGGCCCAAAGCATATCCACATCAAGAAAAAATAGCTTCACCAAAATAAAAATCAAGGTTTGC
This sequence comes from Gastrophryne carolinensis, assembly GCA_027917425.1. Lineage (NCBI taxonomy): Eukaryota > Metazoa > Chordata > Amphibia > Anura > Microhylidae > Gastrophryne > Gastrophryne carolinensis. The sequence continues at coordinate 281,908,766 of CM051235.1, forward strand.
AATGGCCCAGTTAGACCTGGATGTAATTGAAAGTCTGTGAGTTGACCTAAGGAGGGCTGTACACAGGAGATACCCTCACAATCTGACAGATTTGGGGCACTTTTGTAAAGATGAATGTCGAATTGTGTCATGCTGATATGTACTGACAAGACTGGATGCTGAAGTCCAAAGGGACATGCATTAACTCCTTGTTTTTGTTTTAAACTCATAAAGTGAATTTTTTACTACCATGAGCCTTTTTTTTTACTAAAATTTAAAGATAGTTTAAATAATTTCTCTATATGAGGCTGATATCACTCATTAAATTAACTCTTTAACCTTATTACTTTGCTTTTTGCTGAGAACCTTTCCATGCATTAGCGAATAACCCATGGTGTTTGTTACTAATAATTTATAGAAAAGTTCTCTCACACCAATTTGGAGTAAAAAGGCAGTTGGGCCACTTTAAGACGGGCAGGCTGATTCATTAATAGCAACAGGTAGCGACAGATGAGCGACAGTAGCGTTATTTTCACAGCGCCCGCTAGTATTCGCTGTGCTTGGCCGTTGTTCGGCTGTTGACAGCGACTCAGTCGGTGTGCGGTAATGTTGAATACGGGGTTAGGAGTCGCTGTTTGACAGGTTCCGCGCTGTATGGGAGCGCATGACAGCGAACGGCCATAGCGAACGGCTCCCAGCATATTCATTAACAAATCACGCTTCAAAAATTCTCGCGCTGTGAAATGCTTGTTTAAACCCCAGAGCGCTGGCGGCGATGGGTTAAAAGTAGTTTTTTAACCCCCAACCATATTTTTAGCAAAAAAAAAAAACATGTTTTTCAAAACATTTTGTAATATGAATACATTAATATCAGACCTGTAATATCAATTCTGCACAAATTTTTTTTTTTTTTTTTAGCTTAAAAAAAAAATCTAACATTGCAGAAGTGGTCACAGAATTTTTTACATTAAAAAAAAAATAATAAATTAATAGCAATTAATTATGAATATTTAAATTTAGCTCCATTGAAATGCATTGGAGAGCGCCAGGTAGCGAGAGGTCATACCTGTCGCTGTTCAAGGTCGCTCGCTGGCACTGTGGGGTGAGGCTGGAATAATGATGAATGATTCGCTATCTGGCGCTCTGTCAGTCGCTAAGCAGGATTGGCTTCATAAATGTGTGATTGCGGAGGGGAGCCGGCGTTCTCGTGGCGGTGAGCGTCATTACCATTCGCTCACCATTCGCTACCTGGCGCTATCCCTTGTTAAATAAGGGCCTCAGTAATTTTGGTCAAGATTACATTCACAGCCACCAGCCTGTATTCCCCTGTATGGACTGCTTTTGCAAGGCTGTTTGACCTGGGACGATGGTCTGTACCGCTGATAGAGATTCTATCAAACTTGCACTGAATGCATCACTGGACGTCGGGCAGGAGTTATTGAGCATGTGGTCTGGCAAAGCAGGCCTTGACCAGAGACATGGCCAGACATGGCATTGGACAGCTTGTCAAAGAAACCTGGTTAGCTATATTTATCAACAAGATTGTAATAGAAACATGGCTATGGGTAGCACCAGGCTTGGAACAATGATGTGGTCAAACATAACTATGGTCAGAAACAAGCTTGGTACAGAGATGTGGTCAGGACAAGTGGTTGGACAGTGGCCAGGGCTTAGCACAGAAACATGGTCAGATGTGGCTATGGTCATTAACAGGCTTGGCACAGGAAATAGAATAGCAGGCAACTTTGGCAGGGCTGGAACAGCTCACACATGGACAATATGGTCAGCAACATGATAGTTCCTAAGGATGGCTTTTAAACAAACCCTTCAATCAACTGAGGCACCTGGCCCTGTGGGCCTGTGTTCTCAATCAATGTGGCTGCTGTCTTGATCAAGGGACTCTGTGGGAGCAGCTAGGTATGTAGTGTGCCATGATCAACTTTGGATTTAATTTTATACTAAATTGTTTAATCTTCAACAGCAGTGAAAAGCAAGGAGAGGGGGGTAAGGTGAGCACCCTGTTACGTGTGTTTAAGCCTGTAGATGTCCTGTAAATATAAATGTATATGTCTTTCAGCTTTGAGGATGCTACTGTATACGGTACATGACAGCAAAGTTCCTTTGCAACATTTGTTAGATCTCACCTTCTCATTACCAGTAGTAAACTTGTTTAGCAGTTTTCAAGTTAATCAAATTTTTGTGTAAAAAAAACAAACCTTGAAATCATTCCACAAAAGCCATTGTGAATGGATGTTCCTAGTCCCATGCGGCAGCTCCAGGTGCCGGGATTTGTATTGGGTTTTGGCTGATCCTTCACAAACTGACAGCAGCTGTTGGAAACAACAAAAATGTCCCCAGATGAGCTTTCTGAATCTTTGCTCCAGACCTTTGTTGCAGTATACAATCAGTAATGCCATGTTAATTCTCTTTAGAAATGACTCCATGGTGAACTTTCTTGTAGAGATCTGGCCTGATATCACGTCACGATCCTTCTCTCAGAAGCGCTGCATGTTGCTCCATAATTAGTTATTTTGTCATGTGTTTATGGCTTTTGCAAAGGCTGTTAATTTGGATACAGTTAAGCATTGCAGCTGCAATCTAAATAGAGATTCTGGAATAGAAAACGAAAATGTAGTTAAAACTGTCTGCTTTTACTTAAGTGCATCATATTTATGCTTAGGTTTAACTGTGGTGCTGCTTTTTCTTCCTAAAGCTAATTTTGGTGAGTTGCATTTGCAATATGGTCGGTTGTATTTATTTGTAGTACAGTAATAGAGTATATTTGGAAGATGCGTCAAGTTTGGTAGTGCATTGGGTATTTCAGTTATGACCTCTTTTTAAAAAAGGTTGTACAAATCAAGAGAAATAAGTATTAAAGAGGTTGCAGCCTGGGGCATGTACGGGCTGCACAGTGATGTGCACTACACAAAACCAGTAGGCTGCTGGCAGTCACCTGGGGCCATAAAACTGCAGGAAACATAAAAGGGGTGTGTCAGGGATTGCCGGACACCCTTCTTGCATAAGCCAAGCAATCCCCAATCTCCTCCGCCTCTTGTGCCTATAGTCAAGCCCCCGCTCGCTGGAGACACGGGTTATGCCTCTCCAGACTCGGTTGCCCCCAGGGCTTACTGGCGCAAAGATTGCTGGCTTATGGTAAAGACTGGTGAACAGCGGGGTATCCCAAATCAGGAGTCCGAGCGAACAGGGTCCTGAAACGTCAAATCCAGAGGGTTAGGCAGAGAATGGTTGAGACAAGCAGGGGTCAGAGCCGGGTGGTCATAGGGCGCGGTATCCAAGGGGTTAGACGGAGAGTAGCCAAGACAGGCAGGGGTCAAAGCCAGGTGGTCACAGAAGCGCGGTATCCAAAGGGTTTGGCAGAGACAAGGTCAGACAGGCGGATGGTCGGTGCGGACAGCAGACAGGAATGGTCGAAGACGGAGCCAGATCAAAAAACACACTAAACACTATTCCAACAGCACACCCAAGCTAATAATGGCTATAACGGGCACCGATGGTCAGGGGAAGGACACTTTTAAGGGGGAACTGGCCAATGGGAAAACGGGAATGTCAGATGGTTGCAAATAGTGATTGGTGCATACTTTAACTCTGCTCCTGATAGGAGCCCCCCAGGGACTGGACCGCCCTGACCAGCCAGGCTGTCCAGTCCCTGGGTTCATTGACCCGGAGGACCCCCCCCTAGACCTGGATAGGTCCTTTTAAACCTGCCCCCGGCGAATGCGCTGGGCGGGCAAGCTTTTCAGGTGGGGTGGGGAGTTAACCAAGCCAGCAGAAAAAATCTCTATTTCAATTACTTCTAATCACATGACCTGGAACAGTCCATGATTTGGAACAGTCCCTTGAAGGAACACAAAATACTGTTCGGCCGGCCCTGGAATCTGTATTTGGTCTGCCCAGTAAGTATAGAAAGCAGCAACCCTGGAGTATCTACAATACATTTTTATAGAATGCGTTGCAGACTCATAGCCTTTACTGTTACACGATTATGACAAAGCAAGGCATTGCCTCTGGGGTATTGGCATTCACATGCATTTTAGCATCTCAGGGCTGTGCCACTGTTATTATAACACTTAGTTGTGCTTAAAGATGTTAATATCTTGTCTTTACATTTCAGGTCAGAAGAGGTTGCGGTTTGCTTGGCAGCACAAAAAGAGGAAATATTAACAATGAGACCATGTTATACTATTGATAATTCAGGGATCAAATCACCCACTGAAGATTATGTTCACAGAGGTGAGGAAATCTGTTCCTATTATCTGTTTCACCGTCCAAGCTAGAGACCAAAGTAGGCAGATACCTCCCTATGAATGACAGCTGCATAGACATCCGGCCCATCTCATTGACTTACTAAATGTTGCTGTCCTTTTTTACCCACAATCCTTACCTGAACTACTGCACATTCTTTGGGGTATATTCAGCAGCAGAAGTACTCTTTCTTCACCTGGTGCAGAATCACTCCTTCAAGGTGCAAAAAGTCCGACCCTATTGTGATCATTTTCTCTTTTATAACCCCAGTCACATAATTCTTTCTTGGTATCACTAGTTCTAAAATTGCTCTTTGTGAGGGTGACACGCCATGCTCCTTCATTGAGTAAATTCCAATTGTTGCTGTTGTGTTGTTTTACTTTAGGAATCTTTAGCTTAGGAATTAAGAACTGAAAAATGTTGAAACATAAAACATCTACTATACATTTATTAAACTGGACCTTCAGCGTGATTTAATGAAAAGCCCAAACTCTTAAAAAATGGTTCCCCAGCATCTAAAATTAATATATTTTACGTTTTTAGTCAGTAACTTATTATTCTTTCCCCCACTGGGCTGCAACTCTGTTCAGGACTTTAGGATACGGGCGCCGCCATCTTGACTCAGAAGCATCACACTTACTGAGGAGAGTGGGATAAGGTACAGGGGGGCGGGTTATAGCTGTGCTTTGCTCAGACAGAGCAGAGCTGGGGTCAGGTAACGGTCAGCAGTCCCAGAATGCAGAGCAGCACAGTCAGGAGGCACTTCCTGTTTGCAGGCTGTCTGATAAGATGGCGGCTTCCATAAGCCGCCACCGTGGATGTTTAAAGGCTTATAACATGCAGTAGATGCAGGTAGGATGATTTTTAATGTGGACAATCTGTATGTACAGAGTGTGGGAAACATATAAGATGGACTCTTATTTAGAGTGAAGGTCCGCTTTAAGCATTTCTGCTAGACTATGCCAAATTAGAGTGGTGTAACATGGTGTAACATATCGTTTAACATGTTTTTTTGCAGCAGGGCCTTTGATTTTAGTTTTGCATTTTTCCAGGAGACAATCAGTTGTTTCGCTCAGTTGAAGGACGAGCTGCATCTGATGAAGAAGAGGAACTGTGGATAAAGGAACCAACAGCAGAAGAACAAGGAATTACAAGCTATGGTTCATGGTGTGCAAGGGGGTAAGTAGGGCCCAGGGCATACACAGTAGGGGGGTTATTTTATAAAATGTACAGAGTTTTCTGCCTCATATGGGTGAGCTCTCAGCCTTTTTCATGCCATCTTTACTGTTTTGTAAGAGTTATTTAACTCTCCACCATTTTGATACAGTCACTCAAGGAGACCAGATTTGTATGGCAATACAGGGTGTGGTCACTGATGTTGCAGGTAAGCCGATTAGATATCTTGTTTAGGGTGGGGCACTCCCACTTTGAGACATTTTGGCAAGCTGTCCACTTGAAAAATCTGGGGACACCAAAATGTTTCACCAGGGTTTCTAGGTAAAAGAGCGCTTAGTGCGGTAAGGAAAAAATTCTGCCCACTGCTTGCCCATCCTATGGTGCTGCTGTTGTCCATGCTGTACCTCTAACTTATTCCCCACCATGAATGAGTCCATTATGGGGGGGATTAGGGGCCTGTGATATGGTCTGCACCACTAACAGTTGCCCTGGGGTAACCGCAAAACACAGGATGGCTGGGATAAAGGCTTTGGCACCCAGGGCATTCGCCTGCGTGTTTTTTTTCATATTTCTTGTTAATTTTTGGGGCAATTTTCATTATACAATTTAATCTAATTAAGAATAGCCTGTCACTTTATTTGCAAAATGTGAAAAAAACACACAGATGTTTGAAAAAAATGTATTCTTTCTAATTAACTTATACTTACCTTCCCCCTCCAGGCTCCTGCGCAGGCTCCTTTAAATGTATCCCGCCAGGGCATCTAAGGGCGCTTCGGCGGCATTTAAAAAGGAGGGGAACACAGGTTCCCCTCCTGTTCATCTCTGATCCTGGTCGGAGATTTTATGATGACCCGCTGGGGAGCATCTTTTATATTAAGAGAGGGGCCTCTCTGTAATCTCCCTGATGGCCTTTATGATGTCACAAAAGAGAAGGGGCCTAGAGGGGTGGCACAGGAAAATCCCCTCCAGACTTCTCCCCTTCTGTGACTTCAGCAACAACATCAGGGACTTTCCATGGAGGCCAGGCCTCAAAGTATAAAAGCCAGTTCCCCTGGCCCTCACTTCAGTCCCTCGCTGGGCAGCAGCTGTCAGCTTCTTGCAGCCAGTGCCATCACATCTACAGGCTGGAGAGGGCCCCGAAGAGAAGGACGAAGAGACGACGCGGGGCACAAAAGACCCGCCGGAGGAGAAGACAGTGTTGGCGGGGGGACAGAATATGGAAAACGGGGACAGGTGAGTATAAGTTAAATTGTGAAAAATACAAATATTTTGTGTGGACTCTTCATCTGTTTCCCTTGGGGTGAACTGGTAAAGAGTTCAGGGGACACCTATCCTTATACCAGTTCACCATTGTCAGGACCCGGCATGACACATCACCCGCACCCCCATTTGGGGCATCAAGATGGCAGATGCGCCCAGTGCCCATTGTTGTTGGCAGAGGGTTCTTCCAGGGCTGCCTTGGTACCTAATGGCATAAGGGATTGTAACTTGCAGGGACAGAGGCCGCCAATAGTTGGGCCTCTGAGCCCTGGCTTACAAGCCCTTATGCTTGGTGCATGAGATGGCAGCCTTTCTGGGGAAGGTGGGGGGCATAAAGAACCCTGCCATCACTTTTTCTGCTTTAATGAATGCCGCTTAAACATTTTTTGGGACAAACATGATTGTATTATGTATATAATACAATTATATATAATTATATTTTATTATATATTTATTATATATAAATTATTATATTATTATATATAAAAATTGTAACTAACGCAAAAGGACAAAAAATTACCAAAAAATCAAAAGAAAAAAACAGCAGGCAGTTTCAATGGTAAATGGAATGCCTTTAAACGCGGCATTCAGTTAAAACTGAAAAAATACCATTGAAAAATAAAAAGCCAGGCTATTCTTCTTTAGATAAAAATTGTATCGATCGATCGTATTGTAAAAATAAATTAAAAATAAACCTGCAGGGGGGCGCTTGGGAACAGCCAACGGCAATGTCCGCAGCTTAGTTCGGCTCCTCACTGCGCGGGGAAACCAGTCTTCACATCAGCTGCAGCAGCGGCGGTTTCGGGTTAGCCCGGCCCGCAGACACCCTGGGACCACCCGGTCAGCATTCAGGGGTGAAGGGAGACGGTCGACAAGCAAGCAGTCCGGCCAAATCCAAGATGGCGGCCACGACCTGAGCACAGCCGCACACAGCGAGAGCCCAGCATCAACTCCAGCACAGCAGCAGCAGGGGTCCCGGGACTAACTACCCCCTACACACACCAGGAGCACCCGGGCAGCGAATGGGACGCAGGGATCGAGGTAAGCCGGCGCCCACCCCCAGGCACTTGGTACGCACAGCCAACCCTAAGATCAATCAAGAATCAATGAGTTTTTGAGCACACTAGTAAGCTGGGACCAGGTGTGATTTATTCCCCATGGGCAGGCCTTGGACAATATTCATAGATTGCTCCATTTGATTGAACTGGCCCAACAGAGGGACATCCACAGCCTCCTCCTATCTTTGGACATGCAAAAAGCCTTTGATACCCTATCATGGGACTACATGACCTATGCCCTCCAAAGATGGGGCTTCGGGGATAACTTTCTCAAATGGATACACTCTATATACTCTTCCACTTTGGCTAGGGTGCAGTATGGTGGTTATCTTTCCGATCCTTTCCCAATTGGCAGAGGCACGCGGCAGGGGTGTCCGCTTTCCCCAGTGGGCAAAATAACTATGTTTAGACACAGGAGGGTGGGGGGGACTGGGGGTCCCATGCATCAACAGGTACTATCAAGCAGCGCAGATAGCGCAACTCCATAACTTGCATTTCCGAGAAGAAATCCCGCTTTGGGTATCTCTGAAAGCATCCTCATGCGACCCTACTCCCATAGATATTTTAATATGGACCCCACATAGAGTCCCCAACCCTATGCCACTCCCTCCGAACATGGGACAAGGTCAAGTATTCTGGGAAGCTGATCCCGCCACACCTCCCCTTATCGAGACTATTTAAAAATCTATGGTTCCCCCAGGAGTGGAGAGCCCTGGAGTGTTTGCTTGGTGGGAGCAGGCGGGCATCAGTAAAATCCATCATCTAGTGGACAGGGAAGAAATGATCTCCTGGTCTGCGCTGGTAGCGAAGGAGAACACTCCCACAACCGAACAGTTTAGGTACCTCCAGATTCGCCACTGTCTCACCCCTCTACTTAAAAACAAAATCTCTTGAGTTAACATGACCGCCTTTGAAAGGGCTTGCTCATGAGGGATACCTACCTTGGGCCTTGTATCCACAATTTGTGCATACCTAATGGGACTCCCCCCAGAATCAAAGCACGGGTACATGGTTAAATGAGAAATGGACCTAAATCTGGTGAGAGACAGAAGAGACTGGGAAAATATTTGGGCCGGGATCAACAAGTGTTCCATAAATGTCACCACCCTGGAAGCGCCATACAAAATGCTCACGAGATGGTACTTAGTGCCGTCACGCATAGCAAAAGCAATTCCAGGATACCCAGCGCCCTGCTTCAGACCCTCAGAGGGTACGGTCATGCACATCTGGTGGGAGTGCCCCAAAGTCAAGCGGTTTTAGTCAAGGGTCTTTGGCTTGCTATATACACTTTTGCACACCAACATATGCAGAGATCACTGAGTGCCGCTGTTACATGTAAAGCCAGAGGGCGTTACTAAAACCCAGCACATCTTATTAATCCAAGTCTTGTTGGCAGCAAAGTTAGTAAGCTCCTGGAAAAAGGCAAACGTCCCATTCTGTAAAAGAGAGGCTGAACGGTATCCTCATTATAAAAAATTAACAAGCAGCCTAAAAGACTCCCACGAGAAATTTTATAAAAATATGGGGTCCGCCCGGGGGCGGATGGCTTCACCCCTAAATTCTACAAGCAATTTGGAACACAGTTAGTACCCTTCCTGACCAAGGTCTTTAACTCTATCGGACCAGATTGTGGATTCCCTAGGCAGTCCCTAGAAGCGATAATCTCAGTTCTCCCAAAGCCAGGGAAAGACCCCTCATTATGTAGCAGCTATAGGCCGATCTCCCTCATAAATGTAGACATTAAGCTCTATGCTAAGATTTTGGCCTCTAGGCTTAAACCAATTCTCCCAGGCCTGATAGATCAGGACCAGGTTGGCTTTGTTCCCGGGCGGGAGGCGCGGGACAACACCAACAAGCTCTTTGACTTAATAGCTCACTCTAGGAACGAAAGAGTCCAGATGTGTCTTCTCTCCTGTGATGCAGAGAAGGCGTTTGATAGAGTCGACTGGATGTTTCTTAAAGCGTCTCTGCGGCAGCTTGGTGTTGGCCCGCTACTCTTGTCCAGGATTCTGGCGCTGTATTCGGAGCCTACTGCCAAAGTGAGGGTCAATGGCTTCCTCTCCTCTTCCTTTGGGATTGGCAATGGCACGCGACAAGGCTGCCCACTGTCCCCACTACTCTACGTTATTACAATGGAGCATCTTGCTGTAGCCATAAGACAGAACCCGGATATAAGGGGTGTGGTGGCAGGGGGACAGGAATATAAGGCCTCCTTATATGCGGATGATTTATTATTACACTTGACTGCCCCGCTGACATCTTTCCCAGCGGCCCTCAAAGAGTTTGAGAGATTCGGTCAAGTGAGCAATTTTAAGATCAACTACAATAAGTCAGAAGCGCTTAATATCTCCCTCACCAGCCAGATGGTAGAACAGCTTAAGGCAAATTTTGCGTTTAAGTGGCAACCCCACTCGATTAAATACCTTGGGGTGCAGATCCCCTCTGACCTCTCACGTCTATATGAGCTAAACTACTCCCCTTTGCTCCTAAAGACTATGTCTGAGCTGACTACATATGATAAACGGCATTTTACATGGTTCGGAAGGATTAATGTGATAAAAATGGATATCCTCCCTAAATTTCTATATATTTTTCAAACAGTGCCTATTCACCTACCTAACAGTTTCTTTAAGAAGATGAGGACGGCCTTTTTAAGGTTTGTGTGGGGTACAGGGAAACCCCGGATAAGATTCAGCACCCTAACTAGACTAAAATCGGATGGGGGGGTCGGCCTTCCTGATTTGAAAACTTACCATAACGCGGTTATCACGCTCCGTATAGTGGACTGGACTCAGAGGGAGGAAGGGAAGCAGTGGGTCAGACTGGAAAAGGCGATTTCCCCAATTAGTCTTGCGTCTCTGCCTTGGGGGGGGGCTGCTCCCCAGACAGGTGAGGGAGTCGTTCCCCTATCTAGTTGGACAGTTTTTGATGGCCTGGGACATGTTAACCAAGAAGAGGGCTGTGGTCAACAGACCAGGTCCTTTGACACCCCTCTTCGATAATTATGCCTTTGAACCAGGAGTGCGGGCCAAAAAATTTCTGGTTTGGGAAGCCCCATCCAACACTACAATAGGCAGTATCTTGAGCTCAGGCAGGCTCCCAACTTTAGACGAAATAAGGGAGGGGGCCCCGGGACAGCATATCTCGTGGTGCCTCTACAGGCAATTGAAAGCATTTATAACGCATCAGGATCTGGTGGAACGGGGTAGGCTGCCATTGACGCAACTGGAGCACATCCTTACTCAGGCTCCCCCCAGCTCGCATGTGGTCTCTGTCCTCTATAGGACTCTATTAGAGGCATCACATGACTCCCCGCCGGGATTCATTAGGAGATGGGAAGAGGAGCTAGGGATAACTGTGTCTGGGGAAGACCTTATCAAGATCTATCTGTACACCCACAAGGCAGCAGTCCCGTGTGTAGCCCAGGAAAGGAATTTCAAGGTCTTGTCGCGATGGTACAGATGTCCGGTTGATCTGAGTAAGTTTGATGCCTCCCGTTCAGTTAGATGTTGGAGGTGCCTGGAGGGAACTGGGAATATGACCCACATTTGGTGGGGCTGTCCACCAATTAAGGCACTGTGGGGAAGAGTCCTGTCAATTTACAACAACATCACAGGAGAGGCAATACAGAACTCCCCGCAGCTGGCTCTGTTGTCACTTCTCCCAGGCTCCCTCTCCCAGGGCAAGAAAGGGGTCCTGAGACATTTTCTGACGGCATTAAGAACTGTCATCCCTAGACAATGGAATTCTACTGTGCCACCATCTTTCGCTGAATGGGTGCAAGAGATCGAGACCATTCGCCGAATGGAAGAAGGGATCTCGGAATTAGAAGACACACATGAGAGATACTATATGACATGGGCGGGCTGGATGGACTATAGAGACAACCGCCTGCAGGTGTAGATTTGGTGTTCTTCCAGCTTCCGTGCTTTGCTCTTGCTCTTCCCCCTAACCGCCTTCTGCTTTCCCCTGCCCCCCTCCTTTTTTTCCCCTTGTTGTCCCTCCCCCTCTCTTTTCTATAGGTTCTTTACTTCTTATTCATGTCCTTGTTGTCCTTAGTCCTGGGTTTTTTGTTTCCCCTCCGCCCTTTGGGTTGTCCCCTCTCTGGTCATGTGGTGGGCGGGCCGGGTGGTCTCGCCTCCCGCGGCCTTGGACCCTCGGCCTGGTCGTTTGGGGGTCTGGCCCCGGGGGGCGGGATGCTGGGCCTGCCACAGCTAATATGAGTGACGGCTTCCTATGAATGACATAATCTGGTCCATCGGGAGGGGCGGGACCGGGGGGGGGGGGGGTCGTTACCAGAGGTATGCGGTTGATTTTGTATGCTCTTGGATTGGGACCCAAACATGAATATGTTCCTCCTCTATTTCCTCTGTTCTGTTGTTTGTACCATTTTATCCTTGTTGTGAAAATCTAATAAAAAGATATTGAACTAAAAATATGGGGTCCGTGGGTGGAATACGCCTTCCCGGGCCTAGGTAATGCCCTGCTGCAGTGAGGGCTGGCTCTAACCAATCGCCCCCTTTTCCCTTCCCCTGGGGGGTCTTTTTTCCCCCTTTTCTTTCTCCCCTCTCCTTTCCTTTTCTTTTTCTCTTCCCCACGTGTTCCCCCCCTCCCCATTAGTACGTCTCCAATTCCGGCCTGACAATGGCTGACTTGTGAAATCTGAAGAGCAATGACTTGTATCCCAGTACTCTTTTTGTATTTTTGTAAATTTTTTATTATACTGTACCACCAAATTATTACAAACCATCAATAAAAAGATTGAAATAGAAAAATAAAGCTGCAGGCAGTTACCTGCAGCGGGAATGAATTAAACACAGGAAAAACTTTATTTTTTATATTTTTTGTATTTAATTAATTTTCTTGGTGTTCTGTGACTATTCTGCGTACTTTCCCTAACACATTTTGTCCAGGGCAATCTCCCTGGTGTTACCCCCTGATTTGCCCTCTGACACACGTAAAACATAATATTGTGTAATGTAATATTTTAATTTTTTCATTTATTTATGAATTTCTTAAATGTTTTGGTTTTTTATTTTTGTTATTATTTTGAGTACTTTCCTTATGCCATTTTCTACAGGACAATTGCCCTGGTGCCCCTCCTAGATTTGCAGCTGTCTATCCCTTGTTACCCCTATTTTACAGCCATTTTTGGGCACCATTGACTTCAATGTGATTTGGGGAACTGACCTGAAGTTTTGCGGCTGGTTCGGCTAATCCCTATGCAGGATGTATGGTCAGTTTGCTGCTCTGAAATTTTGGCTAAATGATGGTAGTGGAATGCATGGATTGGCTGTGCATTGGCTCAATCATCCACATTATTTATGGATATTTTATGGACCGAAGCTCCCTGGAGCATGTCACTGGGAGCATGGCTACACTACTTACACACAAGAGTAGCATACAATGCATTGTATATTTCTTTCTCAAAAGCCTATAAATAACACACACCTCCACTATGTCCAACAGTTTAACCCTTTAACCGCCAGCCTACCTTGAGATTTTGTCACCCTTTGTTGCCAGACCATTTTGCACTATTTTGCGCTCCCCATGTTCAACTGTGATTTTTGAAGGGATTTCCAGGGATTTCCCAGGAAAGTTATATATTGTTTTGGTCTGGGCTTTAACATGAAATGTCTTGTTTGTCATTTTTTAGGTCTCAATATTTTTGGGTGAAATATGATTTTTTTACAATTCGTAGTGTTTTCTTGTAATAAAAAATGTAAGTTTGTCAATAAAATCTTATTGCGTGTGAAATCCCAATTTTTCCCGGTTACAGCGTTACCACATATGTATAGGTAGACACCCTTTCCTGCCCAGGAGACTCCCCCAAACTGAAACGATGCTTTAGGAGATTTTCAGATAAAATACAACTATGCTATGCAATATGCGCACCTTGCAGTTTTTCAAGAAAAATAACCCTTTACATTTGAAATATCCCTGACAAACTATATATTCTCTGGAAGTACACACCTCAGGCTTTCTAGGCGTACCAGGCTTGTTGACATGGGTGCAGTTTTCTGGAAGTAATCCCTCAATGTATTCTTTGGTTGCATAGGGTTTCCCTAAAAAAAGAATAAAAAAGCAGAATCAAAACCACATTTTCCTAAAAAAAAACTATATACAAGCAAGAATAAAACTGAAAATCTGAAAAAGCAAGGTCCCCCAAAGAGAACAATACTCAACATGCATAAGTAGTGTCAAGGGAAGGGTTGCCAAACACCCCAAAGTAAAGCATGTGCGTAACGGTGCGTAATTTTACTTCAAAATTTCAGCTCTGCAGACAAAGTGCGCACCTTGTGCTTTTTCTACCAAAACAACCCTTTACATTTGGAATACCCCCCACAAACCATATATTCCCTGAGAGTACACATGTTAAGCTTTCTAAGCATACGCAGCTTGTTGTAGTGGGCTCATCTTTCTGGAAGTAATCCCTCAAAGAAATCTTAGTTTGCACAGGGTTTCACTAAAAAATGTATAAAAAAGCAGAATAAAAAACACCTTTTCCTAAAATATCAATATGCAAATAAGAAAAAACAAGCTAAATCTGAAAGCGCAAGGTCCCCCGAGCAGAACAATACCCAACATGCATAGGTACCTGTAACCTTTTAACTGCCCGCCTACTTGAGATTTTGTCACCCTCTGCTGACAGGATATTTTTCGCCATTTTGCGTGATGTTTAACTGTGATTTTTGCAGGAATTTCCAAGAAAATGGCTAATTTTCTTTTTGCGACAGAGTTTAGGCTTTAACATGAAATGTCTTGTTTGTATTTTTTCTACAGTTTTTTAATATATTTTTAAGTAAATATGAAAATATGTAAAAAAAAAAAATATATATATATATTTTTTTTAATTGTCGCCTTTATTTTAACTAAAACATTTATTTTATTAAAGAAAACCATATTGCATGTGAAAGCCCCATTTCTCCCGATTACAATGATACCACATCGGTAGCCCCCCGTTCCTGTCCAGGAGATCCCCTAAACTGAAAATAGCACTTTATAACATTTACAAACACAACTACTATCCACACTATAAAGGGTTAAATAAAAAAAAATAATTGGTGTGGGGTCCCCCTTCCCACACCAATTAAAAAAATTCTCAAAAAAAATGGCGTGAGGTTCCCCCTACCCAGCATAACCAGTCCAGGCACCAGCTATGGAGCTTGTAGAGCTTGTAGAACAGAGTGCAGGGCCAGCTTTGATGCCCCCCCCCGCCCTGCCAGCTACAAGACCCAAAGCCTAATAGCCATGGGCTCTTCTGCCCCCCCCCCCTGGGCTTTGGAGAGGCAGGTAATGGGGGGGCTCGGGGGTTAATGGCAAGTCACCCACTAGCTGCAGGTGACTTGCCAGACCCAGAGCCTTGTGAACTGGTATAGGGGTCTCATAGATCCCTTACCAGTTCACAACAAGTTAAATGTAAAAAAAGCACACTGACACAGAGAAAAAATATTTTTTTTTTTTTTAATACTTACCTCCCATCCATCCCAGAGCACTTTGTCTCACGCTGATCACTTTGGCTTCTGCTCTCCTGCTGCTGCTGGAAGCCTTTTATACCTACTGGGTGACAGGTAACATAGGGTTAATTTAAAAAAAAAATGACATAGGGTCCCCCCTACCCAGCTTAACCAGCCTGTGACCAGCTATGGGGGCTTGTAGAACAGGGCGCAGAGGCCAGCTTCGGTGGCCCAGGGCCCTGCAGGCCACAAGCCGGCATAGCCTAGGGCCACGGCTCTTCTGCCCCCCCCGCTGGGCTTTGGGGAGGCAGGTAATGGGGGGGCTCGGGGGTTAATGGCAAGTAAGTAAGTAGTAGTCTCATGGACCCCTTACCAGTTCACAAAGGGTTAACAGTAAAAAAAAAAAAAAAAAACACCACACAAATGACTTTATTAAAAAAAAAAATTTTTTTTCTTTACTCGCCTCTGATCGTCGAAGGGGCAGGGCTAGCAGTAAAGATGGCGGCGACCATCAGAGCTACGGTGGGAGGAGGGCTGTTAGGCCCTCTCCTGAAGGTGGAAGAGCGGGGGGTGCCCCCCGTGCAGAGGAGAGCCGGCAGGAGCGATCGGGCACGAAGGTGAGTAAATGTATATATTTTTTTTTTTTACAGGAAATTCCGGCGGCTGGTGAAACGGGGGGGGGTCCTATTTTGGGCACTCCCCTGCAGCCGGAGGAGCCCCAATGGGTGATCGGAGCGCCTCTGATTGAAGAGGAGACCCGGATGGATCGAACGAGGGGTCAGGTGAGTGCCTTTTTTTTAACTTTTTCGGCTAGCAGGGGGGAAATTCAGGCACGTAAAATTTATGTGGCTGGTGGTTAACTGCAGGGGAGGCAGCCATGTAAATTTTACGTGGCTGGCGTTTAAAGGGTTAAAGCGACCTGGAATCTAAAAGATTCCTGGGCCGCCTGCTGGCTTCGCCGAATCTGGGTGCCCCACTGTGTGAAACCCTTCAGGGCTGGTAAGGAAGGCAATCAGGTCCCTTTGCCGAAGGACACAGCAAGGGCCTCTGATTGGATGAGAGCCCATGCATGCGCCATTGAACCGAGGAGGGGTTAGCTTTATTGGGCAAACTAGGGGTTTTCACACAGCCAAAAGTCCCAAAAAGGCAAATTCCTGGGTTTTGTTCCGCTTCAAGCTGTCCCACTTTGAGCCCCCAAATGGGCGGTTTAGGGTGTGGCATACTTGTAATAGCTGTGATACAACCATTATGCTTTTGAAATATTTCCCTTCACTATAATGGAAATTTGTAACACATAAGTTATACTATATTAGGGATTTGGTATATCTTAGATGATAAAAGTAAGCCCTTCTTACCTTATACAAATTGGGGAGGAAAATGGAAGGGGTAGGAGGGGATAGTAAAGTCTGAAGCTGCAAGCAGTAAGAAAAGGAGAAAAGGTGAATACACCTCTTTACAAGCTCCTCATAGCATCCTTACCCATACCTAGCCAAAGTGGCATACACAATGGTGTACACAGTGGCACCATCATGGGCCCCCATCAGCACCCCCCCTCCCCGCAAACACTCACCGACCAGTCCCTAGGTGCAGGAGGCGAGCAGCTAGCAGTGAGCGCATGATGGCAATGGGGCTGGGTGGCACATGCATGGCTGCGTAAGAGGCGTGCGGTGCACATACAGAGGCACACAGACGGAGGCGAAGGGGAAAGAGGAGCCACGGTTGGCTAGGTGAGTATGTACGTTGGTGCCGGGTGAACATTCTGCAGAGGTGATATAGGTAGCTTGCATCGGGCCACCTATTCCACAGGCCCGCAGGCACATGCCTGTACTGTCTCTATGGTATGTATGCCCCTGCCTAGCCAGGATCTCTACAAGATATGTCTAGTAGTTGCCTCCAAATCCAGCATGATATTATCTTGCGTTAAAAGAAAACATGGAATCACACACTAGTTCATAAAAGAGATGCCATGATTTTGGAGAGGGTGCAGAGAAGAGATACCAAACTGGTAAGGGGAATAATGGATGTTTGTCATGAATAAAAACATCATTTTTGTCTTGAGATAAGAGGCATGGGACAGGGCATGCTTAACTTGTATAAAAATATAAATGGACAATCCAAAAAAGAAATCATATAAAATTCTCTCAATTCTTGTAATCTGGAGAGGTGGTGATCTTTTTTTATGATAAGAAATATAAATATTTGGAATAGCCTCCCATTGAAGCTTGGTGCAACATCTAACAGATTAAAAATGGTTAGATGTTTTTAAAGAAAATAACAGTAACCGTTACTGATATCTGTAAATGTATATCAATTTCCTCTACTTCACCCCTTGGTTAAACTTCACACTCGCTCTCTATTGTAGCGCGACTTGACCTGTCTGTAAAACCCTGAATTCATTTTTTTAGGTGTGATGTCCGAAGGCTACAGAAACTTCTGTCTAATATTGGATCTAACTGTATCGATTACAGCAATATACCTTTCCTATTGGCTGAGGGAGTCAGCAGGTTGACAGAGGAGCTTACAAATAAAGAGAAGGAAATGAAGGATCTTGAGATGCTGATGGAAGAGGTAATATTGAGCTCAGTATATATTCTAGTTGCACCTATCTTTTTCTTTTCTATTTCTTTTTTTATTTTCTATACCACCTAATAATGACTTAATATGGAGTCTGCATCAGAAAGTACTTAAACTTAAAAAAAAGTAAATTACAAATAAATATTCTGTAATTAAAACCATGATCCTCTCACATGCTAATACCAAAGATGCATTCCAGCTGCTCATTTTTAGGCCCAATCATTTATTTTAAACATTTTCCCAGCTTATAAGTACAGACATAAAAGTACAGACAATGTAGGGCCAGTACAGACTATGAATGGTGTGAGCCCCAATACAGGCAATGAAGGCTGTGAGGCCCAATACAGTCTAGGAGGGAGGTGAGCCCCAATACAGGCTAGGAAGGCCATGAGGCCCAATAAAGACTAAGAAGGGGGTGAGCACCAATACAGACTAGGAAGCACCACACTGGTTCAAGGCCCCGACGATGTCAGACCTTACACTTTTATCTCCATCATTTATTTACAATGTCAATGAGTATAGCAATGTCACCTCTGGTTTTTACAGCACTGCATGCTGCAGTTGCTTATCAGCTTTCATTATACCAGGGTTCTCTGGTGGCAGGGTGGGGAGAACATGCATAACAAAAGTAAAGGTGGTCTCACCGGTGAATGGATTAAAACAAACATATCCAGGTAGATCACAGCAGTGGCTTGTTACAGGGTAGGGAAAGGTAGCTTTTAACCATGGCTAAATAGCAGGATTCTCCTTAGACCATAATCCATATTTGTGATCTGACACACTGTACTGAGCGCAAGGACAAGTACTGTACTGAGCACATGCTACTGGTATCTAAAAAAATACAGAATATCAATAGGTATGTGGCCTAAAGAAAAAATGATGCAGCTTCCTCGAGTCCTGCCCCCCCCCCCCCCCCTGAAATGCGACAGCCCTTAACAAGCAGCTGAGTGGGGATTTTTTTTTTATCTATTTTTGAGTTGGGCCTCTACAAAAATGTCTTAAGCTTAACCAATGCTGTATACTTCTATTTAATGTGTAGATGAAGGTGCCATTTATTGAAGAGCTGGATAGGAAAGACGAGGAGCTTGAAGTGTTGAGGATAGATCTTCAGATGTTAGAGACAGAGCGTGTTCGGCTGTCACTGTTTGAGGAGAAGCTTCTTGATGTTCTGGAGCTCCTTCAACAATTACGTGATCTGGTGAGACAGAGGGCAATGCCCGTAATTTAAAATGTTTTATCATGGTTTACCTTGGTTTGCATTATACAATTGTTTTCTGTTTAAAAGAAAAACCCGAAAACTTTTTTAAAGTTGCAATAATTTACAATGCAATTTCTACCATTTTTCAGTTGAGGCAGACGTTGTATTCTAGTTTTTTTAAGCGAATTGCTTTGCTTCACCTCTTGATGGCTTGATGGCTTTAGGAACATTTTGAAGGAAAATGGTGCTCATTGAGTTTACCTTATCAGGATAAAGGGGTGGGTAAAGGGTGAGGGGAGCAAGGAAAATACATCATCACCCGTTTCTCCCTCTCTACCAACTACACTAATAGGGAAATTGTGGTCACACAAGCAAGACTCCATGTTCCAAAACTATTATTTTAATATGTTCATCGTTCTTTATTAGAGCAATAATCGTGGAGCCATGGTTAGTTATCTTGGTGCTTTTTTGGAAGCATTTTTGGGACCCCTTAGACTTCAACCTTGTAGATTTGTTTCTTTGTAATGGTCAACATATTTGGTTTTCAGCTACCTACTGCACTATACAATTCTTTTGTTTTGGTAAGGACATTCATTTACCTTTGGTTTTTATTTCACACCTTTTATTTAGCCATTCACTTTCATTGTATTTTTCACCTAAATTGCGCTTTTTACACCTACCTCTGAATCGACCCCCTTATCTTGTTGCTTCTGGCATCACGGTTTTCAGCAAGGTTTGTTTTATTTTCAAACCAATTTTATTTTCAAATTGAAATTTCAAAGTCTTCCACTCTTTACCTTTACTTGAAAAAATCTGCACTTTGTGTGTATAGCCCATTAATACCTCAACTTGGTCTGTCCTCACCATCAGGACTGGATTATGAGGAGAGCGCACTTCCACCACTTGCCCTGCAAAGGGGGCCTACACCAACCTTTGGGTTATGGTCTTGTCCAGGAGGCTTTTCAGTCTTTGGCCTGATGGTTTACAGGGCCAGCAACATATCTATCTGCGGCAGTGGATGCCCCCTGTGGCAAGCTTTCTTTTGTTTTTGTAAACCTGCAGCCAAGGCCACCACAGGTCAGGATGGAGAGTTTAGAGCAACAAAGCTGCTGGCAGCAATGCTACAGTGACGGGTGGGTGCAGAGCTCTCAATTGGCGGCCGCTCACTACACATAAGCCACCAAGCACAGCTCAATGCAGGAAACTGTTTTCTGCTGGACCAGCTGGGCAACTTCACACCCCCCCGACCGCCCCCAGAATGGCAAAGCAGGAGGTCCTGAGCAGTACGCACCCACACAAGGGGGACACAAAGGACTCGATCTGACGTTCCAGTAGGTGGACGGGTGCCAGGCAACCACCGATCAGTTACTTGGCTGGATTATTATTTTAAAGGAAACATTTTGGGCCCAGGGCCTCCAGCACACTTAATCCAACCCTGCTCACCCTGCTGGCAGGGATATTGAGCCCTACAAGTATATGCTGCAACCCCTTGTGTCTGCTGGCATCAGAGGAAGGTGTAGCAGGCACACCAGCAGCACCAGGTGCAACATCACGTTTATGTCCCTGTCCTTGCCCCTTATTTGCTGATTTCTTCATTTTTACTTACATCAAGTTACTGACAGAGGCCTGTCCCCCTCAGTATATCAGCCACTTGTCCCTAGAAGTGGCCTTAAAAGGACAGTTAGCAGAGGTTCCTTTGTCCCTAGCTGTCTTTAAGTATGTAAGCTACCTGTCCATGGAAGGGCAGTGAAATTGACAGTTAGCTTTGGAAATGGACCCCTCCTCCTCAAAAAAAATGAAACAAGATGTATATCTAATTAAAGAAAACAAAAATCTTTAATTTTTTAGTTTTCTGATATTATTTTGATTACTTTCCATAGCCCATTTTGTGCAGGGGCAATCGCCTCTGGTGTTACCCCCAAATCTGAGTCTGACACCTGTGAAAAAATGAATTTATTTATGTATGTATTTAATTTTTGGGTTTTCTGTTATTGGTTTGAGTTCTTGCCCTAGCCCATTTTGTGCAGGACAATCGCCCTGGTGTTTCCTTCAATTTGCAGTCCTCTTGCTACCCCCATTTTACAGCCATTTTTTTGGTCCCCAAGTTTGGGTCCCCATTGACTTCAATGGGGACCCAAGACTAAAGGCAGAGGATGTGTGATTATTGAGCATTAAAGTTATTGGCAAGTCAAAAGTAAACAAAACTAGCTTACCTTTCATACAGTGGCTTCAGTACTGTCCTTCCTCTCCTGTCTGCCTCCTTAGTGAGAAAAATGATGTCCTCATTCTGGTTTCCACTCCCACCACCCCAATGTGGTCCACTAATCAACTTTCGGGGGACTAAGAAAGGAAACACCCCTGAATCCCTGCCCAGACATCCTGAGTGGCTGTCTCTGCACCCCCCGTCCTCCTCTAAGTGTGCTTACATCACATCGCTGTTGCCACACCCACTGTTCATTTCTCATTTTCTCTTCTGCATCTCCAATGCGCTAATACTTTTAGTGATTACTTGGGAACTACAGGGTCTTTTTGAAAACGAATTGAAGTTTGGGACAATGCAACGTGTAGCCCGAGACAATGAGACATTAGTAGAGCTTGCCTTTAGTATAACTTTAAGAATCTTGTTTTTTTAGTGCAGTACATTTTATTCTGTTTTAGATGGATCCAGTATGACTTCTTGATAATTCAAGAAGGGTTATGTGGATGCTGATTCATTACTAGTGCCAGGTATCGGCAGATGAGCGTCTCTATAGCGGCGCTTAGAGCGACCGCTAGTAGATGCTCATGTGCTTGTATTGGGCACTGTAACAGAGCGCCTCAGTCGAAGTCGAAGTGAAAACACATGGAATGACATTGTTGTAACATTGTGACATTAATACTTTAATGCCAGACCTGTAATGACAATTCTGCATAAAAATATAAAAAATCAAAAACATTTTCAAAAAATGACTTTTACTAGGCCATGAGAGGTCACACAATTATTTGAGAGAAAAAATAAATAAAAACAAAGAACTCAAACAGAAGAAAAGGAACGTACATTGAAATGTATTGGAGAGTGACAGGTAGCGAGGAGCGCCGGTGCTATACGCTGAGACGCCTGTAAAGATGAATTGTACACTACATGATGCTCTTAGAGTTGCTCACCAGATTCGCTTTCATAAATGTGGTATTGCGTACAGCGCCTGCCGCTACGAGGCATTACCTGCCGATATACCTTGATGAATAACCCCCTAAGTGTTACTGCCTGACGTGTTTCATTGGATGTTTTTCTTGCTTCCTCAGAGACATTTATCCCAAACTACCCTAAATTCACCTTGTACAAGCCTTGGATGAATGACCCATGAATATGTAACGTCTTTCTGGAGCTGGTTTTTACAGTATATTTACCTTGTAAATAGCTTCTAATGCTTGTTAGGGTCTGCATCTGTTTTTACTCCTCCAGGAGAATGTATTACGTTTTTAATTCCTTGCCTCAAGCGGTGATCTTCTTAATGGAATTGGGATTGGCCTGCAGAGAAACCTAACATTTTGTATCCCAAAATGTTGTAAGGGGTCTTAGCCATGTTTTAACTGTACTCAATGTTAAACCTGTGTCCACTGCCTTAAAGCGGACCCCCAGACTAAATGACAGTCTTCGAGGGGGAATCCAGAATGCTGGAGCCCCCCCGCACATAATCCCCCAGAATGCCCATAAATCTCACCTTTCCTTCGAACCCGTAACAAAAATCCAGTGTTTGGGCACCCGGCGCTTATGTGGGCAGAACATTCGGCGGGTGGAATTAGCACAGGGCGGCAAATTGTGGCACTGGATTCTTGTGGGTGGGTATGTGGGGGAGGAGCTTCAACATTCTGGATGCCCTCCCCAGACTGTCATTTAGCAGCTGTGCCGGCTGCGACCAACACCTGCTCTGCGGAGGGTGTTGGTCCGCTTTAACTGTTAATCAGGTTCATTTAAACAATTCCAAGCATTGACGATGTGCTCCTCACTTGTCCTTGTTTCTCTCCCTCTGCACTTACTAATGTCTAAATGACACGAAAATC
Organism: Gastrophryne carolinensis; assembly: GCA_027917425.1. NCBI lineage: Eukaryota > Metazoa > Chordata > Amphibia > Anura > Microhylidae > Gastrophryne > Gastrophryne carolinensis. The sequence continues at coordinate 281,931,772 of CM051235.1, forward strand.
ATTGCCCAAGGCTTAAACAATAAAATCATTGTTTGCAAAGTTTCTCCTTTTAAAACCTTGACTTCATTGACTGGTGAAGCCATTAGTGTTTTGTAGATTACAGCATCTCTCATCAAGGTTTATTTAAATTCCCCGACAATTGCTTGCCTCCTTCTAGAGTAACTTGTTATGAATATGTATGCGTTTGATTTGGAAGAAGGGCCGAGCTGGAAATAAATATTTTCTTTATAAATATAGTTAATGACATGGAGCTAGGATGGAGAATCCTAAAATAATGGTGGTTCATTAACTCACCAGGACCTGCAGTAAATACAATGCTTATCTGTGTTGAGTTATTTTTCAGAGTGTCTAATAGAATGGAAAGTTTACTTGCTGTGTCCACATTAAACTCTTTTAATATCTTTGTTTATATGCAGTCTTGTTATCATTTAGAAGGGCTTAGTAATTATTTTTGTATGCTGGCGTACTAATGCAATGTACTGCAATAAATATGTATCATATTCAGATTTGTTGTTCTATAAAACCAGAAAACAAGCAATTTATCATGTGTGTTCTGGTTGATTTGCCCATACGTAGGCAGATTTTAGAAAGCTATGTGGGACCTTAGGGGGACACCAACTGCTAATTTATTTTTTTTTATTTCCTAACTGAGGGTTCCTTATTTGCATAAGGGTTTATGAGAAGAGAGCTGTCAGTTGTTATCACTAGTGGTCTTTAGCATTTGGGATGACCCCTTGCGCATTTAGCAACACAATACCCATTTAGGGCCTGATGCAGAGCCTCCTCTGAACTGCCCTTAAAACCTTCCGATTGTCTGGGGCTCCCGTTTGAATCGTGGCTCAAATGTGATGCAGAGCCTCCGTCGGAATGGCTCCCTAGCTGATCCGTCAATTTCACTTTACTCGGAAAGCTTTTTTTGATCTCTCGGGTGCCTTCAATTTGATCGGGGCTCCCGTTCACGTTCACATGGGCGGCCCGTTTTTCCCTGATTTTTCCTGCCTTTTTGAACGCACCTGCTTGGTTTCCGTCGTATTTGACCTTCCATTTTGGTGGTTTTAGCAAGTATACTTACATCTCCATGGCTCTTCAGTTGCCAATCAGGCTACACGCAAGCGCACATCCCTCAAACTCCCTTGGAATATGCATATGGCCACAAATGCAAATGTGACACACATCTTTTTTTTTGTTTGTTTTTTTTGTGGGTGTTTCTTTGTCCTTAATGCATACCTTAATCATCTAGTAGTTCCTTCTTCCTTGTCCTTAATGCATACCTTAATCTCCTTGCTTGTTCCTTCTTCCTTGTCCTTAATGCATACCATAATTGTTTGTGTGTTTTTCTGAATTATTGTTCCATATGTAAACCTTTGGTGTCATGGAAATGTGTGCTGATGTTGTGTGATTGTACTTTTGCAGGAAAGCCAACTCTCAAAATATGTTAATTTTTTTTATTATTCAAAGGTTGTTTTTTTTTAGTTTTTTTTTGGGGGGGGTAAAACATAAACCAATATTTACATTTTTAAAATTGTTTTTAAAATTATGCCTCGGGGTCTTCGGGATGTCTTCTTTGATCTGTGAATGAAAAACAACATTTTTTTTTTTGGTTTGGTTGGGCGTGTTTTTTTTGGGGCCCTTTCCCAACCGGACCTTCTGCGTGATTTCATGAAAAGCACAAACTATTTTTAAAAGATTCCGCAGCATCTTAAAATAATATATAGTAAGTTTTTAGTCAATCAATTATTATTATTTCCCCCACTGGGCTGCAACTCAGTTCAGGAATTTAGGATACGTGCGCCGCCATCTTGACTCTGAAGCATCACACTTACCGAGGAGAGGAGAGTGGTATAAGGTACAGGGGGTGGGTTATAGCTGTGCTTTGCTCACACAGAGCAGAGCTGTGCTCTGGAAAAGGTTGGTAAGATGATTTGTAAGGTGGACAATCTGTATGTACAGGGTGTGGGAAATATTTAAGATAGACTCTTATTCAGAGTTAAGGTCCGCTTTAAGTGCTTTTTTATAAAAATTAATTTGGAAATGTCTCTGAATTTTAGTTTTCAAATGTAATTGTTTGCTCATTTTCTTTAGTTTAAATAAACACCACTTACAAGGTTTGGGCCGCACATTGCGTCGGGGGCGGAGTCTCCCTTCAGCCTCCCTCTGTTGCTGTTGTGAATCTGTATGGATGACAAACACACTGATATTAGAGACTGTTGTTCTTTCATGAATAGAATATTAAGTTAGGCTTCTAGGTATCAATCTACTCACCTTCCCCAGCTACCTCTTCCTCCTCGCCCCCTTCCTCACTCATCCCTTGGGATGTTCCAGCGACGTCTGAATCTACAACAATAGGGCACATGAGTATCTGTATTTAATGCATGTCTTACCACATATCTAACTATATTTCCCTTACCGGAATCAGGTTGAGGCTCTGTTCTGCTCGACTCCCTGCCGTCAGATTGTCCCCTCCCCTGCATGCTGAGGTCCAGCGGCTCCTCCGAGTCACTTACAGAGGAGGGGGTGGCCGTTGACCCTGGCGGTGGGCCACCTACACCTTCACCTGTTTCGCCCAACACTGGGCTGCGTGTCCTGGTCCGGGTGGGGCGGAACCGTAGATTCCATTCATGGGCTGAAATACAAACACAATCATTAAACCACGCCCAGGCGATGCCAGGGTTATAGGTGCATTTACATTTTCTACACTTACATGGAAAATGTTTGGTGAAGTACCGCCTCACCCGGGGCTTATTCCTTCTTTTTAAATCAGACCAGTGTTGGGCGATCTGGGTGAAGGTATAGGTGGTTTGGGTTCTGCGTTCTATCGCCTCCACCACCTCCAGGGCCAACGTCCGTTTGGCATAATCAGACGGCAGGAAGTCGTAGCGATTCCTCAGCATCATCTGTTAGAAAAAGAGACAAGGACACACCATTAATCCACAAAAGACATTAACAAGTTTCCTGGCTTAAATCAAGTCACTTTATTAACCTCTTGCTGCCTCACATTGCCCTAGTTCTGCTATCTGCATGTAGGCTAGATTGTAGCTGCGTACATGTGTTAAACTAAGGTGGGCTGGTCTGTAACGTCACAAACTAAGTTGTTTCAGACTATTCTTGTGTTTTTTTCTTTTTTTATTACAAGGAATGTGTGCGCGCACATAAACGCACGCTCGCTCGCTCGCATACTCACATCCATGATGAGCTCGTCCTGCTCCGTTGTAAAGATGGTGGGGGACATCTTGGCTTGTTTTTCAAATTCTAGCTCTGACGTTCCCCCGCGGTGACGTGCGTGCGTGCGCGCAGGCGCGCAACCGCAGTTGGAAACATATTTAAAGCTCAAGGCACTCCGCTTGGTGTGGGATACCATATCAATATGGGCAGACCTAAAGGGAGCACAAAGAGCCAACCAAGGCCAAAGCCACATAGCAGCCGCACACATGCCTCATCCTAAATAAAACAGAAAAGCAGGCACAAGACACATGCAGAACATGCACCAACTAAAACGGTGGGGACTCCACAGACACAGGCACATTCCCAAAAACGCAGGAGCAAGGAGACATTAACCCATTGTCAACCACCGGCCCAAAAACCACACACGACTCCCCAGATAGCCAACCATCTATTTCAAGTGATGCAGGGGAGAACACACACCCATGTGGGCGCTAACCACACCGTGGGTCCCTAACAGCCCGTTTTTGCTAAGCACAAAGCATGGCTGTTGCCAATACTGTTTGGGTACATTATGGTGTTCTGTCCATCGAGATACTGAACAAATCAAGCGGACAGTTGTGGACCTGAAATCATATAGTTGCCCAAAAATGGACATGCGCCGGCAGCAGAGGTAAAGCCCAAATGCATTTAGAGTCGCTTTGTGACCAGCATGTAACACTTATTAGGTGTGATTTAATCTTCCCCAGCCTGCAGACAGGGGGTGGTTTCAAGAAAATACATTGGCCACAAGGTCAGCACGGATTGTGTGTGCTGGGCCACTTTGTGTACCAGTGTAAGGAGGGGTCTGCTCGTCAGAAATAGGGAAAGGTTCTGCACCCAGGTCAGTATATCGAGCAATCCTGCTTCTAATGGCAAGGTTGTGCAGGACCCCACAAGCAATAATTATTTTGATAACCTTGCCAGGCTGATACTGAAGAGAACCCCCACTGTGATCCAGACATCGGAAACGCATCTTCCACAACCCAAAGGCACGTTCCACCACAGAGCGAGACCTCCTATGGGCTGTGTTGTAGCGCTCCTGTGCCTGGGAAGATGGGTGCAGGATGGGTGTGAGCAGCCATGGTAACAAGGGATAGCCTGAGTCACCTGCAAAAATCCAAAAGACAAACATAAGGTGGATGGCTAAAAAAAGGTTTAGGTGTGCATAGAAACATTAGTACACAGGGACAAATAGGTGAGCTAGGTATGGTGGGAGGAATTGACATTTTTACTGAGCCTACAAACACATGCAACCTGTACACTCCTTAAAAATGTCTGCGTAATGCTACTGAGATAAGAGGGCCAGAACATAAGCCAATAGTGGAGAATACTTTCACCCATTAATTAAACCAAAAACCTTTTCAAGTTTCCAGGAAAGGTCTCACAGATTAGTGGGGTAGTGGCAAATCCACATTCAAACCTGGGGGCCAAGAAATACAATAACCATCCTCCAGAAATATCTCCAGATTGAAACCGTTGATAGAGGCTGGAGTTCCTCAAAATGTGCGCATCATGCGTGGAACCAGGAAAGCCAGCAAACAGACTGAAAAATTGAAGATCAGGGCCCGCCACTGCCTGAACATTGATGGAATGGCCCATCTTCCTGTTCCTGCACCAAGCAAAACACAAGTGTAATTAGTGTGAGCCTTAAAAAATGTGTGATAACCAGAAAAAAAGCAGACCCAAACCACATACCTGAACAGATATTCCTGGTCCGCAGGGGGGATGAGCGAGACATGTGTGCAATCGATTGCACCAATGACGTTGGGCATGTCGGCTATGTTATAAAAGCCCAACTTAACCGCATTCCAGGCTTCCCCTGTTTGAGGGAAAAAAATGTAATTCTGTGCCAGGGTAGCCATGCCATCCAAAAACTTGGTTAGGCTGCGGCTCAGCGTAGACTGGGACATCCCCAGGGAGAAGGCACCCAGTCTCTGGAACGAGCCGTTCGGCAAAAATTGCAGGCAGCCAACCAATTTGGTCATACCTGCAATTGCATGCCCCTTTCTGGTGGTGGGGGCTAACCATGGCCGCAGCTCGCTATACAAGGCATGGAGAGAAACACGGTTAAGGCGGGTCAACGTCACTCGTGCCATCGATGTCCAAAGGCGTGCGCTGCAGCCTGGTTTCTGCCATACTCAGAACTACCAGACGGCGTAGCTGGCGCCTTTGATGTTGGCCCACAGAGGAATGCATTCCCAAAAAGCACGGAGCTCCAATACGTCTGGTCAGACTGCCCGTAAGTGAAGGCTCGGCGGCCCCGTTTTATTAGGCTGAATCCAATCGGAAATCAAGGCTCTGCATCACTGAAAAAAACGGGCCAATGAACGAGGCGTCCGTTTTGCCGGCAAACAGCCTCGTGCGAGCCGACAATCAGAAAGGCGGCTGAGCGCACACCTGAGCGCATAAACGCACACTAAAATCAACGTAGCACCCTTTCCTGACCCGATCAAAGCCCAAAACCAACGGGGAAACGCACGGGGGAGCTGAACGGGGAGGCTCTGCATCAAGCCATTAGTGCTGTGTGCTTTTGTTGTGAACCCATATATGAAGTTTGGTTTTAATGGAGCTGATTGAGGAGCCAATTTCCTGTGTCCTTTACCACCCCTATGCCTACTGCCACTGCCAATTCATTTTAAGCTATATTGTTTTTTTAATAAAGAGGAGGTAAAATTAAATAATGGCTTTTCGTCCTCTAAATCTAGCAGCATGAAGCAATTCATACTGCTGACAATCAGATTTAGTCCTGCTATGAGAGAATAAACCACAAGCTTGGCATTAGCCAATGTGTTTATATGGCTTTTTAATATCATACATTTCCGCTCCTTTAGATAGACTGTATAATAACTTTTCCTTTGCTTGTTAGCTGAATGTATTCAAGCCTTCAGTTAAAGAGAACCAACCACCTTTGATAAATGTGTTTTTCGCCAAAGAATTCAAAATGGTGCCCCTCAAACACAGACATACGCTCACCCTTAGACAACAATAAAGATGGATAGAGAGAAAGTATGAGAATGAGGATAGAGGGAAGTGAAGGAGAGATCAAGATAACAGGAATGAAATACGAAATACTGGAAAAAGAGACTAATGAAGGAAATGTGAAAACAAGAGTGAACTGGAAAATTATTTTAACAAAGATAAAACGATAAAAATGTGGAAAAGAAAAAAAAGATGGGAATGTCAAAATTAGAGGAAATTAGAAGGAAAGTGAAAACAAGGGAAACTGGGGTAATGAGAAAACAAAGGAGGTAATGTTGACTAATAGAGGGAGGAAATGTGAAAAAAGAAAGATAGAGGGAGTGTGGAAATGAAAGAAATATGTGTAAAAAAGGAAGGCAGAGAACTGTGGAGGAGAAGAGAATGTGAAAAGGAAAGAACAATAAAGGAGATGTGAAAAAGAAAGAACAATGAAGGGGATTTTCAAAGATAGAATAATGAAGGGAGTGGGAAAAGAAAGAACGATCCAGGGAATGTAAAAAATAGGGAAAGAGAGCGGAAATGTGGCTGAGAAATAAGATTTTGCTATAGTACATCCAAAACGCAAAGGTAAGCAGCAAATTTGGTGCCTCTAGGATGACCGAACCCTTGGGGGCGCTCTGTCTGTTCACCCCACCTGGCCCTGATCTTGGTAGTAGCTAATATGTGTTTGGTTGTTAGATAAGGACTGCCTATATGCTATCATGCTCCCCTGGCAACAACGATGATTGTTCTTTTCTGAGTCAGCCCATTTACCTCTACTCATTTTATTATCTTTCCCTGCAGGGAATCTCCAATCAAGAATTGGGAAGAGTGTTACTTAATACCCTTGAGATGTGCAGGGAGCCACAACACGGTATGAGCTTGTTAATACAATGGTAACTGTTAGATCTTATGTAAGATCCCTCTTGTGAAGCCCATTTCCACATTTCACATTTTAAATGACGCATGATCTTGAGCTAGCACACCAGAAGTTGTGTATTAATATACTTTATACTGTATATGATGTATCATCATTTTGATTAAATTCATACCACACATTCAAAAAGGGAGCACAGATATTAAACAAATACAGAGGATTGAGCCCTCACACCTTAAACTGGACCAACACCCTTACCACAAACAGTGCTCATGTGCAATTCAGATTGCTGCACCTAAAAATTCAATTACCTTTTTTGTAACTTTGTTGTGGTTGATTTTGGCATCCTATGGACCTGCAAGTAGTCTGCAAAGAGGAAGGGCCACTGGGTTTCTTGCTGCTTTGCATGGTGGGTTACGTCAGTTAAGTCCAAACAGCATCACACCTGGGATGCTGGGAAACAAAGAAGCCTCCAGGGTCCTCCAAGATGGCCGTGACCAGGAGAAAAACAGTGAGGGGGCTTTTTAGCTTTGAGTGGATATAGCAGCAAATGTAAGTGCTGACAATGATTCAGTATCATGCATGCAAATAAGGCAAGTGAGTTTTGAGGAGTGTTTATTTCCTGTGCAAGGCTGTTGGGCTGGTTTAAGACCTTATGGAACATTAGATACAAGAGATGGAACTACGAAAGTTACAATGGGGAGTTTTGCATAAAGCAGAGCAGAGCAGCAAGGTAAACTGGATGTTTCTGGAAGGAAATTCCAAAGAAAATGTACTGTTCAGGAGGATAATAAAGTAATCATTTAAATGTAAAATCTCCTAACATTCCCCTCTTCCCCTGCTAAACCGGATTAAGCAATTCATTAAAAAAATATACTTGGTCTGCATCAGCACCTATTTCTTCTGCTGGAAACCCTGTACTGCAGGTCCATGGCCTGGGCCCCTGGCACTGCAGGGATCATGAGCCATGGCAAGCAGCCAGGCCAGCTGCTACAGTTATTGGGTGACTGCTCAGGGGTCATCAGCCCCTAATTAAACAGCATGGGGCTTCCAGCAGAAAAATGGTGTTTGCATAGACTAGTTGGGTATATTTTTGATATGTATCTGTTAATAGGGGTTAGCGTGGGGTGGGAATTTAATTTTGAGTCTAGGACCCCTTGAGCAGACAGAGTGGTACTTAAGTTGTTTTCAGCTCTGGTGCAATTTAGCGGTTGTGTTAAGATCTGGTAAGTCGTGCCATAGTGTGCCATGGTCCCTGTGATGAATGGCGGGTGATAAAAGGCAAGTAAAGTGTTTTTTTCTTTTGATACCTGGAAATGGCTCTAAACAGCACCCAGGTGGCCGCAGTTTCCAATCACAACACTCGATTTCTCTGGGAGACCAAGGAGAAAAGACTGCCCAATGGTGGCATTGCCATTCAGGATGCCCCCATGTGCTCGGATCATTTTTCACACACACTGACCACACTGCAGCGAGCTGGCAGCTTCATTGTTATCAGCGCACCCAGCTAGAGCGAGTTTTTATGTTTCCACACAGAATGTTAGAAGGAGAAAACATTTTTCTCTAACAGGGAAGAATAGTGTGTGTATGGGGGAAGCTATGTAACTGTAGCTCCACTGCCATTTAGCTCCGAAACACTTGTTACAGCTTACTGAGCAACGCTGAGATATTACGGCTGATAGCTTTCTACTTCTGGCTAGAGCTAGAGGGGTGATTGCACAGAGAGCTAATGCAATTTTGATTGTGTTTTTCAGAAGCAGGACTGTTAAGTATCTAGAAAAATGGCCGCTCCCTTGTAGTTCAGGGGCACAGCATCTGTATGCTGTGTCACTAATTGAAAGGGTGGTTAGGAAGCAATTTACAATGCTTTTCTTTGACAGGTGGTCCACTTTAAGGCTTGTATCTGCCTGTGTTGCATCAGCTCATCCTCTATTGTGTGTGTGTGTGTGTGTGTGTGTGTGTGTCATCTTTTGCTGATCACATAGCTGTACAGGGACTTTCAGGTGGATGGGCAAGGCAAGGGGTGTAACTACAGAAGGTGCAGAGATAACATTCCCATCAGGTTGGGGGTCCAACCATTGTTGCTCCTACACCTTGTTTATAAAATGTTGTGTATATGGCATGTACAGAGAAGAAATAATGTTTCTCTGTTTGGTATTAGTTTAACTGAATCTAGTTTAGATTGAAATGAAAGAAAAAAATGTGTCTGCATTTCATATTTACTGACAATTCATTTACTGGAACCCCCAGAGATAATGTTAACATATGTACTTTACCTACCAAGACCCTGCAGTTGGGAGGTATGCCACAGTTGGAGATCAGGCACACAGGCATAGTGTTAGTAACTCCGCGCTTGCTGCCAGCTACGGGTAAGTGAGAATAAGAGGCCGATTCATCAATAGCGCCAGGTAGCGACAGATGAGCGACTGTAGCGTGATTTTTTCAGCGCCAGCCAGTATTCGCTGTGCTTGGCCGGCATTAGCTTGATGACAGCGACTCAGTCGGTGTGCGGTAATGTTGAATACGGGCTGGGGGGTCGCTGTTTCACAGGTCCAGCGTTGTATGTGAGCGCCTGACAACGAATGGCCAGAGCGAACGGCTAGCTTCATATTCATCAACAAATCACGCTCCGAATGTGCTGTCGCTGTCCATTCCCCAGAGCGCTGGCGGCGATGTGTATTAACTAGTTTTTAACCCCTAAACAACCATATTTTTTGAATGTAACATTATACATGTTTTTAGAATCATTTTGTAATATGAATACATTAATCTCAGACCTGTTAGATCAATTCTGCACATATTTTTTTTTATTTTTTTTTTTACTTAAAAATAAATCCTAACATTGCAGAAGTGTTCTCCGATTTTTTGACATTAAAAAAAAAAAAAAAAATTAATACCAATTAATTATGAATAATTATAGATTGCTCCATTGAAATGCATTGGACATCGCCAGGGAGCGACAGCTCATACCTGGCGCTGTGAGGGAATTTGTAGCGGCGCTGTGAGGGAATTTGTAGCGGCGCTGTTCGGTCCAGGCGGCTTCATGATGAATGCCGCGCTAGCCGGCGCTCTCGCCGGCGCTAGCCTCATTTTGCTTGATAAATGCGTCATTGTGACCGCCGCGGGCGTACTTGAGTCGGTAGTCGCCGTTAGCTGCCGCTACCTGGCGCTCGTCAGACATTACCTGGCGCTATCGCTTGATGAATAAGGGCAATAGTGTTAGTAACTCCGCGCTTGCTGCCAGCTACGGGTAAGTGAGAAGGGGAGGCCGATTCATTAATAGCGCCAGGTAGCGACAGATGAGCGACTGTAGCGTGATTTTTTCAGCGCCAGCCAGTATTCGCTGTGCTTGGCCGGCATTAGCTTGATGACAGCGACTCAGTCGGTGTGCGGTAATGTTGAATACGGGCTGGGGGGTCGCTGTTTCACAGGTCCAGCGTTGTATGTGAGCGCCTGACAACGAATGGCCAGAGCGAACGGCTAGCTTCATATTCATCAACAAATCACGCTCCGAATGTGCTGTCGCTGTCCATTCCTTGTTTAAACCCCAGAGCGCTGGCGGCGATGTGTATTAACTAGTTTTTAACCCCTAAACAACCATATTTTTTGACATTATACATGTTTATAGAATCATTTTGTAATATGAATACATTAATCTCAGACCTGTTAGATCAATTCTGCACATATTTTTTTTTTTTTTTTTTTACTTAAAAATAAATCCTAACATTGCAGAAGTGGTCTCCGATTTTTTGACATTAAAAAAAAAAAAAAAAAAAATACCAATTATTTATGAATAATTATAGATTGCTCCATTGAAATGCATTGGACATCGCCAGGGAGCGACAGCTCATACCTGGCGCTGTGAGGGAATTTGCAGCGGCGCTGTTCGGTCCAGGCGGCTTCATGATGAATGCCGCGCTAGCCGTCGCTCTCGCCGGCGCTAGCCTCATTTTGCTTGATAAATGCGTCATTGTGACCGCCGCCGGGCGTACTTGAGTCAGTAGTCGCCGTTAGCTGCCGCTACCTGGCGCTCGTCAGACACTACCTGGCGCTATCGCTTGATGAATAAGGGCCTTTGTGTTTACCGTTGAGAAAATACCTCATCCAGAGAGGAATCAGAGGCCGAAGATAGAAAAAAGAGAGAGACTGTAGATGCCCATAGGAAAAGTGTCTAAAGCCAGTGAAGAGATAAACAGAAGAGGATGTTTTTTTTGGGGGGGGACAGGATACCAGATTGAAGAATATTGCTGTTGTCAAGCCTAGAAGTAATTAGGGCATCACCATACATTTCTTATTTTTTTGTTGGTTGTTTCTCTAAGGAGTCTGGTACATTTCTGTCATGTTGTAATTCTTTTCTAGGGAAGGAACATCTTTTTGAAGTCTTGGACACTTTGCGTCATCAGTTGTCTGTCTGTGATCTACTCCGACATCAACAAGAAAACAAAGACAATAAAGCACCATCACTGGCAAACTCACTGGTCATTTCTTGTTGAGCAACAGCACCACCTACAGCTACTTGATGATCGTACACCTCCATTGAGTGCTAAAGCTTATGCTGGCACTTCAGTCATTTAGATGTGTTGATAAGCACAGACTGGCCCTAATTTATCACCCTCAAGCTGATCTCCTTATTCTGAATCACAGAACAGCAAAACATTCTGGGTAGAGTTTAACAAATGTGTTGATGAAATATTTTTTTTTTTCTGACACAGATTAAAAATTATATATACAGATCTACCTTCAGGTATCTCAGTGTGGCTGAAAAGAACTCATCATTCAACAATTCAGTAATAGTCATTTGTGAAACAACACCAGTAAACTGAAATATTCTCTACATTAAAATGATAACACAGCAATAAAAATGATGGATTTATTAGGATTGGGAGACATTGTACAATAATACAGCCAAACCAGTATCGCTAAAAACCTTAGGGTCAACAGTTTACACATCCAGGATTAATGTCCGTGAATTCCTGCATGGCCTGAAACACAAATCAATAAATCTGACAAATTGCAGTGTTGGTGGGATAGAAATATGAAACGTGATGGATCAATGAGGGATTAACAGTCCCTGTGATACTGAGCTATTGTTGCTATGTGTTTTCATGCGTGTCATACTCTACAATGTGGTGTACGGATGAGTAGCTACCTGTAAATGTCTAAGCATGCAATGTTATAAGTGTCATTGACGTATAGATATTTCCATATAGCAGCTGACTGAGGATATACATTATTTTCTTAAATAAACAGTTAATAAATGACATTTTTGTTTTACAATGTTGTCAGTATTTATGCTTTTTTGACAGGCATCAGGCTATTATTTCTCTGCAAACTCTGTACACACAACCTAGACTTTATTCGCTATTAGGGACCCTTCCCTATTCTCTATTAGGCACCCTTCTGAACATTTTTCAATCCAGTATCAAAGTTGGTGGGGAGAGTAGGTGGCAGCAGGGATGGACTGGCCATAGGGGAACCCAGGAGAATTCTAGGTGGGCCACACAGCTTTGGGGCTGTTTGAGCTGTTGCTTTTAACAACCATATTTAATTCCTTTCCCCTTACTCTACCTCTAAGCTCTCGGTACCCAGCCCCACTGTACCCATAAGCCAAGAAACCCCAGCCCCCAATGCTATAGCCCCAGCATCATGGTTGGTGGGGGGAGGGGACCTCAGCAGGGATGTCTCCGGCTGGTAATTCTTGGCCCCAGTCCTCCACTGGGTGGCAGCCAGCTGTTCTGTGTGATCCCACACGTTCCAATTAGTTTGCCCTTACAATAAAAAAATGCATGTCATTGAAATTCCCAATTCTTTATCTATAGCTTGATTTTTCTTCAGATGTATACCAGCAACTTAACCAGATCTGCTGAATGCATTCCAACCACCTGGACCCATCAGGCTTTACCATCTATACCTAGAGAAATGCTTCATTATTATGAGACTCTGAGATCTTAATGCATTCACCCTGCTGCCCAGTTGCAGATGCACTATAACCATGTCCGATGGAGCACTATTTCCTGTTCAGGCTTGATCAATGAATATTTCCTAGCTGCAGTGATAAAAAAAAGAGTTGTGGTCAGAGATGTTAGTTGGGCATAAAGAAGCATCACCCCAAAGGGTGTCTAGAGTGACCAACCTATTCCCTGATTAATCAGAACCAGAATTCAACCTAAAACTGCATTATATCAACTCACCTAAAACCCAAACTGAACTATGGGTAACCTGCAGGATCGGACTGGTAAATACTATACCCACAAGACATCTATAAGCTTTTTTTTCTACCACTTTGGCTTTGATTCAATGAGAGTTGCACATAAAGAGATTTTTTTTACTACCATGAATATTCTTTTCAATTATTTTTGGATTGAGGACAGTGTCTTCTGCTATTTTACAGAAGATTTACAGTAGGCTTCTCTCATATTAATATTGCTGATAACCTGGATATAGTAGTATGAATTATACACATTTCTAATATGTCAGTGGTTTACATAGCAAAATATTAAATTGCATAGTACTAAATAAATCAACATTCTACTTGACTTTATCATCACAATTTTCACCACATGACTTCTTCAAAGGTCTAACAGAACGATATTGTAGGATGCTTAATCCTCATCAGAGCAAGACCACTGCAGACTACAGTTAGTTTGTTAGTTTGCAACAAAGTATTACAATAAACAATTTCCATTTGTTCTCTTGTATGCTTACATGCATTTATACATTAATAAAGCAAAAAAGATATATTTGTAAAGTGGCATCAATAAACTGTATATACTGAGGTAAGTGGAGGGAGGAAAAGGAAAAAGAAAGTAGCCCATTCTATCTTGAGGGTGAGGAAGATTGCAAAAAAGTATTACAATAAACTATTTACATCTGTTCTCTTGTATGCTTACATGCATTTATACATTAAAAAAGCAAAAAAAGATTTATAACTTCATTGCATATATCCAACGCCCCCACCATGGTGCGCCAGAGGCGCTCATTAGATTCACTATCTTTGATTTTAGATAGAGTTTTGGTGACATTTACTAATAGGGATTTGTAATTGGCTAGCTATAGTCCATCTGACTCCCACCATGACTTTTAGAATCAAACTTTAACTGAAGCTGAAAGACCTGGGGCTGGGAGGAACAGCAAAACCACCCATGGTAATATGGTGTATGTGACCCCAATTATGTCATGAATTTCCTAAAATTACCCACCTTTGGGTGTGACCACCATATATGTTTTGACAACCACATCACATCCCTTAAAGCACCCAGAGGGGAGAGTCAGGATTTAGCCTATGCACTCTGTCAGGGGTATAGTATAGTAAGTACAGGAGATGTACTTTCTAAGCAGCCCTGGAGACCTTCCAAAGAGACTGAAATATTGATCTGTTTAAAAGATGCATTTCTGTTCAGTTTGCATATGTGGTTCAAAGAATGATCTGCTTTATATAATGTCATATATATTTAGTTTATGATCAAATAGAAAGTTGATCTGTCCATAGAGCCATATGTGTCTCAGGAACTTATGTGGTCTTTTACATCCTAATTGTTAGTAGTTCTTGACAGGCAGTGATGGGCTGGCCATCGGGAGCAATGGGAGATACTGTCATGGGGCTACAGCAAGGAGTGTGAAAATGACAAACCTATGTCAGCCAGGGCCGGTCAGTCCCCAGACATGGAAGGATTGTCAACAGTGCTGTCACAGCTGGGGCTACACTAGAAAACAAGCTGATGGTAAAGAATTTATCCCCTCTCCCTCCTTTCCTCCAGCCTGTACAAATTAAGTTCTTAAACTCTCTTTATAAGTTTTAAGTTTAAATCCTTCCACCATTTTTGTTGCCTGCCTTTGGACCTGTTCTATTTGAATACGTTTTTTTTTGCCGGTAAGGTCTCCAGAACTGCACACAGTATTCTAGCTGTGGCCTGACCATGGCTCTATACAACAGCACGTGTGCACCTGCGTTGGCAGGCACTCATCTGTGTGTCTGTGGGTGCGTGCATGTTTGGGAGTGCGTGCATTCATGTGGGAGTGCAGGCATAAATGTGGGATTGCATGTGGGATTGTGTGCATATGCTTGGGAGTGCATGCATGTGTGTGAGAGTACATATGGGAGTGCATGCATGCGTGTGGGATTGCATGTGGGAGTGCATGCATAGGAGTGCCCGCATGTGCATTTGGGAGTGTGCGCATGTTTTTCCGTAATAAGCATGTGGGAGCGCGCACATGCATGTTTTGGGAGTGGGCACATGCACTTTTGGAGTGTGCATATGCGCATTGCACTTTGGGAGTGCATGCATGTGTTTTGGGAGTGTATGTATGGCTGGGAGTGCCGGTCTAGGTCCAGTGTCACCTAGAAACAGGGGGAGCGGGGAGAAGCATTTCCATGAAGTCTAAAGTAAGTTTTGTGAATCTTATAGACCCCGCCCATTATGCTGATTATTATGCAGCATTACAGTGCCACACCTACTTGCTTCAGAATAGAAAGCACGAGGTGAAGCTGTAAACCTTGATATCTCGGCCTAAAAACAGAAAACAGTTTAGGGCAGTACCAAATGTAGCCCGACACAATGGTGTAACAATTACCTTTGCTTGCTGTAGCACTTTAATCCTCTTTCTTTCTTCATGGGTTCTGAGCCTGATGAGAATTCTCACTCCTTTTTAAGGAGTAGTTGACTGCATTGCATGTCCCAACTTTGGGGACTGGCTTTCGGCTTTGGCTTTCGGGTGTGGCTTCCACATGTATCTGCAGATATGTGCAACCAAATCTCTGTCTTTCCACATAGCTAGGCATGTTTGGTGCTGAATAATCAGATGAGATTGATGATGAGAGGGTTAAACTGGGCGGTAAATTAGTTCCCAGGCCCTGAGTTATTATAATAATAATTTTGTATGATAGGATATATAATAATAATTTTGTATGATAAGAAGATATATAATAATAATAATGTTGGATGATAAGAGGATATATAGTAACAATAATCTCTTATGAAGCAACAATCTTGTATAAATAGGAGGGATGGAGCTGCTCCCACCCCCTTTGCTTGGTCCAATCCAAGCCTGAAGATTACAGGGCCCCATAGCCTGGCTGGGTTCTGGTGTGGGCTCTGCCTATGCTACACATCCACATTCTCTGGCAATCATTACCAAAAGGTAAGGTTTTAAAGATAAATGATCACCTTTTACATATAATAAGGCCATGGCATGTTGTTAGTAGTAGTACCATTTCAAAAATTGTTTCTTCTTATGTATTAGGTAATCCAGATCTTGCATGTTGAAGACCTCCATCTCTGACTAGGATATTGATGGCTAAGATTGCCAGTTTATTGTGCATGTAAGAGAGGGTACACCTGTCATAGCTCATATAGAAATCTTCAGCTGCTGAGCTCTGGACTTGAACTGCCTGTCTACTGCTGATATATAGGCAACAAAGAGCCATCTCTTCACTGTCTCAGAGGCCTTTCACTCCTTGCGGACTTCTGTTCTCAGCAACTTTGGCCTTGACTTGCATGTAGATCATGATCCGATGTCAAATGAATTCACAATGCTAGAAGCTTTGTCCCTTTTCCAGCTCTGTCTGCTATACTGTGTGTACAACGAAATATTCACTGCATCTAATAAATGTTACATGGAATATAAGAGCAGCCTTCACTATAATAGAAGATTGAGATTTACTGCATAATTTGCAGATATTGCCCAGTGGGTGTAAAGTACATTAACACCATAGTATGACAAATAAAATAAAATATGGGGAGCTATCACAGTGTATAATTTTTTGCAAGATCCACAATTTGTGTCAATGTGGAATTTATAGAGATTTAGCAAAAAAATTGGAGAAACAGTCTGAAATGAGTATAGAAAAGTGGAATAAAGACACTGAGAACATAGAAGGCGGAAATGCAAGAGAATAGCAGGAGATTAAAAATAGAATAGAGAGAAGCAAGGAAATTGGAAGAGAGTGGACCAACAGTCAAAAAATGACCTAAACTGGACCAGACACAACAAATGGAGCATCTCTCCCCAGGGCAATTTAGATTGCTGTACATAAAAATTAATTTACCTTTTTCTAACTCCTTCTGTGGTCAATTTTAAAAACAAAATGGTGGTTCATGGATGTGCAGGCCTTCTGCAAACAGGAATTGCTGCTGGGCTTCCTGTTACTGTGCATTGTTAGTTGAATCCAGACAGCAGCATGGCTGAGATGCTGGGAAAGGAAGCTCCAAAATGGCTGCTACCTTTCTTTTCCTAATGTGCTTTTGGTCTAGTTTAAGAGGGAACATAAAAAAGAGAGTGTGGGAAGAAAAAAACAATGGTTAAAATAAGTACTGATGAAGTGAATGTGGATGAAGCAGGAAGGTTCGAGATGGAGGGAATGTAAACAACAAGAAGGAGATTACTGTGAAAAAGAGAAGAAGTGCACCAAAAACTGGGATTTTCCCTATCCTGGGTTTTGTTCCCTACCCTTGGGGCATCACAATTTGGGAGGCCCCGTTATGTGAAATCCTTCCGCATTTACGACTGGTGTCTGGACCCCTGAATGCCTATATGGCTGTGCACGTCCATGCTAGCCTTTCATTTGGGGCAGGCAGGCCGTGTAAGGCGAAAGATGATACATGTCTGCCCTCTTTTTGAAAATTGATGAAATATTGTACTGGTAACTCTTATGAATGCTTTTGATGAGTGAAGTCAAAGAATTGTAACAGACACATATATTGTGCTAATGTAATGAATATTACAAATGGTTAATGAAGTCCTCATAGTAGGCACTGTTTTTAATGTATTGAATAAAATGAAACTGAATTTATAACAATTGTAAGGTGTGGTCACAGTTCTGAGCCCTAACATTTTCTCAGGGTAACCTAGCCCTGAACAAAGATTGGTTCGTATATGAGGGCCGGGCTGTGTACCAACCAGGACATAAGCAATAGGGGTTTTTGTGCGGTCGCTATAATATGAACACAACTAGAGGTTCCAAAAGTTATCAGCTCATATATTGCCTGAAAACACATTGGAGTTGGCAGCAGCAGCATAAGGAGCCCATATATTGCCTGAAAAACACACCCTGGAGTTGGCAGCAGCATAAGCAGCCCATGTATTGCCTGAAAAACACATTGGAGTTAGCAGCAGCAGCATAAGGAGCTCATATATTGCCTGAAAAACACATTGGAGTTAGAAGCAGCATAAGCAGCCCATATATTGCCTGAAAGACACACATTGGAGTTGGCAGCAGCATAAGGAGCCCATATAATGCCTGAAAAACACATTGGAGTTGGCAGCAGCATTAGGAGCCCATATATTGCCTGAAAGACACACCCTGGATTTGGCAGCAGCAAAGGGAGCCCATATATTGCCTGAAAACACATTGGAGTCGGCAGCAGCATAAGCAGCCCATATATTGCCTGAAAACACATTGGAGTTGGCAGCAGCATAAGCAGCCTATATATTGCCTGAAAAAGACATTGGAGTTGGCAGCAGCATAAGCAGCCTATATATTGCCTGAAAGACACACTGGATTTGGTAGCAGCATAAGGGACCCATATATTGCCTGAAAAACACATTGGATTTGGCAGCAGCATAAGGAGCCCATATATTGCCTGAAAGACACACTGGAGTTGGCAGCAGCATTAGTGGCCCATATATTGCCTGAAAAACACATTGGAGTTGGCAGCAGCATAAGGAGCCCATATATTGCCTGAAAGACACACTGGAGTTGGCAGCAGCATTAGTGGCCCATATATTGCCTGAAAAACACATTGGAGTTGGCAGAAGCATAAGGAGCCCATATATTGCCTGAAAGACACACCCTGGATTTGGCAGCAGCAAAGGGAGCCCATATATTGCCTGAAAAAGACATTGGAGTTGGCAGCAGCATGGGGAACCCATATATTGCCTGAAAAACACACTGACTGTCAGGGACCGCTGGACACCCTTCTCTCGTGAGCCAACAATCCCCAATCTCCACCGCCTCTTGTGCCTATAGACAAGCCCCCGCTTGCTGGAGACACGGGTTATGCCTCTCCAGACTCGGTTGCCCCCAGGTCTTACTGGCGCAAAGATTGCTGGCTTACGATAAAGACGGATGAACTGCGGGGTATCCCAAATCAGGATTTCATGCACCAAAGTCTGTAAACGTCAAAACCAAGGGGCAAGGCAAAGAGTAGTCGGGACTGGCAAGGGTCAAGGCCGGGTGATCACAGAAGCGCGGTATCCAAGGGGTTAAGCAGAAACGAAGTCAGACAGGCAGAAGGTCGGTTCAGGCAGCGAGCAGGAGTAGTCAAGGACGAAGCCAGATCAAACACACTAAGACGAGATTCAGAAGCACACCCAAGCTAGTAAATGGCTGTAACAGGCACTGGTGGTTCGGGCGGGAAAATATTTAAATGGTGACTGACCAATGGGAAGGGGAATGTGCTGATTGGTGCAACACACGATCTCACCCCTGATAGGAGAAACTCCAGGGACTGGACCGCCCTGGCCAGTCAGGCTGTCCATTCCCTGACCTTCCCAGAGCAGAGGATTCCTGGGTCAGGATTGGTCCTTTTAAATCTGCCCCCGGCGAATGCGCTGGGAGCAGCGCCGCCGGGGGACATAAAGGGAACGTGCTAGCACGCGGGCACGTGCACGGGCGTCGGCTGCCGGTGCGCCCGACGCTGGAGGGGCGGCTGCCTGGCGCGGCCGCCGGAGGGGCCGCGCCACCAGTGAGCGTGCGGAGGCACCGCGGGACAGACTCCCAGGTAAGTTCCTTACATTACCCCCCCCTTGAGGAGGGGCCTCTGGACCCTCCAAGCTGGGTTTCTGAGGGTTCTCTCTGTGAAACTTCCTAACCAACCTCCCCGCGTGGACATCTCTGGCCGGGACCCAAGACCTCTCTTCTGGACCGTATCCCTTCCAATCTACTAGGTACTGGAGAGAGTTTCGGAAGAAACGTGAGTCCAATATCCGGGCTACCTCAAATTCTTGCTGCCCGTCTACCAGGATGGCAGCAGGGGAAGTATCTGGCTCAATACCCTTGGCAGATTTTAAAAGGGAAATATGAAAAGAATTGCAAATTTTCATGGAGGGAGGGAGATCAAGGCGATAAGTAACTCGATTAATCTTCCGTAGTATAGGAAAAGGGCCTATAAACCTTGGACCTAGCTTGGCAGAGGGTTGACGTAATGCCAAATTTTTGGTGGAAAGCCAAACTAACTCCCCCACCTCATAATCAGGGTCACTAGACCGACCGTGATCGGCAAAAGTTTTCTGCTGGCCGACAGCCCTGGTCAAGTTTTGCTGGATCTTTGCCCATAAGTCCGGCCATTGGGACAACCATTCCTCAAGCGAGGGCAAACTAGAGGGTTCTTCGGACAAAGCAGAAAACTTGAGGTCCCTACCGAAGACACAGCGAAACGGGGAAACCCCTGTGGAAGTATGGGTGGCATTATTTAGAGCAAACTCTGCAAACGGAAGGTACAGTAACCAATCTGTCTGGACATCGGAAACAAAACATCGAAGGTACTGCTCCAGTGATTGGTTGGTTCTCTCTGTCTGTCCATTTGATTGGGGATGAAATGCAGAGGACAGAGAGACAGAGAACCCCAACCTGGCACAAAATTCCCTCCAAAACTGAGAGACAAACTGTACCCCCCTGTCAGAGACCACATCCTCCGGGATTCCATGGAGTCTGAATATATGTGTTAAAAAATGTTGTGCAAGGTCTTGAGCGGATGGTAACTTTTTTAACGGGATAAAGTGTGCCATCTTACTGAACCGATCTACCACCACCCAGATGACGGTAAACCCCTGCGATGATGGAAGATCGGTGATGAAATCCATGGCAAGGTGTGTCCATGGTCGGGAAGGAATGGATAAGGGCAACAGTGAACCTTCAGGAGAATGTCTAGGGGTTTTACTCCGGGCACAAATCTTACAGGCTCGAACATAATCCTGAGCATCTTTTTTAATAGAGGGCCACCAAACATGACGTGACAACATGGAAATGGTTTTCTTAACTCCAGGATGGCCTACAGTTTTAGAGGCATGAAATTGCTGTAGGATGGCCGAGCGATGTGACGCAGGTACAAACTGGACATGAGGCGGTTTACCAGGCGGAGATTCAGACTGAAACTGATTCAGGTCAGAGAGGTTCGGCTGAATCACAGCTACCACCATGTGTTGTGGCAGTATGGGCAAATTCTTCCCCTCAGGTAAGTTAGTCGTGGAAAAGCTTCGAGACAAGGCATCAGCTTTTACGTTCTTTGACCCTGGTTTGTAAGTAATTGTAAAGTTAAATCGGGAAAAGAACAGGGACCACCGAGCTTGCCTAGGGGTTAACCTCTTTGCAGACTGAATATATTCTAAATTTTTATGGTCCGTGAAGACCGTAACAGGGAACTGGGCCCCTTCTAACCAGTGTCTCCATTCTTGAAAGGCTAGTTTAACCGCCAAGAGCTCCCGATTCCCAATGTCATAATTCCGCTCAGCGGGATTGAATTTTTTCGAGAAAAAAGCACAAGGGTGAAGTCGTTCCGGGGAACCGTTGTACTGCGAGAGAACTGCCCCAACGCCAAGCTCGGAAGCGTCAACTTCGACTATAAAAGCTTGTTGACATTCTGGGTGAACTAATACTGGGGCAGAGCTAAAGACTTCTTTTAACTTTCTAAAGGCTTGAAAGGATCGTTCCGGCCAGGGTGATGGGAAGCTCCCCTTCTTGGTGAGATCTGTGAGAGGTGCTACTAGGGTGGAGAAGTTCTTAATAAATCTCCTATAAAAGTTGGCGAATCCCAGAAATCTTTGTAGCCCCTTTAAATCTCTAGGTTGCTCCCACTCAAGTACAGCTTTGACCTTAGCCTGATCCATAGATAACCCAGTGTTAGAAATTATATACCCTAAAAAAGGGACCTCAGGAACCTCGAATACACATTTCTTGAGTTTAGCGTATAAGCAATTTTCTCTTAATTTTTGTAAGACAAGGCGAACATGTTCACGATGTTCCATTAAAGAGGAAGAAAAAATCAAAATATCATCGAGGTACACTACTACAAAGCGACCCAAATACTCTCTAAAAATTTCGTTTACAAAGTCCTGGAAGACGGCTGGGGCGTTACACAAACCAAAGGGCATCACAAGGTACTCGTAATGCCCATCTTGGGTGTTGAAGGCGGTCTTCCATTCATCACCCTGACGGATCCTTATCAAGTTATAGGCCCCCCGTAGATCCAACTTGGTAAAGACTTGGGCCCCGATGATCTGTGTAAATAACCCATCAATCAGAGGAAGGGGGTATTTATTTTTAATGGTTATTTTATTCAAACCCCGGTAATCTATACAGGGGCGGAGCCCCCCATCTTTTTTTTCAACAAAGAAAAAACCCGCCCCAGCCGGAGAAGTGGATGCCCGGATGAACCCCTTCTGTAAATTCTCAGCTATGTAATCTTTCATAGCTTTGTTTTCCGCCCGGGTCAAATTATAGATTTTTCCCCTGGGTGGCATAGTCCCCGGAATAAGTTCTATGGGGCAGTCAAAGGACCTATGAGGCGGAAGAACATCCGCCGCTTTTTCCGAAAATACATCGAGAAAATCATGATAAGGGCCTGGAACCCCATCGGGGAGTAGCTGTGTGGCACGCACCGGGACTTCCAAACAGGACTGGAAACATGACGGGCCCCATTTAGTAATCTGCCTCGCAGCCCAGTCAATCTGAGGGTTATGCTTTTGTAACCAAGGCAACCCGAGTACTAATGGAGTTAAGGGCATTTTTAAGACAAAAAAGCAAATCCATTCAGAATGCCCTGCTCCCACTCTAAGAAACACTGGTGGGGTCTTAAAGTGTATGAGGCCCCCCGCAATAGGTGTGTCATCAATGGCTAAAACCCGGATAACCTTAGACAGAGGTTGGAGCGGAATCTTCAAACTTTGAGCTAGCTCTAAGTCAAGAAAATTCCCTGCAGCCCCACAATCAAGAAGGGCCTCCAAATTTTTAAATTCAAGGTCCACTTTAATCTGGACTGGGACCATAAACTGGGAATAAATCTGAGGAAATACCTTGCAGCCTAGGTGGGTTCCCTCGACCCCACCTAGGCTCTGAAGTTTCCCGGCTGCTTCTTGGGGCAGACTCTGACCAGGTGACCGGTCCCCCCACAGTAGAGACACAGTCCTTCTGTCAATCGCCGACGCCTCTCAGCCTCAGAAAGCTTGGTAGCTCCCAGCTGCATAGGTTCCTCGAATGGTAAGGGGGCTGGAGCTCCAGCTTTCCAGCTGGTATTGGGATGCGCCCCTCTTTCAAGGCGTCTCTCCCGTAAACGCCGGTCGATTCGGATAGCGAGTTGCATGGTTTCGTCCAAAGACTGAGGTACAGGGTGATTCACAAAAATGTCCTTAATGGCGTCAGATAGGCCCAACCGGAATTGACCACACAGGGCAGGGTCATTCCACCGAGAGTCCACAGCCCACCGACGGAATTCGGAACAATACTCCTCGGCCTGCCGGCGACCCTGTCGCAAGGAACGCAGTTTGGCATCAGCAGTGGCACCCCTATCTGGGTCATCATAAAGAATTTCCATAGCTGAAAAAAACACATCGACCGATTGCCGTGCTGGGTCCTGAGGTGACAGGCCGAATGCCCAGGACTGTGGGTCCCCTTGCAGGAGGGAGATGACCAGGCCCACACGTTGTTCTTGGGAGCCAGAGGAGTGAGTTGAAAATAAAGTTTGCAGGCATCCCGAAAGTTGGAAAACTTGCTTCTGTCCCCAGTGAACTTATCGGGGAGTGGGATCTTGGGTTCCACAGGATGGACGGCCGGTGCCCCCAAAGGGACTGGGTTGATAGGAGTTGGACGGTTCTCCTGGGCCGCCACTCGATGAGCCAGGTGCTCAACAGCCGCAGTCAAGGCCTGCACCTGCTCCAAAATTTGGTCCATAGTTCTGGCCTGTTATACTGTCAGGGACCGCTGGACACCCTTCTCTCGTGAGCCAACAATCCCCAATCTCCACCGCCTCTTGTGCCTATAGACAAGCCCCCGCTTGCTGGAGACACGGGTTATGCCTCTCCAGACTCGGTTGCCCCCAGGTCTTACTGGCGCAAAGATTGCTGGCTTACGATAAAGACGGATGAACTGCGGGGTATCCCAAATCAGGATTTCATGCACCAAAGTCTGTAAACGTCAAAACCAAGGGGCAAGGCAAAGAGTAGTCGGGACTGGCAAGGGTCAAGGCCGGGTGATCACAGAAGCGCGGTATCCAAGGGGTTAAGCAGAAACGAAGTCAGACAGGCAGAAGGTCGGTTCAGGCAGCGAGCAGGAGTAGTCAAGGACGAAGCCGGATCAAACACACTAAGACGAGATTCAGAAGCACACCCAAGCTAGTAAATGGCTATAACAGGCACTGGTGGTTCGGGCGGGAAAATATTTAAATGGTGACTGACCAATGGGAAGGGGAATGTGCTGATTGGTGCAACACACGATCTCACCCCTGATAGGAGAAACTCCAGGGACTGGACCGCCCTGGCCAGTCAGGCTGTCCATTCCCTGACCTTCCCAGAGCAGAGGATTCCTGGGTCAGGATTGGTCCTTTTAAATCTGCCCCCGGCGAATGCGCTGGGAGCAGCGCCGCCGGGGGACATAAAGGGAACGTGCTAGCATGCGGGCACGTGCACGGCCGTCGGCTGCCGTTGCGCCCGACGCTGGAGGGGCGGCTGCCTGGCGCGGCCGCCGGAGGGGCCGCGCCACCAGTGAGCGTGCGGAGGCACCGCGGGACAGACTCCCAGGTAAGTTCCTTACACTGGAGTTGGCAGCAGCATAAGCAGCTCATATATTGC
Organism: Gastrophryne carolinensis; assembly: GCA_027917425.1. Classification (NCBI taxonomy): domain Eukaryota; kingdom Metazoa; phylum Chordata; class Amphibia; order Anura; family Microhylidae; genus Gastrophryne; species Gastrophryne carolinensis. The sequence goes on from CM051235.1 coordinate 281,956,586, forward strand.
CTGAAAAACACATTGAAGTTGGCAGCATCAGCAGCATAAGGAGCCCATATATTGCCTGAAAAACACACCCTGGAGTTGGCAGCAGCATAAGCAGCCCATATATTGCCTGAAAAACACATTGGCGTTGGCAGCAGCAGCATAAGGAGCCCATATATTGCCTGAAAGACACACCCTGGATTTGGCAGCAGCAAAGGGAGCCCATATATTGCCTGAAAAAGACATTGGAGTTGGCAGCAGCATGGGGATCCCGTATATAGCCTGAAAAACACACTGGAGTTGGCAGCAGCATAAGCAGCTCATATATTGCCTGAAAAAGACATTGGAGTTGGCAGCAGCATGGAGATCCCATATATTGCCTGAAAAACACACTGGAGTTGGCAGCAGCATAAGCAGCTCATATATTGCCTGAAAAACACATTGGAGTTGGCAGCAGCAGCATAAGGAGCCCATATATTGCCTGAAAAACACACCCTGGAGTTGGTAGCAGCATAAAGAGCCCATATATTGCCTGAAAAACACATTGGAGTTGGCAGCAGCATAAGCAGCTCATATATTGCCTGAAAAACACATTGGCGTTGGCAGCAGCAGCATAAGGAGCCCATATATTGCCTGAAAAACTCATTGGAGGTGGCAGCAGCATAAGCAGCCCATATATTGCCTGAAAAACACACATTGGAGTCGGCAGCAGCATAAGGAGCCCATGTATTGCCTGAAAAACACATTGGAGTTGGCAGAGGCATAAGAAGCCCATATATTGCCTGAAAAAGACATTGTAGTTGGCAGCAGTATAAGCAGCCCATATATTGCCTGAAAGACACACTGGAGTTGGCAGCAGGGGCCGATATATTGTCTGAAAAACACATTGGAGTTGGCAGCAGCATAAGGAGCCCATATATTGCCTGAAAGACACACCCTGGATTTGTCAGCAGCAAAGAGCCCATATATTGCCTGAAAAACACATTGGAGTTGGCAGCAGCATTAGCAGCCCATATATTGCCTGAAAACACATTGGAGTTAGCAGCAGCATAAGCAGCCCATATATTGCCTGAAAAAAAGACATTGGAGTTGGCAGTAGCATAAGGAGCCCATATATTGCCTGAAAGACACAATGGAGTTGGCAGCAGCATTAGGGGCCCATATATTGCCTGCAAAACACATTTGAGTTGGCAGCAGCATAAGGAGCTCATATATTGCCTGAAAGACACACCCTGGATTTGTCAGCAGCAAAGGGAGCCCATACGTTGCCTGAAAAACACATGGAAGTTGGCAACAGCATTAGCAGCCCATATATTGCCTGAAAACACATTGGAGTTGGCAGCAGCATAAGCAGCCCATATATTGCCTGAAAAAAACATTGGAGTTGGCAGCAGCATAAGCAGCCCATATATTGCCTGAAAGACACAATGGAGTTGGCAGCAGCATTAGGGGCCCATATCTTGCCTGAAAGACACATTGAAGTTGGCAGCAGCAGCAGCATTAGGAGCCCATATATTGCCTGAAAAACACCTTGGAGTTGGCAGCAGCAGCATTAGGATCCCATATGCTGCCTGAAAAACACATTGGAGTTGGCAGCAGCAGCATAAGGAGCCCATAAATTGCCTGAAAAACACATTGGAGTTGGCAGCAGCATGGGGAGCCCATGTATTGCCTGAAAGACACACCCTGGAGTTGGCAGCAGCATAAGGAGCCCATATATTGCCTGAAAAACACATTGGAGTTGACAGCAGCATTAGGAGCCCATATGTTGCCTGAAAAGCACATTGGAGTTGACAGCAGCATTAGGAGCCCATATGTTGCCTGAAAAGCACATTGGAGTTGGCAGAAGCATAAGCAGCCCATATATTGCCTAAAAGACCCACCCAGGAGTTGACAGCAGCAGCAACAGCAGCATTGGGAGCCCATATATTGCCTGAAAACACATTGGAGTTGGCAGCAGCATTAGGAGCCCATATATTGCCGGAAAGAAACAATGGAGTTGGCAGCAGCAGCAGCATTAGGAGCCCATATATTCCCTGAAAAACACATTGGAGTTGGCAGCAGCATTAGGAGCCCATATATTGCCTGAAAGACACATTGGAGTTGGCAACAGCAGCAGCATTAGGAGCCCATATATTGCCTGAAAAACACATTGGAGTTGGTAGCAGCATTAGGAGCCGATACATTGCCTGAAAAACACATTGGAGTTGGCAGCAGCATTAGGAGCCCATATGTTGCCTGAAAAACACATTGGAGTTGGCAGAAGCAGCATTAGGAGCCCATATATTGCCTGAAAGACACATTGGAGTTGGCAGCAGCATTAAGAGCCCATATGTTGCCTGAAAGACACACCCAGGAGTTGACAGCAGCAGCAGCAGCATTAGGAGCCCATATATTGCCTGAAAAACACATTGGAGTTGGCAGCAGCATTAGGAGCCCATATATTGCCTGAAAGACATATTGGAGTTGGCAGCAGCAGCATTAGGAGCCCATATATTGCCTGAAAAACACATTGTAGTTGGCAGCAGCAGCATTTGGAGCCCATATATTGCCTGAAAAACACACTGGAGTTGGCAGCAGCAGCATTAGGAGCCCATATGTTGCCTGAAAGACACATTGGAGTTGGCAGCAGCATTCGGAGCCCATATGTTGCCTGAAAGACACACCCAAGAGTTGGCAGCAGCATTAGGAGCCCATATATTGCCTGAAAAACACATTGTAGTTGTCAGCAGCATTAGGAGCCCATATATTGCCTGAAAGACACATTAGAGTTGGCAGCAGCAGCCTTATGAGCCCATATATTGCCTGAAAAACACAATGGAGTTGGCAGCAGCATTAGGAGCCCATACATTGCCTGAAAGACACATTGGAGTTGGCAGCAGCATTAGGAGCCCATATGTTGCCTGAAAGACACACCCAGGAGTTGGCAGCAGCAGCAGCATTAGGAGCCCATATATTGCCTGAAAAACACATTGGAGTTGGCAGCAGCATTAGGAGCCCATATATTGCCTGAAAGACATATTGGAGTTGGCAGCAGCAGCAGCAGCATTAGGAGGCCATATATTGCCTGAAAAACACACTGGAGTTGGCAGCAGCAGCATTAGGAGCCCATATGTTGCCTGAGAGACACATTGGAGTTGGCAGCAGCATTCGGAGCCCATATGTTGCCTGAAAGACACACCCAGGAGTTGTCACCAGAAGCAGCATTAGGAGCCCATATATTGCCTGAAAAACACATTGTAGTTGTCAGCAGCATTAGGAGCCCATATATTGTCTGAAAGACACATTAGAGTTGGCAGCAGCAGCCTTATGAGCCCATATATTGCCTGAAAAACACAATGAAGTTGGCAGCAGCATTAGGAGCCCATACATTGCCTTAAAGACGCATTGGAGTTGGCAGCAGCAGCAGCAGCATTAGGAGGCCATATATTGCCTGAAAAACACATTGGAGTTGGCAGCAGCATTAGGACCCCACATGTTGCCTGAAAAGCACATTGGAGTTTGCAGCAGCATTAGGAGCCCATATATTGCCTGAAAAACACATTGTAGTTGTCAGCAGCATTAGGAGCCCATATATTGCCTGAAAGACACATTAGAGTTGGCAGCAGCAGCCTTATGAGCCCATAAATTGCCTGAAAAACACAATGGAGTTGGCAGCAGCATTAGGAGCCCATACATTGCCTGAAAGACACATTGGAGTTGGCAGCAGCATTAGGAGCCCATATGTTGCCTGAAAGACACACCCAGGAGTTGGCAGCAGCAGCAGCAGAATTAGGAGCCCATATATTGCCTGAAAAACACATTGGAGTTGGCAGCAGCATTAGGAGCCCATATATTGCCTAAAAGACATATTGGAGTTGGCAGCAGCAGCAGCAGCATTAGGAGGCCATATATTGCCTGAAAAACACACTGGAGTTGGCAGCAGCAGCATTAGGAGCCCATATGTTGCCTGAGAGACACATTGGAGTTGGCAGCAGCATTCGGAGCCCATATGTTGCCTGAAAGACACACCCAGGAGTTGTCACCAGAAGCAGCATTAGGAGCCCATATATTGCCTGAAAAACACATTGGAGTTGGTAGCAGCATTAGGAGCCGATACATTGCCTGAAAAACACATTGGAGTTGGCAGCAGCATTAGGAGCCCATATGTTGCCTGAAAAACACATTGGAGTTGGCAGAAGCAGCATTAGGAGCCCATATATTGCCTGAAAGACACATTGGAGTTGGCAGCAGCATTAAGAGCCCATATGTTGCCTGAAAGACACACCCAGGAGTTGACAGCAGCAGCAGCAGCATTAGGAGCCCATATATTGCCTGAAAAACACATTGGAGTTGGCAGCAGCATTAGGAGCCCATATATTGCCTGAAAGACATATTGGAGTTGGCAGCAGCAGCATTAGGAGCCCATATATTGCCTGAAAAACACATTGTAGTTGGCAGCAGCAGCATTTGGAGCCCATATATTGCCTGAAAAACACACTGGAGTTGGCAGCAGCAGCATTAGGAGCCCATATGTTGCCTGAAAGACACATTGGAGTTGGCAGCAGCATTCGGAGCCCATATGTTGCCTGAAAGACACACCCAAGAGTTGGCAGCAGCATTAGGAGCCCATATATTGCCTGAAAAACACATTGTAGTTGTCAGCAGCATTAGGAGCCCATATATTGCCTGAAAGACACATTAGAGTTGGCAGCAGCAGCCTTATGAGCCCATATATTGCCTGAAAAACACAATGGAGTTGGCAGCAGCATTAGGAGCCCATACATTGCCTGAAAGACACATTGGAGTTGGCAGCAGCATTAGGAGCCCATATGTTGCCTGAAAGACACACCCAGGAGTTGGCAGCAGCAGCAGCATTAGGAGCCCATATATTGCCTGAAAAACACATTGGAGTTGGCAGCAGCATTAGGAGCCCATATATTGCCTGAAAGACATATTGGAGTTGGCAGCAGCAGCAGCAGCATTAGGAGGCCATATATTGCCTGAAAAACACACTGGAGTTGGCAGCAGCAGCATTAGGAGCCCATATGTTGCCTGAGAGACACATTGGAGTTGGCAGCAGCATTCGGAGCCCATATGTTGCCTGAAAGACACACCCAGGAGTTGTCACCAGAAGCAGCATTAGGAGCCCATATATTGCCTGAAAAACACATTGTAGTTGTCAGCAGCATTAGGAGCCCATATATTGTCTGAAAGACACATTAGAGTTGGCAGCAGCAGCCTTATGAGCCCATATATTGCCTGAAAAACACAATGAAGTTGGCAGCAGCATTAGGAGCCCATACATTGCCTTAAAGACGCATTGGAGTTGGCAGCAGCAGCAGCAGCATTAGGAGGCCATATATTGCCTGAAAAACACATTGGAGTTGGCAGCAGCATTAGGACCCCACATGTTGCCTGAAAAGCACATTGGAGTTTGCAGCAGCATTAGGAGCCCATATATTGCCTGAAAAACACATTGTAGTTGTCAGCAGCATTAGGAGCCCATATATTGCCTGAAAGACACATTAGAGTTGGCAGCAGCAGCCTTATGAGCCCATAAATTGCCTGAAAAACACAATGGAGTTGGCAGCAGCATTAGGAGCCCATACATTGCCTGAAAGACACATTGGAGTTGGCAGCAGCATTAGGAGCCCATATGTTGCCTGAAAGACACACCCAGGAGTTGGCAGCAGCAGCAGCAGCATTAGGAGCCCATATATTGCCTGAAAAACACATTGGAGTTGGCAGAAGCAGCATTAGGAGCCCATATATTGCCTAAAAGACATATTGGAGTTGGCAGCAGCAGCAGCAGCATTAGGAGGCCATATATTGCCTGAAAAACACACTGGAGTTGGCAGCAGCAGCATTAGGAGCCCATATGTTGCCTGAGAGACACATTGGAGTTGGCAGCAGCATTCGGAGCCCATATGTTGCCTGAAAGACACACCCAGGAGTTGTCACCAGAAGCAGCATTAGGAGCCCATATATTGCCTGAAAAACACATTGTAGTTGTCAGCAGCATTAGGAGCCCATATATTGTCTGAAAGACACATTAGAGTTTGCAGCAGCAGCCTTATGAGCCCATATATTGCCTGAAAAACACAATGAAGTTGGCAGCAGCATTAGGAGCCCATACATTGCCTTAAAGACGCATTGGAGTTGGCAGCAGCAGCAGCAGCATTAGGAGGCCATATATTGCCTGAAAAACACATTGGAGTTGGCAGCAGCATTAGGACCCCACATGTTGCCTGAAAAGCACATTGGAGTTTGCAGCAGCATTAGGAGCCCATATGTTGCCTGAAAAACACATTGGGGTTGACAGCAGCAGCAGCAGCATAAGCAGCCCATATATTGCCTGAAAAACACACCGGAGTTGGCAGCAGCAGCATTAGGAGCCCATATGTTGCCTGAAAGACACATTGGAGTTGACAGCAGCATTAGGAGCCCATATGTTGCCTGAAAGACACACCCAGGAGTTGGCAGCAGCAGCAGCATTAGGTGCCCATATATTGCCTGAAAAACACATTGGAGTTGGCAGCAGCATTAGGAGCCCATATATTGCCTGAAAAACACATTGGAGTTTGGCAACAGCAGCATTATGAGCCCATATATTGCCTGAAAAACACATTGGAGTTTGCAGCAGCATTAGGAGCCCATACATTGCCTGAAAGACACACTGGCGTTGGTAGCAGCAGCATTAGAAGCCCATATATTGCCTGAAAAACACATTGGAGTTGGCAGCAGCATTAGGAGCCCATATATTGCCTGAAAAACACATTGGAGTTGGCAGAAGCATAAGGAGCCCATATATTGCCTGAAAGACACACCCTGGATTTGGCAGCAGCAAAGGGAGCCCATATATTGCCTGAAAAAGACATTGGAGTTGGCAGCAAAAACACATTGGTGATGATAAAGCCTCTTCTGCACCGGGCTCCCAAGTGCGATCGGCTTCATCGAGTTGTGTCTGCACGTCATTGATGTCCTCCTCGGTTTCCTCAACAGCGTCTGCTGCAGGAGCTGGAATGCTCGCCACACCACCTCCCACCTCCTCCATTTCTTGGCTGGGCAGTAGCTGCTGACTGTCCTCTAACACACCGTCTTCACTGAATAGTGGAGCTGAACCCAAAGCATAAGATACGTTGGCTGAAGTGGGGGGGCGTAGGACAGAGGCAATGGAAGGACAGGGGCTGCTCCCGGGCCATGCCAACTCAGGATTGCGTCCGAGGAACCTACCGACTGTTGACTTTGGGTGTCAGATGTCACTTGTGATGAGGTGGGTGACCGCGTTAACCAATCAATGACGGCAGATGCGTTGCTGGTCGAGACACGACCACTAGCAGATACCGGGAGATCAGGCCTCTCACCGCGACTCCTGCTGCCACTCGCCCCTAGTCTGCTGCGACCTCTGCCTGATGAATATAGGCCTCTGCCACTCCTCTGTGCACATCCTGGCACTTTTCTGCCTGACATTTTTACTGCGTTTAACTGTGAAAAAGTGACTTTCTTCACAAAATGCACAATGTTAATAGACAGGTACTCTTCAAATATTTAAGCTAGTATTTGGGATGCCCCCCTGTCCAAAGACACAGGCTGGCTGCTTTTACAGTGAAAAAGTTACTTTCTTTACAAAACGCAACCAGTTAGCAGACAGCTACTCTTCAAATATTTATGCTAGCATTTGGGATACCCCCCCCCCCCCGTCCAAAGACACAGGCTGACTGCTTTTACAGTGAAAAAGTGACTTTCTTTACAAAATGCACAATGTTAATAGACAGGTACTCTTCAAATAATTATGCTAGTATTTGGGATGCCCCCTTGTTCAAAGACACAGGCTGACTGCTTTTACAGTGAAAAAGTGACTTTCTTTGCAAAATGCACAATGTTAATAGACAGGTACTCTTCAAATAATTATGTTAGTATTTGGAATCCCCCCTGTCCAAAGACACAGGCTGGCTGCTTTTACAGTGAAAAAGTGACTTTCTTTACAAAATGCAACCAGTTAGCAGACAGGTACTCTTCAAATATTAACGCTAGCACGCTTTTTAAAGAATGACACCAGGAAAAGGAAAAGCTAAATAGGCAGGTGTGGTATTAACACTAAATAGGCTTGAAAGCTAATGCAAACACTTTAAACTTCCCTGTCTTTCTCTGTCACTGTCACAGCCTCTCTCCTTCTCTATCTGTCCCTCACTCTGCTTCTTTTGTTCCTTGTTCTATCTATCTCTCCCTTGCTGTATCTATCTATCTATCTATCTATCCATTTATCTATCTATCTATCTATCTATCTATCTATCACGATCAAATCACGGCGAGTCGTTACGGATCAAATTTTTCCTGAAATTCGTAACGAATTCGGGTTCGTCAGATTTGATTCGCTCATCTGTAATCCAGATACTGGAATTATTTGAGAAATAAGTAAATACTTCAATAACATTGATTGTCTTCTCCAGGGAGAATTTCATGACACCATGATGGTGACTATGCCGTTGAACTTACCATCTGTAGGTGATAAAAAGCAAAACAGGGGACAAAACCTGGGGTGCTTCCCATTCAAGGACATATGGGAACTGTCTCTGGGAACTGGTAACAGATGGTCCGCCTTTTTTATTAATCCAGTAAATACACTGACCTGATTTCTGTCTGATTGCTTTAAGAAAGGACCTATCAAGGTAATGCTGGGCTTGTGGCCCTTAGATATTTTAAAGGGACATTTCAGCCAAAGCGTTCTATTAGCCTGCCTCCTGCTTACTCCATGCTGGCTGTTGGGATCAGCATCTTTCATCCAGCCATCATTCAGCCTGCTGTAAATTCCTAATAACACCCAGAGAAATCTGTCTCCTCTGCAGGGCCTCTTCAGCAGCAGATGACGCGTCCATTTATGTTTCCATGTGAGGGTCCCTTGAGAAGTCAATTTCTTCCGGGGACCCTGTAAACTGAGTCAGCAGAAATTAGCAAGTTCTACAGCAGTCGTACTCAACTGGCGGACCGGGGTCCAAATGCGGACCTAGGCGCCAGATTTCCGGACCCTTGCCCTGACAGCCCTGCATTCAGTCGCTTTTGTGTTGCTGTGCTCAGCACTGCCCCCTTTACTTGATCGGTAATGTACTGCTTAGTCTCCCTGCTAGTGCACCTAGCATTGCAATATGAAGCCCAGTCTCTCTGCTCTATCCATTCCTGTCCTCCCAGTTTTGCCCATCTAATCTCTGGCCTCCCTGTTTTTCCCCAGTGACAAATATGATTCTTGGGGTGCCTCCCCAGTGTACTGATATTTAACTACCCCCCCCGAGTCAGCCCCCTGCTCAGACCTTCACTTCTCACCAGATGTCTGTAAATGGGCCTTTACAATAATAGCTTGAGTACCCCTGTTCTACAGGGTTTATCAGGGGATGCAAAGTGCCGGGGAATGAAAAATTTTGTCCATGACAGCCAGCATGGGCTAGCAAAAAGCAGCCTGTCTGGAAGATGGGAAGCCTGATTCATAAAGAACGCCTGTCAGTGCCATTCCAGATGCTGCTGAGTGGCGTTTACTGCGCCAAAGCAGCAGTGCTCCAAAGTGCCAGATGCACAGCATTCTGTATGGCACCGATTCTGGCACTGTACCTTGTGATGGCTGATTGATAAAAGGATCCCTGTATTCTACTGCATGTTTGTTTGTAGCCACACTTCACCTTTTTTGTAAAGCAACATCCGCATTCTTGGCGCTAACAAAATAGAATCCAGCATAGCTGCATTTACTTTGCATTCGTCAAAAAATCAACAGCTTGGAAACAAACACAGAAAAACATTTAAAACCAACATCAAATGAACACCAAACCACTTGTTAGGACATTGGGAGCATGAGCCACTAAGGCGCTACACAGCGACGTGACATGTTGGGAACGCCGGAGCTGAGGCTGACAAATTTAACATGCAGAGCACCAGCGCCCGGGTTGGCGATTTGTCATCGGGCAGGCTGATTCATTACTAGCGGCAGGTAGCGACTGCTGAGCGTCAGTAGAGCGGATTTCAGAGCGACCGCTAGTAGTCGCTGTGCTCGGCCATGGTTCGCTAGTTCAGAGCGCCTCAGTCGCTGTACAGCATTGATGAATATGTTGTGGGGAGTCGCTATACGTCCAGTACCGCATTGTATAGGAGCAAATGGTCAGTGCGACCGACTCACACCATATGCATAAAAAAAGCAGCCTTACACAACGCCGGCGCTCAAAAAAGCTTCGCTGTAGCCCAGAGCGCCGGAGGCTGTGTGATTAAAGGCTGTTTTTGAACATGTATCCACCAGTAACAAAGCGAAAACATATGGAATTACATTGTTATAACATTGCGAAATGAACACATTAATGCCAGACCTGTCAATTCTGCATAAATATATAAAAAATGAAAAAAGTGTGAAAAAATTGCTTTTTCTATGCCAGGAGAGGTCACAACATTATTTGAGAATAAAAAAAAAAAAATTAATAAAACCCCCCTGTTTAAAGAGAAGTAAAAGAACGTCCATTGAAATGTATGGGAGAGCGACAGGTAGCGAGAGGTAAGATGTGGCGCTCTGCAAGGCTGAAGGCCGGCGCTGCACGCTAAGGCGTTGTTCTAGTCGCTCACCAGATTTGGCTTTTTAAATGTGTAATTGCGTGCCGTGTCCGGTGTTCACCTGATGCTACTTGACGCTACCTGCGCTGGCGCTATCCCTTCATGAATAAGGCCCTAAGCGTTGAGGCACGGAGCGCCAATATGCAACTAAACATGCTCCAGAAAAAAACTAACAGAGTAGGGTAAAACTGCAAAATTAGGGTGGTGCACATTAGTTGATCACAGATGTGTCTTCGAAACATGTTTGACAGTGGAAACAGCCAAAAGATTATTGGCAGGGCTGGATTATGAGGAGGGCACCACTTACCCTGCAAAAGGGGCCTCCACCAGTAAGCTTTTCAGTTTTTGGTCTGACAGACAGCAGGGCTGGCAGCAAAGCTATCAGCGGCAGTGCCTGGGCAAGCCTTTTTTTGTGGCCTGGGCAAGTCTAGAGCAGCAAAGCCGCCATCATCAACGCTACAGTGATGGGTGAGTGCAGAGCTATCAATCGGCAGATGCCTCTGGCAGATCAATGCAGGGAACTGCAGGACCAGCTGGGCGACTACACTACCCCCCACCACCCAGAATGGCAAACCAGGAGTTCCTAAGCAGCACGCACCCACACAAGGGTGGCACAAAGAACTCGATCTGACGTTCCAGTAGGTGGGCAGGTGCCAGACAACTGCCAATCAGTTATTTGGCTAGGGAATATTATTTTAAACAAAAGAAAATACTGTGTCTGGGGCCTCCACCAGATTTTGTGCCCAGAGGCCACTACCACACTGAATCCGGCCCTGATTATTGGTAACATGCCAGCTATACTGGCTATCATATCCTTTACTTATGGAAGCCTGTGGCTGGGTATTACAGGTAAAAGATCTAGGACCAATGTAGGGGGGCGTTGGTAGAAAAAACTGGATGAATTCATAGAGCCCTATGACCAAAGGGGCCCCTTGTCTTCAATGCCATAGGTGGGCCCAGGATATCCAATCAGGCCTGCTGTTGATCTAGAGCAGGGTTTCTCACCTGTGCCACTATTACTGTGGCTAGAGGAAAAGCTGGGCAGAAGGTTATTTGAGCCCCATGCACAGCCCAATGCTTTGGTTTGATTGAGTCGAGTGCCATGGCTGAATTGATGAGTGAAACTAAAAGCAAAACACCTAGAATGTTGTCTACTAGTGGAGACAAATTATTGGATCCTGGTGCGGGGAATTCATATGTAGTTGCCTGTGGGAAATGAAGATGACTGTGGTACAATATTTTAGAACTTGGGGGTCTACTTTAAATTCTTTTTGCCACGGCCATGTTATCTGTAAAACTGGCCCTTTGAAGATCAGCATGACAGCCAGGCAACAAGCACATTTTATAATGTGGCCAGTATTTGAGTTTCCCCTGGCAGGTTCTGTATCCTAAAAGCTGTAAAGAATTAAAACAGAATAAAACCCAACGTGGCCGGCCCTGGAATTTGGAGCATCCCAAACCGGGATGCCGCACTGTGTGAGCCCCCCCAGGGCACCATAAAACTCACCTTCTTCCTGGCTCCCTCGCCAATGTTAACACCGGCGGCCGCATCCCCAGCATCTTTGGACTGTGTGTGCACTCCTGTGCCTAGCGGCCGCTTACGCTCACCTATCAGACAAAGCCATTTGCCGAATGTTACATATGCACAGAAAATGACTCTGATTGGGCAGGAGCCCACGGTGTGTTACTGTGAGCAAGACACAATTATTATTTTAATATATCCAGGAAAGCCAGACAACATTGCTAAACAAATCATTATATCAGCCTCTGGCTTTTCTTCTTAATTAGAACGCCAAAAACTCATGACACTTATCTACTTGCCATTTAGATTACAGGGTACAAAGCACACAAAGCAAACAACTGGCTGGGTGTAATCAGTAACTTTTTCACACAGAGATGTTACAAAAACTAAAAACTGTCTCTTCTATGAGTCATCTAAAGGCTGCTGCCATTACTACAGGCATGGTGATATAAGGTTACTGTCTAAAACCAGTAAAGTACATATGGGGGACAGCAAGAAAAATTGGAAAAACTGGAATGGATGGGCAAGCTTCGATGATCACCCTGCATAGTATCTGTTCTAGTACAGTAGTAAAGGCTGCAGAATACAGGCAGATAGAGTATTTTTATGCTATTTTAGGTGGACAGAGTAAGAGCCTCCAAGGCTGCCTCCGGTAGAGGCACTCTTATCAAGTATTATGTCCGGGTGCAATGGCTAGCAGTGGCACCGCTTATCCATGAAGAAACAGAAAAGCCAGCACTCTTTACTTCATGAAAGCTTGTGGCGTGACACTTTGTACAGCGCAAACACCAAACACACAAACTAAGGGGCATTGACCATATGAGAAAACCACCGAGAGGGGGGCAATAGACACCTTCATTTGCTGCAGATAGGGGCATATTGGATTCATAGACTGGACACGGTGCAGCCTCGATTTTTGAGTCCTGACTTTTGGAGTCCTGATCTTTGAGGGCCTTTTAAGCCCTGTTGTGGACTCCTACTGTCCATATGATTGTATAATTGTTTTGGGAGGGGGAAGTGCGCACCTCTGTGTCCCTGAGCCTATCCATGGTTCTCACCAGGCAGTAACCGAAGGGAGATGAATGTCCGGGACATAGGCTCTCTAAGGCCGTTTCGTCATCAGTTGCCGGGCAGACCCCCGGCCCTCCTGACGGGGAAGCCTTCCCCAGATGCAGGCGGAGGGACGCTGGGGCGCGCTGCGTAGCAACCCACCCGCTGCAATTTCAGCAGTGACAGCAGTAACAAGCTCGGTGGCTATCCAGAGCGGAGCTGAGGGGGACCTTTCAGGACCTAATCTAGGACCCCCATCCTTTTGAATACCTTTGGTTATATGTGGTCCTGTGAGATTTAAGTGATTAAACTTAGCACTAAGAATTTTCTTTACAAGGTCCCTATTATGTACCATCGTGGAACATTTCTGAGTCATAATTACCTTATATTTTTTTTAATCGTTCTGAAAATCCTCCAGTTTTATTTTGGTAGACTCTTTACCAGCAAATTTACATTTTCTACAGGAGCCATTATCAGACTTTTCACCACTGACATTAAATGTAGAATAGATGAATCAGCTCTCAGGGAAAATACTTCCAGAGAGCAAGAAAAGAGTCTAAGCTAACTACTTATCTCATCAAGACTAAAGAATACACCAAACATTCTAGTGAGTGCTGCTTTCTGATTGGATAGACAGTACAAGAGGAGCTGAGTCTCGTGTCACCTGCACTCATTCAGTAGAGCTTAACACTTAAGAATGATTTAGAGCTCTTTAATGCAGATTGCTCATTTAGAAATAATGAGCTGCTATTATAAACACACACACATTATATATATATATATATATATATATATATATATATAGCCCAGCTTTGGGATCCCTTTTTATATCCAAAAGAGAAAGGAGCCCCATGTGATGAAAAATTTAAATATTTTACCTGAATCAGTAATTCTCACTCTTGCTTGTGGCCTACAGTGTGGGAGAGTAGTGAATGGGCTGTACATTTCACCTGGATTCATGTGTTCAACTCCTCCTATGTGAGCCTTGAAAAAGACTGGAGCTCAGACACTCAGGGTTCTCCCTCTGTCTGGGAAAACTGACGTGTGTTGTGAGCCACTGAAATGTAGATCTAAACCGAAGGGACTTTGCCAAACCAGATTGTACCTTTAGTTGCTGTTTTGGGGTGGCTGACACCAGGCCTGCACCCAGTTAGCCAGGAACTGCATTATGTTAAGTGCCGGACAGGCTTAGGATTTTCTTTGTTTTACTTTGCAGGCAATATGCAGAATCTAGAATGCAAAATCCCCCCCAAATTCCCAATTACAGGCAGCATGGCAGAGTCCTTCCCATCAGCGGATAAGCACACACACACTTAATTATCGGCTGAACTTTCCCCCATGCCGATCTTCCATGTTTCGTGCAGAAAGTCTACACTTTGGGAAACTTTAGTAAACAGATTAACACGAGGACTAAAAAAAAGAGCAGGGTCATGTGCTTCTGTGTACCAAGCTGGGGGAACCATTTTGGGAGAGTATGAATTTCTTCCTTCAGCCTGCATAGCTTAAAAAATGAAGCTACAATTCCTACTTCTTGAATATTTGATTTGCTGGGTATGACCCACCTAGTGCTTTGAGTAGCACAATGTAGAACTTAATGGATAAGCAGCCATTTAGCACAATTGAGCTCACCAGCTCAGTTCATCACCAGTTAGCACTTAACATGGCAGAAATACATAAAATCCACTCTACTCTAATTGTTACACCATTGTGTAACCATGGGGCTGGACGATGCCGTGAGATAGTGCCTGGACTCTAGTAAGTTTTGGCTGCTCCTGTTAACTCTTAAGCCTTGTGGGAGAGTTACGGCCAGCTAGGAGTCTTGTCCCAAGAAGCAAAGCTGATGTAAACATGTAAAACATGTGAATGACAAAAGGATCATAAAGTGTAATGCTATTTCTTTTAAATGATTTTTACTATCAAGTTTGGTTCTTACAAAACTCCAGTTAAAAACGAGTCAAATGAGTCTCCAAATGAGTCTCCAGCGGGGAAAATGACAATGGCGGCAGCGGGTTCTGACCTTGCATTTTTAACTGAACTTAAATGTAATTGGGATGTTCTGGAAACACTGGAAATGACTTAAGGATTTTTTCTTTCTGGATAAGCAGTAGGCTATAGTCGCCCAATATAGTTCACGGGATCTGATGAGTGCAGACCACTATGCATGTCTGTTCAGATACTTTGGTGGAAAATAATCTTTAGGGTTGGTTTGGTGCCAGATGCAAAAAGTACATGATGTGGTGGAATGGAACTCCGCTTTAACCAGGGATGAGCGTAAATTTCTAGCTCTTTTGAAGGCGATCATGGGGAGTTCTTTGCTAATCTCAGTCAATTTATCATCCGTATTCAGGACTGAGCAGTGCCGTTTGACAATTTTTTGTGCCTGTATGGAGAGATCAGAATAAGTGAGAACCAATGGTATGCGTTTGCTTCCCTCTTGGAGCGGATTGTTTATGCTTATGTTAACAGTTTAAAAAATAGGAGAGTGTGTCATGATTAAATGTATTTCAGATTACCTATAATCCCAAACCAGATGACAGAAATGTTTTTTGATCACTAAAATAACTTTAAAGGGACTGTCTAGGCGAAAAAGGTAGCAAGAAGCTAACCTGAAGCCTGTCCCACGTGCCTCTCCTCCATTTCTTGCATGGCCAGTGGATGCTGTAGCAGGGCTTCAAAGTTGGCCCCTGCTTTTCTCTCCATTCCTTCACAATCACCTTGGCAGGCCCTGTCCCTCAGAGGTTTCAGCATAAGCGAGCCTGTCAAGCATGGCTATTGTGGATTGCTGGGCTTGCTCAGGCTGGGAGCATTCAGGGACAGGGGTGGCTGATTGACCACATTTGGAGAGTGGTTGTGAAGGAATGGAAAGTAAAGGAGGGGACAAAGATTTGAGACCTGTTTACTACCCACAGCACACTACAGGAAATGGAGGGAAGGCTTCAAGTGAGCTCCTCTTTGCCTTATTATTGCCATTGCCTGGAGGACCCCTTAAAAAGTTGTACAAAATGTACTGCTCTTAGAGATCTCACACAATTGCCCTGTTTACCAGAACAGTGGTGGAAGGGAAGGACTAATCCACCTGTTTGCGTGCAAATGGTGAATGCAAACCATAATTGCTCACATGGGAGCATGTTACAGGCCCCCTTCTGCAAGATGGATACGTTTTGTACAGTGGGAATCTAAGACAGCTGTCTGGATTTCCATCTGCCCTAAATTCTCAGTTTTACCAAGATGAACATATTACAGAAAGTTGTAAGCCAGCTGTGAGCAATTTACATTTCAATAGCAGTTTCATGGCTTCTTTACAATTTGTCATAACTGACTACAATTGAAACATTTATAAAAACATTAGCTACAGCCTAAATATAACAATGTAGCACAAAGTAACACCTCATTGAGCCGGCAGACTTTTCATGACAACTTGCTTACTGTGGTCACAGCAGGAGGTAGAGATAATTCAACCTGAAGATTTAAACTCCCATTGCAATTTATAGCATTGTTAGTGCTATTGCCTGTGTACTACTTCCATTTTAATGCTGCTTGCATCACTATAGGCTAAGATGCAGCTTAATTTTCTTTTAAGTACATTCAATGCAGGGATGCAACAGTTTTACATTGTTTACTATTTTGCATATGTTTAGGAAGGTAAACAATTTATTCTAAATATTTATGAAAATGTAGCTTTCCTTTAAGGATGCTTTTCCAGAATCTAAGGTTAAGCACAATGTGTACGTATTTCTAAGTTTCTACAAGACATATTATTTAACCCATTTAACCAACATTTTAATGAGGGCCACATGCACTGAGGCATTAAAATGTCATCTTTAGCCTTCCTGGGGGTGCAATAACATAGTACAGCAGACGGACAGTTGCACCCAAGTAATGCCTAAGTACAGGACTACCTGGTCTCAGCCTTGCAGTGAAACAGGATGCCTCCATACTGTAGGGGTAGATGATATTAATTCTTCTGTGGCTTTACTTCCTTTTTATGTTTTTCCCAGCCAGCTCATTATCCCCCCCCCCCCCCCCAGTCTGCCACATTCGGACTATCAAAAAATTAGGCATCACCCTATAAAGCACATGTTTCAAATTCAAGGCCCCTGGGCCAGATGCAGCCCTCCAAGCCTTTTTCAGTGGCCCTCTGACAGGTGCTAGATGGTAGCGTTTTGTTTGTGACCCTTTTAGCCGACTCAATCACACCAAGAATGCTGAAAGTGGCAGCATGTCTTTGCACCTGTGTGTGGCGCTAGAGTGGGCAAAATAATTCAGCGATGCTTCTGCATCTGTCCTGGGCAAAATAATTCTGCTTCTGTATCTGTCCTGGGCAAAATAATTCTGCTTCTGTATCTGTCCTGGCCAAAATTATTCTGCGTGTGCACCTGCCTTAGCCAAAATAATTCTGTGGCTAATGTGGGTGGAATAATTCAGCATCTGCATCTAATCTGGACTAAATAAATGTGGGACTGTCCTGGGCAAAATTAAAGATGTGTCTGTAACCATTCTGTAACCGTGGTCTTGTTTGCATTTTGTTTCTTGTTTGTTACTACCTGGCCCTTTGAAGACTCTCAGAATAGTGATGTGGCCCTCAGTGAAAATGAGTTTGACACCCCTGCTCTGAAGTATAAAGCTCGTAGATTTAGATTTACAGATTGGTTTGAGTGTTAGAACAAAGAAAGAATCTGAAGAAATTATTCTGAGAACACACCGTGATGATCTGTTACTTAATAGTTTTTACTTTTCTGCTGAAATACATGATATGGGTTTTATAGAAACAAAGCATTTGGCGTTGGATATTAATCCTGCAAACACTTCTGTACTATGTGTTACTGCTCTGACGCCAAATAAATTATTTTGAAGAACTGTTGCCAGCAATTCCTTTCGTCAAATTGGTGGAGATCTCTAATGCCAAAGAATCTATTTCATTCTCCATTTTCAGTGTGTTGGAATAAATGTAGCCACATGTGTAAATAAAAGCCCTTTAGTATAAGACTCAACGATACATATTTAAATGAGACCTGTGGTTTGCATACTGATAATAAAAATAAAATTAAAAATATTATTCCTTCAATAAAAACATATATTAGTCTATTTATGACAATGATAGGGGATGACTTAAACAGGTCAAAATGTAGAATTGGGTAAAGATGACCCACCACATATGTGAACTGGTTTTATTGCTTCCAAAGCTATAACCCATCATTTCTCACCCCAGTCATCCATAGCTCTGGTCCACATTCCAAGAGCTCCAATCACTGGTTTTCATGCATCAGTCTCCAGTGACTTGCTCCATTAGCAGCATTAAGAAGACCCTTAGACCGGCAAGAGTGGAAACTGAGCTTCAGGGTTTTAATTTGAGCCATACATAGCCAGTATCTATGGAAACAAGAGAATACGATGAGAAATAATGTCATAGAATGGCATAGAATTGCATGCTGTTTTCTTGCTACATCACATGTAGTGAAGTTCATGAAGAAAAACCAATGTCATTTCTTGGCTCATACTTTGGTAATGTATCACACAATATGCCACAAGGCATGTAAAAAAACAATGTCTTTTTTTGTCTCAGAATTTGATTTCTGCCCCACACAATGTATTTTTATTATATTTAATAAAGAATATTTGGTTTTGTACCTTTCACATTGTTTAAAAAAAAATGTTTATTCTTATAATACAGATTTCTTAAAGAGAAAAATTGTAGAAACCACTGGAAACCACTTTGTTGTAGTTGTTGAGTAATAAAAATATTAAATGATTCTTATCTTGTCTGTTACCTTTGCAGTTTATCAGCGGCCACAGGGGGACTGACCACCTTGGATGTGCAGCTGCTACACAATGAATGGCTAGCTGGTCACCCATACATGGCCAGGGCAGTAATACGTCGGGGTAATCATCATTTTCTGTGGCTCTTTACAAGGTAGAAATTACAGGCACAGTAACAAGCAATATATCTGTAATACACAAGGTATTATCAGTCATAGTATAGTATTTACTAAGCATATTGGCAAGCCCTTTAGCGGTGAAAAGATTTTGAGGTGAATAGCTTAGGCCAGATAATAGGCTATTCTGCAAAGGTGAGTTTTTAGGGCACTTTTTAGAACATGAAAGGTTGAAGAGTGGTGAATTGAATGTAGAAGGGCCTTTCAGAGGGGTGGGGCAGCACATGTGGAGTCCTGAAGATGAGATTGAGTGGTGGTTGAAGACTTGAAAAGTTGAAGAGTGGTGAATTGAATGTAGAAGGGTCTTTCAGAGGGGTGGGGCAGCACATGTGGAGTCCTGAAGATGAGATTGGGTGGTGGTTGAAGACTCGAAAAGTTGAAGAGTGGTGAATTGAATGTAGAAGGGCCTACAGAGGGGTGGGGCAGCACATGTGGAGTCCTGAAGATGAGATTGAGTGGTGGTTGAAGACTTGAAAAGTTGAAGAGTGGTGAATTGAATGTAGAAGGGCCTTTCAGAGGGGTGGGGCAGCACATGTGGAGTCCTGAAGATGAGATCGGGTGGTGGTTATCTGGGTTGAGGATAGGAGGAGGTTGTGTGCAGATTGGAATTGAATTCTCATGGTTATTGGCAGACTGTGCTGCTATTCTATATTTCTCCATAAATTTTACTTATATAGTTACATAGTATGTAAGGCTGAATAAAAACATTAGTCCATCCAGTTCAGCCTGTTTAGAAGAAAAAATCTCCTACCAACCATAGCTGGTAATGTTATTTCATGCCAGGAAGGCATCCAGGCTGCTTTTTCAACTCTTTTAGTGTATTCTTCATGACTACCTCCTCTGGCAGGGAGTTCCATAGTCTCACTGCTCTTACAGAGAAGAATCCCCTCCTATGTAGTTGGAGGAATCGGCTTTCCTCTAACCTTATAGTATGCCCTCGGGTTAGTTACACTCCGGGGTATAAATAGATTGTGGGACAGCACTTTGTTTTGGCCCTGGATATATTTATACATAGTTATTATATCACCCCTTAGGCTTCACTTTTCCAAACTAAATAAACCTAACTTTGACAATCTTTACTCAAGTACACAGTCTATTTATTTATTTAGTTGCCCTCCTTTGAACACTCCAGTTCTGTCATGTCTGTCTTGTGCACTGGTGCCCAGAACTGTACACAATATTCTATATGGGGTCTGACCAGTGACTTATAAGGGCGTAAAATGATGCTCTGGTCATGGACACCTTTGCCTCTCTTGATGCACCCCATTATCCTGTTTGCATTGGCAGCAGCTGCCTGGCATTGGGCACTACAGTTAGGTTTATCTTTAACTAAAACTCCTAGGTCCTTTTCCATTGTACTTTTACCAAGCATTTAATGTGTAGTCATGGCACAAATCGCTCCTTTCCATGTGCATAACCTTACATTTATCTGTATTAAACCTAATTTGCCATTTTACCATTTTGCCATTTTACTTCCCATGCTTACACCCTGATCCAGTTGTGAACTTTCTTGCCCATAAAAGTTAATCAGGTTTGTCTGGCAGGACCGATTTCTCATGAATCAATGTTGATAAGGAGTAATAAGGTTGTTTTCACCAAGATACTCCACAATAGCATCTTTTAGAAATCCTTCAAACAGCTTGCCCACCACAGATGTTAAACTTACCAGTCTGTAGTTCACAGGTTCTCCTTTAGGCCCTTTTTAAATATTGGAACCCCATTTACTAAGATCCAATCCTGTGCAACATCATTACTGAATCTACAAATAATAAAATTAGTGGAATGACTATTACTGTATATAATTCGCTGAAAAAAACAGGAATGAATGCCATCTGGTTCCAGAGATTTGTCTATTTCAATTTCCACTTTACTGCTTTAAAGATCTGTAACTATTTTTGCTTTGACAAATGTTGCAATGTTCGTGTGCTGGTCAACCACTTTTTAGCCAACAAGCTATAATAAACAGTTAAAATGGACAATACAATTTTTATTATTGCATTTACATCCCATGTGCAGAATTTTTGAAGGTACTGAAGTCTGAAACCGAAGGATTCAAGGGATGTTCCCCACTTAATCTACTGAATGTGCTTCAGCCAATTATGAACTATAAAGGAAAAACCAACACCAACACGAGACACCTAAGCTGGGCCAAATGTCAAAATTGACTTGGTGCAGTTTGTAGGATTCCTAGGGGGCATCCTGATTTGGGATATCTCACGATAGAAATTACTTCCATAACCCCCACTCAAGCCACACACTTGGACACCTAAAAAGATAACTGTGACACTTATTATTTGTCTAAACCAGTGTTGGTCAATATCTTAAATAGCATAGGCAGTCTTTGACATTACTGAAGAGCCCTACATTATATACCCCCCCACTTTAATTATTTCCCCTTGTAGAGACTCACTATGCCTCTGTATTGTGGTACGGCTCAGGAGGGGGATAGGCAGTAATTGCGACTGTGGGGAATCAACCCTGGGTGACCACTAGGAATCATAAAGACTTTTGGTCTAGTTTAAGACAGACCTTGAGTCACAAATATTTGACAGTCGCCCCCAGGAATTTTAATTTGGGATGCCTCTGCAGGTGTAAATCATGAACACTGCAATAAAGCAAATTTCCTATTGGAGGAGGTGCAGCTGCTGCATAGGTGCATAGTTTTTTCCTGCCCCCCATCATATGTTGCTCCAATAGGAAAAGGTGAGTACCTGATTGCGTGAAGGTGGGGTTGATTAGGCTAGTAAACCAGGGCCAATGATTGTCCACTGACGAGACATAACAGCCCGAAACCCCTTTACTCTACTTTAAATCGGGACTCCAGTCAAGACACAAATTGGGGGCATTTCAATATACCCCCAGGCAGGTTAACATTAAAAAAAAGTTACATTTAATTACTGCTTTATGAGATCGCCCTCCTGCGGCCTAGGGCAGAGGCTTCCGATTTCCGTCCCATTCTGTGCCATTGAGTTTCTATTAGGCTGGCTCCTTGTATTATTTTCATCCAAAGTCTTGCATCTTGTGAGATTTCCAGCGGTTTCCAAGCCTGAGACAGGCACCAGTCTCCTCCCCTCTTACCCCCTCTCTATCCCCATTCTCTCCTCTCCCCTCCCCTTAGTTAGTGTGGGCAGCAGCAGGAATGGAGCAAGCTCACTCACACACAGAAGGAAGGGGCACCTTGTGCATGTGCAAGAGTGAGACACTCACCATGGGCACGGGCGTGTTCCCAATGGAAAGCACAGCTACTTTGCCTGGGAGAAAATAAAGATGGTAGTGCACAGCATGTTTGGTATAGCGGGGCATGAACACCAGCGGCGGACATTAGATAAAGGTTGCAGGCAGGTTTTGTTTTTTTGTAGGGGTACTGGGCTTGGTTTATACTTGGCGAAAAAAGCCCAAACATGTTACTCTGGAATTTCCCTTTAACCTGACAGCAGTGTTAGCCATTGCTGGCAGGGGTTTATGCAATGCAATTTTTTATCATATAATCATATTACCAACAAATGGTGAAATATATTGCAAATAGTGATCTTTCAGTAATTCAAACATTTCAAAACAATTACACTCTAGCCACTCCTGCTATATCTCAGATTTCATGTAATAGCTGAAATGGTGTGCTCTCAAGATTTTGAATTTATTTTTTTAATATAACATTATATTAAAATAATAGTCTTCAAGTCACCGTTGTGATTGTCCAATGCACCAGACGCTGAGTCAGTAATTTCATTTTCATGTTTTACGTGACCGGAAGTTGTTGCTATAAATCTGATGATTTCCCTGTATTGAGTCGGAAAACTTCTGCAGACTAGAGAGGTGCTCAAAATGCTTTCATAATTGTTCAGCCTATTTTTTTTTACTTTTTCTGTTATTTTCTTGGCTATTATTGTCTATTGGGTACATGCCAAGTACAGTGTAAGGTAGATCTTTGATAATTTTTTTTTAAGCTAGAAGGGTTACTAGTACTTTTCTTTCTATTCTAAATGTTCTATAAAACAAAACAAACAGATGGGATCAAGGGTAAGATATAGGGGAGGTTATATATTAAAATTTGAAGAGTTCTCTACACTGTACCTTACTGTTAGATAACCCCTGGGAGGAAAACTGGGGAGATCCTCAAACTTATTCAGTTGTGTGAGGGTTTATCTATAGCCCCTCTGATGCCACTGTGAGTGACAGGGGTGAGAGGTCTTTCCCACCAGCTCTCTCCCCGCACTATAAAAAGCCCCTCTCTGCAACAAGAGCAGGCTGGCTGGAGCCCAGTGCAGGGCGTATGACAGCAGAGCGGAGAGCTGTTCCCTGCTGCATCTACCCCCCACCCATAGGAGCCTGTTCGTTCCCCGGGCCTGTTCCTAGTTCTGCCTTCTCTGGTTGGGAACAGGCCTGGTGCACGAACGGGCTCCTATGGATAGCGGGGTGGATGCAGAGCGCTGGCCAACTGCCTCAAAATTATTCAGCTGTGATGGTGAGCATGGCCATTCTCTTTGCACTCCCTCATTGTCCTCATCAGTACTGTGCCCCTGGAAAGGTCCAGGCCACCTCTTACCTGGTGTCAAGTGCCAACCACTGATGTCCTCTCTCCCTGCCTCGCTCTCCATAGATCTCCTCATCTGCCAACCTGGTGTCAAGTGCCAACCACTGATGTCCTCTCTCCTTCCTCGCTCTCCATAGATCTCCTCATCTGTCATCTTGGAGGTACCACTCACCAGCTCCCATAGGAAATAGCAGGTACCTCATTTTTATGAAATACAATTCGGCCATACATACATTTATTGGGGAAATTTGGTAAATCATCAGACTGTCCATCTTTTTAGTCCATGTCCCCCTGTCCCTTATGGTTCTCACTTGTCCACAGACAAATTTGGTCTGTTAGAGCTGATCAGTGATTATTGTGAGCGAGTAAACTATGAAATAAGTTCTGCTGTATTTAATTTTTCATAAAATATGTCAGGGGCTCTTTATTCTGTCTATTACTGGACTGGTTTCATATATCTGATAAATCTTTTAGACCAGGGGCCCAGTACCTCTCCTACAGGGCCAACCAATAGTCAGGTTTTACAGATCTCCACACAGGTGCAGCAGGAGAGCTATAGATGAAGCTATGTGGAGCTCCACAAAACATGACCTTTTGGTGGGCCTCGTGGGAAGGGACGGGGATCAGCAGTAGCCTGGACTCTTCCTCCCCAATTGCCCCACAGGGACACAATTTAGACCTTTAAATATGGGAAAGAATTGAATAAGATTCAGGGGGGAAGTGTTTTTAAGAAAAAACAAAAACAATGATAGAACAACCTGAAGTTAGTCGGGGGGTGGGTAGATCAAAATTAAAAAATATAATTTTACAGAAAGAATAGTAGATGCTTGGAACAAACTTCCAGTGAATTTAAACATGCTGAGATCAGCACACATCTATCCTAAGATAAGGAGCACATACAGTATACACATAAGTGCAGACTAGATGGATCATATGGTCTTCTTCTACCATCAACCTTCCAACTTTCCTTGCTAATATAGCTGTTCCCATGTTATTGTATTGCAGTATATTGTGGGCAATTGGAAATTGTCATACTTTTATGGTGATGTATATGACCAATAAAACCTGATTTATTAATTGGGTATTGGCAGTGAATGGGTTACAGCATGCTGAGCACTGGGGGGGGGGCTCAGGAGGCATAAATCTGAATCTAGACAGAAGCTGAAAACCCCTTTTCTATTTTCTACAGCCATGTTGGTCACAAATGGCAAATAAAGCTGCACAAGACAGCTAATCATTTGTTTTGACTTGATTTCTAGTAATAAAGAATAACATCAGAGAGCTCCTATATTGAGGCCTGTTATTCTCTATTCTAGAGCCACTATAGACCATCTAATGAGTTCTTTTCCAGCACATTATTATATTCTCTGTCTATTAGAAACATAACTCTTTCCTAGTTAGACAATCTACTTGCATGTTATAAAATCAACCCTGGTATTGTTTGAAAGTTCTATTTGCAGCAACCCAGGCGGGTTCAGAGATTAATTTTTCTTTTATATTCTGTCAGTCCCAGGAAATTAGTTATTTTGCAGAACGGCACAAAACTCCTATATTCACTATCATAAAAGAATTCACAAAAGGCGCTTTAACATTTAAATGCAGGTAGCTTTTATTTCTTCCATGGATAAGGTTATTGAGGAGCCAGAAATAGAACAGCCAAGAGGATGATATACTCTCACAGCTTCTCCATGTGAATAATGAGCTCCGAGATCTGCTAAAAGATTAAACATTTTTTTACTTTCTCAAACATGTCCCAAAGTGGCTATTAGCAATATGGATTTAGCAGCAAACAGTGATCCTTGTCTGTATAAATGGCTGAATTGAGCACTATATTTGATGCTAGATGTTTTTTCTCAGTGGAATCAAGTGTGCGTGTAAAGTTTGTGCTTCTGTGGCATAGATAAAAAAGTCAAGATGCAAACTTTAAAAACCAATGTATTTAACCTGCCTCTCTTTGTTAGATCAGGTTATTTTTTATTCAGTCAGCTGGGTGCTCAGGTGAATACTTTACCTTCGCCTTTAAAGTTTGAGCTGTTGACATCCCTGTTTCTTACCATAGACATAAGGGGGTAAACGTTTATTTTGAATTGTAAAGTCTTTCTTTTTTTGTATCATAAAAAATATTTTTCACTGAAATTCAGCCCTTCAGCCCCCAAATTACCCACTAACATTATTTCTGTTTTAAAGTCCCTGTCCAGGTACACACTAACTTCCGCCTAGGAAACCATGTAAAATTAGCCAATTCAAAGCATCTCAAAATCTCATTTTGTATGTAAATTACTTGTGTATTCTATGTGAAATTGCAACTTCTTTGCCTCAATTTCTGGGTGGTGGCCAAGCTGGGCATTCCTTCAGGAACACCTTTATGAATGGTCCTGGAGGAATGAAATTGAAAATGGAGCAAGATTTGGGGCACATGGGACAGGCATCAGGTCAACTGTTTTTTGGCTAATTAATCCTTTTAACTCCTCATTAGCTCAGGAGAAAGTGATAATCAGGACAAGGCAGCAGATATCATATATGCTGTCATGCTGACTGAATTATAAGGACAGACTGGTTGCTTTAAAAAGGAGATATTGAAATCATTGTATTCCTCTGTCAACCATGGGTACCTCCTAGGAAACAGATACAGTCATAATTGCTTTGCAACATTTAAATCAACCACAAATTGGATCAGCAAGAACTTAAACTTTATATATTAGTTGATAACATTTTTAAAACTGTATATAAATGCCTATAACTGTAGTTTAGTATACCATAGGCAGAAATGACAAACATTTCTAAACATAATTCAGAAGCAAACTTTGTGAAAAACAATATTTTTGTCCATCTCAAAACGTTTGTCCACAATCTTAGAATTACAATGCAACAATAATAAATATGTCTAATTTAATCTTCTAACTCTGTATCAACTAAAATTGTATCACAAAATGGCACAGAAAATGCACAAGACAAGTGTTTAGTTACAAGTTTTGCACAGCCCTGACATGGATTATTTCAAGAAATACAGCTCCAAAATACAGTACTGTAGGTCCTAGATACAAGAACAAAGTTTTGCACATTTGACATTTTGCCTAGTATAAATCATTCTACTGGTCTTGAAATGTTTAATTCTAATAGTGAGACTATCATTCATATTGCCACCTCTCTGAGGGGTGTTGGGGGGGGAGTACTCTTAAACTAAGGGACATTTGACCAGGAGTTTTCTTTTCTTTATCATTTTACTTCAGGCCATAGAGTAATTCAGTCACGATTGGATTAACATCTCGGTTGATGGGGGTGGACTGCAAGAACAAAGGCGTGGCTCCTCCTCCCGGGCCTATGTCCTTCTGGCTGGCTTCCTCCATTCCGGTTTCTTTCTTGCAGTTGGAAGTTGACTGCAAGGGTTTATCTAAACTTCTCTCCCATTTACTTTTTTGTTTTTAAGGATTATGCCTTGGAAACAGGGGTATTGGAAACCCTGTCTGTTCTTGGCCCCTTATACTCCTCTGATCTGGATGGACCCACAATTTTGGCTAGGTGAAGTAGCTAGCACCACCGAAGATGCTGGTTCTCCTCCGGGGCACAACGCTCTTTTCTCCGCCGCCACCTCTGAAAGAATTTCAGCTTAGTGAAGTAGCTAGCACTGCCGAAGTGGCTGGTTCTCTTCTGGAGCACATCGCTCTTTTCTCACCCGCCGTCGCAGGAAGAATTTCAGGTTAGAAAAGTAGTTAGCACCGCCGAAGTGGCCGGTTCTCCACCGGGGCACAGCGCACTTTTCTCCGCCGCTGTCGGTGGAAGAATTTCGGCTTGGCGTAGTGGCTAGCACTGCCGAATCGGCTGGTTCTCTTCTGGGGCACAGCGCTCTTTTCTCGGCTGCCTCCCCTGGAACTTTTTTAGCTAGGCGAAGTGCCGAGCACCAACGATGCCTCCAGTTCTTCTCCGCTGCCCGGACGGATGCTCTACGCTTCCCTGGCCCGTCGCTGGGGTTGCTGGCTGGCAGGGGGCTGCTTCCGAGCTGCTGCATGGCCACCCTCATTTGGTGGGTTAATTTGATTTATAATGTATAATAATTAATATTGTTTTAATCTATATTTTTATAGTTTGTGGGAAAGGTTAGGTAATATATATGTATATATGGTGGTTCACCCCCTAGGAGTAGTCTCTTGTGACTGCCGAGAACTGTTATATACTTGGTTTCAGATCCCCAGTGATGTAGACTAGTATTATTTCACCATGACGGAGGCATTTGGGGTAAACAGATCTGACTCTTAGCAGATAGATTTACCCCATGTCCAGTTTGCATGCAGGAGGCACTGGACGAGGATAGCACGGTGTGCAGGGGGTCTCCCCTACAAGGGTTCTGACCCTTGTCACTGGTGCCCTCTGAGCCTTAAAACCCCATTGGCAGCCTTCAAGCAGACCTAAACCTTTAATGAGTCGTATTGGCTACTCAGAAGGTTTCAAAGAAAAAATTTCCTCTGAGTTTTGAAGATGATATTGTGGCTGCCATAGTCTCCCAGGAGGAGTTATCTGTTGGGGAAGATTCATCCAGTAGGGATACGGATTCCACGTCCTCAACACAGCGGGGGGCACTCAGTTAAGGAGAAGATGGATGGTTTGATGTCTTCCATTCTGGAGGTTGTTGTGGTGCATACGCATTACTCTAATCTGATTAATAGGGAATGGCAGAAGTCAGATAGTCTTCCAACTATTTCAAAAGTACTAGATACTATGTATCCCTTTCCTCCAGATCAGATTGAATTATGGTCTCACCCTCCTGTGGTGGACGCTCTGGTGCCAGGTCTATTTAAGACTTTGGTTATGCCATCCTCTGATAGTGCTTCTCCAAAGGATCCAGCGGATAAGCGCATGGATCAGGTGGCATGTCATCCTTATTCTATTATGGGGTTGACCTTGCCTGTTGGATACAGCAGGTATGTGATCTTGGCTATGGAGGATTTGATCAGGTTAAGTGCCAAAGGCCTATCTTTGGTGGTAGCCTTAAGGCGTGCTTTATGGCTTAAACAATGGCCAGCTGACACAGCCTCTAAAAAGAATTTGACAGGACAGGCTACTGGTGGTAAATCTACTAATCTGCCACAGAAGCCTAATACTGCTTTCCGCAGGACCTTCAATCCTCCAGCTTTTCGTGGGGATAGAGGTTCTGCCTTTTCGGGATACCGAAGAGCTTTTGGAATAAGACAAAGTTCCAAATTAAGGCGACAAGTGTGTGGCGGAATAAAGAAAAAGCCCCCTTCAAAGCCTGCTCAGGCATGAAGGGATGCCCCCACCCTTGCAGCCTGGTGATAACTTCTGCATTTTGCTCACATTTGGAGGCTCCATGTAACAGATATATGGATACAGGAAGTTGTATCTTCAGGTTACAAGATCAAATTAGGAGCCAGACCTCCTCAGGGATTCTCTTGGTAAGGGGTGTCCCGAATTCTACAGAAAGCAGTATCAATGAGATCTGCCGTATCTCGCCTTTTAGAGATTGGAGTCGTTTGATCCACAGTGATGTTACTTCAGCCGGGAGTTTTTATAACTGTGTATGTATAAAGATGCTTACCTACACTGCAGTAGGTGGCCTACATCTTCAGTTTGTGGTGCTACCCTTTGGTCTATCGTCAGCACCACAGTTGTTGTAAGATCTCATGTTTTTTTTAAGAAGTCAGGGTATAAATATAATCCCTTACTTAGACGATCTGCTGATATGGGCCCCATCATGTCAAATATGGGCCCAGAAGAATCTGTTGATATGGGCCCAGAAGAATAGACAGACTGTCTTATTGACATTGGATAACTGACTGTCTAGTCGAATTCTTCTAAAGTCGAATATCATACCTTCAGGAGTTATTTCTTTTCTGGGTATGTTATTAGACATGTCTCAGGAAAAAGTGTTCTTCCAGAACAGAAGAGACTTTTACTTCAGGCCAGGGTACAGGGTCTCTTGTCTTGCCCTCACTCGATAATTCATCAAGGAATGTATCTGTTGGGCCTGATGGTATCTTGCTTCGAGGCAGTGCCTTTTGCACAGTTTCCCTACAGCCATCCCTATGCATGCACTGTTGGATCCCGGATGTAGCTCTCTTTGCATCACGGCACATTGGGAAGGTCCAAAGCAACAGATGTCCTGACTCTTCAGTGGTCAGCATTCTTATGCATTCCCTCCGATTCCACTCCTGGGTCGAGTACTAAGAGAGAGCTCGGGAGGGAGTCACAGCCATTCTGGTGGCTCCTCGGTGGCCAAGAAGAAGCTGGTTCTCAGACATAGTAAGGATGTCAGAGGGCGACCTGTGAAGGTTACCTTCATCTTGGCAGAAAGGGGAGTTTCTGCGAGAGTCATTCAGATTATGATTCAGGCCAGGAAGAAGTCTTCATCAATGATCTACTATAAAGTTTGGCGAGCATTTATCACTTGGTGTGAATCCAGAGGGTTTGTTGGTAGAACGTTTTCTGTTCCCAGAGTATTGGATTTTTTGCAGAAAGGTCTTAATGAAGGTCTTCAATTGAGTACTTGAGGACAGATATCAGCTTCATATATCTTTTTTCAGAAACCCATTGCTGATAATAAATGTATCAAAACTTTTGTATAGGGAGTCGCTCATGTGCGGCCTCCTCGTAAGACACTTATTTTTATCTGTTCTTCAGGGTCCTCCTTTTGAACCATTGCCAGATGCGTCATTAAGTTTATTAACTCTTAAGGTTATCTTTTTAGTGACAATATCCTCAGTAAGGGTTTCTGAATTAGCAGCTTTATTGGTTAAGTCTCCCTATTTAGTGTTACATAAGGACAAAGCCACCTTCTGCTTTAAACAGGATATTCTTCCTAAAGTGGTTTTCTCCTTTTCATCTTAATGAAGAGGTGGATTTGCCTTCCTTATGTCCTACTCCAGTGTCTGATAAAGAACGGATTCTTCATCCGCTGGATGTAGTTAAGGCGCTAAGATACTATCTCACTGCTACACAATCTTTCCGTGGGTCAGACTCCTTATTTGCCATACCTGGGGATTGTTTTTTTGCCAACTTGAAAATATGACCATGAGCAAGACATGGATATAACAACCTAGCAGACAGTGAGGGTCTGATGTCCTGAAGTAATAATGAAAGAGAAATCACTTTCTACAGGTGAGTGCTCACAGAATTATCTTTTTCTATTATGTTTTTTACAGTACAAACAACTCATTGTCATGACAAATACAGTTAAACAAAGTTTCTCATAAGCATGAAAAAACTTACAACAACATTTTGTCTGTCAAGTAACAAATAATGTTAAATATTAGCACAGTTTACTTGAAAGAATTGATAACAGTTGTATAGACTCACTTAATGCAGAATTTAAACAGTTAAATGAAAAAGTTCAAATTGCAAGTGGGAATAGAGAAAATGAAGGAATAAGATAAATTATATTCTATTTCTGCGTGACTAAATATAAAAACGATTGATTAACAATTTTTACCCGATTTGTCTAAAAATGTATTCACCTGGCCCATGTTTTCTGAAGGTTATTCTGTTTGTGCAGCAACATCAAGTTCTCAGTAAAATATCATTCCAAAAGTCCTGTGTATCATTATAATCTAAAGTTGGTTTAAGCCAAGCCTTAGCAATGGTTTGTTTTGTAGCCATAAAGATGAAATTCACTAATTTATATTCCTAGGCAAGAGGGTCATACATTTTTCTACATAATAATGCCTTCCGTGGGTTTTTTTATCCTCTGGCCTAATAATAAATAGTCAGTAAACTCACAATCTTTTAGCTTTTTTAGCACATTCTCATAAAGTATGATGCAATGTATCTCGATTTTCACAACCTCTGAAACATGTTGATGATTTATCATAATGAGCCATTTTATCTGATATGGGATACCATCTAAATATTATTTAATTAATAGTTTCCAAAGCCAAAACATTAATAGTTTCCAGCTATAGATGATATATTTTCTCACCACTCCTCCCAATTCAAGTTTTCCCCCAAGTCATCTTCCAATTTACTTTGATATTGCAACTTGTCTGATGTGGAGGAAGTATCAAAGATTTAAAACTTGGGGACACCAATCCTAGTAGGAACACCAATTTAGCAAAATATCTATTTGAATCCCATTGTGATAGAGAGTGCTGCAAAGGTAAAAGAATAGTATACAGTATAAACTTTTTAGGTAACCAAAGTAAGGATTTCAGGTCAAAAGGGTATACTTCTACAAAATCAGGAACTGCCTACAAGGCTTGTGTTTGCAAGCAATGAATTCAGCTAAGGGTGCAATTTGTGCAGCTGCATAGTAGGCTTGTAACTTAGGAACTCTCAGCCTCCATATGAATTGTGAGTGAGCATGTTTATCCCCTTTTACCCCTCATATGAGTTTGTTGACTTTCCTTGCTGAATTCTTAGATCTGGTGAAAGTAACTGAATTGGAACCCAAAAGAGATATAGTAGTTTTAGTAATTAATACCTTTTTATAGCATTGTTAATGTAGTAATGTATCTAGGGACCTAAAAAGGGGTTGCTATGTTGCTTGATACAAATAATTACTGTATATTTAGCGGTCAATTTAATACCCAGATATGACAGCCGACACCAAATTAGAGGAGAAGCTAGCCTGTATGTCTGCCTGAGTTTCCGGTTGGAGAGTTACACTTACTGTGTTGATTACCCTCCAACCCAGAGACTTTACTAAATTCAATAATGACATTAAATAAAGTAGAAAGTGAAGTTGTTGGGGATGTGATGCACAGTGAGTGAGGGATAGATAGGTTATGAATGCTATTGTCCTTTTCAGGACATTTATTGGTTGGAGTAAGGGATAGATAGGTTGTTGTTGTTTAAAATGATATTGTACTTTCAGGACATTTTATTTTGGGACAGCAGCTGGACTGAGGGATAGATAGGGCCATTGTAGTTGAGACCATGTGAGGCTCTTTTCTGTTAAATAACAAATAGTAATTGAGTGTCCACTTGGTCGGTCATGTGAGGCACTTTTTTGTTTAAAAA
This sequence comes from Gastrophryne carolinensis, assembly GCA_027917425.1. NCBI lineage: Eukaryota > Metazoa > Chordata > Amphibia > Anura > Microhylidae > Gastrophryne > Gastrophryne carolinensis. Next base: position 281,989,128 of record CM051235.1, read on the forward strand.
CAAATTGTAATTGTTGTAATTGAGTGACTACTTGTTCAGGCCATGTCCGGCACTTTTTTTTGTTTAACAACAAATAGAAGTGAAGTGTCTACTTCTTCAGGCTGTGTGAGGCTCTTTTTTGTTAAATAACAAATTATAATAGAGTGTCCCTTTGTTCAGGCCATGTCAGGTGCTTTTTTGTTTAATAACATATAGTAATTGAGTGTCCACTTGTTCAGGCCATGTGAGGCTCTTTGTTGCTTAGTAACACATTGTAGTTGAGTGTCCATTTATTAAGGCCAAGTCAGGCTCTTTTTTTGTTCAGTAACAAATTGTAATCAAGTGGCCATTTGTTCAGGCCATGTCAGGCTCTTTTTAGTTTAATAACAAATAGTAATTGAGTGTCCACTTATTAAGGCCATGTCCGGCTCTTTTTTGTTTAATAACAAAATAACAAGTATTAGTGGATTATCCACATGCTCAGGCCACTTGGGGATCATTGCTGTTTAATAACAAGTATTAGTGGATTGTCCACTTGTTAGTGGAATATCCACTTGTTCAGGCCGCTTGGGTGTCACTGCTCTTTTATAACAAGTATTAGTGATTTATCCACATGCCTCGACCACTTGGGTGTCACTTCTATTTAATAACAAGTATTAGTGGAGTATCCAATTGCACTGCCCACTTGGGGGTTTTCCTGTTGATTTTCTTTTAAATTACCCATTTCAGGCCACTGTAACTGCAGGTGTTTAACAATGCAGAAAGCAGCAAATAAGGGACAGAGATGTGGCCGTGCTGCTGCTGTTGGTGATGAAGCTGGTTCTGCAGAGAGAGGACGTGTTTCATCCTTGCTTGCTACTAGAGAGTCTCAATAGGGTTGTAGAACATTTTGCCTTACTGTAACATGCATAGGATGCGTGCTGGGTTAGTGAAATATTACTGTAAAGAAGTATGACATGCAGATCAGAGGCCCTGCTACTAGAATCGCTGTTGCAGAGCGGCACAATTACAGAGCCTTGAGGTGGCATCAGAATAAGGAGTCCATATATTGCCTGAAAAACACATCCTGGAGTTGGCAGCAGCATAAGGCGCCCATATATTGCCTGAAAGACACAACCTGGAGTTGGCAGCAGCATAAGCAGCCCATATATTTCCTGAAAAAAACATTGGATTTGGCAGCAACATAAGGGGCCCATATATTGCCTGAAAGACACATTGGAGTTGGGAACAGAATAAAGAGCCCATATATTGCCTGAAAGACACACCCTGGAGTTGGTAGCAGCATTAGAAGCCCATATATTGCCTGAAAGACACGCCCTGGAGTTGGCAGCAGCATAAGAAGCCCATATATTACCTGAAAGACACACCCTGGAGTTGGCAGCAGCATTAGGAGCCCATATATTGCCTGAAAAACGCATTGGAGTTGGCAGCAGCATAAGCAGCTCATACATTGCCTGAAAAACACATTGGAGTTGGCAGCAGCATAAGAAGCCATTATATTGCCTGCAAAACACACCCTGAGTTGGCAGCAGCATAAGGAGCCCATATATTGCCTGAAAGACACACCCTGGAGCTAAAAGCAGCATTAGGAGCCCATATATTGACTGAAAAACACACTGGAGTAGGCAGCAGCATAAGGAGCCCATATATTGCCCTGAAAGACACACCCTGGAGTTGGCAGCAGCATTAGGAGCCCATATATTCCCTAATAAACACACTGGAGTTGGCAGCAGCATTAGGAGCCCAAATATTGCCTGAAAGACACACCCTGGAGTTGGCAGTAGCATTAGGAGCCCATATATTACCTGAAAGACACACCCTGGAGTTGGCAGCAGCATAAGGAGCCAATATATTGCCTGAAAGACACACCCTGGAGTTGGCAGCAGCATTAGGAGCCCATATATTGCCTGATTAACACACTGGAGTAGGCAGCAGCATTAGGAGCCCATATATTGCCTGAAAGACACACCCTGGCGTTGGTGGCAGCAGCATAAGGAGCCCATATATTGCCTGAAAGACACGCCCTGGAGTTGGCAGCAGCATAAGAAGCCCATATATTACCTGAAAGACACACCCCACACCCTGGAGTTGGCAGCAGCATAAGGAGCCAATATATTGCCTGAAAGACACACCCTGGAGTTGGCAGCAGCATTAGGAGCCCATATATTGCCTGATAAACACACTGGAGCTGGCAGCAGCATTAGGAGCCCATATATTGCCTGAAAGAGACACTCAGCAGTTGGCAGCAGCATTAGGAGCCCATATATTGCCTGAAAGACATGCCCTGGAGTTGGCAGCAGCATAAGAAGCCCATATATTACCTGAAAGACACACCCCACACCCTGGAGTTGGCAGCAGCATTAGGAGCCAATATATGGCCCGAAAAACACATTGGAGTTGGCAGCATCATAAGCAGCTCATACAATGCCTGAAAAACACATTGGAGTTGGCAGCAGCATAAGAAGCCCATATATTGCCTGCAAAACACACCCTGGAGTTGGCAGCAGCATAAGGAGCCCATATATTGCCTGAAAGACACACCCTGGAGTTGGCAGCAGCATTAGGAGCCCATAGATTGACTGAAAGACACACTGGAGTTGGCAGCAGCATAAGGAGCCCATATATTGCCTGAAAGACACACCCTGGAGTTGGCAGCAGCATTAGGAGCCCATATATTGCATGATAAACACACTGGAGTTGGCAGCAGCATTAGGAGCCCATATATTGCCTGAAAGAAACACCCTGGAGTTGGCAGTAGCATTATGAGCCCATATATTTCCTGAAAGACACACACTGGAGATGGCAGCAGCATAAGGAGCCCATATATTGCCTGAAAGACACACCCTGGAGTTGGCAGCAGCATTTGAAGCCCATATATTGCCTGATAAACACACTGGAGTTGGCATCAGCATTAGGAGCCCATATATTGCCTGAAAGACACACCCTGGAGTTGGCAGCAGCAGCATAAGGAGCCCATATATTGCCTAAAAGACACACCCAGCAGTTGGCAGCAGCATGAGGAGCCCATATATTGCCTGAAAAACACATTGAAGTTGGCAGCAGCATAAGCAGCCCATATATTGCCTGAAAAACACATTGGAGTTGGCAGCAGCATAGGGAGCCCATATACTGCCTGAATGACACACCCTAGAGTTGGCAGCAGCATAAGCAGCTCATACATTGCCTGAAAAACACATTGGAGTTGGCAGCAGCATAAGAAGCCCATATATTGCCTGCAAAACACACCCTGGAGTTGGCAGCAGCATAAGGAGCCCATATATTGCCTGAAAGACACACCCTGGAGTTGGCAGCAGCATTAGGAGACAATATATTGACTGAAAAACACACTGGAGTAGGAAGCAGCATAAGGAGCCCATATATTGCCTGAAAGACACACCCTGGAGTTGGCAGCAGCATTAGGAGCCCATATATTGCCTGATAAACACACTGGAGTTGGCAGCAGCATTAGGAGCCCATATATTGCCTGAAAGACACACCCTGGAGTTGGCAGTAGCATTAGGAGCCCATATATTACCTGAAGGACACACCCTGGAGTTGGCAGCAGCATAAGGAGCCAGTATATTGCCTGAAAGGCACACCCTGGAGTTGGCAGCAGCACTAGGAGCTCATATATTGCCTGATAAACACACTGGAGTTGGCAGCAGCATTAGGAGCCCATATATTGCTTGAAAGACACACCCTGGAGTTGGCAGCAGCAGCATAAGAAGCCCATATATTGCCTGAAAGACACACCCCACACCCTGGAGTTGGCAGCAACATAAGGAGCCAATATATTGCCTGAAAGACACACCCTGGAGTTGTCAGCAGCACTAGGAGCCCATATATTGCCTGATAAACACACTGGAGTTGGCAGCAGCATTAGGAGCCCATAAATTGCTTGAAAGACACACCCTGGAGTTGGCAGCTGCAGCATAAGGAGCCCATATATTGCCTGGAAGACACGCCCCACACCCTGGAGTTGGCAGCAGCATAAGGAGCCAATATATTGCCTGAAAGACACACCCTGGAGTTGGCAGCAGCATTTATAGCACATATATTGCCTGATAAACACACTGGAGTTGGCAGCAGCATTAGAAGCCCATATATTGCCTGAAGAGACACCCAGCAGTTGGCAGCAGCATAGGGAGCCCATATATTGCCTGAAAGACACGCCCTGGAGTTGGCAGCAGCATAAGAAGCCCATATATTACCTGAAAGACACACCCCACACCCTGGAGTTGGCAGCAGCATAAGGAGCCCATATATTGCCTGAAAGACACACCCTGGAGTTGGCAGCAGCATTAGGAGCCCATATATTGCCTGAAAAACACATTGGTGTTGGCAGCATCATAAGCAGCTCATACATTGCCTGAAAAACACATTGGAGTTGGCAGCATCATAAGCAGCTCATACATTGCCTGAAAAACACATTGGAATTGGCAGCAGCATAAGAAGCCCATATATTGCCTGCAAAACACACCCTGGAGTTGGCAGCAGCATAAGGAGCCCATATATTGCCTGAAAGACACACCCTGGAGTTGGCAGCAGCATTAGGAGCCCATATATTGACTGAAAAACACACTGGAGTTGGCAGTAGCATAAGGAGCCCATATATTGCCTGAAAGACACACCCTGGAGTTGGCAGCAGCATGAGGAGCCCATATATTGCCTTAAAACACACCCTGGAGTTGGCAGCAGCATAAGGAGCCCATATATTGCCCGAAAGACACACACTGGAGTTGGCAGCAGCATTAGGAGCCCATATATTGCCTGAAAAACGCATTGGAGTTGGCAGCATCATAAGCAGCTCATACATTGCCTGAAAAACACATTGGAGTTGGCAGCATCATAAGCAGCTCATACATTGCCTGAAAAACACATTGGAATTGGCAGCAGCATAAGAAGCCCATATATTGCCTGCAAAACACACCCTGGAGTTGGCAGCAGCATAAGGAGCCCATATATTGCCTGAAAGACACACCCTGGAGTTGGCAGCAGCATTAGGAGCCCATATATTGACTGAAAAACACACTGGAGTTGACAGTAGCATAAGGAGCCCATATATTGCCTGAAAGACACACCCTGGAGTTGGCAGCAGCATGAGGAGCCCATATATTGCCTTAAAACACACCCTGGAGTTGGCAGCAGCATAAGGAGCCCATATATTGCCCGAAAGACACACCCTGGAGTTGGCAGCAGCATTAGGATCCCATATATTGCGTGAAAAACACATTGGAGTGGGCAGCAGCATAAGGGGCCATATATTGCCTGAAACACCCCCCCCCGTAGTGGGCAGCAGCATAAGGAGCCCAAATATTGCCTGAAAGACACACCCTGGAGTTGGCAGCAGCATTAGGAGCTCATATATTGCCTGAAAGACACACCCTGGAGTTGGCAGCAGCATTAGGAGCCCATATATTGCCTGAAAGACACACCCTGGGGTTGGCAGCAGCAAAAGCAGCGCATATATTGCCTGAAAAACACATTGGAGTTGGCAGCAGCATTAGGGCCCTATATATTGCCTGAAAGACACACCCTGGCGTTGGCGGCAGCAGCATAAGGAGCCCATGTATTGCCTGAAAGACACGCCCTGGAGTTGGCAGCAGCATAAGAAGCCCATATATTACCTGAAATACACACCCCCCACCCTGGAGTTGGCAGCAGCATTAGGAGCCCATATATTGCCTGATAAACACACTGGAGTTGGCAGCAGCATTAGGAGCCCATATATTGCCTGAAAGAGACACTCAGCAGTTGGCAGCAGCATAAGGAGCCCATATATTGCCTGAAAGACACGCCCTGGAGTTGGCAGCAGCATAAGAAGCCCATATATTGCCTGAAAGACACACCCCACACCCTGGAGTTGGCAGCAGCATTAGGAGCCCATATATTGCCTGAAAAACACATTGGAGTTGGCAGCAGCATAAAAAGCCCATATATTGCCTGCAAAACACACCCTGGAGTTGGCAGCAGCATAAGGAGCCCATATATTGCCTGAAAGGCACACCCTGGAGTTGACAGCAGCATTAGGAGCCCATATATTGACTGAAAAACACACTGGAGTTGGCAGCAGCATAAGGAGCCCATATATTGCCTGAAAGACACACCCTGGAGTTGGCAGCATCATTAGGAGCCCATATATTGCCTGATAAACACACTGGAGTTTGCAGCAGCATTAGGAGCCCATATATTGCCTGAAAGAAACACCCTGGAGTTGGCAGCAGCATTAGGAGCCCATATATTACCTGAAAGACACACACTGGAGTTGGCAGCAGCTTAAGGAGCCCATATATTGCCTGAAAGACACACCCTGGAGTTGGCAGCAGCATTTGAAGCCCATATATTGTCTGATAAACACACTGGAGTTGGCATCAGCATTAGGAGCCCATATATTGCCTGATAAACACACTGGAGTTGGCAGCAGCAGCATAAGGAGCCCATATATTGCCTAAAAGACACACCCAGCAGTTGGCAGCAGCATGAGGAGCCCATATATTGCCTGAAAAACACATTGAAGTTGGCAGCAGCATAAGCAGCCCATATATTGCCTGAAAAACACATTGGAGTTGGCAGCAGCATAAGGAGCCCATATACTGCCCGAATGACACACCCTGGAGTTGGCAGCAGCATAAGCAGCTCATACATTGCCTGAAAAACACATTGGAGTTGGCAGCAGCATAAGAAGCCCATATATTGCCTGCAAAACACACCCTGGAGTTGGCAGCAGCATAAGGAGCCCATATATTGCCTGAAAGACACACCCTGGAGTTGGAAGCAGCATAAGGAGCCCATATATTGACTGAAAAACACACTGGAGTAGGCAGCAGCATAAGGAGCCCATATATTGCCTGAAAGACACACCCTGGAGTTGGCAGCAGCATTAGGAGCCCATATATTGCCTGATAAACACACTGGAGTTGGCAGTAGCATTAGGAGCCCATATATTACCTGAAAGACACACCCTGGAGTTGGCAGCAGCATAAGGAGCCAATATATTGCCTGAAAGACACACCCTGGAGTTGTCAGCAGCACTAGGAGCCCGTATATTGCCTGATAAACACACTGGAGTTGGCAGCAGCATTAGGAGCCCATATATTGCTTGAAAGACACACCCTGGAGTTGGCAGCAGCAGCATAAAAAGCCCATATATTGCCTGAAAGACACGCCCCAGACCCTGGAGTTGGCAGCAGCATAAGGAGCCAATATATTGCCTGAAAGACACACCCTAGAGTTGGCAGCAGCATTAGGAGCACATATATTGCCTGATAAACACACTGGAGTTGGCAGCAGCATTAGGAGCCCATATATTGCCTGAAAGAGACACCCAGCAGTTGGCAGCAGCATTAGAAGCCCATATATTGCCTGAAATACATGCCCTGGAGTTGGCAGCAGCATAAGAAGCCTATATATTACCTGAAAGACACATCCCACACCCTGGAGTTGGCAGCAGCATAAGGAGCCCATATATTGCCTGAAAGACACACCCTGGAGTTGGCAGCAGCATTAGGAGCCCATACATTGCCTGAAAAACACATTGGAGTTGGCAGCATCATAAGCAGCTCATACATTGCCTGAAAAACACATTGGAGTTGGCAGCAGCATAAGAAGCCCATATATTGCCTGCAAAACACACCCTGGAGTTGGCAGCAGCATAAGGAGCCCATATATTGCCTGAAAGACACACCCTGGAGTTGGCAGCAGCATTAGGAGCCCATATATTGACTGAAAAACACACTGGAGTTGGCAGTAGCATAAGGAGCCCATATATTGCATGAAAGACACACCCTGGAGTTTGCAGCAGCATTAGGAGCCCACATATTGCCTGATAAACACACTGGTGTTGCCAGCAGCATTAGGAGCCCATATATTGCCTGAAAGACAACCCCTGGAGTTGGCAGTAGCATTAGGAGCCCATATATTACCTGAAAGACACACACTGGAGTTGGCAGCAGCCTAAGGAGCCCATATATTGCTTGAAAGACACACCCTGGAGTTGGCAGCAGCATTAGGAGCCCATATATTGCCTGATAAACACACTGGAGTTGGCAGCAGCAGCATAAGGAGCCCATATATTGCCTGAAGAGACACACCCAGCAGTTGGCAGCAGCATGAGGAGCCCATATATTGCCTGAAAAACACATTGAAGTTGGCAGCAGCTTAGCAGCCCATATATTGCCTGAAAAACACATTGGAGTTGGCAGCAGCATAAGGAGCCCATATACTGCCTGAATGACACACCCTGGAGTTGGCAGCAGCATTATGAGCCCATACATTGCCTGAAAGACACACCCTGGAGTTGGCAGCAGCATAAGGAGCCCATATATTGCCTGAAAGACACACCCTGGAGTTGGCAGCAGCATTAGAAGCCCATATATTGCCTGAAAAACACATTGGAGTTGGCAGCAGCATTAGGAGCCCAGATATTGCCCGAAAAACACACCCTGGAGTTGGCAGCAGCATGAAGAGCCCATATTATGCCTGAAAAACACATTGGAGTTGGCAGCAGCATAAGGAGCCCATATATTGCCTGAAAGACACACCCTGGAGTTGGCAGCTGCATGAGGAGCCCATATATTGCCTGAAAAATACATTGGAGTTGGCAGCACATAAGGAGCCCATATATTGCCTGAAAGACACACCCTGGAGTTGGCAGCAGCATGAGGAGCCCATATATTGCCTTAAAACACACCCTGGAGTTGGCAGCAGCATAAGGAGCCCATATATTGCCCGAAAGACACACCCTGGAGTTGGCAGCAGCAGTAGGAGCCCATATATTGCGTGAAAAACACATTGGAGTTGGCAGCAGCATAAGGAGCCCATATATTGCCTGAAAGACACACCCTGGAGTTGGCAGCAGCATTAGGAGCTCATATATTGCCTGAAAGACACACCCTGGAGTTGGCAGCAGCATTAGGAGCCCATGTATTGCCTGAAAGACACACCCTGGAGTTGGCAGCAGCATAAGCAGCCCATATATTGCCTGAAAAACACATTGGAGTTGGCAGCAGCATAAGGAGCTACCATGCATCAGCTACTCGCATGCATCAGCTATTGGTGGGTGAAAACCCTGGTTGATCCATGCCTGATTCATCTTCACAAAGGTGAGTCTCTCCACATTTTTCTTGGACAGACGAGTTCTCCTTGGTGTGACTATGGCCGGGCAGGACAGCCTTCCCAGGGCAAAGTCTGCCAGTTGCAGGCACAAGTCAAGTTTGGCTGCCCAGAAATCCAGCGGATCCTCAAGGTGCGTTGGCATGGTATGACATGACCTGCTGGTTCAGGGCCTGCTGCAGGTCTTCCTGCTGCTGATGAGTAGCCTCGCTATGCAGATGAAGAAAGCTACTCATTAGCGACTGAAGACTGAGGCTGCTGCTGATGGAGCTGCTGCTGCTCCTGCCACCCCCCCCCCCCAGCAGCCATGGCAGTGGAAGGTGAGCGCAGAGGTCCCCCTGAGTCGGACCTGCAAGAGTATGGATGATGACGCAGATAGGCACCGGCCAACTGACTACTTAGAATGTCTCTGTAGTAGGTCACTTTGTCCTCCCTCTCAGTGGGTGTAAAAAATGCCCCCATTTTGTGCCGGTAGCGAGGGTACAATAAGGTGGAGAGCCAGAAGTCATCCCGCTGAAAAATGAAGACAATTCTGCGGTCACTATGCAAGCACGTGAGCATGCATCGTGCCATTTGTGCAAGTGACTCGCAGGGACTACCTGTCTCCATCTCCACTGCATACTGCCACGGTGTGTCTGTGTCATCTGTCTCGCCTTCCTCACAACCCTCTAGCTCCTCTGGCTGCTCCTGCTCCTCCTCTCCTGTCAGATGACTAGATAAACCGCCCATTTCGCCAAAACTAACTGTGCTTCACTGTGCCCCTCCTCCTCCTTCAGTTCAGCTCCCACGGGGTTCATGTGGCCGTGAAATGTAGGCGCCATGTCTCCAGTGCCCTGACCAGCCATGTGTTGTAGTACATGAAGCAGTGGAATCACGTCGTTCATCCCGTAATTCTGGCGACTGACAAATAAAGTGGCTTCCTCAAAGGGCCTGAGCAAACAGCAGGTGTCACGTTTGAGCTGCCACTGGTTTACATTAAAGTTACACGATCCAACATATGGAGGGTGGAATTCCAATGGGTGGAAACATCGCAAATCAGACTATGTTGGGGGATACCGTTCTGGTGCTGTAGAAGTGGCTTAAGTGCATGCAAAGTTTCCTTCCCTTTGTTAGGATGTCTTGCAGATGGGGGGAAAGACTTCAGAAAACGCTTGAAAACTAGGTTGAACACGTGTGCCAAACAGGGCGCATGGCTCAGGCTACCTTGTCGCAGCGCACACAAAATGTTCTTCTCATTGTCAGTCACCATGGTTCCCATTTCCAGTTTTCATTGAGTAAGCCATGTTTTGATTTTGATGAATGAATTTTAGCAGCTCCTCCCCTGTGTGACTTTGTTCGCCCTGCACATATGGTAGGTTGGAGGGGCACCGAGACTTGACCGAACAGTGGAGGCTGAGAAGATGGTGGAGGATGAGGAGGCGGAGGCGCACACTGCCACAGGCACAACAGCCTGGGAGCGTGGAGGCCGAAGCAGCGCGACCTGTCCAAGTTGCTGTTGTGGCTGTGCAGGAACCACATTCACCCAGTGGGCCATAAAAGACATGTATTGTCCCTGACCATAGTTACAGCTCCAGATGATGGCGCTGCCGTGCACTTTGGTGTACACCGATAGGCTCAAGGACTGGCCCACCTTCTGTTCAACAAATTTGTGCAGGGCTGGTACTGCCTTCTTTGCAAAGAAGTGACTGCTTGGGACGCTCCACCTCGGCCATGAAGCCATGAGTTCTCTGAAGTGCAGAGTCCACCACCTGAAAAGGGAGGGACAGCAGCACCAGCAACTTGAACAGGAACACATTTAGCTTCTGTGCCATAGGATGAGTGGGGGCATACTGTGGTCTCTTGGACATGGCTTCGCTGATGGATTGCTGGCGGGATGACTGACCTGTAGTAGGAGGAGCAGGAGCATCTGGAGCGACAGAGGATGGATATGACGCACAGCTACCTTCGGCTGAGGTGCTGGAGCCTTGGTCGGCTGAAATTGGGAGCAGCATGGCACTGGCTGACACAGCAGGCTGGATCCCCACTTCGGAGCCTCGGTTCTCCCAGGCCGCTTTATGGTGACGCTACATATGTTGCAGCAGGGCCGTGGTACCAACATTGGGGCCCTGGCCATGCTTCACCTTCTGTCTACACTTCTTGTATGTGGCCAGGTTACCCTCCTGCGGATGCTTGATGAAAAACTGCCACACTGCCGAGTAGCTCCACTAACCGTCCGCACTAGTTCACTGCTACTGCCGCCAACTCCAAGAACCCCTGCTCCACTACCTCCCGGGAAGGTAGCCTGCTGCGCAGCAGGTGGTCTACCCCCCGGCCACGTTTGGCTCCAGACATCCCAATTCTGCCACCATGCTGACTGCCAATCATACTACGACCTTGCTGCCTCAGCTGCTGACTCAGGGGCAACCTGCGCCCCTCTTCTCCTGATGATGATGATGAAGCCCCTATTGCACCGGGCTCCCAAGTGCGATCGGCTTCATCATCATCATCGAGTTGTGTCTGCACGTCACTGATGGAGCTGGAACGCTCGCCACTCCACCTCCCACGCCCCTCTCCTCCTCAGTGTTTGCCTAGCGAAAGAAGCGGCGGATGTCTCCTCCATTTCTTGGCTGGGCAGTAGCTGCTGACTGTCCTCTAACACATCATCCTCACTGAATAATGGAGCTGAACCCAAAGCTTAAGATACATCGGCTGAAGGGGGGGGGGGCGTAGGACAGAGGCAATGGAAGGACAGGGGCTGCTCCCGGGCCATGCCAACTCAGGGTTGTGTCAGAGGAACATACCGACTGTTGACTGGGGGTGTCAGATGTCTCTTGTGATGAGGTGGATGACCGCGTTAACCAATCGATCCCTCGCTCTGTCTCTGCGTGACCTGTGACCTCGCCGCAATACAGTGTCGAAATGAGCTTCCGCAAAATGGCCGCCGCTTATATAGGGCTGTGACATCATCGGGAAGCCTGGCTGCTGATAGGATGCCTACCCAGGATTCTTTGCCCTATGGTACATGTCCTGACATGTGGATCCACCATTTTAGATGGCCTGGACAGTACTAAATAGAGTTTTAAGGAAGCGATTCAAGCGATCGAATCCCAGCGATATTCGGATTTGTTTAGAATCAAATTTTTCCTGACATTCGTAACGAATTCAGATTCGTCAGATTCGATTCGCTCATCTCTATTTGCTACACCTTCCTTTGGTGCAAACAGGTGCCAGGGTTTGGAGCGTATCTTTGTAGGCCCCAACACTGCTGGCAGAGTGGTGAGGCCAGAACAAGTTGAGGCAGTCGAATAGAGATGAGCGAACTTTTGAAAAATTCGATTCGACTGATTCGCCGAATTTTCCGACAAAAATCGTTTCGACCCGAATTTATTCGCGACGAATCGCTATTAAAAACGGCTATTTCTGAGCCTCCTAGAGCCTCAATAGGGTTGTAAACCATTTTGCCTTGCTGTAACACGCATAGGATGCGTGCTGGGTTAGTTAAATAATACTGTAAATAAATATCACATGCAGATCAGAGGCATCGCTAATAGAATCGCAGAGCGGCACAATTGCAGAGAATTGAAGTGGCATCACTATGAGGGGCAGGAGCCCAAACATTGCTTTAAAGAGACACTGGAGTTGGCAGCAGCAGGAGCCCAAAAATTGACTGACACACCCTGGAGTTTCAAGCAGCAGCAGCAGCAGCAGAAGGAGCCCAAACATAGCTTGAAAGAGACACTGGAGTTGGCTGCAGGAGCCCAAAGATTGGATGAATCACACCCTGGAGTTGGCAGCAGCAGCAGGAGCCCAAATATTACTTTAAAGAGACACTGGATTTGGCAGCAGGAGCCCAAAATTGGATGAATCACACCCTGGAGTTGGCAGCAGCAGCAGCAGGAGCCCAAACGTTACTTTAAAGAGACACTGGGGTTGGCTTCATGGGGCCCAAAAATTGGATGAATCACACCCTGGAGTTGGCAGCAGCAGCAGCAGCAGGAGCCCAAACATTACTTTAAAGAGACACTGGAGTTGGCTTCAGGAGCCCAAAATTGGATGAATCACACCCTGGAGTTGGCATCAGCAGGAGCCCAAAAATTGGCCTAAAGACATAAATATGTTTTGCACCATTTGGAAAGTGTAAAACGTGGCACCATGCTGAATCTAGTCGCATGCATCAGGCATTGGTGGGTGGAAATCCTGGCTGATCCATCCCTGATTCATTTTGACAAAGGTGAGTCTCTCCACATTTTTAGTTGACAGACGAGTTCTCCTCGCCGTAACTATGGCCCCCGCCGCACTAAACACCCGCTCAGATGGCACGCTACTTGCCGGGCAGGACAGCTTTTCCAGGGCAAACTCTGCTAGTTGCGGCCACAAATCAAGTTTGGCTGCCCAGAAGTCCAGCGGATCCTCAAGGTGTGTTGGCATGGTCATGTCAAAGTATGACATGACCTTCTGGTTCAGGTCCTGCTCCAGGTCTTCCTGCTGCTCATGAGTAGCCTCACTATGCGGGTGTAGAAAGCTACTCATTAGCGACTGAAGACTGAGGCTGCTGCTGCTGATGGAGCTGCTGCTGCTGCTCCTGCCAACCCCCCCAGCAGCCATGACAGTGGAAGGTGAGCGCAGAGGTCCCCTCGAGTCAGACCTGCGAGAGTATGGACCATGGCGCAGATAGGCATCGGCCAACTGCCTACGTAGAATGTCTTTGTAGTAGTTCAGTTTGTCCTCCCTCTCGGTGGGTTTAAAAAATGCCCCCATTTTGTGCCGGAAGCGAGGGTCCAATAAGGTGGACAGCCAGAAGTCATCCCGCCGACAGATGGAAACAATTCTGGGGTCACTACGCAAGCACGTGAGCATGCTTCCTGCCATTTGCGCAAGTGACTCGGATGGACTACCTGTCTCCATCTCCACTGCATACTGCCACGGTGTGCCCGGGTCCTCTGTCTCGCCTTCCTCAAAAACCTCTAGCTCCTCTGGCTGCTCCTGCTCCTCCTCTCCTGTCCGCTGACTAGATAAACCAGCCATTTCGCCAAGCCTAAACTGTGTTTCGCTGGGCAACTCCTCCTCCTCTTCCTCCTCCTCCTCCAGTTCAGCTCCAACGGGGTTCATGTGGCCGTAAGATGTAAACGCAATGTCTCCAGTGCCCTGACCAGCCATGGTTTCCAACATGTGCTGTAGTACATGAAGCAGTGGAATCACGTCGTTCATCCCGTAATCCTGCCGACTGACAAATAAAGTGGCTTCCTCAAAGAGCCTGAGCAAACGGCAGGTGTCACGTATGAGCTGCCACTGGTTGACATTGAAGTTACACAGGGGAGTCCCCCTATCTGCTTGGATCATCAGGAAATCCGTGATGGCTTTTCTCTGTTCATATAATCGGTCCAACATGTGAAGGGTGGAATTCCAACGGGTGGAAACATCGCAAATCAGACTATGTTGGGGGATACCGTTCTGACGCTGTAGCTCAAGAAGGGTGTGTTTGGCGGTGTATGAGTGGCTGAAGTGCATGCAAAGTTTCCTTGAAGCTGTTAGGATGTCTTGCAGATGGGGGGAACACTTCAGAAACCGCTTGACAACTAGATTGAAGACGTGAGCCATGCAGGGGGCATGGGTCAGGCTTCCTTGGCGCAGCGCAGACAAAATGTTCTTCCCATTGTCGGTAACCATGATTCCCATTTTAAGTTTTCTTGGAGTAAGCCATGTTTGGATTTCCTGATGAATAAATTTAAGCAGTTCCTCCCCTGTGTGACTCCGTTCGCCAAGACAAACCATGTGAAGCACTGCGTGACACCTCCGTGCCCTGCACACATGGTAGACTGGAGGGGCACTGAGACTTGAGCCTACAGTGGAGGGTGAGGAGATGGCGAAGGATGAGGAGGCCGAGTCACACATTGTCACAGGCCCAACGGGCAGGGAACGCGGAGGCGTGACCTGTCCAAGTTGCTGCTGCAAAGGGACCACATTCACCCAGTGGGCCGTAAACGACATGTACTGTCCCTGACCGTAGTTACAGCTCCAGACGTCGGCGCTGCCATGCACTTTGCTACACACCGACAGGCTCAAGGACTGGGCCACCTTCTGTTCAACAAAAGTGTGCAGCGCTGGTACTGCCTTCTTGGCAAAGAAATGACGGCTTGGGACTCTCCACCTCGGCTCGGCACAAGCCATCAGTTCTCTGAAAGGTGCAGAGTCCACCACCTGAAAAGGGAGCGACTGCAGCACCAGCAACTTGGACAGGAGCACATTCAGCTTCTGCGCCGTAGGATGAGTGGGCGCATACTGCTGTCTCTTGGACATGGCTTCGCTGATGGATTGCTGGCGGGATGCATGACTTGGAGGAGGAGGAGGAGGAGGAGGAGGAGCAGGAGCGACAGAGGATGGGTATGACGCACAGCTGCCTTCGGCTGAGGTGCTGGAGCCTTGGCTGGCAGAAATTGGGAGCGGCCTGCCACTCGGTGAGGAAGCAGTCTGGCCCACCTCTCCGGAGCCTAGGTTCTCCCAGGCCGCTTTATGGTGACGCTGCATATGTTGACGAAGGGCCGTGGTGCCAACATTTGGACCCTGGCCACGCTTCACCTTCTGCCTACATATCTTGCATGTGGCCATGTTACCCTCCTGCGGATGCTTCAGGAAAAACTGCCACACTGCCGAGTAGCTACTTTTCCCACCCCCTGGCCTCACTGATTCACTGCTGCTGTTGCCAACTACAGGAACCCCTGCTCCACTACCTCCCGATAAGGTAGACTGCCGCACAGCAGGTGCTCTACCCCGGCCCCGGCCGGCTCCAGCCTTTGGAATTGTGCCCCCATGCTGACTGCTACCACCTTGCTGCCTCAGCTGCTGACTCCGGGGCAACCTGCGCCCCTCTTCTCCTGATGATGATGATGAAGCCCCTTCATCACCCG
Source organism: Gastrophryne carolinensis (assembly GCA_027917425.1). Classification (NCBI taxonomy): domain Eukaryota; kingdom Metazoa; phylum Chordata; class Amphibia; order Anura; family Microhylidae; genus Gastrophryne; species Gastrophryne carolinensis. Next base: position 282,005,102 of record CM051235.1, read on the forward strand.
GCTCCCAAGTGCGATCGGCTTCATCATCATCATCATCATCATCACCGAGTTGTGGCTGTAGCTCCCTGATCTTATCGGTTTCAGTGTCTGGCGCAGGAGCTGGAAAGCTCCCAACACCCACATCACTCTCCACATCACTATTTCTGTGCGGAGCTAAAGAAGGCACCTCCATTTCATGGCTGGCCAGTAGCTGCTGGCTGTCCTCCAGATGATCGTCCTCCTCACTAAAAAGTGAAGCTGAACCCAAAGCATGGGATACGTCGCTGGGGGAGGGAACGGCGTAGGACAGAGTCAGTGGGAGGACAGGGACTGCTCTCGGGGCATGCCAACTCAGGGTTGTGTCTGAGGAACCGACCGACCCTAGACTGGGGCTCTCAGACGTAAGTCGAGATGATGTGGTTGTTGATGAGCGCGTCAACTAATCTACCACGGCAGATGCGTTACTGGTGGAGACCCGACCGCTAGCAGATACTGGCAGATTAGGTCTCTCAGCGTGACTCCTGCTGCTACTGGCCCCCAGTCTGCTGCGACCTCTGCCTGAAGAATCTTGGCCTCTGCCACTCCTCTTTTCACTTCCAGGCACTTGTCTGCCCGACATAGTCTAACTGGCGTGGTAGTAGGTGATATTTTAAGAACCCCCAGGCAGCGGTGGGTCTATATGAAACAGAATATAATGCACACCAAAAGTGAGCAGTAACACTCAGCCTCCAACAGGCCTGCTTAGTGTAAATAAGAGAGCTGCTTAGTGTAAATAAAGAGGGGTATGGTATGTTACAAAATGGGATGCCCCAACAGCAGAGCATCTGGGAGCAGTAGTACTATGCACAGCAAAAGTGTCTTTATCAGGCCAAATTACTTTTAGAATAAGTGCAAAGGGTTATAGTAAATAGAGGCTGGTGTAGTCACAGAATGGGATGCCCCAACAGCAGAGCACCTGGGAGCAGTAGTACTATGCACAGCAAAAGTGTCTTTATCAGGCCAAATTACTTTTAGAATAAGTGCAAAGGGTTATAGTAAATAGAGGCTGGTGTAGTCACAGAATGGGATGCCCCAACAGCAGAGCACCTGGGAGCAGTAGTACTATGCACAGCAAAAGTGTCTTTATCAGGCCAAATTACTTTTAGAATAAGTGCAAAGGGTTATAGTAAATAGAGGCTGGTGTAGTCACAGAATGGGATGCCCCAACAGCAGTGCACCTGGGAGCAGTAGTACTATGCACAGCAAAAGTGTCTTTATCAGGCCAAATTACTTTTAGAATAAGTGCAAAGGGTTATAGTAAATAGAGGCTGGTGTAGTCACAGAATGGGATGCCCCAACAGCAGAGCACCTGGGAGCAGTAGTACTATGCACAGCAAAAGTGTCTTTATCAGGCCAAATTACTTTTAGAATAAGTGCAAAGGGTTATAGTAAATAGAGGCTGGTGTAGTCACAGAATGGGATGCCCCAACAGCAGTGCACCTGGGAGCAGTAGTACTATGCAAAGCAAAAGCGTCTTTATCAGGCCAAATTACTTTTAGAATAAGTGCAAAGGGTTATAGTAAATAGAGGCTGGTGTAGTCACAGAATGGGATGCCCCAACAGCAGAGCACCTGGGAGCAGTAGTACTATGCACAGCAAAAGTGTCTTTATCAGGCCAAATTACTTTTAGAATAAGTGCAAAGGGTTATAGTAAATAGAGGCTGGTGTAGTCACAGAATGGGATGCCCCAACAGCAGAGCACCTGGGAGCAGTAGTACTATGCACAGCAAAAGTGTCTTTATCAGGCCAAATTACTTTTAGAATAAGTGCAAAGGGTTATAGTAAATAGAGGCTGGTGTAGTCACAGAATGGGATGCCCCAACAGCAGTGCACCTGGGAGCAGTAGTACTATGCAAAGCAAAAGTGTCTTTATCAGGCCAAATTACTTTTAGAATAAGTGCAAAGGGTTATAGTAAATAGAGGCTGGTGTAGTCACAGAATGGGATGCCCCAACAGCAGAGCACCTGGGAGCAGTAGTACTATGCACAGCAAAAGTGTCTTTATCAGGCCAAATTACTTTTAGAATAAGTGCAAAGGGTTATAGTAAATAGAGGCTGGTGTAGTCACAGAATGGGATGCCCCAACAGCAGAGCACCTGGGAGCAGTAGTACTATGCACAGCAAAAGTGTCTTTATCAGGCCAAATTACTTTTAGAATAAGTGCAAAGGGTTATAGTAAATAGAGGCTGGTGTAGTCACAGAATGGAATGCCCCAACAGCAGAGCACCTGGGAGCAGTAGCACTATGCACAGCAAAAGTGTCTTTATCAGGCCAAATTACTTTTAGAATAAGTGCAAAGGGTTATAGTAAATAGAGGCTGGTGTAGTCACAGAATGGGATGCCCCAACAGCAGTGCACCTGGGAGCAGTAGTATTATGCAAAGCAAAAGTGTCTTTATCAGGCCAAATTACTTTTAGAATAAGTGCAAAGGGTTATAGTAAATAGAGGCTGGTGTAGTCACAGAATGGGATGCCCCAACAGCAGAGCACCTGGGAGCAGTAGTACTATGCACAGCAAAAGTGTCTTTATCAGGCCAAATTACTTTTAGAATAAGTGCAAAGGGTTATAGTAAATAGAGGCTGGTGTAGTCACAGAATGGGATGCCCCAACAGCAGAGCACCTGGGAGCAGTAGTACTATGCACAGCAAAAGTGTCTTTATCAGGCCAAATTACTTTTAGAATAAGTGCAAAGGGTTATAGTAAATAGAGGCTGGTGTAGTCACAGAATGGGATGCCCCAACAGCAGTGCACCTGGGAGCAGTAGTACTATGCAAAGCAAAAGTGTCTTTATCAGGCCAAATTACTTTTAGAATAAGTGCAAAGGGTTATAGTAAATAGAGGCTGGTGTAGTCACAGAATGGGATGCCCCAACAGCAGTGCACCTGGGAGCAGTAGCACTATGCAAAGCAAAAGTGTCTTTATCAGGCCAAATTACTTTTAGAATAAGTGCAAAGGGTTATAGTAAATAGAGGCTGGTGTAGTCACAGAATGGGATGCCCCAACAGCAGAGCACCTGGGAGCAGTAGTACTATGCACAGCAAAAGTGTCTTTATCAGGCCAAATTACTTTTAGAATAAGTGCAAAGGGTTATAGTAAATAAAGGCTGGTGTAGTCACAGAATGGGATGCCCCAACAGCAGTGCACCTGGGAGCAGTAGTTCTATGCAAAGCAAAAGTGTTTTTATCAGGCCAAATTACTTTTAGAATAAGTGCAAAGGGTTATAGTAAATAGAGGCTGGTGTAGTCACAGAATGGGATGCCCCAACAGCAGAGCACCTGGGAGCAGTAGTACTATGCACAGCAAAAGTGTCCTTATCAGGCCAAATTACTTTTAGAATAAGTGCAAAGGGTTATAGTAAATAGAGGCTGGTGTAGTTACAGAATGGGATGCCCCAACAGCAGAGCACCTGGGAGCAGTAGTACTATGCAAAGCAACAGTGGTTAACCAGGGTGAAACAGCTAACAAAGCCAGTGACCCAGGCAGTAACACTCAGGCTGCATGAAAACAAAAAAAATCCCTGTCACTGCATCCGTTTTTTTCCTACCTTTCCCTGCTTCTCCCTGACTTCCTGCCTGTCTCCCGCCTGTCTACTGGCTGTCTACTGGCTGTCCCTAACTCTCTACCTATCTCTCCCTGAATACAGTCTGCAGTGTCCTCCTGAGTCCTGGCTCTCACGAATGCAATAGACAAATGCGCAAAAGCAAGATGGCCGCCGCCTTATATAGCGCTGTGACGTCACCGGGCTTGCTGGCTGCTGATAGGCTGCATGTGACTGTCCCAGCATACACTGCCCCAGCTTACATGTCTGGACATGTCACGTAGACCATCCTAGAATGCCTGTCATTGAAATGAATGGATTTTAGAAAAAAACTTCGCTCGATCGAATCGCGGGGAAATTCGGATTCGATCCGAATCGAATTTGTCATGAAATTCAGATGGAATCCGGGTTCGTCCGGATCGATTTGCTCATCCCTACAGTCGAAGATTATATAGCACACAGAGCTACAAATTCCGTGGGATTGTACAGAAGGGGACTGTAAACCCAACAGCAATAATAAGACAGCAGGCAGGTGGGTGGAAGTTTGTGTGCACCTGGACAGGAACTTTAAATACAGCAGATAAAGCCTTCTAAAAATAATCATTGGAGGACTGTGGTTGTACATATATTTCTCCCACTAGTGGTCATTTATGAATATAACTGCTTTAGGTGGTTCTGAGTCTACATAGTATACCAGTAAATTATTTTGTAGATTGTCAATAGACCACAGTAGGTTAATGATTACCCACAGATGAAGCTAAAACCACTGTTATATAGAGGTAACACATATAAACTCAAGATAATATTTCATTTGCTTGTTGGCTAGGAGCTTCCGAGTTATGATGTTTCTATTTGGGACAAGTCTTAAGGATTCAAGGGTTAGATGCTGGCTTTCTCCTGGGGCATCCCAAATCGGTGCTTAAAAACCTGGGGGTTGTCTGGAGAACTCACCTTTGCTGGCAGCTCTCTTGCCAATAAAAACAGCATCAACCAAATCCCCAGCATCTCTTAATTGCAGTGCTCTCCCGCGCCCAGCCATTCAGATAGGCTGGGGTTAGGAGCATGCCCCAATCTAAAAGGCATCAGGGATGCTCCTGCTCTCACTTCAGATTGCTGAGCTCTGGTCTAAACAGAGCCATATTTCCGATCATTAATATGCACAGCCTACAGCGCTGATTGGACAAAAGCCTGTGTTTGCACTATAGGTCTGGGGAAAGTTTGAACGGGCGATCTGGGGGTTTCATACAGCGGGGCATCCCAAATCCCAAATTCACTTTAAAATAATTCGATCAGAGCGATGGCCAGAATGTACAGTAAATCAAGGGCCATTGTCAAGCTGGCTTCGGTAAAACAAGAAACATCCTTTCTAATATTAGGAACACAGACAATGCCTTTTAGAGAACCTTTAGGTGGGGTTTTAGCCAAACCTGTTAAGAGGTTATGTGTGCTATGCATGTGCAAGAGAGATTGTGGCTGCTCGATTAGCTGCTCCACCACCCTGGGGTCACTGCTGGATAAAACACAGTGAGCCATCATGATGAGTTCATCGAGTTTAGTTTGTTGATGGTGCTATATACTGAACAGAGAGTGCACTCTCCTACAAACAAACTAAGCAGCGCAGCTCATGGTATGTGATTCTCTGGATAAATTAGGAATAGATGAACAAAAAGGGAGGAAAGGAGAGAGGTCTACTAGAAGGTATAGAGAGGGAAAGTATATTACAGAGTAATTGAAAGGGGCCAAAAATTAGACATTAGAGATTATAAGTGTGACACTAAATATTATGTATAGTAGCTGCTTTAGGAACCCTAGCAGAAAATTGGGTTACTGCAGGTAGAGAAATAGGGTAAAGACTAGTAAAGCTCAGGCAGGCACAAGAAAGAAAAATAATGTAATGACCTGAGAATAAGACATATTTATAGGAAAAAACATACATAGAGATATATATTGGGATGTGATGTTAAAAACTTGGGATGGGCTATCTCTCCCTCCTGCTCTATAAGAAACAAGATGAGTCATTCTGAAAAGCCTGCCAGCCCCATTGTGCTACATTACTGCTAAATAGCAATTTATTTATCTTAACTGACTCTATTGTAATCAACTGTCATAGCAGTCATGAGCCTTTTATTGGAATGCAGATAGCTCACTGTGCAATGTGATGTGTACATCGCACTGTGGGATGTAAAAGACTCTCTAAAGATTGTCTCCTCTATTCCTCTCTATATTAAATATATATATATATATATATATATACTGCCAGCACAGCCATTGGTGTCCGTGTGAGTCACAATTATCCCTTGGGGCATTTGGAGTAGTAACTAGAAACGTACCTATCTAGTTGAACCAGACATCGATAGGGGACAAAGGTAACTGCTGTACAAGGATTTACAAATGTATGAGCACCTTCTCCACCAATCACAGGCATGAATTCCATTTTTTGTGGCTCTTGTTGGCCACTGGCTTGGAAACATCATTAACTTTCTCTCTTCGGGGGGGCATGGGGTGTGATTTATTCAGGGAGCATCCCAAATGGGGATCAGGGATTACTGGGTGGACCTTCCGTGTTTTTTGACTGGAGGCCTGCTTTAATAGAGGCACCTTTACATGGCAGTGTCATATATATTTTTTAATGTGTTTTCTCTGTGACACACATTGTATACAGGTATATTATGAAAATAATATATTATTTTTGCAGCTGAAAGGGCTGAGTGTTGTAGAGAACTTTAATAGTAAACCTAGATGCACAGCAAAGCAATTCTATTTACTCCTATGGGTAATTATTTTGAAATATAGGAGAGCAGTGGTAGTAAGTGTTTGCTTTGATTTGCCAGCTTCAATGATTGTGAATATAGCATATTCTATTCCCCACTATTGAAAATATTACAGATGCATGAAAATAGGTCAGGTGCGTGACAAAATCCCTCTGGCAAAATGATTACATTGCATTGCTTACATTTTAGCAATGAAGGGGATTCAAGCAACTTGAGTGCAGCTATAAGCACATTTAAACAGTCATATATCATACCTTGTATTGGCCACTATAGACCCTGCAGTCCCTATGCCCAGGCAACCCAATTAGTTTGCCAGTAGGTTCCATGGCCAGTGTAGGTGCACAGAGTGCTCCGATTCATTTTGGCTCTAAATAAAAGGGGACATATAAAAACACTTTCTGGGGCACTGATTCTGACAGCATAAAAGTGCAGCGCTCTCCATTAAAGATGTTTCTACATGAGAAATAAATGTTTGCCACACCAGAACGTAACTTGTGCCTGTGTTCATTACTTTTACTTAAATGTTTAATATATAAGAAAAAATAATTAACTGTGCTTCTTGAATAAGCAACATGCATAGGTCAACTGTGCTTTCTGAATAAGGAACATGCATAGGTCAACTGTGCTTCCTGAATAAGGAACATGCATAGGTCAACAGTGCTTTCTGAATAAGGAACATGCATAGGTCAACTGTGTTTTCTGAATAAGGAACATGCATAGGTCAACTGTGCTTTCTGAATAAGGAACATGCATAGGTCAACTGTGCTTTCTGAATAAGGAACATGCATAGGTCAACAGTGCTTTCTGAATAAGGAACATGCATAGGTCAACTGTGCTTTCTGAATAAGGAACATGCATAGGTCAACTGTGCTTTCTGAATAAGGAACATGCATAGGTCAACTGTGCTTTCTGAATAGGGCCCTTATTTATCAAGGGATAGCGCCAGGTAGTGTCTCACTAGCGCCAGGTAGCGCCAGCTATCGACGGCTACCGACTCCAGAACGCCAGGTGGCGGACACAATAACGCATTTATCACGCTAAATGAGGCTAGCGCCGGCGAGAGCGTCAGCTAGCGCGGGATTCATCATGTAGCGGACTGCAACGAACAGCGCCGCTGCTAATCCCATCACAGCACCAGGTATGACCTCTCGCTACCTGGCGCTCTCCAATGCATTTCAATGGAGCAATCTTTAAATATTCATATTTAATTGATATTAATGTTTTTGTTTTTTTTTTTAAATGTCAAAAATTATGTGACCACTTCGGCAATGTTAGATTTTTTTTTAAAGGTAAAAAAATTAAAAAAAAAAAATTGTGCAGAATTGATATTACAGGTCTGATATTAATGTATTCATATTACAAAATGTTTAGAAAAACTTGATTAATTTTTAAATGAAAAAATATGGATGTTTGGGGGTTAAAAACTACTTTTAAGCCAGCGCGAGAATTTTTTGAGCGTGATTTGTAAATGAATATGCTGGGAGCCGTTCGCTATGACCATTCGCTGTCAGGCGCTCCCATACAGCGCGGACCCAGTCAAACAGCGACTCCTAACCCCGTATTCAACATTACCGCACACCGACTGAGTCGCTTTCAACAGCCGAACAACGGCCAAGCACAGCGAATACTAGCGGGCGCTGTGAAAATCACGCTACTGTCGCTCATCTGTCGCTACCTGGCGCTATTAATAAATCGGCCTCTAAGCAACATGCATAGGTCAACTGTGCTTTCTGAATAAGGAACATGCATAGGTCAGCTGTGCTTTCTGAATAAGGAACATGCATAGGTCAGCTGTGCTTTCTGAATAAGGAACATGCATAGGTCAACTGTGCTTTCTGAATAAGGAACATGCATAGGTCAACTGTGCTTTCTGAATAAGGAACATGCATAGGTCAGCTGTGCTTTCTGAATAAGGAACATGCATAGGTCAACTGTGCTTTCTGAATAAGGAACATGCATAGGTCAGCTGTGCTTTCTGAATAAGGAACATGCATAGGTCAGCTGTGCTTTCTGAATAAGGAACATGCATAGGTCAGCTGTGCTTTCTGAATAAGGAACATGCATAGGTCAGCTGTGCTTTCTGAATAAGGAACATGCATAGGTCAACTGTGCTTTCTGAATAAGGAACATGCATAGGTCAACTGTGCTTTCTGAATAAGGAACATGCATAGGATTACAGGAAGAAACACATCTACATGATCCTCAAAAAGAAAAGAATGGAAGCGGGGGAGCATGGACAGTATACAGAGTGCTCCCATTGCATGCATCCATTTATAGGTCATCCCCACCTGGCATCCCAACTTCTTATACTGGTGCTGAGGGAGACTGTCACATTAGAAGGTGGCTGGTAAGCAGTAGATTTCCACGCACAAGGACAGTATTTAGTAGCATACGGTAATAAAAAAAGAATGCAAATATCTAAAGATTTCCCACATCAGCATATGGTAGATGTTTTTAATTGCTCAAAGCATGTAATATTGCCTCTTGCAAAATTTGATTCAGGGTCCTAATACCTAGGGTTATATTACAGGGGTATATTAGTACCGTTTTCCCTCTCATGTTGCATTCAAGTCCAGCTTTACTGGTCATGGTTCATTCCCTTGTTTTCCTGTGTACTAAAATGTGAAATGGAGCATCCCAATTAACACACATAAAGCATGCAAAAACCCTGCATGACCAGCATTAGTCAGCCAACTGCCTCTCCCGATCTGGGATGCCCCACTGTGTGAAGCCCCCTGGAATTGCTGATAAATTTATGTCCAGGCCCGGCTCCAGCATATGGCAAAATAGGGCAGGAGCCGAGGGCCCACCTCCTCAGGGGGCAACTCAGAGCTCCTGTTATATGTGTTACTGTTAGGGCTGTCAAGGGAGCAGAGCTGGGAGCGGTGTATCGGGCATTGGCAAAAAGCATGGCCCCAAGTCAGAGATCCTTTTATTCACACTGGCAGGTGAGATTACAGAGGGTTAAACCAAAGCCAGCAGCTGAAAGCGGCTGTATTTACTGCCACAGCTATCCAGCCCAAGCCTCCCCCCTCCCCCCTCATCTAACGTACGGTCACGTGACAGGAGAGGGCAGACAGATATAAGTGATCAGCAGTAGCAGCAACGTAAGTAATGTGTCTCCTATCTTCCTGACTGCTTCATATCACTAACTGTCATTAGCTGCTCCTATCCATCCCACCAGTAATTAGAGTTCTTTTTATTTGTGTCATGGCTCACAAGCCCCTTGAGAAGTTGCTGCCCCTTTCCAAGTTGCTGCTGGTTAGTGCAATTTAGCATGCCACTTGAGAGCCTATCAAAAGCAGAACAAAACCTGATTTTGACTACCCTGGGTTTTGTTCTGTGCCCTGGGGAAATCCCAATTTGGGATGCCCCACTGTGGGAAACATCCCAGCAGCGTAAACGCTGAATGGCTGGGGCGGGAGTGTGTGCACAGCCTAAAGACTTGGGATGTGCCCACTTGTGCAGAGCTGTTTGCTAAATGACTTAGGCACAGAATCGAATCGATTGGACAAAAGTCTGTGCATGCACCGTTGGACCGGGAAAAGTTGAGCTGTTACAGGCAAACTGCACATTTTGCACAGTGGGGCATCCCAATATGGGATATTGGCCATAGGGAAAGGCCATCGGCAGGTCCTGGAATCTTTTAGGGCTTTGTTCCAAATTAAAGTCATGCTAAAACATAAATTACTTTAGGTAACTTAGTATTTTCTCTAACAAATCAAGATGCCCTGCTATGATTAACTAAGGAGGTTAAATACTAACCTAACCTTCCGTGCCTGCAGCTGGTGAAGGTGACATCTCTTGCTTAATCCGCTCTGTTTGCTGGCAGAGGCACACAAGGTGGGAGCAAATATGCTGCTTCTTCACAATACAACCAATGCTAGCACCCAGGTTGGTGTTTAGCTTGATTTCCGGCCTTTTCATTTACTTATATATGAGGGGCATCCCAAGTCTGGATGCCCGTAGGGAAAATACTAAGCAAACCCAATTTTTTCTTTTGAACTTAATGATCGTAAACTAGGTCTGTACACTAGTAATGAGTTCGATAGTGGACAATCATGTTCAGAAGTCCTCTTTTTACACTACAAGTAGTAAAAAAAGAAAATTAAAAGGCCCACAGAAATCTCTATTAAAATAAATGTAACAGTACTCGCTTCTCAGAATGTTCCTTCTTCTGTCCCCTGTCTGGTGGTGTTCTCTGAGCAGGGCCTGTGGCTCCCTCAAAGTGGGCGTACATCTATTTAGTGCTAGCAGCCACTCCATAATATCTACTATACTTGCAGTGACAAGACATAGGGGCCCACTGAGAGTCAATCGCCCAAGGGCCCACATAAACCTGGAGCCGGCCCTGCTTATGTCGATGATGATCCCACAACACTTCCATAGGCCACAGCTGCATCCCCAGCAACTCTAGGCTGAGGCACGCTCTGGCAACCAGCCAATCAGGTAGACTTGGGATGGGGGCACGCTTCATGCCGTATGAAAACTGCTATGCAACTAGTCGGGATGCCTATGATCATTTGAGATTAGCCTCTCAGCTATCTCACATTTGCCAGGTGAGCATAGCTAGCCAGGGCAAAGAAGTCCCTGTCCAGGTACACAGTAACTCCATCCCATCGTATCCCCCTTGGGAACAGCCCCTCTTTTTTTTACATTCCCCCACCACTAAGCTCCAAAATGTGGTCATATGGCTGCCCCTCTTCCTCAGCGCTCTAAGCATGATCAAGCCTGGAAAACGCAACCACTGTGGCTTGCTGAGCTCTCTCATGCTGGGAGCACCAACGGATGGGAAATAGAATGAGAAATAAAATAAAAATAGAAGCCATATTTAGAGGCCTGCTACAGCTATGCTATGAGATCCTTGCTGCCTTATTATTATCATTGCCCTAACTGTCCTTTCAAATAAAAAAATATATATATATATTTACCCAATCTGTACCTTCAAGTGCGTCAAGTGAAGCTTATCAAAGATTTTCTCATGATCCATGCAACATCATGGCCTCAAAAAAGAAGCTTCTGATAAGACTGCAAGCCTGGGTTAGGGGTGGGAGTTCATTTAGTGAGTATATAACCATTTTCCAAGGATTAAACTGCTTTATTTCCTAGGCTGTTTGGCTCTGCAGTCATTTGCTGCCCTGCCCTTTCAGATCAGGCTAAATACTTATTACTGGGTCATTTTCACTAGTCAATAATTGCTTGAAGCTGAAGACACACTGGGGAATGAATATGCTTTATTACCATGATTGTCTCTAAACTCATCTTTCCAGTGGTGCTGCAATGGAGACGTCAAAACACTTATTTATTGATCTAAAGAATCATATTATAGAAAATGACATGATAAAATTCCTGTTGTGTGAACCTTCAGTGAACATCATCTTTAAACTTTATATTGACAATTTAACCAGCTCAGTATTTTCGTTAGAATAAAGTTTTTAACTCTAGTGATGTGTATGTAGATAATGCCAGAGGTGACTATTAGACAACTAATGCATTTAAAAAGATAGAAGAAACCCCCTTTAACTATAAAAGACTTCACAAATAATGTTAGAGGCCCTCTTTAACCTAATAATGTATTTTCACAGTGTGAAAAATAATTTCTCTTTAACTCTTAAATCATATTTATGTAAGGATGAAATAACACAATATTATAATTTTAGAGTGCAAGAATTATTATATAAAATCTGTATATAAAGCCAAGGATGAAAATGTATCTGTAACTGTTACACTTTATAAGTGAAGTGACCTGCATAGCACCTTCCTGGAGTCTCAAAGATGGTCGCTAGCCTGCCCTCATGGGGTCCAAAATCAGAATTCCCTGCTGTGTGAAATCCTTTGTATTGCCCTGCTTTACTTACCTTTGCCGTGAGTCCCACCATCACCCCTAGTCGGGGTCTCCAGATCTCCATGTCTCTTCCATGTTCTCCAATGTTGAGACGCCCACCCCCATCATCACTATGAGCTGGTCCGCCCGTCTCCAGTCACTGCAACGAAAAGGGATGTGTTAGGTCTTCATGTGCCCCGTTACATTGCAGTGAATGGAGGGGGCCTGGCATCTAACAGTGAAGATGGTGGGGGCATCTCCCATCTGAGAATGTGGAAGAGACGAGTGATCAGGCCGGGCGGCACGGGACATGGATCCAGCAATCAGGTAAGTGCTGGAGCCCTGGACTAGGAGCAATGGTCTGCATGGGAAAAAAGTGAGTATAGCATTATTTTTTTTGCCTGAAATTGTCTTTAAAAATTCATGGAGGACATGGCCACATCAGTGGAAAGTTTTTTTTTTTAATCGGGCCACGGCTGAGCCAGCTGCATCACCTGAGGTAGACCTGGGGGAACACACACAGGGTTTTTTTGTATCAACAATGAGAAGAAGCCTTTGAAGGTTACATAAGCTGACAGTTACAAGCTCAATCCTTTTCAAACTAAAATTTATTTAAACAGTACCAACAGCCTGGCACAGCTGGAAAGGTAGCAGGCATTTCGGAGCTTCGTCTCCCAGCATCTCAGCCATGCTGCTGCTTGCATTCAACTGACATAACTGACAGTGCACAGCAACAGGAAGCCTAGCAGCACTTCCTGTTTGCAGGTGGCCTGCACAGCCATGAACCACCAGGATAGGGCCGGCATCAGCACCCAGCAAGCCCGGTCAGCTGCTGAAGCGCCCCCACCCCAGTGGGGCACACTGGCAGCTGGCACAAGAAAAAGACATTTACTCACCTGCGGTCACGATACCTCCCGCCAAGTCTCCTATTCACCAGCAGGGCCTCCGATCACCCCCCTCCGGGCTCTTTCGCAATGAGGAGAGGGGCAAAATAGCCCTCTCCAGCACTTCCGCAGTCACCCGGCCGCTAGCCCCACCTTTTGCAGGCGGGGCAGATTTGTAGACAGCAGGGCGGGGGGCCACCAAAGCATGCCCCTGTGCCCTGTTCCTACAAGCCCCGCATAGCTGATCCCTGGGCTGGTTATGCTGGGTAGGGGGGGGGTTAACCCTTAAAAAAGAGGGGGGCCCTATGTCATATTTTTTTAAATTAACCCCTTATATTCTGTTGCCCAGCAGGTATAAAAGGCTTCCAGCAGCAGCAGGACTGCAGAATCCAGAGTGATTTGCTAGGGACACAGTGCCCAGGGATGGATGGGAGGCAAGTATTAAAAAACAAAATATTTTTTCTATGTGTGGTGTGTTTTTTTTACATTCAACCCTTTGTGAACTGGTAAGGGCTTCATGAGATCCTTATACCAGTTCACGAGGCTTAGGGGCTGGCAAGTTCTGGTTTGTAGCCTTCAGGGTGGGGGGCACAGAGCCGTTGCATCCTGTTCTACAAGCCCCCATAGCTAGTCCCCGGGTTATGCTGGGTATGGGGGATACTACAACATTTTTGTAGATTTTTAATCTTTAAAATTCCCCAAAAATGCTCCCCCCCCCGGGGGTGTACCCTATGCTGTTTATTTTCTTGGTTTAACCCTTTATTGTGTGGATAGTAGTTGTATTTTCAACAATATTTTAAATAGAAAAAAATATTTTAAACATTTCATGTTCAAACCTCAAAGCCGCAAAAACTTAAAGCCTGGAAATTCCTGCAAAAAGCACAGTTAAACATAGCGCAAAATGGTTAAAAATTACCTGTCAACAGAGGGTGACAAAAATTCAAGTAGCCTGGCAACTAAAAGGGTTAATAGTACCTATGCACGTTGGGTATTGTTCTGTTCGGGGGACCTTGTGCTTTCAGATTTAGCTTGTTTTTTCATGTTTGCCTATTGATATTTTAGGAATATTTGTTTTCAGACCCATTCATCCATGTACCCTCAGCTCTGCCCCTTCCATCCATGCCCCTCCAGTTCTGTGCCATTCATTCCTGTCCCCTCCGCTCTGCCCCACAACCCTGCACCCTCAGTTCTGTCCCATCCACCAGGGAGTGTGCACATGCATGTTTGGGGGTACAGGTCTGTACGATTGTGATTGCGGTCTTATGTCTCTGGGAGTGCTGGTCTAGGCTTCAATGTCACTTAGCAACAGGGGGAGAGGGAAGAAGCACAGCAAGGGTGTCAGAAGCAAGTTCTAGGAATCTTACAGACCCCACCCCATATGCTGATTATTATGCAGCATTACATGCCATCACTTTAAAGTGAGATTTTATTCCTATTTAAAAAAATGTTATTTGGCTAAAGGGACCTCTGATGTTTTTGTCTCAGTTTGTCTCAACCATGTGTCCCAGACTTTGTGCTCTTCCCATCATACAATTTGGAGGTAACTGGCTACTTTAAAGCAGAGCAAAATACAGGAATTTGACTTTCCATGTTCCATGCCCTGCTGTGTTACACCCCAGAAAGCCGGTATTCAATCAACTCTTCTCGGTCCAATGGAGTATGTTCGGGCTCTTGTCCAATGAGACATTTGCCCTGACTATGTACTTCGGCAAATGGTTCTCATTAGAGATGAGCGGACTTTTGAAAAATTCGATTCGACTGATTCGCCGAATTTTCCGACAAAAATCGTTTCGACCCGAATTTATTCGCGACGAATCGCTATTAAAAACGGCTATTTCTGAGCCTCCTAGAGCCTCAATAGGGTTGTAAACCATTTGTAACACGCATAGGATGCGTGCTGGGTTACTGAAATAATACTGTAAATAAATATCACATGCAGATCAGAGGCATCGCTAATAGAATCGCAGAGCGGCACAATTGCAGAGAATTGAAGTGGCATCACTATGAGGGGCAGGAGCCCAAACATTGCTTTAAAGAGACACTGGAGTTGGCAGCAGCAGGAGCCCAAAAATTGGATGAATCACACCTTGGAGTTGCAAGCAGCAGCAGGAGCCCAAACATTGGCTGAAAGAGACACTGGAGTTGGCAGCAGCAGGAGCCCAAAAATTGACTGACACACCCTGGAGTTTCAAGCAGCAGCAGCAGCAGCAGGAGCCCAAACATAGCTTGAAAGAGACACTGGAGTTGGCTGCAGGAGCCCAAAGATTGGATGAGTCACACCCTGCAGTTGCAAGCAGCAGCAGCAGCAGGAGCCCAAATATTACTTTAAAGAGACACTGGATTTGGCAGCAGGAGCCCAAAATTGGATGAATCACACCCTGGAGTTGGCAGCAGCAGCAGGAGCCCAAACATTATTTTAAAGAGACACTGGGGTTGGCTTCAGGAGCCCAAAAATTGGATGAATCCCAACCTGGAGTTGGCAGCAGCAGCAGCAGGAGCCCAAACATTACTTTAAAGAGACACTGGAGTTGGCTTCAGGAGCCCAAAAATTGGATGAATCACACCCTGGAGTTGGCAGCAGCAGCAGCAGGAGCCCAAACATTACTTTAAAGAGACACTGGGGTTGGCTTCAGGAGCCCAAAAATTGGATGATTCACACCCTGGAGTTGGCAGCAGCAGCAGCAGGAGCCCAAACATTACTTTAAAGAGACACTGGGGTTGGCTTCAGGAGCCCAAAAATTGGATGATTCACACCCTGGAGTTGGCAGCAGCAGCAGGAGCCCAAACATTACTTTAAAGAGACACTGGGGTTGGCTTCAGGAGCCCAAAAATTGGATGATTCACACCCTGGAGTTGGCAGCAGCAGCAGCAGCAGGAGGAGCCCAAACATTACTTTAAAGAGACGCTGGGGTTGGCTTCAGGAGCCCAAAAATTGGATGAATCACACCCTGGAGTTGGCAGCAGCAGCAGGAGCCCAAACATTGCTTTAAAGAGAGACTGGGGTTGGCAGCAGGAGCCCAAAGATTGGATGAATCACACCCTGGAGTTGGCAGCAGCAGCAGGAGCCCAAACATTACTTTAAAGAGACACTGGGGTCGGCTTCAGGAGCCCAAAAATTGGATGAATCACACCCTGGAATTGGCAGCAGCAGCAGCAGGAGCCCAAACATTACTTTAAAGAGACACTGGGGTTGGCTTCAGGAGCCCAAAAATTGGATGAATCACACCCTGGAGTTGGCAGCAGCAGCAGCAGCAGGAGCCCAAACATTAATTTAAAGAGACACTGGGGTTGGCTTCAGGAGCCCAAAAATTGGATAAATCACACCCTGGAGTTGGCAGCAGCAGGAGCCCAAACATTACTTTAAAGAGACACTGGGGTTGGCTTCAGGAGCCCAAAAATTGGATGAATCACACCCTGGAGTTGGCAGCAGCAGCAGCAGGAGCCCAAATATTACTTTAAAGAGACACTGGAGTTGGCTTCAGGAGCCCAAAAATTGGATGAATCACACCCTGGAGTTGGCAGCAGCAGCAGCAGGAGCCCAAACATAGCTTGAAAGAGACACTGGAGTTGGCTGCAGGAGCCCAAAGATTGGATGAGTCACACCCTGCAGTTGCAAGCAACAGCAGCAGGAGCCCAAATATTACTTTAAAGAGACACTGGATTTGGCAGCAGGAGCCCAAAATTGGATGAATCACACCCTGGAGTTGGCAGCAGCAGCAGGAGCCCAAACATTACTTTAAAGAGACACTGGGGTTGGCTTCAGGAGCCCAAAAATTGGATGAATCACACCCTGGAGTTGGCAGCAGCAGCAGGAGCCCAAACATTACTTTAAAGAGACACTGGAGTTGGCTTCAGGAGCCCAAAAATTGGATGAATCACACCCTGGAGTTGGCAGCAGCAGCAGCAGGAGCCCAAACATTACTTTAAAGAGACACTGGAGTTGGCAGCAGGAGCCCAAAGATTGGATGAATCACACCCTGGAGTTGGCAGCAGCAGCAGCAGCAGGAGCACAAACATTACTTTAAAGAGACACTGGGGTTGGCTTCAGGAGCCCAAAAATTGGATGAATCACACCCTGGAGTTGGCAGCAGCAGCAGCAGGAGCCAAAACATTACTTTAAAGAGACACTGGGGTTGGCTTCAGGAGCCCAAAAATTGGATGAATCACACCCTGGAGTTGGCAGCAGCAGGAGCCCAAAAATTGGCTTAAAGACATAAATATGTTTTGCACCATTTGGAAAGTGTAAAACGTGGCACCATGCTGAATCTAGTCGCATGCATCAGGCATTGGTGGGTGGAAATGCTGGCTGATCCATCCCTGATTCATTTTGACAAAGGTGAGTCTCTCCACATTTTTAGTTGACAGACGAGTTCTCCTCGCCGTAACTATGGCCCCCGCCGCACTAAACACCCGCTCAGATGGCACGCTACTTGCCGGGCAGGACAGCTTTTCCAGGGCAAACTCTGCTAGTTGTGGCCACAAATCAAGTTTGGCTGCCCAGAAGTCCAGCGGATCCTCAAGGTGTGTTGGCATGGTCATGTCAAAGTATGACATGACCTGCTGGTTCAGGTCCTGCTCCAGGTCTTCCTGCTGCTCATGAGTAGCCTCACTATGCGGGTATAGAAAGCTACTCATTAGCGACTGAAGACTGAGGCTGCTGCTGATGGAGCTGCTGCTGCTGCTCCTGCCAACCCCCCCAGCAGCCATGGCAGTGGAAGGTGAGCGCAGAGGTCCCCTCGAGTCAGACCTGCGAGAGTATGGACCATGGCGCAGATAGGCATCGGCCAACTGCCTACGTAGAAAGTCTTTGTAGTAGTTCAGTTTGTCCTCCCTCTCGGTGGGTTTAAAAATGCCCCCATTTTGTGCCGGAAGCGAGGGTCCAATAAGGTGGACAGCCAGAAGTCATCCCGCCGACAGATGGAAACAATTCTGGGGTCACTACGCAAGCACTTGAGCATGCTTCCTGCCATTTGCGCAAGTGACTCGGATGGACTACCTGTCTCCATCTCCACTGCATACTGCCACGGTGTGCCGGGGTCCTCTGTCTCGCCTTCCTCAAAAACCTTTAGCTCCTCTGGCTGCTCCTGCTCCTCCTCTCCTGTCCGCTGACTAGATAAACCAGCCATTTCGCCAACCCTAAACTGTGTTTCGCTGGGCAACTCCTCCTCCTCTTCCTCCTCCTCCTCCAGTTCAGCTCCAACGGGGTTCATGTGGCCGTAAGATGTAAACGCCATGTCTCCAGTGCCCTGACCAGCCATGGTTTCCAACATGTGCTGTAGTACATGAAGCAGTGGAATCACGTCGTTCATCCCGTAATCCTGCTGTCACGAGCCCTGTACAGAACCAGAAACACTCACCTGTCCTTCGGTCCCACGTCGGCGGCTCCCGCTCGGCCAGCGTGCGGGCTGGGCGGCGTCTCTGCCAGGCGGCGGCTCGGCGTCTCCTCTCCCCGGCCGCCGCTCGGCTGTTTCCGCCCCGAGCGGCCGCTCGGCTCCTTCCGTCGCGAGCGGCTGCTCGGGCGGTCTCCTCTCCGACGGCTTCGGGAGCGGCCGCGCCACGGCCGTCTCGGCGCGCTCCCGGCGCGCAGTTCCGTACATGCGCGCGCGCGTCACTCGCTGGTGTTTATGCCCTCCGGCGGCGCTGCACACAGGGCGCCCGCCGGAGGTAATTGGATTGGGCCAATGAGCCCAGTGCTTGGCGGTTTGAATGGGGCAATCAGCCTCAGGTTCCTATGTTGCACCAATCAAATCCCCTTTCCTGTCCCATCACTCCTATAAAGCTGCTCACTCTGCACTTGTTCCTTGCCCGTGATAGCGTGCTGCTGGGTGTGATTGTGATTGCTATTTTCCTTCGATTCTGCCGTGTATGACCATCCCTGATTGCCGCCTGGACCGACCTTGCCTGTTTTTGACCACGATTCCTGCCTGCTCCTCTGTACCGCGTATCTCTGACCTCCTGGTGTGACCTTTGGCTAGCCCTGACCATTCTTCCGTCTCAATCCTTTTGTACCGTGCTTCCTTGGACTGATCACCTGTGTATGACCTCTGCCCGTTTGTCTTACCAGTCTTGTTCCTGGTTCGTCCACCTTCCCCTGCATAAGTCAGCATCCTTTGTGCTAACAAGTCCTGGGGGCAACCGTGTCCGGTGAGGCGTATTCTGCGTCCCGGCAAACGGGGGCTTGGCTATAGGCGAAGAAAGCAGCGGAGATTGGGGGTTGCTGACTTATTGGAAGGAAGACGTCCCACGGGACCTGACATTATCACGGGCCAATATATATCCACGTAGATGGAAGAATTAATGCAACAAGTGCAAGCCATGGCCACCGCCATCAATCAGCTGGCCCAATGGGTGGCTACGCAGGAGAGTCGCCTAATACCTGCACCTTTGGATCCGGGGCCTTCAATCGAGCCAAAGGTTCCTCTACCCGAGAAGTTTCTGGGGGACCGGACGAAGTTTTCAAACTTTAAAAATTCCTGTGAACTTTATTTTCGTCTGCGGCCCCACTCCTCTGGAACTGAGTCTCAACGGGTGGGCCTGGTCATCTCGCTTCTTCAGGGTGACCCTCAGACCTGGGCTTTTGGTTTATCACCCTCTGATGAGGCCCTGCAATCGGTCTCCTCTTTTTTCTCCGCCATGGAACGCTTATACGCCGATCCTGATCGGGCTTCTACTGCTGATTCCAAATTACGGAATCTTAGGCAGGCTAAACGCTCTGCGGAGGAGTACAGCGCAGAATTTCGGCGATGGGCTATTGATTCCAAATGGAATGATCCTGCTTTGTGCAGCCAATTTAGGATTGGACTTTCTGAGAGCATAAAAGATGCTCTGGTTAATTACCCTCAACCCAAGAATCTGGATGACTACATGCAATTAGCCATTAAAGTAGACAGACGTCTCAGAGAGAGGCGTCAGGAGAAAAGCAAGGATCAACCATGGGTACACTCACGCCAAGAATCAAGTTCTAGGGGTGCAGCTGCTTCTCCTTCTCCGGCACCTGAAGAACCTATGCAACTGGGAGTAACCCGTTTATCTCAGGCTGAGAAAGTTTGGCGCAGAACTCAAGGCCTCTGCCTTTACTGCGGAGATTCGGGCCACTTCGCCAAGAATTGCCCAAATAAGTCTCCAGTGGCGGAAAACTACGGCGCCTAGATCCTGCTGAGGGACTTCATCTAGGCGGTCAGGTATCATTCCCTCTAGTTAATCGGTTACTCCTACCCGTTATGCTTTCTTGGGGGTCATCCAAGACATTTGCCTCCGCTTTTATAGATAGTGGAGCGGCTGGCAATTTTTTGGATAAGGCATTAGCCGCCACCCTTGATATACCATTAATTCCATTAAAGAATTCCCTTCGGGTCCTGGCGATCAATAACAAGCCTATTGAGGGTGGGTTGGTCTCTTTAAAGACTCCCCTGGTTAAGTTAATGGTGGGTTCGGCTCATTCTGAAGAAATAGAATTTTTCATAATCGAGAGTCCCATGTCCCCTATTGTTTTAGGGTTTCCTTGGTTAAAGACCCATAATCCTGTGATAGATTGGAAAACTGGGGACCTTGTAAAATGGAGCCCTTTTTGTTACGACCACTGTTTCCCTATAACCCTTGGGGCCTCACCGGTCACCCTGGATGGGTTGCCTCCAGCTTACGTTAGTTGGGCAGATGTGTTCTCAGAGAAATCCGCCGATGTTCTTCCCCCACATAGGACCTACGATTGCCCTATCGATCTACTCCCTGGGACAATGCCCCCTAGAGGGAAAATTTATAACCTTACACGATCCGAAGAACAGGCCATGAGGGATTATATTTCAGAAAACCTCAAGAAAGGGTTTATCCGTCCCTCCACCTCACCTGCCGGTGCAGGTTTCTTTTTCGTGGAAAAGAAGGACGGTGGACTACGTCCTTGTATAGATTATCGGGGGTTAAACAAGGTTACTGTTAAGAATAGGTATCCTCTACCTTTGATCAACGATTTATTTAATCAGGTTTCGGGCGCGCAGATCTTCTCCAAATTGGACCTTAGAGGGGCCTACAACTTAATCCGCATTCGTCAGGGGGACGAATGGAAGACTGCCTTCAACGTAAAGGATGGGCATTATGAATATTTGGTGATGCCTTTTGGTTTGTGCAATGCCCCTGCAGTGTTTCAGGATTTTGTAAATGATATATTCCGTGATTTCCTGGGTACATTTTTAGTGGTTTACTTAGATGACATACTCATCTTTTCCCGTTCCCTGTCGGAACACCGTCAGCATGTCAAAGCGGTGTTGCAGAGGTTACGGGAGAACCATCTGTATGCCAAGATCTCCAAATGTGTGTTTGAAGTATCTGAAATTCCATTCCTGGGTTATATAATCTCTAAGTATGGGTTGGTTATGGATCCCTCCAAAGTGTCCGCTATAATGGAGTGGGAGCAACCTAGAACCCTTAAAGCGCTCCAGAGATTTCTGGGGTTTGCGAATTTCTATAGACAATTTATAAGAGGATTCTCCGCTATTGTGAGTCCCTTAACTGATCTTACCCGGAAGGGCGCTTTTGTTGAGGAGTGGCCTCCCTCAGCAATAAACGCCTTCCAATTACTGAAGGAAACTTTTACTTCAGCTCCAGTTTTGGTACACCCCAATACTAAGCTCCCCTTTGTATTAGAAGTTGATGCATCTGAACTAGGGGTAGGGGCAGTCCTCTCCCAATATTCAGGCAATCCAGAGAAGTTGCATCCCTGTGCGCTCTTTTCTCGTAAATTTTCTCCTGCCGAACGCAACTATGATGTTGGGAATAGGGAATTATTGGGTATTAAACTGGCTTTTGAAGAATGGCGTCATTGGTTAGAAGGCTCTCTACACCCCATTACGGTATACACTGATCATAAGAATCTTGAATATTTAGAGTCCGCCAAGAGACTCAACTCCCGTCAGGCGCGCTGGGCTCTCTTCTTCTCTCGCTTCAATTTCATTATTACCTATAAACCTGGGAAGAAGAATGCCAAAGCAGATGCCCTGTCTCGGAACTTTGGGGATTGTAAGGATCAAATAGGTACTGCTGAACCTATTTTGCCCTTTGGGTGTGTAGTAGGTGCTCTTCTTCCTGACTTGTCTCACTCGTTAACGCCATTTCAGGTTGATTCCCCTCCTGGTAAACCACTTGAGTGTTTATTTGTTCCACCTCATCTACGTCTTGCCGTCTTACAGGAATTACATGATGCCAAAACCGCCGGTCATTGTGGTATTCGAAAAACCTTGGCCATCGCCAAACGCCATGTCTGGTGGCCTACTCTCAGACGCGATATCACCGCCTTTGTCGAAGCATGTCCTATATGCACCCGAAGTAAGACCACACATGGCTCGCCAGCGGGATTACTGGTTCCTCTAGAAATTCCCAAAGAGCCCTGGTCACACATTTCCATGGATTTTATTGTTGACCTACCCCCATCGCAGGGAAATACGGTAATCTGGGTTGTGGTGGATCGCTTCAGCAAAATGGCTCACTTTATCCCTCTAACGAAACTTCCGTCGGCACCAGATTTAGTACAACTATTTGTTAACCATATTTTCCGCCTCCACGGTTTACCACAAAATATTGTTTCTGACAGGGGGGTCCAATTTGTATCTCGTTTCTGGAAGGCTTTTTGTAATCGCTTAGGTATTAAAGTTTCGCTTTCTACAGCTTACCACCCCCAGTCTAACGGTCAGACTGAACGGGTGAATCAGAGTCTAGAGCAATACTTGCGCTGCTTTGTGTCCGACCGCCAAGAGCAATGCGCGGAATTTATCGACTTCGCAGAATTCGCCTTTAACAATGCGCCCAGTGAGTCGACTAAATTTTCGCCGTTTTTTTGTAATTATGGTAAGAATCCTAAGGCAACATCCTTCTCTGGTCCTTCCTCCAACTTGCCGGCCTTGGAGGAATGGCTACGTGAAAGAAGTAAAGTATGGTCTGACATACAGACAAACCTTAAGAAGGCCTCCAGAAGTTATAAGAATTTTGCAGATCGACATAGGTCGCAAGAACCACCATTTCAGGTGGGTGACTGGGTTTGGGTATCTACTAGAAATATTGCTCTTAGACAACCTTCGGCTAAGTTAGGCCCTAAGTACATCGGTCCTTTTCCCATTACTAACAAACTGAGCAATGTTACTTTTAAGGTTAAGCTACCTTTATCTATGAAAATTCCGTCGACCTTCCATGTTTCTTTACTAAAATCGGCCAAAAATATTCGGGGTTCGTCTCCTCCTCCAGTCATAGTGGGAGATGAGCCTGAGTATGAAATTAATAGAATACTCGATGCCCGGGTAGTTCAAAATTCATTACAGTATTTAATCGATTGGAAGGGATTTGGCCCTGAGGAAAGGTGTTGGGTACCCGCTAGAGACGTCCATGCCAGAGCCTTGGTTAATAGATTCCATCGTGAGAATCCGGATAAACCGGGTAAGGGTCCTGAGGCCCCTCATGAAGGGGGGGGTAGTGTCACGAGCCCTGTACAGAACCAGAAACACTCACCTGTCCTTCGGTTCCACGTCGGCGGCTCCCGCTCAGCCAGCGTGCGGGCTGGGCGGCGTCTCTGCCAGGCGGCGGCTCGGCGTCTCCTCTCCCCGGCCGCCGCTCGGCTGTTTCTGCCCCGAGCGGGCGCTCGGCTCCTTCCGTCGCGAGCGGCTGCTCGGGCGGTCTCCTCTCCGACGGCTTTGGGAGCGGCCGCGCCACGGCCGTCTCGGCGCGCTCCCGGCGCGCAGTTCCGTACACGCGCGCGCGCGTCACTCGCTGGTGTTTATGCCCTCCGGCGGCGCTGCACACAGGGCGCCCGCCGGAGGTAATTGGATTGGGCCAATGAGCCCAGTGCTTGGCGGTTTGAATGGGGCAATCAGCCTCAGGTTCCTATGTTGCACCAATCAAATCCCCTTTCCTGTCCCATCACTCCTATAAAGCTGCTCACTCTGCACTTGTTCCTTGCCCGTGATAGCGTGCTGCTGGGTGTGATTGTGATTGCTATTTTCCTTACGATTCTGCCATGTATGACCATCCCTGATTGCCGCCTGGACCGACCTTGCCTGTTTTTGACCACGATTCCTGCCTGCTCCTCTGTACCGCGTATCTCTGACCTCCTGGTGTGACCTTTGGCTAGCCCTGACCATTCTTCCGTCTCAATCCTTTTGTACCATGCTTCCTTGGACTGATCACCTGTGTATGACCTCTGCCCGTTTGTCTTACCAGTCTTGTTCCTGGTTCGTCCACCTTCCCCTGCATAAGTCAGCATCCTTTGTGCTAACAAGTCCTGGGGGCAACCGTGTCCGGTGAGGCGTATTCTGCGTCCCGGCAAACGGGGGCTTGGCTATAGGCGAAGAAAGCAGCGGAGATTGGGGGTTGCTGACTTATTGGAAGGAAGACGTCCCACGGGACCTGACACCTGCCGACTGACAAATAAAGTGGCTTCCTCAAAGGGCCTGAGCAAACGGCAGGTGTCACGTATAAGCTGCCACTGGTTGACATTGAAGTTACACAGGGGAGTCCCCCTATCTGCTTGGATCATCAGGAAATCCGTGATGGCTTTTCTCTGTTCATATAATCGGTCCAACATGTGAAGGGTGGAATTCCAACGGGTGGAAACATCGCAAATCAGACTATGTTGGGGGATACCGTTCTGACGCTGTAGCTCAAGAAGGGTGTGTTTGGCGGTGTATGAGTGGCTGAAGTGCATGCAAAGTTTCCTTGAAGTTTTTAGGATGTCTTGCAGATGGAGGGAACACTTCAGAAACCGCTTGACAACCAGATTGAAGACGTGAGCCATGCAGGGGGCATGGGTCAGGCTTCCTTGGCGCAGCGCAGACAAAATGTTCTTCCCATTGTCGGTAACCATGATTCCCATTTTAAGTTTTCTTGGAGTAAGCCATGTTTGGATTTCCTGATGAATACATTTAAGCAGTTCCTCCCCTGTGTGACTCCGTTCGCCAAGACAAACCATGTGAAGCACTGCGTGACACCTCCGTGCCCTGCACACATGGTAGACTGGAGGGGCACTGAGACTTGAGCCTACAGTGGAGGGTGAGGAGATGGCGGAAGATGAGGAGGCCGAGTCGCACAGTGTCACAGGCCCAACGGGCAGGGAACGCGGAGGCCGAAGCGGCGTGACCTGTCCAAGTTGCTGCTGCAAAGGGACCACATTCACCCAGTGGGCCGTAAACGACATGTACTGTCCCTGACCGTAGTTACAGCTCCAGACGTCAGCGCTGCCATGCACTTTGCTACACACCGACAGGCTCAAGGACTGGCCCACCTTCTGTTCAACAAAAGTGTGCAGCGCTGGTACTGCCTTCTTGGCAAAGAAATGACGGCTTGGGACTCTCCACCTCGGCTCGGCACAAGCCATCAGTTCTCTGAAAGGTGGAGAGTCCACCACCTGAAAAGGGAGCGACTGCAGCACCAGTAACTTGGACAGGAGCACATTCACCTGCGCCGTAGGATGAGTGGGCGCATACTGCTGTCTCTTGGACATGGCTTCGCTGATGGATTGCTGGCGGGATGCATGACTTGGAGGAGGAGGAGGAGGAGCAGGAGCGACAGAGGATGGGTATGACGCACAGCTGCCTTCGGCTGAGGTGCTGGAGCCTTGGCTGGCAGAAATTGGGAGCGGCGTGCCACTCAGTGAGGAAGCAGTCTGGCCCACCTCTCCGGAGCCTAGGTTCTCCCAGGCCGCTTTATGGTGACGCTGCATATGTTGACGCAGGGCCGTGGTGCCAACATTTGTACCCTGGACACGCTTCACCTTCTGCCTACATATCTTGCATGTGGCCATGTTACCCTCCTGCAGATGCTTCAGGAAAAACTGCCACACTGCCCAGTAGCTACTTTTCCCACCAACAGGCCTCACTGATTCGCTGCTATTGTCGCCAACTCCAGGAACCCCTGCCCCACTACCTCCCGATAAGGTAGCCTGCCGCGCAGCAGGTGCTCTACCCCGGCCCCGTTTGGCTCCAGGCTTTACAATTGTGCCCCCATGCTGCCTGCCAACCATGCTGCTAACACCTTGCTGCCTGAGCTGCTGACTCCGGGGCAACCTGCGCCCCTCTTCTCCTGATGATGACGATGAAGCCCCTTCATCACCCGGCTCCCAAGTGCGAGCGGCTTCATAGTCATCATCATTATCACCGAGTTGTGGCTGTACGTCACTGATGTTCGTGGATTCGTCAACAGTGTCTGGCGCAGGAGCTGGAACGCTCGCAGCACCCACGACACTGTCCACATCACTATTTGTCTGCCTAGCTAAAGAAGCCACCTCCATTTCTTGGCTGGGCAGTAGCTGCTGACTGTCCTCTATCTGATCTTCCTCCTCACTAAAGAGTGGAGCTGAACCCAAAGCATAGGATACGTCGCTGGGGGAGGGAACGGCGTAGGACAGAGGCAATGGGAGGACAGGGACTGCTCTCGGGGCATGCCAATTCAGGGTTGTGTCAGAGGAACCTACCGACCCTAGACTGGGGGTCTCAGACGTAAGTTGTGATGATGTTGTTGATGAGCGCGTTAACCAATCTACCACGGCAGATGCGTTACTGGTGGAGACCCGACCGCTAGCAGATACTGGCATATTAGGTCTCTCAGCATGACTCCTGCTGCTACTGGCCCCCAGTCTGCTGCGACCTCTGCCTGCGGAATCTTGGCCTCTGCCACTCCTCTTTTCACTTCCAGGCACTTGTCTGCCCGACATAGTCTAACTGGCGTGGTAGTAGGTGATATTTTAAGAACCCCCAGGCAGCGGTGGGTCTATATGAAACAGAATATAATGCACACCAAAAGTGAGCAGTAACACTCAGCCTCCAACAGGCCTGCTTAGTGTAAATAAGAGAGCTGCTTAGTGTAAATAAAGAGGGGTATGGTATGTTACAGAATGGGATGCCCCAACAGCAGAGCACCTGGGAGCAGTAGTACTATGCACAGCAAAAGTGTCTTTATCAGGCCAAATTACTTTTAGAATAAGTGCAAAGGGTTATAGTAAATAGAGGCTGGTGTAGTCACAGAATGGGATTTCACAACAGCAGTGCACCTGGGAGCAGTAGTACTATGCAAAGCAAAAGTGTCTTTATCAGGCCAAATTACTTTTAGAATAAGTGCAAAGGGTTATAGTAAATAGAGGCTGGTGTAGTCACAGAATGGGATGCCCCAACCGCAGTGCACCTGGGAGCAGTAGTACTATGCAAAGCAAAAGTGTCTTTATCAGGCCAAATTACTTTTAGAATAAGTGCAAAGGGTTATAGTAAATAGAGGCTGGTGTAGTCACAGAATGGGATGCCCCAACCGCAGTGCACCTGGGAGCAGTAGTACTATGCAAAGCAAAAGTGTCTTTATCAGGCCAAATTACTTTTAGAATAAGTGCAAAGGGTTATAGTAAATAGAGGCTGGTGTAGTCACAGAATGGGATGCCCCAACCGCAGTGCACCTGGGAGCAGTAGTACTATGCAAAGCAAAAGTGTCTTTATCAGGCCAAATTACTTTTAGAATAAGTGCAAAGGGTTATAGTAAATAGAGGCTGGTGTAGTCACAGAATGGGATGCCCCAACCGCAGTGCACCTGGGAGCAGTAGTACTATGCAAAGCAAAAGTGTCTTTATCAGGCCAAATTACTTTTAGAATAAGTGCAAAGGGTTATAGTAAATAGAGGCTGGTGTAGTCACAGAATGGGATGCCCCAACCGCAGTGCACCTGGGAGCAGTAGTACTATGCAAAGCAAAAGTGTCTGTCAGGTCCCGTGGGACGCCTACCTTCCAATAAGTCAGCAACCCCCAATCTCCGCTGCTTTCTTCGCCTATAGCCAAGCCCCCGTTTGCCGGGACGCAGAATACGCCTCACCGGACACGGTTGCCCCCAGGACTTGTTAGCACAAAGGATGCTGACTTATGCAGGGGAAGGCAAACGAACCAGGAACAAGACTGGGTCGAGACAATCGGGCAGGGGTCATACACGGGAGATCAGTCCGAGGATGCACGGTACAGGAGGATTTAGATAGAAGAATAGTCAGGGCTAGCCAAAGGTCACACCGGGAGGTCAGAGATACGCGGTACAGAGGAGCAGGCAGGAATCGTGGTCAAAAACAGGCAAGGTCGGTCCAGGCGGCAATCAGGAATGGTCATACACGGCAAGATTCGTAGGGAAAACAGATATCACAATCACACCCAGCAGCACGCTATCACGGGCAAGGAACAAGTGCAGAGTGAACAGCTTTATAGGAATGATGGAGCAGGAAGAGGGAAATGATTGGTGCAATTTAGGAACCCTGAGGCTGATTGCCCCATTCAAACTAACAAGCTTGGGCTCATTGGCCCAGATCTAATTACCTCCGGCGGGCGCCCTGTGTGCAGCGCCGCCGGAGGGCATAAATAGAAACAGCTGTCGCGCGCGCGCGTGTAGGAGGCTGCGCGCCGGGAGCGCGCCGAGATGACAGTGGCGCGGCCGCTCCCGACGCCGCCGGAGAGGAGACCGCCCGAGCAGCCGCTCGCGACGGAAACAGCCGAGCGGCTGCTCGCGGCGGAAATAGCCGAGCGGCGGCCGGGGAGAGGAGACGCCGAGCCGCCGCCTGACAGAGACGCCGCCCAGCCCGCACGCTGGCCGAGCGGGGGCAGCCGACGTGGGACCGGAGGACAGGTGAGTGTAAGGGGGTCCCCGTGACAGTGTCTTTATCAGGCCAAATTACTTTTAGAATAAGTGCAAAGGGTTATAGTAAATAGAGGCTGGTGTAGTCACAGAATGGGATGCCACAACAGCAGTGCACCTGGGAGCAGTAGTACTATGCAAAGCAAAAGTGTCTTTATCAGGCCAAATTACTTTTAGAATAAGTGCAAAGGGTTATAGTAAATAGAGGCTGGTGTAGTCACAGAATGGGATGCCCCAACCGCAGTGCACCTGGGAGCAGTAGTACTATGCAAAGCAACAGTGGTTAACCAGGGTGAAACAACTAACAAAGCCAGTGACCCAGGCAGTAACACTCAGGCTGCATGAAAACAAAAAAAAATCCCTGTCACTGCATCCGTTTTTTTCCAAACTTTCCCTGCTTCTCGCTGACTTCCTGCCTGTCTCCTGCCTGTCTCCTGTCTGTCCCTGTCTGTCTAACTGTCTCTCCCTGACTACAGCAGCGTCCTGTATCTCACAAATGCAATAGAGAAATGAGGAAAAGCAAGATGTCCGCCGCCTTAAATAGCGATGTGATGTCACCGGGCTTGCTGGCTGCTGATAGGCTGCATGTGACTGCCCCAGTATGCACTGGAGCGGGGTAGATGTCTGGACATGTCCCGTCCGCCATCTTAGAATGCCTGTAATGTAAATGAATGGATGTTAAAAAAAAACTTCGAGCGATCGAAGCACGGGGAAATTCGGATTCGATCCGAATCGAATTTTTCATGAAATTCGGATCGAATCCGGGTTCGTCCGGATCGATTCGCTCATCCCTAGTTCTCATCAACTACAATGAAGAGTGCAAGTGACTGCATCCCCAGCGGCACACGTGCTCCCACCCAAACCTATCTGAATGGCTGGGGCAGGAGCACGTGCACAGGCTGAGGATGCAGGGGAAGCTTGCACTTCCAATTGAAAACAATGAGGACCGTTTGCCAAATTACATATGCACGGCAAACTGCTCCCATGCGCCATTCAACCAGAGAAAGGTGAGTAAATACTAGAACCCTGGGTGGGTTTCACACACTTGAATAGGGATGCCCCGGGGGAAGGCCAACCCTGGGATCTTGGGATTCAGATTCACAGGATGGAAAAAACTGAATCTTGCAAGCCAGCGCTGCATTAAGTGTGATGGAAGCCCCTATATAGAGAATCTGGTGGAGGCCCCTGATAAAGTATTTTTTTCTTTAAAGTAATAGTCCAGTGCAAACTACTGATTGTTGGCCCCCTCTGAACAAACCTGCCATAGTGCCTGCGGCTGTCTGTCGCTCAATCACTCTTGTCAATCACGTGCCAATCTGCCATAGCTGCAGAACCTCTTCTCCACTTCTTTTAGACTCGGTGGACGTCCTCGGCCATCATTGCTCTGGGCCTCCTCCCTCTTCCTAAAGAGATGCTAGTAGCTTGTTTATGGGGCTACAGAATTTTTGTCCCACCTCACAGAGTCCACAGTCGTGATCCCCTTGCAAACTCATTGCCTCTGCAGGCTAAAAATGGCCTTGCCTGGGCCGATCGTGGATCGAGGAACCCCTTCCTACCTTCACTGTGAGTCTGATGCTTACTGTTTTAGTGATTCAGGCTTGCCACCACTGGTATCTTTCCTGCCTCTGACCTCCCCATAACACAAAGAACAAATGGTGGAAGCCCCCACATAATTTTGCCCTGTTGTAAACTATTTGGTAAAACTGCACCAGAACAGAATAGAGTCAGATTCTGCTTATATCTAGTTATAACAATTCTCATTTTCACGATATATTTTAATGGAAGTTTGTTAAATCAAGGTCACGGGGCAGAAAAGCAGTATAATAAAACGTAATACTTAGTATTAAACATTTCATTATTTTAGTAGCAGAAGACTGTATAAGTAATTATTACAGATAGCTATAACTGTCTTTTGATGGTGTTCGGGTGTTTTATATTACTGCAACTAACCGAAGCAGTGTGGCGGGTGTATGGCTCTGATATGCTTGTGGCATTAGTGGAGAATGAGGCTGCTAAAAATATATTACATTTAAAAGGTCATCCTATAGTACTTTGCTGTCAGTTCAATACATGACATTGTATATTATCAGCCTGTAGCAAATGAAAGCTTATCCAGAGAAGTTAGGAAGAATTCATTTCCTTCCTGGCTTCTTTGAATGTTAGATAAGTCTGGAACATTTTGGGTAGTTGAGGATGAGTTTAAGCGTTGCTCATTTCTGGACACAGGTCAGGGGCACTGGACTTCAGCAAGGTATCAGAACCATCTTTCTTTACCAGAATTTTATTTATTAAGGGAATACAGATCTGACGAAGAATCAGCTAGATTGTTTACTCTATATGGCGTTACTACTCAGAACAGTTCATTGTGCATCATTAGACCTATTTTAGTTTGGATTTACTAAAGCTATTAGCAGGTCAGTATATATTGGCAGAGCATGCACAGCAGACAGAGTAATATCACTATGGGGGTTATTCGTCAAAGAATAGCGCCAGGTAGTGCCTCGTAGGGGCAGGCAGCATCTGGTAACCGCCGGGCGCTGTATGCAAAACCACATTTATGAAAGCGATTCTGATGAGTGACTCTAACAGCTTCATGTAGCATCCGAGATGGCTCAGGGTATAGTGCCGGCGCTCTAGCTTCCAGAGCGACAGGTATTACCTTTTGCTCACTGTCGCTCTCCCATACATTTCAATGGCCGTTCATTTGCTTGTGTTTAAACTGCGTGTTTGACTATTTTTTTTAGTTGCTCAAATCATTGTGTGACCTCTCCTGGTGCAAATAAACACATTTAGAAACTTTTTATATTTTTATGCAGAATTGTCATTACAGGTCTGGCACTAAAGTGTTAATGTCCCAGTGTTAAAACAATGTCATTCCATGTGTTTTTGCTTTGTTACAGGTGTATATGTGTTCTAAACAGACTTTGATCACACAGCATCTGGCGCTCTATGCTATAGCGACCAGCTTTAGAGCGCCGACTCTGTGTGTGTGTCCTTATTGATAAGTATGGTGTTAAGCGCCGAGAGTTGATTGCACTGAGCGGGCACTACATTTCGCTCGCTGCAGCACTGTACTGGTGTTAGAGCACCCAACATACATCACATTTATCAATGCGGGCCAGGTTACTACAGCGACTGAGGCGCGCTGTTACAGTGCTCGATACCCGCTTAGTAGTGAATCAGCCTATTTTGTCTAGGTGCATTCATCACACACTGAAGACTGAAGGTATTCCATATTTACTAGTCTTTACTGTACTGAATTCTGAGCACAGGATAGAAGGCTTGCTTCCTTTTTGCTGGCACGGTGAGGCTTACTCCCATACAGCACAAAAGGAAGTGTTATGAAGCATATTGTTAG
Organism: Gastrophryne carolinensis; assembly: GCA_027917425.1. Lineage (NCBI taxonomy): Eukaryota > Metazoa > Chordata > Amphibia > Anura > Microhylidae > Gastrophryne > Gastrophryne carolinensis. Next base: position 282,037,117 of record CM051235.1, read on the forward strand.
ATCTGCATTTTAGTTTTACAGCATGTTAGATAATACAAAGAGCAGTAATGTTTTAATGAAAAACACATATATTTTAAATCTATACATTTTCATTTGATCTATTTTAATTACATTTAACTCTATTCACAAACTTTAATATAGATGGAATCGTCACTCTACACATTTAATCACGTATATTTATTTTCTCTCCTAATTTTCTAGCTAGTGCTTTCAGTGAACTTTGCTGCACCTGTCTATGCCTGACTGTGCAAATTAGTATATACAGTTCTTTGCTGGCCAGGTTAGCATGCACAGTCTTGCCAACAGCTTTGGATTGTTATTGTTATTCATCAAGGGCTAGCGTCAGGTAATGCCTCGTAGCGGCAGGCAGCGTCTTGTGAACACTGGGCGATGTACGCAAAACCACATTTATGAGAACAATTCTGGTGAGCAACTCTAACAGTGCCATGTAGTGTCCAATTCATCATTACAGGCAGCTCAGTGTATATTGTCAGCACTCTAACTTCCAGAACGCCAGATATTACCTGTCACTACCTGTCGCTCTCCCATACATTTCAATGGACGTTCCTTTTCTTCTGTTTAAACAGGGTTTTTTGTATTTAATTTTTTTTTCTCTCAAATAATTGTGTTACCTCTCCTGGCCTAGAAAAAGTCATTTTTGAAAACTTTTTTGATTTTTTTGTTTTTTATGCAGAATTGTATTTACAGTTCTGACACTAAAGTATTAATGTCACAATGTTACAACAATGTAATTCCATGTGTTTTCACTTTGTTACTGGTGGATATGTGTTCAAAAACTTTAATCACACAGCGTCTGCTGCTCTATGCTTTAGCAACCAGATCCAGAGCGCTGTGTGTGTCTGTTTTTTTGTTGAATATGGGTATTGGGGGAGGGAGGGGGGAGGGAAAGGAAACTTGGAGTGGCCCGGTACAAAAGTGGGGGAGCAGTTTGTTCAGGGTTATAGGCGCACCTGACCTTTGTCAGGGAAACTATTAGGAGGATTGGGGTTGGTACCTCCTTCTGGGAGTCCTATGGATCTTGTGTAATTGTCCTAGGAAACAACCTTTAGAGGGCAACCAATATGCGCCTATTTTAACCTTATAATTAGTTTCAAGTTTAGATACAATAATGAAAAGTGTATTAGTGTGTTTCAAAAACATGTGACAACGAATTATATACAATATCACATTGAATAGAGTGAAAAGACATTATATACACGGCGCTTGATTAGGTAGGTCTCTTTACACCATGTTGTTGTCCTTTGCTCAGGACAGGCTGGTGATTGGGTTGTGGAATAGGGGCCACTTACGTGCCCTACCTTCCGTAAAGTCCTTTTCTTGACACCCCTGTTTGTAGCAAGTTTTCAATTCGGGGTTCAATGTCCCTTGTTTGTCGCAAGGTGCACAGTGTCCCTCGTTTGTAGTTTGTTTCGCTCTGAGAGCTTCCTCAGTGCATTAGTATCTAGGGAGGGGACATGGGGGGTAGGTAAGTATTTTTGCCACTTGGGGGGTAAAAAGGTTGGTACATTTGTTCCCGTATGGCCAGTTTTTCCGGGGCCCCGGGGTGGGATCTCAGAATCCCCGGGGTTATGTCCGGGAGGTAGCGCAGTGTCTCCCGCCTGTGGCAGCGTTTCGGGCGGCTGTCGCTTTAGGGTGAAGCTGTGAGCAAGGAGGCTCCGTTTCGCGCCCTATTTTATACTAGGCGCTTGTGTGTGTGACGTCCCTTTGTGTGGGCGGAGTGTGCTGTTTCCCCTTGCCTTCGATTGGTTCACTGAGCGTGAACCTGATGTATGCTAGAGAGCATACTTGCACAAAGAGACGTCACTACTGGTCCGTGGGAGAGTGGCGGCATTTTGGCATTGGTTATTAGTTAAATATTGCGATCGCCATTTTGGCAGAGTCTGACAGCGCCATTTTGGCATTGGTAGTGTCAGGGAGTGCTGCTGCGGCCATTTTTTGGCGGAGTCCGTCATCGCTGAAAAGGTCAGCGCTATTTGTGTGAATAACCGACCTATGGACAGCAGGCATACGTCGCTGGCAGGGGGAGTTTAGGGTTCATATACATTAGTAATGTCTTTTTAGTGCTCATAATAGGTAAGTATATATAAGTACAGGTTACAGTTTTCGTTACAATTGTTCACCAAAAGGTTACATATTAATATACAAATAAAGATTGCAGTTACATGAAAAATGTGTGTGTTTGCATCAATGAACTGTTTAGCGTTTAGATTAGCTTTCAGTACTTCAATGCCGTTAATATACTTTGGTGCTGGTTATTTTAAGGAATAAATGGGTGGAGCTGATGACACTTAATTGGGCTGGTTCTTTGAAGAAATAAATTGGTGTAGCTAGTGGCACCTAATTGGTATATAGTGGGCAGTTTACCCTTGCTGAGGTGCTGGTTATTTACAGGAACGGGATGAAGCTATTAGTCTCATTTAGGCCTGGGGGCCTTGCCGCTAGTTTGGCGATCCATGTTTTTGCCACATCTCCACCTCTGGGGATTGTATGGATTCTGTCTAGCGCCTGGAAGGAGGCAAACTGGGGATCGGCTTTGTGCGGTCTCAGGAAATTTCACCCTATTGGTGTCGTGATCGTACCATTCTTGATGTCCCTTGTATGTTCATATATTCTTTGTTTCAATTTTCGGTTGGTTTTACCCACATAGAAGCAGTAAGTAGATTACATGGCTTGTATTGCAATTTATGAAGTGCCTAATGGTGTGGGTCTGGCCATTTGGTAGTAGGATTTCTTTGCCCTGTTTCAGGTATCCACAAGTGCTGCAATCTCCGCACTTGTAGATGCCTTGTACTTTGCAGCAAGAAGATTCGTCTGATTTATTGTAGTGACTGTGCGTCTAGTGTGTCTTTAATTGACTTAGGGCGTCTGAATGTCAGTTGGGGTGTTTTAGGAATTACCGATGCCAGGTCAGGGTCGTGGGTGAGTATGCTCCAGTGTTTTTGGATGATCCTTCTTATGTCCTGATGTTGTTGTGTGTATGTGAGTATGAATGGTAGTTAAATATGTTCTTTAGGGATGAGCGAATCGATCCGGACGAACCCGGATTCGATCCGAATTTCATGAAAAATTCGATTTGGATCGAATCCGAATTTCCCCGCGATTCGATCGCTCGAAGATTTCCTTTAACATCTATTCATTTACATTACAGGCATTCTAAGATGGCAGACGGGACATGTCCAGACATCAACCCCGCGCCAGTGCAAGCTGGGACAATCACATGCAGCCTATCAGCAGCCAGCAAGCCCGGTGACGTCACAGCGCTATTTAAGTCGGCGGACATCTTGCTTTTCCTCATTTCTCTATTGCATTCGTGAGAGACAGGACGCTGCTGTAGGCAGGGAGAGACAGTTAGACAGACAGGGACAGACAGGGACAGGCTGGAGACAGGCAGGAGACAGGCAGGAGACAGACAGAAAGTCAGCGAAAAGCAGGGAAAGTTAGGAAAAATCGGAGGCAGTCACAGGGAGATTTTTTTTTTTTTCATCCAGCCTGAGTGTTACTGGCTGGCTGACTGGCTTTGTTAGCGTTTTCATGCTGCTTATACACTAACTGTGCATATATACTGAACTGATCTCAAGTCTGCTGTGAGGCATCCCATTCTGTGACTACACCAGCCTCTATTTAATACTATAACCATTTGCACTTATTCTAATAGAAATTAGGCCTGATAAAGACACTTTTGGTGTGCATAGTATTAGTGCTGCCAGGTGCTCTCTGGTTTTTGGGGCATCCCATTCTGTGACTACACCAGCCTCTATTTAATACCATAACCATTTGCACTTATTCTAATAGAAATTAGGCCTGATAAAGACACTTTTGCTGTGCATAGTATTAGTGCTGCCAGGTGCTCTCTGGTTTTTGGGGCATCCCATTCTGTGACTACACCAGCCTCTATTTAATACCATAACCATTTGCACTTATTCTAATAGAAATTAGGCCTGATAAAGACACTTTTGCTGTGCATAGTATTAGTGCTGCCAGGTGCTCTCTGGTTTTTGGGGCATCCCATTCTGTGACTACACCAGCCTCTATTTAATACCATAACCATTTGCACTTATTCTAATAGAAATTAGGCCTGATAAAGACACTTTTGCTGTGCATAGTATTAGTGCTGCCAGGTGCTCTCTGGTTTTTGGGGCATCCCATTCTGTGACTACACCAGCCTCTATTTAATACCATAACCATTTGCACTTATTCTAATAGAAATTAGGCCTGATAAAGACACTTTTGCTGTGCATAGTATTAGTGCTGCCAGGTGCTCTCTGGTTTTTGGGGCATCCCATTCTGTGACTACACCAGCCTCTATTTAATACCATAACCATTTGCACTTATTCTAATAGAAATTAGGCCTGATAAAGACACTTTTGCTGTGCATAGTATTACTGCTGCCAGGTGCTCTCTGGTTTTTGGGGCATCCCATTCTGTGACTACATCAGCCTCTATTTAATACCATAACCATTTGCACTTATTCTAATAGAAATTAGGCCTGATAAAGACACTTTTGCTGTGCATAGTATTAGTGCTGCCAGGTGCTCTCTGGTTTTTGGGGCATCCCATTCTGTGACTACACCAGCCTCTATTTAATACCATAACAATTTGCACTTATTCTAATAGAAATTAGGCCTGATAAAGACACTTTTGCTGTGCATAGTATTAGTGCTGCCAGGTGCTCTCTGGTTTTTGGGGCATCCCATTCTGTGACTACACCAGCCTCTATTTAATACCATAACCATTTGCACTTATTCTAATAGAAATTAGGCCTGATAAAGACACTTTTGCTGTGCATAGTATTAGTGCTGCCAGGTGCTCTCTGGTTTTTGGGGCATCCCATTCTGTGACTACACCAGCCTCTATTTAATACCATAACCATTTGCACTTATTCTAATAGAAATTAGGCCTGATAAAGACACTTTTGCTGTGCATAGTATTAGTGCTGCCAGGTGCTCTCTGGTTTTTGGGGCATCCCATTCTGTGACTACACCAGCCTCTATTTAATACCATAACCATTTGCACTTATTCTAATAGAAATTAGGCCTGATAAAGACACTTTTGCTGTGCATAGTATTAGTGCTGCCAGGTGCTCTCTGGTTTTTGGGGCATCCCATTCTGTGACTACACCAGCCTCTATTTAATACCATAACCATTTGCACTTATTCTAATAGGAATTAGGCCTGATAAAGACACTTTTGCTGTGCATAGTATTAGTGCTGCCAGGTGCTCTCTGGTTTTTGGGGCATCCCATTCTGTGACTACACCAGCCTCTATTTAATACCATAACCATTTGCACTTATTCTAATAGAAATTAGGCCTGATAAAGACACTTTTGCTGTGCATAGTCTTACTGCTGCCAGGTGCTCTCTGGTTTTTGGGGCATCCCATTCTGTGACTACACCAGCCTCTATTTAATACCATAACCATTTGCACTTATTCTAATAGAAATTAGGCCTGATAAAGACACTTTTGCTGTGCATAGTATTAGTGCTGCCAGGTGCTCTCTGGTTTTTGGGGCATCCCATTCTGTGACTACACCAGCCTCTATTTAATACCATAACCATTTGCACTTATTCTAATAGAAATTAGGCCTGATAAAGACACTTTTGCTGTGCATAGTATTAGTGCTGCCAGGTGCTCTCTGGTTTTTGGGGCATCCCATTCTGTGACTACACCAGCCTCTATTTAATACCATAACCATTTGCACTTATTCTAATAGAAATTAGGCCTGATAAAGACACTTTTGCTGTGCATAGTATTAGTGCTGCCAGGTGCTCTCTGGTTTTTGGGGCATCCCATTCTGTGACTACAACAGCCTCTATTTAATACCATAACCATTTGCACTTATTCTAATAGAAATTAGGCCTGATAAAGACACTTTTGCTGTGCATAGTCTTAGTGCTGCCAGGTGCTCTCTGGTTTTTGGGGCATCCCATTCTGTGACTACACCAGCCTCTATTTAATACCATAACCATTTGCACTTATTCTAATTGGAATTAGGCCTGATAAAGACACTTTTGCTGTGCATAGTATTAGTGCTGCCAGGTGCTCTCTGGTTTTTGGGGCATCCCATTCTGTGACTACACCAGCCTCTATTTAATACCATAACCATTTGCACTTATTCTAATAGAAATTAGGCCTGATAAAGACACTTTTGCTGTGCATAGTATTAGTGCTGCCAGGTGCTCTCTGGTTTTTGGGGCATCCCATTCTGTGACTACACCAGCCTCTATTTAATACCATAACCATTTGCACTTATTCTAATTGAAATTAGGCCTGATAAAGACACTTTTGCTGTGCATAGTAGTACTGCTGCCAGGTGCACTGCTGGCTGTTGGGGCATCCCATTCTGTAACATAGCATACCCCTTCACTTTTGGTGTGCATTATATTCTGTTTCATATAGACCCACCGCTGCCTGGGGGTTCTTAAAATATCACCTACTACCACGCCAGTTAGACTATGTCGGGCAGACAAGTGCCTGGAAGTGAAAAGAGGAGTGGCAGAGGCCAAGATTCCGCAGGCAGAGCTCGCAGCAGACTGGGGGCTAGTAGCAGCAGGAGTCATGCTGAGAGACCTAATCTGCCAGTATCTGCTAGCGGTCGGGTCTCCACCAGTAACGCATCTGCCGTGGTAGATTGGTTAACGCGCTCATCAACAACATCATCACAACTTACGTCTGAGACCCCCAGTCTAGGGTCGGTAGGTTCCTCTGACACAACCCTGAGTTGGCATGCCCGAGAGCAGTCCCTGTCCTCCCATTGCCTCTGTCCTACGCCGTTCCCTCCCCCAGCGACGTATCCTATGCTTTGGGTTCAGCTCCACTCTTTAGTGAGGAGGACGATCAGATAGAGGACAGTCAGCAGCTACTGCCCAGCCAAGAAATGGAGGTGGCTTCTTTAGCTAGGCAGACAAATAGTGATGTGGACAGTGTCGTGGGTGCTGCGAGCGTTCCAGCTCCTGCGCCAGACACTGTTGACGAATCCACGAACATCAGTGACGTACAGCCACAACTCGGTGATAATGATGATGACGATGAAGCCGATCGCACTTGGGAGCCGGGTGATGAAGGGGCTTCATCGTCATCATCAGGAGAAGAGGGGCGCAGGTTGCCCCGGAGTCAGCAGCTGAGGCAGCAAGGTGGTAGCAGTCAGCATGGGGGCACAATTCCAAAGGCTGGCGCCGGCCGGGGCCGGGGTAGAGCACCTGCTGTGCGGCAGTCTACCTTATGGGGAGGTAGTGGAGCAGGGGTTCCTGGAGTTGGCAACAGCAGCAGTGAATCAGTGAGGCCAGGGGGTGGGAAAAGTAGCTACTCGGCAGTGTGGCAGTTTTTCCTGAAGCATCCGCAGGAGGGTAACATGGCCACATGCAAGATATGTAGGCAAAAGGTGAAGCGTGGCCAGGGTCCAAATGTTGGCACCACGGCCCTGCGTCAACATATGATGCGTCACCATAAAGCGACCTGGGAGAACCGAGGCTCCCAAGGGGTGGTCCAGTCTGCTTCCTCACCAAGTGGCACGCCGCTCCCAATTTCTGCCAGCCAAGGCTCCAGCACCTCAGCCGAAGGCAGCTGTGCGTCATACCCATCCTCTGTCGCTCCTGCTCCTCCTCCTCCTCCTCCAAGTCATGCATCCCGCCAGCAATCCATCAGCGAAGCCATGTCCAAGAGACAGCAGTATGCGCCCACTCATCCTACGGCGCAGAAGCTGAATGTGCTCCTGTCCAAGTTGCTGGTGCTGCAGTCGCTCCCTTTTCAGGTGGTGGAATCTGCACCTTTCAGAGAACTGATGGCTTGTGCCGAGCCGAGGTGGAGAGTCCCAAGCCGTCATTTCTTTGCCAAGAAGGCAGTACCAGCGCTGCACACTTTTGTTGAACAGAAGGTGGGCCAGTCCTTGAGCCTGTCGATGTGTAGCAAAGTGCATGGCAGCACCGACATCTGGAGCTGTAACTACGGTCAGGGACATGTCGTTTACGGCCCACTGGGTGAATGTGGTCCCTTTGCAGCAGCAGCAGCAACTTGGACAGGTCACGCCGCTTCGGCCTCCGCGCTCCCTGCCCGCTGGGCCTGTGACACCGTGCGACTCGGCCTCCTCATCCTCCGCCATCTCCTCACCCTCCACTGTAGGCTCAAGTCTCAGTGCCCCTCCAGTCTACCATGTGTGCAGGGCACGGAGGTGTCACGCAGTGCTTCACATGGTTTGTCTTGGCGAACGGAGTCACACAGGGGAGGAACTGCTTAAATGTATTCATCAGGAAATCCAAACATGGCTTACTCCAAGAAAACTTAAAATGGGAAGAACATTTTGTCTGCGCTGCGCCAAGGAAGCCTGACCCATGCCCCCTGCATCGCTCACGTCTTCAATCTGGTTGTCAAGCGGTGCGCCAAGGAAGCCTGACCCATGCCCCCTGCATCGCTCACGTCTTCAATCTGGTTGTCAAGCGGTTTCTGAAGTGTTCCCCCCATCTGCAAGACATCCTAACAACTTCAAGGAAACTTTGCATGCACTTCAGCCACTCATACACCGCCAAACACACCCTTCTTGAGCTACAGCATCAGAATGGTATCCCCCAACATAGTCTGATTTGCGATGTTTCCACCAGTTGGAATTCCACCCTTCACATGTTGGACCGATTATATGAACAGAGAAAAGCCATCACGGATTTCCTGATGATCCAAGCAGATAGGGGGACTCCCCTGTGTAACTTCAATGTCAACCAGTGGCAGCTCATACGTGACACCTGCCGTTTGCTCAGGCCCTTTGAGGAAGCCACTTTACTTGTCAGTCGGCAGGATTACGGGATGAACGACGTGATTCCACTGCTTCATGTACTACAGCACATGTTGGAAACCATGGCTGGTCAGGGCACTGGAGACATGGCGTTTACATCTTACGGCCACATGAACCCCGTTGGAGCTGAACTGGAGGAGGAAGAGGAGGAGGAGGAGTTGCCCAGCGAAACACAGTTTAGGCTTGGCGAAATGGCTGGTTTATCTAGTCAGCGGACAGGAGAGGAGGAGCAGGAGCAGCCAGAGGAGCTAGAGGTTTTTGAGGAAGGCGAGACAGAGGACCCGGGCACACCGTGGCAGTATGCAGTGGAGATGGAGACAGGTAGTCCATCCGAGTCACTTGCGCAAATGGCAGGAAGCATGCTCACGTGCTTGCGTAGTGACCCCAGAATTGTTTCCATCTGTCGGCGGGATGACTTCTGGCTGTCCACCTTATTGGACCCACGCTTCCGGCTTCCGGGATGACTCCTCGCTTTAAACCCACCGAGAGGGAGGACAAACTGAACTACTACAAAGACATTCTACGTAGGCAGTTGGCCGATGCCTATCTGCGCCATGGTCCTTACTCTCGCAGGTCTGACTCGAGGGGACCTCTGCGCTCACCTTCCACTGCCATGGCCGCTGGGGGGGTTGGCAGGAGCAGCAGCAGCAGCTCCATCAGCAGCAGCCTCAGTCTTCAGTCGCTAATGAGTAGCTTTCTACACCCGCATAGTGAGGCTACTCATGAGCAGCAGGAAGACCTGGAGCAGGACCTGAACCAGCAGGTCATGTCATACTTTGACATGACCATGCCAACACACCTTGAGGATCCGCTGGACTTCTGGGCAGCCAAACTTGATTTGTGGCCACAACTAGCAGAGTTTGCCCTGGAAAAGCTGTCCTGCCCGGCAAGTAGCGTGCCATCTGAGCGGGTGTTTAGTGCGGCGGGGGCCATAGTTACGGTGAGGAGAACTCGTCTGTCAACTAAAAATGTGGAGAGACTCACCTTTGTCAAAATGAATCAGGGATGGATCAGCCAGGATTTCCACCCACCAATGCCTGATGCATGCAACTAGATTCAGCATGGTGCCACGTTTTACACTTTCCAAATGGTGCAAAACATATTTATGTCTTTAGGCCAATTTTTGGGCTCCTGCTGATGCCAACTCCAGGGTGTGAATCATCCAATTTTTGGGCTACTGAAGCCAACCCCAGTGTCTCTTTAAAGTAATGTTTGGGCTCCTGCTGCTGCTGCCAATTCCAGGGTGTGATTCATCCAATTTTTGGGCTCCTGAAGCCAACCCCAGGGTCTCTTTAAAGTAATATTTGGGCTCCTGCTGCTGCCAACTCCAGGGTGTGAATCATCCAATTTTTGGGCTCCTGAAGCCAACCCCAGTGTCTCTTTAAAGTAATGTTTGGGCTCCTGCTGCTGCTGCCAACTCCAGGGTGTGATTCATCAAATTTTTGGGCTCCTGAAGCCAACCCCAGGGTCTCTTTAAAGTAATATTTGGGCTCCTGCTGCTGCTGCTGCCAACTCCAGGGTGTGAATCATCCAATTTTTGGGCTCCTGAAGCCAACCCCAGGGTCTCTTTAAAGTAATGTTTGGGCTGCTGCTGCTGCCAACTCCAGGGTGTGATTCATCCAATTTTTGGGCTCCTGAAGCCAACCCCAGTGTCTCTTTAAAGTAATGTTTGGGCTCCTGTTGCTGCTGCTGCTGCTGCCAACTCCTGCCAACTCCAGGGTGTGAATCATCCAATTTTTGTGCTCCAGAAGCCAACCCCAGTGTCTCTTTAAAGTAAAGTTTGGGCTCCTGCTGCTGCTGCTGCCAACTCCAGGGTGTGATTCATCCAATTTTTGGGCTCCTGAAGCCAACCCCAGTGTCTCTTTAAAGTAATGTTTGGGCTGCTGCTGCTGCCAACTCCAGGGTGTGATTCATCCATGTTTTGGGCTCCTGAAGCCAACCCCAGTGTCTCTTTAAAGTAATGTTTGGGCTCCTGTTGCTGCTGCTGCTGCCAACTCCTGCCAACTCCAGGGTGTGAATCATCCAATTTTTGGGCTCCTGAAGCCAACCCCAGGGTCTCTTTAAAGTAATATTTGGGCTCCTGCTGCTGCCAACTCCAGGGTGTGATTCATCCAATTTTTGGGCTACTGAAGCCAACCCCAGTGTCTCTTTAAAGTAATGTTTGGGCTCCTGCTGCTGCTGCCAACTCCAGGGTGTGATTCATCCAATTTTTGGGCTCCTGAAGCCAACCCCAGGGTCTCTTTAAAGCAATATTTGGGCTCCTGCTGCTGCTGCTGCCAACTCCAGGGTGTGAATCATCCAATTTTTGGGCTCCTGAAGCCAACCCCAGTGTCTCTTTAAAGTAATGTTTGGGCTGCTGCTGCTGCCAACTCCAGGGTGTGATTCATCCAATTTTTGGGCTCCTGAAGCCAACCCCAGGGTCTCTTTAAAGTAATATTTGGGCTCCTGCTGCTGCTGCTGCCAACTCCAGGGTGTGAATCATCCAATTTTTGGGCTCCTGAAGCCAACCCCAGGGTCTCTTTAAAGTAATATTTGGGCTCCTGCTGCTGCCAACTCCAGGGTGTGATTCATCCAATTTTTGGGCTCCTGAAGCCAACTCCAGTGTCTCTTTAAAGTAATATTTGGGCTCCTGCTGCTGCTGCTGCCAACTCCAGGGTGTGATTCATCCAATTTTTGGGCTCCTGAAGCCAACCCCAGGGTCTCTTTAAAGTAATATTTGGGCTCCTGCTGCTGCTGCTGCTGCCAACTCCAGGGTGTGAATCATCCAATTTTTGGGCTCCTGAAGCCAACCCCAGGGTCTCTTTAAAGTAATATTTGGGCTCCTGCTGCTGCTGCTACCAACTCCAGGGTGTGAATCATCCAATTTTTGGGCTCCTGAAGCCAACTCCAGTGTCTCTTTAAAGTAATATTTGGGCTCCTGCTGCTGCTGCTGCCAACTCCAGGGTGTGATTCATCCAATTTTTGGGCTCCTGAAGCCAACTCCAGTGTCTCTTTAAAGTAATATTTGGGCTCCTGCTGCTGCTGCTGCCAACTCCAGGGTGTGAATCATCCAATTTTTGGGCTCCTGAAGCCAACCCCAGTGTCTCTTTAAAGTAAAGTTTGGGCTCCTGCTGCTGCTGCCAACTCCAGGGTGTGATTCATCCAATTTTTGGGCTCCTGAAGCCAACCCCAGTGTCTCTTTAAAGTAATGTTTGGGCTGCTGCTGCTGCCAACTCCAGGGTGTGATTCATCCAATTTTTGGGCTCCTGAAGCCAACCCCAGTGTCTCTTTAAAGTAATGTTTGGGCTCCTGTTGCTGCTGCTGCTGCCAACTCCTGCCAACTCCAGGGTGTGAATCATCCAATTTTTGGGCTCCTGAAGCCAACCCCAGTGTCTCTTTAAAGTAATGTTTGGGCTCCTGCTGCTGCTGCTGCCAACTCCAGGGTGTGAATCATCCAATTTTTGGGCTCCTGAAGCCAACCCCAGTGTCTCTTTAAAGTAATGTTTGAGCTGCTGCTGCTGCTGCCAACTCCAGGGTGTGATTCATCCAATTTTTGGGCTCCTGCTGCTGCCAACTCCAGTGTCTCTTTAAAGCAATGTTTGGGCTCCTGCCCCTCATAGTGATGCCACTTCAACTCTCTGCAATTGTGCCGCTCTGCGATTCTATTAGCGATGCCTCTGATCTGCATGTGATATTTATTCAAAGTATTATTTAACTAACTCAGCACGCATCCTATGCGTGTTACAGCAAGGCAGAATGGTTTACAACCCTATTGAGGCTCTAGGAGGCTCAGAAATAGCCGTTTTTAATAGCGATTCGTCGCGAATAAATTCGGGTCGAAACGATTTTTGTCGGAAAATTCGGCGAATCAGTCGAATCGAATTTTTCAAAAGTTCGCTCATCTCCAATGTTCTTGTTTGGTGTTTGTTTTCCTTTGCTCAAAAAGGAGGGTCTGTCTGTCCTTGTTTTTTGCTTTGCTGTAGGCATCTTTTAGTATTTGTTTAGTGTACTCCCTTTCCGTCAGTCTGTCCCTAATGCCATCTGCCGCTGTCTTGTAGTCAGCCAGTGTCGTGCTGTTTCTCCTGGCTCTCAAGTATTCCCCATATGGGATGCTCCTTTTCAGTGCTGCTGGGTGTGCGCTACTGGCTCTAAGTATGTTAGTCGCCGCAGTTGGCTTGCGGTAGAAATTGGTTTTGAGTTGTCCCTCCTTGTCCGTGTAGATGACTAGGTCAAGGAAGGAGACCTGTTCCTTATGCTAATCCAGTGTGAATTTCAGATTCAGCTCATTCTGGTATGTTGACAAAGGTTTTTAGTTTTGTTTCGGTGCCTTCCCAGACTATTAGGATGTCATCTATGTATCTCAGCCACACTAGGACGTTTTCCTGGTAGTCTGCGAGGTTTTCTTCCTGCCAAAGTTTGTGCTCCCACCAGCCTAGATATAAATTGCGCGCCAACTTTCGAACCTCTCAGTGTGTTCGTGATTGCAGCGACCGCATAAAAAACCCCTAATACTTCAATAATGTTATTGTGGTTGGTACACGGTCCGGCCCTTTTATACAGACAAATCTTAATTCAGGGATAGGTTACCCTGAAAGGATAATCAGGGCTCAGAACCGTAACCACACCTTACAACTGTTAAGAATCCAATTTCAATTTATTGATTACATTTAAAATCAAGTTTGTCATTTATGACTTTCTTCCACAGTGCAATATATATATCTATCACATACTCCTTATGTCAGACAAAGCTCATAGAGAGTTACCAGTACAATATTTCATCAATTTTTGAAGAAAAGAAGGGGGCAGACATGTATCATGTTTCGCCTTATGCGGCTTCCTCAATGCCCTAATACTGGTGATGTTAACAACACATGTATGATTTAGATATTCCACAAGGCGAACCGGTGGTGTGCTCTCACCTGGTTTTGTTATATTCGTTCTTAAGGGATTCAGTTTCCCCCTTGCAGTGGTATTGTTATACCTGTTGTGTATCTGCGGTATAAATATAACAATAGAACCGAGGTGACACATTAGGAGCGCGGAATAGCGTGGAGGGCCGCGGGCACAGACCACCTGGAGAGACTATACAATAGGACACCCACTGCGGCTGTTTGATTTTACCCGCCACCGCGACTGTGCTGCATGAACAAAGATTCTACAATAACAGAGGGTCCTCTGTCACTACACACAGGAACCACTGCAAGGGGGAAACTGAATCCCTTAAGAACGAATATAACAAAACCAGGTGAGAGCACACCACCGGTTCGCCTTCTGGAATATCTAAATCATACATGTGTTGTTAACATCACCAGTATCAGGGCATTGAGGAAGCCGCATAAGGCGAAACATGATACATGTCTGCCCCCTTCTTTTCTTCAAAAATTGATGAAATATTGTACTGGTAACTCTCTATGAGCTTTGTCTGACATAAGGAGTATGTGATAGATATATATATTGCACTGTGGAAGAAAGTCATAAATGACAAACTTGATTTTAAATGTAATCAATAAATTGAAATTGGATTCTTAACAGTTGTAAGGTGTGGTTACGGTTCTGAGCCCTGATTATCCTTTCAGGGTAACCTATCCCTGAATTAAGATTTGTAGATATAAATTGGCATAGGTGGGAGCACAGGTCGTGCCCATGGCAGTTCCTTGGGTCTGATGGTATAATTCCTGGTTGAACAGGAAGATATTATGTGTTAATATGAAGTGTAGTAACTTGATTTTAAAACTGCTGTGTTCATAGTCTCTTATGTGTAACTGGTCGAGGAAAGATTTGACCACTCGGAGTCCCTGTGTGTGAGGTATGCTGGAGTAGAGTGCTTCAACTTCTAGTGTCACTAATATGGAGTCATTGGATATGGTTAGGACGTGTAAGATCTGTAGTAAATGGGGAGTGTCCTTGATGTATGATGGTAGTGCCTGTACAAATGGTTGTGGACAGGCGTCAACGTATTCACTCGCTCTACTGGTGAGAGAGTCTATCCCTGAGACTGTTGGTCTCCCGGGTGGGTCTGTGAGTGATTTGTGAACTTTGGGCAATGCATAAAAAGTTTGAGTGGTGGGTTTGGGTATGATGAGGAATTCTGCGGTATTTTTGTCTATGATATTGTGTATTTGTGCGTCTCTGATAAGTTGTTCGTATGCTTCTTTGTCTTTTAGTAAGGATGTCACTGGGACTTTCTTATACCATTTTCTATTCCCGAGGATTTTCATGCAGATGTTTTCGTACTGGTGTCTATGTAGTATGACTATATTGCCCCCCTTGTCGGCCGGTTTTATTACGATTTCCTTGTTTTTCCTGAGTTGTTTTAAAGCTTTTATCTGTGTTGGCGTAAAGTTGTTTTGTGGTTTGCTTGTGGTGTCTAGGTGTTGTATATCATAACTGACCATATTTACAAATGTTTTGATACTATGATTCAAGTGTAATGGGGGGAAATAAGTGGATGTTTTTTTGAATCTTTTGTGTTTAGTCTGGGGGCCCTGGTGTGTTTCCTGTGGTTCGCTTAGGTATGTCTGTTCCTCACTGAGGTCTGTGAGTATTTGTAGGGTTTCCTGGTCTTCCTGTGTAAGTGTTATGGGTTTATCGTTACTCCGGTCCTGATTGGTATCGTGCTCCCTATATTGGTATTTGAGGAGGGCTCTCCTCGCGAATAGATGTAGGTCCTTCGTTAGTTCAAATTTGTCCATATTTGTGTCAGGACAGAAATTTAAACCCAATTTCAGGACTGATTCCTGTTCTTGGGTGAGGGGTATGTTGGTTAGATTAAATATGTCCGTCGTAGTTTTATTCTTGGGCCCTTCTGTTCTTGAGTGTGTCATGTTGTCTTGGTGTTTGCTCGTGTTTGTCTTTTTGGTTGTTGGAACAGTGGGTGAGGTTGTGGGAGTGTTTGCGTGTCAAATCCTAAAAAACTCTCCCCTGATGAGGTTTCACTGTATTGTGGGTCTGGTGATGGTAACGTCTTTTTCTTATCGGTGGGTCTTGGGCCTTGGTCCCGTGTGTGTTCTTGTGGCAGTCTAGAGTGTAGTTTGTAATATCTACGGGTTTCTTTTGTCGGGTGTCTTTGTAGGTGTTCTTGCTCTCTTGGTCCTTGTGGTTGTTTGGTTGTTAGTCGTGTCCACCTATAGGCCCTCCCTTCCTGGTATGCTTGTAGATCTCGTTCTAGTTTGCGTGTTTTGTTTTCCCACACCTCTTTGTTGAGTTGCGCTATGTTTTTGGTGATTTGTGTGTTCTTGGTGTCGAATTGTGCCCACTGACTGTGTTCTGTGAGTTCTTCACAGGTTTGTTTGTATAACGTTTCTATCTGTTTTAGTTGTATTGCTCCCTGCAGCGCTATACTGGTGTTACAGCGCAACATACATCACATTCATCAATGCGGGCCAGGTTACAACAGCGACTGAGGTGCTCTGTTTCAGCGCCCGATATGCGCTTACAGCACTGTGAGTGATGATGTGCGGGTCTGTATACCCTGCACCCAGCAGGCGCTTGTGCTGCATTCTGGGCTATCTGTGACTGGGCCTGTGCCCACTATGCTCTCACCCACTCCCCCTCGCCTGATTATGACTCCCAGTGAGCTAAATACTAGTGAGGAGTCTCAACCTGATGTGTCTTCCAGGTTGGCTAACATTGAGAGGCTGATTGCTAGCTCTGTGGCCCATAAGTCCCCGGCTAAAAGGCGGCATGTGGCGCCGGGTGCGTCTGCCTTTCCTATGGAGATGGAGAACTTTCTTGATTTGTCTGACTATACCCCACTTGAGGAGGGGGAATTGTTCTCTGACTCAGAGTTATCTGATGATCAGCATTTCAGTGGTGCTGACTATGGCACTGATTATTGGGATGCTGATGATACCAATAGAATGTTAACTCAGATTTTTTATGTGCTTTCTATCTCCCTTCCTGCTGCGGCTCCCAAGTTACAGGGGGAACTTTTCAGTACTGCTAAACCACGTCGGGAATATCCAGAACAGGCCCATTTCAATAATCTTGTTCTCAAAGAATGGGAGCGTCCCGGCCGGCTCCCGGGAATCCCCAAGGGCTGGGATAAAAGGTACCCTTTTCCCACTGATGTGGTTAAATATTGGTCAACCCCCTCCAGAAGTGAATGCACCAGTATTGGGGTTGTCCAACACTTCTGTGGTCCATACCCCTGATTCCACTACTCTTAAGGATAGTGAGGACCTGTGGGGTATGCCTTGGGCCCTGTCTGTGCTTCTGCTATTACTGCTGTGGCTATCAGGTCTCTCCTCAAGGGTCTGTTGGAAGGCGCTCCTGATGATACTGCTAGTGCCGAGCTCAGGGCCTTGTCACAGTGTGAAACGTTCATTGCATATGTCCTCTCTGCCTTAGACAACACCATTAGGATGTGTAGTAGAACCTCTGCATTGGTGGTTGCTATATGCCGCTCTGTTTGGCTGCGCCAGTGGGCAGCTGATAACGCTGCTAAGAAGGCCCTCACGGGACTCCCCTTTAAGGGGCTGCACTTATTTGGTGATCGCTTGAACCTGTTTGCCAAGGGGGGTAAGTTGCCCCAACGTAAGAAGCAGTTGTGGCCCTTTCGGGGTTCGGGGGCCTTTGTTCCCTCCTACCGCGGGTCCAGGCCCGGGAGAGGGGTCTCCTTTGCAGGCTCTAGGGGAGACTTCTGGGGCAGGGGCAGAGGTTGTGCCCGCTCCGTATCTTCCTGGGGGTCCAAGCCCAAATCTGTTGCCAAGCCTCCTCAGCCATGAAGGGGTGCCCTCACCCATCCGGGTGGGGGGCGGCTGCGGCTCTTCGGTCGTGTCTGGAGACAACAGGTCTCAGACAGGTGGATTCTGGAGGTTGTGTCCTCCGGCTACAAGCTAGAGTTCGCTGCATGGCCGCCTCCAAGATTTCTCTATACTCGGATTCCTCTAGACCCCTTGGCAGCTCATGGGCTGTTTCTGGCGGTGCAAAATCTACTGGGCTTGGGGGTCATCTATCAGGTCCCTCCTGTGGAAAGAGGTCGGGGTTTTTATTCTAATCTGTTCACAGTTCCCAAAAGGGATGGGTCAGTTAGACCCATTCTGGACATAAAGCTGCTCAACAAGTTCATCAGGACCAGGCACTTTTGCATGGAGACCCTGCGCTCCGCGATCAGTTCGTTGTGCCCGGGAGACTTCATGACCTCCATAGACATCAAAGATGCTTACCTTCATGTTCCAGTCTTCCCAGGGCATCAGAGATTCCTCAGGTTCGCACTGGCGGACCAGCACTACCAATTTGTGGCACTGCCCTTCGGTCTCACTTCGGCCCCCAGGTTCTTCACCAAGGTTCTGGCGGGTGTCATGGCTCTCCTCAGGGCTCAGGGCATTCGCATTCTTCCCTATCTGGACGACCTTGTCATCACTTCTCAGTCCTTCCAGCAAGCGGTATTGGATACCCAGCGGGTGGTGACGGTTCTGGAGTCATTCGGATGGGTGATCAATCACCCCTAATCTTCCCTATCCCCATCTCTGGTGACTTCCTTCCTGGGCATGAATCTGGATACTGTTCAGGCCAGGATCTTTCTTCCTCAGCAGAAGGTGGACTCTCTGCAAGCTCTGGTTCATTCCCTGCTGTCATGCCCTCATCCCTTCATCCGGCAGGGGATGCAGCTAGTGGGTCAGATGGTGTCCTGCTTCGAGGCGGTTCCATATGCGTAGTTTCACATGAGACCTCTTCAACTCCATCTCCTATCAGTCTGGGACAAGAGTCCCCTGTCTCTGGATCAGGCCTTTGTTCTGTCCCCTTTGGTCCGGTGGTCCCTCTTGTGGTGGCTGGACTCAAGGAACCTGTTGGGGGCAGATCCTTCCTGACCCCCTGTTGGGAGACAGTCACCACGGATGCCAGCCTGTCAGGTTGGGGGGTCTTCTGGAAGTTCCTACAATTCCAGGGGCTGTGGGGCCCTCAGGAGGCCCATGCTCCTATCAACATTCTGGAACTGAGGGTTGGTTCTGGCCCAATGGACTCCTCACCTGCGGGGTCGGCTGGTCCAAGTTCGCTCAGACAACCAGACGGTGGTTGCTTACATCAATCATCAGGGAGAGACTCGGAGCAAGGGTGCCTTCAAGGAGGTGTCTATGATTCTGTCCTGGGCAGAGGACACTGTCCCTTGCATCTCAGCAGTGTACATTCCGGGGGTGGAGAATCTGGAGGCAGATTTTCTGAGCAGGGGGACTTCTCGCCTGGGGGAATGGTCTCTCAACAGTGAGGTCTTTCTATCCCTGTGTCACCGTTGGGGGGTTCCGGAAGTGGACCTGTTTGCATCCCGCCACAATCACAAGCTCCCAGTCTTTGTCTCTCTGTCCCAGGATCCCCTGGCCCTTGCGGTGGATGCTCTGACTCTATCCTGGCAGGGGTTCCGTCTCCTGTATCTTTTTCCTCCATTCCCCCTGCTGGGCAGGGTTCTGCGGAAGCTGGCTCAGGAAAGGGTGCCAGCAATCCTGGTGGCCCCTCGTTGGCCAAGACAGGTGTGGTTCACAGATATCGTTCAGCTGGCAGTAGATCAGTACCCTCTGCCCCTGGTGCCGAACCTTCTCACTCAAGGGCGGCTATGCCATCCCAATTGCCATCCCAATTTACAAACGCTTGCTTTGACGGCCTGGCTGCTGAAACCTCCATCTTAAGGGATGAGGGGCTTTCTGATTCTGGGGTTAATACTCTAATCAGGGCTAGGAAGAAGTACCATCTACTATAGGATCTGGCGGACCTACATTGGACTGTTGTGAGTCTAGGGTCCTTCCCTGTCGGGTGTTTTCCATTCCTAGGATTCTGGAGTTCCTTCAGCATGGTCTGGATCTGGGACTTCAGCTCAGCACGCTCTAGGGTCACGCTTCTGCCTTGGCTGTTTTCTTCCAGAGATCTTTCGCTCAACATCCTCTGGTCAGGACTTTTTTCCAGGGGGTTGGTCATGTGCACCCCCCTCGCAAACCTCTGTTGTCGGTTTGGGACTTGAATTTGGTTTTGTCTGCCCTTCAGGGCCCTCCGTTTGAGCCTGTGCATGAGGCTGCTATGTCTATTCTTACTCTTAAAGTTGCCTTCTTAGTGGCTATCACCTCGATCAGGCGTGTTTCGGAGTTGGCGGCCCTTTCTATTCAGGCCCCCTACTTTGAGAGACACAAGGACAAGGTGGTTTTCCGCTTTAAACATGATTTCTTGCCTAAGGTTGTCTCTGCCTTCCATCTCAATCAGGACATTGTGCTTCCTTCTTTGTGCCCTAATCCTGGTAATTCCAAGGAGAGGGCCTTACATTCCCTGGATGTGGTCAGGAATTTGAAGTTCTACTTGGTGGCTACTGCACCTTTTAGAAAGACTGATGCCTTGTTTGTGGTCCCTTCGGGTCCCAAGAAGGGTCTAGCTCCTGCTAAGTCTACTATTAGCAAATTGATTCGTCAGGCTATTTTTAGGGCCTATTCTGCTAAGGGAAAGGGTCCTCCTTTCCATGTTACTGCTCATTCTACACATGCTGTTGGGGCCTCCTGAGCCTTCCAGCACCAGGCTTCTGTTGAACAAGTTTGTAAGGCTGCTGCTTGGTCTTCTGTTCATACCTTTTCCAAGTTTTACAAGGTTGATGTTCGGGCCTCAGCTGATGCTGTTTTTGGCCACAAAGTTCTGCAGGCGGCAGTGGTTTGAACTGCGCGTTGTTGCTTTGGGGATCCCACCCTATGTACGGACACTGCTATTGGATGTCCCATCTGTTATGAATCATTTTCTGGAGCAGGACGTGCTGCATACTTAGAATAATACAATTCTGTGTTTACTCACCTTGTAGAATTGGTATTATAAGTATGCAGCACGTCCTGCTCCACCCCACCCTGTTTGCATTATCTTGGATCCTCTGTATGGTGATTGTTATCCTTGTTAACGTTGTTATTTATCATTGGCTTCTCCTGGTTATCCTTACTGCTTTTTAATACTGGGGAATTTGTGGGAGGTCCCGGGTATATATGGGACCGGGAGGGGCCTCTTTTTGCCATCTCTGCAGTCAAGTGCCCTCTGGCGGAGGTAATCCCATCTGTTATGAATCATTATCTGGAGCAGGACATGCTGCATACTTATAATACCAATTCTACAAGGTGAGTAAACACAGAATTGTATTGTTCTTTCTTTCATTTTTTCTAGGTTTTTTTACTTCTTTAAAACCATTAAACTCCTTTGGGAAACAATGAAAATTCCCTTCAGGTGGAGTTGCAGCAAGTGGCACTGGATCGGGAGCAATGGGATGGAGTCAGCAGGAGGTGGTCAGTTTGAGGTGGGGTGGATTAGGTGAAATTGTGCAGGGTTACCACCATATGGGGAGCATCACAAGGGGCCCACTTACACTCTGTTGCCCAAGGGCCCACATTAACCTGCAGCTAGCCCTGGATCCAGGCATCCAATCTGGTGCCTTGCCAAAAAAGATGGTGGATGTGCTAGCAGCTGGTAAATTCTCTCCTGATGGTAAGGGGCCTGGAGCAAAAAAAATAATGTAAAGGTGATTGATTTCCGATGAAAGTCAGTGCTATTTGGGTCTGAACAAAGTGAATGAGCTGAGTTTGGGACTAATAACCCCTATCTCAAATCCTTGGCAACTACTCTACTGACACTGACATGGGGGCACTAGAGCTGTATTATGGAAGTAATCGGTGGTTTTGTGCTGTGTCTAATGACTGCAGGTCACATTTATTGTCATCTGTAACTTTCAGTACTTTATTACACTGTCATAGCTGCACAAAAAATATCATCTAACATTACATCAACTTTATTTTTGGTGACTGCATGAGAAAGCATTTCATCATAGCAAAATATTACCTAATTTGAGATAAGGACATTTCAATTTAATAATTTATGACTCAATAATCGCTCTTAATGAAGTTGACAAAATCACTTTTATGAGGCATATTTCACTCACAGACAATTAGTTTAAACTTTAAAAGTCTAAGCTGATCTCTGGAGTTGCATAGTTTAATTAGAAGGGAACTGAAGAGATATTTTGCAGATAATATAATCTTCAGTGTTCACTTCCAATCTCTTTGTTTTATAGCTGAAAAGTCCATTACCTGGGCCATTAACGGGTGACTTGCTATACTCACATGTGACACAAAGTGAATGTTTGTAAATTGATGGCCACCATAATTAGTTTTATTTTAATGATCATTGTGGTGCTTTAATAAAAAGCATGCAAGAGTTCACTAAGCGGTTGAAAAAAAAGATAAATTGCCTTATTTTGCCAATGTTCTTTTTCTTTACGTACATTTGTAAAAATACCATTTTGTGATTACTCACCTGTAAAATGGGTATTATAAGTATGTCACACACCCCGCTTCAAAACATTCATTACATGTGGGTATAGTCACCTGTAGAGGGCGATCTTGCAGAGAAGATAAAGAAAAAGTGAGCCCCTCCCAGCCCATAAATACCTGGGACCTCCCACTCATTCCCCAGTATTAAGACAGCAGAAAGGAAAAGGGACCAGGAAGAGCCAATTAAAAACCATAACATGAAAAGGTTCACCATATAAAAGATCCAAAATACCAAAAGGGCAGGGTGAAGCGGGGTGTGTGACATACTTATAATACCCATTTTACAGGTGAGTAATCACAAAATGGTATTATTCTAAGTATGTCACACACCCCGCTTCAAAACATTCATTACATGTGGGACATCCAATAGCAGTGTCCATAAAGGGCGGGAATCCAAAACAAGGCAATAATACAGAAAACCAAACCACTGAGGTTGCAGAACGTTGCGGCCAAAAACAGCATCCGCTGAGGCCCGCACATCAACCTTATAAAACTTGGAAAAAGTGTGAACCGAAGACCAAGTAGCAGCCTTACAAACCTGCTCAACAGAAGCCTGGTGCTGGAGGCCCAGGACGCCCCAACGGCACGAGTAGAATGAGCAATAACACGAAAAGGGGGAACCTACCCCTTGGCCGAATAGGCCCCAACAATGGCCTGGTGAATCCATTTACTAATGGAAGACTTGGCGGGAGCCAAACCTTTCCTAGGCCCAGAGGGCACCACAAAAAGGGCGTCAGTCCTACGAAAAGAGGAAGTAGCCACCAAAAAGTACTTCACACAGCGAACCACATCCAAAGAATGTAAAACCCTCTCCTTGTCATTGCTAGGCTTAGGACACAAGGAGGGTAGAACAATGTCCTGATTAAGATGAAAGGCAGAGACCACCTTAGGAAGGAAATCTGGCTTGAAGTGGAAAGCCACCTAGCCCAGATACCTCGCAAAGTAAGGGGCCTGAATGGACAAGGCCGCCAACCCTGAGACACGTCGAACAGAAAAGATGGCAACCCAAAAAGGCCACCTTCTGAGTAAGCAAAGGCAATATCGTGTAAGAGCTCAAAAGGAAGACCCTGAAGGGCCGACAGAACCAATTCAAATCCCACACGGGGAACAGAGGCAACCTAGGAGGCCGCACGAGTGTGACCGCCAGGAAAAAAAAACCTTAACCAGAGGATGAAGTGCAAAAGACCTTGGAAAGGACACCACCAGGGCAGAACCTGCCCTTTCAGGATACTAAGCTGGAAACCCAAATCCAGCCCAAGTTGCCGAAATTCTAAAATCCTAGGGATGGAAAACACCCAGCAGGGCAAGGCCCTAGCCTCACACCAAGCAATATAAGACCTCCAAGTCTTATAGTAGATGTTAGAGGAAGACCACTTCCACGCCCCAACAAGAGACTGTGTCACAGCATCAGAAGACCTCCCTCCTAATAAGAAAGAGGTTTCAGCAGCAACGCCGCCAAAACCAGCGCTGGTAAGTGGGGTAAAGCAGTTGACCCTGAGTGAGCAGATCCGGCAGAAGGGGCAGACCGAAACGATCCACAGCCAGCCCTACGACGTCTGCGAACCAAACCCGTCTTGGCCACCTTGGAGCCACCAGGATTGCTGACGCCCCGTCCAGGGCCAGCTTGCGCACAACCTTGCCCACCATAGGAAACGGAAGGAACTGGTAAGGAACCCCAGATCCCTCCAGATCAGAGACATGGCACCACCGCCAGGGCCAGAGGATCCCACGAGAGAAACACAAACGCCGGAAGCTTGTGAAGGTGACGAGAGACAAAGAGATCCACCTCCAGAATCCCCCACCTGTGGCCAAGTGCCCGAAAAACCTTGGGATAGAGAGAACATACCCCCCCCCCGCGAGAGGAGCACCTGCTCAGGGAGACCGCCACCGTGATCTCCACTCCCGGAATGTACCAAGAAGCTTGAAACATAGCTCTCCGCCCAGGCAAGAATCAAGGACACTAACCCTGAGGGCACTCCTGCTGCGAGTCCCTCCCTGGTGATTGATGTAAACAACCGCAGTACGATTGTCCGACCAAAACTGAACCGGTAAACCCTGTAACTGAGGAGGCAACCGAGACAGAACTAACCCGATGGCTCTCAGCTCCAGAAAATTGATAGAAATGTGAGCCTCCTGAGGACCCCACAGCCCCTGGAAATGAAGATCCAATGACAGCGGACACCTTCCCAGGCCGCCAGGACACGGAGCTGGGGAGTCCTCATGTGAAACTGAGCAAAGGGAACCGCCGCGACAGAAACCACCATCAATCCCACCAGTCGCATCCCTAGACGGATGGACGTGCGAGGGCTGGACAGAAGAAGCTGAGTCAACTCCTGAATCAACATTGGCCAGGGAAGGAACACCCAGGCCTGAGAAGAATCCAAAGACAATCCCGGAAAGGACAACACCCTGGCCGGAGAGAAGAAGGACTTGGGAAAGTTGAGCACCCAGCCGAATAACCCCAGAGTTGACACCACCGTTCTGGTGTCTAGCTCCGCTTGGCTGAGGGAAGAAGCCATAATGAGACAGACGTCCAGATAAGGCACGATGCGGATACCCTGGGCTCTGAGGAGGGCCATCACCCCTGCCAGCACCTTGGTGAAAACCCCTTGGAGCCGAGGTAAGGCCTGAAGTCTATGGACGTCATGAAGTCCCCCTGGCAACGTGAAAAGATGGCTAAACGCAGGTTTTCCGTGCGGAACTGCCGGGAACGGATAAACATGTTGAGAAGCCTCAGATCCCAGACGGAACGAATGGAACCGTCCCTCTTGGACACCGTGAAAAGATTGGAATAATACCAAGGCCCCTCTCTGAGGGAGACACCGGACAAATAAATGCTGCGACCAAAAAGACTTTGCACAGCTGGCCGGAGCCTTTGCGCGGCCAGAGAATCCGAAGGAACCCGAGACCTAAAGAATCAGGGAGGGGGCCGGTACTCAAAATCCAGCTGTAACCGGAAGACACCACTTCCAGAATCCAGCTGTCCGAGACCACTTGGTCCCAGACCTGGAAGAAGTGAGGCAGCCCTCCCCCCACCCGCAAGGGTGAGGACGCCCCCTCCTTGCTGGTCTGGCGTGTAAGCCCCGGACGGGCACGTCCCCTGCCCCTGTTCCAGGAATCACCTCTGGAGGAGGAGAAGGACGATCCCCTGCCAGCTGTGAACCCACAAAGGGAAGGGTTAAGGAAAACCGCCCCCCGAAAGGGGCGACATAGCCTCCTTTTTCAGAGGTCCGATAACACACAACCATAGCGTATGATCCAACCTGCGACGGTCTACGCAAACAAGGCATTCCCCGAAGATCCAAGCACCGGGACCACTCGAAATACAACATCGGCATTCGAAACTGTGACAGGGTAACCTGTACAGGAAAGTGCACTAGTCGCCCGCGCCACAGGACGCTCACATCCAGGGTGGCTAGCACCAACGGCAACAACAATTCGCACCGCTTAAGGACAGCGAACCCATCACTGGCAGGATCAAGCCTAGAAGTAGTCAATAGGGCCCTGAACACTGACCTGGCAGCGACCTCAAGGAGCGCCGAAGCACCAACAGGCTGCAAGGCCGATCCGACACCGTCAACACCGTGACAAGCCAACTGGTCCATACGCTTGTCCTCACCAGCAAAAAGGAGAAAAAGGAGCAAAAAGGAGAATGCACAATGGAGGTGTAAGACAACCCCAAACCCGGGGCATCCACTTCGGGAAGAGGAGACCAGCGCTTCACCATGTCCACCGGAAAGGGATAAAGTCTATCTCAACCCGGGGGAACGCCCGGAAGCCGAGCAGATTTCTCCCATCCCTTAAGATTCCTTCTGATTAGGAAAATCCAACAGAAGAGCCAGGACCTTAGGGGTAACCAAGGAATCCCCCGGACCCTGCTCGGCCTCAGCGCCAAAGAACTGCAGATTGTCAGAACCATCAGACTCTGCAAACAAATTTCCTTTCCTCTAGCGGGGAATAATCAGACCACTTCCTGTGAGTCAAACTCAAGGTCAAAAGCCAGCGCGGTAGGGGGCCAGAGTATTCTGTTAGCCGGAGCTTCCAGGCGACAGCGCTAGAAGCAATTTTTCAAGATTGGCCAATACAGCACACACATCAGATTGCGATAGGCGAGTAGGCCTGCGGCGCTGACCCAGACGCCTGGGGCCCGTACTGCCACGTTATAGCCAGCTGCGCACATGGTATACACAGAAACATCATCCCCCGCAAGGGATGCCCCACACCCCATAAGCTGTCGGGATTGCCCAAAAGACATCCCGATCCCTGCATCCTGGAAGCCTCCATATGGTGATTTTATATATATAAAGTCGCAATGACCGAGGGAATTACGCCAATAGGCAACCCGGGATGCCCCTTTAATGTCTCTAGTGGGAGGATTTGTATAACGAAGGAAAGACCTAAGGACCGGGAGTAACCCTGTAATAGCAATGTAGGTCCACCTGAAAGACCCAAGGATAGGGCCCTTCAGTACATATGCCCCATAATGTCAATGCACAAAAAGACAAGATGGACAATATACATACATATATACACATATGCATAACAACTGAAAAAGATTGATGAAACAGAGTAATGACATCCACACTGTTTACAACCAGCATCGGGGCCCAGCAGTAAACCCTGACATTTTCTGGCAGTGGAAAATGTAAAGGAAAAAACCACATCTCCCGCTGTTTATGCGTGACAGTCTAACTCACATGTGAAAGTATACAGTATTGTCACGCGTCACAAAGACAGAAAAAGAAAAGCAATGCATGAGGCCAAGGGCCCACTCACCGCACCGATCGGAAGCGAGAGAGAGAGAGAAAGAGGGCGGGCCAGCCGGTTCGCGCGTCACGCCTGGCCCCGCCCCCTTCCATACACAAAAACGCGGCTCCCGGCCCGTAGCCGGACTCTGCAACGGCGCCAAAAGTCGGGGGCGGGCCGCGACCCAACGCGCGAGCGCCCGGCACCGCCCCCCCCAATTCCACACGAGAGGAGGAGAGGCTTCTCCGCCGCCATTACCGCTCGAGCAGTGCTCGGCCGGCACCGGCAAACCAGCATGTAACTTCAAACAAAATCATACTGCCCCCTTCCATACACAAAAACGCGGCTTGCAGCCCGTAGCCGGACTCTGCAACGGCGCCAAAAGCCGGGGGCGGGCCGCGGCCGAATGCACGAGCGCCTGGCACCCCCCCCCCAATTCCACACGAGAGGAGGAGAGGCTCCACCGCCACCAGCGGTGCTCGGCCGGCGCCGGCAAACCAGCCTGTAAGTCAAACAAAATCATACTGAAAGGGGCCCATTTACACTGACAGTGCAAAAACGAAGGTCAAACACAACACTAAGGACAATAAAGACAACAACATATAGGGAAAAAAGGGGGGTCCCCCCCCCTCTAATGGGAAGGAATTCCGGGAGAGGGGAGAAGACCACTCAGGGAGTGGATGGCTAAGAGACAGGGCATCCCGCGCCAGGATCACCTAAACCGGCGAGCCGCCTACCCTCTAGTATAGGGTCTCACGGCAGAGCATTTGCTCCTGGGCACCTAGGGTGCCATCTACCGTTGCCCGGACCAGCAGCCTAGGCTGGGAGGCACAGTATAACAGTTAAGAGGGGTACCGGGCAGAAATAGAGAGATAAGAGGCCGGGGGGTTACCCCGGCTACCTGCAAGCAGGAGACATCCATCTTCTGACTTGTCTCCGATCTGCAGAGAAGAAGACTGGGAATGAGTGGGAGGTCCCAGGTATTTATGGGCTGGGAGGGGCTCACTTTTTCTTTATCTTCTCTGCAAGATCGCCCTCTACAGGTGACTATACCCACATGTAATGAATGTTTTGAAGCGGGGTGTGTGACATACTTAGAATATGTGATTTCTGGGCTGCAAGACTGTTACATAAAGCTAAGAAAAATGTTTATTTGTAAATGAGGTGTTTAAAGCAAATCTGTGACAACCTTGCTTGCATAGAAGTGCTCCACCATGCCCTGTCTATAATACTTTGCATATAAACTCTTAGCCCTAAGGCTGAATTCCCTTGTTTTCTTTGTGATGAAGTAGAAATAGTCCATCATATTTCCAACAGGAAAGGAGTCCTGTAAATTGAAATGAATGCGCTCTTTTGCATCTGCATCACAGCTCAGCCCATAGATGTCTATGGGAAGCACAGGTAAAGTGCATGAATTGTTGTGCTGCAATTAAAGGGTCAGATACTCATTGCTCCTCGGTCCTCACAGGCAGCTACTCTTCTTTCTCTGGCATCCATTTCAGCCACCTAATTGCTTTGCCAGGTCCTTCCAACAGGTTCTGCTGAAACCACTAAAACCTCTGCCACCTCTTTTGCTTCCTTCCTCACAGATCCTACTGCTGCTGCTTCCTTTACCACCTCCTTCCTCCCAGGTCCTGCTGCAGCCTCTGCCATCTCCTTCCTCCCAGGTCCTACCGCTGCTGCCGGCTCTGCCACCTCCTTCCCCCCCCAAGTCCTGCTGCTGCTGCCTCTGCCACCTCCTTCCTCCCAGATCCTGCTGCTGCTGTCTCTGCCAGCTCCTTCCTCCCAGGTCCTGCTGCTGCTGCTGCCTTTGCCACCTCCTTCCTCCGAGTTCCTGCTGCTGCCACCTCTGCCACCTCCTTCCCCCAGTTCCTGCTGCTGCAGCCTCCTCTGGCAACTTCCTTCCAGGTCCTGCTGCAGCCTCTGCTATCTCCTTCCTCCCAGGTCCTACCGCTGCGGCCGGCTCTGCCACCTCCTTCCTTCCAAGTCCTGCTGCTGCTGCCTCTGCCACCTCCTTCCTCCCAGATCCTGCTGCTGCTGCCTCTGCCACCTCCTTCCTCTGAGTTCCTGCTGCTGCCACCTCTGCCACCTCCTTCCCCCAGTTCCTGCTGCTGCCGCCTCTGCCACCTCCTTCCTCCCAGGTTCTGCTGCTGCTGCCTCTGCCACCTCCTTCCTCCCAGGTCCTGCTGCTGCTGCCTCTGCCAGCTGCTTCCTCCCAGATCCTGCTGCTGCTGCCTCTGCCAGCTGCTTCCTCCCAGATCCTGCTGCTGCTGCCTCTGCCAGCTCCTTCCTCCCAGGTCCTGCTGCTGCTGCCTTTGCCACCTCCTCCCTCTGAGTTCCTGCTGCTGCCACTTCTGCCACCTCCTTCCCCCAGTACCTGCTGCTGCAGCCGCCTCTGGCACCTTCCTCCCAGGTTCTGCTGCTGCAGCCTCTGCCACCTCCTTCCTCCCAGGTCCTGCTGCTGCCACCTCCTTTCTCAGAGGTCCTGCTGCTGCAGTCTCTGGCACCTCCTTCCTGCAAGGTCATGCTGTTGCTACCGCCTCTGCCAGTGCCTTCCTTCGAGGCCCTGCTGACACTGTCTCTGACGACTCCTGCTACTGCTGCTGCCTCATTCTTGCAAATTAATTTGCACAGCTAAAATTGTGCTGAATTACACTAAGGTAAAAAAAAAATCATGATAAAAAATGGTATAACTTTAAAATGAATTAGCCGTTAAAGCAACACTAAAACCAAATGTTAACCACTTCCTCATTCACACATGGCGAGCAATCACATTACTGCTGATGACCAAGCTGAATTTCCCACTGGGCTTGCACATCAAACCTGAAAGGTTTCTGTTGGTCACCTGATTAACTGCTATTTGGTGCCATACACCATGAATGAGGAAGTGGTGACTTGACTATTACCAATTTAAAGCGAACCAACCACGTCCTATGGAAGGTAAAATTATGGAAGTCCTGGTAATGAATTATATAAGATATGCACAAATTATTTTGGCTTCAAAGGAAAAATTTTGGTAAAATTAAGGAAAAAGTTAAATCTTCTTTTGGCTCTTAACTTCCTTCTAGCACTATTTTCAGGGCAGACAAGATGGACCGTATGGTCTCCTTCTGCCGTCAACCTTCTATGTTTCTATGTTTCTAGACGCTAATTGCAGCCAGTATGGGATTGCAAGGAGGGGGGCTAGTTTAGAACAATGGTATCCTGTTAGAAACCAATGGCATGCCTGGGGAAAGGGAATATTAAGATCACTATGACAGGAATACCAAGCAGCATTAAGGGCTGAAAACATCCTAATGGTAAAGTACCTGGGGCGGGGGAGCAGAATAGATTGATTCGTTTTTGGGGGAGCAGAATAGATTGATTCGTTTTTGGGGAGCAGAATAGATTGATTCGTTTTTGGGGTTTTGGACCACTTTAGGTTTGATGGCAAGTGCTTAAAGAGACTGTAAACCCAAGGGCAAAAATAAGGTAGCAAGCAGCTCACCTGATGTCTGTCCCATGTGGCTTCCTGCAGCACTGGGTACAAACCTTAACAGGGCTTTAAAGTTTGCCCTCTTTTAAATTTCATTTCTCTAAGAAGATGCAAAAAAGTGGTCCAAAAGCCACTCTGGAGCTCTCAGCACATGTGAGTGCATTAAGCCACAGTGGCCTGCATGAGTCTTTGACCATAGCAGAGCATGCTCAAGGCTCACAAAAATGCTCCACGACATACCCTTCCCAACCTAGAAATTGAAGACATCAGCTTTGTTTAGAATATATCATGTATTTACATACATTTTAAGATTTTGAGACACTTTCAAATGACTTATTTTATACTGTTCCCAAGGGGGATAATGTGGAAGGAAGTTAGTGAGTGCCTGGACAAGAACTTTAAGATGGTACAATTTCTTAGATTGTAAGCTTGCGAGCAGGGCCCTCATTTCATTTGTTTCATTGGTTTACCATTTTGTTTTTGTTTTTCACATGAACCTTCTGATTGGAAAGCGATGCAGAATATGTTGACGCTATTTAAAAAAAGATTATTATTATTATTATTATTGAGACTATTTCAATAGGCTTGTCTTAATAGGTGAATAGTGAGGGTACTTTTGAAGGCTTCAAGGGTTGGGCATGGCAAAATTGTATGAGGAAGGTCTAAAGTCCTAAAGACTATAGTGGGAGGAGGTGATCACGGTAGGAAACAGTATAAGGTCTTAGACAATAATCAATGAAATGTAGGAAGAGGCTTGGCCAGTAAGAGCTTTGTAGGCTGTGGTCGGAATTTTAAACTGAACTCGTATAAACTTAGGGTATTTTTGGCATATTGGAAAGAAATTCAACTCCTTTTAACCAGACAGTATTTCAGGCAAGCTATTTCTGCTGCTCTTCAGCAAGTTATGTTCTTGCTTATACTTCTGTAAGCATTAATATGGTTTATGTGGTTGAACAACATATGCGATGCCCTAAAGCCATCATTAGTTGCTCATAAAAATGGTCTTTAAATGAGTCGGATTACCTGGGGGTTGGTAGGGAAAATAGGAAACTTCCATTTAGCTGCAGTCTCTCAGAGCTCTTGTTTCTGGCTAAATTCATAGTTTAGCTGAACCTAGGTGACTCAGCCTAATTTGCAATTCTTACAGACATTTCTACAATTAAGTTTCTGCTTTAATATTTAATTTCTCATCCCGGCTTCCCAGTGGAAATTTCCCTAACTGGATGGCACGTTAAACTCACTGGCTTTAATTTAGCAGACTAATTACAGCAGCCAATAACCACCAGAGGTAACTGCATGCCCTGCGAAAAAAATGGAATATATATATATATATATATATATATATATTATTCCAGCCTATGTAATAAAACTTTGTTCTTTTCAAATTATAGTTTTGTAAAAGCAGTTATGATTGCTTGCAGTAAATAGGAGTTGTGGCCTTGTTCTTTGTTCAGGTACCTGCTTAGCCTACTTAACATGCAATATATATACAGGTCCTTCTCAAAAAATTAGCATATAGTGCTAAAGTTAATTATTTTCCATAATGAAATGATAAAAATTAAACTTTCATATATTTGAGATTCATTGCACACCAACTGAAATTTTTCAGGACTTTTTTTGTTTTAATACTGATGATTTTGCCATACAGCTCATGAAAACCACCAAATCCTATCTCAAAAAATTAGCATATCATGAAAAGGTTCTCTAAACGAGCTATTAACCTAATCATCTGAATCAACTAATTAACTCTAAACACCTGCCGACCTGACTGCTGTCCAGAAGGCCATCATTGACACCCTCAAGCAAGAGGGTAAGACCCAGAAAGAAATTTCTGAACAAATAGGCTGTTCCCAGAGTGCTGTATCAAGGCACCTCAATGGGAAGTCTGTGGGAAGGAAAAAATGTGGCAGAAAACGCTGCACAACGAGAAGAGGTGACCGGACCCTGAGGAAGATTGTGGAGAAGGACCGATTCCAGACCTTGGGGGACCTGCGGAAGCAGTGGACTGAGTCTGGAGTAGAAACATCCAGAGCCACCGTGCACAGGCGTGTGCAGGAAATGGGCTACAGGTGCCGCATTCCCCAGGTCAAGCCACTTTTGAACCAGAAACAGCGGCAGAAGCGCCTGCTCAGTGGTCCCAAGTACTTTTTTTCTGATGAAAGCAAATTTTGCATGTCATTCGGAAATCAAGGTGCCAGAGTCTGGAGGAAGACTGGGGAGAAGGAAATGCCAAAATGCCTGAAGTCCAGTGTCAAGTACCCACAGTCAGTAATGGTCTGGGGTGCCATGTCAGCTGCTGGTGTTGGTCGACTGTGTTTTATAAAGGGCAGGGTCAATGCAGCTAGCTATCAGGAGATTTTGGAGCACTTCATGCTTCCATCGGCTGAAAAGCTTTATGGAGTTGAAGTTTGCATTTTTCAGCACGACCTGGCACCTGCTCACAGTGCCAAAACCACTGGTAAATGGTTTACTGACCATGGTATTACTGTGCTCAATTGGCCTGCCAACTCTCCTGACCTGAACCCCATAGAGAATCTGTGGAATATTGTGAAGAGAAAGTTGAGAGACGCAAGACCCAACACTCTGGTTGAGCTTAAGGCCGCTATTGAAGCATCATGGGCCTCCATAACACCTCAGCAGTGCCACAGGCTGATTGCCTCCATGCCATGCCGCATTGAAGCAGTCATTTCTGCAAAAGGATTCCCGACCAAGTATTGAGTGCATAACTGAACATAATTATTTGAAGGTTGACTTTTTTTTATTAAAAACACTTTTCTTTTATTGGTCGGATGAAATATGCTAATTTTTTGAGATAGGATTTTGGGGTTTTCATGAGCTGTATGGCAAAATCATCAGTATTAAAACAAAAAGACCTGCAAAAAATTTCAGTTGGTGTGCAATGAATCTCAAATATATGAAAGTTTAATTTTTATCATTTCATTATGGAAAATAATGAACTTTAGCACTATATGCTAATTTTTTGAGAAGGACCTGTGTATATATATATATATATATATATATATATATATATACTCTTTTTTAATACATTTCTTTTCAACAGCTAAGGAAACAAATATCCTCTACATGTTACATCTCCATAGAAAAGTTCTACACAAATCAGTAAAAATCAATCCCCTACTGTATTCTGTGAGGCAGACCTGAACTATAAAGTAAATAGCCACACCTCTATTTTTCCCTCTCTCTAACAACCCATATTTTTCCCACGGGAAGGGTAAGCAGCCACCTCTAAAGGTCACAGCTTGTGATGAGCCGAAGCGGGATCTATCTGGGATGGAAATTCTCCGGCTAGATAGACCCCAGTATCAGGCATTCCATGCTCCTGAATTCTGTATACAATTGCTCCAGCCACCACTACCTGTGAACTGGTATAAATCCCTTACCAGTTCACAAAACGTTTAAAAAAGTGTTAAAATAAAAATTCACCTTCACCTTTATCAGGGGTGGACTGGCTATAGGGAGACCTGGGCCATACTACTGTTGGGTTGGTGTTTATAATACTCCCATCTAATCCCAGCCCCCTTGTCCTCTCCCCCCCCCCAAGCCTACCAGACCTTATTGTACCCCTATAGTCAAGCCTAGCCCATGTCCTGCACCTATAGCCTCAATAACATGGTTGTAGGGGGCATATGCATCCCCAATAATAATCAAACCTTCTAATTCTATAGCCTCAACCTTGGAACGCATTTATTGACCAGCTGGGAAGCACATTGGAATTCTCAGTGGAGATGTCATCGGTTGGCCAGGGGCCGGTAAAATCCCCAGCTGATTTTTGACCCTATTCTGCCACTGCCAGATGGCATCCTCTCTGCATGTCCACCGGATCGAGAGCTTCTTCCTGGTCCAGTGCCTGGGAAATTCCCTCCATGTCCTTCCCCTCCAGTGACATCATTAGTCACATGGAGGGGGATTCCACAAAGATTCCTCTTCTGCAGTATAAAAGGCTCCTTCTGAGGCAAGTCTAGCACTAGCTTGGAGAGCTAGAAACCCCCCAGGTCGCCTTATCTGGCCTCTCGTCCAATCAGTGTGATCAGATCCGCTTCGCCCCTCGTCTAAGAGCTCGTCTAGGTGAGCGTATCCCCTACTACCCTCTAACAGGGAGTGTGCCTGCGCTGGCCATTTACAATAGCCTGGCACGGGAACATGCCCTGCTAAAGGGATAGCAGGAGGCTGCTCGTGCATGTGCCATTGGAAAGAAGGTGAGTTTCCGGGTGACCTGGGGGGGTTTCACACAGCAGGGCATCTGGATTCTTGAGGGGAGGGAATCCCGGGGGGATGGAATCAAGCACCCCTAGGAATCTTATAGATTCCAGGGCCATCGGGCTGTGGGTTTTGGTTCACCTTAATAACTAGAGATGGGCGAATCGAACCGCAAAGTTTGGGTTTGTACCAAACTTTGTGACGCTGTTGCCAATCCGCCACCACTGACAGGATAGGATCAAGGCTCAGTTGAGTTACAACAGCACTTCTGCTACACACTCTGCACCCCCCCCCCCCCCCCCAAGCCACAGCCATCCCCCAAAGTTCAGGTCCCCATTGATTTCAATGCAGACCGGGTTCAGGAACATATATTCAAAGGAACATTTATTCAAAGTTCAGCTGAACTTGATGAACCCGAACATTGGGGGGGGTGTGCCCATCTCTATTAATAATGCATTGAACAGCAGCATAAGGACATTTAGTCTTCTTTTCTGAGGTAAATTAAGTGCCCGTGTTAAAAATTCCCCGGCAACGTGTGGTGTGGTGATGATGACTGTAACGGTGGAGGCACCTCCTGTGACAAAATGCTGCAGCACGGTTACTCATCAAAGACAAAAGCCCACAGCTGAGAAACAGAAACTGAGGAATATATTACCAGAGAAGAAATCTTCTGATTCAGTAGCTTAAAAGTCAGCAGTTTCCATAGCTTCATCTAGTGACAGAGATTCAGCTGTTTTTTCACTCAGTCAGTCTCAAAAAGTGATTCTTCTCACTCCATTACAACACAGAATAAGAAAGCAAGATAAAGCTCTTATATCACATATATAACTACTGCTGGACAAAAAGCTTAAAATGGCTCATGATAAACTGACAGAAAGGCGGAAGAAAATGTATCTAGAATTAATCAACATGAGCAGATTACATGATCAATGCAGCATCAGATAGGCCAATCTCAACCTAAAATGGAAGACCAAGAAAAAAGGTTTATAAGATATAATTTTAAGGCGTGAGGCCTTCCTGAATCCATCACTGAGCTAGATTCGGCCATAAAAGAACTGATAAGAGTTATTTTACCTCATGCTTTTGAAGGTCATTTACTCCTTGATAGGGTGCATAGGGCACTCACAGCACCTAGAAAAGATGGAGCACTGAGAGAAATAATAATAAACCACCTTACTATCATATTAAGGAACAGTTTATGGCTGCTGTAAGAGAACACCCTAATATAATATTAAGAGATAATACAATCCAAATGTTTGCTGATCTTGCTCCATTAACAATCTAAAAAATAAGAGAAATGAAGCCACTCTTGACTATGGGGGGACTATTATTTAAGAAAAGATAATGTCGGGTAGTGCCACGTAGCGGCACGTAGCGGCGGGTGAATGCTGGACGCTGTATGTGAAAACCACATTTAAGAAAGTCAATCTGGTAAACGCCTCTAAAAGCGTCATGTAGCATCACATGTATCACTAGGTGCGGCTCAGTGTATAGCGCCGGCGCTCCATGATCAGCAGCGCCATGTAGTACCTGTCGCTCAGTAGCGCCCCCCATACGTTTCATTTGATTGTGTTTAAATAGCGTGTTGCTAAAATAAAATGAATTTTTTTTTCAAATCATTGTGTGTCCCCTTCTGCAAAGCAAACAAATACTTTTATTGTGTTTTCTTTTTGTTTTTATTTTTTTAGGCAGAATTGTATGTGCGGGTCTGGCATTGCAGTGTAATTGTCACAA
Source organism: Gastrophryne carolinensis (assembly GCA_027917425.1). Taxonomy (NCBI): domain Eukaryota; kingdom Metazoa; phylum Chordata; class Amphibia; order Anura; family Microhylidae; genus Gastrophryne; species Gastrophryne carolinensis. The sequence goes on from CM051235.1 coordinate 282,073,346, forward strand.
TGTTAAAACAATGTCATTCCATGTTTTCACTCTGGTGCTGGTGTATATGTGTTGAGAAACAGACTTTTATCACATAGCTTCGAACAGCGCTGACACTGCTTGTATGGAGTCTTTTCTTGAATACTGGCTTCAGCGCCGAGTGCTAAATGAGCTACCTTTCACTCCCTGCAGCGTTGTCCTGCTGTTAGATGTAGCGTAGTCTTGGGCGCTTTGATCTCGGGACACCACCTAGCATTCGCAATTGGCTCTGCAGTGAATCAGGGAGAGCACTTCTACAGCACCCTGCAGACATCACATTTATAAATGCTGGACAGGATAGTACAGTGCCACTTGTGCGCCCGCTAAGCTAGGTCACAGCGCCCAAGACCCGCTAGCAGCGTCTACTAGCGGTCACTCTAAACGCTGCTACACAGAAACTCACCTGGCAATACGTGGCGCTAGTCTTAAATTAGCCTCCAGGTTGATTCAGAAGGGGATCAAATACAGATGGGGCCTCCCCTTTTCATTTGAACTTTACCTTGAAAGAGAGGGAGAAGATTTACTCCTTGATCTTGTCATAATATCATCTAGCCTGGGGAATCTTCAACCTCTTTCTCCGTTATGGAGGAAGAATACATTTGGGAGATCTCCTAAACGAGTGGATACCAGTGTTAAAAAACATTCTATCACTTTCTACTTGTTTTTCAAGCTTTAGTTTCAACATTTAGGTTGATGTCATTTAACACTTTCATCCTAATAGGAGAAGAAGAGAATAAATACTCATAAAACTAAATTACATTTATGAATACTTTGGTATTGTAAATGTTAATATAAGTACTTATGTAAGCCAGGCTTTTAGGGTTTGAAAACATAGCTTTTTACTATGCTTTTATAGTTTTGAATTTTTTTGTTGATTTGCGCTGTGTTCGAAACTCTGTGCTTTCTCTGCTGCAGCAGTTACAACGCAGAGGAAACCCTGCACATTATTCTAGATGGGATAGCTCACACATCTGTGCTGCATTATGTAGCGCATTAAAAAAGCATTGCAGACTCCTTGTTCAGACGCAGTGCATGTATAACGCAGTGTACCTGCATTGCTTTTGCATTGTCATAGACTTTACCATTTATTAATTATGCAAATATTTTTCTTTTAAGCAACGCGGCACAATCGCAATGTAAACACATTTCTAATGCATCAAACGTGCAGCGGTTGTTTTAATACTGTGTCCCTATGGCATATTTACAAAATGCTTGCTCTTAATGCAACAGAGAGGTGTGAACGGTGCCTTATCGTTTATAGTTAGGTACTAGGGATGAGTGAATCGATCCGGACGAACCTGGATTCGTTCCGAATTTCATGGAAAATTCGATTCTGAACGAATCCGAATTTCCCCGCGGTTCGATCGATCGAAGTTTTCCTTTAAACTCCATTTATTTCAATTACAGGCATTCTAAAATGGTGGATGAACATGTCCAGACATACCCCCTGGGGCAAGGTATCATGGGTAAGTCACATGCAGCCTATCAGCAGCCAGGAAGCCCGGTGACGTCACAGTGCTATATAAAGCGGCGGCCATCTTGCTTGTGCGCATTTCAGCCTTGCATTGCGGCCAGAGCACAGCTAGGACAGAGAGTTAGAGATAGGTAGGGAGAGTCAGGGAGGCAGACAGAGAGGTAGACAGAGCCAGGGAAAGATAGGGAAAAACCGGAACCATCCAGCCAGGGACAGCTTAGAAGTGACAGTGAAAATTTTTTTTTTTTCATTAGCCGGATCAGTTTTCAATTCAATTTCAGTTCTTTGTGCTGTAAATCTGCCTTGCCACTGTGCATGCCATCTATGCATTGGCTTATTTAACCCTATCTGTTACACACAAGCATTTATCATAATATATAACTGGATTAGTTTAAATATTTTTTGGTCTGCCTTAGGCAGCCTATCTGTTATACTAAATACGCTTGTTGATCCTTCCTCAGCTGAATCAAAGTTTTGCATTTTGAATTGGTTTTTGGTCTGCCTTTAACAAAAAAAAAACAGGCAGCAGGGCATCCCAAACCTGCATTAGGCAGCCTATCTGTTATACTAAATACGCTTGTTGATCCTTCCTCAGTTGAATCAAAGTATTGCATTTTGAATTGGTTTTTGGTCTGCCTTTAACAAAAAAAACACCAGGCCGCAGGGCATCCCAAACCTGCATTAGGCAGCCTATCTGTTATACTAAATACGCTTGTTGATCCTTCCTCAGCTGAATCAATGTTTTGCATTTTGAATTGGTTTTTGTCCTGCAGTCAAAACACCAGCCCACATGGGCATCCCGAACCAGCATGTCACCCTATCTTTTATACTAAATAAGCTTGTTCAGCCTCAGTTTTATTAATCTATTGCATTTTGAATTGGTTTTTATCCTGCTGTCAAAACACTAGCCCACATGGGCATCCCAAAACAGCACATATCACCCTATCTGTTATACTAAATATGCTTCTACAGGCTCTTTTTTTAATTTATTTTTTATTTAGAGCTGTAATAGATTATATAGTGAGGTAAATTCGCCATTTTGCGCCATTATATAGAGAAGCCCACTGTGTAAATCTGAGGAGCAATGGTTTATACAGTATTGTGAGGTAAATTTGCTGTTTTGCACTATTATATATATATATCAACCTAAATCCCTGTGTAAATCTAAGGAGCAATAGTTTATATTGTGAGGTAAAATTGCCATTTTATAGAGCAGGCCCTGTCTGAAAATCTCATTTTGCAATCTATGTTATATTGTGAGCTGAATTCGCCATGTTGCACCATTCTTTAGAGTGGCCCTCCTGTGTAAATCAGAGCAGCAATAGTTTATATTGGACAATACATTTGCCCTGTTTTGGACCATTATATGGAGCAGCAATAGTTTATATTGTAGGTAAATTCATGGTTTTGTACCATTACATAGAGCAGTCCCTATATAAACCTGAGAAATAGGTTATAATGTGTGAGTTAAATCCGCGCTTGGTTTTGTAGCATTATATAGAGCAGCTCCTGTGTCAATCTGAGGGGCAATAGCTTATACTGTGAGGTAAATTTGCCATTTTGCAGCATAATATAGAGCAGCCCCTGTGTATATCTGAGGGGCAATAGCTTATACTGTGAGGTAAATTTGCCATTTTGCAGCATTATATAGAGCAGGCCCTGTGTAAATCTGAGGGGCAATAGTTAATACTGTGAGGAAAAATTGCCATTTTGCAGCATAATATAGAGCAGCTCCTGTGTCAATCTGAGGGGCAATAGCTTATATTGTGAGGTAAATTTGCCATTTTGCAGCATAATATAGAGCAGCTCCTATGTCAATCTGAGGGGCAATAGCTTATATTGTGAGGAAAATTTGTCATTTTGCAGCATAATATAGAGCAGCCCCTGTGTAAATCTGAGGGGCATTAGCTTATATAGTGAGGTAAATTTGCCATTTTGCAGCATTATATAGAGCAGGCCCTGTGTAAATCTGAGGGGCAATAGCTTATATTGTGAGGTAAATTTGCCATTTTGCAGCATAATATAGAGCAGCTCCTATGTCAATCTGAGGGGCAATAGCTTATATTGTGAGGTAAATTTGCCATTTTGCAGCATAATATAGAGCAGCCCAGTTGCCATCTAAATCAACTACTGGCCGGGCAGGACAGCTTTTCCAGGGCAAACTCTGCTAGTTGCGGCCACAAGTCAAGTTTGGCTTCCCAGAAGTCCAGCGGATCCTCAAAGTGTGTTGGCATGGTCATCTCAAAGTATGACATGACCTGCTGGTTCAGGTCCTGCTCCAGGTCTTCCTGCTGCTCATGAGTAGACTCACTATGCGGGTGTAGAAAGCTACTCATTAGCGACTGAAGACTGAGGCTGCTGCTGGTGGAGCTGCTGCTGCTGCTGCCCCCCCCCCACCCCGGCAGCCATGGCAGTGGAAGGTGAGCGCATAGGTCCCCCCGAGTCAAACCTGCGTATGGACCATGGCGTAGATAGACATCGCCCAACTGACTACGTAGGATGTCTCTGTAGTAGGTCAGTTTGTCCTCCCTCTCAGTGGGTGTAACAAATGCCCCCATTTTGTGCCAGAAGCGAGGGTCCAATAAGGTGGAGAGCCAGAAGTAATCCCGCTGACAAATGGAGACAGTTCTGTGGTCACTACGCAAGCACGTGAGCATGCATCGTGCCATTTGTGCAAGTGACTCGGAGGGACTACATGTCTCCATCTCCACTGCAAACTGCCACGGTGTGTCTGGGTCCTCTGTCTCGCCTTCCTCACAACCCTCTAGCTCCTCTGGCTGCTCCTGCTCCTCCTCTCCTGTCAGATGACTAGATAAAATGGTCATTTTGTCAAACCTAAACTGTGCTTCGCTGTGCCCAACCCCCTCCTCCTCCTCCACTTCAGCCCCCACAGGCTTCATGTGGCTGTGAAATGTATGCGCCATGTCTCTAGTGCCCTGACCAGCCATGGTTTCCAACATGTGATGTAGTACATAAAGCAGTGGAATCTCATCGTTCATCTCATAGTCCTGGCGACTGACTAATAAAGTAGCTTCCTCAAAGGGCCTGAGCAAGCGGCAGGTGTCACGTATGAGCTGCCACTGGTTTACATTGAAGTTACACAGGGGAGTCCCCCTATCCGTTTGGATCATCAAGAAATCCGTGATGGCTTTTCTCTGTTCCTATAGTTGATCCTGCATATGGAGGGTGGAATTCCAACGGGTGGAAACATTGCAAATCAGACTATGTTGGGGGATACCGTTCTGATGCTGAAGCTCAAGAAGGGTGTGCTTGGCGGTGTAGGAGTGCCTGAAGTGCATGCAAAGTTTCATTCCCGTTGTTAGGATGTCTTTCAGATGGGGGGAAGACTTCAGAAAATGCTTGACAACTAGATTGAACACGTGTGCCATGGCAGGACGCATGGCTCAGGCTTCCTTGTCGCAGTGCAGACAAGAAGTTCTTCCCAGTGTCAGTCACCATGGGCAGTTTTTCGTGGAGTAAGCCATGATTTCATGTATTGAGTTCTCATTTTTAGCAGTTCCTCCCATGTGTGACTCTGTTGCTCAAGGCAGCGAAATAAATATAAAAAAATAATATATATATATATATATATATATATATATATATATATATATATGTTTGTAAAAAATACAAAATATAAAAAAAAAATACAAAATATTAAAAAAAAAAACAATACAAAATTAACCCTCCAAAAAAAATGCTGATACATTTTATATGTTACTGTTATTATGTTATATGTTATTGTTGCTATGTTATATGTTATTATATGTTATTATTATAAATATGTTCAAATAAGATAAATGTTAACTATTAATAATATGTAATTGACAATTTGCCACTTTTCTCTGTGACCCCATTGCTAAGTGCCAGTGCACTGTCACAGGCACAAAGGCCTAGGAGCGTGGAGGCCACAGCGGAGGGACCTGTCCAAGTTGCTTTTGTGTTTGTGCAGGAACCACAATCACCCAGTGGTCCTAAAAGGATATTTATTGTCCCTGACCATAGTTACAGCTCCAGACGTAGGCACTGCTGTGCACTTTGGTACACACTAACAGGCTAAAGGACTGCCCCACCTTCTGTTCAACAAAATTGTACAGGGCTGGTACTGCCTTCTTCGCAAAGAAATGACAGCATGGGACTCTCCACCTCGGCTCGGCACAAGCCATCGGTTCTCTGAAAGGTCCACCAACTCAAAAGGGAGGGACTGCAGCACCAGCAACTTATACAGGAGCACATTTAGCTTCTGCACGTTGGATGAGTGGGCACATACTGTTGTCTCTTGGACATGGCTTGGCAATGGATTGCTGGCAGAATGACTGACTCGGATTAAGAGGAGGAGGAGCATCTGGAACGACAGAGGATGGGTATGACACACAGGAGGTGGTGGAGCCTTGGCTGGCTGAAACAGAGAGTGGTGTGCCACTGGGTAATGCAGCAGGCTGGACCACCACTTTGGAGCCAACTCTCCCAGGCCGCTTTATGGTGACTCTGCAAATGTTGACGCAGGGCTGTGGGTCCAACATTGGGACCCTGGCCACACTTCACCTTCTGCCTACACATCTTTCACATAGCCATGTTAACCTCCTGCGGATGCTGGATGAAAAACTGCAACATGGGCTTGTAGCTGATTTGTCCTACCAACAGTCCGCACTAATTCACTGATGCTGCTGCCGCCGCCACCGCCAGCTCCAGGGACCCTCTTCCTTTACCTCCTGGGAAGATAGCCTGCCACACGAGTGGTCTACCCCGAGCACATTTGCCTCCAGACTTTCCCCTTCTGCCACCATGCTGGCCGCTAAATCTGTCACTCTCCATCACTCCAAGCCTTTAAAAGTGCCCTCAAAACTCACTGATGTCCTCCTCAGGTTCCCAACAGTGTCTGCTTAAGGAGCCAAAATGCTTGCAACACCTCCTCCCACGACACTCTCCTTATCACTACTTGCCCGCCTAGTGGAAGAAGCGGCAAGTGTCTCCTCCACTTCTTGGCTGGCCAGTAGCTGCTGATTTTTCTGATTATCAGATCGTCCTCACTGAATAGGGGAGCTGAACCCAAAGCATAACATACAACACACAGTTGACTGGGGGTGTCAAATGTCACTTGTGATGCAGTGGATGATCGTGTTAACCAATGGATGACGGCAGATGGGTTGCTGTTCAAGACACGACCGCTAGCTGATCCCGGGAGATCAGGCCTCTCACTGAGACTCCTGCTGCCACTCACCCCTATTCTGCAGAGACCTCTGCTTGATGAAATGAGGCCTTATATGTTACTATGTTACTAATATGTTAAAAATCTGTCACTCTCCATGTTTTTTTTTTGAGAGACTGGCCTGCATGGAAATGAATCGGGCATGGATCAGCCAAGATTTCCACCCACCAATGCCTGATGCATTAGAGTAGATTGATGATGGGGCCAGACCAACACTAAAGAAATATGGATCGTGCAAAACAGATTTAAGGCGCTGCTCTCCAGTTACAGACATTCCTCCGCATCAGACCACAAGTAATTATTGAGAAAATGCTTTACGTTACTCTTACTTTTTATTAATATTCTTCGGATAAGATATATGTGCCGAAAATCTGTATATGTTCTCTTCATGCTGCTGCCAACTTCAGGGTGTGTCTTTCTGGCAATTTTGGACTCCTGCTGCTGCTGCTTGCAACTTCAGGGTGTGATTCATCCAATTTTTGGGCACCTGCTGCCAACTCCAGTGTCTCTTTCAAGCTATGTTTGGGCTGCTGCTGCTTGCAACTCCAGGGTGTGATTAATCCAATTTTTGGTATCCTGCTGCCAACTCCAGTGTCTTTTTCAAGCTAAGTTTGGGCTCCTGCTGCTGCTGCTTGCAACTCCAGGGTGTGAGCCATCCAATTTTTGGGCTCCTGCAGCCAACTCCAGTGTCTCTTTAAAGCAATGTTTGTGCTCCTGCTGCTGCTGCTTGCAACTCTAGGGTGTGATTCAGCCAATTTTTGGGCTCCTGCTGCCAACTCCAGTGTCTCTTTCAAGCTATGTTTGGGCTGCTGCTGCTGCTTGCAACTCCAGGGTGTGATTCAGCCAATTTTTGGGCTCCTGCTGCCAACTCCAGTGTCTCTTTAAAGCAATGTTTGTGCTCCTGTTGCTGCTTGCAACTCCAGGGTGTGATTCATCCAATTTTTGGGCTCCTGCTGCCAACTCCAGTGTGTCTTTCAAGCTATGTTTGGGCTCCTGCTGCTGCTGCTGCTGCTTGCAACTCCCGGGTGTGATTCATCCAATTTTTGGGCTCCTGCTGCCAACTCCAGTGTCTCTTTCAAGCTATGTTTGGGCTCCTGCTGCTGCTGCTGCTTGCAACTCCAGGGTGTGTTTCATCCAATTTTTGGGCTCCTGCTGCCAACTCCAGTGTCTCTTTCAAGCTATGTTTGGGCTCCTGCTGCTGCTGCTGCTTGCAACTCCAGGGTGTGATTCATCAAATTTTTGGGCTCCTGCTGCCAACTCCAGTGTCTCTTTCAAGCTATGTTTGGGCTCCTGCTGCTGCTTGCAACTCCAGGGTGTGATTCATCCAACTTTTGGGCTCCTGCTGCCAACTCCAGTGTCTCTTTCAAGCTATGTTTGGGCTCCTGCTGCTGCTTGCAACTCCAGGGTGTGATTCATCCAACTTTTGGGCTCCTGCTGCCAACTCCAGTGTCTCTTTCAAGCTATGTTTGGGCTGCTGCTGCTGATTGCAACTCCAGGGTGTGATTCATTCAATTTTTGGGCTCCTGCAGCCAACTCCAGTGTCTCTTTAAAGCAATGTTTGGGCTCCTGCAGCTGCTGCTACTGCTGCTTGCAACTCCAGGGTGTGATACAGCTAATTTTTGGGCTCCTGCTGCTGCCAGCTCCAGGGTGTGTTTTTCAGGCACTATAGGGGCCCCTCATAGTGATGCCACCTCAGCTCTCTGCAATTGTGCCGCTTTGCGATTTTATTAGCGATGCCTCCGATCTGCATGTGATAATTATTTACAGTATTATTTCACTAACCCAGCACGCGTCCTATGCGTGTTACAGCAAGGCAGAATGGTTTACAACCCTATTGAGGCTCTAGGAAGCTCAGAAATAGCCATTTTTAATAGCGATTCGTCGCGAATAAATTCGGGTTGAAACGATTTTTGTCGGAAAATTCGGTGAATCAGTCGAATCGAATTTTTCAAAAGTTCGCTCATCTCTATTAGGTACTATAGATATTATAGTGTTATATATATTTAAGGAAATACTTCATTAACCCTTTAAGTGCCAGCCTACCTGGAGTTTTTGTCACCCTTTGTTGCCAGACCATTTTGCACTATTTTGCGCTCCCTATGTTCAAATGTGATTTTTGAAGGGATTTCCCAGGAAAATGATATAGTGTTTTTTTCAGCATAGTCTGGGGTTTAACATGAAATGTCTTGTTTGTCATTTTTTAGGTGTATTCTCAATATTTTTGGGTGAAACATGTGCAAAAAAATAAAAAAAAAATCTATTTTTTACAATTTGTAGTGTTTTTTTGTAATAAAAAATGTAAGTTTGTCAATAAAATCTTATTGCGTGTGAAATCCCAATTTCTTCTGGTTACAGCAGTACTACATATATATAGGTAGACACCCTTTCCTGCCCAGGAGACTCCCCCAAACTGAAACAGCGCTTTAGGGGATTTTCAGAAAAAATACAACTGTGATATGCGCTATGCGCACCTTGCAGTTTTTCCAGAAAAACAACCCTTTACATTTGAAATACCCCCAACAAACTATATCTTCTCTAGAAGTACACACCTCAAGCTTTCTAGGTGTACCAGGCTTGTTGATGTGGCCATAGTTTTCTGGAAGTAATCCCTCAATGTATTCTTTGGTTGCAAAGAGTTTCCCTAAAAAAAGGATAAAAAAGCAGAATCAAAGCCACATTTTCCTAAAAAAACTATTTACAAACAAGAAAACACAAGGGAAGAGTTGCCAAACACCCCAAAGTAAAGCATGTGCATGAGCATGTTTCAGCTCTGCAGACAAAGTGCGCACCTTGCGATTTTTCTACCAAAACAACCCTTTACATTTGGAATATCCCCCATAAACCATATATTCCCTGAAAGTACACATGTTAAGCTTTCTAAGAGTACCCAGCTTGTTGTAGTGGGCCCATCTTTCTGGAATTAATCCCTCAAAGAATTCTTTGTTTGCGCAGGGTTTCCCTAAAAAATGTCTAAAAAAGCTGAATAAAAGAGCGTGCGCGCAATGGCCGCCTGATCTCACGGCTCCGCAACGACGGGAGGCAAGCAGCCGACTAGAGAGATCAGACCCGTCTCTCTTTACACCTCCCACCCCCCGCTGAATCCCGCTCACCTGCTGTACCGGCGGAGACGGTAATGAGTGCGCCAGGAGGGAGGAGAAAGGCTGGAAAGGAGAGCCGCAAGCAAGTGGTGGCCGCGGCGGCTCTGACAATGGCGGCGCCCAGGTACGTGGCTGAGCCAGGCAATCAGAGGCCACCCAGGATGACCCCGCTCGCGACGACCAGATGGGGGTAGGTGCGGGAGATGATCTGTCCCTGGACTCAGCCGATAGTTGGCCCAGAACCCCCCCAGCCTCCCAGCGCCCCCCCCCCCCCCCCACATGCAGCTTTGAGCACCTCCAGCAATCGGGAAATCTTATCCCAGCTAAGGGCTATTGTAAGGGAGGAGGTCAATTCAGTCACAGACAGGCACACAGACACGCTCCTGAGGGAGATCAGGGAGCTGGGCAGTAGAACTGACTCCCTGGAATCCAGGATGGATGATGTCACTGTGGTCCTGGAGGTCCAGGGTAATAAGGTGGAGCAGCTCTATGAGGAAATATCTCTACTAAAAAACCAGAATGAGGAACTCGAGAACCGCAATAGAAGGTCGAATCTGCGCTTTAGGGGCATCCCCGAAACCTTTGAAGATACACTGGGAACGATCACTGCTCTGCTGCAGGAACTGGTCCCCGAAATTCCAATTGACAGATGGGAGCTTGACAGGGCGCACAGGGCCCTCACTAAAAGACCAGCGGAGGGACCCCCACGGGACATTATCGTAAAATTTCATTTTTTCCAAACGAAGCAGGCGGTCCTGAAAGCCTCCAGGGGAAAAGCGCCCCTGGTTTTCCAGTCACATAATTACCGGATTTTTGCAGACCTCTCCCAGTCCACTATTCTCAAAAGAAGAACTTTTAAGCTGTACCTCCAGGTCCTTCAAGCAAGTGGCATCCGCTATAGGTGGGGTTTCCCCTTCAAGCTTTCTTTTTCCTTCCAGGGAAAGCAAATCCAAATAACCTCCGTCCCAGACCTCCTCACTAAATTCAAGGAACTTGGTCTTAAAGTGCCAGAGGCGGATATGTCTCCTCCCTCGCTTCCTTCCACCCCTCGGACCCCAAGACCCAGTCAGCGTAACAGCACGCGGGCCAGTCCTTCTTCAGGTCCCCTCAAGCAAACCCAAAGCTCCCACGCGATGAAGAGACTTATCGCCCAAAAGTTCCAACCAGTTTGAGTTTCTGCTTACACCTTGTTTACTCTCTGATCCTCTCTTTGAAGATTCTCTCCAGGAGCTCCCTTCGCCCAGCAGCTCCATAGCGTCTGGCTGGCACCCCTCACCGTGGGGGGTTGCCCGCTCCACTTCACCCTGGAGCCTCTACTTCAGGCTGGACGCGAGATGTGGAATCTTCATATTTCTTCGGACCAAGTCTTGCGCCCACAGAGTTGAAAAGACGCCTTCCTGGACTAGGGCTGGGCCAGCTAAAATTGGGTCGTGAGTAACGGTCCCTGTTTCTTATGGTCTTAACATCTTTGCTGCAATGCTATTTACCTGGTTTTTGATGTTAAGTTAGGTTTTTGGCCTGTTTAGGGACATAACAGTTTTTTATATTTCAGGTCTACCCCTGGACTGAAGAATGCATAGCTTACTTAAAGTATTGTTATTCTTGTTGTTGATTGTTATTCGGGTTCCTGCCCGGGTTATAAAATTGGGGTCCGCGGCCGATGCTGTGCGTCATTTCTATGGGCGGCTCTATGCGGATTATGGACCTGGACGGTTGGTCCGTGAAGGTAAAAGCACCGCGAGGCATCGGCTGTGGAACCCTAGCAGTTGGTTTGAGATTTTATATAGTGGGCCTAGAGCCCAGAGGATGGGTTAACTTTAATGTTTCAATGAAGCTTCCCGTTGTGCACCGCGCGCTCCTATTACTTCCAATATTTCATTAAAAATTCCATTAGCTTCTATGTATCTCTGTTTTTTTTATGTACGTCTCCCCCCCCCAACCTTCCTTCCCCCCTTCCATAATCCTCCCCTTTTCATACCTTGTCTGGGGATGTGGTTCCAGGCCCCCCTTTACATATTACACCAACATTAGCTATTTTACTCATATAGCTGAATATGGCCGTTAAGGTACTCTCCCTCAATGTTCAGGGTCTGAATTCCCCGAACAAAAGATCTAGAGCCTTTAAGTTATTTAATTCACTGCATGCAGATGTGGTTTGCTTCCAAGAAACCCACTTTACCTCCAGTTTGTCCCCTAAACTAATTAACCATAGATTATCATTATATTTCCAGGCCAACACCAAGAGTAAACAGAGATGGGTACTCATAGCCTTCCGTAATGGCACCTTGTTCACTTGCACCAAGCAAATGTCGGACCCAGAGGGCAGATATTTGCTTCTTCAAGGAACTCTCCAGGATGCTGAGGTTACCTTTTTGACATATTACGCACCAAACACAGGGCAGCTCCCCTTTCTGGCCCATATCTTCTCTCTCTTGAGGGACCACCAAAGAGGAGTAGTGTTTGTCTGTGGTGACTCCAACCTTACAATTCAGCCGCATCTGGACAGATCCCTCCCCCCCAATGCTAATGCTGTGAGGGATGGGGAACTTTTTAGAGATCTGCTGGATGACCACTTTTTGCTTGATGCGTGGAGAGGTCTTCACCCGCATGCGAAAGACTTTACCCATTACTCAGCCCCACACAAATTATCTACTAGAATAGATCACTTTTTGGTCCCTCCCACCTTCTTACCTTCTATCACCCAGGCTAAGATCCACCCGATTCCATGGTCAGACCACGACATGATGGTAATATGTTGTAACTCCCTAATTACCAAACCAAGACCCTCCTCCTGGAATTCCCTTCTCTCTTCATCTCTGGTTGAGGAAGCTTCTAAAAAGGCCTCAGAATACTTCTCCATTAATGAGAATCCACAAACTGCCCCACCCATGGTCTGGGGGGCTTTTAAGTCAGTCATGCATGGTCACTTCATTGGCCTGGCTACAAAGGAGAGAGGTCAGCGAAGTTACAGTCGCTTCAGGCCCAATATGAACAGGCCTCCATCGACTTTAAGAGCAACCCAACTCAGACTAAACTACATACACTTGAGAAGTCTAGAACCGAGTTAAATCTCTTACAAGTAGCGGAAGCAGAGGGTAGATACCGGAGAGCCAAACAGAAATACTATATATCTGCTAACAGGCCTGGTTCGTTATTGGCCTCCCAATTGAAATGTCAGGACCAAATTATGAAACCAGTTAGACTTAAACCAAGTACGGGTACCATCACCAATAACCCTAACAGTATAGTGGGGGAATTCTCTGTGGGCCTAGCGAACTTATACGACTCTCCTCAGTCCTACAGTGGGCATCAGGTCTGGGACTTCTTTGCAGACATTGAATTGCCCCCGATACCTGTTGGAGGTAGCGACATGGTGGATGAGGACATAAAAGTTGAGGAAGTCCTCAAAGTCATCAAAAATCTTAAATCTAATAAGAGACCCGGCCCCTTGATGGATTCACCCTATTTTACAAATAGCTAGCTCCCCTTGTAGCTCCGCGGTTGGCTAGAGTATATAACCATATCAGGGCGGGGAATCCGATAGATCCAGACATGCTCAGAACCTCAATTGTCATGGTTCCAAAACCCGGTAAGGACCTGCAATCTTGGAAGAATTATAGACCTATCTCCCTGCTAAATTTAGATTTGAAGATCCTCACCAAAATTATCGCCAATAGAATAAATATCTTTTTGGGGGATATAATACATGGGGACCAGGTTGGTTTCGTGCCTAGGAGACAGGCTGGAGATGTGGTGAGAAGAATCTTGCAGCTGTTGGAGGGCGCTAGATCGCAGGGACTCGAGGCCTTGTTCCTCTCCCTTGACGTGGAGAAGGCTTTTGACTCGCTGTCCTGGCAATACCTTCAACTATCTCTCCAAAGATGGGGGTTTGGCCCGGGTCTTCTCTCCTGGATCTCAGCTATATATTCCAGCCCCACTGCCACAGTGAGATATGCGGGTCATAGCTCCCAGGCCTTCCAGATAAAAAGGGGTACCAGGCAGGGGTGCCCACTATCCCCCTTATTATTCGTCCTAGCGCTTGAACCGCTAGCTGAGAAACTTAGGCAAAGCTCATCGGTGAGGGGAATACCTTGTGGAGGAAGAGACCAAAAGATTTCCCTATTTGCCGACGATATGCTCCTTATGCTCTCCTCCCCTCATATCTCGGCTCCTAACGCTATTGCCATCATAGAGAGTTTTGGCAGAATCTCGGGGCTTAAGCTCAATTCCTCCAAGTCTATGGCTCTAGATGTCACATTGTCTGATAAGACTAGGCGGCTCCTCTCCCAGAACTGGAGTGGATTTGGGTTCAGAAGTTGCCCTATTTGGGGGTTAGGTTGACTAAAAACCCTGATGCACTTTATAAGGTAAACTACCCAGAACTGTTTAAATCCCTTGATTCTTTACTACAGTCCTGGTGGTTCCTGAGACTGTCATGGTTGGGTAGGATTGCCGCCCTAAAAATTAGGTATTTGCCCAAGGTTCTATATTTTTTCCGAGTTCTTCCGGTTGCGGTGCCTAGAGGCAAGCTGGAGTCTCTCCAAAGAAAGATACTCTCATACGCCTGGAACAACTCCAGACCTAGAATTTGTAGAGATACATTATATTGCAAAAAGGAAGAGGGAGGCTTATCCTTTCCCTCCCTTCGTAAATACTACTTGGCCGCTCAAATCGCGCCACTGGTACTCCTGCATGCCCCTCGGTACAGACCAATCTGGGTCCTCAATGACATAGCTAGCTGTGGGAGCATTGCACCTGCCTCTCTGCTCTGGATTCCCAGGCCCTCCAGGCCTGACCCTCTCCCCACTTTCCTAAAATTCTCATTAACTATATGGGACACAATGAAACATATATTTGCTTCTCCCCATCTACCGGCCTCTCCGTTATTAGGAAACCCTGCATTCCCCCCAGGGATCTCCCACCAGCAGAACTTTAGTTGGTGGAAAAGGAACAACTTCACATTGGCTGATCATCTCTGTACTCCGAATGGTTTGAAAAACGTACAGAGTCTATCACCTAATGCTGACTTTCCTCCAGCGGAGGTATTTAGATGTCTTCAACTTCAACACTTTGTCAGCAATCTTCTGAAGAACTCCTCCCCCCCCCCTTCAGAATTACGGAATTTGAGCGTAGGTGTATTCGTGATCACTTCTTGGGGGGTATGATATCTAGCCTATATGCCTCCCTGGTAGCTCCAGCCCCCACGAAGAAACATAATTACATGAGAAGGTGGGAGGAAGAACTGGGAGAGGAGAAGGACCAAAAAGCCTAGCAAATGATCCTGAGAAACACTAATAAAATTTCTAATAATGCTCTCATCCAGGAAAATGCCTTTAAAATCCTGTTTCGGTGGTATTACACCCCTGACCGCATTCACAGGTTCTCCCCTTCTTCCTCCTCCCTTTCAGGGGGTGTCAGGATCGAGGTACAATGCTTCATGTGTGGTGGGATTGTCCAATAGCTCAAGAGACATGGCACAAAAGCTACAAACTTATCACTGATATTCTGAAAATCGTAGTGAGTGGGAATCCCTGGGAAGCCCTTCTTTCATTAAAGGTGGGCCTCTACACTAAACCGCAGTGGTGCCTGATTCTCCATAAAACCTCGGCAGTCAGAGTCATGATTGCAAGAAATTGGAGACTCCCCACCATACCATGGGCTGAGATATGGGGTAGAATAGCAGACACTATGTGCAACTGCAATTTCCAGGGATCAATATGACAAATTTTACGACACCTGGCAACCATGGATAGAGCATACTGGTTTGGGAAGGGGAAGTGCAGATCCAATATTCCCGATTTAGTCAGGGCATACCCTCAAATTTTTTTTTTCGTTGAGTAGGGCTCCATTTTACCGAATGTAATCACTCCCCACCCCAAGCCTGGAACCATGTCCCCACACCCCATCTACCTTTACCCAGCCCCTCCCCCTCCCCTGTCTTCCTCGTGTATCTGTTGTAAGTCTGGATTCTCTCTTTCCTTTTCTTCAATGAGTGTTCAACGAGTAAGTGATATGCTGTAATGGAGCTCTCCTGCATAGAAGTTATTGTACACATACTAAGCAATTTCATAAGAATTCATTAGACTGGGGTGTATAAAGCCCACGGTACTGTTCTCTAAACATCCCTTCATTCTTTTCTGTTTACGGTCTCTGCCTCAGTACAGTTTCTCTATGATACTGGATGTTTTCCTTATTGTTAATGTACCTTTCTATGATGTATAATTCATGATGCCAAATCACATTATGCTGTTCATGTTATGCTCTATTGCATTTGTATGTAACCATGCTGTTTTTATTCTATGCTGAACCACAATAAAAACCTTTGTAATTAAAAAAGCTGAATAAAAAACACCTTTTCCTAAAATATAAATATGCAAACAAGAAAAAACAAGCTAAGTCTGAAAGCGCAAGGTCCCCCGAGCAAAACAATACCCAACATGCATAGCTACTTTTAACCTTTTTAATTGACAGCCTACTTGAGATTTTGTCAGCCTCTGTTGACAGGTCATTTTTCCCCATTTTGCGCCATGTTTTGCGACATTTTTGCTGGAATTTTCAGGATAATTTATATATATATTTTTTGCAGCAGAGTTTAGGCTTTAACTTGAAATGTCTTGTTTGTAAATTTTATTCTGTTTTTTACAATATTATTATTCAGTATTATTCATAAATACAATTTTTTTAGAAAATTGTCTCCTTTATTTTAAATAAAAATGTATTTTATTAAAGAAAATCATATTGCATGTGAAAGCCCCATTAGAACGGTACCACTTATTTATCGGTAGCCCCCCGTTCCTGCCCAGGAGACCCCCCAAATTGAAACAAGTACTTTATAACATTTACAAATAAAATAAAACTACCATCCACACTACAAAGGGTTAAATTGAGGGAAAAAAATGACATAGAGTCCCCCCTCCCAGGGTGGGGGGCCCCATTTTTTGGGGGGATTTTTAAGGGTTAAAAACCCTTAAAATTCCCCAAAAAAATGAAATGGGGTCCCCCTTACCCAGCATTACCAGCCCGGGACCAGCTATGGGGGCTGGTAGGAACAGAGTGGCCCCCACCCTGCAGCCTACAAGCCCACATAGCCTATGTGGGCCCGGGCTCTTCTGCCCCCCCTGGACTTTGGGAAGGCAGGTAATAGGGGGTGCCGGGGGTTAATGGCAAGTCACCTGCGGCTAGCAGGTGACTTGCCAGCCCCCAGCCTTGTGAACTGGTATAAGGGGTCTCATGGACCCCTTACCAGTTCACAAGGGGTTAACAGTAAAAAAAACACACTGACACATAAGAAAAAATGACTTTTATTAAAAAATAAAAACTTTTTTTACTTTACTTACCTCCGATCGTCAGCTCCTTTGTCCCACGATGTGATGACAGATGCGATCATGCTGGCTGCAGTAGCAGAGTGCAGGTGATGATCTGATCACCTGCCCCTCTGCTCCTGTGGCCAGCATGATCGCATCTGAATGAAGAGCAGCAGGGAGCCAGGACGACACCCGGTGAGTGACGTCATAAGCCCCGCCCCTTTGGCGGCGCCCATCGTGAGAGGAGGGGGAGAGCCCTTTCAGGCTCTCCCCTGAAGCTGAAGAGCCAGAGGGGGGCGATCGGAGGCCCCCCCAGTGAAGAGGAGACCCGGAGGGAGGCAGCGCGACTGCAGGTAAGTAAATGTCATTTTTAATTTTTTTTTTTTTTTTTTTACAGTTAGCAGCTGCTGCTGCTGCCAAAGCGGGGGGGGGGGGGGGGGGCGCTATTCCGGGGGCTCTCCTGGAGCCATCCGAGCCCCCACGGGGGATCGCATGGCACCAAATTAAAGAGGAGACCTGGCCGGATCCAACGAGGGGTCAGGTGAGTAATTTTTTTTTTTTGCCCGCTAGCAGGGGTAAATGCCAGACACGTGCATTTTTACGTGGCTGGCACTTAAGTGGAGGAGAAGCAACCACATAAATTTTACGTGGCTGGCATTTAAAGGATTAAAGGAATAGACTTTATTTGTCTTAAGGGTTAATATTTTTTTCAGATATGCCTGCAGGGTGGACATGCGACCGGGGGAAGACTTGATTCACAGACTAACTCCCTTTTTTGTGGGGGGGGGGGGGTCTTGTTACGCCACTGTTTCCTAGAACACTAAGGTGTTTGTAATACATAGAAACATAGAAATATAGGAAGGTTGACGGCAGAAGGAGACCATACGGTCCATCTAGTCTGCCCTTATGTGTATACTGTATGTACTCTTTATCTTAGGATAGATGTGTGCTTATCCCAGGCATGTTTAAATTCAGTGACTGTTGATTTTTCAACTACCCCCGCTGGAAGTTTGTTCCAAGCATCTACTACTTTCGGTAAAATAATATTTTCTAACATTGCTCCTGAATGTTCCCCCCCGACTAGCTTCAGGTTGTGCCCCCTTGTTCTATCATTAAGATTCTTCTTAAAAACACTTCCCTCCTGAACCTTATTCAATCCTTTCACATATTTAAAGCTCTCAGTCATGTCCCCCCTCTCCCTTCTTTCCTCCAGACTGTACAAATTAAGTTCTTTAAGTCTCTCCTGATAAGTTTTAAGTTTAAGTCCTTCCACCATTTTCGTTGCCTGCCTTTGGACACATTCTATTTGAATAATGTATTTTTGCAGGTAAGGTCTCCAGAACTGCACACAGTTTTCTAGCTGTGGCCTTACCAGGGCTCTATACAGCGGCATCACAACCTCCCTCTTCCTACTGGTGATGCCTCAAGCTATGCAGCCGAGCATCCTGCTTGCTTTTCCCACTGCCTGGCTACACTTTCCACTCATCTTGCAGCTATCAGTAATCAGTACCCCTAAATCTCTCTCCTCCGAGGTCCTGGCTAACACAGTACTGCCCATATGGTACTCAGAGCAGGGATTCCTTCTACCCAAGTGCATGATTTTACATTTAGAGACATTAAACTCTAGTTTCCACAGTTTTGACCATCTATCCAGTAAAGCTAAATCATTTTCCATGTTGCAGACACCTCCAGGAATATCCACCCTATTACTAACTTGTATCATCAGCAAACAGGCAAACTTTTCCTACCAGGCCTTCTCCTATGTCACTTACAAATATATTCAAAAGAATGGGGCCCAGGACAGAGCCTTGCGGCACACCACTTGTAACTCGCCTTTGTTCAGATTGCACGCCATTAACAACAACTCTCTGATACCGATCCTGCAGCCAACTGGAAATCCACTGAACTATCCAGGGATTGAGTCCTACCTTCAATAACTTATCTATGAGCTCTTTATGTGGTACAATGTCAATACCCATTTGGGTAATTTTTTTGGTTCTGATAACAATTTTCGTTATTTCATTTTTTGTGTCAAAATGTTTCTTGGGAGTTGATTAATGGCAAGTTTGGTTAATGGAGTTACTATCTCATAAAATTCAGGGTTTTAATTCACCCATGAAAAGAAATAAAGCATTCTGTTATTGTGGTTCTCTTGGGGCTGGCAAAGTTGTGCTACAGGAAACCCATTTTACGCATTCTTCTTCACCGAAATGGTTAAATCATAGGTTTAGAACCTTTTTCATGGCTAACAGCAGTGTAAAGAAGAGAGGGGTGGCTATTTGTACAGAATTCCATTTATACACATGGACACAATTGGAGATTCCGATGGTCGAATCTTGTTAGTTAAGGGAGTTTGCAGACTCGCTAGTCTCTTTGTGGCTTATAACACTCCTAACAGAGGTCAGATTTCATTTTGTAAACAACTGTTTGAGGAGGTTATAAGTAAGGCAGAAGTGCAGCCATCCCCAGTTAAAAGGCACTTATACAGGGGAAGTATATGTGGTCATCTTCTAACCCCGGCCCAGTGCACCAAAACAGCCTGTGTTTCCTTTTTTACCTCAGCCTTTGCCCAATATTCATAACAGCATGAACTAGATGCAGTCAGCCATATTGCTCACTGGCTGAGAAGCCCTACCTCCAGTGATGATGCAATCAGATAGAGTACACACAGCTCAGCAACGGGGAGCACTGAACACCAACAGCACTGTCTGCCTGTGGCAGATGTTGTGGCTGAGGCTGTGGCTGATAGCGCCTCTCTGCTGACTCTCAGTGGTGCTATGAGTTGCTAGTGATAAACTGGCCTCTTAGTAAGTGATCCTGAAATAGTTACTGAACTGGAAATATAATTAGTCCTGTTCTTTGGTCAAATACGGCTTCTGATACTTCTCCTTCATTAAACAGGGCAGCCCATAATGTATATATCAGATGGGTTCTGATCAAATTGGCAAGCAGGAAGAAAAGGAAAAATTCTGAAACACATAGCAGCATTAATTAAAGCATTATTAAATAAACTATGTAAAAATTATAAATCAAACCCACACAAGGAACTTTTACATAAAATTAAACAGACCAGACTTGAGTTAAACATGATTCATACTACCAAGGCTGAAAAAACTTTAAGATTAAATAAATATAAGTTTTATCACCAAGGAGATAAAATAAGGTCACTTTTGGCAAGGAGATGAACCCCCCAGGAAGCAAATTACATGATTTTTTCAAGATATCCCATTTCCTCAATTATCAGAGGTTCATAAGTATATAGAAGAAGAGGAGTTCAAGATGGCAATAAAGCCTTAGGTCTCTAAGGCTCCTGGACCTGATAGTTTTACTTACATTTATTAAAATACATTCCTACAAATTCTATCATCTCATCCTACTTTATGGTTTAATAGCTTGAGGACTGATGAAGTGAGATTAGGAGACTTAAATAAAGCACACATTAATGTCCTCCCAAAGCCAGGAAGCAACCTAGAAGATTTGTAATAATCATAGTCCCCTTTTCCCTGATAAATACTGACTTGAAGCTTCTTACTAAAATATTGGCATTAAGGCTTAGGCTCTATTTACATCTATCCGCTTGCACTGCATTGGGCAACGCAATCATAACGCGAGAGAAAATGCTGCTCGTTATTTTTATTGGGCCAGTTCACATATATACGCAAATGAATGTGCAGCATTCTCCCTTGCAATGTGACTGTGTTGCCCAATGCAGCGCAAGCGGATAGGTGTGACTAGAGCCTTAAAGTGATATTAAAAGCAAAGACAATTGTTAAAGCATTGCACTGGGCTACATTTGACACTATCCTAAACTATTTTCCAATTGAAGAAGAAATGGCCGAGATATTGAGGTTTACAGATTTACCTTATGATTTCTCCTCTGAAAAAAGTGGGCGTGACTATTGGCTTTGTGATGCTGCATAATAATCAGCATAATGGACGCTGTCTGCCTGAAAGCATTTGCTACACCCTAGCTACACCATTGCTGTGATCCTTCCTTCTCTCCCTGTAACTAGGCAACATTGGGCACCTAGAACAGCACCCCCAGATGCATATGCGTGCAACTCCCACATGCATGAACTCCTAGATGCGCATTTGCAAGTGCTCCCACAGGTACATATGAGCACTCTCACAGGTACATTCGCGCAACCCCGGATGCACTTGCAGCCATGGGCGTAACTAGGGGGGAGCAGCGGAACAGGTGCCCAGGATGCAGCAGGTCAGGGGGGCGCCAAAGGGGGCTGAGCACAGGTGGGGGCGCCATTTCGAATTTTGGCCCGGGTGCAAGAAAGCCTAGCTACTCCTCTGCATGCTTTCACGTGTGCACATTTGTGCGCTCCCACATACACATGCGCACACTCACACAGGTGCATGCATGCACATCCACATGCGTGCACTCCCACAGCTGCTCCTTTGGCTCCGGCAGCTGCCGCCCCTCTGCTTCGGTGGCTGCCTTCCCACGGCTCCCTCTGCTGCCGCTTGTGGCTCCCTTAGCTCCAGCGGATTCTACCCCATGCTCCATCTGCTCCCCCAGATTGCTGCCCCATAGCCACCCACGGCTCTTTTTGCTCTGGTGGCTGCCGCTCCACGGCTCCCTCAGCTCCGGTGTTTGCTGCACCATGGCTCCCTCGGCTTCAGCAGCTGCTGCCCCACGGCTCCGTCAACTTTGCCGGCTACTGCTCCCTCAGCTCTGGTGACTGCCGTCCAGGGCTGATGCCCCACAGCCACTCACGGCTGGCGCCCCAAGGCTAGCATCCTAAGTGTAAAAGGCACACATCATAAATTAGGCCCAAAGATTTGCAATTTAGGAAGATTTGGAGTTCTTAGTCCAAATCTCGAAATTCTGGCAAATTGGGCTCCGAGTTCTTTAATTCCCCATATTCTTCTTACTACTATTTATTTATTGTGTTATTTGGTTTTGTGGTTGTGGTCTCTATTTTGATTGAAATGGCTGATATCTAGATATATTTAGTTTTTTGATTAATGCTATGCTAATCTTTTGAAAAAACATTAATATTGTATTTTACACACATTTTATAAACTTGTGTATTTGTGCCATGTGCCATTTTTGCATGTCCCCATGTACCCTTGCTGGGTTCGAGTATTTTAAAATCCTGAATCAGGTGCTATACACCTTAACGCCCACGCTAGGGCTGTGTTCTGTAGTCATATATCTAGGTTCCAGCACCAGCTTTTGGGCATTCAGAAATGGTGCTACGTTTCGTCCCGTGCAGTGCTCTTTCAGTGTTAAATGTTGAGGCTGCATTCTAGCGTTCACACCTTGCACCACCTAACGTTCTCGAAAATACAAGCAAATTGCAGCGCTTTCATTGGTTCTCCCTATAAGAAGCCCCGCCAGCATGTGGACCCTCTAACCAACGGCCAGGTTATTAAGGTAAGTGTATTCTGTGTGTTTGCTGTACCTGTTATGTTTCTGTGGATGTGTCTTTACTTCTGTTCCCTTTATATCTATGTTCTGTTCCTCCATTATGCCTTTTTGTCATAGTTTAATCCACCTTTAATCTTGCTATGTGCATTTTTGCCCGTTTTGTCCCTTCAGCTTTATTCCTGACTTCGGCCTCTTGTTGTGACTAGTGTTTTTTAATAGCTTTTTTTGTTAAAAAAAGGATTTAGCGTTGCGCTTAGCGTTTTCACATGTATAACTCCTGTTCTGATATGCGTATTTTGCCTTTCTCATCAATTATTGTGCAGAAATGCATTGTTCTTTAAATAATAACATACAGTTTTTTTCTGTCTTTGTTTTATTTCATGTAGGGCATGTGCCAGCACTAATATGGCTCTTGTTTTGTGTCTTCACAGGTAAACCAGCCTCCCCTCCACAAGCATGGCAAAGGGGTTCTCCCTCTCCCCCCTAACCCGGACCCCAGTACATCTGCAGGGGAGGGTCCTTTGCGCCATTGCGAGGTGGAGGACACATGGGAGGAAGAGGACAAAGCTGGGGATGTCCCAGAGGAGTCAGCCAGTGAGGTGGGGGCTGTGTTGGTCATCAGCTCTTTCATTGAGGAAACACCGGAGTCTGGCTACCGGAAGGACCAGTCTCAGGTGGAGAGTCCCGAAGTGGAGGAGGTGGTGGACTCCCCACCACTCCCTGAGGTGGCAGTAGAGGGAGTGGAGGAGTCTGCCCCCTCAGAATTGGGTTCTGGTGGGCCAATTTGGGGGAGCAAAGCCCACACATCCCCCCCTCACAGCCCTCCCAGGTTGGATAACCAACACCTTGTTCCCTGGTGAGTAGACTTTGTGTATATTATTGTGTTGAGCTATTTTGGAAATGACTAGTGTTTGCCT
The DNA here is from genome assembly GCA_027917425.1 of Gastrophryne carolinensis. NCBI lineage: Eukaryota > Metazoa > Chordata > Amphibia > Anura > Microhylidae > Gastrophryne > Gastrophryne carolinensis. The sequence continues at coordinate 282,096,752 of CM051235.1, forward strand.
AATTGTTTTTTGGTCTAAATTCTTGTTTCAGGGCATCATAGGCTGGGGGTTTCCTCTACACCTCTTCCCATTATTTTGCCAAAGCCAATGTCAGATAATAATGCCATGCACAAACATACAGATACAAATCTTAAGTGTTTATATGTTGCCAGAAAATATACTCCATAGATAACTTAGTAATGTTATTGCTCTTGTTTTTGTCTTGGATTCTCACAGATCATCCTATACCCGCTGGCACATCCATTGTCCCCACAATCCCACCTTGTCCCCACCAGCATGAAGTTGGGTCTAGCAGCGAAAGCCAGAGCTGTGATGGTAAGTTACATATACCCAGTGATGTAACAGTAGCTTCCTTGCTTATCTCCCAATCATTTTATTTAAAGTGGACCAAAACCCAGTGAGATCGGCCTGGGAATCTAAGATTCCCGGGCCGATCGATTCCCTCACCCCAGCGCATCCAAAATCGGGATACCCCGCTGCTTGAAACCCCCCAGGTCACCCCATACACTTACCTTGCTTCCCGGGCCAATGGCGCATCCTCAGGCCGCGGCCGCATCTCCGCTATTCCTCTATCAGGGCACGTACCTGCGCCATTTGTGAATGGCCGGCATGGGCACGCTCCCTGTTAGAGGGAAGCGGGGGATGTGGCTGCCAGAACACTCCGAGCGCGCTGATTGGACGAGCGGCTGCGCATGTGGCGTAGGACCAGGAAGAGGTGAATTAACTTTGGTGATCGCAGCAGCAGGGCAGGGAGGTTTTGGTCCACATTACACACTCAAAGGAACATTTATTGCCCATTACCAATTATGTGTTGTTAGTCAAATATTTGAGGAATACTATGTGCTTATGTTTTTATCATGTATGCAGGTAGGAGTGCTAAATTCTTCCAAAGCAAGCTTCTCAGAAATCCTCCCTCTTACTGTTGTTTGGCATAGGAACTCCACCATTGACACCTGACCTGGGTTGTGTCCCTCAGATAGTGTGTGTGTGTGTGTGTGTGTGTGTGTGTGTGTGTGTGTGTGTGTGTGTGTGTGTGTGTTTTAAGCTAAAAACATGGTTTTTACATTTTGTGATGTATACACATGCCTTACCATCACCATGTCTTGGCCCAGCTGGTATCTGGTTTCACATACATTTTACTACCTTCAAAACAGTTGGCATTGGCCCTGTAATTAGCATTGTGCAATGTGTTGTTGATTCAAACATGTATCCTCTTTGGCAACAGAGTTTAAGGATCCAAAAACATTTTTTTACAATTAGAGCTTTCTTTAAAACACAACCCAAAATAATAATATATGTGAAAAGGCAAAAGTGTACAAGTCCTTAAACTATTTAATTCCAGAAGGTCATGGACTTTAGCAATCAACGTTACACTATGGTGTATGTACCATACATTTTGTGGCCAATCTCAATTAAACAATAATATGGATAATTAGCACCTTTAGTTACTGGTCGCCCCTTACAGGAACATATAGGGACACCACATGTACATGGCTTAGAGGCTAAAAGTCTTACTAATCAATTGAGTGTATCTTAATATCTTGACCAATGTTGTATTTAAAGCAGAATGCATTTAGAAGTCCAACAGAAGAACAACACTGCACAAATCAATTGGAACACTGCCTTGAAGCCATATGCGTCCTGTGCACCATTGTGTGTGGCCCGTTTCCCAACAAGACTCTTCTTGTGTGTTTTAACTGATGACCTGTCTTTGTTCCTTAGAGGAAATGTATGTATCATGTTTTTTTGTAATCTGTTTCTTGTTGGACACTTGGCCATGTATTCCAAATGTTAGCTCAATACACTATAAGTTGGAGGGGACATCCTGTAGCTCAAATGTTTGAGTTAATGTTTGTTTAAATGTGGTCCTTTGTTAGTGGTTTTGTCAAACTGATTTAAAAATTATTTTTTTCTCCACAGCTTGCATACGGGAGTCATTACAGACAAGCAATAAGATAGCTACTGCGCAGCCCTTTATTTTAATGTTGGCCCATGCTGGACTTTTTGGTATATTAAAATAATAAAAATAAAAAACATTTACACAATCTTTCAACATGTGTGTTCTTATGTGACTTACCTTTATGGTCTTGTGCGAGTGTTTTGTACTACTAAATACATTATTTTGACTTTCCCATAAATAACTTAAACTGTCTTTCTTGACCATCATGGTTCGCTACATCCAGGGATTGGCAGCCTGGATGAACAAGTGGTATTGTTGTCATTGTAGTTTGGCCATTGTTGCTGGTGGGTTGTGCCCAGGCCCGACCCCTGATCAAAACAGTGCCTGCCAAAAAATGCCTTTCTGCAGTAAATCTGCCATATCTCTCAGACTCCTGTATTGCTGCTATCATAGCCACATGCAGTTCCTGTGCATGTGCTTCCTGCAGTTGTAGCCCCGCCCATTGCTCCTGTGCCAGTGCTGTCTGTGGTACTAAAGAATTTCTTATAACTTGAATTTGAGGGAGTTGACGTTTAATGCCTTTGGACCATTAGCCCGTGACATGGTTGCCTATTGTATGAATCCAGCATTTGTTTAAACAGCTAAAATAGTTGGATCCTACTTCGTGGCCTTTCTGGCTACCCAGCTAACACCAATAGAGGGTGAAAACAATACAAGAAAGGACAGTTACCCAAAGATAATGAATCTTATTGAGCCTTATGTGAGCGCATCATCTCACCACGCATGTAGTTAGCTGTTTGTTTTAAGGTTTTGTCCTGATGCCTGGGAGGGGAACCACACTTCTCTATCTGTGTCCAGGACTATAGTTCATTGAAGTGTGTTAACCCTTTAAGTTTCCCCCCTGGGGACTCGGATGGCTCCAGGAGAACCCCCGGAATAGCCCCCCCCCCGCTTCGGGTACGGCCGCTGCTAAGTGAAAAAAAAAAAGACATTTACTCACCTGCGGTTGAGATGCCTCCCGCCAGGTCCCTTCTTCACCAGGGGAGCCTCCAATCGCCCCCCCCCCCCCCCGGGCTCTTCCGTGGTAAGGAGAGGGCGAGAAATCGCCCTCTCCCTCACTTCCTGGTTCGCGGCTGCTAGCCCCGCCACCCCATAGTGACGTCACCTGACAGCCGGCTTCTCTGACCCTCACCCGAGACAATCATTCTTGCCGGGTGCTTGGAGGAGAGAGGTGGGAGGGGGAGAGGGCTGTGATCCCTCGCCACCCCCAGCCCCCCTCCATAAGCACCCGGCAGCTGTCATCGGGGATCGCCGGGGGACAGAGGAGGATCGGAGGTGAGTAAAAAAAAAAAGTAAATTAATGTAATTTTTTTATTATGTGTCTGTTTTTATTTTTACATTTAACCCTTTGTGAACTGGTAAGGGATCCATGAGATCCCTATACCAGTTCACAAGGCTGGGGGCTGGCAAGTCACCTGCAACTAGCGGTGACTTGCCATTAACCCCCGGCTCCCCAATTACCTGCCTCCCCAAAGCTGGCCCCTGAGCCCTGTTCCTGGGGCTGGTTATGATGGGTAAGGGGGACCCCATATCATTTTTGGGGGGATTTTTAAGGGTTTTTAACCCCAGGAGGGGGACCCTATGTCGTTTTTTTTAAATTAACCCCTTATGTTTATAGTGTGGATAGTAGTTGTATTTTATTTGTAAATGTTATAAAGTGCTCTTTTCAGTTTGGGGGGGCCTCCTGGGCAAGAATGGGGGGCTACCGATACATATGTGGTACTCTTGTAATCGGGAGAAATGGGGCTTTCACATGCAATATGGTTTTCTCTAATAAAGTAAATGTTTTATTTAAAATAAAGGAGACAATTGTCTAAAAAATATTTTTGTATTTATTTTACGCAAAAATATTAAAAAAAACAGTAGAAAAAATACAATCAAGACATTTCATGTTAAAGCCTAAACTCTGCTGCAAAATATATATCTATATTTCCGGCAAAAATCACGGTTAAACATGCCGCAGTATGGGGAAAAATGACCTGTCAACAGAGGGTGACAAAATTCAAGTAGGCTGGCAATTAAAAGGGTTAATAGTACCTATGCATGTTGGGTATTGTTCTTCTCGGGGGCCCTTGCTCTTTCAGATTTAGCTTGGTTTTTCTTGTTTGCATATTGATATTTTAAGAAAACATGTTATTTATTCAGCTTTTTTATACATTTTTTTTAGGGAAACCCTGTGCAACCTAAGAATTCTTTGAGGGATTACTTCTAGAAAGATGAGCCCACTACAACAAACTGGGTCCGCTTAGAAAGCTTAACGTGTACTTTCAGGAAATATATGGGGGGTTTACAGGGGATATTCCAAATGTAAAAGGTTGTTTTTGGTTGAAAAATTGCAAGGTGTGCACTTGGTCTGCAGAGCTGAAATTTTCAAGTAAAAATACTGTTATGTGCATGCTTTACTTTGTGGTGTTTGGCAACTCTTTCCTTGACAGTAGCTATGCATGTTTGGTATTGTTCTGTTCGGAGCATGTTGCTTTTTAAGATTTTACTTGTTTTTTCTTGTTTGCATATTCATAGGTTTTTTTAGGAAAATGTGGCTTGATTCTTCTTTTTATTCTTTTTTTAGGGAAACTCTGTGCAACCAAAGAATTGATTGAGGGATTACTTTCAGAAAACTACACCCACATAAACAAGCCTGGTACACCTAGAAAGCTTGAGGTGTGTACTTCCAGAGAATATATAGTTTGTGGGGGGTATTTCAAATGTAAAGGGTTGTTTTTTTGAAACCTGCAAGGTGCACATAGCGCATAGCATAGTTGTATTTTATCTGACAATCTCCTAAAGCGCTGTTTCAGTTTGGGGGAGTCTCCTGGGCAGGAAAGTGTGTCTACCAATACATATGTGGTACCACTGTAACCGGGAGATATTGGGGTTTCACACGCAATAAGAATATATTGACAAACTTACATTTTTTAATGTTTGCACATATTTCACCCAAAAGTATTGAGAATACACTAAAAAAAGGCCAAACAAGACATTTCATGTTGAAGCCGAGACTTATATAATTTTCCTTTAAAAATCACAGTTGAACATGTGTAGCGCAAAATAGTGAAACATGGTCTGGCAAAAGAGGGTGACAAAAGCTGCAGGTAGGCTGGCACTTAAAGGGTTAAAGTTGGCATGTGGAAATTTTTGTTTTTTGTGAGACCTTAAAGTGTTCGACATGAGTGGGCACAAAGGCTCTTGGACTGCTGCTGTAGTTACAGCAAGAAGATATGTGTACCCAGCTAAAGCAGACCTAAAATGATGCTAAAATACTGTAGTTTAAAGACAAACTGGCAAAAATCAAAAGGTGGATAAAGGCTAGAACTAGACAACCCTATGTGTGTGATCTGTATTGCTTGTTGTATAGTGAAATAGCTATGCAAGAAGCAGCATTGAATGGCAGAGACAAGATTTAACACGGATAGTCCACATCATGAGCGCACAGTGTTCATTACTTTTATCATTATTATACTATTTCTATTATATACTTTTTATAAATATCATATAAATCGGACAGAAAAAAGCAGTGCTACTTAGCTAGAAACGCTAACTGGCAATAGTGCGTTTGCCCTTTTCTGCCTTGGGCGCTCTCAGTGCCTCTCCTTAGCAGAGAAATAGGCGCTAGCAATAAATTACCCTCCCAGACACTTTGATGTCAGCACAGTTGAGCACGCTGATTGGACGAGAGGCAGCAGCAGGATCGGGGAAAAGTGAGTTCTGGTGGGGAACCTGGGAGATTTCACACAGCGGGGCAATGCGATGACATCACCCCAAAAAAGGGGGATAGCAACAGGGGCTGAATGCCGTTCAGGCGCTGTGTTTTTTTATCTTAAATAACTAACTTTAACTGCGCTCCCAGCCGACGCTAGGAGTCGCTAGACTTATACAGGCCCTGTCCTAGTGCCCAAACGCAGGCCAGCAGCAATCAAGGGATCAGCACTGGCTCTCTGCAGCTGGCTCTGTAGTGTGGGCGGCCACAGGGACGCTCATGTGCCGCCTGCACATTTTTTTTAATAAATAAGACTGAATTTTTCAGTAATGTTCCTCCCCAGCCAAGAAAGCTGCCAGGAAGCCTGTAGCCACTGGAACACAAGATTGCTTTCCTCCCATCTGAAGAGGTTGAATTAGAGCAGAAGGGGTTAATATGCTTGTCTCAGCCAATCAGATGATTAGCAAGCCAGAGTCAGAAAGTCTCTGATCTGTACTTTTAACATATGACTTTGATGTACATTGCTAAGGTAAACACACTGTTGCTATGGAAAACTCTTTTTCTTTTATAAAATGGAGTTGCAAACAAATAGAAAATAAAAAATAATAGATAGGCTCAGCATATTGATTACATCATTTTAGCACACAATAATGGAAACTTTAAAAAATGCCATTGAAAGTGGAATTACCCTTTAAGACCCGCTCACAAGCAGTGTAAATGAAGTAAGAAAAAACACAACATACCAGGCATTGGCAGCATTTCTATTTATCCTGCCGAGAGTATAAATCAGGAATCTGCTGAAGCCTTAAAGCATCCTTAAAAAAGCCCCAGACCTATGCTGGGACTGGCATGGTGCTTACCTATCTGCCGATGCAGGGTCGTGCAGGTTTTGGTTCGTTTTAAGGAAAATGTTTTGATCAAGGTATTTATTGTGCTATTTCTTTTTTATATTTGAGTAAATATATAATAATATATGGAGGTAATATGTTCCTTAAGGGAATAAAGAAAATTCTAAATACTCTGCATACTGTACAGTGTATTTTTATTTTATTAATATACATTGTAATAAATGAATAATGAATCTAAATTATAGAGCATCACAGTTATTATGTAGAAAGTTATTTGTAATTCAAGGTCATCTTATCCAGAGCATGACAACATATGCCACATTCTCATATATACTTTCATAACACAAGGGGATGGCAGAGAAAGAAGAAATATTTTCCAATTTGTGGGCTGTTTTATTGCAAAAGCAGAACTGTTGGCATTGCACAAAGTGGAGATAAACTATATGGGCAGGTAGATAAATTAGGTCCCTCCGTTGAAAAATTGATGCTGAAGTTGGAAATGAATTAATGCAAGATACAACTCAGCAACTAAAATATAATCTATAGCAATAATGTTTTGCTGCAAAGTGCTTGAAAATGTATTGGGGATAATTCAGTGCACGGGAGAACGGCAAGTGGAATTATATGACAGGAAGTAAAAGGAAAAATGGAGCTGTTGAGAGGAGCTGCAGATGTGCCGACTATGCTGTGATGAATGCACAATGATAGTGTAGCAGGTACATTCAATTTTATATGTAATTTAGAGGCACAAGATCTAGAATTATAGAGAGCTTCATGGGCATCATTCAGGGACCCGGTATAAATCTTCTACTTAGTAAGGTGGACAGTTTGTCATTGATATCACAGCATAACGCAGAAAAGTAATTACAGTGCTTGGTGGTCTATCACACCTAATGAGGTATAAGCAGTTTGGCGTTACAGAGCAGTACAGACAAATTCCATTATCATACTACAAGTAGAGCCTGGGTGGCAGTGGAAATAGCCACTATAGCTGCACCATTGCTAATAGATACTTGCATGGTTCCAAAATGTTACCCATATCTCACTTCTCTCTACTGATATCAACCTAGATTCTTCCTTTTCATTAGTTCCTTCAATCTCCCTGATTTCATGTGGCAGGTAGAAACCCAATTTTCATGACCCGCTAGGTTTTTTCACTGCTGAAACCACAGCCAGCCAATTGGTGATTTCAAAACTGATGTATGACACGCACCAGTCGACCTGCCGTATCCACCGTTTTCTATTTGCCACTCGCTCCCACACCCAGCCACTCAGATAGGCTGGATGCAGGAGCACGCACAGCTATAGGGAAGCCAGGGATGCCACCAGTAAAGGTGGGTTTAGGTTTCACACGGTTTAGGGTTTTGATCCACTATAAAGCAAAATGGAATAATGTTTTACTGTTAATTTACGGGGAGGCCGATTCATTAACAGCGGCAGGTAGCGACAGTTGAGTGACTGTAGCAGCATTTTCAGAGCGCCCGCTAGTAGTCGCTGTGCTTGGCCGTTGTTCGGTAGTTGATAGCGACTCAGTCGGTTTTCCGTAATGTTGAATATTGGGTGAGGAGTTGCTATTTGACAGGTTCCGCGCTGTATGGGTGCGCATGATAGCGACTGGCCCTAGCGACCGGCTCCCACCATATTCATTAAAAAATCACGCTCAAAAAATTCTCGCGCTGTAAAATGCATGTTTAAACCCCAGAGCGCTGGAGGCGATGGGTTAATAGTAGTTTTTTAACCCCCAAACAACCATATTTTTGGAAACCAAAAAAACAAGTTTTTTAAATAATTTTTTAATATGAATACATTAATAAAAAAAATTATCTAAAATGGCAGAAGTGGTCACAGAATTTTTCACATTTAAAAAAAAAAAAAAAAAAATTCATAACAATTAATTATGAATATTTAAAGATTGTTCCATTGAAATGCATTGGAGAGCGCCAGGTAGCGAGAGGTCGCGCTGTGGGCTGAGGCTGGAATAATGATGAATGAGTGGCTATCTGGCGCTATCTCAGTCGCTAAGCAGGATTGGCTTGATAAATGTGTGATTGTGGTGGGGAGCCGGCGTTCTCGTGGCGGGGCCCGTCATTACCGGCCGCTCACCAGTCGCTACCTGTCGCTATCCCTTCATAAATAAGGGCCTAAGTATGATGGGAAGTGCACTAAAGGGTGACCAATCTGTGGAGTTGATTTCTTAAAGCCGCTTCAAGCAATCAGAAAACATTGCTGTGATCTACTCTGACCGGCTGGAAGACTGTGTGAACATGGTGCAAGGTAAGAATACAGTGATCCACTGGGATTTACACACAGGGACCCCTCAAATAGGGATGCTCATTTTTTGGTGAAGCCAGTGTGACTTGCAGTGTGCATTGTGGTTTGGATTGCAACCTGCAAATCAGTATGGGAACCCAAAGATCCCTATATTCAGACATCCAAGAATTGTAACTAGTATGCATGCACTCTAATGCGAGATCAGGCAGCCACAATCTAGCAGTTATCCAGTCTGGCATATTCTAATACACACAGATAACTGCTGCTGAAGTCTGTCCCTGACTATGGCAAGTACCATGCTGATGCTCATCTGCATGCAAGGAGATTACTAGCCACATACTGCGGTTTGTGAGCCAAGGCTACAGCCTCACATTGCCATCTTATACAGGTTAATCACGATCATACAATCAAGCATACAGGCACTGGTAATGCAACATTCTCTGTAAGAGCTGTGAAACCTTGGCTTAGTACACAAAGGCAACCTAATAATTTTTAAATGTAATATCCGAGGCAGTGGATAGAAAGTGTTCAGTGAAAAAATAAGAAACAATTAGGACATTTGCAGGAAAAGTAAAGGTGTAAGATAAGTCTTTGCTGAGCAAACAAATCCCCCAAACAACAACTATCATTTGCTTTCTTTATATAGTCATTCCTTCAATCACCAGGTTGGAGAAGCAACTTGGCTGGCAGGCTGATCCATTACTAACACCAAGTAGCGACGATGAACTTCACAATTCTGCATAAAAATACTAATACAAAAAGTTTTCAAAAATGTCATTTTCTTGGCCAGAATACATGTCAGAAGGTTTATGTTTTTTTTTTAGGGAAAAAAAAATTGGGATCAGGAAAGGGATTTAAGGATGGTCCATAGAAATGTATGGGAGAGCGCCAGTTAGCGACAGGTTAGACGTGGCGCTCTGCAAGGCGAAGCCAATGTGACTTGCAGTGTGCATTGCGGTTTGGATTGCAACCTGCAAATCACTATGGGAACCCAAAGATACCTATCCCTATGACAGACAAGAATTGTAACTAGTATGAACACACTCTAATGCGAGATCAGACAGTCACAATTTAGCAGTTATCCGGTCTGGCATATTCTAATACACACAGATAACCAGAGCCGGATTAAGCATGGTGGAGGCCCCTGTGCACAAAATCTGGTGGAGGCCCCAGATACAGCACTTTTTTCCTTTAAAATAATTAGAAAAAAATCTATTACAAGGCCCAGCATGAATTTAAATACTTACATAAAAACAGTACACAATATAGTGGCAAAATACTAACAGTATACATGTAAATACCTTCTAACTTCTTTGTAACTGCTTTCCCAGTTAGGACCACTAAAAGAACATTAGTGGACCTACACCTCTTAAACTGGACCAACACACTTTAAAAGAAACAGTGATCATATGCATACCTTCCCAGGGCATTTCAGGTTGCTGCACATAATAATTAATTTACCTTTTTGTAAGTCTTGCTCTAGTGAATTTTAAAACCAAAATGACACCCCATACAGCTGCAAGCCGCCTGGAAAGAGGAAGTGTTGCTGGGTTTCCTGCCGCTGGGTTATGTGTCAGTTGAATCCAGGCAGAAGCACAGTTGGGATACTGCGAAAGAAAGCTCCAAAAAAGGCCACTACAAGGAGAAAATCAGTAAGGCAGCATTTCAGCTTTGAGTGGGTGCAGGACCAAATGTAATTCATGTATGCAGATGGGGCAAGTGAGTTTTGGGGAGTTTTTCTTTCCAGCTGTACAAGGCAGCCCGGTAGGTTCGGTTTAATGTGGATCAAACCCAGGATTTTCATTATCTTCTTCCCATAGCCTTTAATGGTGTCTGCTATTCAGAAAGTACCAGTTGCTGGATACTGGGATGCTTGTCTGGCTAATCACTATTCATCTCATTAGATGTCAGTTTGTGAAAAATGATTCTAAGCCCAAAAGAAAGCTTATGCATCCCACCAGGAGAAAATCTCCATCTCAAAACTTTATCAGACATGACTGGTTAAATAAGGAGATTTGCTTTTGACAGTTTACTTCAGAAGGATTTTTTAAAGTGTTTATTTTTTGTCCTAAGGGGCTGAGCTGGTTTATTTATTTTATTATGTTAGCAAATGTGTGTTTTATGAAAGCAGGTTTCACTACCCGCAGGCTGTACACCAGGAATAGAGAAGTTAGCCCTGCACACATAATGTGCTACTGCTATAGCAGCTGCTGATGTGATAGAGGTCACTCAACCCTACACATGCCCAGCAGCAGCGTTCTGTGTGTACAGGCCTCACTTCTATCTTCCTGTAGAATTTCCCTTCCCTTGAATTACAGACTTGGTGTACAGATGCCAATATCAACAGATTTCAGGTAGTGGAAATCTGCTTCTATAAAAAACACATTTGGTAACATAAGAAAGAATAAAAAAAAAATACTAGATCAGCTCAGCACATTGAGGACATAATTTTGAAACACAAAAATATACACCTTCAAAAATGGACTTCCTCTTAAAGTTCCTAGTATATGGGATGTACACAGGCCACGACCACCATCGTCCGGAACCAGGAAGCACAGCTACTGGCTTCCCAGTGAGGACCATCGGCTGTGTGGGAGCGATGGTCGCCCTGTGCCTCCTGGCATTTGGCTGGTCTGAGGTCTGAGAAATGGTCGTTGCTCCTTTATGTTGAGAGGTATTCAAATCTTTGGTGAATACTGGCAGAGATGATATTCAGTAATGTAAAACGTCTCTTTGCCTTTTAATGAATTACCCAAATGTTATAGACTAGAGAAGTAAATTAATCTTATGTGATATTTTATGTTATGTGTTACAGGCATAAATCATCTGGAGTGGAAAATGGCATGGCATCTGCTTGTACTTCTATTGATTCAGAATGCAGAGAGTACTCTAGATGAGTGTCCCCCACCTTGCAGTTGCACCGTCCAAGAGACTCACGGGCTAATTGTCAACTGCACTTCCAGGCATCTCGTAACAGTGCCAGATCTGCCAATCACTACAACCAAACTTTATTTGCAAAACAACCTAATGACCACTGTGTCCCTTGGAGCTCTTGATCAACTATTCAGCCTGGAGGAAGTGGATGTGTCGGGTAACCCTTGGAATTGTGACTGTAACATTTTATACCTGAGGGACTGGCTTGACTCCCAACCAGTGCAAAGAAACACAGCAAATGTACGGTGTGCATCCCCAAACTCTGTATCCGGAAAAGCATTTCAGAATCTTACTGGGAATGAAATATCTGGGTGTAGAAGACAATGGCCAATCAAATGTAAGAGTTTCTTTGTACGGGACTTGTATATGAATGGACTTGCTGTGGTGGTGCTTATTTTGATGTCTTATGTAGTACGGATGGCCAGGAAACTAGCCTGCCGTGTGGCTATCTCATCTCAACACCGCCAGAAAAAAGCCACCAAGGACTCTAACAAGTCAGAGTAATACATGGCATAACAACTGTCACGATTAAAAAAAAATAATAAAATGAGCCTAGTACTCAGTTATATTAAAAATACCCATGCACATTGTATGCAATAACGCTCTGTATAGGAATACTGTATTTGGTGTTAATCTATTTCATATAAAATAAACTTTTTTTCACAAATTCAAGGACTCTCATTCATCATTAGATTCCCCCACTCCAGATATTAACAAGGCATGCCCATATCCCTCCTACCTTTGGAGCAGTTAGCCTTGAAATATAGAACACCCCCCATTCACACACGGTGAACAAAAGTGGGTTTCTACACCTAAACAATTGTACGTAAGCCCGAGTTCACAATGCACTAAACCTGCAGGTTCCAAGAAAAATCCTTGAATAAAGTATAAATATGGGGGGCAAATGTATAACAGTCTGGGGATTTGTTCATGGCTTTGGCTATGCATCTGCATTACCAGGTAGAAGCTGTAGCAGCACTCTAAACTTTTCCCTCTTTTGAATTTTATTTCTCCAGGGCCACAAAAAAAGCTACTCTTTCCCTTGGAGCTCTCAGCTCTAAGCTATTTACGTCAGAGATTCCCTCGAATGGCTTATTTTACACTGTGCCCGAGGGGGATAAGGTGGGAGGAAGTTAGTGTGTGCCTGGACAGGGACTTTAAGATTAAAAAACTCATACTCATTATTTGTATAGCAAAGTAACTGTAGTTAGAAGTCACTCCATATAAAGTAACATGATTCAATGCTAGCTAAGTCTGATCAGTTGGGAAGATTTGTGGGAGTTTCTAAAAGTTCTATAGATGTCTTGTATATCTTCTGTACTGTGTAATGTATCTTGCTTGAACTCTGTGTATCTCCTTGATGTATATTTCCAGATCTGTCATGAAAACATATGCAGATGCTCATGCACTGTCACAAAGCTTGGAGCGGATTCTAACTCACGATGGGTAAGCCCTTGTCCAGGCACACCCCAGCTTCCTCCCCAGCATATTTCCCTTGCAAACAGTGTCAAATACGCCCAAACAAGTTCAAACATTTCAAACTCTCTCAAGATCTTAGATTGTGGACCTTATTTATGATTTGCGCCATTTCGCATCTGTTTGGTGGCTATGGTGCCAGTTTTGGAGCGCCAACATTTTGGGCTTTTCTGGCGCTTGCTTTGATTGTTGCACTAGGTATTGCCCAGCCTTTGTCAGTACCTATTTGACCCGACTGCCGATTATACCATTGTCAGTGTGCGCTTCTTTGTACCTCTGTCTTTTTGGTGTTGCACAGTATACTGTATCTTTCGCCCGAGCACCAACTACGTCCACCCGCTAAATGAACCCTGGTGTTTGCACTGTGTGTGCAGCTGCCGCCGGGGAAGAGGCAGCAGCCGAGACAGCGCGGAGCGTCAACTGCGGGGACAGCGTGAACCTCCGGAGCGATGGATATGTGAGTTTACCATTTTTACCTTACCTTAGGGAATGGGAGAGGGAAATGCCACACTGCCCATGGGGAATGAGAGGGGGGAGTGCCATACTGCCCATGAGGAATGCAAGGGGGTAAAATGCCACACTGCCCATGAGGAATGCAAGGGGGGGGAAAATGCCACACTGCCCACGAGGAATGGGAGGAGGAAATGCCACACTGCCCATGAGGAATGGGAGGGGGAAATGCCACACTGCCCATGAGGAATGGGAGGGGGAAATGCCACACTGCCCATGAGGAATGGGAGGGGAAATGCCACACTGCCCATGAGGAATAGGAGGGGAAAATGCCACACTGCCCATGAGGAATGGGAGGGGAAATGCCACACTGCCCATGAGGAATGGGAGGGGGAAATGACACACTGCCCATGAGGAATGGGAGGGGAAATGCCACACTGCCCATGAGGAATGGGAGGGGAAATGCCACACTGCCCATGAGGAATGGGAGGGGAAATGCCACACTGCCCATGAGGAATGGGAGGGGGAAATGCCACACTGCCCTCGAGGAATGGGAGGGGAAAATGCCACACTACCCACGAGGAATGGGAGGGGGAAATGCCACACTGCCACGAGGAATGGGAGGGGGAAATGCCACACTGCCCACGAGGAATGGGAGGGGGAAATGCCACACTGCGCACGAGGAATGGGAGGGAGAAATGCCACACTGCCCATGAGGAATGGGAGGGGAAATGCCACACTGCCCATGAGGAATAGGAGGGGAAAATGCCACACTGCCCATGAGGAATAGGAGGGGAAAATGCCACACTGCCCACGAGGAATGGGAGGGGAAAATGCCACACTGCCCACGAGGAATAGGAGGGGAAAATGCCACACTGCCACGAGGAATGGGAGGGGAAAATGCCACACTGCCCACGCGGAATGGGAGGGGGTAATGCCACACTCCCCACAAGGAATGGAAGGGGAAAATGCCACACTGCCACGAGGAATGGGAGGGGAAAATGCCACACTGCCCATGGGGAATGGGAGGGGGTAATGCCACACTCCCCACAAGGAATGGAAGGGGAAAATGCCACACTGCCACGAGGAATGGGAGGGGAAAATGCCACACTGCCCATGGGGAATGGGAGGGGAAAATGCCACACTGCCCATGGGGAATGGGAGGGGGAAATGCCACACTGCCCACGAGGAATGGGAGGGGAAAATGCCACACTGCCCACGAGGAATGGGAGGGGAAAATGCCACACTGCCCACGAGGAATGGGAGGGGAAAATGCCACACTGCCCACGGGGAATGGGAGGGGAAAATGCCACACTGCCCACGAGGAATGAGAGGGGAAAATGCCACACTACCCACAAGGAATGGGAGGGGAAAATGCCACACTGCCCACGAGGAATGGGAGGGGGAAATGCCACACTGCCCACGAGGAATGGGAGGGGAAAATGCCACACTGCCCACGAGGAATGGGATGGGAAAATGCTACACTGCCCACGAGGAATGGGAGGGGAAAATGCCACACTGCCCACGAGGAATGGGAGGAGAAAATGCCACAATGCCCACGAGGAATGGGAGGGGAAAATTCCACACTGCCCATGGGGAATGTGAGGGGGAAATGCCACACTGCCCATGAGGAATGGGAGGGGAAAATGCCACCCTGCCCACGAGGAATGGGAGGGGGAAATGCCACACTGCCCACGAGGAATGGGAGAGGGAAATGCCACACTGCCCACGAGGAATGGGAGGGGGAAATGCCACACTGCCCACGAGGAATGGGAGGGGAAAATGCCACACTGCCCACGAGGAATGGGAGGGGAAAATGCCACACTGCCACGAGGAATGGGAGGGGAAAATGCCACAATGCCCATGGGGAATGGGAGGGGAAAATGCCACACTGCCACGAGGAATGGGAGGGGAAAATGCCACACTGCCCACGAGGAATGGGAGGGGGAAATGCCACACTCCCCACAAGGAATGGAAGGGGAAAATGCCACACTGCCCATGGGGAATGGGAGGGGGAAATGCCACACTGCCCACGAGGAATGGGAGGGGAAAATGCCACACTGCCCACGAGGAATGGGAGGGGAAAATGCCACACTGCCCACGAGGAATAGGAGGGGAAAATGCCACACTGCCCATGAGGAATGCAAGGGGGTAAAATGCCACACTGCCCATGAGGAATGGAAGGGGGAAATGCCACACTGCCCATGGGGAATGGGAGGGGAAAATGCCACACTTCCCATGGGGAATGGGAGGGGAAAATGCCACACTGCCCATGGGGAATGGGAGGGGGGAAATGTCACACTGCCTATATGGGATGGGGGGAATTTCACATTGCCTATGGGGAATTGGAGGGGGGAAATGCCACACTGCATATGGGGATGGGATAGGGGGAATGACACGCTTCCTATGGGTAATGGGAGAAGGAATGCCACACTGTCTATATTGGGAATGGGAGAGGAGAAATGTCCTATATGGGGAATGGGGGAATGCCATACTGCCCATTGAGAATGGGAGGAGGGAATGCCACCCTGCATATGGGGATGGGATAGGGGGAATGACACGCTGCCTATGGGGAATGGGAGGAGGAATGCCACACTGTCTATATGGGTAATGGGAGGGGGAGGCCACACTACCTATGGGAATGGGATCGGGGGAATGCCACACTGCCCATGGGGAAAGAGGGAGATGCCACTTTGCCTGTAAGTGGGGGATTCTAAACCTTGCCTATTATTTGGTTCTTGGGGGGACGGTGATTTAGCACAAAACTTGGTTCAGAATATTTTTCTTCTTATTTTCCTCCTCCAATTCCTAGGTGCTTCCTATGGGCAGGTGCGTCTTATTGGGCAGAAAAAATACAGTATTTATTCATTTTTTCCTTCTTAAAAAGATTGGCGATGTATTTTTCATGCGCTGCTCAGCATTTAATCATTACAGTTTATCATTACAGTTGAGGCCATTTTATCCAGGGTGCTGGGGCCTGTAGTTACCCAGACCTGCAGAGGGGAAGCAGCAGTTGGGGCTTTGTTCTCTATGATGTAGCGTATCTTCCTCTCTATCACCTGGGTAACTACAAGCCCCAGCTGGCGCAGTGTGAACATAAAGTACTCAAAGGTGTCTAGTGTGGCCCTGAGTGGGGAGGCATACCGATGTGGGAAGCCACGTATACCCCAGGACCTGGACTCTTATCATACCTGGACTCTTATTATTTCTGCATGCCCTGGTCCCACATGACCCCTTCACAAACAAAGATCTCACGCGCTCTCTCTTTTTTGCAAGTTTTTTTATTATGCACATTCTCTATGGTTTTCGCTCTTTTTACCTTCCCTTCACACTTTCTTTTCTACATCCCTCCATCTAATTTCACCTTTTCTACATATTCCCCCATCTTTCTTTTTTCCATATTTTCTTGTTTCCACCCTTTCTAAAGTTTTATTTCTACATTCAAACTTTATTACAGCTTAATGAGTATCTTGCCAACACCACCCAAGTTAGAGCAGTCCTGATCCCGATTAAATAGAACACTTGCATACTTACCTTACAAATCCTTTTCTCAGCAGAAGCCTGGGCTTGTATCTTCTATGCAGGGAGAGGACTGCAGGTGCTGAATGGTGGGTATGTTTAGGTAAGTATGCATATCAGGATAAATGTGGGGAAAGGGGTGAGCACTAAAAGTACCTAGGGCAGCATGAACTAAATATGGCCCTGGCACCAACAACTAAAAGAACAAAAACAAACAGTAAGTTCTTTCAAACTCTGCTCCACTACATTAAAATATAAAATAGCAAAACACACGTCTGAGGTTTGGCTTTAATTACAGCAAATACTCTTTTAAGTGTTTTCTTTCATTACTACTACATCTCATTTACTGATATTTTCTCCCCTGGGCACTGATTATTCCTGTATACAAGTATTTGCTATAATTTACAAGTTAATGGCTAAGAACAAAAGCTCAGAATCTCGGCACGACATCCATACGCAGCAGGCGCCTGCATGATTGCCACTGAAGGGATTGACAAACCCGTCACGTCCGTGTTTTTGGTGAATGACAAACTGCACAGCGTGATATCAAACGGGGGTCACACGTACAACATCGCACAAAAGAACATTTATGCAGATACACCCACACAGCACCAGAGAAAGTCTTACTACTCACAGCCTATTCTTGTGATTGAGGCCAGAGGAATAGAAAATGGAGCTGCCTGCGTCACTAGTACTAATGTCATTTACCATGCTTGAGTTCTGCTATTGACTTCACTTTCTCTGAAAGGATACACACTGGCCACAAATATATATTTTCTGTTCTCAAATATCAGGATTTTATGCATGGCTACATAGAAAAATTGCATTATTTGGGCAATCCAGCAGATGACGAAAGCAGAATTGTAACAGGATGCAAATAGCTACTAACTCAACTTGAGTATGTGAATATTAGATATGATTTGAAGCTGTTTTATGATGTGTGTCTGCTCAAAGGAATGAAAATTATATTTTATTGAAGTAAAAAAGTGCTATTTATTTTATTGTCTATCTAGGGGTTGATTCAGCACTGTTACACTTGTATTTTTCACGAAAAGTGTACTTTCTGCGCGTAAACTTTACGTACCCGACTTGCCCCCCTGCTAGCGGCCCAAAAAAGCCACTCATCTGACCCCTCAATCCATCTGGACGGATCTCCTTTTCACCCAGGGGGCCTCCTAACCTCCCGGGCTCTTCCGGCTTCAGGAGAGGGCCCAGAATAGCCCCCCCCCCCTCTGCTTCCACAGCTGCCGCCGACAGTTATTTTAAAAAAAATGATATTTCCTTACCTCCGTGCAAGATCCATCCAGCCTGGTCTTCTTTTCACACGGGGGAGCCTCTGATCATCCTCCCAAGATCTTCATTCTTCAGGAGAGGGACCAACAGGTCCTCTCACCCCCCCACTTCCGCCGTTGCCGCCACTAGCCCTGCCCCTTTGGGCACTGACGTCATCCCACGGGCCTGACAACTGCCTCCCCAAAGCCCAGGCAAGTGTACTAAACTGCATAATGTAGCATGTGTATGGGCCTGGCTTTAAACAGGGGGGGTGGCTTTCGTGCCAGTACAGACACTAATGTAGATCATTCAACTGAGAAGGAGCTTACTCCAGAAATATGGATGACTTGGTGGCGGACAGAGAAAACACTATGGGCAACTATAGTGAGGCACTCACCTAAACTTGTACCTGTCAGCGGCAGGCAGCATCAGAGACACATGAGTGGGATTTCCCCGAGCACATTAGGGAATCCAAGCTGGGAGCCAAACCCTACTTTGAGGGCACTCCACTCACTGAGGCTGCAGGGAAAGTGGATGTAATGGGGAGCCAAGTGCATCATGCCCTGAAGGAATGTATGTAGCATACGGCTCAGCTTAGACTGGGACATCCCCACGGAGAAGGCCTCTGAAACAAGCTGTTCACAAGAAACTGCAGGCAGCCACCAATTTGGTCATAGCAGCAATTGAGTGCCACGTCTTTGTGGTGGGGACCAACCATGGCCGCAGCTCTGCATATAATGCCTCCAAGGCAGGACGGTCCAACCTTGTCAGATGGAATTAGGCATGGTCGAACATAGCTCCCACATCCAGCCTGGGATGGAAGGTGTGGGGCTGTATCACAAGGCTATTATCCAGCCTGGAAGACTGGATATGCAGGAGTTCTGCCACAATTTCCTCAGGTTATTGTAATTGTTATTCATTCTGAAGTAATCCGAAATCTAACTGTGGCAGGAAGGGGTTTAAAGCCAAAATTGTTCAGTTTTGAGTAGAGTGGTTTAAAACAAAGTGACTACACAGGGAATGTAGGTCTTTCCATCTGATCACCAGCTTCAGTAAGTGAATAAACAAAGATCATCCTGGAGCTGTAAGTGACTCATTGACATATTCAAGAGTGTGGCTGGCTTTTTCTGGGCTCTGAGTCATAAGCTCCTGGAACGCGACAAAATTCTGGTGAGCTGCCCTTTTCTATTTCACTATCTACCAGCACCAGTTTATAAGCCTTGATTCATAGACACATTCGTCTGGACTTCCGTAGCTGTCTGTGTATGTTTTTGTGTGTGTTTGTCGTTTTTTTAGGTTTTTCCGTTGCATTTTCATTCGTACGTTCATTCGAGCTCATGCATATATGCGCTTTCGATGAACGAAAGTAAATCGGATCATTTGTGTTAGTTCTGATCATTTTCCCATCTAAATCTGAATTTTGGGTTCGTTCGGATAACTTAGGTTATTGGTATGGGCTTGCGTCTCATTCAGAGAGCTGATTGCAGAGGGACCACCGCCCTATAAAACTGTTTCATTTGCGGCCCCCTTACGGGACCATTTTGACCTCGGATACCCGTGCTATCAACATGTTTTGTGCGTTTGTGGAGGAACATCACCAACTCCAGCTAATGGGGATTGAATGTATCAGCAGGGCCGAGGCCAGATTGCACCGGCGACGCATGCATATCGATGGCATGCATGACGTTGAACTGTTCGAGCTGACCAGACTTAATCGCCCTTCTCTCCATAAGTTGTATAGTGAGCTGCGGCCATGGTTAGCCTGCACCACAAGGAAGGGGCAAGCAATTTCCGGTAGCCTGGAACGCGCTTAAGCTGGAATTTTATAATATCGCCGACATGCCCAACGTCACGGGTGCCATTGATTGCACCCAGGTTGCATTGGTCCCTCCGGCAGCCGACGAGTACATCTATAGGTAAGTTCAATCGGTCATTTTTTTAATATAGTTTACATAAATTGTATTTTAACTATCTATTAATCCCTCCTTGTAAATTGTCCCTGTGAAATAGCTTACACTGTATATATATTAATCCCTCCTTGTAAATTGTTCATGTGATACATTTGGCCGTCTTTAGCTTCATCAATGTTTTTCATGTCGGCCAAAGCCAAACATTTTCATGTGGACCTTAATTAGTCATTTTCAAGGTAATCTTTAGTTGATCCAACATACATATCCTTTTTTGGGCTAAAAAATACTTAGGTACTTAGCGCTATTTGTATTGCCCAACATGTTTTTGGGAGGATGTTAGGAGTTAGTGTTTGAGTGGTTTACCTAGCATTGCTAATTTTGTTTATTTTTCTTTTTTCCCAGGAACCACAAAATGGGCCACTCCCTGAATGTCCAAGCAGTGGTGGCCCCGGACATGCGGTTCCTTAGCGTCCTCACCGGGTTTCCAACCTCATCCCATGACGCGTACATATTGCGACGATCTGGATTGTTCCGTAGGTTTGACTCTGGAGAATTCTCCGGTGGATGGCTCCTTGGTAAGTTGACGCAAATAACGTCATTCACTTTTCAATGTATGCCTATGAATATAGTTGATGACCCATGTCTGAACCTATGGCTGTTTTTACCCCTTGATGACATGTTAAACCGGACCTTAACCATGATCTTTAGCAAAGCACAAACCCTTAAAAACTGTTTTCCCAGCATTTCTAAATATATTTCTACTTTCTAGTAAATTACTTATTATTCTTCCCCACACTCGGCTGCAATTCTGTTCTTGACTTTATGATAGGGTCTGCGCCATCTTTGCTCAGAAACATGACACTTACTGAGTAGAGGAGAGTGGGATAAAGTGCAGGGGACGGGTTAGAGCTGTGCTTTGCTCAGACAAAGCAGATCTGGGGTCCTGAAAAGGTAAGACATCCAAGAATGCTCAGAAGCACAGTCCTAACCCAATTTCTGTTTGCATTCTGCCTGATTTGCCCTCATCTGCCATCTTGTATGTTTAAATGCTCAGAACATGCAGTAGATGGTGCTAAGCTCTTTTTTGAGGTGAGCAATCTGTATGTACAGGGTGTTGCAAAAATATAGGATAGGCTCTTAATCAGGGGGAACGACCGCTTGTCCCAAAAATGTTTTGCTGGATTGGGTAATTAATGTAAGTATTTTCAAATTATTTCAGGGGATTCTGGTTATCCGCTTCTTCCCTGGCTGATGACGCCCGTCCTTCGGCCACAGAATGCAGCCCAGGACGCCTACAATCGGGCCCACCGAAAAACCCGGGCCATTGTGGAAAAGGCCTTTGGCCTCCTAAAAACTAGGTTCAGATGTTTGGACCATACCGGGGGGGCACTCACCCCAACAAGGTGATTGATATAATACTGGCCTGCTGTGTGCTACACAACTTTGCCATAATGCAGTGTGTCCCCCAGTATGTGGATCTGCCCCCCTCTCCACCCAGCCAGGACCCAGAAGAGAACTACCGTGGCACACCTAGTGCCTCTGGGCAAACTGTGAGGGCAAATTTGATTAGGACCCATTTTGCCTAATTTTGTTTTCCTGTTTTTGTTTGTTGTATGGATTTGTTGTTTTGGACTCTCATTTGCCTTTGTGAAGGCTATTTTTATTTTATTATTTAGAAATAGTAATGAATGAATTACTAAAATTTACAAACTTGATCTGAGCCTCATTCATTTTTTTCTCACTTGTTTGTTTCAAAAAACCTTCAATAATCTCAAAATAACCCAAACATTAATGCATCAACTTAGTCCACAACAACTAAAGTCACAATCAATATATTTAATAAAAATATGTCAATTATTAGTTTAAGGGCACTCGCAGACTTCATGTATATACATAGTACAACAGAAATATACATTGGTGCAGACTCATGGCACCTAGCAATTGGTCACATCCAGGAGTTGTAAAGTAAAGCACTCCAGGCCGAAGTTTCAATGCCCAATAACATATACATACATAGGGAGCAACCATTTGCATGCAAATCTTTGGCCAGTAATACATAGGGCCACATACACACCCTCTCCTGCTTGGCCACATTTGCCACAGGCACAGGTGGAAAGCAGCCATACCTATGCCACATCCACCTGGGCCACCCAAACAATAACCCCCAGTCCAAATGCAAGTCCAGTCCAATGTTTGCCAGGGTTCAAGGTAGTAGTTTGCCAGCCCAGAATGTCCCCCAATCATGGCTAGAAACAGGATGATCCAGACACAATTTCATTAGACCAAAGCCTGCAGCGTGGCAGCTTGAGCGACAGGTTCAGTGAGGCTTTATCTCAGGCATTGGCTAGTGGGGTATCTCAGCACTCTAATGAGCTATATGAGCAAAAATCCAAATCATACAAGCAAAGCCATAAAAAAGGCTATCTTGGTAGCGCTCACCAGACAGGTCAATACCGTGGGGATGTAGAGGAAAGATGTGGAGCAGATACAGGGCAAATAGCTGTTAAAATGGGTGTTGCCCATAAAACCCTGGTGGTGGGCCTTGGGAATGGCCCATCACCTGGGCATATGTGGCATTCAGAATCTGCCACTGTTCCAACATGAGTCTATTGCTATTTCTAACTTCCTCAAGCATGCCTGTCAAATTATTAGTTAAGGTGGCCATGTGGCTGTTGCTCGTCCTAAATTCTGTCAGCATGGAGGTGAATGTATTATTTAATGTATCTAATTGTGCAGTAAGCTGCTCTGTGGTTCTTTGAGTCACCTGGCGAAAGAAACGCCTCTCATGGTGCCACGCTGACTCCAGGATCGGCACGCGCCTCCCCTGGGGAACTGGTCGATGTTGCTGACTACGTCTCCCAATTCCCAGGTTCGAGCGCCTGCAGATGCTGAACATCTAGGGCGAGCAACAGTCGCAGATGTGCTCGGCAAATCCTCTGCAGCAGGGCTACCACTGGGGACTGTAGGCTCAGTCTCTGCATGCTGCCCACGATGGGCTGGCAGCATGCGTCCAGCTTCACTCTGCTGCAGAGGATTTGGTGCAGTAGCATGTTGGGACCGTGGCAGATTATGTTCCAGGGGGGTCAGTTGTGAAGGTCCCATCAAGGTGGCATCCTCCTCCATCTCCTGGATTTCCTCCATCAGTGTGTGGGTCTGTTGGGACATGTGCAAAAAAAGGTTCAGTTTGGTCCATAAATATCTTAGTTATGCTAATTAGTCATGTTCATTCACATGCATCAGCAGATTCAGCAAAATACACTTACCGTATATATCTGCTCCTGGCTCCTAGGCAGCACGGAAGTTGACAGCGTGGTCAAACTATATAAGGCTTCCACACTTGCTGAGGGTTGATGCTGGGCTGTATTGTAAATAAAAAGGCACGTAAACACCCCAAATATCCATTGATGATCTGTATTACTACATATGCTTCAATAAAACACATGGGCAAGCAGGAATGGCAACTCCCCCAACGGTCCAAGGTGACCTTCACTATGAATGTCATTATCTGTTATATGTATGACTCACCCTGTACATACACATTGGTCACCTTGAATAATACAAACATGCATGTACTGCATGTTATAAGGCTGTCAGAAAACCAGGACTGTTCCCCCTGTAGTCCAGCAGAGGGCGCCTGTTCGCTAATGTCAGAGAACCAGGACTGTTCCACCTGTTGACCAGCAGAGGCCGCTCGTGAGTCCTCTCTACTGAGCATGTGCTGGGGCCTATAAAAACAGACAAGGCCTGTCCTCAATTACCAGTTGGTCCTTTTCCCTGCATGCTCCTGAGTTCCTGTGATTCCTTCCTGTGTACCGACCCGGTTTGCTTCTGACTACGATTCTGCTTTCCTGACGACTTTGGCTTTGTTTGTGACCACGATCCTGTTTTGCCTGCCCACGCCCCCTGCTTGTTTCTCGACTTTGATTCAGATCTGCCAGCCCACGACTTCAGCCTGCTTCACACTCCCAGATCAGCTCTGGTCTGTCTTCTACCCGGAATTCAGCAAAACCCACTTCTAGGTTGCCTGACCTGGGGCCTTCCTAAAGTCGTGGGCTGGCAGATCTGAATCAAAGTCGAGAAACAAGCAGAGGTCGTGGGCAGGCAGAACAGGATCGTGGTCACAAACAAAGCCGAAGTCGTCAGGAAAGCAGGATCGTAGTCAGAAGCAAGCCGGGTCGGTACACAGGAAGGAATCACAGGAACTCAGGAGCATGCAGGGAAAAAGACCAACTGTTAATTGAGGACAGGCCTTGTCTGTTTTTATAGGCCCCAGTACATGCTCAGTAGAGAGGACTAAGGAGTGGCCTCTGCTGGACTACAGGGGGAACAGTCCTGGTTCTCTGACAGAGGCTTCACACATCCCTAAAGTGCCATTAGGGACCCACACTCAGCTTGCAAATAGCATTTGGCTTAGGAATATGCTGCTTGCCATTCTTCCTATGTAGACCTTTCCCTGACCCCAGATCAAGTTTTTGAGACCAAAGCACAGCTAAAACCCAAGTGGCCTAAAGACAAAGAAGGAAGTGTTGGATAGGATTGAGTAGAATCACATAACAGGCAGTGCTTTGCTAATATTAAGACTTTAATAGTGACCATAAATACTCTCCAAGGTCATGTATGGGCTGGCAAATTTGAAAATGAACATTCTGCAGACATTACACACCCTGCTAAAACTTGTAACCTCCCCTACAAGCCACTCTCTAGGGGCATGTGTTCATATATGCCTGTGAGCCTCATTTTACACATTTAAAATATTTCACATACACACTAACATTACTAACCTGCAGGAATAGTAGGGATGTCCATGTCCCGTCACCCCGAATGGCCCTCTAATGCCACAGGATGTATCAGCCCCAGCACCATCTCCTCAGTTTGGGTAAACTGTAATTTTGTGGGGAAGCCTCCACCAGTTTGTAAGCTGAAAAATATAGGTTTGCAAATTTAGGAAATTGTTGACAATACAAGAAGCAGACAAATGCACAACTCAAGTATGTACCTGTAATTGCGCCGTTTATTTTCTTTCTTCCGTGCTGCATACTTCAGGTCCGAAATTTTGTGCTGGATCTGCTCCACATCTTTAAGCTCCTCCCCCGCTGCATTGACCTGTCTGGTGAGCTCTTCCAAGATTTCATTTTTTCGCAATTTGCTTGTAGATTTGGATTGTCGCCCATATAGCTCGTCATAATGTAGGGTCAGCCCACTTGCCAATGCCAGAGTTTGGGCCTCACCAAACCTGCCACTCAACTCTCCTTGCCGCAATGTCCGGCCTATTGCTTGCTGTTCGGGCTCATCTCTGGATGTAGGCAATTCGGGGGACAGTCTGGGCTGGCTCTGTTGTGTTGAAATGTTGGACAGGTGGCTGGATAAAGAATGGACTGGACTTGGAAATGGACTTGGTGCCTAGGTGGCTACTGAACTTGCAGGCGACGATGTGGCATATGGATAGTTGCTTGCCACCTGTGCCGGTGGCAAATGTGACCGAGGAGGAGAGGATGTGCTTGAGGGTGTGGTGCTTCTAGCCCTGTGACTCTTTGTGCCCTTGCCACTTGTGGTTCCATGCCCCTGGGAGGTACTTGCATGTAGTTCTGGAGATGCTGAGCTGGCTGTGCTTGGCCTTCTGGGCCTGTGGCTTTTGCTCTTTCCATGGCCATGGGTGTGTTTCCCACGTGGCTGACTACATGCAGAGCTGGCTGGGCTGGGGCTTCTGGGCCTGTGGCTCTTGCTCTTTCCATGGCCATGGGTGTGTTTCCCACGTGGTTCTGGAGATGCTGAGCTGGCCTTGCTTGGCCTTCTGGGCCTGTGACTTTTGCTCTTTCCATGGCCATGGGTGTGTTTCCCACGTGGCTCAGGAGATGCTGAGCTGGGTGGGCTGGGGCTTCTGGGCCTGTGGCTTTTACTGGCCTTGCCAGTGGAGCATTCTTTCAGAACGGATGTGGTAGGCCGGGGAGGAGGGGAGGGTGTTTTTTGGGGGATAGGGCTTCTCACCCTCTTAGTGGTCTTTTTTGCGGGCGTACCTGCCTGATTGGTTGTGGTCTTCTTCTTCGCCGCTGCCTCCTTTGCTTTGCTGGTTGTTTTGGGCTTAGCGGACTTGGTGGGTATTGTCGCCTTGGCCTGGCCACTGTGGCTGCGCGTTTCCCGCACCTTCGGCGTTGGTATTTGTGACCGAGTGGTCGGGCGTGAAGAAAGCTCCTCAGGCCGCTGTGGCATTTTGCTGCTGGCCTCATTGCCTGGTTTGGCCTTTTCCCTTTTTTTGGCTGGCATGTTGAGACTCTCAAAGAGAATGAGCTGTGTGTCCAGGACACTTTAAATACTAATGCCTGGGTATGATGCTTACGCGTTCGCGTACGTCTGCGTACGGCCATTCGTCCGAAATAGAAGAACATGACCGCGAAGTGATTTGGGTAAGTTTTAGGGGTGAGAAATGGAAGAAGAACATGACCGCGAAGTGATTTGGGTAAGTTTTAGGGGTCAGAAATGGAAGAAGAACCTAACCGTGAAGTGATTTGGGCAAGTTTTAGGGGTGAGAAATGAAAGAAGAACCTGACCGCCAAGTGATTTGAGTAAGTTTTAGGGGTGAGAAATGGAAGAAGAAGCTAACCGCGAAGTGATTTAGCTAAGCAATGTAGCACAAGTGAGTGAGCCAAATATGTAGGCGAGCACTTTAATGAGTTAAGTTTGTAGTGCGCAGGCGTAAGGTCGTAAGGATTTTCGTCTGGGTGATGATTTATTGTAAAAGGAAATCAGAATCTATCGGGAAACGTAAATGATTCGTGGGAGGAGACGATGGATGCTTAGAATCACTCGTACACTCATACAAGAGTGGGAACATTTCAGAAAATAAACAGATCGACACAAAAACGAAAGTCTTTTTTTGTCTCTCTGAATCAACCCAATAGTGCCACTGTAGGTTAAGATTCCATGGAGCACAATGGCCAGAACTGGATTGAAATACTTTATGCTTATAATTAATATTACCCACATTTTGTACAGAACTTGCATTGGGACTTGGACCTAGATGTCACTATGAAAGTGAATGGCAGTTTTCTCTCCTAAAAAAGGAGTGAATTTTTTTCACCTGGCTAGGAATCGACCTGATTATGAGCCAATTTGTCTCTTACTGGGTCAGAGCCCCCTGGCTCTCAGTCAGCAGCACTTGTTCAATTCAGATTGGCACTCCAAGGAAATCTGAGTGCAGAGAGGCCTTATCCCCCCCCCCCCCCCGAGCTTTTAGCAGTGATTTGGGGGGAATTCACATAGAAAGAGGTAGACCAACCCTCTCAAGAGTCTTAGGGCCTTATTTATGAAGGGATAGCGTCAGGTAGTGCCTTGTTAATGAGAGGTAGCGACAGATGAAAGACGGACATGGCACGCAATTACACATTTATTAAGCAGAATCTGTTGAGCGACTGGGATAACACCATGTAGCGTCCGATTCATTATTATCCCAGCCTCAGCGAACAGCACCGCCGTTCAGCCTTGCAGAGCACCACGTATTACCTCTGGCTATCTGTTGCTCTCTCATACATTTCAATGGACGATCCTTTTCTTCTCTTTTAACATGATTTTTGGTTTTTTTTTATTTGTTTTTTTAAATCTCAAATAATGTTGTGACCTCTTATGGCATTGAAAATGTAGGTTTTTCCAATCTTTTTTCTGTTTTATATATTTATGCAGAATTGACATTACAGGTCTGGCATTAATGTGTTCATGTTACAATGTAATAACAATGTAATTCCATATGTTTTCGCTTTGTTACTAGTTGATAGATGCTGAAAAACAGACTTTAAACACACAGCCTCCGGTGCTCTGGGCTTCAGAGAAGCATTTTTCAGCGCCGGAGTTTTGTGGGGCTATTTTTTAACAGAATGTGGTGTGAGTCGGTCGCACTGACCAGTCGCTCCCATACAGCGCTATACTGGTCAAATAGCGACTCATCACAATTTATTCATCATTGCTGCACAGCGACTGAGTCGCTAAGAACTAGCGACCCACGGCCGAGCACAATGACTATTAGTGGGCGCTCTGAAAATGCCTGCTACAGACTCTCATCTGTCGCTATCCGGCGTTAGTGATGAATCAACCTGCCCGTCTTACATTTGTAGTATTTCCAGTGCATTTGCATTTATGGAAATACAAGTTATTTTTCACTTCATTTGCCATTTTAATCAACACTAGTGTACATGCCTCAGCCATCCAGGGGTGTTAGGTAGTTATTTTGGGAAAGAAATTAGGGGAAGTAGAGAGAAATAAAAGACATCTCAGCATGGGACCCTTCTTCTGATGCAGCCTGCAATCTTTGGAGTCATAGCGGCTTTTTTTTGGTAAAGATATGTTTTTTTATATGAAAAAAATATTTTTGTTCTCTCTCTGAAGTGTTTTCTTCTGCACCACAGCTCTCTAATTTTGTTTGAATATGTTATTATTTCTATTTTCTTTCCCTGGAGGTCCTGAGTGAATAGCTCTTTTCTATTTCTTTTGTGTTAAGACATATATGTTTATAGATGTCAAATAGGTGCCAGCACATAAAACACAGAGTGAATTATCATGGAGGTTATTCCTAGTAATGTGTTCCTCTCAGCCCACAACGCAGACTACAATAAACATGCGTATAAGTTGAAAAAATAAAATAAACAAAAGCTAACCTACCAGTATTTCTTCAAGAAGCAGGCCACAAAATAGATGGAGGGGGCATGCTAATTATTGGCAAAGCAAACTTGTTCTTTTCATTGTGAATTGTATCACGTATCTCATTGAGCTGTTTAACAAACAAAAAAGTAAGAAACTATTTTTGTTACACTTTTTCCTAAAAAAATCACCTGCAATGGGCAATTTTTGGGTGAGGTACGTCATATTTTCAATGAGGTAGGGCTTTTCTTTAAGTTTTGAAATAACAGCACCCTGTGGGCTATGCAATGGGGAATTGGCAATAAACCAGTAGGATGCTGTTGTTTCCAAACTTTCCAAAAATATCCTGACCTTGTAGGAAAACCTATAACCCTTGTATGTAAAAATGCTTTTGAGAAAAATGAGAAAAAATGGAAGATTTATTTTTTAACTTTCTATGTGCGTTCAAGCAAAAGAAAAAACACTCAAATGCCAATTCACACCCAAAGTTAAACCTTTAACAAATAATTAGAATAACTCCCTGACATTTCACCCACATGTACTTGCTGAGTATTGTACTGCAAAACAATTGCTATTGCAATGGATGGATCTCCAAAGGTTGTCTAGAGCTATCTGCTATAAATTGTGACCGAGGCATTCCAGTATAACTTGCCAGCTGCTAGAATTTGTGAAAGAAACATTCTATAACTTGCAAGTGGCCTGAGAGCTACATTTTGATATATATTTATTGGGCGGCCTGATGTGAATAATGTGTTTGTGTTCTTTATTTTCTCAAATGTTATCTCTGCTTTGAGCTAATATAAAAATGATCTCCCAAGACTGCTATAGAATAACAATATTAAAAGCAAAATATGTTACATTCAAAAAGACAAAATGTACGTCTGGAATAATAGAGGAAATTGGAACATCTGTTTACTTCACACGCATTTTGTCATGCGTTTTTATAAATAACATCAAAGCCATATTTTTCTTTAGGCATCGTGAATAATAAATATTGCTTTTTGGCAGTAAATGGTGACTTACAATCAATACATTTGGCAAATAATGTTAAGGGAAAATGTATTCATTGTATGCAGGCAAGATGCAGACAAGACTACAAACACTGGAAAAAATGAGAGGGCCTCAATGTCACTTGGCTAACACTAAGGTCTGTTGCAGAGTGTGAGTGCTGGGTCCAGGGTAGATGAACCCAGAAAAACATTTGTGGTGTAACAGGAACTGACTGTACTGGAACATGAGTGCAGTAAGAGAAGGGTCACCTTACATGGTGGATAACAAAAAGCTATAATTACTAGGTTTTGTGTGTGGCCTTAACCCGCCTTTTCCATTTAAGCACTGGGGTTTGGGTGTCCCCTTAACCCACATCTTTCTTTAAGCACTGTAGTGTATAACATTATCCTACAAGAAGCTATAAGCACTGGAGTTTGGGTGCCCCTTAACCCACCTTTTCATTTAAACACTGGAGTTTGGGTGCCCCTTAACGCACCTTTTCATTTAAACACTGGAGTTTGGGTGCCCCTTAACCCACCTTTTCATTTAAACACTGGAGTTTGGGCCTCAATGTCACTTGGCTAACACTGAGGTCTGTTGCAGAGTGTGAGTGCTGGGTCCAGGGTAGATGAACCCAGAAAAACATTTGTGGTGTAACAGGAACTGACTGTACTGGAACATGAGTGCAGTAAGAGAAGGGTCACCTTACATGGTGGATAACAAAAAGCTATAATTACTAGGTTTTGTGTGCGGCCTTAACCCGCCTTTTCCTTTTAAACACTGGGGTTTGGGTGCCCCTTAACCCACCTTTTCATTTAAACACTGGAGTTTGGGTGCCCCTTAACGCACCTTTTCATTTAAACACTGGGGTTTGGGTGCCCCTTAACGCACCTTTTCATTTAAACACTGGAGTTTGGGTGCCCCTTAACCCACCTTTTCATTTAAACACTGGAGTTTGGGTGCCCCTTAACGCACCTTTTCATTTAAACACTGGGGTTTGCGTGCCCCATTAACCCACCTTTTCATTTAAGCACTGGGGTCTTGGTGCCACCTTAACCTACCTTTTTATTTAAGCACTAGAGTGTATCCCCTTATCCTACAAGAAGGTATAAGCAGGGAGTTTTGTGTGCTCCCTTAACCCACATCCTCCTTTAAGCACTAGGGTGTATCCCATTATTCCACAAGAAGCTATAAGCACCTGGGTTTGTATGCCCTTTTAACCCCCATCTTCCTTTAGGCACTAGGGTGTCCCCCTTTATCCTACAAGAAACACTGGGTTTTGTGTGCCCCCTTAACCCACATCTACCTTTAAGCAGTGGAGTGTTTTCCCTTATCCTACATGAAGTTTTAAGCACTGGATTGTCTGTGCCCCTTTAACCTACATCTCCCTTTAACCACCTGGGTGTATCCCCTTATACTACAAAAAGCTATAAGCACTGCGTTTTCTGTGCCCCCTTAACCCACATCTTCCTTTAGGAACTGAATTGTATCCCCTAATCCTACAAGAAGCTACACGCACTGGGATTTGTGTGACCCTTAACTCACATCTTCCTTTAGGCACTGGGGTATATCCTCTTATCCTACAAAAAGCTATAAGCACTGGGGTTTGTGTGTACTGTTATCCCACAACATCCTTTATGCACGGTGATGAACTGCACTTTAATACCTATTGTTCAGGGCACTTGTGTGTTAGTGCTCTTCAATACCTATTGTTAGTGGTGTATCCACTAACAATAGGGCACTTAAGACCTCTTAGGTAACTAAAAATAATTGTGTGGTTACCAATAGTTCAAGGCACCTGTTAGTGCTCTGCAATACCTATAGTTTAAGGCACCTGTACTGTGTGTTAGTGCTCTTTTCGGTTCTGGGCACTTAATGGGCTTTTCTCCTGCAACTTTTTTTTTAATTTGTCCATTTCGGGCCGCTGTAACTGCAGGTGTTTAACAATGCAGAAAGTAGCAAATAATGCACAGGGACGTGACCATGGTGCTTCTGCTGCTGCTGGTAATGGAGTTGGTGCTCGTCTGGTCGCTAGTGCTGCAGGGAGAGGTTGTATTTCATCCTTGCCTGCTACACCTTCCTCTGGTGCAAGCAGGTACCAGGGTTTGGAGCACATTTTTGTAGGCCCCAATACTGCTGGCAGAGTGATGAGGCCAGAACATATTGAGGCAGTCGCAGATTATATGGCATGCAGTGCTACCAATTCCTTGGGATATTCTTCCACCCACTCCACTTTTCACCATTTTGCGCCATGTTTAACCGTGATCTTTGCAGGAATTTCCAGGAAAATTATATATTTTTTCCAGCAGAGTTTAGGCTTTAACATGAAATGTTTTGTTTGTAATTTTTCTACAGTTTTTTAAAATATTTTTGCGTTAAAAAAAAAAAAAGAATTTTAGAAAATTGTCTCCTTTATTTTAAATAAAACATTTGTTTTATTAAAGAAAACCACATTGCATGTAAAAGCCCAATTTCTCCCGATTACAATATCACATATGGTATCACATATGTATCAGTAGCCCCCCCACTCTTGCCCAGAAGCCCCCCAAACTTAAAAGAACACTTTTACAAATAAAATATAACTACTAGCCACACTACAAAGGGTTAAAAAAATGTCGGTCCCTTTCCCGGGGTGTTAAATATAATAAACCCACACACTGATAAAAAATATTTTATTTATTTATTTTTATTTTTTAATACTTACTTCCCATTCCTCTCCTTCCCTCCTTCTGCTGCTGCTGCTGCTGGAAGCCTTTTATAGCTGCTGGGCGACAGAACATAAGGGGTTGATGTGACAGGTTGATACCATGGTCAACACTACACATAGGAAAGATTATAGCCCTGTCAGTGGCATATGCCCTGATAGTGATAGGGACTTTATTAATAACAGTTAAATATAGAACTTAGGTGCCATTGCATCATGAATCCACATGATGGCAGTGTTGCCTAAGGAATAAACTTAGTTAATATTAAATAGCGTATCCCTTAAAATAGATAAATAGAGACTCAGCCAGGTGGCATTGGCAACATTACCTGCCCTGCCATTGGTTGGGCATAGCAACATAGTTGGTAAGGCAACATTTCAGAGGGAGAATCCAACCCTTCTAGAGTGTTCTACTAAGTACTGTTTAGGTGTGAAGAGGGGAAGTGTCAATGTAGCAGAGGAGCTGAGCAACAGTGAGGGAAAGAGCCCCTGAGAGTAACTGGAAGCTGTCAAGACTGTTTTCTGTAACCAATGGATATTGCCTGTACTGAATATGCTGTTTGATGATGGAAGCCCTCAAATAAAGACCCTGTTGTTTGCATCAAGGAGTGTTATGATTGGAGACCAGCGATGACTGAACCAGTAAGTGCATCTCCACCCACACATGCGACACCACCCTGGGTCGCCCTACCCTAGGTCCAAGAACCCCCCTCACTCCTCAGAGCGTGTGCCATTGGCCAGGCACGCTCCCGCTACATCCTGGGCAGATGAGAAATGCCTGCTGCCGGGTGGCGTCATAGATTATGTAATTTGTCCCACCCACAAAGGGCGAGGTGAGCAATCGGCAACCCAGGATGTGACGGAAAGGGCAATTTCTCGCCCTCTCCTCACCATGGAAGAGCCCAGGGGGGCGATCGGAGGCCCCCCCGGCAAAGAGTAGACCCAGCGGGAGGGATCGCAGCCACAGGTGAGTAAATTGAATTTTTTTTTTGTGAACTGTGCAGCGGCCGAAGCGGGAGGCGCTATTTTGTGCGCACTACTGAAACGGATGCCCCCTGGGTGAACAGAAGACCTGCCCGATCCAGCGAGGGGGTCAGGTGAGTTTTTAACTTATATATTTTTTATATGGAGTCTCACGTAGCTGGCACTTAACAATAGGAGAGGCGACTACTTGAGAGTCACGTAGCTGGCACTAGAGTGGTTAAAAGCTTTGGCTGTGCTGTTACCCCTTTCTATCTTGATGCCCCCTATAAACTCACACATTTAAATAGGTCTGCATTGAATGAGCTATCTGCATGCTTATCCGAGAGCTAACAACCCAAGCCACATAACAAGGCTGACTGTAAATAACACTGACGGCAACACTCAGATTCATATATAAATGTATCCACAGAGTCAAAAGTACGAACTGTTAATCTACAAACCCCCCAAAAGGGTGGGTCCAATAACAATAGACGTACAGTAAAGTGATACAAAGCAACAACGCAAAAAACAACATCACCCAAAAATTAAACACATATCAAATGAAAAGTGCAGAAATAAAGATAATTAAAGATGAACAATGACATGTACTTTTCCACATTAATTATAAAGTCAGGAAAAACAAACCAAAAATATGTACAGAGGACAAAGGGCAACAATGGTTCATAGAGCTCTGCTACAAAATAAAAAAAAAAAAAATTTGCACACAGAGCATTTTGTTGTGGAGTTTACCAGTTGTAAAGTGTCAACAAAAATTCACCTGCAAATTTGAGCGCATTCGAGGGCACGTATTTAATTGAATTGCCTTTTTGAATTGCTCCTAAGTGTAAAAATATGCAATCCAATTTTTTTTTCGTCCATTAGTGAATCAAGGTCAGTATCTCCAACAAGGTCAGAATTGTAAGAAATAGGGGAGCAGCAGAGCCTGGGCAGAGATAGGGGAGCAGCAGGGAGCAGGATGGAGGTTGCAGAGGGGCGCAGGGCAGAGATGAGGAGGAAGTGGGGTGCAGGGTAGAGTTGTGGGAGCAGGGCAGAGATGGGGGAGAAGCAAGGAGCAATGCAGAAATGGGGGACAGTGGGGAGCAGAGGTGGAGGAGCAGGCCGAGGATGGAGGAGTAGTTCAAAGAGAAGGGAGAAGGACAGACATAGTGGTGCAGTAAAGCAGCAGGGCAAGCTGGGGGTGCAGCAGGGAGAAGGGCAGAGATGGAAGAGCAGAGCAAAAGTGGGGGTGCAGCAGGATGCAGGAAAGAGTTGGACGTGCAGTGGGGAGCAGGGAAGAGATGGGGAGCAGCAAGAAGCAGGATAGAGATGGGGTGCAGCACAGCATCAGGGCAGTTATAGAGGTGCAGGGCAGAGATGAGGGCAGAGGGTGCAGCATGGAGCAGAGTGGTGATGGGGAACCAGAATGGAGATGCAGGTGCAGCATAAGGCAGAGCAGAGAAGGGAATGCAGGGGGCAGTAGAGATGGGGGTGCTGTGGGAAACAGGATGTAGATGAGCTTCTTGCCAGGCGGCAGTTGGTCTAACTCAGCCAGCTCCCAGCCACATAATAAAAAAAAATAAGGTGGATATACAGAGGTGGAGCCATAATGGCAACAAGTGGTGGCAGTGGAGATCCAGCAGCAAAGACAGGGGACCCAGCAGAGAAGACAGCAGCAACTCATGTGACTCAGTAAAGACAGTGGTAATACTTCCCACAGAACAAGAACTGATTCTTGGACTGCGAGGTAGACCAGGCCTAGTGTAATCTACCGTATATGTTTAAAGTGAAAGGGTGACCCCCCTACTAAGTGACCCTGACTTTTGTACCTTGTTCACCTGACAATTAATAATTTATTTGTAAAGTAATTGTCTAATCAGACCTTTAATGGCTTCTACTGTGTGGGGGTCCGATAAAAATGAACTAAACCTCTAGCCTAGTGCTTGTAGACTGGGCTCCCCACCACAGTAATCATGCACAATTTGGATACATTTGCTTTACACCTTACTTTAGTATAAAATCACATAGCAAATTTTATTTAACAAAATCTTTAAATACAAAGAAAACGTTTCATAAAAGGTATGACCTTCTGTTATAGAAATTGAAATATGAAACATCTTCACACTGCAATTGGTGGTTGTGTAGCAAAAAAAACAATTTGTATGAGAGGTGCTTCACGAGAATATTATCCCCAATATTTCGCCCCTGGTGATCTTTTGCATGGGGCTTCCTCAGGGGGATATGTCTCTGTCTCTCTGTTTTTGCTATAATTTTTTTTGAAACATATATTATTCAGTGATTGAACTGTTATACCTTCTATATGTATTAAAGTACATCAAATTGTTTACTCACATGATTTATTAGGACCCGAGTTGAAGAAAAAGGGAGAAGGGAATAGCCTCCTGTTTATGTGCTTTGCCTTATTGTCTGAAAATTAAATTATATTGACCAACAGTCAGAAATTACTTAAACTGGACCAATAAAGCAGAGCTCATATGCATTCGTCCCCAGTGTAGTTCAGATTAGATTGCTGCACATAAAAAAATTATTTTATTATTATTATTTCCTAACTCCTGCTGTGGTGTATTTTAAAAACAAAATGGCAGCTCATGGATCTGCGGACCTGTTACTGTGCATTGTCAGTTATCTCATTCGAATCCAGGCAGCAGCATGGCTTAAATGATGGGAGAGGAAGCTCCTAAATGACTGCAACCACAATAAAATCGGTAAGTTGGCATCTCAGCTTTGAGTGGATTCCGGAGCAAATATGAATGCTGCAAATGTTTCAGTATCATGCATGCAGGTGGGTCAAGGGAGTTTGGGGAGTTTTCTTTTCCAACTGTGCCAGGCTCTTGATCTGCTGTAATAAAAGATTTTTTAAATGTTGTATACCGTATTTGTTCACCCTATAAGACGCACCTGGGATTTGGAGGAGGGAAAAAGAATAAAATATTCTGAACCAAATAGCGTGCTAAATTTCCCCCCCCCCCCAGAACCCAACAGGAAATGGCAGAATCACCCCAATCACCCCATAACAGGCAGTGTGGCAGATCACCTTTTCCCCCAAACAGCAGCATACAAAATCCCCCTCCCCATATAGCAGGCAGCTTACAGAATCCCCCTCCCCATGTAACAGGCAGCTTGCAGAATATCCCCATAATAGGGTAGTGTGGCTGACCCCCCATCCCCAAAAATAAGCAGCATACAGAATCCCACTTCCCATATA
The DNA here is from genome assembly GCA_027917425.1 of Gastrophryne carolinensis. Taxonomy (NCBI): domain Eukaryota; kingdom Metazoa; phylum Chordata; class Amphibia; order Anura; family Microhylidae; genus Gastrophryne; species Gastrophryne carolinensis. The sequence goes on from CM051235.1 coordinate 282,133,594, forward strand.
ACAGACAGAGTGCCGCCCCCAACCCACCATATGTCAGGCAGTGTGGCATCCCCCCATTCCCTGACCACTGCTGTGCCAGTTGAAAAAAAAAACATCATACCTGGGCCGGGATCCAGGAGCCGGCACTCTCCGCAGCCAGTGTGCTCCAATCAGTGTGCCGATTTATCAATGACAGTGCACAGAGTGGCGTGCCAATGTAATTGATTCATCAGTGCATGCTGGCTGCGGAGAGAGGCAACTTCTTCCGAATCGCAGGGCAGGTCTGAAGGATATAGGTTCGAATAGAACTTAGCAAATGCTTAAATCTCCAACTCTGGATTCTGGGTCACAGATCCATCTCTTTTTTAATCTTAGAGAAAGAGAAAACTCACCTGATTCCAGTCCCTTTTCCACCTTAGTTGGGAGAAAGAAGTTCAGGTCCATTCATAGTGCCTCTTTCGGGCCACCTCTTATTCTCTATGATGAGATCTCTCAAGGTTCTAGTTTTAGTCTTGATCTTGCTAGTCGATTATTTTTTTTTATTCTAGCAGCAAAATTTATTCTCTGTAAGAGCTTTGTGCACCAACCAGTTCACCTCTGGGTCTGTAGCCTCCAACCTATTCCAGGTGAAAAAATCATCAAGATCTTTTTGAACCTCTTTACAAACCCCAGGCCAATCCAGCATTATTTCATTAAGCCTCCATTAAAAGCTATTGGGTTTAGCCTAGAAACCTTCTAGGTGGAGAATCCCTGCCACATGGTCTTACCATGAGCAGTCCACAGTCTTACTCTTGATGGCCCTCGAAACAATCTCATTACAGACAAAAATGTGGTCAGTGCGCAAATAAGTTTAATACGCAGATGAAAAGAATGTGTAGTCCCTAACTGTGACATTATTCTCCCTCCAAAGTCAGTTAACCCATGGGATGCCACTAGCTTCACAAGCTGGATTCTCCCTCTAGATGGCATTTTCATTCTGGCTTTACCTGGGTCTGACTTGTCCAAAGGGATTGTACAATCTCTTCTCCTGCCTTATACACATGTTACTCCCCACCAGATGCTTGTTGTGGTCTGACCAACCCTCCTTGGTTGAGCAGAGTTCACACATGAAACCGAGGCACATCCTTCACCTACCATGCTTCTAAATACTTATATGGCAACCCAAAATAAACTAAGGGCCTAATTTATGATGTGATGTGCACCTTTTAGCTACATTTTTGTGGCTATAGCTAGCTTCGGAGTGTCTAATCTGGCGCTGTGCTGTGTACTTCATTGGCGCTAGCAGTAGCTTTGTTTGTTGCACTTAAAGTAAACCAAAACCTAGAATTTTGACTATCCTGGGTTTTGGTCCTTGCCCCCGGGCACTGCTTTCGGGGAGGTTGTGTGACCCCCCCCCCCAGATTGCCCAAACTCACTCAACCTTCCACGGTCCTACGGCTCATGCACAGCCTCTCGTCCAGTCAGCGGCGGGCGCGCTGGCGGGTGCATCCTGCGCTACCCTTTAACAGAGAGCATGCCTGCGCCGAACATTCACAAATGCCCACCCTGCTAAAGGGATATCGGGGATGCAGCCACTGTTCACACATGCACCGTTTGATCGGATCGGAAAAGAAGCTGAGTTTCCGGGCGACCTCGGAGGTTTTACACAGTGCGGCAGCACGAATCTGGATGCCCCAGAGGAAGTCTCATGGACTCCAGGGTGGGCTTTGGTCCACTTTAAGTTATGGCCCGTCTATAACAGCATCTGTTGGACCTGCTGACCGATTATCCCAGCGCCAGTGAGTGCCACTTTGTACTGCCGTTATTCTGGCGCTCAAAATCATATTCAATATCAATTTGATTACTTGAAATCTTCGGTGCTGTATTTGTACCTGTTTTATATGTATTAGTTGTTGGTGTCCAAATTAGACATTGTTAAGTAAAAGAAGACATTATAAATCAATTGTAATAACCACCTAGGCCCTGTGGTTCAATCATTGACAAGTCCCAATACAAATTATGTTCAAATATATGTGTTTAATATAAATTATAAGCATTAAACAATTCAATCCAGTTCTGCCCATTGGGCTCTATGGGACCTTGAGCAACAGCGCAGGGCGCTGCATCCTTTTCGGCGCTAGCATTAAATAAGATGCTAGCTTCTTACATAATGGCCAGGGAGCCTTATTTAAGAAGTGCCAGCACCACACAGCCCTCCCCTTATGTGTGTTTGTTAGTGCTTGAAATGTGATGTTATCGAAGAGTGCACGCGCACTGGCTGGAAGATGGAAGCAGCTTAAGCCAGCTCCGTGCCCTCCGGGAAGAAAAAGGGTTATAGCGTGAGTGAAAGGACGCTGAACGGTGAGATTTTACAGAACACTGAGAAGTGCTGTGAATAGTATTTGCCAGGATGATACATGAAGTGATTTGCGGCAGGTAGAAAGAACTACAGAAAGGACACTGTGTGAGGCGGAAAAGTTAAGATGGCGGCAGTCCTTGAAGTGAATGTTATTGAAATGTGTGCGGTTTAATATAGCACCAACCTGTGGAGAAAGAGCATTCAGTTTGCAAATTCCTTGTGGGGTGTTGAGGCAGCTGCAATAAACAGAGGCTATTTTTAGAATTTACCTCACAGCTGAGAGAGAGCAAGATGGCGGAAGCCCTCACAGCATAAATGAAGGAGACTGAGGGCGGAGCCGCAATGTCTTCTGCATTACAAACATCATTTCAAGTAAACCCTGATATTCTTATTCAATTTGAGAACATGCTCACTAAAGTCCTGTCTTCCAGTAATAAGATTATAATGGATCATTTTACTAGAGAACTAGATAAAGTATCTGCTGGCTTATTCTCTTTTAAGGCGAGGCTAAATTCAGTTTCAGAAGCACAGAAGGTGCTAGATACAGAAATTATCATTCTTAAGAAGGAGAATGAAGACATTGAAAATAGAGACAGGAGGTCTAATCTCCGCTTCAGGGGCCTGCCAGAACATATGGAAGATGTCAAGTCTTTGATAACTGCTCTGTGTCAGGAGCTAAAACCAGAAATCCCTATTGACCGCCTGGAGTTTGACCGCATCCATAGATCCCTAGGTCACTGCAGCCCCCCAGAAGAGCCTCCGAGAGATATTATCGCCAAATTCCACTTTTATAGCACCAAGGAAGTGATACAAAGAGCTGCTCGGCTTTCTACAAATTTACAGTTCCAGGGTCATAGCTATCTAGTTACATACGTTTTTTCAGACTTATCTTCAACTACTATGGCCAAAAGGAGGGAGATGAGACCTTTACAGGCAATTCTGCAGGAAAACAGAGTAAAGTATAAATCGGGATATCCCTTTCGTATTACTTTTAGCCATAAAGACATCTCTTTTTTGGCCATTTCGGTAGCAGAATTGCAGGCTCATATGATTACGGCGGGGCTGTGGAGACAAACATCATCTAAGTCCCCTAGAGGAGAAGAGGAATCCCCTAAAATTCAACGGGCAGGAAAACACTTGAGACATAAACCTTTCTAGACTAACAGGGCATCCACTCGGAACATGGATGCCACTTGAAGTTATACCAATTACTGAACTTGAGTTTATCTTTAAAGTCCCTAGTTTGAGACTTTTATTTTGCTCTTGCTTTACCACATAAAGGGGTCTGAAGTTCAATTACCGTTTTTTTTCTCAGCATACATTTAATTGTAATGGTTTTCATCAATGTACCACGTTTCCGTTGGAAATGTTTAGATCTCATACTAGTTTTGACGTTCTTTTGCATATTAGAGTTATAGTAGTTTATCCCTAACTTCTCGGCAGCACTGCGGTGACGCACCCCAGCTAAACCAGAAGAGTATTTGTGTGTTAGTAACTGCTAATTGTAATTTGTTTTGCTCATTTTTTTTTTTTTTGCAGCAGTTAGTTATTTTCATTCTGTAAATGAGCAGACCTCTAGACCAGTTGTTTTTTTTTTACTTTTTTGGCTGTTTTAGTGTTGTGCTCCTGGTGTAAATTCATAGGGGAGGGTCTTTCCCTTTTTTTTTTTTTTTTTTTGTGAAGAATGACTACTTTTTTCTCCCTGAATGTGCAAGGTTTCAACTCTCCACATAAAAGAAGTTTGCCTTCAGTCAGATCCAAAAATTGCGTCCCGATATAATATGTCTTCAGGAGACACGCTTCTTGACATCCTCGAGGCCAAAATTCTTGGATTCCAAATATCCCCAAGTTCATATAGCCTGTGCAGATACGAAGCAAAAGGGGTTTTGATTGCTTTTCAGAGAGGGTCCCAGTTTATGTGTAAAAAGGAATTCTGTGATCCCGAGGGAAAATTTCATATTTTAGTGGGGACATTGCAAGATGTAGAAGTGACAATTGCTTCATATTATGCTCCGAATGTGAATCAAATAGCCTTCTTAGCCAAATTTTTGAACAAAGTAATGACAATTGCCCAGGGTAAAACAATTATATGCGGGGATTCTAATCTAACACTAAACCCATATCTTGATAGACAATTCCAGATTAACCCATTGATTTCAACCCAAATGACATCGGCCTTGAGGGCATTTAGGAAGTTGTTAGTCTCCTGTGCGTTAGTTGATAGTTGGAGAGAGTTTCACCCAGGTACTCAGAATTTTACTAATTTTTCACATCCTCACAATGTATATACACGTATTGATCACCAAGCGCTCCCCTTAATACAAGCGGTCTCATGGTCGGACCATGATGGCATGCTACTCAAACTGTCCTCCATAAATAGCAGGCCATCTAGGTCTTCATGGTCCCTCAATGTGCCCCTTTTATTGGACCCTGAGATTGTAGAGTGCATTTCTGGGGCGCTCTTGGAGTACTTTGCTCTGAATGAAGGTCCGGAAGTCACAGCCGCAATATGTTGGGAGGGGTACAAACCAACCATCAGAGGAAAGTTAATCCAGATAGCTTCTAGAAAGAAAAGAGAAAGAAATACTTATATTGAGAGGCTAGAAAAAGATTATGCAGAGGCAGCCGATAAGGCCAAGGTACAAATGACAACAGATTTATGTGCCAAGCTTCACAGGAGCTCAATTTAGCATTAGCGGGTAAGGCAGAGAATAATATTAGATGGTTGAAACATAAATATTATTGTAAGGCCACTAAACCGGATACATGGTCAGCGAGGAAATTGAAATCGCCAGAGCAGGAGTATCGCCCAGTTAGACTGAAAAATGAGAGAGGGGCTATAACTAGTATCCCTGATAAAATTGTTAAGCTGTTCGGATTGCACTTCCAGAAGCTTTACTCTAGTACTAAACCCCCGAGTAAGGAAGCTTTGGACACATTTTTTGAGAATGTAGCTTTATCAGAATTACCAGATCAACTTAAAAAATGTGCTGGAGGAAGAGTTTGGAGTTCAAAGGGCAGTATCAAGCCTAAAGATAAATAAGAGGCCGGGCCCAGATGGATTCCCTGCAGCCTACTTTAAGTCTTTTGGGTCTGTTTTAGTTCCCAGGTTAGCAGCCTTTTTTAATGACATTAGGAATGGCAATGTTTTCACTCAGGAATCCCTTACAGCCTCAATTAGCATGATTCCAAAACCTGACATGGACCATTCAGTTTGGTCTAACTATAGGCCAATCTCTCTTATAAATGTAGATGTAAACATTTTTACTAATATTTTGGCTGATATGATGTCCAAATATATGGCTCAATTGATACACAATGACCAGGTGGGTTTTATACTGGGGCGTCAAGCGGGTGATAACATAAGGAGAGTACTACAGTTGACTCATTTTGCTAGTGAGAATAATATACTGGCTATGCTTTTGTCTTTAGATATCAGAAAAGCCTTTGATTCTGTTAATTGGGAATATCCATTCAATTTACATATATTAACATCCTGAAGGTGATATACGCTAATCCGATGGCCTTTGTAAATTACTGTGGATACAAGTCAGACTCTGGAACCGGATATGCAATTCCTATGATTTCCAATGTGAAAAGGAGACTATTAAATACCTCGGGATCAATATAACTAACATTTATGACACTCTCTACGCAGCTAATTTTTTAACTCTGTCTAGAAAGTTATCGGGGCTATTATCTAGGTGGAAAGACTATGGCCTATCATGGTTAGGTAGGATTGTGGGGATCAAAATGATGCTTCTGCCCAAATCTTTATATTTAGCTAAAGTTTTATCCCTAAAAGTTCCGCTACAATATTTGAAGGAGCCTCAGAGCAGAGTACTCTCTAATTTGGTGTGGTAATGTGACACAGAAAACCTTATACAGACAGAAAGTTGATGGGGGTTTAGGACTCCCTAACTTTATGAAATACTTCCAGGCGGCTCAGGTGGTTCAGATCTTTTCTTACCATTCAGTATTTGATATACCTAGTTGGGTGATGATTGAGTCTGCAAACCGGTTAAAATTGACAATCTGCTCTAGATCATTCTAAAATGTAGGAAATTTAGACATAACCCAATTCTTACTCATTCGTTGAGGATGTGGGATGGTGTTACGTTTTCGGGGGGCCTTGCCTCACCACAACTACCGTTGTTGTCATTGTGGAACAGTCCAATGTTCCTTCTGGCTTGTTCAGAGCCCAAAAGATTTAGTAATTGCGGTGAGGCGGGGATTACCTGACTGCTGGATGTCGTCAGCCACTCGGGGATCTTGGACTTTCATCAACTTAAAGATAAATACCATTTAGAAGCAAGGGACTTTTTTGGTTATTTACAGGTTAGACATTTTATTAAATTGGTTGTTGAAGACATAGCAGACTTGGACAGCCTTTCCCCACTGGAAAAACATTGCAGACAGGATCCTAGGGGGAAAGGGGCAGTCTCAGAGATTTATAATTTCTTGAGTTCTGGAACAGATGAAGGGGAGCTGATGCATAGAGGAGAGAGACCATGAATCCTGGCAGAAAATGTGGAAAGAATCTTTTGGTACTTCATCTTCGGTTATGGCCATTGAAGCCAATGTAAAGGTTGCATTAAGATGGTATATAACACCAGAATAAATGGCTCAGTACGATGGGGCATCCCATGGATTTTGCTTCTGAGGCTGTCAATCCATAGGATCCCATAGTCACATGTGGTGGGAGTGTACCAAAGTTAAAGGATTTTGGTGTAAAGTTTTTGATGTTCTTGGAGTGATTTTGGGAGCAGAAGTTAAATTGAGTCCCTGGATAGCGCTCTTCAACGATTCCATTAGAAATATCTCTGTGAGGCAGAGACAACTGTGTTTTCATATTTTGACGGGAGCAAAAATGGTCATTGCTAGTGCCTGGAAATCACAAGGTTTAAGTTTTAGTGAGTTTATTGACAGGGTTAATAATATTATGGCCAAGGAAACGCTGTCAGCAATTAATATTGGGAACCATGAGGGATTTCTAGTGGTTTGGGCTCCATGGATAGAAAATTTCTTACCTTCCGATTTTGATTCTAACCTTTTATTATTATAAGGTTTAGGGATGAGCGAATCGATCCGGACGAACCCGGATTCGATCCGAATTTCAGGAAAAATTTGATTCGGATCGAATCCGAATTTCCCCGCGATTCGATCACTCGAAGTTTTCCTTTAACATCCATTCATTTACATTTACAGGCATTCTAAGATGGCGGACGGGACATGTCTGGACATGTATCCCGCGCCAGTGCAAGCTGGGGCAGTCACATGCAGCCTATCAGCAGCCAGCAAGCCCGGTGACGTCACACAGCGGTATTTAACGGCGGCCATCTTGCTTTTCCTCATTTCTCTATTGCATTCGTGACAGACAGAACGCTGTGTAGCTGAGGCAGTTAGACAGGCTGGAGACAGGGACAGACAGGGACAGGCTGGAGACAGGCAGGAGACAGGCAGGAGACAGACAGGAGACAGACAGGAGACAGACAGAAAGCCAGGGAAAGGTAGGAAAAACGGAGCTGGCTGACAGGGAGATTTTTTTTTTTTCATCCAGCCTTTGTTAGCGTTTTCAGGCTGCTTATAGTAACTAACTGTGCATATATACTGAACTGATCTTAAGTCTGCTGTGAGGCATCCCATTCTGTGACTAAAGCAGCCTCTGTTTAAGACCATATAAGCATTTGCTCTTATCATATTTGAAATTAGGCCTGATAAAGACACTTTTGCTGGCCAAAGCACTACTGGACCCTGCCAGGTCCATTCCTGCCCAGGGCATCCCATTCTGTGACTACAGCAGCCTCTGTTTAAGACCATATAAGCATTTGCTCTTATCATATTTGAAATTAGCCTGATAAAGACACTTTTGCTGGCCAAAGCACTACTGGACCCTGCCAGGTCCATTCCTGCCCAGGGCATCCCATTCTGTGACTACAGCAGCCTCTGTTTAAGACCATATAAGCATTTGCTCTTATCATATTTGAAATTAGCCTGATAAAGACACTTTTGCTGGCCAAAGCACTACTGGACCCTGCCAGGTCCATTCCTGCCCAGGGCATCCCATTCTGTGACTAAAGCAGCCTCTGTTTAAGACCATATAAGCATTTGCTCTTATCATATTTGAAATTAGGCCTGATAAAGACACTTTTGCTGGCCAAAGCACTACTGGACCCTGCCAGGTCCATTCCTGCCCAGGGCATCCCATTCTGTGACTACAGCAGCCTCTGTTTAAGACCATATAAGCATTTGCTCTTATCATATTTGAAATTAGGCCTGATAAAGACACTTTTGCTGGCCAAAGCACTACTGGACCCTGCCAGGTCCATTCCTGCCCAGGGCATCCCATTCTGTGACTAAAGCAGCCTCTGTTTAAGACCATATAAGCATTTGCTCTTATCATATTTGAAATTAGGCCTGATAAAGACACTTTTGCTGGCCAAAGCACTACTGGACCCTGCCAGGTCGATTCCTGTTGGGGCATCCCATTCTGTGACTACAGCAGCCTCTGTTTAAGACCATATAAGCATTTGCTCTTATCATATTTGAAATTAGCCTGATAAAGACACTTTTGCTGGCCAAAGCACTACTGGACCCTGCCAGGTCCATTCCTGCCCAGGGCATCCCATTCTGTGACTAAAGCAGCCTCTGTTTAAGACCATATAAGCATTTGCTCTTATCATATTTGAAATTAGGCCTGATAAAGACACTTTTGCTGGCCAAAGCACTACTGGACCCTGCCAGGTCGATTCCTGTTGGGGCATCCCATTCTGTGACTACAGCAGCCTCTGTTTAAGACCATATAAGCATTTGCTCTTATCATATTTGAAATTAGCCTGATAAAGACACTTTTGCTGGCCAAAGCACTACTGGACCCTGCCAGGTCCATTCCTGCCCAGGGCATCCCATTCTGTGACTACAGCAGCCTCTGTTTAAGACCATATAAGCATTTGCTCTTATCATATTTGAAATTAGCCTGATAAAGACACTTTTGCTGGCCAAAGCACTACTGGACCCTGCCAGGTCCATTCCTGCCCAGGGCATCCCATTCTGTGACTACAGCAGCCTCTGTTTAAGACCATATAAGCATTTGCTCTTATCATATTTGAAATTAGGCCTGATAAAGACACTTTTGCTGGCCAAAGCACTACTGGACCCTGCCAGGTCCATTCCTGCCCAGGGCATCCCATTCTGTGACTAAAGCAGCCTCTGTTTAAGACCATATAAGCATTTGCTCTTATCATATTTGAAATTAGGCCTGATAAAGACACTTTTGCTGGCCAAAGCACTACTGGACCCTGCCAGGTCCATTCCTGCCCAGGGCATCCCATTCTGTGACTAAAGCAGCCTCTGTTTAAGACCATATAAGCATTTGCTCTTATCATATTTGAAATTAGGCCTGATAAAGACACTTTTGCTGGCCAAAGCACTACTGGACCCTGCCAGGTCGATTCCTGTTGGGGCATCCCATTCTGTGACTACAGCAGCCTCTGTTTAAGACCATATAAGCATTTGCTCTTATCATATTTGAAATTAGGCCTGATAAAGACACTTTTGCTGGCCAAAGCACTACTGGACCCTGCCAGGTCCATTCCTGCCCAGGGCATCCCATTCTGTGACTAAAGCAGCCTCTGTTTAAGACCATATAAGCATTTGCTCTTATCATATTTGAAATTAGGCCTGATAAAGACACTTTTGCTGGCCAAAGCACTACTGGACCCTGCCAGGTCCATTCCTGCCCAGGGCATCCCATTCTGTGACTAAAGCAGCCTCTGTTTAAGACCATATAAGCATTTGCTCTTATCATATTTGAAATTAGGCCTGATAAAGACACTTTTGCTGGCCAAAGCACTACTGGACCCTGCCAGGTCCATTCCTGCCCAGGGCATCCCATTCTGTGACTACAGCAGCCTCTGTTTAAGACCATATAAGCATTTGCTCTTATCATATTTGAAATTAGGCCTGATAAAGACACTTTTGCTGGCCAAAGCACTACTGGACCCTGCCAGGTCCATTCCTGCCCAGGGCATCCCATTCTGTGACTAAAGCAGCCTCTGTTTAAGACCATATAAGCATTTGCTCTTATCATATTTGAAATTAGGCCTGATAAAGACACTTTTGCTGGCCAAAGCACTACTGGACCCTGCCAGGTCGATTCCTGTTGGGGCATCCCATTCTGTGACTACAGCAGCCTCTGTTTAAGACCATATAAGCATTTGCTCTTATCATATTTGAAATTAGCCTGATAAAGACACTTTTGCTGGCCAAAGCACTACTGGACCCTGCCAGGTCCATTCCTGCCCAGGGCATCCCATTCTGTGACTAAAGCAGCCTCTGTTTAAGACCATATAAGCATTTGCTCTTATCATATTTGAAATTAGGCCTGATAAAGACACTTTTGCTGGCCAAAGCACTACTGGACCCTGCCAGGTCGATTCCTGTTGGGGCATCCCATTCTGTGACTACAGCAGCCTCTGTTTAAGACCATATAAGCATTTGCTCTTATCATATTTGAAATTAGCCTGATAAAGACACTTTTGCTGGCCAAAGCACTACTGGACCCTGCCAGGTCCATTCCTGCCCAGGGCATCCCATTCTGTGACTACAGCAGCCTCTGTTTAAGACCATATAAGCATTTGCTCTTATCATATTTGAAATTAGCCTGATAAAGACACTTTTGCTGGCCAAAGCACTACTGGACCCTGCCAGGTCCATTCCTGCCCAGGGCATCCCATTCTGTGACTACAGCAGCCTCTGTTTAAGACCATATAAGCATTTGCTCTTATCATATTTGAAATTAGGCCTGATAAAGACACTTTTGCTGGCCAAAGCACTACTGGACCCTGCCAGGTCCATTCCTGCCCAGGGCATCCCATTCTGTGACTAAAGCAGCCTCTGTTTAAGACCATATAAGCATTTGCTCTTATCATATTTGAAATTAGGCCTGATAAAGACACTTTTGCTGGCCAAAGCACTACTGGACCCTGCCAGGTCCATTCCTGCCCAGGGCATCCCATTCTGTGACTAAAGCAGCCTCTGTTTAAGACCATATAAGCATTTGCTCTTATCATATTTGAAATTAGGCCTGATAAAGACACTTTTGCTGGCCAAAGCACTACTGGACCCTGCCAGGTCGATTCCTGTTGGGGCATCCCATTCTGTGACTACAGCAGCCTCTGTTTAAGACCATATAAGCATTTGCTCTTATCATATTTGAAATTAGGCCTGATAAAGACACTTTTGCTGGCCAAAGCACTACTGGACCCTGCCAGGTCCATTCCTGCCCAGGGCATCCCATTCTGTGACTAAAGCAGCCTCTGTTTAAGACCATATAAGCATTTGCTCTTATCATATTTGAAATTAGGCCTGATAAAGACACTTTTGCTGGCCAAAGCACTACTGGACCCTGCCAGGTCCATTCCTGCCCAGGGCATCCCATTCTGTGACTAAAGCAGCCTCTGTTTAAGACCATATAAGCATTTGCTCTTATCATATTTGAAATTAGGCCTGATAAAGACACTTTTGCTGGCCAAAGCACTACTGGACCCTGCCAGGTCCATTCCTGCCCAGGGCATCCCATTCTGTGACTACAGCAGCCTCTGTTTAAGACCATATAAGCATTTGCTCTTATCATATTTGAAATTAGGCCTGATAAAGACACTTTTGCTGGCCAAAGCACTACTGGACCCTGCCAGGTCCATTCCTGCCCAGGGCATCCCATTCTGTGACTAAAGCAGCCTCTGTTTAAGACCATATAAGCATTTGCTCTTATCATATTTGAAATTAGGCCTGATAAAGACACTTTTGCTGGCCAAAGCACTACTGGACCCTGCCAGGTCGATTCCTGTTGGGGCATCCCATTCTGTGACTACAGCAGCCTCTGTTTAAGACCATATAAGCATTTGCTCTTATCATATTTGAAATTAGCCTGATAAAGACACTTTTGCTGGCCAAAGCACTACTGGACCCTGCCAGGTCCATTCCTGCCCAGGGCATCCCATTCTGTGACTAAAGCAGCCTCTGTTTAAGACCATATAAGCATTTGCTCTTATCATATTTGAAATTAGGCCTGATAAAGACACTTTTGCTGGCCAAAGCACTACTGGACCCTGCCAGGTCCATTCCTGCCCAGGGCATCCCATTCTGTGACTAAAGCAGCCTCTGTTTAAGACCATATAAGCATTTGCTCTTATCATATTTGAAATTAGGCCTGATAAAGACACTTTTGCTGGCCAAAGCACTACTGGACCCTGCCAGGTCCATTCCTGCCCAGGGCATCCCATTCTGTGACTACAGCAGCCTCTGTTTAAGACCATATAAGCATTTGCTCTTATCATATTTGAAATTAGGCCTGATAAAGACACTTTTGCTGGCCAAAGCACTACTGGACCCTGCCAGGTCCATTCCTGCCCAGGGCATCCCATTCTGTGACTAAAGCAGCCTCTGTTTAAGACCATATAAGCATTTGCTCTTATCATATTTGAAATTAGGCCTGATAAAGACACTTTTGCTGGCCAAAGCACTACTGGACCCTGCCAGGTCCATTCCTGCCCAGGGCATCCCATTCTGTGACTACAGCAGCCTCTGTTTAAGACCATATAAGCATTTGCTCTTATCATATTTGAAATTAGCCTGATAAAGACACTTTTGCTGGCCAAAGCACTACTGGACCCTGCCAGGTCCATTCCTGCCCAGGGCATCCCATTCTGTGACTACAGCAGCCTCTGTTTAAGACCATATAAGCATTTGCTCTTATCATATTTGAAATTAGGCCTGATAAAGACACTTTTGCTGGCCAAAGCACTACTGGACCCTGCCAGGTCCATTCCTGCCCAGGGCATCCCATTCTGTGACTACAGCAGCCTCTGTTTAAGACCATATAAGCATTTGCTCTTATCATATTTGAAATTAGGCCTGATAAAGACACTTTTGCTGGCCAAAGCACTACTGGACCCTGCCAGGTCCATTCCTGCCCGGGGCATCCCATTCTGTGACTACAGCAGCCTCTGTTTAAGACCATATAAGCATTTGCTCTTATCATATTTGAAATTAGGCCTGATAAAGACACTTTTGCTGGCCAAAGCACTACTGGACCCTGCCAGGTCCATTCCTGCCCGGGGCATCCCATTCTGTGACTACAGCAGCCTCTGTTTAAGACCATATAAGCATTTGCTCTTATCATATTTGAAATTAGGCCTGATAAAGACACTTTTGCTGGCCAAAGCACTACTGGACCCTGCCAGGTCCATTCCTGCCCAGGGCATCCCATTCTGTGACTAAAGCAGCCTCTGTTTAAGACCATATAAGCATTTGCTCTTATCATATTTGAAATTAGGCCTGATAAAGACACTTTTGCTGGCCAAAGCACTACTGGACCCTGCCAGGTCGATTCCTGTTGGGGCATCCCATTCTGTGACTACAGCAGCCTCTGTTTAAGACCATATAAGCATTTGCTCTTATCATATTTGAAATTAGGCCTGATAAAGACACTTTTGCTGGGCATAGCACAACTTGTCCCTGCCAGGTGTACTTACTGCTGGTTTTTAGGGCATCCCATTCTGTGACTACACCAGCCTCTATTTAAGAACCTAACCATTTGCACCTATTCTAATTGAAATTAGGCATGATAAAGACACTTTTGCTGTGCATAGTCTTACTGCTGCCTGCCAGGTGCTCTCTGGTTTTTGGGACATCCCATTCTGTAACATACCATTAGCCTCTGCATTTACTGTAAGCTGCACAGTTATTTAAAGAAATTTGGCCTGTATGAGCCTGCTAACACACTGCTGCTGTGTGCATATATACTGATCTCAAGTCAGCTTTGGGGCATCCCATTCTGTAACATACCATTAGCCTCTGCATTTACTGTAAGCTGCACAGTTATTTAAAGAAATTTGGCCTGTATGAGCCTGCTAACACACTGCTGCTGTGTGCATATATACTGATCTCAAGTCAGCTTTGGGGCATCCCATTCTGTAACATACCATTAGCCTCTGCATTTACTGTAAGCTGCACATTTATTTAAAGAAATTTGGCCTGTATGAGCCTGCTAACACACTGCTGCTGTGTGCATATATACTGATCTCAAGTCTGCTTGGGGCATCCCATTCTGTAACATAACATAACCTACCTACCATACTAAGCAGCTCTCTTATTTAAACTAAGCAGGCCTCTTGGAGGCTGAGTGTCCACTTTTGGGTGTGCATTTATATTCGGTTTCATATACAGTGGGGTATCCCAATTTGTAAGATAACCTACCCCAACCATGTAAACTAAATAGGCCTGTTGCAGCCTGAGTTTCTCTGCTTGCGTATGGCCTGCATTACAATCTGTCTCTTTCAATGACACTGCTGCCTGGGGTATCCCAATTTGTAAGATAACCTACCCCAAGCATGTAAACTAAAGGTTACGTCCTTCCAGAAGGAAAACTTATCCTGAACACTATTTTTGTTAGGGGCATTGACCTTTGGATTGATCGGCATGAAATTAATTTTTTTTTTTCAAAGTATGGCGCTGTGAAGAAGGTCAAAATGATGTCTCATACTTGGATTATTGTTACTTTTTGTTCAGCTTGAAATATAACAGGCCACACGGGCATCCCAAGGCACATGCTATTTTAAACCTATCTGTTATACAACATAAGCGTTGATCAGGCTACTTCAGTTTGCACTTGTTTTTGACTGATTTTAATAAACCAGGCCGCAGGGCACCCCAAAGCTGCACCTTGCACCCTATCTGGTATACAACATAAGCGTTGATCAGCATCAGCTTCATTAAGCTACTTCAGTTTGCACTTCCTTTTTGACTGCTTTCATTTAACCAGGCCGCAGGGCACCCCAAAGCTGCACCTTGCACCCTACCTGTTTATACTAAATAAGCATCTACAGCCTCAGCTTTATTAAGTTATTGCATTTTGAATTTGTTTTGGTCTGCTTTAAATACACCAGGCCGCAGGGCATCCCAAACCTGCATGTTGCACCCCATCTGTTATACTAAATAAGCGTTGATCAGCATCAGCTTTATTAAGCTATTGCATTTTGCATTGGTTTTTGTACTGCTGCCAAAACACTAGCCCATATGGGCATCCCAAACCAGCACATGTCACCCTATCTGTTATACTAAATAAGCTTCTACAGGCCCTTTTTTTATTTATTTATTTTTATTTATATAGAGCTGCAATAGCTTATATTGTGAGGTTAATTTGCCATTTTGCAGCATAATATAGAGCAGCCCCTGTGTAAATCTGAGGGGCAATAGCTTATATAGTGAGGTAAATTTGCCATTTTGCTTCGTTATATAGAGCAGCCCAGTTGCCATCTAAATCAACTACTGTCCGGCCAGTACAGCTTTTCCAGGGCAAACTCTGCTAGTTGCGGGCACAAGTCAAGTTTGGCTTCCCAGCAAATCCAGTGGATCTTGAAGGTGTGTTGGCATGGTCATGTCAAGGTATGACATGACCTGCTGTTTGAGGTCCAGCTCCAGGTCTTCCTGCTGCTCATGAGTAGACTCACTATGCGGGTGTAGAAAGCTACTCACTAGCGACTGAAGACTGAGGCTGCTGCTGATGGAGCTGCTGCTGCTGCTCCTTCCACCCCCCCAGCAGCCATGGCAGTGGAAGGTGATCGCAGACTTCCCCCCGAGTCAGACCTGCGGGAGTATGGGCCATGGCGCAGATAGACATCGCCCAACTGACTACGTGGGATGTCTCTGTAGTAGGTCAGTTTGTCCTCCCTCTCAGTGGGCGTAAAAAATGCCCCCATTTTGTGCCGGAAGCGAGGGTCCAATAAGTTGGAGAGCCAGAAGTCTTCCCGCTGACAAATGGAGACAATTCTGCGCTCACTAGTACGCATGCATGTGAGCATGCATCGTGCCATTTGTGCAAGTGACTCGGAGGGACTACCTGTCTCCATCTCCACTGTAAACTGCCATGGTGTGTCTGGGTCCTCTGTCTCGCCTTACTCACAACCCTCTAGCTCCTGTGGCTGCTCCTGCTCCTCCTCTCCTGTCAGATGACTAGATAAAATGGTCATTTTGTGAAACCTAAACTGTGGTTTGCTGTGCCCCACCCCCTCCTCCTCCTCCACTTCAGCCCCCACAGGCTTCATGTGGCTGTGAAATGTATGTGCCATGTCTCCAGTGCCCTGACCAGCCATGCTTTCCAACATGTGTTGTAGTACATGAAGCAGTGGAATCTCATCGTTCATCTCATAGTCCTGGCAACTGACTAATAATGTAGCTTCCTCAAAGGGCCTGAGCAAACGGTCGGTGTCACGTATGAGCTGCCAATGGTTTACATTGAATTTACACAGGGGTGTCCCCCTATCCGTTTGGATCATCCAGAAATCCGTGATGGCTTTTCTCTGTTCCTATAGTGCAGTGGTCCTCAACCCTGTCCTCAAGGCCCACCAACATGTCATGTTTTTTGGATCTCCAAATAGCCAGCTCTATTGCTCTGCAGCTGCACTAATTACTCCACCTGAGCATCTTTGTGGAGATCTGCAAAGCCTGGCCTGTTGGTGGGCCTTGAGGACAGGGTTGGGGACCACTGCTATAGTGGATCCTGCATATGGAGGGTGGAATTCCAACGGGTGGAAACATCGCAAATCAGACTATGGTGGGGTACACCGTTGTGACGCTGAGGCTCAATAAGGTTGTGCTTGGTGGTGTAGGAGTGCCAGAAGTGCATGCTAACTTTCTTTCCTGTTGTTCGGATGTCTTTCAGATGGGGGCAAGACTTCAAAACTAGACTGAACACGTGTGCCATGTCAGGACGCATGACTCTGGCTTCCTTGTCGCAGCGCAAACAAGATGTTCTTCCAAGTGTCAGTCACCATGGGTCCAAATTTGCAGTTTTCGTGGATTAAGCAATGCTTTCATGGATTGAGTTCTCATTTTTAGTAGTTCCTCCCATGTGTGACTCTGATGGTCAAGGAAAACCATGTGAAGAACAGCGTGAAACCACAATCACCAAGGGGGCCTAAAAGGATATATATTGTCCACCATGAGTCTATAGTTACAGCTCCAGGCGTAGACAACACTGTGCACTTTGGTACACACTGACAGGCTAAAGGACTGGCCCACCTTCTGTTCAACAACCATGCCATGTGACTCTCCACCTCGGCTCGGCACAAGCCATCAGTTCTCTGAAAGGTCCACCACTGGGTAATGCAGCAGGCTGGACTTATGGTGACGCTGTCTGAGAGGAGAAATCCCTCAGACATCAAGATTAAAAATTCCAAGAATTTTTGAGGGCTAATTATTCAGAGGCAAATGATAGCTAGTTGTTTCTGATTTAATTGCAAGGTGGAAACACACCCTCAAACAAAACTTCACTTTCGCAATACTATTGCATTTGTCTATTCATAATTTTATGTATATACACTAACTAACCTACTTTTTCTCCACAGGATGCTGCATGGAACACTGCCACATCGCTGAGTAGCTGATTTTTCCTACCAACAGTCCGCAATAATTCGCTGCTGCTGCCGCCGCCACCGCCGCAGACTCCAGGGACCCTCTTCCACTACCTCGGCTTGCAACACCTCCTCCCACGACACTCTCCTCATCACTAATTGCCGGATAGTGGAAGAAGAGGCGAGTGTCTCCTCCACTTCTTGGCTGGGCAGTAGCTGCTGAATTTTATGATTATCAGATCTTGGATATCAGATCAATGGATAGTGGAGCTGAACCCAAAGCATAACAGACAGACAGTTGACTGGGGGTGTCAGATGCCACTTGTGATGCAGTGGACTGCTTTTGCAGCACTTCGAGACAAAGTTGCTTCATTGGCTGACACAATGACTGGTAAAGCTGTGGAACATATGGTTGAAAAGCAAGAATAACCATTTGTTTTTATATGAAAAAGACCCTGGTTTATACAGACTTTTTTTTTCCAGAGACTGCCCTGCGTGGAAATGAATGGCGCATGGATCAGCCAAGCTTTCCTCCCAACAATGCCTGATGTATTCCAGTAGATTGATGACGGGGCCAGACCAAGAAAGATGGATCGTGCAAAACAGATTTAAGGCGCTGCTCTCCAGTTACAGACATTCCTCCGCATCGGACCACAAGTAAGTATTGATAAAAAATCCTTTACGTTACTCTTACTTTTTATTAATATTCTTCGGATAAGACGGATCAGACATGATTCCAGATTAAAAATTCCAAGAATTTTTGAGGGCTAATTAGTCAGAGGCAATGATACCTTCTTGTTTCTGATTTAATTAAAAGGTGGAAACACACCCTCAAACAAAACTTCACTTTGGCAAACTTTTGCATTTGTTTATTCATAATTTTATGTAGATATTACTAACTAAGCTACTTTTTCTCCACATGACTCTCCACAGGGTGTGATTCATCCAATTTTTGGGCTCCTGAGGCCAACCCCAGGGTCTGTTTAAAGTAATGTTTGGGCTCCTGCTGCTGCTGCCAACTCCAGGGTGTGATTCATCCAATTTTTGGGCTCCTGAGGCCAACCCCAGGGTCTCTTTAAAGTAATGTTTGGGCTCCTGCTGCTGCTGCTGCCAACTCCAGGGTGTGATTCATCCAATTTTTGGGCTACTGAAGCCAACTCCAGTGTCTCTTTAAAGTAATATTTGGGCTCCTGCTGCTGCTGCTGCCAACTCCAGGGTGTGATTCATCCAATTTTTGGGCTCCTGAGGCCAACCCCAGGGTCTGTTTAAAGTAATGTTTGGGCTCCTGCTGCTGCTGCCAACTCCAGGGTGTGATTCATCCAATTTTTGGGCTCCTGAAGCCAACCCCAGTGTCTCTTTAAAGTAATATTTGGGCTCCTGCTGCTGCTGCCAACTCCAGGGTGTGATTCATCCAATTTTTGGGCTACTGAAGCCAACTCCAGTGTCTCTTTAAAGTAATATTTGGGCTCCTGCTGCTGCTGCTGCCAACTCCAGGGTGTGATTCATCCAATTTTTGGGCTCCTGAAGCCAACCCCAGTGTCTCTTTAAAGTAATATTTGGGCTCCTGCTGCTGCTGCCAACTCCAGGGTGTGATTCATCCAATTTTTGGGCTACTGAAGCCAACTCCAGTGTCTCTTTAAAGTAATATTTGGGCTCTTGCTGCTGCTGCCAACTCCAGGGTGTGATTCATCCAATTTTTGGGCTCCTGAGGCCAACTCCAGTGTATATTTGGGCTCCTGCTGCTGCTGCTGCCAACTTCTGCCAACTCCAGGGTGTGATTCATCCAATTTTTGGGCTCCTGAAGCCAACTCCAGTGTATATTTGGGCTCCTGCTGCTGCTGCTGCCAACTCCAGGGTGTGATTCATCCAATTGTTGGGCTCCTGAAGCCAACCCCAGGGTCTCTTTAAAGTAATGTTTGGGCTCCTGCTGCTGCTGCTGCCAACTTCTGCCAACTCCAGGGTGTGATTCATCCAATTTTTGGGCTCCTGAAGCCAACCCCAGGGTCTCTTTGAAGTAATGTTTGGGCTCCTGCTGCTGCTACTGTCAACTCCTGCCAACTCCAGGGTGTGATTCATCCAATTTTTGGGCTCCTGAGGCCAACTCCAGTGTATATTTGGGCTCCTGCTGCTGCTACTGTCAACTCCTGCCAACTCCAGGGTGTGATTCATCCAATTTTTGGGCTCCTGAGGCCAACTCCAGTGTATATTTGGGCTCCTGCTGCTGCTGCTGCCAACTTCTGCCAACTCCAGGGTGTGATTCATCCAATTTTTGGGCTCCTGAGGCCAACTCCAGTGTATATTTGGGCTCCTGCTGCTGCTGCTGCCAACTTCTGCCAACTCCAGGGTGTGATTCATCCAATTTTTGGGCTCCTGAGGCCAACTCCAGTGTATATTTGGGCTCCTGCTGCTGCTACTGTCAACTCCTGCCAACTCCAGGGTGTGATTCATCCAATTTTTGGGCTCCTGAGGCCAACTCCAGTGTATATTTGGGCTCCTGCTGCTGCTGCTGCCAACTTCTGCCAACTCCAGGGTGTGATTCATCCAATTTTTGGGCTCCTGAGGCCAACTCCAGTGTATATTTGGGCTCCTGCTGCTGCTACTGTCAACTCCTGCCAACTCCAGGGTGTGATTCATCCAATTTTTGGGCTCCTGAGGCCAACTCCAGTGTATATTTGGGCTCCTGCTGCTGCTGCTGCCAACTTCTGCCAACTCCAGGGTGTGATTCATCCAATTTTTGGGCTCCTGAGGCCAACTCCAGTGTATATTTGGGCTCCTGCTGCTGCTGCTGCCAACTTCTGCCAACTCCAGGGTGTGATTCATCCAATTTTTGGGCTCCTGAGGCCAACTCCAGTGTATATTTGGGCTCCTGCTGCTGCTACTGTCAACTCCTGCCAACTCCAGGGTGTGATTCATCCAATTTTTGGGCTCCTGAGGCCAACTCCAGTGTATATTTGGGCTCCTGCTGCTGCTGCTGCCAACTTCTGCCAACTCCAGGGTGTGATTCATCCAATTTTTGGGCTCCTGAGGCCAACTCCAGTGTATATTTGGGCTCCTGCTGCTGCTGCTACTGTCAACTCCTGCCAACTCCAGGGTGTGATTCATCCAATTTTTGGGCTCCTGAGGCCAACTCCAGTGTATATTTGGGCTCCTGCTGCTGCTGCTGCCAACTTCTGCCAACTCCAGGGTGTGATTCATCCAATTTTTGGGCTCCTGAAGCCAACTCCAGTGTATATTTGGGCTCCTGCTGCTGCTGCTGCTGCCAACTTCTGCCAACTCCAGGGTGTGATTCATCCAATTTTTGGGCTCCTGAGGCCAACTCCAGTGTATATTTGGGCTCCTTCTGCCCCTCATAGTGATGCCACTTCAACTA